>JADMNL010000030.1:97862500-99062500 GCA_016271365.2 Neoceratodus forsteri | reverse complement strand
ACTAACACCAAATCAAACTAGGCTTGAAATTAACAGATATAGGTCTCCAATTCAAATAACCATCTCCAAGCAAATCCCACCAAACAGGTTTTAAATCAGAAGAAATAGGCCTCTACCAGTGCAGCCTGTTACAAAGTGAAACATCCACAAAAAGAGCCCCACTTACAGCCACTAAATCAGTTTACAAACATCCAGGATCCCCCAGAACAATACCCTGTTAGCCCCTTAGGATTGAGGGGGGAAAAACATATATTCAGGCAATCTTAGCCTATAGTCCCAAGAAGGTTCAGTACAGGCAAGCTGCTTCAGTGGCCCAGGTTACTAGCCATTAATATAAGTCAGAGGGATGATTCTGCACTGACTTTTAGTGCTTTTAACCTATAAAATGTAAGTTAAATAAGCAATAAAGTTGGTCCCCACCATCTCCAATCCAAGCCCCTTATAGCTTTATAAGAAAATATGAACAAGTAAACAAATACACTCCAACAGGGAGGGCTTGTGCTCCTGAGGTTGATAAATATCTGACTGAGGGTTGTTACAGGGAGTGGGGTACAGACCTATACAAGTATTATCTCCCAAAGCAATATAAGGCAGAAATTCTCTCCCAATTCCAAACATGCAACCCCTTCAACAATGGTAAATGACTATGCCAGTTAAGAGTCACTATCAATTCCTCAGATTTGGAGCATTAGTGAAGCATTTTAATAAGACCCAAAGCACTATACTCAGCCCTCATCAGAGTCTGAAGCTTCATCTCTAGTCCCCTGTAGCTGCTGCAATTTAAATTCAGCTTCAGTTTTCTCAATCCAGTGGCCAACATCCTTCAGATCCATGAATTGCCAGCTCTTACCTCCATTTGCAATACGGAGCTGACGGGAATCAGAAATGAGTGTACAATCCCCAGGGTACGGAGCTTGTGTCAGATTGCTTGTGGCAGGCACGTGTTTGGTAAGAAAGATCAGGAAAAAGTTTTATGTCCCTCCCCTGGATTGTCAGGGGATATGCCGCTCTAGTTGCTGCAGTTAAGACGTCCCGTACCTCCAGGCCAGCGTTTTTAATAGAATTGTCCGGGGCTGGTTAATGTCAGCTGGTCGTACTCTGGAGTTAATCCTGTAGGCAAGATGCAATTCAGTCCAGTCGAAATCCTCTGGTATAGACAAGTTTTCAGTCATCCATTGTTTCAAAAAGTCGAGGAGAGAGGCCGGGCCCGGTGGTGCTGAGGGTTGGCGCGGCCGCCACCGCGCATCACACGGCAGCCTGGGTTCGAGTGGACCTGGATCGTCGGGGGTCAGCAGGGGTGGAGAGAGGTCTTGGCGTCCACAGGACTGCTCTCCCTCTCTGGGGGTGTGTGCAGCTGTTGGAGCATTGGTGGCCCCTTGCCGGGAGGCAGGGGTGGCCTTCAGTGTTCCTGGCAATACTGGGGGCGTGGTGGGGCAGGCGCCAGGAAGGAGTGCGTCGGAGGCGGATGCGCTCCTGTTCATGGAGTCATTGCATGCTTCAAGCGTTGGGAGTAGCAGACAGGGAAAACTGGGCACTGGTCACGGTGTGGCATGATGGCCTCTCTATGGGGGAAGCTTCGGCTCCGAGGGGAGCGCAGCAGCATTGGATCTGGTCCCGGTGGATGAGCAGAGGGGGCTCGCCACCTCCCCGCCGTGGGGGGTAAGCCACGGGGATGAAGCTGTAGGACCCGAATAGGAGCCGAGGAAGGTCCTCGGGATGACGGCCGGAAAACCACAGAGGATGCCAAGACATGGAAGGTAAGGCTGACTGGTTGCCCAGGGGTAGAAAAATGATTAAGGAAAAAAAAAAAAAAAGTCGAGGAGATGCACTCCCTCCACCCCTTCTGGTAGATCAACTATATGGACATTCCCCGCCTGCAAGCTGTTTTCTACCACTTCCAAGTGGCCATGTAGCTGCTGATTCTCCTTTGTCAGGGTCTCAGCCTGTGTAGCGAGGGATCGCTTCTCATTATTAGCCACAGAGTTAAGAGTGGCTAAGGCGGCATCGTGAGTCTCCAGCTTAGTGAGGGATTTCTCCAGCTTAGCTTCGCATCCATTGTTCTCATCAACTCCAGAATAGCTTGCCATGGTGGTTCCTTGGAGGTTGCAGAAGGGGAGGATTCAGGCAACTCTTAAGCCCATACCTGCAGGAAGTTGTGACGCATCAGGCCGCAAAGGTCCCGATGCTTTCTGTTGAGTGTTCTTAGTGTGCCCCATTTCAGATTTGGTATCTTTTCCAAGCCCACGCAGTAAGGAATATGATTATCCTGTTCACTTTATAATTTTATAAGTTTGAAAGAATAAATTAAAGCTGGAAAGGAACTCTAGATACAGACCTAGTGAAGAAAACATCCTACCTGGAAGCTAGCTCTCTGGCCTCCCAACCTCATTCTTTTTAATTACAAAACAAAGAATATCCTGGTGGTGGTGTGTAAGTGCTTCATCTTTTTGACTGCGAGCTATAGAATAACTGTGCATGTCATGCACGTGTGCGTGCACACGGTTTCATCATCTGAGCTTTATTTTTTTTTTTCTGTAGAGGTTGTGTGCTTATGCCCGTTACCCGGCTTCTCCGGGGCTTACCTTCCTCCATCATCCTCTACCACAGGTCAGTGGGGGGTGCCCGGTTGCTGGTGTGGGGCCTGTGATGGGTTAGTCATCATCTTGCAGCCTTGGGTGTTTTTCCTCCCATTTTCTCCCTGGGCCCACCGGATGTGCAGTGGGTGCGATGTGCGTGCTTCGCCTCCATGGAGATGCCCCCAGCACCCTGAACATGAGGTCCCTTTCGTTGCGTACGTGGTTCGCTTATGCTGTCATGTGGCGGACACCTCCAGGTATGTGGCAGTCAACCAGCAAGCCACAGCAGTCCCCCCTCTCTGAGGAAGGAGAGCAGTCCTAGGGATGGGTGATATTTCCTCCTCAGCCAGCCCCTGAGCCTCCCGCGTCCGTCTCCAAACACAGGTTACTGGCGTGGCAGGAGGTGAGGCGCCTAGCGCCTCAGCCCTGCATGCCACTGAGCCGGCACCCACCTGAGCTTTATAACCAATAGCCAATTATAACAACATGACCAGTGAGTAATAACACATCCTCCAGTATTACACTGGCAGAAGCAGAACTGTTACTAGGCAGGCAGCTGATGCAATTAGTAGGTTTCAATTTTATGAAAACACTTTTCCTCTTAAAAGTTGTGGATACTGCAGTGTGGTTAGTGTGTGTTGAGTGTCTGTGTTTGGGGGGGGGAGTACAAGGAGAACATTTCACATTCACTGATTAACTTCTGACAAGGATCGTAGTGGGTTCAGTTGGTGCAGAGTTGATCATGAGGATCCTCCTTCAAGTAGCTTGATTGCCTTTCTTGTAGTTCTTGACTAGTGCCATGGATGTAGAAATGCATACACCACATACCATAAAGCTCCAGTTTACTTTTGAGAGGCTCTGTACTTCCCTACCTGTTGGTATTTTAAGGTGATAATTTGTGTTCCACATGAATAAAGCACAATAAAGGTATGGGAGTCTTATTTATTGAATTTTGTTGATCGGGTAGGCCCGCTGAGTCCAAAGGTTCCTTTTTCATGGGCGACCTGGGTCTAATTACAGATAGTAAAGCACAGACAATAATTACAATTCTTTACTGTAGCTGGCCTGCTCATAAGCATATTAGACTGTTGAGACCATTAAATACATAGGAGGCATTGCAGATCAACACTACAGGACACAATTATACAGTTTTTCGGTGTCTTCTATGTAGCTGGAGTCTTCCATGTTTTTTTTTTTTTTTTGTGAGTTTGCTGTAACCTGGTGAATTTCTCTTCCTTAGGCTATAATAGATGTGTGGGTGATGCACATTATGCTAGAAACAATTTGAGTTTCTTTAGTGCTTATTTTGAGTGCCGTCATCATCCTTTGTACTGTTTCTATCCATTAGGTTAGCCAGCTCTGAGGAGGCCACTGTTTCCCAGTGAGCACCTAACGATTTGAGTTTTTGTCTATGTAAGCAACTGGTGGGGGTGGGGGTGGGGGCAGCAACAACCATGTCGCTGTACAAAGTAGCACAGATGATATTACTTTGAGAGGGTTCTTGCAGTAGGTCATAACATATAGGACTGCGTCCCCTGGCATCAGGACCGCTCAGCAAACTTTTGCTAGCAGTGTCTGGTGGGGGACCACCCACCTGATGTCACATGATGGATGTCGGCGTGACCCTATATAGTGGGTGGTCCCCACGCCCGCCTTCCAGTTCTTTCCCGTCGTCGACCTGTGCTCGTTGGACCTCATGGCAAATGTAGCTCCAGTCGATCATCATTTTGAATAAGTATCCTTTAATTTTTCTTACAGTAAAGTTCGTTTTAATTTTCTTGTATGTCTTCCCAAACTTTGAAGACCAAGAAGAAGTGCGAGAAGTGCGGGACGCAGATCCCTCACAAGGATGGCCACAAGCTCTGCCTCATCTGTCTAGGCCCGGACCACAACATCTGGGCCTGCTCGGACTACCAGCCCTACAGCCAGGTCACACGCAGGTGCAGGCAGCAGACCCTGGAAGCCCACCTCTTGAAATCCAGGATGGCCTCCTTAAAACAAGAGTTGCAGAAGCCGAAGGATTCTGCTTCTTCACCCTCTTTGGACCTCAAGAAGAAAAAGAAGGAGAAGCACCGGGAGCAGGAATGGTCAGACGACCAAGAAAGGCCCTCCTCCAGTAAGGCCCCGATGGACAAGGCCGCTACTCCACTGCCGGCTCTGATCACAGTCCAGGCCTCCTCATCTGGCTTCTCCGGATCCACATCTACCTTCGAGCCCTTCCAGACGGGCTCAAAGTCTGTTTTTTCGGCCACTAAGTCACCTACCGACTCCTCCGGTGGACAACCAGTCATGACCGGTAAATCTGGCGCCGGCTCCTCCGGAGTCTGCACGCCCACCGATAAGGCAGACTCCCGCTCAGAGGGAGCCCGTGCAGCACCCGCCGGTAAGTCAGCCAGGGGCTTATCCTCTGCCCACACAGCCCCATTGACTGATAAGTTGGACATCAGAGCTTCCAAAGTCCACCTGGTTGAAGCTTGCCCGTTGGGGACTACTGCCGAAACACCCAACACCTGGCTGAGCTGGCTGACCTGCTGTGGCCAGCCCTCCTGCCAGGTTTCTACAGGTCAGGAACCTTCCCATTCGCTGCCCTCGGCGGCTTCTCTGTTTTCTGGCCCCCAATCTGGATCAGAGGGGAAAGAGGGTCCCCTGGATGTGAAAACTCCTTCCCCCATTCCGGAGCTGGTTCCCACGCAGTCTCCCATGGGTCCCCCACCTCCAGGGAGCCTGACATCTGAGCCTGCCCCTATGTTGGATGCTCAGTATTCGTCTGACCTTTCACCATCTCAGACATCGGTGGTTACTCTGCTGGACCCCACGCCTTCGATGCTGTGGACCTTGTCAGATGCCACAGGCAGTTTCTCATCTGCACCACCGCCAGAGCCTTTACCTTCGTCCCTGACGTCCATCAGCCAGACAACAGCCCTGTCATCAGAGGCTCTAATGTCAGACAAGCCGATGCATGACACTTCAGTTTTGCCTACGAGCATGGGAAGTTCCCCATCTGTGCTGCTGCCAGGGTCCCTATCACCGTCCCTGACACCAGTCGGACCGACACCAGCCTCGACATCAGAATTGCTAACATCAGATACACCGGTGCCAGGTCTTTCAGTTTTACCTACGGGCCCCTGGCTGGTCCTCGGATTGCCCCCCCCCCCCGGTCCTCAGACACCCATCAGGCTTGTTCATCAATATGCGGTCTACCTGACATCGGACCGGGTGACAGTCTTCTTAGCACCTGGTTTTACTATGAGTTATCTTTGTCCAGATCATAAGGGGCCGGGCTATGCCCCGCTTCTTTCCCAAGCTCAAGGGGGCACCCCTCTTCCTACAGAGGTGGCCTTTTCTTCTTTTCAGATGCCTCAGTCACTCTAGTCACAGCCACCACAGAACTTCCAGGCTGTCTTGCAGTCCTGGTGGAAAGAGGCCGGATCTCAGCTGGTCCCTGCTCGAATGCAGCAGGTTGCAGTGACCTCCTCCGCCTCCCATCCCAGGTCCCCTAGGAACTCAACCATGGTGCATTTTACAGGGGAGACTCCACAGGAGGTCACCCTCACATGAGCCAGTACCCTGGACAGGGGAGAAGCCTCGATTTCAGAGACAGAATCATCCTCCTCATCTTCTGGTGGTCCTTTCGGGACCATAGAAGCCAGGGGAAAGGGATTTCCCAGATCACCTCCCGAGGAGCCCTCCTTCGCAGAGATCCTCCGTATCTTCCAGACTACCTGTGACTGGAATACAGAGGAGCAGGACTCCAAGCATAAGCACCTTGTCGAACACTTTGATTTGTCTAAGGGTTTGACCACTCTGATTCCTCCTTGGGTTCCCCCCCATGAGGATCTCACTTCAACCGTCTGGCAGTTACCCTTTTCGGTTCCAGCTGTACACAAGATGGCAGACTGGACATATTTTGCTCCCGAGGGCACTCCTTTTTTGGGGTTCCCATCCGAAGGTGGACCTTAGCACTTTAGCAGTAGCTCAAGATCTCACTCTACAGCCTACGCACTCGGGATCCTCTCCCCTCTCCTCCCGATAGGGAGTCTAGACTGCTAGATCACTTGAAACATAAAGTCCTCTACATGTGCCTTGCGCTCTTTGAATTACATAACGCACATGGTATCCCATCAGAAAGCCACCTTGGCCCAACTGGAAACTCGCCTCAAGTCCATCGAGGACTCGGACCTAAGAGCTGTGCTCTCTTAGACCATACAGCTGTCCAAGTTTTCCTGTAGACACACTCTATGAGCGGCTTACGATTCCGTTGATGCTGTTGCTCACTCTTCTGCCACGGCGATCTGCATCAGACGCCGTGCTTGACTGCGTACATCCGAGCTGACCCTGGATGTACAGGCAGCTGTACAAGATGCCCCCATTTGGGGCCCCTTACTGTTCAGGGGTGGCACTAAGGACATCTTTATGGGTCTGCTCAGCAACGGCAAGGCTCTGAGTTCTTCTAGGCCTATGGCAAAGGGAACATTGTTTAACCAGGAGTAGCACAATAAGCCGAAGCTTGTTTCCAGATGCGACCTGGGAGCACGAGGAAGTTAAGTGACTTGCTCAGGATCACACAGTATGCACCTAGGCGGCTGTGGGATTCAAACCCAGGTCTCCAGATCTGCAGCTCAGAGCCTTATCCCACTGTGTTATGCTGCCTCCTATGCATATGGTAGACTACAGATCTGCATACCCCTCTCTATCCCATCAGAAAAGGCTTGTTAAACAGCCTTTTGCTAGGTGCAGCAATGCACGGAGAGTGTTGGGCTCCACCGTCTTCTCTTCTCCTGCTTCCAGGAACCAGCAAGAGGCTGCGGGCACCTTCCTCTTCCAGGCCTCTTAGGCTTGATTTTTTTGCAACCCTCTCAGCGTCCCCTCTTTTTTCCATAAAGGGAACCCACTGGGGAGGGGAACGTTAGTATTTAGGAGTTTTTTCCTCTACGAATAGAGTACTCTCCAATAAGTCTCTAGAGGGACCCATTGCTTTTCTGCTACACCATTCCCTTTCATTCCTCAATTCTCATCTCTCTACGAGGAAATGAGATCTTAGTTATTTCCCAGCACGCTACCATGGTTGCAGTGTTTAGGGTTCAGATAGAAAATGACTTATTCTTCGTTTTCTCTTTTATTTTTCTCTTATACCCTACAGGGTGACTGACTTAATGTCGCCCCGTCCTCCAGTCTTTTATTTAGGTCACCTCTGCGTAGTACGGATGGTGCCATAGGCTGCCTATCCCAAATTCAGTGTTGAACAGCAGAGGGGCAAGCGGTTCTGCTGACGGATAGGCAGGTTCCCTACCTGCACATTTCCACCTTCCCACACCACCTCCGCTTTCAGCGGTTCCCCCCTTCCAGGGAGAGCTTTTTTTCTTTACCTTGCTCTTCTTGTGCCCTTTCTGTGGCACTTAGGTTACCTTACTAGTGCCTATGGGTAGTGGCGGAAGCCCTTTGCAGCTAAGGGTTTTTTTCTGAGTTCCCTTATCTGATTGTTTGGCTCAAGGGCGATCCTAGAGGACATTTTTTCAGCCTCCAGGCTCCTTTCCCATTGACCGGGTAGCTAGTTTTTTCCCCACTGGTCATCCCGTGCTCACTCCCGATTCTTCCACCATCGGGGTGGTGCTCAGCATTATTTAGGGTATAACCTCCCACTGGTCGGGGCGGATACCTGGTGGGAGAGGGCCAGACTGGTACCCTTCCCTGGCCATGTCTCCGCTAGACGACTCTCTGTCCTTTTGGCATGAGGACTGCGATCCATCTTTTCTGTCCCCGGGACCGAGCTGTTCCCAAGGGTCTCCTTTGTGATGTTGTGTATCCAAGAGGGTCTGTGAACGCTTACTCTAAAACTACTAGTTCTGAGGTTTGACGTCCCAATGAGAGAGATCTCCTGTGACAGCAGGTCTCTTCCCTTTTTTTCTGTCAGGGGTTGTCCTTCCCCTCTTCCCCCATCTGTCAACTGTCGACATGGTTGCATTGAGTCCGTTCTTTTTTTTTACCTTTGTTTTACCAGGTGAGACGCACTAAGCTGAAAGCTTGTTTACAGGTACAACTTGGGAGCACAAAGAAGTTAAGTGACTTGCTCAGGGTCACACAGTATGCAAGTGGGGGCTGTGGGATTCAAACCCTGGTCTCCAGGTTTGCAGTTCAGAGCCTTAAACCACTGCGCTATACTGCCTCCTCAAGGAGGTTTGGATTTTTCTTTGCTGTGGACTCCACAGATCCATCAGATGCGGTCCCAGCTGTATGCCCCTCTCTTTTTTCCTGCTACCATGGAGAGGGGAGTAGCTCTCTATGCTTTCGGGCCTTCCTGGGCCAGACCTTCTAACGTTAGACAGTCGGGTGCCGGATGGAGCAGGGAGGTATCCATCAGTATTCCCCATGCAGGGAAGAGTTACCGGTCAGTTTTACTGTCGACTGACCCTTCCACACCCATGCTCACCCCAGGTGCCCACTTTGCCTAGGCACATTTATTTTCTGCTCCCTTCCATTGATCCGGCAGGGAGTTTTTTCTGTTAAGGATCTGGGCAAATAGAACGGCTTTGGTGCACTTTGTCCCTCTCTGCCCTAGACAGATCATTTTATTTTTCTGCTTCGGTGGATGATTTGGGTCTTATCAGACACACTGTTTTTTATCTCTTCACCTCTAGGGAAGAGGAAACAGATCAGAATGTCACTTTTGGGCTTTTGGGTTTTTCTCTTAGATGCGCGCCTTCTCCAGGAGTCTTGCTCTGGACAGGGGGGATCTCTGATTGAGTTACCCAGACTCTGAGGGAGACTAAGGACCTTTCCCCAGGTCTCCTTACATCTTCAACTTGGGCAATTCTGAAAGTCCAGGACTTTTTTCCCTACCCAATACTCCAGGTACTGAGGTTATTCTCACACCCATTGGAGTGGGACTTGGGTGGCCCAGTTCTTTGATCATTATCCTCTTGTCCGCCTTAACTGCTATCTTATCTTGTTAGGCAGAGACACACTGGCCTATGGGGGGGATCCTCCCCTGTCAATTCTTCTTGAAAGGGGTCCTCCACTTACTCTCCTTTTTTGTGCGATCTCTCCTTATGTGAGTTTTATGCTTCACTACCTCCCTTTGAGCAGGCAGTTAGCTGGGGTTGACACTGCTTGTCCGTGTGTATGTGTGTCGGGGGGGGGGGGTCCTGGCCTGTAGGATATTCTTTACCAGGTTTTTATCACAGAAAAATTTCTAGTAGGGTGGGGTTCTCCTGCGTACTAGGGAAATGCACAGTTTTTAAGTGTTTTTACACTAACAGGACAAAGGAAAATCCATCAATATGGCCAGTATTTTCTATTCATTCGCCCCTAAGGGTTAGGGGATATTTGCTCCCCACAGTGCCTGTCCAAATGGCAGGGCATCTGCACTTTGTTATTCTGTTATTTAGGGAATGTTCCACCCCCACCTCTTCCGTGGGATGTCAAAGGGGCTCCCCATTGGGGTCACGACTGCTTTCGCAGCATTTCCAATTCAAGTTTCCCTCAGCTGTTTTTCTCCTGCTGCGGCATCTTGGAGTTCGTATTTTCTTTTCTCCGAGTGTCTCCGTCTGGACTGTACCATCTTGGCTTGGCGTGAGTTCTGACCTAGCAGTCCTATAGGACCTTTTCAAACAACATGAAGTCTTGCTGTATTCTGACAAGTGCAGTATGACCGACTGGTTCAGCTGCCCAAGAGAAGAAAGAGTTAAACTCTATGCAAATGCATAGAACATTGAGCTTGAGCTCGGTTTTCATACTGTCCTCGGTACATTCTAATAACTGATCAGATCCTTTACTTTGCTCACCAGTGAAGATGCCTCAGAGATTTCTCCTCGTTGCCTTCAGTTGCGATTAGAGTTTCGTCTGTATTTCTACCACCGTTTATTATTTTTTTGCAAAGTTCTTCAAACGTCTGTTTCCAGTTTCGCGTGTTTTCTAGGTTGGGTAAGTGTTTGGTTTCCTGTTGGTTCCGCCGACCGTGAGGAGACCAAACTTCGTTTTTTCCCTACTGTTTCTATTTTAGCTGTTTGGGGATTCAGTTGGAAGCCCCGACTAAAACCAAGGGTTTTTTTCACATTTTTATACCGGCTGGCGCTAAATCGTTAGCCAGTTAGGACTTCGGTCTCTCTCTCTCTTACCCAGCCTAACTAAGCCTCCCGGGGTAAGCTCTAGTTTTTTTATCCGGGCCTAACTAAGCCAACTTCTGATAAAACAAAATTTGGCTTTTTGCTTGACTGGCCTAACTAAGCCATCCAGTCGAGCAGTTTAAATTTTAGGGGTATGTCACAGAAACCCAAGAGAAAAAACGGTTCCACTGGGTTTCAGCGCTGTACCGAGTGCGGGGAGCAATTTGCAAAAGCTGATCTGCACTTGGTTTGTTTGTATTGCTTGGGTTTCAGCCACTTGCAATCAGACTGTGCTATCTGTGAAAATTTCCCTCAGTCTGTCATCGATAGACGGCTCGGTAAACTGAAGGAAATAATGGATAAAACTTCTTCACAGGGCGGCTTCGGTTCATCCGAACCTTCGGTCCCGGCTGCCAGTCCCTCGAGCCAGGGTGAACCGTCGATGGTTAAAAGATGCTCAGAGTCTTCTGAACCCGTACTGTCTAAGAAAGCCAAATGGTCCAGTTCAGAACTGCGTAAACAACTGGTTGTGGTTCCAACTGCGGAAAAAATTGCCAAAGCTATATGCATAGTGCAGTCCTTGCAATCTGGGTTTGGTGAACCGTCGCAGGTACCGTCTGGACAACCAACGGTTCAGGATACTGACTTAGTACCCTCCAGGACCTCCTGATCCTGAAGAGTACTGTATTTCTGAGTGTGAATATGATGAGGAGGAGGAGGAGGATGAGGGGGAGCCCATAGACCCTGAGGTGTGCCCTGATCATCCCCAGTACGAATCTCCTCCTAGGCCTGTCTCAGAGACCACCTCTCATTTTACCTTCATGAGACAGGTGGCTGAGACCCTACAGCTCTTTGTGCAGGAATCCAGACAGGAAGAGGATGAGGAAGAGGATTACAGGGAGATGATGGATCTCCCTGTCTCCCAAGGACTTTCAATCCTCATCCACAAGTCTCTAAAGAGGCAGACTTTAAAAGTTCTCCAGACCCCTCGTTCTGTCCCAGACAGAACGAGGGGTCTGAAAACCCTCAAAGTAGTAACTTCTTAGACAAGAAGATGGACAGAAAATATTTTCTGGCTGGTAGTGTCACTGAATTTCTTTCTGGTCACTGCAGCCGTGTAGGAGTAGTGCAAACTGCTGACTGCGAAAAGGCTGGCATTCCTCTGGCTTCACATACCCCTCACAGGGATTCCAGAAAAATGGATTCCCAAAAGGCATACCTGGCATCCTCCCTGGGCATTAGGCAAGCCTTCTATATGGCTTATGCCTCCAGGTATCAGAAATCCCTCTGGGAGTCATTGGAGCAGTTGGCTCAAAAGGCTCCTCCTGAGCTGGCTTCAGATCTTCAGGAGTTGGTCACCAAGGGGGTGCAGTCATCAAAGTCCCAGTTCCATATGGCTGTGGACTGCAATGATGCAGCCTCAAGAGCCATGGCATCTGCCATCTCTCTCAGGCATTTTTCCTGGCTAAGAAACACCAACTTATCCCAGGACACGCAGACTAATGCTTTGGACTTTCCCCTCACCTAGAATTCTCTGTTTCGGGAACAGACTGAAGCATATATGAAAAAGATGAAGAGTACAGAGTGGCTTACAGAAGTGCTTCGGCTAAGGAGAAGAGTGCCACTCCTCAGAAACAACAGGCCAGGGGCATACCTTACCCCAGACCTTTCCACCAGGCCCAAGCTTTTTCCTCTTACCAGCAATCCAGGGGCTTCTTTAGAAGGAGAGGCAGAAGGGGTGCTGGCAGAGCTGCTTCCACCTCCTAGTGTTGCTACCTCAACTAAACAGACACCCTGAGGACTCTGTCCGGGCTGCCTCCCCTTCACCCGTAGGGGGCAGGCTAACCTACTATCTCCAGGCGTGGCAATCCATTACTTCAGACAAGTAGGTCCTGGAGATGGTAGGTCAGGGCCTTGCACTCAGCTTCAAGCTGTTCTCAAAATGCTTTAAGGGCATTCACACCTGCCAGCCCTGCAGAAACAGCCTTGTTGGAGGCAGAGGTTTCCATTCTTCTACTCTCAAGGGCAGTGGAGCCTGTGCCCCCTCAGCACAGGGGAAAAGGACTGTACTCCATGTGCTTCCTAGCATTAAAGAAAAATGGGGATTGGCGGCGCATTCTAGATCTCAGATTCCTCAACAGGCATCTTACAAAGCCGAAGTTCAAAATGACAGCCCTGGCTACCATTTTATATACTCTCAGGCAAGGGGACTGGCTAGCATCCCTGGATTTAAAGGATGCCTATTTCCACATCTCCATCAGGCAGTCCCACAGAAAATACCTCAGATTTCGACTACCTTCAGGCCACTACCAGTTCAGGGTCATGCTCTTCGGGCTGACCTTTGCCCCAAGAGTATTTACAAAGTGTCTGAGAGTAATAGTAGCACTCCTCAGAAGGCAAGGGGTTGCAGTTTACCCCTACCTGGACGACTGGCTGTTGGTGGGTCAGTCCCTCCAGCAGGTAAAAGAAGCACTAAACCTCACTCAAGACACTCTTCAGTCCCTGGGTTTCCTTGTGAATCTAAAGAAGTCAGTCTTGACCCAAGTACAGGTGCTAGACTTTATAGGGGCAGAGCTGAACACCATTCAGGCAAGGGTCTTTCTGCCTCCTGTAAGGGCACAGGCTCTTATCAATTTGGCAAAATCCTTCCACCTTCAAAACCCTCAACCAGCAAGGCATTTCTTACAGCTCCTAGGTCATATGGCCTCCATCACAGCTGTGGTTCCAGGGGCCAGGTTCCAGATGAGGGATATTCAGTTCCACCAGAGATCCTTCTGGTCCCAGAAGAAGGAACCTCTATCCAAGCTGATTCTAGTGTCTCCCACCCTTCTGTTAGCTCTTCAGTGGTGGCAGGATATGGACAACCTCAGAGTAGGGGTTTCCTTTCTCACTCTGGCCCCCCCCTCTCTAGTGTTGTCAACAGATGCTTCTCTGCTGGGCTGGGGTGCCCACCTAGGGGACCACACAGCCCACAGCAGCTGGCTTCCTTAGGAGTCCCTCTTGCACATCAACCTTCTGGAACTCAGAACAGTGTTCCTGGCTATCCAGGAGTTTGCTGGTCTCTTACAGAGCAAGGTGATGCAGGTCAGGACAGGCAATACTACCACCATGTACTACATTAGTAAGCAGGGGGAACAGGGTCCTCACTGCTCTGCACAGAGTCCATGAAGATTTGGACTCTGGCCTGTTCTCTGGACATATCCCTGTCAGCTGTACGTACACCTGCCAGGAAAGGACAATGTACTGGCAGATGCTCTCAGCAGGATCAGCCAGGGCCATCACGAATGGACCTTGAACAGGCAGGTTCTTCTATCGATATTCAGGAGATGGGGGTGCCAGAGATAGATCTCTTTGCAGTCCCAGACAATCATCAGTTGCCACTGTATTGCTGCAGGCCTCCACTCCACTGGAGGCTGTGCTTCTGGATTGGTCAGACGGGTTCCTTTATGCCTTTCCTCCATTCTCTCTGATATCCAGAGTCCTAGTCAAGCTGAGGTCTCAGCTTCCCACCGTGATCCTCATAGTCCCAGACTGGGCCAGACAGCTGTGGACTCAGTGCTACTGTCCCTGTCGGTGACCAGTCCCATTTGCCTCCCCAGGAGGTATAACCTGCTGACATCCTCTCAGGGCAGAAACCTCTACCCCAGTCTTCAGTCCCTTCGCCTCAGGGCCTGGCTCTTGAGGACTTAGAATATGCAGACTTGCATCTCTTTGAACCTGTCCTGGACATATTAAGGGTGTCTAGGAAACCTGCAACTAGGAAAACCTACTCGAAGTGGAAAATATTTTCCATCTGGTGCTCCCAGTAGGGCCTGGATCCACAGCAGTCTGGTCTACCAGCACTTCTGGATTATCTGGTGCATCTTCAACCATCTACCTTGAAGGTGTACTTGGCAGCTGTCTCTGCCTGTCTTTCAGCAGGGAGGGGTCCCTCCCTGACTGCACACCCAATTTTCAAAAAGTTTTTCAAGGGTTTGCTACACCTTCATCCTCCACACAGGGAGCCTTCCTCTCTATGGGATCTGAATATCTGCATAGGTTAGTTTATGCAACCTCATTTCGAACCCATGTTTTCTTCAGAGCTCAAGTTCCTTACTTGGAAGACTGTATTCATGGTAGCCATCATTTCTGCCAGAAGGATCAGTGAGAACCAGGCCTTGACAGTGGAGCCCAACTACATTGCACCCCACAGAGATAAAATTGTCCTTTGAACTAATAGGAAATTCCTCCCTAAGGTGGTTTCTGATTTCCATCTTAATCAGTCCATCACTCTGCCTGTATTCTTCTCAGAGCATTCCAGCTCAGGTGAACGCAGGGTCCACAGTCTGGATGTAAAAAGAGCCATCAGCTATTACATGGCTAGGATAAAGGAGCTAAGGAAGGATTGTTCCCAGTTATTCCTTACCTGTGGTGAGGTAGGTAAGGGCAGGCCAGCTGCAAAAAGAGCCATAACCAGATGGATTGTGGCCTTTGTCCAGTACAGCAGGCAGGGATCGACAAATCCCATAGCCCGACGTCCCGGGCTACAAGATTAAGCAGTCGGACTATCACAATTGCAGTAGCTAGTTGTCCAATGGACAACGAACTCAGAACTTTTTTTTTTTAATTATTTTGCTGCTTGGCTGCTGAGTCGCCGACCAACCACTAGGTGCCGCTGCATGTCTCAATCACCCTTCCTTAACTGAGTCACATGGGTGATGAAATTGGCACCACGTAGTTGCTGAGAGATGCCAGGAGGCGGCGGCAGCAAGGACCCTCCCTCGGATCCCTCCCCACTCATCAGAGCAGCAGAGCAGCTTCAGTGAAACCAGGACTGACAGGTGAGTCAGCGAATTTGATGTAAGAGAATACCTGTCAGTCCGGGGAATTGGCTGCAGCAGTGGTAAGGGTGGGAGGTTTCACCATGCAGAAGCGGGAGACTGCTGCTGAGAGCGTCATTTCACTCATTGTACTTGCAGCAGACAGGCCGGGTTGTTTTGCTTGCTATCTTGTGTGGCAGAAAGCAAGTAGTAAAAAAAAAAATAATGGGGGACCACAGATAGAGGAAAGGAAGGCTTAGTTTGTCCTTTATTGAAAGGACTGCAGTTGGGGGCGGAGTTTGTCGACTGTGCCGGTTGGACTCAAACGGTCAAAGAAAAACAAAAGGAAAAGGTGCCTAGCCATCAGTCACAGTCGGGGACTGCAATTAGGAGTTAAAAAAAAAAAAGCAAAACAAGGGTTTTAATGCCTTTCACTGAAAGGATTGAAGTTGATAGCTGGAGTTGGTCCTGAATGTGGTACAGTCAGTCAGGGGCTGAAACTGGAGGGAAAAGGGAAACAAGGAGCCTAGGTGTGTTTTATCCTTAACTGAAAGGACTGTGAACTTGAAGTGGGAGAACCTAGATGAGACAAGCTGGCAGTTTTCATATATATATATATATATATACATATATATATCTCTACCCCCAACACAGAAACAAGGGGACTGAACAGGGCAAAGCAAAAGCAGTTTGAATGACTTTCAGGGTAGTGAGGTGGGGATAGTGGCTGGAGATCGTGGGATTGGGTCTCTGCTGTGAACAAAAAAGTAAGCAAAACAAAAGAATGTAAAGCACTGCAGCAAAAAAAAAAAAAAATAGAAATAAAAGTATCTGGGAAGTCCCTGGATATACTTGGTGACATTGAACAGTAAAATTTTAAATAATTAAAAAATAACTAGTGAGCACTGCAGAACCAGCAACCAACAAGTGGAAAAGGACTGAGGGGTGGCGTAAGTGCCACTTTCTGCCAAGTGACAGTTCTGTTTTTTGGGGGCGGGTTTTGGCTAGGATGTAGGAACCAGACCCAGAATAGTGGGTTGCCCACCACACAGTCACTTTCTGCACAAGAGTCCTAACCCTTCTAGCCTAACTATTGGTGTCTGTAGCGAATTTAATTAAAAAAGAATTCTGAGAAATAAGTATTCAGCTACCCGAAGCAGCAATGTGCAGCATAAGCCAGGTATTTGTGCTGTTGCCCACCACAGGGAAAAAAAGTAAAGAGAAGCACTAGCTAAAGAAAAACAAGAAGTGAGAAGGGGAAAGAAGGGTGACCTACTAGACCTGAATGAGTGCTACTTCTGGAGTAGTGGTACTGTAGGAAGGGAACTGATTGACTGCCTGAGGGACCCTGGATGTTAGAACTGTCACTGAGGGTGGGAGACACAGGGATTCATTGGGATGGGACAAACTGCAGTTTTAAAACAAAGTTTAAGCAAAATAAAAAAAACCCATAAACTTCTAACATTTCATTCTGTCCTATAGAGCAAATCTAGGCTTGTTAAACATTCCATAAATTTCTCTTCCCTTCCACTGCCCTAGACAGTCCTGAGTGGGCGAGTGCCTCTGCCTGTGACTGCCTTCCCTTGTTTGCACAATCACAACTACAGTATCAAGACACTACAGAGAGCTATTAAAAGGGTGAACAAATAATCAGCCATCATTACTAGTGCACTGTCTTTCTAACTCAGCCCTGACCCTCCCATCAAGTTCATACCACTCTGGCACCCATTGAAACACACACACCACACAGTGACTGGTAAAAAATATTTTATTAGCATCAAAACATAAAATGTGCAACAGTATGCAGAAGAGGAGATAGTAAAAAACAGCAGACTCTTTTTTCTTTCTCTCCCTAGTCAGTTGTTGCTGATAGTGCCACTGCTTCTTCTGCTACTGATTCTGCTGCTCATACTATTTCCAGTGTTCCTTTTCCTTCCTGTCCTAGTCCTTGATGACAGTTGTGAGTTCAACCAGCTGGTCCTTCCAAATAATTCTAACTGTTCTCTTCCTAATACAGACGTCAGCCTGCCCTTACCCTGTATTAACTGAAAAATATAAAAAATATATTGTTTTTCCTGATTTCTGAAGTTCTTCTACCTCTGCATCACATCATATGAAGTTAACAGTACAATACAAACTTGGCCACACCATGTAATTTCTTTCTACATAACTTGTTTTAAAATTTACATTGAAATGTACTGGACTACCACTCAGAACTTGGGGACTACCATTTTTGACAAGACCAGTTGTCCTGGACTAGCATGCCATTTTGAAATTTGTCGATCCCTGACAGCAGGCCTTAGGGCTCATTCCACCAGGGGGACTGCTGCCTCAGTGGCAGCTGCCAGGGAAGTCCCGTTGCTTGAGATCTGTAAAACTGCCACCTGGAAGACTGTCCATACATTCACTAAACATTACTGCCTGGACACCCAGGCTAGGAGTGATGCCAGGCTTGGCACATCAGTGCTGCAGAGCCTATTTCCCAAATCGGTTCTGAGCCCACCAACAAGGGGCACTGCTTGGTAGTCTGCACTTGTCAGAATTCAGCAAGACTTCATGTTGCTTAAAGAAAAAATAACTTACCATAGTAATGTTGTTTCTTCTAATGGAGTCTTGCTGTATTCTGATCTCCCACCCTGCCTCCCCTCCAGAACTTGGGGAAAGGTGACCCTCTGCATTATAGTTCTGTTTTATCCATCAGTGGGTACTTGTTTTTTTCTTGGGCATCAGTGACTTTAGTCTTCTACACGTCCCTTTTTGATTGTAGTGTTGCCTCTGGGGGTGCTTAGGTCTGGTTAGACTTTTTTTTTCTTTTGTTAGCTTCATAAGAATCTGATCAGTTACTAGAATGTACTGAGGACAGTGGTTTGAAAACTGAGCTTGAGTTCAACGTTCTATGTATTTGCATAGAGTTTAACTCTTTCTTCTCTGTAGCAGCTGAACTGGTCGGTCATACTGCATTTGTCAGAATACAGCAAGACTCCATTAGAAGAAACAACATTACTACGGTAAATAATTTTTTCTTCTGGACTAGGCTGGCTTGGGGCTCTCTCATAAGATTTTTCCTGCCTCTCGGGCTCCAGTTTTATCCAACTGAGATTGACTGCTTGGGATTCAGTCCTCTATGTTATGATCTACTGCAGGAACCCTCTCGAAGTAAGCTAGTACAGTTAGTAAGAACTTACTGTAACAGTAGATCTTCGAGAGAGGTTCCTGCAGAAGGTCACCTTTTTCCCTCTCTCCTTCCTCCAGGTTTTTTCTGCATGCTCTTGCAGGCCATTCTGGATTGGGTTCTAGGAAGGCTAACTGCTCCTCCTGTTGAAACCAGTAGGGGTCTCCGACAGGAGAACTGGAAGGTGGGCATGGGGACCGCCCACTATATAGGGTCAAACTGACGTCCATCACATGACGTTGGATGAGTGGTCCCCCGCCAGACACTGCTAGCAAAGGTTTGCCGTGTAGTCCTGACGCCAGGGGGCACAGTCCTGTATGTTACGACCTACTGCAGGAACCTCTCTCGAAGATCTACTGTTACGGTAAGTTCTTGCATAACTGTACTTTATCTTCCTAGCAACACCCTTGATTTAAGTTGTTCTAAATTATTTTTTTGTTCACTTTAAGAAAGATGAAAAGAAACCTAGGAATTTCTTTGTGCTTTCAGTCCAAGAATCTTAATGATTCATTCTGACAAGCAGCATTTTGGGTTTTTGGTAGTATATTAATACAGTGGGTTTGGATTTGGATCCGAGTTACTTGCAAGAGCTTCTGCATCCCTGCTGCCCCCTCTGACCACTCTGCTCAGCCAATGAAGGATTGCTAGAGATTCCCAGGGTGCGGTTGAAGGCTTCAGGGGCTTGGGCATTTGTCTTTGCTGCCCCTACCCTGTGGAATTCTCTACCTCGTCGCATACGAGAGTGCCAGACAGTGAAGAGCTTTAAAACTGCTCTTAAAACTCACCTGTTCCAGCAGGCCTTCCCTGATTTTTGATTTGGTATTTCTGACATGGTATTTGGATGTGTATATTTACTGATATTTGCCAATAAGTTTTAGAGTGTTTTAAAATGTTTTAAAGTTTCAAGATTGTACAGCGCTTTGGTGTTTATGAATTGCGCTTGATAAATACATTTATTATTGTTGGATTTTTGTGAACTGTATGTTTTGTAAGGTGAGCCATCATAACATTGATAGAGATGTTGTGCCTTCTTTTTGCCCAAGTTCATAGCACATCAGGAGCGAAAGATGGCATTATTTCTGTTTCCCAGGGTCCCGGCCATGTGGTTTGTAGAATGTACATTTCTCCTTCCACAGGCTGCACACGTCAATCCAAATCCGATAGTTAGATCCCCTAACAATGTCAGTGTTCACTCCCAACAGGAAAACAGAATAATTTAGGAAGAGATTGAATTCTGCGGATAAGTTTTAATGAAGGCTTGATCTTGTGCATACGGACTGATGCTTTTAAAAAACACCTGATGTCACAGTAGAGACTTCAGAAAAATATAATTTCCCACACATTTCTGCTTATATTTTTTATTTAATGTCAATATTTAGGTTTCTGTTTTGTTTTCTGACTGTACATTTGAACAAGAAAATGCATTAAATCTATAATATTTTTCTGTACAAGGCTAGTGTGTAATGTAATTCTGACTGTAATCATTTCTCCTTAGGTCATTTATAGTTCGTTTGGCGGAACATCTAAAGGGCTTCATTACAACAACTTGATAGTGGGACTGGTCCTCCTTACCAGAGGAAGAGATGAAGAGAAAGCAAAATGTAAGACATTTTATTTATTTATTTTTGGCTCTGCACAATAACAATTCAAAGCAACATTTGTTTTATGTAATCTTTTATCCCTCAAGCTGTGGCTGCTGCCCTCTTAAAACTAAGGTCCTTCTCAGATACTGCGGTAATCCCAGATTGATTTTACATTTTCCCTGCAAGTCCAAGGCAATTTCCTGTATTTTTCTGTAGATAACTATTTCCTATGGAAGCACAGTTGCTCTGTTTTCTCATAAACTAGTAAAAGGCTATGGGAACAATTTCCCTGTAGATGGCACCATTTCCCTGTAAAATGTAGGAATCCTAGTAGGTCTGGGAGCCCTTATACTACAGAGTTGCCTTGGTCATCCTCCTGATACCAGCTCCTGACATCCCTGCTGCCCCCCCCCCCTTTTTTTTCTCTAGGGTGACTATCAAGAAGAAATTTAAATTAATGACTTTGATACCGATTTCTCGTTTTAAGAATTGTCTAATTACTTCCACAACCCATAAGTGTGATTGTTTTGATTGAATTTTGTGAGCAATGTTATGTTCTCTTTTTTTACTACAACCTGTTTGTATTGTATGTTTTTAATGTTAATTTTTGGACGCAGTTGTAAAAGAGAGTGTTCTCTCAGTTTGCCTTCCAATAAAACGAATGAATCTCACATCTGCATGGAGAGTACAAGGCCTCCAGTAAGCTCATAATGCGCAGGATTTATCCTGTCCCACCTTTCTCCCCATAGACCCTTCATTTACATGCTCCACCCATGACCACACCTAATTTGTGTGGCAAGGACAAGAGGTCACATGGTCACTCTCAACATCTAAGATGCTGTGGAAGTAGGTGTTAAAGGCACTTGAGTAGCAAGGTGAATGTAACCCCCCCCACACACACACACACACACACACACACACACGAGATGCAGACTCCTGCTACTTGGAGATGAGTGAGGCCGGGAGAATGAACTGTCTGGGCCAGGTGAAAATCTACTTTTTAAATTTGTTTAGATATTCTGGAAAAGCAAAAATAAAAATAAAAAACTGCCCGCCAGAAATTGCATTTTCCTCATTAGTGTGAATCAAGAAAGCTAGAAACATGCTAACTGTGAGACTAATGACTACCATAAATAAGCTTCCAAACTAAAGCAAGATTTTCCTCTTCCAGAAATTATGAACTAGACTTATCTTTTAAAGGAGTACTGCACTGAACCTATAAGTCACTTCCCCCTGCATAAGCTGATGTTAAAACAAACAAACAAAAAAAAAACCTTGATCCAGTTTTGTAACTGTTCCACCTCTGTGGTCTTTTTTGTTACAGTAGTGGTTGTTTCTACTGTGCACACACATAGCAAGTACCATTTTAGAACTGCATGATGTACAGTAGTTTATGTCACTTGCTCAGCTTATCCATTGTTGGCCCAGTGCATGTTCTCCTACAGAACTTTGTAGTTGTGAGGGACATAAACTGCACTGTACACTTCTAAAATGATACTTTTTTTGTTTGTACAGTTTATTTATTCTCTGGGGAACCAGGGCATCTCTCTGGAGTGCTCTCACAGCCGCAACCTCTACTCCCAGCCTGAAACCAGCCTGAAACCACCTTCTCCGGGAGGCACATTGCTGAGCACCCCCTCCCTGGACTCATGGACTGTCCAGCCCCCCGGATGACTCCCCGGGGAGGGCCCACCTCACCTACCTGGCGGCCTTTCTGAGATTAGAGGGACGGTCCTGGGCCAGATCCAGTGGCTTGGGAGAGCTGGTGGAAGGTTAGTCCAGCATTGGGATGTGAGCCTTGTCTCCTGGGGCTTCCATTGCCTCCCTAAGTCCTCTAGGGTTTTTGCTTGTGTTTACCCCAGAGTGCGGACGTGCAGTGACGTCCGCAGTATACGTAATGTAAAGGACGCTCGCCGCTGCTCCGCCTGTTTCGCATTGTTACCTGCAGGGCCCTCCGACCTCCAATGGTCGCTGTGGGAGCGATGCAAGCCCTGCTACCCACCCTGGGAAGGGAGAGCAGTTCTCTGGATGCTCGATCCCTTCCCTCCCCTGCCAACCCCTGGAGGCCCGAATCCGTTCTCGAACCCGGGTCACTGGCGTGGCACGAGGTGTGGTGTCCAGTGCCTCAACCCTCAGCGCCACCGGGGCCGGGGATCTAAAATTATACTTAATAGAGAGTGTAAATCAGAAGCACTCACTGAGCATCTGTACAAAGCCTATTTTAACACTTTCTCCATATAATTGATGCTGTTGATACGTATGTCCCTTCTGCAGTGGTAGTCTTGTGTCAGTTAAAAAAAAAAAAAAAAGCCTTATTCACGAGGTTACTAATATTCTCTTAGTTGTAACAATAATAGAATTGGAACTAGTACTTAAAAAAAAAAAACTTCCTTTACTGGGGAAACATGACTTTCAGGTTCAGTTCAGTTCTCTAACTTTTCTTTCTTTTTTTATATTAGGTTTTCTAATATTTTTCAGGCATCATACTGAATACCTTATGATGTCTCAACATTTAAATATTGCAGTCCCACGTGTCCTAAATGTGGCTGGGATAATGATTTTCATTTGGATAATGGTATGTAATTGTATGTACCTCCATATGACTTTATTATGCCCCAAGATAGTACCATTCTGGTACAAAATGCTTACTATTATGGTGTGAGTCGCAGAAGGGTGTCTGGATAATGACCCTCAAATGTTGTTTCTAGGCCAGAAAGGGGGCCACATGTCCAAGAAGGGAACTACTGTGGAACATTAATGTTGCCCGCATTAAAAATATCATTTCCCAGAACTGGTTGCCCCTCATCATTGCTTACTGGATAAATCATTTGCCTATGTGTATGAAATTTGAAAATATGCAGTGTATACAAACAGAGGAAAGTAGCCACTTTTATAAGTTGTGGTCACCCCAGTAACAGCCTGTGTGAGGGGGATCCTTCTAGTGTGATCACGTAAACGTTAGAGTATGACATTCACTTAGATATCATAGCTATGTATCTCTCAGCCACTGTACATTGCAAGTTGTAACCTTTGTTTTAGGAACCTTGTAGCACTCTTAAGATGTTATGTTCTAATATGTTTTTTTTTTTACTCTGTTTATGCACCCTGAGGCCCGGGCATCCTTCTGGGGTACTCTCGCAGCAGAGGCCTCTACTCCCTGCCTGAACCCTTGCTACCAGCTTCCTCCCCGTGAACACCCAGGCAGGTCCAGCCCCTTGGATCACCCCTTGGGGGAGGGCCCTCCCTCCCGTGGTGGCCTTTTTGAAATTAGAGGGATCTACCCGGGTGTCTGGTTGGCCTCTGGAGTCCCCTGGTGCACTGGGCCGGTGTTGGGATGTGGGGCTGCCCCTGGAGAGATCTGGATAAACTAGCAAAATGGTCAGAAGAGTGGCAACTGGGATTTAATGCAAAGAAGTGCAAGATCATGCACATAGGGAAGAGAAACCTTGAAGCCACCTATAGGCTGGGAGGGGAGTTGCTGGCAGTCACAAAGGAAGAGACTTGGGCATCATCATCACCGGTGACCTGAAATCATCCAAGCAGACCTCTAAAGCAGTAGGTAAGGCTAGGGGTATGTTAGGGTGTATTAGTAGGGGTATCACAAGTCATAAGAGGGAGGTAATAATCCCTCTTTACAAGACACTGGTTAGGCTCCATCTGGAGTACTGCGTGCAGTACTGGAGGCCACACCTTCACAAGGACATTAACCAAATTGAGGCAGTCCAGAGAAGGGCAACCAAAATGGTGCAGGGACTGCATCAGAAGACATATGAGGACAGATTAACAGAGCTCAATATGTATACCCTTGAGCAAAGGAGGGAGAGAGGTGATATGATCGAAACATTCAAACTCCTTAAGGGCATTAACAATGTGAAAGAGTCTAACATGTTTAAATATAAGAAAAATAGCAGGACAAGAGGACACAGCATGAGAATAGAGGGAGGCCGATTAAGGGGGAATGTGAGGAAATTCTTTTTCACAGAAAGAGTGGTGGATGTATGAAACAGCCTACCTTAGGAAGTGGTGGCTATGAATACAGTGCAGGGCTTCAAACAGGCATGGGATAGGCATAAGGGAGCAATACAGACGAATATGGATAGATAGGCCATTGACAGTGTAAAGGTGTGTGGCACATTCATAAGGTAGAAAAAAATCGGCAGACTGGATGGGCCTTGCGGTCCTTATCTGCTGTCAACCTCTATGTTTCTATGAGTCCCCTTCATCTCCGCAGTGCCGCAGAGGAATTTTCCTCCTTCTTTGTTGCCCCTGAGGAGCTCGGTCGTGCAATGACGGCAGGGCCCCTTTACGTGCCGCCCTCCGCCACAGCTCCTACCCTGCTATATGTGGCATCAATGGCTTGCGCTGCACCCGACTGCCACCTGGTACTTCTGTAGAGCGACGCAACCCTCAAGCCCACCCCAGAGATGGGAGAGCTGTCCTTCAGACACTCGATCCCTTCTCTCCCCTGCCGACCCCCGGTGGCCCAGGCTTGTTCCTGAACCCAGGTCGCCGGCATGACGTGAGATGTGGTGTCCAGTGCCTCAGCTGTCTGCACCACTGGGCCGGCATATGTTCTAATATGTTGACTGTAAACTGTTAGTTTTTTGTACTTTGTCTTAGTAAAAAGATTACCAAAAATAAATAAATAAATAAACTTTGCGGGTCATCGAAGTATTGAGTGCAATAATACAAAACATTTATACATATTGGCTTCCACAGTTTGGAAGGGGGGGGTATTTTATGAAAATGTACTGGGATCCAAATGGAGGCTCAACTGCAGTTAACCCACACAGAATGGTGGCTGAGATTTTGTATGAGATTTACTATGTGAAGAACGAGATTTATGGTCACTGAATTATGATGTTGGATTAGCTGTACTGTTGATTTTATAGATCTGTAATTGGGTGCGGGGGGGGCATAGTTTCCTGAATAATTCGCAAAATACAAAAAGTTAAATTTTATAAATGGGGTTGTGGGGGCAAAGCACCCTGAGTAGTCGGGTAAAACCTACTACTGAGCAGAATGGTAAACTGAAATACACACAAGCTGTCAGGGTGCGGAAATTCTAAAGATAAACTGCAGCTGCTACCAGATGGACTAATGTTAGCAATTTACATGATCAGATCCACCCCAAAATACCAGCTGTTGTTAATCCCCTGGCCCCCTGTGGCTTAGTAGTAGTGCACTGTGTTGTGGCCCAGGTTCAGGAGTGAGTCTTGGTTGCTGGCTACTGGGGGACCTGAGGTCGGGTGCTACTGGTGGCAGTGCTTCCCCACCTAGGATGGTGGCATGCATGCCACAACAGTAGCAACCAGTGCTAGGGTTACCACCTGTCCTGATTTTCTCAGGACAGTCCTGATTTGGGCAGCTGTGTCTTGCAACAAAACATGAAAAATACTACATGTCCTGACATTATAGCAGAAAAAATATTTTCTGACTTTCCTCTAAATGTTGCAAAAAACTACAATATCTTAACTAAAATACCTTAAAATTATAAGAAACACTAGAAACAACTAAAAAAACTACAACATTTAGTTTTAATTCTGATTATTTAGAGAAAACAAGTCTGTTGCATTGGTCAAGATTACATACTGTCCTGCGAAAAATCATGTTTTCAGTAAGAAATGTCCCACTTTGGGCTTCTTAAAAGGTGGTAACCCTAACCAGTGCGGCAGGTTCGCCCTCCTACCGTAGAGGAAAGCTGGGGCTCAGATGCCGTAGTAGCATTGCACTGCATCACGAGAGAGGCACAAGGAAGGAAGAACGGAAAAGCAGGGCAAAAGAATAGCCATCCTTTCAGCATGATAGACACTGCTGTACTTGGGCCCCATGCCACATAGAGTGTGATGAGGCTAGGAGGTTGCTGGAACCCAGTTGCAAAAAAAAAAAAAAAAGGCAGTTCCAGGCAAGGGGAAGAAAAATGCCATAGAAAAAACAACCCCCAGTTGACTTAAATCTGAGAGCTGACATTTGACTTTGTAAAAAACTGAGTAATTTCATGTTTCTTAAACAGTTGGCTTTATTGACCGTATATTTTTAGCATAACCTTTGCTTCAGTGCTTTTGCACTGAGATCCTTATCTTTTAAATTGCTGTCTTCTTTTGGGCTCACCATAACCGAAGTTAAAGGTTAAAGAGCAGCATACCTAGATACTGCAGCTGTGTCTCTCTCAGCCACTGTACAACGTAGGTGATAACATTTTTTTTGTAGGAAATGTGGCTGGTCGACCCTCTTGCCCTGAGTTGAAAGAAAAGCTGTAGCACACTTAAGAGTCATGACAAGGATGAAATATACATCTGTGGTTTGCTGTTTTCAACCTTTGCAGATTATTTCTGAGACCTTTTGGCTAATAATGATCCTGCTATAGCCAGCATACATTCTTCATGATGGTTTGCATGTATTACACATAATGCCTTGCATTATGGGGTATGTGCAGTTGTGTGTTTATAAAAACTGATGCTTCATACTAATGAAAGAGGAAAGCATTGCCTTTAGTGACTTTTTTGTGTTATATTTTAGATATTTTTAGCCTCTTTGCTAATGAATCTGGGAGCTATGTTGCCCGAGACGAGATGGAGAAGTTGCTCCGATCTGTGGATGGAGAAGTTCCTCCGTCTCTCAAGAAGTGTTTCTCTGAGGTATGTACCTTTTTGTGGAGGGACAGGCAGAATTTATACTGTAGAGCCATTTTGCAGTTTACATTTCCTAAACGGAATACACTGTTTGAATCAGTGAACCTTATAATAGTATTACATTGTGAAAAAAGATTGCCGTTTTAATACGTGTTCAATAACCAACAGATCAGATTTATTAAAGGGTAACTAAATATTGCAAGGGTTACTCAAGTTGTGAAAGCCCATGAAAATAATTTTCAAACAAGGCATTTGGTTTACCTGTAGCCTACTGCAGGTATCAGAAGTTCTGAGTGATAAATATCTAAATTGTCTGTAAATGAAATGAAGGCAGCAGCCATTTCTTGGACTCTTACAGAAAGTGATGTCACTGAGGGACAAGCTGTCATCAACAGCACGTGGCATCACTTTCTGCCTCAAGATTCCATGAAATGGCCGCTCCCTTGATTTAGTTTACAGAGGGTTTAGCTACATATCTCAGAACTCCTGACACCTACAGGCAAGTCCATTACCTTGTTTAAAAGATCTTGGCATGGGTTTTTACAATTTGAGTAACCTTGCAATTTTTACTTCCCCTTTAATGTTTGTAATTTTTCCAGTGTGGTGCAATCCCTAGTCAGTGAAGATGAAACTGAGTAACACACACACACAAAAAAAAACCTGGAATGATCTCCTAGTATAATGACGTAGTAGAATAATAGAGTGGCTCTGGCACTGAGGAAAAAATAAAATAAAATGTTTCTCTGTATTTATTTAGTTGAAATTTTGTATCAAACAGAGTCTCATTTTCTTGGTGTTTAGTTTATAGTGCAGTGAAATGGTGTTCACAAGTGTTGGCTCCAAAAAGATACTCTATTGTATGTTACTTGCAGTACAGGAAAGCTCATAGCAGTAGTAAAGAATCCACACGGAGGGAATGAGAGCCACCGATGTAGAGAGTTGCCCCTTTACGTACACACAGCCACTACTGAAGGTTGAAAAGGAGGTGCATGCTAATTTTCTGTAGCAATCAGTAAATATATAGGGGTGTAAAAGAGGTGGGGGTTTAGTTTGTAGGGCATCTACTTGGATGTTTGAGTTGTTCAAGCAGCATCCTTTGGAATATGGAAGGTTAGGGATGTGTTGGAAAAGGGCTGAGGAGCTGTAGGGTCTGAGAAGGAGCAGGGCTGTCTGACGTTTTTTGTATATGGCCACTGTCCAGATTGCTGCCTGTTGAGGGCAGTAGTGGGTAGTGACGGGGGTTAAGAAGAATGTAAGGCATGTGGGGACTGTGGAGTGAGTGCACTTTTGGAGCAGTGTATACCAGTGATAGTCCTTGTAAACAGTGGGGTAGGGCTAGCCGAGCTGGTTGTGAAACACACAGTGATGTGCCCTACATGCTGTCAAAGGAGAACCCGCTGATTCTTGTAACAAATATATCCATACTGTGCAGCATTGTTTTGGAGGCTGAGTGGTACACCACATTTCCATAGTTCAGTAGACGGAGTATGAATTGTCTCATTACTGGCATTCTCATATGAGAGTTGAGATAGTTTCTGCACATGTAGAGGTCTACTACCTTACCTAAGACACACTGAAGCAGTGATGTGATCTGCCTGCTTCTGGTAGGTGTGTTGCAGGTTGATCATACGCCCAAGTATTTGAAGGACAGGACTTTCTTGAGGCAAGGTTGTCCTTAGTGGGACTGGAGAGGAGTTATCTAGGTTTTGGGGGCATAAGTGAGTGCCTGAGACCACTGTCTTGGTCTTCTGGCATTTGGCATTGAGAATCAGATGGTCCTCATTTAGCTAGGTTTCCACTGCTGCAAAATTAGCCTGGAGTTGATTTGCCACATAGGTCGGTATGGGGCTAATGCACTAAAAAAATGTATCAACGTATATGTGTACCGTGTTCAAACAACATGAAGTCTTGCTGTATTCAGACATAATGCAGTTAGCCCCAGCACTTGAACTGCCCCGGAGAGGAAAGAGTTAACTCTATGCAGAAGCATAGAACGTTGAGCTTGAGCTCAGTTTTCAAACCTCTGTCTGTGGTACTTCCCAGTGTAACCGTCAGATTCTTTACTTCGTCTAACAGTGAAGTCGCTCTGGAGATTTCCTGTGCTCAGTTCGGTAAAAGTAAAAGCGTTCGGTTTAAACCATATATTTTTTGTTATTTTCGAATTTCCAGTCTCTGTCTATGGTACAGGTAGTGTGTAGATAGGTAGTGACTGTGTTTTATTTCCGTGAAAAAGTTGGAAATTGTTCTTTTCTTCGGTTTCGTTCTGGTCAGTCCGGTTTGGAACCGACCCTGTTACATTCTGTTTAATTTTATTTCTGGGATTAGAGTGGTGGTCCAGTACCGATCGGTTTCAAAAGAACCGGACCTTTTGCTGGTTCTTTTAAAGAGCCCGTGACACGGTGTGTAACCGATCGGTTATTGTATTACCTGGCTTGAAAGCTGCAATAGGGTGATTTGTTAGGTTGGCCATGTCTGAGAAACCCAAGAAGAAAACTGGTCCCACTGGGTTTCAACACTGTACTGAGTGTGGGGAGACCTTTGCTAAGGCTAACCCCCACCTCATCTGTGTTTATTGTCTGGGGTTTGACCACCTCAAGTCAGACTGCCAAATCTGTAAAAACTTTCCTAATTCCACTCTAGAAAAAAGACGAGTAGGCTGAAGGAAAGGGAGGCCAAGAAGTCCATAGATCCGATGGCCAGCCCAGTTCGGTTATGGCCAACCTGAGGAGGTGCCACTGACCCAGGCGATACCTCGCAGGAGCTGGTTCCCCGCAGGGGTCGGTACCATCAAAAGCGGCCTGCCGGGTTCGGATCCGTATCGCACTCTCCAACCGGCGAACTAAATAGCCAAAGCGATTAGCATTGTTCAGTCGCTTAGACCGGTTCTGTCTGAACCGGTACCGCCGGTTAGGCGGTCGGTTCGGTCGGATCAGTCTCCTCCGGATCATGATCCAGACGCTTATTATGAGGAGTGGAAGGGAGATGAAGACTATCCTGGTGGTGGTGATGATGATGACCGGGGGGGTCTGGATGTGTCCATTGAACTGGACATCTCCCCAGACAGGCCCTCAGGTGTCTCTCCTCCCAGGCTCTCTGAGTCCCCTTCACATTTTTTGTTCTACAAAAAGGTGGCAGAAACCCTGCAGCTTCACTTGGTTGAAGCTGCAGAGGAGGATGAAGAGCCTGATTTTGTGGAAATGATGAACATCCCAGAGTCCAAAAGGCTGTCTATCCCTCTTCATAAATCCTTGGGGAAACAGACACACAAAATTTTACAAATCCCTAATTCAGTACCTCCTGTGAATAAGAGAATGGACAGGAGGTATTTGTTATCAGGCTCAGCTGCGGAGTTTCTTTATAGTAATTGCAGCCATATTGGGGTAGTGCAGGCTGCAGCCTGTGACAGGGCTAACATTCCTTTGGCTTTACACACCCCGGATAAGGACTCCAGGAAAGTGGATGCCATGGCCAAAAAACAGTATTTGGCATCCTCTTTGGGACTCAGGCAGGCTAATTATATGGCCTACACAGCTAGGTACCAGAAATCCAGATGGGATACGGTTCTGGAACTGGCTAAACAGGCTTCTCCCCAGCTAGCCAAGGAGCTGGAGGAGGTGGCTGCTGATGGAATGGAGGCATCCAAAATGCAATTTAATGCTGCTGTGGACTCCAGTGATGTGGCATCTAGAGTCATGGCTACATCTGTGTCTCTCAGAAGACATGCTTGGCTCAGATGTACTAGCCTTTCACAGGATACCCAGACTAAGGCTATGGATTTTCCTGTAGTAGGTAACTCTCTGGGGAGCAGACAGAGGCTTACATGAAGAAAATGGATGAATACAGGACCGTGTACAAGAGTGCACAGGCCAAAGAAAGGCAAGCCACTCTACACAAGCAGCAGTCTAGGGGCAGGCCCTTTCAAAGGCCTTTTTACCAAGCCCAGGCCTCCTCTCCCTTCCCACAGAGGGGGTTCTTCAGAGGGAGGGAGGGGCAGGAGGGGGATGAGCAGAGCTGCTCCCTCCTCCTCTCAGTCTAAGGCTCCTGCCAAGCAGACACGCTGATGTGTCAGCCCGGGTCGACTCCCCATTTCCTGTAGGAGGCAGGCTGGCTTACTACTTCCAGGCCTGGAAGTCTGTGACCTCAGACAAGTGGGTCCTGGAAGTAGTAAGCCAGGAACTGGCCCTCCGCTTCAAAAAATTTCCAAAAAAGAGGGCCAGGTCTTTTCCACCTGCATCACTCTCAGAAACCATTGCCCTAGAGGCAGAGGTTTCCTCTCTTCTAGCTCTCAGAGCTATAGAGAAGGTTCCTACTTAGCACAAGGGAAAAGGACTGTACTCCAGGTACTTTCTTACCCCAAACAAAACAAGGGAGTGGCGACCCATCCTAGACCTAAGGTATTTGAAGAAACACATTTCAGAGCCCAAATTCAAAATGGTAACTGGGATTTAATCCTTCCCTCTCTAAGGCCAGGGGATTGGCTAGCATCTCTGGACCTCAAGGATACCTACTTCCATATTCCTATCAGGTGCTCCCACAAAAAATACCTCGGGTACGAGTTGCCTTCAGGCCATTACCAATTCAGAGCTATGCCATTCAGCCTAACATCAGCTCCAAGGGTGTTCACAAAAGTGCCTTGCAGTAGTGGTGGCTTACCTCAGAAGACAGGTTATCACCATCTTCCCGTATCTGGATGACTGGCTTTTAGTGGGTCAGTCACCTTTACAGGTCAAGTCAGCTCTTCAAACTACCCAGGACCTACTCAGCTCCCTGGGGTTTCTTCTTAGTCTTCCAAAGTCTGTCCTCGAACCAGTTCAACTTCTCACCTTTATAGTTATAGAGCTGGACACTGTACAAACAAAAGCCTTCCTTTCCCCCCCCGGCAAGGGTGAAGGCCCTGGTGGATCTCGCTTCCTTCTTTCGACCTCAGGTCTCCCGCCCAGCAGGACAGTTCCTCCAGCTCCTGGGCCACATGGCAGCTTCCACGGCAGTGGTGCAGTGAGCAAGGCTCAACATGAGGGATATTCAGTTTCATCTAAGGTCTCTTTGGTCTCAAAAGAAGGATTCACTTACCAAACTGATTCCAGTGACTCAGACTCTGTTCCAAGCTCTCCAGTGGTGGCTGGACCAGGACAACCTCAGACAAGGGGTTCCATTTCTCCCTCAAGTCCCATCAGTAGTTCTAACTACGGATGCTTCTCTCCTAGGGTGGGGAACCCACCTGGGAGCCCTGACAGCTCAAGGGGTCTGGTCTCCACAAGAGTCTCTCCTTCATATCAACCTCCTGGAACTCAGGGCAGTTTTCCTAGCCCTGCAGAGCTTCTCAGATTCAGTCAAGGGCAAGGTGGTCCAAGTCAGAACAGACAACACCACCACAATGTGGTACATCAACAAACATGGAGGCACTCGGTCCTCGGCCTTGTGCACAGAGACCATGAAGCTGTGCTCTCTGGCCTATTCTCTTCAGACTTCTCTGGTTGCAGTTCACTTTCCAGGGAAGGACAACGTACTAGCAGATGCTCTGAGCAGAATTTCACAGGGACATCACGAATGGTCCCTGGATCCTCACATCCTGAAGGTCATCTTCTCCAGGTGGGGCACTCCAGAGATGGATCTCTTTGCAGCACCAGACAATCATCAACTTCCTCTGTTTTGTTGCAGACCTCCAGTCCTGGGGACGGTTCCCCAGGATGCTCTCATTTTGGACTGGAAGGGCAGGTTTCTCTATGCCTTCCCTCCCTTCCTTCTGCTGTTCAGAGTTCTGATCAAGATCAGTACTCAACCCTGCACAGTGATACTGGTGGCTCCAGATTGGGCCAGAGAGCCTTGGTATCCTCTACTGCTGTCCTTGTCAGTGTCACATCCCCATGTCTCTGCCCAGGACATACAGTCTCCTGTCCTCCTCCCAGGGGTGGATCTGGTACCTCAGTCTCCAGTCTCTCAATCTCAAGGCCTGGTTCTTGAAGAGTTAGAATATGCGTACTACATCTCTCTCAGGGAGTTCTGGATATTCTGAAGGTCTCCAGGAAACCTTCCACTAGAAAAACTTACAACTCAAAATGGAAAAGGTTCAGTATTTGGTGCTCTCAGAAAGGCATCCTGCCTGATTCTGCAGGCATTTCCACAACCTTAGACTATCTAGTTCATCTGAATGGTCTAGGCCTTAGGCCTGCCACTCTGAAGGTTCATCTAGCAGCTGTCTCTGCATTCCTCTCAGCAGGGAAGGGCTCTTCCCTGGCATCTCATCCTGTTTTCAGAAAGTTTTTCAAGGGCCTGGTTCACATTAACCCTCCCTTTAGGGAGCCCACTCTGCCTTGGGATCTTATTGTCTGCATAGCTCAGCTTATGCAGCCACTCTTTGAACCTCTGTCTTTGGCTGAATTGAAGTACTTGACCTGGAAAACTGTGTTCCTGGTAGCTATTACTTCTGCCAGGCGGATTAGTGAGTTACAGGCTCTGTCAGTTGAATCTGACTTCATCTCCTTCCACAGGGACAAAGTGGTCCTAAGAACCAATAGGAGGTTCTTGCCCAAAGTGGTATCGGATTTTCATCTGAAACAGTCTATATCTCTCCCTGTGTTTTTCACTGATCATTCTTCTTCAAGTGAAAGAAGGTTACACAGTCTGGATGTTAAGAGGGCCCTTAGCTACTACATTGAGCATACTAAGGCACATAGAAATGACTGTCTTCAATTGTTTCTCAGTTATGGTGAAGTGGGGAAAGGTAAGCTTGCCACTAAAATAACTATTGCCAGGTGGATTGTTTCTTGTATACAATTCTGTTATGACAAGTTGGGTAGAATGCCCCCTTTAGGCCTGAGGGCTCATTCGACTAGGGGTACAGCTGCTTCTGTAGCTGTGGCCAGAGATATACCTTTGTTAGAAATCTATAAAGCAGCCACCTGGAAAACAGTACATACTTTTACCAAGCATTACTCCCTGGACATCCAGGCTAGGAGTGATACTAGGTTTGGCACAGCAGTACTGCAGAGCCTCTTCCCAAAATAGGTTCTGCATTCCCTTCTCCATAGGGAACTGCTTGGTAGTCTGCATTATGTCTGAATACAGCAAGACTTTATGTTGTTTAAAGAAAAAATTACTCACCATAGTAATGTTGTTTCTTCTAATGGAGTCTTGCTGTATTCAGACTTCCCCCCTGCCTCCCCTTTCAGAACTGGGTTTTTGGGAAGTGGGCTGGCAGGTACAGTGTTGCACCTCAGGGGTGTACCATGTAACCTCCCTCTTGGTTGGGGTGGATGTTGCTGTTATTTTTTCTGGTGTTTTATACTTAAATATTGTCACTACCTTTCCTTCTTGGATTCTCGACTTGAGTCTTTTGGGCCCCAAAATAATCTTTTGCCTTTTGGCTATATGTTGAACAATTTCCATACTATAGTATGTTGGTGTGCTCGTAAGAATCTGACGGTTACACTGGGAAGTACCACAGACAGAGGTTTGAAAACCAAGCTCGAGCTCAACGTTCTATGCTTCTGCATAGAGTTAACTCTTTCCTGTATGGGGCAGTTCAAGTGCCGGGGCTAACTGCATTATGTCTTAATACAGCAAGACTCCATTAGAAGAAACGACATTACTATGTGAGTAATTTTTTTCTTCTGGACCCATTGGGTGGGTAGGTTATAAATCAGTATTGAGAAAAGCTGGGGGCATAGGATAGAAAACACACATACAGGGGTGTACTGCTGGAGGATGAAAAGTTCTGCTGCACAGTATGGTTACTGAGGGCAAACCAGAAAAACATGAAGCAGGGCAAGTGCAGCAAATAAGACATTGATTGAAGTACAGACCACTGAGACAAGTAGCACCCCAGTGCTTTATGATTTTCTGCCACTTTGCAGGACGAAAAAGCAGAGTACCACAAAGCGGTGGGGTGTTCGGCACCTCCATGATCTGTACTGCAATAATTGTCTTTATTTGCTGCATTTTGTCTGGTTTTAAGTGTGCACTGCTGCTGTATGTGCCTTTCTGGCTCAAGATAACAACCTGAAGCACACCCTGCTTTAAAGGGACACTGTCAACCCCCTTAGGTCTCAAAGTGTCCCTAGTTTAAAAAACATATTTTATGATTGCCAACATTGTGTAAAGATTGTTGATGTAGCTGGTAGTTTGATTTTAACTCATATTTTCTTTACAAAAGTAAAAAACAGACTGTCCAACATACTGGTGTTATCACACCAAAACAGGTTTGTTTACATTCCTTGATCAGCTCCAAATACATCTTTCCTGGACTTGGAAACACATACAAAACAGTCTAGCCCCTCATGATGCTGTCGGAGTTTGGGAGGCTACTTCCTTATCAGTGATTGAACTTTTTGGGTGTGTTTCTATTGCTCAAGAAGCATGCAGTAAGAACAGAACCAGGACTGTAAACAAAAACAAGGTTGTTTATAAGTATACACTGCCATGCATTTCAGTTATACTAAACAAGGAGACAGACAAAACAAACAGCAACATCAGTGAATTTTAGAGAGGGTAAGCAATCATAAAATGTGAGGTTTCAACTAGAAATAATATGATGAAAAACAGGTTGACAGTGTCCCTTTAAGTGCTCATGTTCAGAGAGGTTGGTGTCAAGAGAAACCTTCTTTATTCACCTCTCAACGTCATTTGTGAGCCCCAGTATCCTAAGGTGGTCTCATCTCAGCCTTTCTTAGGAGGAGCTGGTAATCATGCATGTTGATAGCGGTGGCCAAGTCAGTGTAGACTTTTCCAGTGATGTGACCATTCTCTACAGTTTTTGAATATCACTTGTCCCATTGGGGAGTGCTGTGATAGTGGAATGCTGGGATGGAAGCCTGACTGGAGAGGGACTATGTTAAGAGATGGCTTCAGAGCATGTGGTATATGATTTGGACAAGAACTAATCTCTTCAGGAGTTGGGGCACTGCAGAGAGGAGCCAGATATGCATGCATGTAACTGTTGCTGTTCTGTCTGTCTCTGCCTTTGTGTAAATTTATGAACTTGGCACTCTTCCATACCATTGGTAGACAGCCTGTGGAGGTGGAAAGATTGTTGGTAATTGGCGCAGTACTGTCTTGGGGCAGCAAGCCTATGGAGTTTCGGTTTCAGATTGTCGGGCTCCCACACCCTTGGGAGGGCTTTGAGCACTTCTGCTCAGCAGAACTTGGTTAAACAACATTAATCAGCTTTGAACTTAAAGACATTCTGTTCTTCATTACTAAGGACATCTGCATGAAAAATGGATCTTTGTCACAAGAGTTCACTTACAGCTGAGATTTATTGAGGAGCTGACGTCATAGTCAGTCCTCTGCTGCTCCCATCGCAATCTGTGCAAGCTGAGCATTATGACTTCTACACTTGAATTAAGCCTTTTCTATAGATCAGCTGTAAGGACTGAAGTTTCTGTTTTTACATGAATATCCCTAGAAAGAAAGAATGAATGATTGGCTTATATTTCAGTTTTTGGGGAAGTAGTGCAGCTGAATTCTACATATGCCAATTTCTTCTTTGCTTTGATCTGATTCCCTCTTTTTTTTGCATTCTCTTTCCAGCAAGCCTGTCCCAATTGGCCTCTGTCTGCCAGCCCTGACAAATTCCTTCTCTGGAGGTCATCTAAGACTTTCCCTTTGCGGCTGGACTGCGGGGCAGCCTTTGCGAAACTCACTAACCCTTTGGGCACACACTTTATGGTGCTCCATTTGGTTGCGTGGGGTCTGAGAGTACTGTGGCTTTTATTCATCAGAACAGGTGTTTTTCCTCCATGATATCACCTCTTCCTCTGCAGGATACTAAAGACACGGGCTCAGGCACATGTATATAGGGTGTACAGATACTGTCAGATGGTGTCCTTGCTCCCACTTGTTGCTGCAACTGCAGTGCCACGTGTGGCCTCCCAGTGGTGGTAGTGCAGTAGAGACAGACACCCCTCCCAGAGGAGGAGGGCACCCTTAGGATGCTTATTTCTGCTTCAGCCCTCCAAAGCCCTGGGCTTGGGTGCAGACCCCTTTCGCTGGCATTGTGAGCAGCAATGCTGCTGATGCACTGGCCACCCTTATTCCACATTTGGTGGAAGTTCTTTACGCTCTTACTCCTGCAGCCCCACCTCCTTGGACATTGACTACCTGCTAGTCCCTTGCCTCCACCACACAGTGCTTACTTCCTGTGGATCAACCTCCACCCACTGTGAGACTGTCTGGGCCCCCAAAGCCCCTCCAAGTGCTAGATTTAGCCCTCCTGCATGACTGGGCAGTGGCACAGGACTCAAAAGTAGCGCTATTGAAATTTCTTTGGCCCAGGCAGTTCATGTTTTTAGACTTTTTTCGGGGATGTTGGCAGGTAGTGCTTCAAGGTGCGCCCAGGTAAGCGTGTAGCCCACATCTTCCCTCCCCAGCTGCTCTGCCTGTAGTACCACCTGCTGTCACCCAGGTGGTGCTAGTGTTGCGGAATCAGGTGCAGGCAAGCAAGTGTGCTCAGTTAGAGCCAACCAGCGTCCCTCCTCCTCAGCTGCTGTGCCAGTAGTACCATTTGTGCTGACCAAGATGGTGCTAGTGTGTAGAATCTGGTGGGCTTCCTTTCCAGGGGAGGTGGAAATCCTTTGGAGTGCTCAGCCTTCACCTGTCAGCCCTCAGAAGAACCATGGCTTGTTGTCAAACCTAGGTTGCTTGTGTCCTAAACAGCAGCATTGCTGCTGCTGCTCTGCAGGCTGTCTGTCTGATCTCTTATTGAAATTCTGCATTCATTGATATTCTTCCTGTTACAGAACTCATTCCCATTAATGACTGTTCAGCTGAGGCATGTTCTGTTTTCTTTGTTACTCAGTTTGCAAAGGTGGAAGAAGGCATATGCCCATCGAGACCACCTTCCCAGCACCAGCGGGGTGTACATTAATTCCTGTAGCTAAACAAATATTTATCTAATGAATGTTTGAATACCTCGAATTAATCAGTATCAACCAGATAAGAATGCAGTGCATTCCAAAATGTACATCATCTGACAGTAAAAAAATGTCCTCTTGTTAGTTTTGACCTTTGGTACTCTAAGTTGTCTGTTGTGACATCTTAAGCACTCTGATTTCGTTATCTATTCTATATTACATTCCTTAGTGAGGAGTGAGTCTTTTAGAATAGTAAAAAGCATTAGCATATTGCCCCTTTTTCTATGGGTCTTTAGGTCATAGAGGTTTAGATTATTTAACCTGTCAGGATATGGTAAGGTGCTCAAAGATTATATTAGTTTAGTGGTCCTTCTCAGGGTCGATTCAATAATTCGAATGTCCTTTTCAAGATACGGAGCCCAAAATGAAGCGGCATAGTCGACATGTGGTCTGACATACATATTATAGAGTGGTAAAATGCAGTCCCTGCTCCTGTTGGTAGACACTTTTCTAATAGATGTTAGGATACTGTTATCTCTGTGGGCAACCTGTCTACATTGATCTGCATGAGTGAAATCTTTATTTATAACAATGCCCAGGTCACTCTCTGATTGTACAGTTTTTTTTTTTTTTGCATCATCTCTTTTTGCTCCCCTACATGCTCCCGGACCTCCCACTCCTTCAAGCCGCCATGGTCCTGACTTACCTCCTACTACCTTTGCTTGAGCCTCCATCCTCACATTGCAGCCATCCCCGAGGTAATCCGGTGTAGCCCTTCGCCGGATGGGTCCCTCTCTGAGGGGGAAGGCACCTGTGGGGCTGGCCATCGCTGTCTCTGTTTGGCCCTGGGGTGCTGCTGGGGTGGATATGGCTCTCTTGGGGGCTTCGGTGATGTCAGTGGACCGGCAGCCATCATGCAGCAGGTCCTGGAGCTGTTTTTCCGCTTTCCTGTGGTTCCCCCATTGCACCTCCCCTGCAGTGCTCCCAGTCTCCACCGGGGGCCGCTGCTGAGTGAAGCTTCCCTACAGTCCACCCCATAAGAGAAGAGCAGTCCTGTGGACGCTCAATCCTCACCTTCCCCTGCCAGCCCACGGCACCACGAGCCCGTTCCCGAACCCAGGTTGCTGGCATGTTCGAGGTAAGGCGCCAGCATCTCAGTCCTCTGCACCACTGGGCCAGCTGATTCTACAGTCTTGATGTTGCACATGCTAATTATATAGGAGGCATTGGGATTTTTTTTTTCCAAAGTGGATAATTGAACATTTATCAGTATTGAAATCTATTTTGTTGTCTTTAGCCCACTTATCTGTTTTCATCAGATCTTGTTTAAAAGTGTATATTTTTGAAGGTGTATCAACCTCTGAGCTAAGCTTTGTATTGTCAGGAGGTCTAAACCCCGACTCTCAGGTTCTTGGCAATAATGGGAATGCAACAAATCACAAACATGTTGCATAAGAGTAATAAATCTTGTTTATTATTACCAAAAGAAAAATCACAGTTGCCCTAAGCAGTTCTTACCATTAGGAACTGGTAGCCAATGCTATGCGTTCCCTATACCTCGAGGAATATAGAAATCTCTGGGTTTCCGAGGTAAAAGATGTAATGTTTTACATTATATATCTAAGATAGTTACCATAGTAACTGTAAGATAGAAACATTTCTAGTTAGAGATGAGCCCAATTGGCTAAATTAGAGGTGACTCCACAGTCCTAGATAACATTATACAATTCTGTTATAGTCATCACTTTGTGGAAACAAATAAAGTACAGTTTGTACATAGTCGTGTAATAATACAAATCATCAGAAGATGGCAATGCCGACTCATATATCATAATACTACAAGGACACGAGTGTCCTAACATCTTGTATGCAAGAAATACATATATATTAGAAAGTAGAGCGTATAGCAATCATATGCATACATATCCTGACACCTACTCTTGTACGATAGATGTCCTTAGCCCTATATGTTAGTATAACATATACATAAATGCTAGCTGTCTGCGGTGTACCTCTAGGGTATCGAATTAGGATTGCAGGGACCTGGGTATAACATTTCGTTGCCTCAGAAGGCGACAGGAACAAAAGTAGGGAATTGGAGAGAGAGCAGGTGTCATTTACAGGCCTGACGCATGAGCCTTGTAAAGGAACTCCAGCTGCTCATGGTGTTGGCGGAGTCTGCGCCAGAGGCAGCAAAGCATACTGATAAGGAAAAATATCAAAAATGCTTGTATAATCACAAAACCTTTAAAGGTAATTTCTAACCAAGTATTAGTAAGTGCACTATTAAAATCACCATCATTAATAAGATCATATATTGCTTCATTTGCTTTAGTCATATTATTGCTGATGAGGATGAGGTGTGTGTCTTTCCTGTCTAAAAGTGACTTTAATGTTAAAGTTAGAGGATCAATATATACATTAAAGTAAGGTTAATACTCTGAAAGAGTAAGAAGATAATCAGGGTCACCAACAATGAGATCTGGATCCACTAGGGGAACTGGGGTGATAATTGTGTGCCCAATAATAGTTGTCTGGTCAGGGACAAAACAAAAGTTGAGATCAGTAACAACACAGAACTCGGTTCCGTAAGTAACTTGTTTAAAATTAGTTACCACACAAAATTCACCATCCAAATTATATTGCATTTTTACAGTAGGTAATCTCCATTTTTGTAGTTGCACTGGACAAGTGTAGGTCTGGTTGGAAATCTGTGTTGACAGTCGATGAACCTCCTTCCGGTAGGTCTGGTAGAATCGAGAGGCGTCTGGAGCAGATGTTAAGTCCTGGTGTTCTGTGCCATTGGTGGTGATGTCATCGTCCATGTTAAAGGACCAGTCAATACTCTCTGGGGAATATCCACATACAGGTTTAATAACATCAAATACGTCAAGTCACATCAACACAAATAAATATGCCCTTTCTTAGCACAACAGTCCATGTGCGGTGAGACCCATGCATCCAGAAGAGGATGAAAAACCAGAAGAGGTTGCAGATCGAGGCGTTCTCTGTAGATGTCTTCATCAAGGTGCCCAGTGGAGTGTACGGATGCTAGTTTATCAAATATAGCTGTATTGGGATCAAAATGTGGTAAAGAAACAGTAAAAGACACAAACATAGTATCTTTAATGGAACATTTCTTACAAGTAATGCAAGGACCAGCATTAGGGTGCCTGGTCACAAATCCCAAATTCCTAGCAGTAGAAGCAGGAATAGAAACAGAGTGTAACATACACATGGCAACACAGTTAGGAGATTTGCAGTGAGGGTGGTGCCATTTAGAGATACATCTATCGTGTATGGTATCAGGGATCTTTCTGGATTCCAGATCCTGGAAGAGATTATTGATGGTAGTGATAATGTATGACCCATAGGCAGAGCATAATATTTCATGGCCAATGTGTTGCTTAACTGCCTCCTTATTGTTCTGTGCAATAAGGGCGTTAATCTTTTCTTTAGAATCTGTAAATGCCTTAGCAATGTCGTGCATGTTATATACAGTGCATCTTTCTTCCTGACTAAGGCCATCCACACCATGCAATAATGGGCGTATGATGTCATTGATCATACCAGCTTCAAACTTCTGTGAATGTGCTTTGATAGTAGCAATGTCTGCTTTATTTCAGACAGACATTGTAGTACCAAAGAGACCAGTAAGGGTGCCCGTGGCACCAGTGACATCTGATGTGTCACGTGTTTCTTTTATGACTTTGTGAATCATCTTTCTGAGAGCTAGGTTTTCTCCTAAAATTGCCTCTGTGCTCGGTGGTATGGCAGTAGGGTCTTGATTGTGAATCTGAAAAGCTGCTAAGCTGTCAAGTAACAAAGTACTATAAAATAATGATGTATTAGTAGTATGACACATACCAAATTCTTTCATATTCCAGTAAGTCAAGTTAAACAAAGCAGGTATATGCATATATTGTAAGCTGTTAATAAGTGTGCCAGGTAGAGCAGTGGCTTTGAGACCACTGTGAGGGCCAGAGTGTTGTTTTGGACATTCCAAAAGTTATTTTTCAGTGGGGGGTAGCAGACATAAATAAGTGGCAGCTGAAACCATGTTGTGTATGGCACAAAATGTCCTGGCAGAATCCTTAGAAGGTGTATTACAATATGAAGGGTCAATTAAGGCAGTAATATTATATAAACCTGAATGTCTAAGAGAGGGTTGGTGCAAGGACAAGGTACCATTTGGGGATAATTTTGCATTGGGCCATCCATGGAAAGTTCCCTAGGAGAGTTTGGCCACGGGGAGTATTTGTCCTTGAGACTTGGTTTGCCACTCAATTTGTAGGGTAGCTTTATCAGGAGCAACAACTGAGGCAGTGAGGCAGGCATCTGAACCTTCCTGAACTGTAAATCAGATTGTCAGGGATATTGATGGAGACTTCCTCTGTGGTAGTTGCGAGCGGATCAAGATGAGGAAGGATGTGCTTTACTGTGCCTTGGATGCAGGGGATTACTCATGAGATGAGGAGAAAATGGAACAAAATAGCAATATTGTCAGTGTATCTGAAAAGGAAAATCAGACATTAGCAAGGTTAGTACTATTCCGCCCAGTGGGGTGAGGAAAAGTAATTATACTCCTTTATGCAGTTTCAGCTGGTTTGCATTTAACCATTTGTCTGTCAGTTTGTTGTTTTGCATTAGTCTAATTTGATAGACTGCTGGACTGAGCTTGTTGACAATTGGGTTGGGTCCTTCCCACTTGTTGGAGAAAGAATGTGTTGGATGTGCAAATCGGAGAACCATTACCTGATCTCCAACTTGCCAGTCCTCTTCTTGTGCATGTTTGTCAAACTGAATTTTGGACTGTTGCTGGGCTTTGCCCTTGCAGGTTGCAGCATACAAATGAGTGTATATGAGATCTTTTCTCAACTTTTCCACATATTTATCCACACAGAGTCGGTCTGCAGTGGGGGTGTGCAGGACAAACAATAGATGTTCAGGTAATCTCCTACTTCTGCCAGTCGTCACCTCAAAGGGTGTTAACTGAGTGGTGACTGCAGGTGTGCCCCTAATTGCCATAAGGAGTAACCGCAGTAGAGAATCTCAATCCTTGGGATTGTCCTCAATAAATTTGGAAAGCATTTGGTTAATCCGTCTGTTGGCCCTCTCTACTTGACCTGATGAATGTGGGTGGTACGGTATGTGGATCTTTTGGTGAACTCCACTGAGTTCAAGGGCTTCTTTCATCAACTCACCTGTAAAACTGGTTCCTTTGTTGGAGTCCACCTTAAGAGGTAGGCCCCACCTGGAGAAAATCTGTTCCACCAGGAATTTTGGCATTGACTTTTGTGGGGCATGTCTTGGTGGGGAAAGCCTCAACCCACTTAGAGAAGAGATCAGTTACCACAATTGTGTATTTGTTATTTCTACTGGTGTTGGTGAGGGGACCAATGAAATCGATCTCTAAAGCATGCCAAGGGCCAGAATGCCTTTGTGGTAGTAATTTGGCGTTCCTTTTAGTAAGGATGGGGTTTTGTGCACAAACAAGACAGTTATCTATGTACTGTTTGACATCCTTGGTGATACCAGGCCACCATGCTGTGGTCTTGAGCCTCTGGAGTGTTTTTTCCACTCCCTGGTGTCCACTAGTGGAGGTGTCATGCACCTGGTGCAAATATTCGGGCCCAAGATGACAAGGGACCACCCGCAATTTTGTGGTGGTGTCATCTGGTTGGTACCAAATGAGCTTGTCATCCGGGGACAAGTGTAACTTACCTTCATGCCTTCGGTATGGGTTATGGGCAGGTAGATTCTTCAGTGCCTTTATCCAGAAATTTGAACACATCCTTGAGTTCAGAGTCGGCATGCTGGGCTTCTGACAAATCCAAGGGGAAGAAGGGTTTGGGTTTCTTCCTGATGGCTGCAACGTGCACAGCTGCTCTGGCTTCTGGACAGTCTATCATCCAGATGCCCCCCCCCGGCACCTTCCTTAGCAAGGGCATTGGCTGTATCATTGAAGGCATGATAGGGATTGTGTATGGAATGGGCCTTAATCTTGTATACATAGGCCCAGATATTCAAACTGCGCCAGGCTCTGGCGCAAGCCTGGGCGCAGCGCAACTTGGCTGCGCAGGGACGTTGACTGAGCGATATACAACAGAGCTGCGCCATGGCTCAGCATCGTTGAATATCGCACCCTGGCCACCCGCAGTGCGCATGGTGCAGTGGCACTGCACCAGCGGCCAGAGTGGAGCATGTGGATGCGCTAGCACAAGTTCCATTGCGCAAGGCACAGCAACCACAGTATTCAAAAGCTGACATGCAAATGAGGCCATAATGTATGCAAGGCGCACATGGGGCCATTTGCATGTCATTATGGCTCCATTTGCATGCAGGTGCGCCGATCCCTGACGACTTGCACCAGCCGCCCTGCCAGGCAGCAGCCATCGGGGACCGACGCCCCCTGCAGCACAGCAGTGTTCCCCACAGCCCCATCGTGGGCATTTGTAAAATAAAAAAAGATACCAATATCCCTGGTGGTTCAATGGACCGCTGTCAGCCCGATCGCGGGCTTAAGTAAATTAAAAGAAGAATTCTGCTGGCCCGCCGGCACAGCGGTAGGGTTTCCGCTCGCGGCGCCAACGACCCGGGTTCAGGAACGGACTCAGGGAACTGGAGGGCCGGAGGGAGGAGGATCGAGCGCCCAGAGGCTGCTCTCCTCCTCCGGGGGGGGTGGGATGCGGGTCCCGCCACCTGGGTGACCACGGGTGGTGGTGCAGCAAGGACTGCTTGTTGCAAGGAGGGAGGACGTCTGCTGGGAGCTGGAGTGTTAGCACGCTATGACGTGCGTTGCGTCTTAGGCTGTTCTAGCCAGACGTCCCAGCGGGATGGGCGGAAAAGGAAAAATACCCTCTGGTCTCCCTTGTAGACTGAGCCTCAGGCCCCGATCCCAGGGCCCCCTGCCGGCACGGATGACGGATCCTCAACGAAAACTCAGTAGCCTGGGTGGTGAAAGGGGCCTCTACTGCATCTGCCTGGGGTCAAACCAAGGCAGCGTGGGGATGACTGCACCCGATGCCGACAGATGAGCAGGGACGCACAAGGCCGTAGGAGACTCCCGAAGGTGAGGAAGCACCAGGGTGAGAAGGGGGCGTAAAAAGAAAGTATAAAAAAAAAAAAGAAGAATCCTATATCTCTGGTGGTCCAGTGGACCGCTGTCAGCCCGATCGCGGGCTTCAGTAAAAGTATAATGATTCCTATATCCCTGGTGGTCCAGTGGACCGCTGTCAGCCTGATCGCGGGCTTAAGTAAATTAAAAGAAGAATCCTATATCCCTGGTGGTCCAGTGGACTGCTGTCAGCCCGATCGTGGGCTTCAGTAAAAGTATAATGATTCTATATCCCTGGTGGTCCAGTGGACCCCTTCCCCACCGCCCACTGATCCCTGCCACTGGCCCGCGGTCAGCAGCGGTGGCAGCACCCCACCCACCTCCGTCACCGACTGACACCGTCGGCTGTATGCCCATTGGTCCACAGCATGAGCCAATGGGCGTGCAGCCGATACCGTACTACACATTCCAGATATGTGAAGATCCATTCCACTGGACCACCAGGGAAAAGGAATCTTTATTATTTTACTGAAGCCCGCTATCAGGCTGACAGCGGTCCACTGGACCACCAGGGATATCGGATTCTATTATTTCATACCAGTGCCCACGATTGGGCATTTGGGAAGGGGGGCGCCACCACGGAGGTGCTGCAGGAGCTCGGGTGGCCACCCATAGGTGGCAGCTGCCATGTTGCACCCTGCAATACGGCAGCTCACCTGTGGGTGGCCGGCCGTTGCTCCTTTTTTTTTTTGGATCAACTTTGTGCGGCGCAAGTAGGGGTTGTGCATGCATGGCTCAACACATCCCGGGCTAAATATCAGGATGTGCAGAGTGTGCATGGGCACACCCCCCCGCCTGCACCTACATACATTACTGATGCGCTCTGGCGCGTCGGGATTTGTGCCAGGCGCAGTTCCTGTTTGAATATTGTGCCGGGGCGCATCAGTGGGTTGCGCAAGGCGCAACACTGTTACGCCATGCGCAACCCTTTTGAATATCTGGGCCATAGAGTTTGTGTGCAAATTTCTGTGCCTGTGAATGAATGTATATTACCAGATCTTACTTCGAGTGGGAGCTCTTGCAGCAGGCTATAACAATTAGGACTATGCCGCAGGCACTAGGACCCTCCGGAAAACTTTTCAGCCAGCAGTATACAGCAGGGACCGCCCCCGACGTCGGCCCCACCTCGACGTCAGCCCTGGTACAAAAGGGGGCGGACCTAGCTCCACCTCAGTTCTTTTCCCGCCGCTTCCCACGCATGTGAGAAGAAATCTTCATTTCAGCTTGCCAGAAACAGCTAAGTAGCTATTTTTTCACCCGTTTTTGTACCGTTTTCTATGGTTTTTCTCAAGTTCTCAACGGATGTCTTCGCCGTTGTCGGTCTCTCCAGAGCCACACCAAAACAAGTGCGACTGCGGGAAGTTCTTCTGCCAGAAAGGGAGAAATTCCTGCTATATGTTCTCCCTGATAATAGGAGGATAATCCGTCTGTGAAAATGCAACGCAGTGAGGTGTTCTCAAATAGTTGTGGTGTAGCAGGAAGGAAAGGGCCTGGATCTGGTAGATCAGGTGGCTGCAGTGTACAGTCATGTGGTTCTCCTTGGAAAAGGAGGCCAAGAGCTAGCATGGATATCATTTTGGTTGGGTGAATCTTGTTGTCCCTATCCTGGAGAAGAGGGGACCAGTGTGTCAGTCTGTGTCACAGAGTGGCTCTGTGAGAGTTGGGGAATTTTAAAATATTGGGCTAGACATTTGTTTTCTCCTTACCTTTGGGTTAGAAGTATGGGTAATCACAAAATAATTAAACAAATGGGTTAAAGATTTATTGTTAAAAATGGTTTGTAACTTAAAAGTGCATTTGTGCCTTGATCCGTTGCTTTAAAAAAATATAAAGTTAAGCTATAAATAAACGGCATTCCCCTTTTTCTTTGCTACTTCTTGGAAACCTCTCTAGTCAGCTCATACTATAAAAATAAAGTATAAAGACATGCTTTATATAAACGCTAAAGTTGTAAGAATAAAAGGAACCTTTAAAATAAGGTATAGGACGCCGAGCATGTTTTCTTGGCACCGGTCTTTGGTAGTGAATTATAGTAAAGCACTTTCCCTTTTTAACTTCCCTGAATTAAAGTTAGCGTTCTTCGCTTTAAACAGAAAACAAACGCTTTGTTTATTTTGAAATTGCTAGAAAAAGAAAAAGTAGTTTAGGGTGGAAATTAGTAAATGGTCTGGGAGGTAATAACAAAATAAGAAGCCAAACTGAAATTGGTAATGACGAATTGACTTCTAACCCCGGGAATCACTCATTATGATTAAACTTAATGCAGTCAGCCTCCTGTGTTGAACTGACCAGAGAGGTGGAATTTTATGCAAATTATGGAACTCTCAGTTGTCTCATGCCACTTTCAAACTGCTGCCCTAGCAACTGCTGCACTCTGAGTGCTTCAGATTCTTTACTCCGCCTGCCTAGTAAGTACGTCCCGGAGAGCTCTCCTTGAACTGTCTCTGACTAAAGTTTATCTGTAGATAAGTACTCATTTTCAGTTTAATTTTAAATTGCCGCCTTAGAAACATTGTTTAGTATAGTAAATTAGTGTTTTAGTAGTTTTTTACTTATATTCGCAGTTCCCTCACGGTTCCTTGGAACCGAGGGTTCTGCGTCTATTTTAAAGGTTTTTATCTCAATTTATTATTATTTAGAGATATTTAGCGGTTGGTTCCTTGAACCGCTTTAGTTTTGTCTAAATTTAGTAATTTTCTCAGTTCCTTTTTCTTCAGGAACCGAATAGCTCTCGGTTCCAGGAACCGCTAGCGGTAGTTATTTTAAAGTAATCTCTGTTCCGAGTTACTTTAAATAACGGTTTTCTGAAGTAATCTTTTTTGCCTACCTTAAATGTCAGAGGTCCATTTGGATAAACCTAAAAAACGCACAAAACCCACAGGTTTTAAATGTTGTGAGTCTAGTGGGCAACTTATAGCAAAAGCAGACAGACATTCTCTCTGTATTTCTTGTTTGGGTATAAGTCACATATTTGCCCGTTGTGATATTTGTAAGACCTTTTGCCCAAAAACATTAAAGAAAAGGTCTAAAATTTTGGAAGAGGTGGCTTCTGCTTCTTCCTCCTCCCACAAAAAGGATGGAGGTAAAGCCAAGGATCCTGACAGGAGTTCAGATAAATCTGAACAAGGTAAAACAAAAAGGGCTGGGGAAACAGGCACTGAACCTGTTCCATTAAAGAAAAAGTGTAAAGAAAAACATATCACTGCGCCTCCAGCTGAGAAGGCTAAGGAGCTCACAGCAGACAAGTGTAACCCCTAGATGGCGCTATCCCAGGGGCTACTACCCCTGCCTGATTTGCCACTAACAGGTTGAGGGGCCTGGATCCAATGGCGGATGCCTCCACCCAGAGGTCAGGGTTTGCAATAGTTAAACTAACTTGGTCACAGCCCTCTGGGACACTGCAACCCCCCTTTCTTCCCACTAGTGGCCCACAATATATCAGAATTACCTTCACAGTATACACTTACCCCCAGGTCTGGTTCCGCACTGGGACCTCCTGTGAAATGAGATACAGTGCAACAATCACAGTACAGTACTTTAACATAGACAAATACCTCAGGCAGTATAACTTTGCTGAAACAAGCAGCTCTGATTTATTTAGGGGATATAACAAGGACAGGGGAAATCAGGTTAATTAGCTTATCACTCTAATAATCTACCTTATGGCTCTGTGCACAGGCCTATCCTATCAGTTACTGTCCTGGGTACCCAAGCCCTAGTGGCTAGTCCAAACCGTGGCAGCTGGTAGGGCCCTTTCACACAGAGAAAAGGAGAATTAAACAGTCAGCAGTACAGTAATTCCATTTGGATTTAATGTGGCAATTCAACAGGGAAGCGACCTGAATTAGTACTCACGACCTCCAAATAAGATAGGTCCTTCAATGTCAGCAGGGCTCACTTGAGGTACACAAACCTCTTCACACATCCATATAAAAGAGCACTATACCAGGCAGGCTGCATCTGTATCCCGACTGCATTACTGCACAATACCCGGGAGAACACACAGCAGATTCAGTTCCTGACAGACCGAATGCAATTTTCAGCAATTCCTCCAGTCTTCTACAGGGTGAGCCTGGTTTCTACTCTTCAGAGATCCTTTGATTCTTTTCACAGGACGGATTCAGTCCTAACAAGCTGTTACACAAGCTGCAGACCGGAACTCTGGGCCTTACACACGCTTTTTGGACTAAACTGCACACTGAAAAAGCACAGGGCCCTTCCTTCTTCACTGCCAAAGCTCAACTGAAACTCCAACTGACAAAACCGGGCACTTCCTTTGAGTTCCTCCCAGTTCTTGACTGGATTGGCTGTCACTCACAATAGACTGCTGCTGTTGGTCCAAAAAGGCACTGAAGTCTAAACTACATCTCCCAGAGTCACTGCCCATACAATCCTCTTGTGGCTGGCTCCAGATTATGAGTCCAAGTTCTGATTCGTCCAAGGCACCATTTTAGGAGCTAGCTACCCACACTGATTGGTCCAGTTCAGCAGTTCAAAACTAGAATGGGGAACTAGCAGACACAGTTCTGACTGCAAAGAAAGCAGGTTAGACAAACTGTAATTTCATTATTACTCTAAATAATTTCTGGCAAACAGTTACATCTTTCAGATAGGTTCCCTTGCACTCCTAGTGACTGCAAAATGAAGTGAATTGGCAGCAGCTCGAGTGGTACTCAGAGAAGCACACAGTCCCCCCATATAAACTAATTATGTCTGCAAGCAGACAGCTCTTAAAGAGACAGTACCAGAGGCTCTAAAAACACTCACTGATAAATGGCTTAAATGCCAAACACCATTCAGGCTTGGAGCATTCAAGCAAGCTCCTGGAAGTCTTTTGGGAACCCCCATTTGCAGGGGGGTTACACAAGCATATTATGCCCTCGGCTGAGAACATTGCTATGGCACTACAAGTGTTACAAGCCCTACAGGGTGCAATCCCAGTTCCTATACCGACTGCCCTGGTTCCTCCTACAGTCCCAGCAAGGCAAGAAGTGATGGAAGTGTTTGGTGAGGAGGAGGAGGAGGATGACTTTGAAGGGAAACCTGTAGATCCAGAGGTTTCTCCTGAGCAAGAGTTTGGATCTCCTCCCAGGGGTCCTGAGGAATACTTCTCCCACTATGCTTTTGTTAAGAACATGGTGGAAATCCTGAACCTTCCTCTTCGGGAAACAGAGGAGGATATGGAGGAGGCAGACTTTCTAGAAATTATGGGGTTAACCTCCATGAAACGTCTACTTCTGCCCATGCATAAATCTTTAAAGAAGGCTGCACTGCAGATTTTTAAAACTCCAACCTCTATCCCTGGTGTGGATAAGAAAGCTGACAAGAAATACCAGCTGGACAGAACTACAGCTGATTTTCTATTTACACATCGTGATCCTGAGGGAGTAGTCCAAGCTGCTGCCTGTGACAAGGCCAGGATCCCATTGGCTACCCATCCACCAGACAAAGATTCAAGAAAAATGGATGCTATGGGAAAGAAAGGGTACATGGCTGCCTCTTTATTAGTTAGGCAAGCCAGTTACATGGCATATTCAGTGCAGTACCAAAAAGCTGTATGGAACAGTGTTCTAGCTTTGGCTGATAGGGTCCCAGATGGAGTGGCTGAAGACTTGCAAGATACTGCAAGGGCTGCATGTGATGCTACCAGGTACCAATTTCATATGGCAGTGGATGCCAATGATACTGCATCCAGGTTAATGGCTTTGTCAGTTTCAATCAGGAGGTTTGCATGGCTTAGAGCCACCAACCTAACTTAAGACGCCCAGGCCAAAGCAATGGATTTGCCCCTGGAGAACTCCTTGTTTGGGGATAAAACTGAGGCATACATGAAGAAAGTGGAGGAATATAAATCCACCTATCGGAGCAATTCCAAGGATAGGCCCTTCACCTCTTATAGATCCTAGAGTAGGGGAGGTAGGGGTAGGGTTTTTTACCCCAGACCTTTATTTCAGGTGCAAGCCTCCCAGCCTCAGCAGCAAGCTAGAGGTTATTTTAGAGGAAGGGGCAGGAGAGCCATGAGAAGAGCGGCTCCTGCACCACAGGTTCAGGCACGCCCACACAGAATTCCTGACGGGCTAGTGCAGGTCGCATCCCCTATTACAGGCCCACCAGTAGGTGGCAGACTGGCTCATTACCTTCACGCTTGGCACTCCATCACCACAGACAAGTGGGTGCGGGAGGTAGTGAGCCAGGGCCTGGCACTCCGTTTTAAATCATTCCCAAAGCTGAGAACAAGAACCTTTGCTCCAGTAACAGCTGCACACAGGATTCTGTTGGAAGCAGAGGTAAAACATCTGCTAGCAATCAAAGCAGTAGAGGTAGTGCCTCTAATAAGCAGAGGAAAAGGTTTTTATTCCAGGTACTTCCTCATAAGGAAGAAAAACTGGGATTGGCGGCCTATTTTGGATCTAAGACTTCTGAACAAGCACATTTTGAAACCAAAGTTCAAAATGGTCATTCTTGCTATAATCATTCCTTCATTGCAAAAGGGAGACTGGCTAGCCTTCCTAAATCTAAGGGATGCTTATTTCCATATTCCCATCAGACCATCTCACGGAAAATTCTTGAGATTCAGGCTGGCTTCAGGCCATTATCAGTTTGCAGCTCTCCCTTTTAGGCTAACCTCGGCACCAAGGGTTTTTACAAAGTGCCTATCAGTGGTGGTAGAGTTTTTGAGAAAACAAGGTATAACAGTCTTCCCCTACCTGGACGACTGGTTAATAGTAGGACAGTCTCTGCAACATGCAGTACAGTCACTGGCGCTCACAGAATCCACACTAGAGTCCCTGGGATTTCTGATAAACGAACAAAAATCTCAACAGGTACCACTCCAGGTGCTGGAGTTTATTGGGGCAGAACTAAATACCAGACAGGGCAGAGCCCTCCTGCCACAGGACAGGGTGACAAGCATTCTGCAGATTGCAAAATCCTTTGTGTCTGGGAGACCCAGAACAGCCAGAGAATTTCTCAGGCTACTAGGCCACATGGCATCTGCCACGGCAGTGTTAAGTGGCTCCAGGTTTCAAATGAGAGATATTCAGTTCCATCTCAGACAGTATTGGTCTCAAAGGATGGATCCTATGTCCAAACTGGTTCCAGTCACAGATAGTTTAGTCCAGGCCTTTTATAAGGGAACAACCTTCAGTAATCCTCACAATAGATGCCTCTCTTCTAGGCTGAGGGGCACACATGTTAGAGCACACAGCAAGTGGCACATGGTCCCCCCAAGTGTGTCTGTTGCACATAAATCTCTTGGTGCTCAGGGCAGTTTACCTGGCTTTGAAAACATTCGCTCCTTACCTGCAAAACAAGGTGGTGCAAGTCAGAACAGACAACACCACAACCATGTATTACATCAACAAGCAAGGAGGTACCAGGTCACATCTACTGTGCACAGAAGCAATGAGACTGTGGTCCCTGTATACGCATGGGAGTATCCCTGTCAGCCATACACCTTCCAGGGAAGGACAATGCGCTGGCAGACTCTCTAAGCAGGATAAGTCAGGACCACCACAAGTGGTGCCTGAATACTCAGGTACTCAGTACAATTTTCAGAAAATGGGGCACTCCAGAGGTGGATCTCTTATCCTCCCCAGAAAACCACCAGCTTCCAATGTACTGTTGCAGGCCTCCTCTAAGGGGCACAATCCCCCTTGATGCCTTGGCCCTAGATTGGACAGGGAAATTTCTGTATGCATTCCCTCCTTTTCCTATGATATTCAGGACCCTACTGAAATTAAGGTCCCAACCAGCAAAAATGATACTGGTGGCTCCAGATTGGGCGAGACAGCTCTGGTACTCTCTTCTGTCTCTGTCAGTGGTTTCCCCAATCCATCTGCCCAGGAGGCACAACCTTTTAACCTCCTCAGGGCAGGATTCTGTACCCCAGTCTCAAATCACTGAGGCTCAAGGCTTGGCTCTTAAGGACTTAAGAGTTTGCTAACCTTAATCTATCAGAACAGGTGCTGACAGTGCTTAGGGGTTCCAGGAAGCCTTCTACTAAGAAGTCATATGCCTCTAAGTGGAAAAGATTTACAGTATGGTGTACAGGTAAATGTTTGAGCCCTTTCCGGGCTGATGTGGCTGTTCTTCTAGATTACCTTGCACATTTACATTCCTTTGGCCTGAAGCCTTCCACCCTCAAGGTTCACTTAGCTTCAGTCTCTGCTTACCTGTCAGTTGGTGAGGAGAGGTCTGTGGCTTCTCATCCAGTATTTAGAAAATATTTTAAAGGCCTTAATCTCCTGCACTCTCCCCTAAGGGAACCGGTTCTGGCCTGGAATCTAAATATTTGCATTGCTAAACTCATGGATGCGCCATTCGAACCTATGGCAACCGCAGATTTGAGGTATGTCACTTGGAAAACTGTTTTCCTGGTTGCCATTACTTCAGCCAGAAGGATTAGTGAATTACAAGCCCTGTGCACAGATGTGGACTACATCTCATTCCATAGGGACAAGGTGGTCCTTAGGACTAATAGAAAATTCCTTCCCAAGGTGGTATCTGATTTTCACTTGAATCAGTCTGTCCCTCTACCTGTCTTCTTTACAGACAACTCCAGTTCTCCAGAAAGGAGACTTCACTCCCTTGATGTCAAAAGGGCTCTTAGCCACTACATTGACAGAACCAAGTCTTACAGGACAAGTCAATCACAGCTCTTTCTCACATATGGTGAAGTTGGTAAGGGCAGAGCTGCAACAAAACGTACAGTTGCTCACTGGATAGTGGCATGTATACAGTTTTGTTATAGTAAGGTGGGTAAACAGGTACCTCTGGGCCTGAGAGCACACTCCACCAGGGGCACAGCTGCTTCACTGGCAGCTTCAAGAGAAATTCCGCTACTGGAAATCTGTAAAGCAGCTACATGGAAAACAGTACACACCCTTCACAAAGCTGCTACAGCCTGACTTGCAATCCAGAGGTGATGCTAGGTTTGGTACAGCAGTACTGCAGAGCCTGCCTCCGAAATAGGTTTTCTGTCCAACCTCCAAAGGTACTGCTTGGTAGTTCAGATAGTTTAATCATAATGAGTGATTCCTGGGGTTAGAAGAAAAAAATTACTCACCATAGTAATCTTGTTTCTTCAAAGGGATCACTCATTATGATTAAAGACCCTCCCTACCTCCCCTACTAGAACCTATAGAAGTTGCTCTGCATCCCTGCATTAGGGTTTTTTCTTTTCTCCTATATAGGTTAAGATAGACTCACTTTGTTTAGCCAGTCGGTGTCCAGGTGGTCTCAAGTTTCTTAGGTTTATTGGTTAAGGATGTTTTGACCTGAAAGGGCAAAAAATATTATTTTTTAAGGTTGCTAATTTTTAGCTAGTGGGTCTTTTACCCAGTTAGGCTTCGTAAGAATCTGAAGCACTCAGAGTGCAGCAGTTGCTAGGGCAGCAGCTTGAAAGTGGCACGAGCCAACTGAGAGTTCCATAATTTGCATAAAATTCCATCTCTCGGGGCAGTTCAACACAGGAGGCTGACTGCATTAAGTTTAATCATAATGAGTGATCCCTTTGAAGAAACAAGATTACTATGGTGAGTAATTTTTTTTTATCAGCCATCGGGCAAAAGGCTTGCTTAGGTAGTGCAAGAGTTATACTAAGGATCAGAATTTCCCCTGTCCTATCCATTTTTGTATGGGTGTTTGGAATATGAGTTATGCTCCTATTTCTAAAGAAGGGAAAATGTATAAAGTTATTTTTGGCTTTTCAGGCATCCTCCCTCCCTTCATGAAACTTCTTGCAGTGCACTGTTTAATACATTTAGTTAAGCCCTGTTCTTAATCTTGTTGTATAGTTTAAAGATATTAGAGGACCTCCCGGTTCTCTTCCTTGTTCCCCGGTCTCCCTTCTTAAAAAAATGCTCGTATATATTTTGTTTGGGTGAGGTTAAAAAAAAAAGATAAACCTTTTGTTTTGTAAAAGCTTCAGGGCGCTGCTTTCAATGCCCTGGTATTCTATAATTATGCCCCGTAAAAGATATTGCACTGTGTAGATTCTGAAAATATGGAAAGAACCTCCTGGTTCTTTAGTTTTATCCCGTTAGGCAGTTTTGGCAAGAGCTCTGAAGAATGTGGCTGTTTTTGAGTAGATATGCCGCTGAGTTCCTGCACGGCAGTGCGAGCGCCGGTTAAAATTACTGTGCGAATGTGCGCATCGTCGAGAAGGAATTCTTTCTTCTAGCTCCTTTACAATTTCATCCTTATGTTTAAAAAACATCCGTATGAGCTCTACATACCATGGAGAGGTGAAGTGGTGGGGTTTTGGGCTGTTTTGGGGGTTTGTTGTAGACAAGGGTTTTGCTGTTTCTTTTGGTGTCCCAGAATCCCGATTGAAGCCTCTTTCTGTTTCAGCAATACTCTTAAGAGCTGGCCGGCCATTAGAAATGGTGATGCATCATGCTAATTGATTGCCCACTTACACCTGCACCCTATCACAGTCTGGTATCGGAGACTGATCCATCCTTTACTCTGTCTGAGAGTAGGAATGTTGTAGGGATGTGGTTTGCACTGATGATAAATGGGGAATACCCAATGATATACAGAAAGTACTTGATAGCCCAGTAGGTTGCTAGAAGGTTCCTTTCACAAAGGATGTGCTTCTGTTCCACTGGAGTCAAGAGCTGTGATGCATATGCAGTGGGTCGTAGGGTGCCATGGACCTTCTGGGCCAACACTGCAGACATTGCAATGTCAGAGGTGGCAGATTCCAGCTGGAATGGCAAGGCTGGATTGGGGTTGACCAAAGCTGGAGCTGAGGCCAGGGCCTGCTTCAGTGACATCACAGCTTGGGTGTGTATGGGGCCCCAAGTCCAGGGAACATCCTTTTTCAGTAGTTCATACAGAGGGGCGGCCTTCTGAGCAAAATCACAAATGAAATCTCTGGAATAATTTACCATACCTAGAAATCTTCTAAGGGTGGCCATACTGGTGGGGAGTGGCAAGTCCTGTAATCCCTGTATCTTCTTCCAGGTAGGGCTTCTGCCATTGTCTGTTATCTCCAGGCCGAGAAAGAGTACCTCTTTCTGGCACAGTTGTGCTTTTGCTGGATTACATTTGAGGCCTGCCCTCTGAATGAGGGTCAGCAATTCGTCCAAGAGGTCCAGATGTTGTTCATGCGTGGTTGTTGATAGCAACAGGTCGTCCACATACTGCAAGAGGCACTGGGGTATAGAGAAACCCTCAAGAGCATCCATCATGTGCAGCTGGAATAGGGAGGGGCTGTTATGGAACCCCTGTGGTAAGCAGGTCCACGTGTACTGCCTACATTCAAAGGTGAAGGCATACTTATATTTACTCTTGGGGGCCAATGGCAGTGACCAGAAACCATTGGAAATATCCAGGGCACTAAACTATTGTTGGTCAGGGGTCAGTAGTCGTAGTACATCCAGTGCTGATGCCACCATTGGGGCACAACTAGGGGTGACCTGGTTTAGTCTCCTGTAGTCAATTGTAAGTCTCCATGCGCCCGTGGATTTTTTCACAGGCCACACAGGGAATTTGCAGTGGAAACACGTGTCCTGATTACACCTTGCTTGAGAAGTGATTTGATTGTTTCCCTAAGAGAGGGCAAGGCCTTGGATGCAACGGGGTATTGCCTTTGCCTCTCATGGGCTGGGTCTGTCACCTCAATGACAGTATGCATCTTGCCACAGTCATGCTTGTTGGTGGCAAATGCCTCCAGATGCCTTTGCAGGATGGGAAGGAGCTTTGGGAAAAGCTTGTAGTTTTTTAACAAATCTGTAACGTCATATTCTTTGTCGTTTGTAGCTATTGTTGCAACCACATGTGAGTCAGGAATCATGACAGTATGGTACTGTCCCTGAATCTGTATCAACAACATGTTGGCCTGTGTGGTGCCAAGAAGTCAATTCCAATAATACTAGGGTGATCATGCAGTGCCATCAGCTGAAAGGTATGATACGCGTCCAGGTGTCACAGGTAGTGGCAGGTAGCCTGGTTCCATCTACGCCAGACATATTGGTCTTCCATCTGGTGGACCAAGGTGATGTGGCTGGGTTGTCATCATGCAATACAGTCACTGCCGTGCCTTTATCCAGCAGTACTGTAAGTAGGCGGCCCCTGACCTCTGCCTCTGTACAGGGCTTTCCATTTTTATCCAAGACTTGCTTCTTTACAATACAGACTGGGGTCTGTAATTGTCAATCAGTACTAGTAGAGGCATGGGGACGCTCTTGAAAGAGCGTTTGGGCCTGGTTCCTGTGAACCATTTCACCATGCTGTACTGATGCTATATAGGGAGCCATTTCCGGATTCGGGCCTGTAGGGGCCTGAGAGCCTGGGTTTCCGGTGTCCCTGCGGCCTGTTGAGACCTGCCCTCCTGGTTGTACTGCAGCAAGGGCCCGAACTGGGACAGCACCGCTACGGAGTGCACTTGCCCAAGAAGGTCTCGGAGGCTTCAGTTCTCATCAGCTATTTCCCTATACAAAGGGCCTGGTTTCTGTTGTTTACCCTTATTATTTTTCTGGTGTTTCTTGTTTTTGTGGTAGTTCCGGTTCCCACCCCAGGATTGTTGTTGGGCCTGCTGGGGTTGTTGGTTATCTGTAGGGAGGGGCCCTTTCTCTTGGGCCTTCCCCTCCACCGTGTAGTGCGTTGTGGCCTCTGGGATGGGTTCCACGGCATCTATCTTTTTAGAGCCGGAGTTTGAATCACCGATGTAGAGTTGATAAACTCTCTCTGTTTTCTGCAGAATATCAGAAAACTTCTCTGTGCTGGGATAAGTGGTTGGCTCTACCTTCTCTTGCACTGCAGGGATCATGTTACGAAGGAACAAGGTTTTGTACTCAATAAGGTCCGCATCCATGGCCTCTCCTGCAAGATTCTTCCCTTCTCGGTAGGCCATCCTGAGCCTCTGGTGGAAGGTCGCTGGACTTTCTTTCGCATTCTGTTTCACAGGGTAAGCATCACTCCTACCACACCTGGGTTATGTGCAGTAATGAGTTCAGCTGCAACTTCATCAAAGGTGGCGTGGCTGTCCTGCCAGGGAGTTTCACCGATAGGCCAGGATCGATGGTCTGGCGTAGGATCTGGACTTGGTAGTCTACAGTGAGACTAAGCAATTCGCATTTGGAACGCACCTTTTCCAAGTGGCAACTGGGGTTGTCTGACTGGCTCATCCGACCAATGCTGTCAGCTATCTGCTGTCAGCTATCTGCTGAACAGAGTGGGCCATTTATAGGGGATTGCTGGGACAGTCATTCGGAGGTAGATTGTCTCAGGCGCCCTGCAGGGCTGCCTGAGCTGCGGCTTCAGCCACAGCCCAGACAATCTGTTCCCAAGTAGCACTCTCCTGCAGCAGCTGCTTAATCTGTGTTCGGAGGGTCCATTTGCTTCTCTCGGGAAGGGTCACAATGCCTAAGGCATTATCAGTCATTTGTTCTGTCTCTTCCTTATCCACAGAAATAATGGCGATTGGTGGTGCCATTGGGACTAGGCCAGGGCCTGCTCCCCCCCATCATGGGGGTCGCCATGCTGGCATCGCCCATGATGATCATCATGCCATTGATGACGTAGGGATGTGGTGTCATGTGATGGGGGTCCACCACATTGTGGATGGTGGGGTGGAGTCACTGGGCCATAGTAGGGGCGTGACTGGACATTGTACTGAGAAATGTCATCTGACTCCTCCTCCTCAGATGACATCATCAGGACGGGGGCTATGCCACCCATCGCTTTGACGTGACTAGCCAGTTCCTCTTGCTGATGGTGCAGTTTCACCATTTTACATTCACATTCATGATGACTAACTTTTGCAACATTTGATCCATATAATCCTGTAACTGTTTCTGTAACAATTCTATACGCAGCACTCAATTTGCGATTGTCCCTAGTAGCTACACCTAAATCATTACGTACCTGTTTTATCTCATTCTGGAGCTCTCCCAACTCATCACGGATTTGCTCATTAGTTCTACTTAACATATCATTCATTTGCAATGCCTGCCTCTTATCCTGTCTCAGACTGTCACAGTCCTGCTTCAGCATACAAAGTTACTGCTCAGTTTCCTGAACAGAGTGATGCAAAAGTGAATCCTTTCCATTCTGTGGAGTTTGGAGCTCAGACTCCAAATCCTGCTCTCTTTTTAAACATTCAGTTGCCTGCAGTCTCATCTCCTGCTTGAGAGATGAGACTTACAGATCAAGGGTTCAAAACCTCACTTCGGAGGCTTCCAGAGCAGCGTAGAGAGCCGCAACCAACAGCCCTTTAGCTTCACGCTTTCTGGCTGTTTGTTTCCTCTCTGAGTACTGGGTTGAAATCCCCAGCACAGGGTTGTCAGATTAGCTTGCTTCCAGCGCGAAGTCAGCCCATCCTCCATGGGAGGCAAGGGAGTTAGAGACATTGAGTCTCAAGTCTGCACAGATATTTGATGCAGTGGCCATTTAGTGGGAGGGAACATAAAATCAAACTGTGAAAAGGCACCATGCTGTGTATCGATCCACAACAGGTGCACTAATTCACAGGCGGGCTACTGTGCACTTGTAAGTTTGCAATTCAAAACTGCCGTGGGGTGAGGTGAGTCGGCATTGACCGCACGCAGTAAGCAGCCAGACTTTGCAAGTAGTTACAAAGTGGGTGAAAACGGAGAGGTGATGCGGGTGTGCACACCTTCTGTCCCCGTTAGGAAGGGAAAGTAGTAGCAATGAGTGAAAACTTTGCAAACACCAAATATTGCCTGCATGTGGTCACCAATTGTCAGGAGGTCTAAACCCTCACTCTCAAGTTCTTGTCAATAATGAGAATGCAAGAAATCACAAACATGTTGCATAAGAGTAATAAATCTTGTTTATTACCACCAAAAGGAAAATCACAGTTGCCCTAAGTAGTTCTTACATTAGGAACTGGGAGCCAATGCTATGGGTTCCCTATACCTCGAGGAATGTAGAAATCTTCAGGTCTCCGAGGTAAAAGACATACTGTCTTACACTATATACCTAAGATAGTTACCATAGTTACTGTAAGATAGAAACATTTCTAGTTACAGAGGTGGGCCCTATTGGCTAAATTTGAGGAGGCTCCACAGTCCTAGATAACATTATACAATTCTGTTATAGTCATCACTTTGTGGAAACAAATAAAGTACAGTTTGTACATAACCGTGTAATAATACAGATCATCAGAAGATGGCAGTGCCGACTCATATATCATAATACTACAAGGACTTGAGTGTCCTAACATCTTGTATGCAAGAAATACATATATATATATATATTAGAAAGTAAAGTGTATAGCAATCATATGCATACATATCCTGACATCTACTCTTGTGTGGTAGATGTCCTTAGCCCTATATGTTAGTATAACATATACATAAATGCTAGCTGTCTGCGGTGTACCTCTAGGATATCAGTTAGGGTGCAAGGACCTCGTGTAACGGTATCGTCTGCAAATTTAACCGTCTTGCATTCAAGACCTTCATTTATATCCCTTATAAAGATCCCAAATAGAACAGGGCCGAGAATGGATAATGTGTTATTAAACTGAACAGCCAACATTGTCCAAAAGCGGAAGGCATCATTTTGCAAAGCGTGCTTTTTGAGTTCATTATTGCTTAAATTATGTATGAGCATTAGAAGACATTGGCATTGTTGCTGGCTGTGATCAGGCATTAATTTTTCAAGTTTTAAGTTGTGTTTTGTTCCTGGGAATAAACAGAACGGTAAGTTCTGCCTTTAATAAATATTAATGAAATGGTGTACTCTGATCTTTAGGAAAGGGACACGTTGTAGTGTTTCAATAAGTGTCTAAGCCTTCTGGGGGTGTAGTTCAGTAAATTGATTATTGGGGGAAGGAAGTTTTACCCAAAACACCTTTAAATTTATGAAGTATGAAAGAAATGCAAGCATTAACAATCTGACATTATAACCTTGCTTCCCTTCCTGTTGTGTTGATGCACAGTAATTAAACTGATTGGAGGCAGTGATAAGATCAAGCTCACTTTGTCATGCAAATGATCATATCTTTCATAAATGATCATGGCTGCCATTGTCAAGCATTTGTACTGTGACAGTTGTTAAATATGACGGTTCCAAAAAAAGGAATTTCAAGGATTGTTTCTATATTTAACTGTCATGGCTAAGTAGCTGTAGTCATCAATGTAACACATGCAGTATTCTTATTTTTCACGTATTTAAAAAGAATTGGTGACTGGGAGAGGCCCTTTCAGCTGAGGCTTATTTAGAAACATAGAAAATGATGGCAGAAGGGGACCTGTGGTCCATCGAGTTTGCCCAAACATGGTTTCCAGGGACCTACTGTCACACCGGGGTCCTGCCCCCGAGATGTCCAGCCTAGCCTTCTCTAATGCTGTGTGAGGTGTAATTGGGGATGGGGGGGTGTTGAGGGGGACGGGGGATAAAGAGGGGAGGAGCACAATACAAACATACAAACATACATTGAAATAAATAAATTGAAGAATGTGTTGGAAAATGTGCAGTATAAAATAAATGCAGTACAGGCACACAGTGATAAGTACAGTGTCGTTGAATGTGCAGCTGTAACGTAAGTAAGCATTAATCACCGACAGAGGAGGGCTCTACCGGTGGATTAATGCCCGCTGGGGGGCGTTGTTGCACGAGGGCGAAGCCCGAGGGTTCAACCCCCCAGTGGGCATTAATCACCGGTACAGCCCGACGCTGAAGATGATTAATGCACTTGTGACACAGAGAAGATCGATGTTAAGCAGGGCATGCACTGTGGAAAGTGTATGGCAAAAAAGAGACTGGAGACTAACGAAATTTCTCTCACCTTTATTGTTACTCTGAGATGCGATCACAGTGCTCTGTTATATACTGATGTGTCTGAAAAGAGGTCTTGCTGTAGAAGGAGATTGTTGTGAGCCTGGGAATCTCGTCACATCTCCCCTGCCTCGGAGCAGCCGATTGAGTCAGAGCCTGCCTCGGAGGACTGCACTTGCCGTGATGGTGAGTTGTGCTCTGCGGGGGAGCGCCTAATTTGCATGCCGGTTGCGTCACTTCGTGTGTGTGCTGCCAGTGCGCTGCCGCTTTGCCCGCTCCCTTCGCTGGCACGATTCTGGTACCTGGTGCCTTACTAGTGATCTCCGGTGGGCTGTCTCTGGCTTCCGGTAACACCGTTATTGACAATAACAGTCCCGTGGACCGTGAAACTGTGGCAGCTGAACCCAGAGCGGATGTTGGTGCTCCTCTTGCAGGCCCTTGCATGCTTCCTGGCTGGCTCTGCTGCTCTGGTTCCGCTCCGCTGGATGTCTGCCTCAGTGGTGCTGCTAAGTGGTTCTCTGTTGCACTGTGGTCTCCTGGGCGCTTTGTTAGCAGGCTCTGGTGCCTCCCGCTGGCGTGTGCCCAGGTTGCTGGTGGAGCAAGGGTTGTGTGTGTCTCTCTTCCTATGTGTGTCCTCTCTGCCTGTCCCCACTCCATCCCTGCGGCACAGTCTCGCTGCACGGTGCCTCTATCCCGGTTTGTCTTGCTAGCCCCCGACCGCCCACAGTGCTAGTTGGGATTCAGTGGCTGCCGTGCCTACTGCAGGACCAACACGGCATTATGAGACGATAATGCCGTGTTGGGCTCGTGAAACGCAACAGCAATATGGCATTATGAGAAATAATGCCGTGTTGGGCTCATGAATGCGCTTCCCACAACAGCAACACGGCATTATCGTCTCACAATGCCGTGTTGCTCCTGCACCACGTGATGCCCTCCCGCCTATTGCGTGGCGCCCTGGCACGGCTCTTCATAATGCCATGTTACAAGTGATTTTAATAAATACAGTGACTATAAAGCTGGTGAAAGTGCAGTATAAAATACATGTATAGAGCGAGTATGAAGGAAAGCAGATGTGCAAATAATACAGTTTCAAGACAAATATGAGAAAAGTAGCTGTAGTCTTCTACAGATTGTAAAAGATCAAAGAGTGTAAAAGGCCTGGTGCCAGGAATTCAAGGTGCACAAATTGTGTCAGTTCTGTATCATTGCCCCTGGCTGAGCAGTGGACACTGGGTAAGCAAGGTTGGGAAATAGTATTGCTCCTGGCATCTCTTCCTAGCCTAGGGAGAGCATGGGACTGTGTCTGGCACTACAACAGCCCCTGTGGGTGGCCAGGCATATTGCCGCCCCTCCTGGCTTATCTGTGCTGTCCAAGGCCTACTTAGACGGCACCTTCATTATGTAGGTGAAGGTTGATGTGAGAGAAAACCTGGGAGAACCCTCCCAATGTCTTCTGAATGGTGTCCAGGGTACACCTGCCCCCCCCCTTCCCACACACACACACTCCATGGATCCTTCCACCAAAAATAACTGAACTGGCATGGGCTGGTGGTTGATGAGGCTGATTGGTTGGGTTGTTCTAGGGCACAAAGAGGGGTTCCTTGCACCAGCATGGGGTCCAAACTCTATATGGGCTTTCCCATCAGTGTGGTGGTAGGGCAACTGCTCGTAATACCAGTGATTTGGGTTCATGAATGAGCCAGCATTGTCGAGGGCCAGCCTGGAGCAGAGGGAGGATTACTGAGCATCCCACAGGATGCTCTTCTCCACCAGAGAGGTAGGTTCTCTGTATCCGCTACAATTCTACCAGTTGGGTGACTGCAGCAGAGACATGGTGGGAGAAGGGGATGTTTGTCGTGCTCTCTGGGCAGGCATGCGAATGTATGCACTTCTGTACTGAGTCCCATTCATACAGATGTCACAGGAGTTGGGAGAATCAATAGAAAATTACCCCAGCAGCAGCGGATGATGGTCTCTGGTATATGTGGACCCTGCACCACCTCCCATCTTCCTGCATGATGCAACATGGAGAGATTTGGGTGGTTGCTGCCCCCTCCTCATGGGGAACTATGGCTTGACTGAGTTTGTAAGTGCTGGAGGAACGTATGGGGCCTAAATAGAAAGTTAAAGAAAGCAATATGGAGAAAAAAAATCTAATAACGGAAAAACAGCCTTTTTCTGAACTATGCAGAAATAAAATTTGTGTTAAATGAAGAACTACTAACTTAAAGGGGCACTGTCAGCTTTTCTCCTATGTTTTTGACTACTTTTAATCTGTAATCTTGTAGGCACACACTTATTAAACATTTACAGTAGAATGCCCCCATAGATGTAAAAATATTCAGTTGTACCTGTTTTTATTACATTCAAATCAAAATCCCTTTTCACTCGGGCTGCCGATAACTGACCTGTCACCGGAAGCATATAGTGGTTTTGAACGCGCGCCATGAACGCTCGCTGTCCCGAAGTGCGATTTCATAGCATGACAACGCCAACAAGATAATCCCTCTATAAAGTCTAGTAAACCAGCTCGCTCCTGGTGTTTAAAAACCCAAACTGAGCACTCTGAATATCACAATTTACATTTTCAGACTGCAGCCGCAATCCCGCACATGCGCTAAGGTGGCATGTTCTTGCGCATGCGGGGATCTTCGCCCATGTCTCTTTTGCGCATGTGCAGGATTTCGGCTGCAGTCTGAAAACGTAAATTGTGATATTCAGAGTGCTCGGTGTGGGTTTTTAAACACCAGGAGCGATTTGGTTTACTAGACTTTACAGAGGGATTATCTTGTTGGCACTGTCATGCTATGAAATCGCACTTCGGGACAGCGAGCGTTCAAGTCGCACGTTCACAACCACTGTATGCTTCCGGTGGCGGGTCAGTAATCGGCGGCCCGAGTGAAAAGGGATTTTGATTTGAATTTAATAAAAACAGGTACAATTGAATATCTTTACATCGATGGGGGCATTCTACTGTAAATGTTTAGTAAGTGTGTGCCTACAAGCTTACAGATTAAAAGTAGTCAAAAACGAAGGGGAAAAGCTGACAGTGCCCCTTTAAGGCCAAAAGAAAAAGTATGCAAATGATCCCGCACAGTTGACTGCCTCGTGGGAACAGGCTTCCAAATATACAGTACTTAAATATATCTAAATATGTAGAGCAGCAGCTTTGGAATCAGAAGATCACAGGTTCAAACACATCTTGAACCTGACTTTTGTTATCTGACCTTGAGCAAGTCCCTTAACCTTTCAGTGCTCCAGTTCATTAAGCTGCAAAACTGGGTAACAGGGCCCAACTGAAAACAAGATGTTGCATCTCAGCTGGGATACTGTGGGTAAATAAGTTGTAAAAGTATACCCTTAAAACCATTAGGAGCCCTTAGGAGGCAGTATAGTGCAGTGGGTTAAGGCTTGGAGCTGCAAACCTGGAGACCTTGGTTTGAATCCCACAGTCCCCACTTGCATACTCTGTAACCCTGATCAAGTCACTTAACTTCCTTGTGCTCCCAGGTCGCACCTGTAAACAAGCTTCAGCTTAGTGTGTCTCTCCTGGTTTAAAAAAAAAAAATATATGATAACCTTTCTGTAATTGGTTAGAAAGACTATAAATCACAATTGTTTTCCTTTTAGAAGAGAAACCCCTTTTCCTTTCAGTTCAGACTTTCGGTAAGTGTCGCTTGCAGGTAATAGGTAATCATTAATTACACGCAACAGGGATAATTAAGCTGTAGTTATTTGTTTGTCGCATGTAACTACACTGCAGTTGCAATGCAGTTACAGTGTAGTTACACTGTAAATACTGTGTAGTTAAAGGAGCTGAAGTGTTGTCGAACTAGTCCCTATAGAAAGTAAAATAAGGCACAAATAAAAGGTTAGATGAAAGTGATGTGAGATTTAGTAATACCTTAACATTATTTGGAAGCCTTTGTCGGCTAAATTCTTTTCAGGTGCATTTTATATGTTAATTCCACTCCTGTATTAAAATAGAAGGGATCGTAATTTGGCCCTAGAAAGGTAGCCAGCCGATCCCTTCACTTCCCGGTTGCTGAGATTAGCTCCCGCGCTCAAGCAAGTAATGACATGTGACCAGGGAGACCTGCTGCTTTTGTCAACTCACACATCCATATGTACTCTGACAACACCATACCTTTTGCCTCTGCGGCATTGGACCCCGCCCTGGAACTGTCACCACAGCGTGACTTCATATAGGATAGCGTAAGGGAGCTCATACACAGCCATGCTATTCTCATACTGAGTGGTTTCCGTGATGACGAGGACCTCGTGAGCGAAGCTTGAGAGGTTCCTGTCATCATGGAAACCACAAGGTATTGAGAATAGTGAGGTTGTGTATTCGTGCTCCCATACACTTTTCTGTATAGTGTGTGTGGTGCCCAAAACAAAAAGACAGCTTACTTTTTCTTTATTTCTGTGGCAATGTTTGCCGCCGGGGACCCGCACTTCTTCAATATCTGCCCTCCTGCCAGCTCACACACATGACCCGTCAACCGCCCCGTGTCCTATGAACAGTGCTGTTGGGGGTGGTTGCATTGTAAAGTTGCTACTACAGCAGAACAACTTTTGACGGTGTGTGGAGCTGCATACTCAGTGACGTTCCTCCTTGCACTATAGCAATATTCAGCAGTGGTTCCATTCACACCAGCTCATGGTCCATGAAAGAAGGAAATGTCTTTGCCCTTTAGTACAAGTCAAAAGCTTGCTAGGCTCACTTCCCCTACAATCTTCACTCTACTGTGGCTGTCACGCCTCTTGAAGTTGTTCCTCAGTTCAAGTACCTCGGTACAGTATATAGCTTAATAGAAAAATTGGACCTCTCATTGATGTCCTCCACAAATGACTTCTTATCTCAACAAGTCTTGCTTACCTCCCCCAGTCCACCATGAAATCCTCAACAAGATGATCCTACCGATGCTCGACAGTGTTGATGTGGTCTGTGATGCCACCCCTAATTCTTCTCTTGCCAGACTGGCTACTCTTTTCCATGCCTTCTGTCAGTGCCTCTAATGCCTCTCCCCACATTCATCATTGCTCCTTCTACTTTACTCCCTTCCTCCCTCCTCTTGCTTCCCTGCATCTCTCACACTGTGCCTCCTTTCTCTGTAAATCCTAGCTCTCCTCTCTCCTCGTTTCCTCCTCCACCAACTCCCTCCTTCTGTGTCCCCTGTTGCAAATCTTCCTCTGGGCAAACAGCCTTCCCCTCACTGCTCCCTTCCCTCTGGAACAACCTGTCTTCCCAACTCTGTAAGTCCTGTCCTTACCTCTCCCTCAAACATCTGCAAAAATGTCATTCAAACAACATGAAGTCTTGCTATATTATAGACATTAGCAGTTTGATCCAGCTCTAGAACTGCCCCGGAGTGAAATGGTTAAAACCATTCCAAAATAGAATTTTGGCACGAGAGCAGCTCTATCTGTGTCATTTCAAACTTGAACTGTCAGATTCTTTATCCCCTCAGTGAACAGTCGCTCCGGAGATTTCTCCTTCTGCTTTCGGTTCATTTCTCGGTTTAAAGTGTTTTCTCGGTTGGATTTAACCGAGAATAGTTTTATTTTAATCGCAAAACCGTTCAGTTCAAGCTCTATCTGTGCTAACCGTAAGTAAATGAAGGTTTCGTCTGTGTGGAACTTGTAAGTTATCGGTTTGGTTTTGAACCGATCAGTGGGTTTAAAACTCATTTAAAACTAAAAGTTACTATTTTAGAGTGCGGTTCCCCGTTCTTATCGGTTCTAAAAAAAACGGATTTATTATGGTTTTTTCCAATACCCATGACACGGTTAGGAACCGATATGGTGTCTTGCCTGGCAGTGCCGTTAAAGGGCAAGTTTTTGTTAGGCTGGCATTATGTCTGAGAAACCCAAAGAAAACCGGGCCCATGGTTTCAACACTGTGGATGTTTGTGGGGAAGTCTTTGCCAAGGCTGACCCACACACCACATGTGTTTATTGTCTGGGTTTGACCACCTCCAGTCAGACTGCCAGGTATGTAAGAATTTCCTGCAGCCACCCTGGAAAAAGATTGGGCAGGCTCAGGGGCAGAGAGGCCAAAAGTCCGCTGACCCGATGGCAGTCCGTTCGGTGCCAACCGAACCAGAGGGAGTGCCCTCTGACCAGGGCCAGACTTCGTCGGCAAAGAAAAGCTGGTTCTGAGGAACCAATTCCAGTAAAGAAAACAAGAAAATCAGCAGGTCTGGAGTCCAAAATTCCTTCTCCAACTGCTGCAGAGATAGCAAAAGCCATACAAATTGTCCAGTCACTGTCTCAGGGTCCGTCCGAACCACCACTATCTGGTAAAAGGTCGATTCGTCCGGTCCCAGTGGTTCAGGATTATGATATTGAGGAATTTTATGAACCAGAGGAGGGGGAGGAGGATTATGAACAGTATGAATGTGGCTGGGAAGGTCTGGGTGTGCCCATTGAACCGGACATCTCCCCAGACAGACCTTTAGAATCTCCCCCTATGCTGTCTGAGTCCCCATCTCATTTTATGTTTTATAAAAAAGTTGCTGAAACCCTCCAGCTTTCTTTAGAAGAGGCTGTGGATGAGCAAGAGGAGCCTGATTTTGTAGAAATGATGGATATTCCAGAGTCTAGGAGATTGTCTTTTAGGAAACAAACAATTAAAATTTTAAAAGCTCCTAATTGTGTGCCTCCTGTAGATAAAAAGATGGACAGAAGGTATACATTGTCAGGCCCTGATACAGAATTCCTTTCTCAGCAATGCAGTCATGTTGGGGTAGTTCAGGCTGCTGCCTGTGATAAAGCTAATATTCCCTTGGCTTCACATCCTCCTGACAAGGATTCCAGGAAGATTGATGCCATGGCAAAAAAAAAAAAAAAACAGTATATGGCAGCCTCTCTGGGACTCAGGCAAGCAAATTATATGGCTTATGTAGCTAGGTATCAGAAATCTAGATGGGATACTGTTATGCAATTGGCCAAGCAGGCCCATGGCCAGCTGGCTAGTGAACTAGAACAGGTGGCTGCTGATGGCATTGAAGCCTCTAAGGTTCAGTTTCATGCTGCTGTGGATGTTAATGATGTTTCCTCTAGGGTCATGGCCACATCTGTAGCTTTTAGTAGGTTGGCCTGGCTCAGGTGTACTAGTTTGTCACAGGATACCCAGACTAAGGCTATGGATTTTCCTGTGGGTGGGAAATTCTCTGTTTGGAGAGCAGACAGAGAATTACATGAAGAAGATGGATGAATATAGGACTACTTACAAGAGTGCCCAGGCTAAGGGTGGCAAGCCACTCCTCAAAGGCATGCCCCCAGGGGTAGGGGTAGGCCTTTTCACAGGCCTTTCTACCAGACTCAGGCCTCCTCTGCCTATGCTCAGAGGGGCTTCTTCAGAGGCAGGGGCAGACGAGGGGTGGGAAGACCTGCTCCCACCCCCCAGCCTAAAGCTCCTTGAAACAGGCACCCTGATGGGGTGCCCAGGGCCGATTCTCCTGTACCAGTGGGGGGCAGGCTGGCTTACTTCAGTCAGAATTGGGCTTCTTTAACCTCAGACAAGTGGGTTCTGGAAGTAGTAAGCCAGGGTCTGGTTCTCAGCTTCAAAAGTTTCCCAAGTTGAGAAGCAGACTTTTCTACCTGGTGCTTCAGAGACCCTCGCTCTGGAAACAGAGGTCTCATTCCTGTTAGCTCTCAGAGCAGTAGAAAGGGTTCCTCCCTGCATCAGGGCAGGGTCTGTATTCAGATACTTCCTTACCCCAAAAAGACAGGAGAATGGCGGCCCATTTTAGATCTCAGATATCTGAACAAGCATCTTTTGAAACCAAAGTTCAAAATGGTAACTCTGGCAATGATTTTACCTTCCCTAAGGCCAGGGACTGGCTAGCCTCCTGGACCTCAAGGATGCCTATTTCCATGTCCTAATCAGAAGATCCCATGAAAGTACCTCAGATTGAACTGCCCTCAGGTCATTACCAGTTCAGAGCAATGCCCTTCGGCCTTACCTCTGCTCCAAGGGTATTCACAAAGTGTCTAGCAGTGGCAGTGGCCCACTTAAGGAGGCAGAGGATTGCTGTTTTCCCTATCTAGACGACTGGCTCATTGTAGGCCAGTCCCCAGAACAGGTAAAATCTCACCTGCAGGTCACCCAGCAGCTTCTCACCTCCTGGGTTTTCTGCTAAACTTACAAAGTCGGTTCTGGAACCAGTCCAGGTACTCACCTTTATAGGGCAGAATTGGACACAAAGCTAGCCAGAGCCTTTCTTCCCCAGAAAGGGTAAGGAATTTAGTAGCTCTGGCCTCTTCCTTCACTCTGCAGGTCTCACCAGCAAGACACTTTCTGCAGCTCCTGGGGCACATGGCTGCCTCCACAGCTGTTGTGCAGGGAGCCAGATTTCAGATGAGACATTCAGTTTCACTTGAGAACCTTTTGGTCTCAGAGAAGAGACCCCTTCCAAGTTGGTCCCAGTGACTTCAACCTTGATCCTAGCTCTCCAGTGGTGGCAGGATCAGAGCACTTAAGAGCGGGGTCCCTTCATTTCCCTTCTCACGACTTGACTCTCACTACAGATGCTTCCTTCTGGGTTGGGAGCCCACATGGGCGACCTTTCCACTCAGGGAGTTTGGTCCCCCAGGAATCTCTGCTCCACATCAATTTGCTGGAACTCAGAGCTGTCTTTTGGCTCTTCAAGCTTTTCTGCATCTGTCCACGACAAGGTGATACAAGTCAGAACAGACAACACCACAACAATGTGGTACATCAACAAACAGGGGCACTCGGTCTTCGGCCTTGTGCACTGAGGCAATGAAGTTGTGGTCTCTGGCCTATTCCCTGAACACTTCCCTCATAGCAGTTCATCTTCCAGGGAAGGACAATGTCCTAGCGGATGCCCTCAGCAGGATTTCCCAGGGCCATCACAATAGTCCCTGGATCCTCAAGTGCTGGGGATAGTTTTGCCAGGTGGGCATCCCTCAGATAGATCTTTTGCAGCCCCAGACAATCACAAACGTCCTCTGTTCTGTTGCAGGCCTCCAGTGCTGGGCTCAGTTCCCTGGATGCCCTTCTTCTGGATTGGGAGGAAGTTCCTCTGTGCTTCCCCCCCTTTCCTCTCCTATTCAAAGTACTAGTCAAAATCAGATCTCAGCCTTGCAGGGTGATTCTGATTGCCCGGATTGGGCCAGGCAGCCCTGATACCCACTCCTTCTGTCTCTGACAGTCCATCTTCCCTGTGCCTCCCAGGAATCACAATCTGTTGACTTGTGCCCAGGGAAGGGTTTGGTATCCGGACCTCAAATCCTCAACCTCAAGGCCTGGCTCTTGAGGAGTTAGAGTTGCTGATTTACACCTCTCAGGGTGTTCTTGAGATCTAAAGGCTTCAGAAAGCCTTCCACTAGGGCTACTTATAGTTCTAAATGGAAAAGGTTTTCCATTTGGTGTGTTGGAAAAATATTTCCCAGAATCTGCTGAATTGCCCATTTTGTTAGACTACATGGTACATCTTAATTCCTTGGGTCTCAGACCAGCTACCCTGAGAGTTCATTTGGCAGCTGTGTCTGCTTTTGTGTCAGCAGGAAAGTCATCCCTCTTTCCTCTCATCCTGTGTTTTCCAAGTTTAAGGATTACTCCATACTAATCCTCCTTTTGGGAACCGGCCCCTGCTTGGGACCTTAATGTTTGCATTGTCCAGTTAATGCAACCCCTTTTGAACCTCTGTCTTCTGCAGGCTAAGTACCTAACTTGGAAAACTGTTTTCTGGTAGCTATCACTTCTGCCAGATGCATAAGTGAAATGCAAGCCTTGTCAGTGGAGACTGACTTTATTTCTTTCACAGGGATAAGGTAGTCCTTAGGACTTATAGGAAGTTTTGCCTAAGGTGGTTTCAGATTTCCATCTTAATCAATCTATCTCCTTCCAGTATTTTTCACTGATCACTCCTCTTGGTGAGAGAGGTTGCACATACCTGGATGTTAAGAGAGCTCTTAGTTATTATATAGATACCAAAGGTCACAGGTTCGAATCCCTCCAACTTTTCCTTACCTATGGTGAAGTTGGGAAAGGCAAACCTGCCACTAAGAGATCAATAGCCAGGTGGATTGTCTCTTGTATCCAATTTTGTCAGAAAGTGGGCAGAGGCCCCCCCCCACCCCGGTTTGAGGGCTCATTCTACCAGGGGTACAGCTGCGTCTCTAGCTGCTGCCAGAGATATCCCTTTATTAGAGATTTGCCAGGCTGCTACTTGAAAGCGGTACACACTTTTACCAAGCATTACTCCCTGGATGTCCAGGCCAGGAGAGATGCTCGGTTTGGCACAGCTGTTCTTCAGAGCCTATTCCTAAGTAGGTTCTGCCCCTCCTGCATGGAGGTACTGCTGTATTCTGTTACTGTCTATAATATAGTAAGACTTCATGTTGTTTGAAGAAAAATTACTCACCTTAGTAATGTTGTTTCTTCTAATGGAGTCTTGCTATATTATAGACCTCCCCAACCTGCCCTCTCAGAACCTCTACTTGGTGGGTCTTGGGCAACTAGTGTGGGCACCACTTATGTCCTGTTAGCATTTTGTCCCCTTTGGGACTTTGGGGTGTGTATGTAGTGCGTGTGTGTGTTTTATTATACTTATGTTCCATTTTCATATTATTAGAATGGTGTTAGTATTTCTGGTCCCCTGACTTGTGTCTTGGGTGTTGGGACCATCAATGGTTGTTATTATTTAGGTAGCCATTTGGCTAGTGTAGTTACAGCTTCCACACAGACCTTAGTGAGTTTGGCTCGTAAAGATCTGACAGTTCAAGTTTGAAATGACACAGATAGAGCTGCTCTCTTGCCAAAATTCTATTTTGGAATGGTTTTAACCATTTCACTCCGGGGCAGTTCTAGAGCTGGATCAAACTGCTAATGTCTATAATATAGCAAGACTCCATTAGAAGAAACAACATTACTAAGGTGAGTAATTTTTTCTTTTGTTCCATCCTGTTCCTGCTCTGAATTTGATTAGAACTTTTGGCACTCCTCCCTTAGCTGAAGTGTACCTACATTGCTTCAGTCGAGGACTTTGTCCCTCTGTATCTGAGTCAGTGCCTAGTTGCATCCTTTTCAATCCCCCTGTTTATTTTGTACTTCCTAATTTATCTCTGGGATTTTATTCTGTTGTTACAACTGTATTTTATTTCTATTTTAGTTCAGTGTTCCCATTAAGGCTGCAGATCTGGGGGTGCACAGCACCCTCTCCAAAAAGTTTTCAGGGGGTACAAAATAAATTATAAGGGTTCATTCTACCATTTGTACAACATTTTTATGGGGTACATATACTTCAAACAGAATTGTGGGGGTACAGTGTACCCCTTCACACAAAAATGTACTTGAATTTCATAATTTGTACGTGACAAGTGCAATTAGGGAGTTGGGGGTAAATGGGAACACTGCTTTAGTCTTCATAGTCTCACACTGTTCATTTGCATAGTATTTGTACTCAGTTGCATTATTTTTGTCTGTTTATTTTTGCTTGCCTGTATTTTTTTTTTTTTTATCCTGTACCCTTCCCCGGGTTGTACCTGGAAACAAATGAGCCTCGGCTCAGTGTACCTCTCCAGTTACCAATTTTAAATAAATACATATATTTATTTTAGCGTTTGTTAACCGGGTAAGTGCACTAGCCATAAAATGACTATTTTCAGGCATGACCCGGGAGAGTACAGACCTGCAGAAACTTAACAGGATAACAATTTAAAAGTGCTTTACATACAATGAGTTAAAGAGGATACAATATATCGAAACATACAAAGTAAAGCGCATTACATACAGTAGCGGCTCTAGCCACAAATCTTTACCAGGGCACAGCTGGGGCACAACAGATGGCAGCCAGGGCACTGATATATTGTTACTATGGGGGAAGCTCTGCACCATATGGGGCACAGCATTTTTTTACCGGGGCATGTACCCTGGCGGGCCCTGGTGTAGAGCCGCCACTGTTTACATACAATAAGTTAAAGTGGATACAATATATCAGAGACATACAGAGTAAACCATTCATAAGTTCATAGGTGCCTACCTATGCAATGAATAGAGAGGACCTTGGACAATAAATGATCAGGTGACATATCATATAAACAGAACAAGGTGTACAAAAACGGGTAATACAACAGGAAGAAATAACCATTGAGAGCAGGGGGTGTTATTAAGGAAAAGGTCGGTAAGTGAGGAAAAGGGGAGCAAGCCATGAAATTAGATTATATGAGTATATGTAAGTTTAAGGGAGATGCCTGCAGTGCAAGATTGTATATGGGCAGGGAAAGGGAGCTGGGACAGGCTGAGGCAGTAAGAGGGTTATATAGAGGTGAGGAAATACTATTGTATGGCAAGAGACATCAGTCATTGGGTAGGGTGAAGGCAGGAACAGGTATCAGCAATCAGCAGATTCAAGCGCAGTTTTCTCTTAAAGCATGTGTGGGAGCTAGAAATTAAATAAATAAATAACATGAAATAAATAGCACTGAAAGGTGTTAAACATTGAACTGTAGATACATTTATGTATTTGGTTTCTTTTCAGTGTCACTGTTAATGCTCAGAAAAGTATAGACCTCATCTCCCCTCCACCCCAATATAGTTAAGGGGATTTTCCAGGAACTGATGTCATCACTTTAAGAACCACTACTAATATAGTAAAAAGAAATGTGCATTTACTTGTGTAGCGTTGTCTGTCAATATAAAGTTGAACATGGAAAAACCCTTAAATAGTGCAGCTTATGTGTTTTTGTCAGTCTGTAAGAATATAAAAGGTCAAGAGTGATCGAGACAACTTCAGTCAAACTTATTTATGGTGTACGCAGCCAGATGTGCCAACAGATTCATGTAGTGCGATGGTCCAACAGCTCAGCTGCAGTGCACTGTACTTGCTATGCAGGAGATGGGTTCTGGAGGCACTCTGTCTTTATCATACTGGGCTTACAGTGGCCGAGCATGTCACTAAAGTGATGCGCTTTCTCCGCCAGGGGTGTATGTGGAGGTGGGATGTTAAGGCGGATTGCTCTACAGCACCCCCTATATTGTTTTGTCACCATGTTGTCTGACACAGTTTGACATGTTGAACCTTGTTATTAAAAAGAAATTGAAATTTGAAACCTATGTGTAAAGGAGATTGATACAGAGATATTTGAACTGGTGTGTTCCAGCAGGATGCATGTGCACACCCTGGAGGTCAAAGGGGGAAAATTCCGGGGTTACATTTGGAGGCTTTTATTTTCCAGAGGGTTGCAAATCTGTCGAACAGCCTACCAGTGAAGATAGTGGACATGAAGACAGTTCAGGTCCTCAAGCCTCAGGTCTGTACACATTTCTGCATACCAGGGGGATCACAGGATACCCTGGGTAGACAGAGGTGGGTGCATGGAGGGTAATAGCTACAAATGAGTACATGTTTGCACAGCATACTTTTTGGTCCCTGCTTATGAGGCAGGGTGTGGTCTTGATGGACCTGAAGTCCCTTCTGAACTGAGATTACTGTGTTACTTGGAGTCGCTTCTGAGCTTTAATTTTTATGTCACTATGTATCTTAGTATGTTACTTTTATCTTCCAAAAAATGGATCTCATTCTGTCATAAAAGGGTAGTTAGTGGTTGATGTGACCTCATAGCACCACCGGCGGCATTGCAGCCCTGTCAGGCTATGTCTGAAGGAAATTGCCAAGATATCTTGGCTTTGTAGCCCATTACCTTAAGGCACTGCTAGTCTGTTGCAATCAGAATTAGAATTTTTTGTCAGGTCCTTTTCAGGAGGAAAGAGATCATAACTGGAGCCAAACCCATGACCAGCCAGTCCCTTCCACTTTCCGGTCCACCTGCCTCACCCCATACTCAGACATTTTGTGACATCTAAGCAGGGAGAGGGCAGGGGTGTGCCCCACAGAAGTCTACAGGGAGTTTTCAATATATTTTTAAGGAACCTTGGAGAAAAAGGAAAGCCACCGCTCAACTAATAGGGGCCCTATTAGCTGACCAGTGGCTTTAATTTTCCCCCAAGATTGCTTAAACATGTATAAAAATGTAATAAAGCTTTCCCCATAGGTGTCTATGGGATGTGCCCCTGCACTTTCCCTGCTTAGACGCAACAAAATGTCTGAGCTCGGGGTGGAGCAGGTGAACCAGAAAGTGGAAGGGATCTGCTGGCTGCAAGTTCGGCTCTAGTTACGGATTTGAACTCATGACGCCCAGAGGTTACTACTAATCTTTACTATAGCAGTTGAGGGTATAGTTCTGTAATGACCGCCAAACCGAGATCCCCCCCCCCCGCATCTGAAAAAGCAACAAAACCTTTTATTGGAAATAGTGAAATAACATTTGTAACTCAAACAACAAATTTTTATTTTTTTTTCCATTCTTTTTATCCCCTCCTAGACGCCCCCTGCACTCCCCTCCTTCGGGCTGTCTCAATGCCCTCCAGACTCCCCCACTGAGTCTGCCCCTAGAGTGTCTCAGGTGCTCCTACCTGCCTCCTTAGCACCTTACACAGCGGGGTCTGCCCGTGTTGTGTCGTCTGGGTGGCCGGAGCTGCCATCATCCAGTGCCGAGGTTGTTTTCGTTTTCTGTCCCTCCCCTCTCACCCCGAGGCGCCCGGCTCAGGCGGGACGTCTTCGCCGCACTACTGCCGAAATGCCAATGGCGTCCTCCCTCCCGGCTTCCTGCCCTAGGAAGCCGCCGTTACTGACAGTCGGTGCTTCCACCGGCTCTCTCGGCGTCGGGTGTATTAAGCACCCTGGTCCCTCCCGAAGGAGAGAGCATCCGTTGGGGCCTTTCGATCCTCCTTCCCCCTGCCGACAGCGGCCCGAGTCCGGTTTCTGAACCTGGTACCGGGCGTTGATCAGCGAGGTGTGGCGTCCAGCGCCTCAACCCTCAGCGCCACCGGGCCGGCCAAACAACAAATTTTGATTGCAGACTACAGAATATACTTGAGAGCAGACCCGATGAATGCTCTGGACAGCCGACTGACCAAAATGCCTCAGACCACTACACAGAAAGTACTTCAAGCATGCCACCTGTGGCATGCTCTATAGCTAACAAGAAAACTCTTAAAGAGGACCTGCATGTGGCCTAAAGTATGTTACCCAAATATATATGAGAAACAAAAACTGTTTTCACCCAAACCTACTCCTCAAAGATACAGGTGAGGGTGTTTTAGTCATTACTTGAGTCCAGAGTCATTTTCATAGTTCTGACAAAGTCGAATAATCACCTTCAGTCATGACCCGACTCTTCAACATGATGCATGGCATCTGAAGTGGATTTGGCTGAAAACTCCTTCTCCATCTTTTCCAGCCAATGACCCGTATCCTTGGGGTCTGAAAACTGCCAGGATTTACCCCTGTATGTAACATGCAGTCTGGCTGGTAAAAGAAACAAGTGTACCACTCCCAGGATCCAGAGATGGTAGCGCATTGCATCAAACTTCTTCCAGGCCCTGGTTTGGAATGAGAGATCATGGAACACTTCAACATCTGTGTTGTTCATTTCAAGTACATATGCTGCATACACCATCTGTAAAAGTATATCCCTTGTTTCAGACCCTGCAGTTTGTAACAGTATAGTGTGTGGCTGGGTGGGTGTTTCAGGGAAAACTGTAGGGGTTCACTTGGTATGCTCTCCACAAGGAATGCCAGTCAAAGTAATCGGACACCTCAGTGGATGTTTGCAGCCAGTGCTTCAGAAAGCCCAGGAGGTTGGTACCTTCTGCTCTCTCCGGTACTCCTACTGTCCGGAGAGTACCTGTCTGCTCCTCATTTTCCAGGACTTCAAGGCGCCCATGCAGTTGAGTATTTTCCTGTGTGAGCATTGAGATTGCAGCTTTATATTTTTATATATATTTAATGTTTATTGATACACAAAGATGCATCAAATTGACATTCTTAGAACAGCATGTAGATCAAGTACATAGTCAGAATAGAAGCAACATTTTTCTGCTGTCTGCTACAGGTAATTAAAAGAGACAATAAGAAAGTAAAACAGCTGACATATAGCCTGAATACAAGTCATGTATTTCATAATTTGTGGCAGGCTGTCCGACACAGGGCACACTCCTACATTTTCCAAATCCAGCTTGTATTCACTAGAAGATGCAGAAAGCTCCCATCCCTCCCAGAAGTCAAGAATGGGACTACCTCAGCTGGCCAGGCTGCTTTCTCCTACCGTTTCCCTAAACTCTGGAATTCCCTCCCCTTACTCATCCATTCTGCCTCCTACGTTCACACTCTGTTCTCATTTCTGCTTAACTTCACCTCTCCCTCCTGTAACTGCAACTGATCCCCACTTTATCTCCTCTATTTTCCCCTACCCATCTACTCTGTCACCTGTCTCCCTCCTGTCCTGCCTCTCCTCCACCTTCCCACCTCTTACATAATCCCACTCTCTCTTTTATTTGCTTGCATCCTTCTCTGCCCCTTCCTTGTTTTCTCCTCTCTTCTAATTATGGCTCCACCTCCCTGCCAAGGGCAAATCGCACAGTGCATTTCATGCTTATATTGTCTTGTTCTCCCTGCTCTTCCATGCTTAGTTTATATAATCAGTGTTAAGCCAGTCTATAATGCCTGTTAGACTGTGTTCAAATTTTGTACCTATATCACTTGTCAATTGTTTTTGTACACCAGTTTGCCTTCTCTTTCCCGTCCCCCCCCAGGATGCATCTGGAAACGAGCTGTACTCAGCTCAGTATGTCTTTCCTGGCGAAACTTGAAATAAACTACGGAGTCCATTGTTCATCTGTTGTCATGTAATAAAACACCCACGGCCTCCATCATAATGTAAATTTTTCCCGGTCAGTTTTGTTGTGTGGCAGAAATTTTTTCATATTGTACATTTCCCTCATGATCTAGTGTCATGACTCCAGTGCCGGTGGTTTATCGCAAGTTATCACCTTCTTGGCTGCCACAATATAAGGACAGGCAGCTTTAGTTGTGATGATAGCTGTATCATTTCCAACTTCTTTTGTTCAGTTTTCGAAGTCCATGGCCTTCATAGACTTCAGCATAGCGTGCCAAAGAGGTTCAGTGGAAGTAGATTGGCTGGTGCTTTCAGCGCTACGTGTGACAGCTCCTGCCTTGTAGCTGGCAAGCAGTCCCAGTCTCTGAAATCCAACAGGCTGATTCTTTGGCGTACCATAGTTATTTTTGGTATCTTTCAAGTCTTTATCTCCTCAGGAATGATGCTGTGCAGGATTAAAAAACTTTTTCCCAAATAAAATGACGTTTGCTGTTGCTTTTCAGACCACGGGAATGCATCCTACCTGGAAGCTGGTTCTCTAGTGTGTCTTACCCATGATTTAATTTTTGCACTTTATTTCCCTTATGCTCCACCCTGACAAGGAGTGCTGTCACGGCTGACCCCTTACTCTAGCTGAGAGGTTCAGGTTATCTTTATAAAAAACAAGCACTGTGACAACACATACAGTCATAAAGTATACATCTTTAAACAGTCCTTGATAAAAGACTCTTAAGAATATACAATATGTCACATGTCAGCAGTGTATTTTTCATCATCTACACACTGTAGTATCCATATAATAGTTTTAAAGAATTTGTGCAAGTATGCAAGTGTTGGAGTCTTAGTGTTAATATAAATGTGGTCTGGTTGAAAGGACGGGCAAGCGTCTGCTTTCAGGTCACTGCCAGTGTAGCTGCCGAGCTGGCCAGCAGGTGGTGTTCACACACAGGGTGCCGTGTGCTCTCCCACTCCTGTAGCTGATGTCCTCACCTCCCTGATTTGCACCCTTCACCACCAAAAAGTATATTTTATTTAAAAAATGGCTGTCGATGGAATTACTGCATGAATAAATGCAAACATGCTGAGAGTTGGCTGCACTTGTAATGGAATGAATAAAGCTTTCATACTTTTAATTAAAACTGGGGAATGTCTGATCACTGTTACTTAGATAAGGGAATTGACACATTTACCTTACTAACAGCGAGCTGCTGAGATTGTGTTCTTTAAACCACTGCTTAAAGCTGTGGTGAGAGAAGATGAAAAGTGTCCCAGTGTTTGACATGAAATGATATTAAAGGCTGTTACACATACTCATGCTAGTTTTTTGAACACATTTGAACAGTGCACACCTTGGTAAAGTGGCTAGATAAGCTGTACAGAGCCAATGAACACCAAGTCCATTTATGTAACTATGAATCTTTGGTCTATCAGGATGAAATTCGTCAATGTCTAGTGGAATTATCTGTTTAGAATGACATGAACTGTAGGTTGTTGAGCCAAGCATACACTACACTGTTTATTTTAGTTTTGTCCATAATAATCTAGTTGTGCTGCAGCCTGTCAATTGCTGTGGGGCCTTGCATCTTCCCAGTTTTACAACTGCGAGCACTGAGACCCAGGTAGGGCAGTTGACTTACCTAAAATGACACAGTTATTCCTTTCCAACCTGCAACTCCTGGCTCCCAAGTCCCAATCTTAGGTGTGAATTGTTTGTCTCACCTGTCATGCATTATCACTAATATCTGAACGGGATGATGATGTCCAACCAAACGCAGCTTTTCAGAGTGCAAAAGGAAGATATGACAAGGGGACACAGAACTGCATTAAAAAGAGGGAGACTCAAAGAAAATGGCAGTCCTGAGACCTACATCATTCAAGTATATTTATAAGTGACATGGAGCTGGGTACCACCAGTTGGACTACCAGTTTTGCTGATGACACAAAGATGGGGAGAGAGAAGCTATGTCTCAACAGAAGATAAATTAAATCCAGAAGAAGCTGGATAGGTTTAGAAAATAGGTGGCAAAAAGGTGAATTAACTACTGTACTGAGAATTGCAAGGTGAGATATTTGGGGAAGAAGAATGTGAAGGCAAGACACCACTTAAAGAGCAGCTGACAGTGGTTTTATGCTCCCAGCAGGCAACTCATACCATGTAACTGCCTGCCCTAGAAGCTATTTTAACCATAGAATAAATTTTTTATGCAGTGAATAAAAAGTATTTTACTTCCAAAGCTCAGTTCATAACTTCTGATATGAACCAAGCGGCGGCCAAGCACTGCAGCCCCGCCCCTAAAAACAGCATTATGATGACACTTAGTAGGGAATGGGGCTGCAGGTGCTCTGTGGAACTACTGTTAGGAACAAGGGAGGGGAGATGCCTAAATGTACTAATGTTATCTTTACAGGCGTTTATACATGCATGGGGGCTTATAATTCTTCCCTTCTGTACCTGTATTTCTGACATCATTAGATTCATCCTCTGTGTATTTTTGCATTTCTTAGATATTTTTAAAATGACTTTAATAGTTAATTTTGTAATTAATGACTCGTGTCATTAAAGATGGCTGCCATTGCAATTGGAAACATAGAAACCTAGAATCTGATGGCAGATAAGGACTGTTTGGCTCACCCAGTCTGCTATTGTTTCCCTACCTGTAGTATCACTGCCAGACTCTGCTTGATGTCTGGCTCTTTCTCCCTCCTCCCCTTCCTTTCCACTAAGATTCTCTTATGTCTGTCTCATGCTTTCTTGAACCCCACCACTGTTTTCTCTCCCACCACCTCCGCCAGCAGGCTGTTGTAGGAAGCCATCACTCTTTCTGTGAAGAAGTACTTCCTCACATCTCTCCTGATTCCCCCACCAGGTTCATTGCATAGTGCCTTGAGCACCTGTTTTTTTCTGAAAAATTCTTCCCTTCTGTACCTTCTTTACCCCCGTGAGTTATATATATTTTTTTTTTTTTTAAACATTTTATTGGAGTTTTTGCACAAACACCATTACTGTAAAGCTCAGCAGCAAATACAAGTACCATGCCATAAAGTAAGACATAACTGTGTCTGTGCATTCCTAATAACATTTAACACTAAGATAGTACTAACCATCACAAAACAATGCAAACACCATCACAGACACATGGAAATAATATAAACACAACTGCTCCGGGCATTAAGCAAAATTCAAATGTAAATTATCTCTCATAGCTACAATATCATACCTCACTTTGTATATTTAAGAGTTATTATGCCAAGGGAGTGATGTTGGCAATAATTATACTTTCCAGTTAAATATTTATGGAACATTAACAAACTCTTGAGTTGGGTGATTCAATAAATATTGCTCAAATGGGCCCCATAACTTTTCAAACAGATGCGGTTTATCTTTAGCACTGGATACTAATTTTTCCAAGTGCATGTCTTCTGACATCATCTTCAACAATAATAAATTATTGAAGGGGATGCTGTCCTCCAGTTGGTTAGAATACCAAGTTTAGCTGTAAAGATTGCCACAATAACCAATCTTCGATGCTTGGCTGGAATTGTTTCCGAGTCTCCCAAATCCACCAACAGAGCCAGTGTGGATGTGATTGTAGTTTGTATGGCTAACATTTCAGAAAGAGCTGATTCTGTCATCTGTCAAGTAAGAGGTCAGACATCATATGTGCAGGACCTGCATCGTTATGAGTGCATCTGGGGCAATGACCCTCGTAATGGGGCGCAATTTTAGTTAGAACTGCTGGTGTGTAGTATGCCCTATTACGTACTTGTCATAAAGTGGATGACTTTGAATTTGGTCTGTATGGGAGAGCACCATCGCAGTTCCAAAAGTTCCTGCCAGACAGTCATTGGATTTTAATTCAGTATCTAAATCCAGTTACCACCGTTGTCTAAGCCGTTCCCCCTACCCTCAAGAAAAAAATCAGCTAATTTTGGTACAGTTGAGCAACCAGCCCTTTACTATTTGGCACTGCATCCAGAATACTTGCTATACTTGAGGGGCCTTGGAGAGCATAATTGACACCCCTCCGTGAGGTATTTAAACGTCTCTGTCATATCCCCCTCTCTTCCAGGGTGTACATATTGAGGTCCTTTAGTCTTTCTTCGTACGGCTTTTAAATTTTAAAAAATCTCGCTGTTGAGGTTACCTATTGAATGTACATACTAGATTCATACTGTGAATATTCTAGGGTGGAGTTTTCTCATGTTTATGATGGTAAACAGTACAGCACTGTACCAACCTGCAACCTTTATTCCCAGCTGCTATTTTTTGTACTCTTTGTATTTTCTGTAATCATCTGCAACCATTCTGTAACCGCTGTGTTTAACTTCAATGTCACTTGTTACTCTGTACACTGTTGTCTCTTCTTATATATGATGTGGAACCTTTATAAAAGAGTCTTTGACTCAAAGGTGTTATCTGATATTTATCAATAAATAAATAAGATATTTATTTTTTTTATGGCGAGCATGGCATCAGAGAGAGAACTTTTAAAAAGCGTAAAATCTTGTAACTTGGTTCAGGAATGGGACAAAATAAAAATTGTTATATTGATATTTTTGCCAGGAAAAAAAACACTATTGCTGAAAAAAAACCCGATATGTGATGATTGATAAATACTGCTGCTTTTAACATCTTATTTTACTCAGATGCCCTGAATAAGGGGAAGGTAAATACAAGCTCCTTTTATAATGCTAGCAGAATTGAGCAATCCTGAGTGCTTTCCTCTGAGGTGTCAGTAGTTCTTTTCAAGTTTGTTAAACCATCATGAATCATAGCAACCCTTGATCCAGATCCCTTTGAATTGCGGTAGATGCTTTCAGCAAAAGCAGTAAAAACAAAAAGCAACCACCTCAGTGTTGCGTGTTGCCTTACTGCCGAAACTTTAGCGCAAGCTCACAGTTAAAACAGGGTTATAGAACAGGTATCTCTACCTCCCTGACAGATGTGGAAACATCAACTTTAAAACGAACATTTTTCAGTGGAAGTACCAAAAATGTAAAGCAACAAATATTAGATATACTGCACCTGTAACTGCTGAAAGTAAATTTCTAAGATTATTATTATTATATCATTTGGGCTTTGTAGCCCACTAGCTTAGTGCCACAACAGTCTTTTTCCATAAAAATGAACATTGTTCAGTAAGTCCAGTTTGGAAAGAAAGGGATCATAACTCGGGCTGAACCGATGGCCAGCTGATCCCTTCCACTTCCCAGTCTGACGGCCCCGTCCCTGCACTCAGATGTTCTGTGACGTATAAGAAGGGAGACTGTGGAGCAGCACCTCATATAAGTCTGTGGAGAACATTTTTAAATTGGCCTGACATATGTTTAAGGAACCTTTGATAAAAATGAAAGCCGCCGTTCAACTGATAAGGGGTAACATTTTTACTTACTTAATTTTGTGGAAAACTGACATATTTGGTTAATACTACTGCCTTTGTCAGATATTTCAAGTTGTTGCTGCTCAGGGTGGCATCCGAGAATTCATTCCAGCTGACGTCAGCAATGAGCCTTAGCCACAGGAGATTCATTAGGGCAAATACAATAGTCAAGTTAGTTACAGCTAGCCGGCCCGGTGGTGCAGCGGGTTGAGGCGCTGGATGCCACACCTCGTGCCACGCTGGTGACCCAGGGTTCGGAACGAGCCTGGGTCGTCGGGGGAGGGAGGAGAGGATGTGTGAGTGAAGCTGCTGGCTGGCGCCTTGGGAGGGAGTACTTGATCTCCTCAGAGTTTGGCCACCCCTGGTGGAGGCGATTGGCTGTGCCACTCCGAGAAATACTGGCGTTAGGCCAGGAAGGTGGAAGAGGCTGATACTGGAGCTGCTGGGATGTATGTGCCTACCGCATTCGCCACCGCTTTCCGGCCCGGTGAAGGACCCAAACATGGAGAAATGGAGGAAGTATCGAGGCCACCTAAGGATGAAGCTCCGGCTGGCTCTGGGGTTCCGCCGGGGCATGCATGATGCTATAAGTCCCTGAACAACCCAGAGTCCGGTAGGTTAGCGGACGAGCTAGTGGCCCACTAAGGAGGATAAATATAATTGTAAAAAAAAAAAAAAATTACTTACAGCTCTGATCAGGCAGTTGTTGGTTCTGCTGCCCTCCTCAGACTAAGTAAAGGTGACCTGTACTTGCTGTCAGGAAGGCAGCTCGACTGGTGACTTGCTTATTGGAGGTATATAGAGCTGCACTATTATATTTGCCCTAAATGAATATCGTAACTCTCCGGACCAGAATTGTGGGGCACCAACACTGGATGGTGGTGGAACGAGGGGCTCCACAGGACGTGGTTCCTGTCAGAGACATTGGATTTCACTTTGTTGAACAGTTGTGACTGGTACCTGAAATTAACAGAACCGTAGTCACTATCTTGTGTTGGGAATTACAGCAGACCCGGGATATAACTATTTGGACCAGAATTGTGGGCTTACTTTTAACAGTTCCACTAAAGGCTAACTCAAGTGGCAGTCACCGTCCCCTTGGTTGGACTCATACAGAGGGTGAAAATCTAGGAACAGTAGATTTTTTCTTTCTATGGTAGTTACTGTGGACTACTTAAGTTCAATTTTTTTTTTATTTTACTTATCCAGTGCCCAATTTTCTTATGTACAGCTGAACTGGCCTCCCCCATATTGGGGAGGCCACTCTGTGCTCTTGAGGTGATCCCTTGGTGCTTGGCCCTGGTCCCCAGGTGTCTAGCACAGCCCCTTGACAGCCTAAGCCTTACCCAGCACCGTACTAAGGGTTCCTACAGTCCCGACTAGGGGCCTTGAAATTTAGTTCCAGCAGGCCCCATGTAAAGAGTATTTACACTTCCGAAAGGTCTTAATTCGCTACCTGATAAGTGGTCTCCCCTCCCCTGAGATCATGTCATCTTCCCGTTCACATACCCAGCTCATGCTGGTTATGGCTAGAGGTCCCTCTCTGTGAGGCATTACCTCCCAGCAGTTTACTGCCCAGGGCCACTCGTGGCCCCCACATTGGAAGCCAAACTACAGTTTGGTCCCGGTTGGACCACTTGGCACCTGGTACTCCAGCACATTGTTCTTGCAGGACCGGACACACATTGTTAAACCTGCTGCTAGTTTATTGTTGTTCTGGTTCCATTTTTTTCTGTGTTAGACTGTTCTCGCCCCATGTTAGGCCCTGTGTAATCTCTGGCATTTCAGGTTGAAAAAAGGTCATGTCAGTCTGCAATAATTTTGAATATGTTGTGGTAGGGGTGGTTCGTGGGGGGCGAGGCGAGAATCACATCTACTAGACCTGAATACCTGCTAAAATGACAACCTCCTCAATTCACCTTTGCTCATGGAACTTAAATGGGCTAATTAATCCTGTTAAGTGGGCGAAGATACTGTCTCGCATCCAAAAACTGAAACCGTATCTGGTGTTCCTCCAGGGGTCACATCGCCCCCCTCAGAGCACGTTTAACTACCAAAGTTTGGCTTTAGCATGGAATACTCCTCATCCTGTGATGAGGGCCGCAGATGCGGAGTTGTGATATTGATCCCAAAACAAACTCAGTTTGGAGAGCAGCGGGTCTGGTGGGGCCCAGAGGGACGGTTGATTCTGGTGAACAGTACATGGAACGGGCAGGAAGTTACCTTGGCAAACATATATGTGCCTCTAGGGGCCAACACCCTGGTTTTCAGTCAGCTGATAGAGCAGATAATCTCATTCACAGGAGGGTTTCTCCTCATGGCAGGAGATCTCAGTATGACCCTCAACTCTAGCTTGGGCTCTTCTAAGCTGCAGCTCCACAGTCTTTCGGCCTCTCATAAACTTTTAAAATGGCTCATGCAGGAGATAGGATGGGTTGATGTCTGGCAGGCACTGAACTCCAGACAGCATAGCTATACCTGTTACTGACCAGCACATGGTGCATACACTATGCTCGACTATTGCTTTACGCTTTGGAGTAGCTTTGTAGGATCACTTAGTGTACTGTGGGAGATATCTTCCTTTCAGATCATGCTCCTGGAAGTTCATACTGGGATTTTGGCCAGGAGAAATGGTCCACAAGGTGGTGCTTAAATGCTTACCTGCTGAAATCCCCCTCTTTACATGTATATACCATGGAAAAGCTTAAGAGCTCAAAGCTCAAGGGGATCAGATGGGGCAGCAAGGGGGAGAGGCACAGTCGGATATCGGTGAAGTCCATACCAGGATGAAAGGCAGACATGGCAGGACAGGCAATCCTAAGGTGCGTAAAGAGGGGTAGGAGGAAACCACACAATGTGGTACATATGGGGACAAGTGACCTAGCGGGGGAAACGGTGGAGGTAACAAGGGAGATGGCTGAGGAAGTGGGAAGGTTGTGTGAGGAGACTGAGGAGTCTGTGGCCTTCTCTGAAGTGCTCCCAGTACCCTGCGCAAGCACAGTGAGAAAGGAGAGGATTAGAGAGTTGAACACATGGTTGGTAGAATGGTGTCGAACTAAGGGGTATGGGGTTGTGGGCGGCTGGGGCAGTACCTGAGATGATAACAGTCTGTTTGCAAGGGATAGGCTGCATCTGAGTGGGCAGGGGAAGGAGATATTAAAGCAAAGACTGGGGAGGTATAATGCGACAATGGTGGATTTAAACTAGATAGGGGGTTGGCAAGTGGACAGCAGGTAGGCAGGGATCCAATAGAGTAGAGTCACAGCCTACCCCCCCCCCAGGCTAGCAGGGAAGGACTTGGGGCGGCTAAAAAAGGAGGGAGTAGAAGGGAGAAGATGAAGGCTAGTGAAGGGAAGGGACATTATGTAGGGTGGTCTCATTGAATGCAAGAAGCCTAGGAAACAAATCCGCTGAGCTACAGGCACTTTTAGCAGTGTGGAGGGTGGATATTGCAGCTGTCACAGAAACGTGGGCAACTGAGTACCAGGACTGGGATCTGGCAATCCCAGGATACAAATTATACAGGAAGGACCGTAAGGGGGGTGGGGTGGGGTGGCAGTCTGTGTGAGGGACGGGATCAGATGCACAAGGGAGAAGAAAGGGGAACAGAGGCAATCTAGCTGCAGCTCCTAGACTCAAAAGGTAGGAAATTGAGATTTGGGGTGGTATACAGGCCGCCGTCCCAGTCTGAGGAGCTTGACAGGAAGTTAGCAGGACAAATCAAAAAGGTATGTAGAAAAGGGAAGGTAGTCATCGTGGGGTTTTCAACTTGCCGAGGGTTGACTGGAGCATTCCGGTCACCTCCAGTGCTAGGGAGCAGGTGCTCCTGGATGCAATCCAGGAGGGTCTCTTGACACAGTTGGTTACTTTACCTACTAGACTAAAGAACACTTTAGATCTGATATTGTCGAATGAGGAGGCAGTGAGGGAAATAAAGGTAGAGGACCCACTAGCCGACAGTGATCACCAGGCGGTATAGTTTAATATCACTATAAGCGAGGAGCCAGAGAAATCAGTTACTTGGGTGGTAATCTTCTGGGGCGGACTTTGGGAGTGATGCAGGAAGTACTGAAAGGGAAACTGGAGGGCATAAGACAGGAGATGGAAGTGGCGCAGAAATGGGACATTATTAAACGGGGGGGGGGGTTACAAAGGCAACAGAAGCCTGCTGCAAGGCACAGAGTAAGAGGAACAGAGCAAGAAAACCATGGTGGTTGAACAGTGAGGTTGTGGAGGTGGTGAGGGTAAAACGAGTTGCGCACCAGAGGTTTAGGAGGCCGAGGAAGGAAGTGGACAGGGAGGAATATGCAAGATGGTCCAGGGAGGTGACCAGAAAAGTGAGAGAAGCCAAGGCCCAGAGGGAGCTGAGATTAGCACATGGAATTAATGGGGGGGAGAAATACTTTTTCAGATACATCATTGAGAAAAGGAAGTGCAAGGAGAGGATAAAAAGGGGTGGTGAGTGGACAGAAAAGGGGGAAGAGCAGGCAGATGAATGAATACTTTTGCTCAGTGTTCATGGAAGGAAAGGGGGACCGCTACCAGCATGGGCCGGGGGTGGGAACAGGGGGAGAGGAGGTGACAGATGGAAGAATTGAGGCAAATAGAGTCCTAGAGGGACTGAGGGTAGACAAGGCACCAGGGCTGGATGGTATCCACCCCAGGGAGCTAAGGGAGATGGCAGAGGTGTTGGCGGAGCCGTTGGCAGATCTGTACAGCACCTCACTAGAGTCAGGATGTGTGCCACTGGACTGGAGGATGGCACATGTAGTACCATTACGCAAGAGGGGGGCAAGGATGAACCGGGTAATTATCATCCGGTAAGTCTCACCTCCATAGTGTGCAAACTCTTGGAAATGATACTAAAGGAAAGACTGGTGTCGTACTTGGAGGACAATGGCCTCCAGGATGTGAGGCAGCATGGGTTTGTTTCAGGGAAGTCTTGTCAAACCAACCTCATACAATATTATAACTGGGTGACATGTGAACTGGATAAGGGTCGTGCGTTGGATGTCCTTTACTTGGACTTCAGCAAGGCCTTCGATTCGGTGCCTCACTGGTGGCTTGGGGGGGAGCTAACTGGTGTTGGGGCAGAAATCATAAACTGGATTACAAGCTGGTTGAGTGGCAGGCTGCAACAGGTGGTGGTGAGAGGGGGAACTCTCAACTCCAAGGCCGGTTACAAGTGGGGTGCCACAGGGCTCTGTGTTGGGGTCAGTATTGTTTGGGCTCTTCATATCATACATTGCACATGGGGTGGCGAGCAAGGTAAGTCTATTCGCTGACGACACCAAAATCGGAGCAGTGGTGGATGGAGAGGAGGGATGGAAGCAGCTGCAGGGGGACCTACGCAAGCTAGAGGATTGGTCAGAGAGGTGGCAGCTGGGGTTCAATGCAAAGAAGTGTAAGGTTATGCACTTTGGGGTGAAGAACCCAAGGAGAGAATACTGGCTGGGGGGGTAAACTGGGGATCACCGAGGAGGAGAAGGACCTAGGGGTAATGATAACAGGGACCATGAACAACACTGCCCAGTGCAGGAGAGCGGCTGCAGAAGCAAGCAAAATGCTGGGATGCATAGCAAGGAGGTTTTCGTCGAGGCAGAGAGAGGTGATCTTGCCCCTCTACAGGTCGCTGGTAAGGCTGCACTTAGAGTATTGTGTGCAGTTTTGGAGGCCATATCTAAAGCATGATGTCAGGCTACTGGAGGGGTGCAGAGGAGGGCAACAAAGATGATATGTGGAATGGAGGGGAGAGACTAAGACAGCAGGCTGGGAGACCTGAATATGTACACCCTGGAGGCTAGAAGGGACGGGGGGGGGCATGATAGAGACATTCAAGTATCTGAGGGGAATCAGTAGGGATAGGGCAGATGGGGTCTTTAAGTTAAGGAGGGGTAGGGTCACTAGGGGGCACAGGCTAAGAATAGAGAGGGGAAGATTTAGGAAGGAAATGAGGAGACACTATTTCACAGAGTGTGTGGTAGCAAAATGGAATGCCCTACCAGGATGGGTGGTATCATGTAAATCTGTGAACAGCTTCAAAATGGCATGGGACAGGTAACAGGGGAGAGTGAGGGTGGGGAGGTGGGGTGGAAGTGGGATGACAAAGGGAGGGGGTGGGGCAGCTGCAAACTAGGGCGTTGGCTGCACACTTGAGCAGATTTAGATAGATTGGGTGGTCTGTTTCTGCTGGCACATGCGCATGTTTGTAAGAAGATAATACTGGAAAATTCAGAAAATTATACCACACATGTGGTCAGGTGGGACACGATAAGAGCAGTCCTGAAGGGTCTTTCAATACAGCATTTCTCAATACTGAAGAAGAGTAGGCAGGAATGCAGACAGGCCCTTGAGGATACACTGCACTTTCTTCATCAAGTGCACTAGCAAGGGGATGACTCATCACTCGACAACTCCTAAAGGTCAAGTTAGACCTAGACAAATTAATCGTTGAACAAACGGAAATAGTACTCACCTTTCTGCATCAGTGCTGATACAAGATGGGGGCTAAATCTACCAGGTTGCTTGCATACCAGCTCTGAAAGCAACATAAGGCGGTCACCATTATATCATTACTGCATGCTTCTCAGAGTCCATGCCTAACCCAGTATTGGGAGATGGCGCAGGCATTTCAGCATTGCTACAAATCCCTCTATACCCCAGAGTCTCGCCTGCGACAGGAACTCAGACTCCTTCTGCAACACTTACATTTTCCCTCACTCTCCCAGGAAGTTGGTACCCAGCTGCTAAACCCCATCACACAGGAGGAATTGGATCTTACAATCTACACATCTAAAACCATAAAGGCACCGGGGTTGGATGGCTATGGTATTGAGTGTTATAAAGTTACCAGGAAAGCCACCATGTCCGTGCCCCATCTACTAGCTGCATTTATGAAATGGATGTTAGAAAAGCAGCATTCTGATTGGCTGCTAGGAGTGTGATAATCTAACAGCATGGGAAAAGGATCAGGCTGTGCCAAGCTATGGCAAGCAGGCATTGATATGGGTGATGCTGCCCACTCAGAACCTTCAGAAATGAAAACGGAGCCATCTTGTTTCTGGCATAAGCGATGCCAGCCTAACTATAAATAAATGAGTAAATCTGACCTCTTGTTCCATTGACCTTGGTCTTTGAGGGTTTCTCTTATACATGCAGCATGTATACAAGTGAAAAAAAAAAAAAAGTGCCTCAATCTGTCTCCCAGCCCGCTCGCTCGCTCTCCATCTGAATTCAAAAACCGCTCCCACTCCCAGCCCGCTCGCTCCGATTGCAGATTACAGCCAATGCTCGCTTGCTGTCCGTCCAAATTTAAAAGTGATCCATCATGCTCAGTAGTGCACTGTCTCTTACATCATAGCTACTTACTCAGAAAATGGCCACACGGTGCGCGCTCCTCTCTCTCTCGTAATCGCATGCCCTATTTTTCACCTTGCTGATGCAGTTAGTCTCTCATTCTAACGGTCGCATGTCTCTCTATCTATCTCGTGCTTTCTTTAAATAACAAAACAGCACCATATTGTGCAACTGACTGCAAAAGTGTAATGGAGTCCATGACGAGGGGAGGTGGGGGGTGAATACTGTCATGACAACCATATGTAACTACAGAAGCCTGTGTAGGACAAAATTTCTTAAGTCAAAAAAAAAAACAGTAGGAGGAGGAACTATTTTATTTAAAACCAAGACAAACATTAAACTGTTTCCCTTTTAAATACTATACATTTTAGCTATCACATACATCTGTATTTTTGATAGCCATTTCATAAGCGCAATAAGCCACTCCAGGGTCTGTGTGTTAGACTCTTTAACACACGGCTAGGAGGCTGGACGCACTCGGCCAATGGCCTCGTGCCTCACTACGCCTCCTAGCCGTGTGTTAAAGTGTCTAACGCACACTCTGTCGTGTCTTATTGCTTACATAACAAACTGCTGAAGGGTGGTAATCCACCCCCCATCCTGGTCCTGTTCAGGGATCTCTGTAATCCCCAAACCCATCAGAAACCATCTCCACTGTCACTCCTGCTGTCCTGTATTGGTGCTCAACACCAGTTATAAAATTATTTGTGTTACTCGTGGCTAAGTGGCTAGATAGAATCCTACCCATCCTGGTACACAGAGACGAGACATGGTTTATATGATCTCTCACAACAACGGATAACATCCGCCATACTCTGCACGTTGTGCATCAGATGCAGCGATGACATGTCCCATCACATCTGTTGAGTCTAGACTCCAAAAAGCCTTTGACTGGGTCTCCTGGAAGTTCCTTTACTCTGTGCTGTGATGGTTGGGTTCCCCGGTCACATTTATGAAGCTTCTGCAAAGGCTCTGTTATTCTCCCAGATTGTGTGTGAAGGTCAGCGGACGCCATTCTCTTTACTTACCACTGCGGTGGGGGACTTGGCAAGGCAACCAGATGTCTACTCTTCTCTTTGCGGTATACATAGAGCCATTGGCTCAGGCTATCCATACAGCTGACACCTTTCAAGGTATTCTAGTAGCAGGAAAGGAACACCGCGTAGCTCCCTATGTGAATGATGTGCTACTGTACCTTTGGAACCCTGAGGAGGCTTTTCTGAGGGTCTTTTATCTACTGCAACAGTTTGATGAGGTGTCAGGCTACCATCTGAACACATCTGAGATGGAGACTCTGAGTTTAAATTACACTCCCGCACAAACCATCTGCAATGCCTACCCATTTAGATGGGATCCACCAAGTTTAAAATACTTGGGGATTTATGTCGCCAACAATCCTAATTCCATGTTTTGACACCAGTATATTCTATTTACTCAGGCAGTGACGGGCGGCCCCCAACAGTGGGGAATGCTGCTGCTCTCTCAAGACAAATAGAGGTAATACAAATGGTCACCTTACCCAGAGCATAGTACTGTACCTATTACAATATGTTCCACTATCGCTGCTCGCTAGCTGTTGGAGAACATGGAACAGAGAGATTTTTAGCTTTATTTGGGTGGGCCAAGGACCAAGTGTTAAACTTTCACAGTTCTTAGTCAAAGAGGGATGCGGCTTGGCACTTCCCAAACTTAGAGGTTACTACTGGGCTGTGCACTTGAGTTTTTTTCTTTCCCATCACCTGGTGGGCGATATGCTACATGGCTGAATATGGCGCGGGTCCTGTTCTCGAATCAATATTTTGTGCAGTCATGGTGGATCCTGAAATGCTAAGTGGACTGAACCCCTGGTTACAGCAGTAGGTGAAAGTGTGGCATTCTATTAGGAGGGTGTTGCACCTCACACCATTTTTCCCACTACTGTGCCCTATAGCATATCTGGAAGAATTTGCCCCCTAACAATTGGCCCACGGATATAGAAACTGTGAGAGGTACTCTTCACAGTATAGCCATAATCTCTTTAAACGGTCAGATATTCAGTCCTTTTGAGACTTGCAGACCCAGTATCAACTCCATAGCATGAGTTCTGCCAGTACTTGCAGTTGCAACATTACATAACTTCCCTCCACTGGGTGCCCGCATATGCACCTGGCACGCTACTGTATTATTATTTTTTTTTTTTAAACCGGCTCAGGTCTGCATGTGATCTCACAACTTTACCAGGCCTTATAAGCCATGTCAGGAGACAGTTCAGTGGGTATAGCCTTGAAATGGGCAGAAGAACTAGAAATACACATTGACAAAGAGACCTGTACGAAGGTTTGTCAAGTCTCAGCTAGGGTCACGAGCTCATATCAAAGGAGGGAGTATACCTGGATTCAACTCACCAGATTTTTTTGCACCCAAGTAATAATGGCTTGCTATCTACTCATGCAAGACTCTGAATGCAAGAGAGGTTATGGTGAGGCTAGAGCCACACATACATACATGTAATGTGGTCTTGTACTCAGTTACAGTTCTTCTGCCACTCTCTTGAGGCAGAGCTGCAGGAAGTGTTTGGTAAGCAGAGTCCCCTTACTCCTTTCTTATACAGTAGTCCCCAAATATATAACGGACTTGCTTAGGGTGAACAGTCGGATAGAGCGGTCATTTTCCATTGTCCCAATTCCATGCCCATTCTCTCCTATTATAAAATGTGCCCTTAAAATGTAACTGAGGCCCTGTGGACAGCAGACATTCGTGTAGTCAGCTTGTGTTGTTCCCGACTCGCATCACCGAAAAAAAAAGAAAGTTAATTTTTTCCTTGCAAGTGTTTAAAAATAGTACAGTAACATTAAATTACTAAGTACAGCATAGATAAATTGAAATAAGTAACATGAATCAACTTTTATATGTGCGCTTTTCTGAATTCTTCTCGGTGTGCTGTGTGTATTCTTGGCGTGCGCATCAGGTGATGTAACACATCAGCTGCACTTGACTCGTAGCAACAGCATCTTGGTTACTAATTGTATTCAGCTTTACTAATCACAGCACAAGTTATCCGTAGTTAAATTGAGCTCCATTCCATTGCACTGCATAGCCTGCATACTGTATCCGGATTGTCTTGGACCTACTGCTGCACCATGGCCACCAGAGCCAAACGTACTGCACTCACGCCAACAAAAAAGGTAGAAATCGCGAACAAGGTTGAAAAGCTGCCAAAAATGAGCATAAGAGACATGGCAGTCTTTTTCAACCTGCCAAAATCTACCATGGGGTATTTGTTGAGGGACAAAAAGGACTTGTTGTTGCAATGGCACGATAACCAGAATCCCGAATGCAAAAGAAAATGAGAAGGGAAGGACAGTGCCATTGAAGATGCTCTTCTGCGTTGGTTCACCAATGCCAGGGTTGGGGAGGCAATATTAACTGGCTCAATCCTAAAACAAAAGGCACAGCAACTCGCAGTGACACTGGGGAAGCCTAATTTTGTTCCGACTGAGGGATGGCTTCAAAGGTGGAAGTCGCACCATAACATTGGCTTCAAACTTGCCTAAGGTGAGAAACTGAGTGCTGACCAGGAGAGTGCCCAGAAGTGGGTCACTGACGTGCTCCCTGGTGTGCTGGCTGGCTATTCGGCAGATGAAATGTGCGCCGCCGATGAAGCTGGCGTGTTTTTCCACTACATAGGTTATCGGACCCTCACTTTTAAATTGGAGTCACCTGTGGGCATGAAGAGAGCAAAAGAAAGTGTGTCTGTTATGTGTTGCTGCAATATGAGCGGCACTGATAAAAAGGAATTAGTGGTGGTGGGGAAGTCAACAAAACCCCATTGCTGTAGGTCGGTGCATCACCTGCCTGTTGTTTATAAAAACAACAGGACAACGTGGATGACAGGGGGAATCTTTACCGGATGGGTGAAAGAGTGGGATCATCAACTGCACTCCAGGAAAGTAGCCCTCATAATGGACAACTTTAGTGGCCACCCGAATGTACAAGGGCTACAGAACATCCACCTCATATTTCTCCCCTAAACACAACGTGTATAATCCAACCTTTCAATATGGGTGTCATAATGTCTTTCAAAAGATATTATGCACACTTCATGAGGACAAAGCTGCTGGAAGCACTTGATTCTGCTGAGGAGTTGACGGCCGCCAAATGTGTCAAACAGATTAACCTGCTTGACGCGGTGTGGCTGATGAAGTCAGTGTGGGACGCGGTGACACCCACAACAGTTCAAAACTGCCTTAGAAAGGGTAGGTTCTACCATGTCAACACTGGAGATGAGCAAGAGGAACCTATGGATGACCATGTGGATGACATCCCCCAACCGCCAGGTTTAACTGGTGAAGAATTCAGCTCGATCTGCAGCCTGGGGAACAACAAGGCAAGACAACATAGACAAGGTCATGGAAACGATGCTCGGTGCATCCATCAACGATCCCACAGAGACCGAAGGAGAGGTGCTGGAGAATGAGCCACAACCTACTGTGACCACCAAGGTTGTTCAAACAGCCCTCCTTACGCTGAGAAGGGCCATGGAGCAGTGCAATGATATTGCCCCTGTATGGGACAATCTTGCAAAAATGGAGAGTATGTGGCGATGTTACTGTGCCATGAAACAAAAGCAGACGACAATCAAGGACTACTTCAGTCAGTCACAGTAACACTAGAGATTGATGTGATCCATGTAGCACTAAGTCCTGTTGCACAAAGTTTTGCACACACACACACTCCCCCCCCCTCCTATGACCTCCCTCCAACACTAGTACCCCCAGCTATCACCTATTTAGATTTCAAGTTCACAAGCATACCTGCAGTAAAAAAAAAAAAAAAAAAGATAACTGCAACAGTAAAGCGGACATCAGACAAAGTGATTAAGCACATTTGTGTCTGTTTTAAGCAGTGTGTACTGTACATCCTTTTATAGTACCCCAGAGCCTCGGGGACCCTAATTCACGTTAACTGTTTGGAATTCTACTGTCGCCAAAAAAGCCATCTCGAGGGGTTGGCTATCTATCCCCCATTATCTTTGATGTTATTGCCTAGAGGAATATGTAAGCATTAAACCGCGACAGACTATGGTTCTACTGTGAAATTAATCCATGGTTGGGGAGGGTTGGGGCACGAGGCTAAAGGCCAAGTGCATCCAACCACCCAACCATGGATTAATTCCACAGTAGAACCATGGTCTGGAGTGGTTTAATGCTCTTGTAACATGGCAGTTATTGCAAGTATTGTTACATGTACTGAGTTATTGCACATAATACTGAATGAATACTTTCCAAGCAAACAGGCTTAGTTTAGGTATTTAATTTAACATGTGGCGCCAACGTAGCGCTACTTACATACATTGCGATTCTCTTCAAGGAAGAATTCAAACTTTTATGTCAGCACTACAGTCGGTCGATTAACATATTTAAATTGCTTGAAAATCTACTCGGAACAATATTTATTTAAATATAATTTATCAGTGCTTGCATTGACCGCTCTTACTTCCTCAAACAGGTACAATGCATTCTAAGACTGATTTCATGATGCTACATCATTAATATGCAGCGTTTCCCAAGGTTAGTTGTAGTTACATTGCCTTCAGAAAGTATTCACCCCCCTTGGATTTTGTCACATTTTCTTGTGTTACTACCAGAATTTTTAATGCATGGAAATTATTTATTTCCCCCTTGATTCACACAGCATACTCAACAATTTAAAGGGGCAAAAATATTTTTATTGTGTAACAATTTATGAAACATTAAAAACTGAAATATCTTGTTTACTTAAGTATTCACCCCCCCCCCCGAGTCAGTACTTTGTAGAAGCGCCTTTGGCAGCAATTACAGCTTTGAGTCTTCTTGGGTATGTCTGTATCAGCTTTGCACATCTGGATTTGGGGATTTTCACCATTCTTCCTTGCAGATTTGCTCAAGCTCTGTCAAGTTGGATGGGGAGCGTCGGTGAACAGCAATCTTTAAGTCTTTCCACAGATTCTCAGTGGGATTCAAGTGTGGGCTTTGGCTGGGCCACTCAAGGACATTCACCTACTTGTTCTGAAGCCACTCCAGTGTTGCTTGGGGTCGTTATCCTGTTGGAACGTAAATCTTCGCCCCAGTCCAAGGTCTATTGCAGACTGATGCAGGTTCTCCTCAAGGATGTGCCTGTATTTGGCTCCATTCATTGTTCCCTCTATCCTGACAAGTGCCCCAGTCCCTGCCACTGAAAAGCATCCCCATAACATGATGCTGCCACCACCATGCTTCATGGTAGGGATGGTGTTACACGGGTGATGAGCTCTGTTCAGTTTGCGCCAGGCATAGCGCTTTGCATTCAGGCCAAAGAGTTCAATTTTTGTTTCATCAGACATGAGAATCTTTTGCCACATGGTCTCAGAGTCTGCCATGTGCCTTCTTGCAAACTCCAGGCATGCTATTATGTGGCCTTTTCTCAGGAGTGGCTTCCGTCTAGCCACTCTCCCATAGAGGCTACATCTGTGAAGTGCTGCAGAGATTGTTGTCCTCTGGACAGGTTCTCCCATCTCAGCCATGGAACTCTGTAGTTCTGTCAGGGTGGTCATTATGTCTTGGTCACTTCCCTGACCAAGGTCCTTCTTGCCCGTTGCTCAGTTTGGGAGGAGGCCTGCTCTAGGAAGAGTCTGGGTGGTTCCGTAATCTTTCCATTTCTAATGATGGACTTGACTGTGCTCCTGGGAACTTTCAACACCCTAGAAATGTTTTTATACCCCTCCCCAGATCTATGCCTCCTCACAATTCTATCACGGAGTTCTACGGACAGCTCCTTGGTCTTCATGGTAGAATTTCTGCTCTGACATGCACTGTCAACAGTGGGACCTTATATAGACAGGTGTATTTCCTGTGAAATTATGTCAACCATTTGAACTGACCACAGGTGGACTCCATTCAAGTTTGAGTGATCTCACAAGGAAATTGGATGCACCTCAGCTCAATTTGGAGTGTCATAGCAAAGGGGGTGAATACTTATCAACTCAAGACATTTTAGGTTTTTATTTTAAATTACATGTACAAAAAATTCCAGAAGTTTCATTCCACTTTGACATTATAGAGTAATTTGTGTAGATACGTGACAAAAAAATCCCATATAAATGTATTTTAATTTGAGTTTGCAACATCACAAAATGTGACAAAATCCAAGGGGGGTGAATACTTTCTGAAGGCACTGTACCTCGTGGAGACAGCTTCTGCTAATCTTTCATGGTGGTTGAAAATGGTACTGCAGAAGCAATCATGGTTCTACTGTGGAATTAATCCATGGTTGCTTCATGGTCAGCTGCTGCTGTTTAACCAGTCTGTGTTAGTTATTTTACTGTGTTGTCCAGAGCCATGTTACAAGGTTAATTGGATATACTGTACTGACTGGAGAAAATAACTTACTCCCCTTAACAACAGAATGGATGTCTGTACTTCACAGAGGAACAGCTGGCTGCTTTAGGCTGTGAGCAAAGGCCTTACCCTAGTTCCCTGACTGCTTTATATGGAACACACCCACTTCCCGTTACCTTCCCCAAACGGTGAACATAGAGCAGGATGTCAAATACCTCCAGTTTATACTAGAGTCCGTAAGAGTCCTAATGCAACTTGCCATCTCCTGTCCTCCCCTCTCTTGCTTCCCCCCCCACCCCAGCCACACACATAGGTTGACTGGCAGATACCTCTGGTGTGACACATGGCAGAGGTGTTTGTGCAAAACATGAATGAGGCATACTTGAAGTCCACATGCCCCCCCATGCTAATCTTAAGGGGAGGAGGTGAGGGACTAAGGTGTATCTGGTCAATATAGCATGGTAATAATCGTGCTGCAAAAACTACGTAGTGAAAATAGCATTGAGGAAAAACATTGAACAGTATAAAACAGTGTTGGGGGTATTGCCAACGCGCTGTTTCCTCTATCACCGTTTTATTGCCCACGCCATTTTGCTCTCACTATACTGACCTAGACCCAGGGACTAACAATTGAAAGTAGTCAGCCCTGCATTGTGGAGATGTATGACATGAAATGACCCAAACAGCATGTACTCTTTTTTTTTTTTTTTTTTTTTAACTCAGCTTTATTAAAATATTATTTAGTTACACAGGCTTAGTATGTCATTTTTTCCATGTGTGCCACACTGTGCATCACTTGTAAAGCATTATATCTTGCATATTTCATATACAACATTTGGAAAAATTAAAAAAATGTTTTATGTCTTTATCAAGATTTACTTGTTTCCTGTGTTATTTGAGTTAATTACATCTTCACTGTTAAATCACTACTTACTTTTACATTAATCTGCGCAACCAAATAGTATGTAGAAGGCAAGTATAGAAGAAAAACAGGGTAAACTGCACTATTTAAACTTAGCTCTCATTAGGCGAAAACATAACACAACACACTATTTATGGGTAAGATATTGAATGAAAATACTCCCCTTACATAACTTTAATTATCTAGTGCCCTTAACCCAAGTAGTGTTTTGATTTGAAAAAGCTGGGAGATGAGGCCAGACCACAGGCTTCCCATTGCAGCTTCGCTGTACCACCAACCCCTTCTTCTTACTGAGGTGCTGAAGCATTTCATAAAAAGCAGCTGTCATGGTATGAGGTGGGAGTCAGGCAGTTGTGAGGTTGCCTGCCCCGGGAGTTATTTCATTCATATTTTGCCTTTTTTTATCATTTTGAATAAAAATTATAACCTCCATAAACTCTGTCTAGTAATATCGAGCCGGCCAGGAAGTGCTGCAGCCTCGCCCTTTAAAAGTGCAATTTGATGATGCAATGTCAGGAACGGGGTTGCAGGCACTCCATAGATACAGTGATAGGATCGGGGAGGGGGGTTGCCTAAAATATACTTACATTATCTTTACTGGCAGATATGCATGTATGTGGCTGCTGTATAGCATATATTATAGCCCCATACGTGTATACCTGCTGGTAAAGATAAAGTCAGTATATTTTAGGCAGCCCCTCCTCCCCTATTCCATCACTATATCTATGGAGCGCCTGCAGCCCCATTCCTGACATCGTGTCATTCTGTTAGCACCCTTTGCAAACTGTGTGAGAGGCCTTCCGGCACCATGCAATTCTGCTTAAAGTTGGACCAGTATAACATTCTGTGGTGATTTGCATATGTAGCCCATGATGCTTTGCATTGTGGGGGCATGTGTGATTTTGTATTATCGTGTCATTAAACTGCACTTTTAGGAGCGGGGCTGCAGTGCTCCCCAGCTGGCTCAGTATTACTAGACAGAGTTTATGGAGGCTATAACTTTTATTAAAAATTATAAAAAAAAGGCGAAATATGAATGCAGTAACTCCCGGGGCAGGCAACTTTACAATATGGGTTGCCTGCCTTGATTGTGACAGTTGCTCTTTTAGTTCCATCTGCCCGGCTGGCCTGGTGGTGCTGAGGGCTAAGGTATTAAAAGCCTTACCTCACTCCACGCCGGTGACCCGGGTTTGGGAATGAGCTTGGGCTGCCGGGGGACAGCAGGGGCGGGAAGGGATTGAGTGTCCAGAGGACAGCTCTCCCTTCCCGGGGTGGGTGTAGGACCTTGCGTCACTCCCGAGCACCCTCTGGTGGCTGTCAGGGGGAGCCATGGACCTGGCATCACAGCTGTATGTCAGGGGGGCGGAGCTCGTCGGGTCACCATTGCACGTCCGATGCTCTGTGGGAGGGAGGGAGGGAGGTGGGGAGAAAATCTGTGAAGAAAAACCTTCTTGCCGTAGGCGGAGGCGGCTGTGTGCACCTCAGCACCACGCCCACACTGGGCCAGCGCTGCCTTGGGGATCCATGCACCCTGGACAGACACTATAGATAGAGCGCCTGGGAGTAGCGATCCTTGCCTCTGGGGAGAGACTGATCCAGAGGGGCTCAGGTAATGGTTTGCAGGGATCCTGTGGGGTCCCAGAAGGGGACAGGCAGAGCTTCAGGTGGATGGGAACAGCTGGGGTTAGCCCAGTAGCTTAGCTGGAGAGAGTCCAGCGAGCGAGGGTGATAAATAAAGTTAAAAAAAAAAAAAAAAAAAAGTTCCATCTGTCCCAAAGATCTGTATGTTTCTCTAATACCAATTTTAATTTGGCTATGATTTCTTCCATTCTTCGGATATTCTTGACCCTTGTCACCTATGAGTCAAAGGATTGGGCACTGTTTTGAGCCAGTTTGAGGTGATTTCTTTTTGAGCTGCTATACAGTGTGTCTTAAGTAGGCCCTGTTGTTGCCAGTTTCAGTGACCTTCATCCCCAGTATGAGATGCTCAAAGTCATATGGCAGGATGGTACCCCATACCCCGAGCAGCTCTTGGTGCACTCTGAACCGAAAGGCGGCAATCTTGGGACATGCCCATAAAATATGGTGATGTGTTCTTATCTGTCCACAGCCCCTCCAGCACATGTTTGACTGGCCAGTTTGAAAGTGGCAAGCAACGGTCAGGGTATGGAAGTACCGGGTTAGGCATTTCCACCTGAATTCCCTCCAGCTGGGGGATGCGGTAACTTTCCACTCTCTTTCACAGACTTTCTACCAGTCTTTTTAGGAGATGTTAATTCCTGTTTCAGTTTCCCATTTTTGTTTCAAAGTAATGAACTCCGAATGTTTCTCCCCAAGTTAGCATTTTATATGCCTGTGACACGGTGTCCCCCGCCTGTCAGCATAGCTTAGCTGAACAGTATAAGAAATTTTCTAAGGAGGTAAGGTCCCTATCTATCTTGGTGATCGGGTCATGAGAGTCTATATAATCCCTAACATGTACGTATCTGTGGAAGTCGCTAGAGGGTAGTCTATATTTCTCCTGTAGCTCTCTGAAGGATTTTACATTTCTGTTATTAATCAGGGATTGAAATCTGGCTAGCTTCATTCTGTTGCATCTCAGGTATCCTGGATCAGTACTCGGAGGTGTGAAATTGGGGTCGCCTATTATTACTGATAAGAGGCCAGTATCATTGGGTATGGCAGTGATCTCACTAGCTTGGACTAACATCCGTAGTTTATGTTTAGTCCATGGATTAGTTATACCCTTCCAGACCCATCTAGTTGGGGTTGCCTGAAATAGAGCAAACAAAGGTATGGGATGATAATTGTTGAGCCTCTGTCTCCTGCCACCCTGTGTTTGTCTGTTGTTTAAGCCAGGATACAACAGGGGCCAATTGTGCTGCCATGTAATACAACTTTAGGTCTAGCATGGTATGGCCACCTTGTGCTCTGGGGAGTGACAGTGTCCTTTTACTTATTTTGTGTCTACCCTTGGCCCACGCAAAGGACATTATGTATTTGTTTATCTGATTCCAAAATACATTAGGGATTCTAATAGGTAATGCCTGAAACAAGAATAAAAGGTAGGGGAGGATGTTCATTTTGAAAGTGGCTGTTCTGCCTCCTAGAGAGAGAGAGGCAGGACTGACCAGCTATTAATATCTTCTAGAATTTTTCTGGAAAGTTTGTCATAAATAAGATGGAATGAAGTGTTTAATGTAGGTGATATCCTAACCCCCAAGTATCTAACTGTGTTTTGAAGCGCCCATTCAAAGGGGAAGTTGATAAGGAAATTCTTGGGGTAGCTGTCGCCAATTTTGATGGCTTCTGATTTTTCCATATTAATTTTTATACCATGACACGTCTCTGAATAATTCCAGTTCTCCTAGCAGCGCTGGGATTGAAGTTGGGGGGAGCCGAGGTGAAGAAAAAGAGGGAATCATCTGCATAAAGGGAGATTCAAACAACATGAAGTCTTGCTATATTATAGACATTAGCAGTTTGTTCCAGCTCTAGAACTGCCCCGGAGTGAAATGGTTAAAACCATTCCAAAATAGAATTTTGGCACGAGAGCAGCTCTATCTGTGTCATTTCAAACCTGAACTGTCAGATTCTTCACTCCGCCTCAGTGAACAGTCGCTCCGGAGATTTCTCCTTCTGCTCGGTTCATTTCTCGGTTTAAAAAGTGTTTTCTCGGTGGATTTAACTCAGAATAGTTTTATTTTAACCGCAAAACCGTTCGGTTCAAGCTCTATCTGTGGTAACCGTAAGTAAATGAAGGTTTTGTCTGTGTGGAACTTGTAAGTTATCGGTTCGGTTTTGAACCGATCAGTGGGTTTAAAACTCATTTAAAACTAAAAGTTACTATTTTAGAGTGCGGTTCCCCGTTCTTATCGGTTCTAAAAAAAATGGATTTATTACTTTTTTTCCAATACCCGTGACACGTTTTGGAACCGATAAGGGTGTCTTGCCTAGCACTGCCGTTAAAAGGGCAAGTTTTTGGTTAGGCTGGCATTATGTCTGAGAAACCCAAAAGAAAACCGGCCCATTGGTTTCAACACTGTGATGTTTGTGGGGAAGTCTTTGCTAAGGCTGACCACACACCACATGTGTTTATTGTCTGGGGTTTGACCACCTCCAGTCAGACTGCCAGGTATGTAAGAATTTCCCTGCAGCCACCCTGGAAAAAAGATTGGGCAGGCTCAGGGAACGAGAGGCAAAAGTCCGCTGACCGGATGGCCAGCCCGGTTCGGTGCCAACCAAACCAGAGGGAGTGCCTCTGACCAGGGCCAGACTTGGCTGGCAAAGAAAAGCTGGTTCTGAGGAACCAATTCCAGTAAAGAAAACAAGAAAATCAGCAGGTCTGGAGTCCAAAATTCCTTCTCCAACTGCTGCAGAGATAGCAAAAGCCATACAAATTGTCCAGTCACTGTCTCAGGGTCCGTCCGAACCACCACTATCTGGTAAAAGGTCGGTTCATCCGGTCCCAGTGGTTCAGGATTATGATATTGAGGAATTTTATGAACCAGAGGAGGGGGAGGAGGATTATGAACAGTATGAATGTGGCTGGGAAGGTCTGGGTGTGCCCATTGAACCGGACATCTCCCCAGACAGACCTTTAGAACTCCCCTATGCTGTCTGAGTCCCCATCTCATTTTATGTTTTACAAAGAAGTTGTTGAAACCTCCAGCTTCCCTTGGAAGAAGCTGTGGATGAGCAAGAGGAGCCTGATTTTGTAGAAATGATGGATATTCCAGAGTCTAGGAGATTGTCTTTAGGAAACAAACAAAATTTTAAAAGCTCCTAATTCTGTGCCTCCTGTAGATAAAAAGATGGACAGAAGGTATACATTGTCAGGCCCTGATACAGAATTCCTTTCTCAGCAATGCAGTCATGTTGGGGTAGTTCAGGCTGCTGCCTGTGATAAAGCTAATATTCCCTTGGCTTCATATCCTCCTGACAAGGATTCCAGGAAGATTGATGCCATGGCAAAAAAACAGTATATGGCAGCCTCTCTGGGACTCAGGCAAGCAAATTATATGGCTTATGTAGCTAGGTATCAGAAATCTAGATGGGAAACTGTTATGCAATTGGCTGAAGCAGGCCCATGGCCAGCTGGCTAGTGAACTAGAACAGGTGGCTGCTGATGGCATTGAAGCTCTAAGGTTCAGTTTCATGCTGCTGTGGATGTTAATGATGTTTCCTCTAGGGTCATGGCCACATCTGTAGCTTTTCCGTGAGGTTGGCCTGGCTCAGGTGTACTAGTTTGTCACAGGATACCCAGACTAAGGCTATGGATTTTCCTCCTTGTGGTGGGAAATTCTCTGTTTGGAGAGCAGACAGAGAATTACATGAAGAAGATGGATGAATATAGGACTACTTACAAGAGTGCCCAGGCTAAGGAGTGGCAAGCCACTCCTCAAAGGCATGCCCCAGGGGTAGGGGTAGGCCTTTCACAGGCCTTTCTACCAGACTCAGGCCTCCTCTGCCTATGCTCAGAGGGGCTTCTTCAGAGGCAGGCAGACGAGGGGTGGGCAGACCTGCTCCAACCCCCCAGCCTAAAGCTCCTGCGAAACAGGCACCCTGATGGGGTGCCCAGGGCCGATTCTCCTGTACCAGTGGGGGGCAGGCTGGCTTACTTCAGTCAGAATTGGGCTTCTTTAACCTCAGACAAGTGGGTTCTGGAAGTAGTAAGCCAGGGTCTGGTTCTCAGCTTCAGAAAGTTTCCCAAGTTGAGAAGCAGACTTTTTCTACCTGCAAGTGCTTCAGAGACCCTCGCTCTGGAAACAGAGGTCTCATCCCTGTTAGCTCTCAGAGCAGTAGAAAGGGTTCCTCCCCTGCATCAGGGCAGGGGTCTGTATTCTAGATACTTCCTTACCCCAAAAAGACAGGAGAATGGCGCCCATTTTAGATCTCAGATATCTGAACAAGCATCTTTTGAAACTAAAATTCAAATGGTAACTCTGGCAATGATTTTACCTTCCCTAAGGCCAGGGACTGGCTAGCCTCCCTGGACCTCAAGGATGCCTATTTCCATGTCCTAATCAGAAGATCCCATCGAAGTACTTCAGATTTGAACTGCCCTCAGGTCATTACCAGTTCAGAGCAATGCCCTTCGCCTTACCTCTGCTCCAAGGGTATTCACAAGTGTCTAGCAGTGGCAGTGGCCCACTTAAGGAGGCAGAGATTGCTGTTTTTCCCTATTTAGACGACTGGCTCATTGTAGGCCAGTCCCTCAGAACAGGTAAAATCTCACCTGCAGGTCACCCAGCAGCTTCTCACCTCCTGGGTTTTCTAGCAACCTACTAAAGTCTGTTCTGGAACCAGTCCAGGTACTCACCTTATAGGGGCAGAATTGGACACAAAGCTAGCCAGAGCCTTTCTCCCCAGAAAAGGTAAGGAATGTGGTGGCTCTGGCCTCTTCCTTCACTCTGCAGGTCTCGACCAGCAAGACACTTTCTGCAACTCCTGGGGCACATGGCTGCATCCACAGCTGTTGTGCAGGGAGCCAGATTTCAGATGAGAGACATTCAGTTTCACTTGAGAACCTTTTGGTCTCAGAGAAGAGACCCCTTTCCAAGTTGGTCCCAGTGACTCGAACCTTGATCCTAGCTCTCCAGTGGTGGCAGGATCAGAGCACTTAAGAGGGGGTCCCTTCATTTCCCTTCTCACGACTTGACTCTCACTACAGATGCTTCCTTCTGGGTTGGGACCACATGGGCGACCTTTCCACTCAGGGAGTTTGGTCCCCCCAGGAATCTCTGCTCCACATCAATTTGCTGGAACTCAGAGCTGTCTTTTTAGCTCTTCAAGCTTTTTCTGCATCTGTCCACGACAAGGTGATACAAGTCAGAACAGACAACACCACAACAATGTGGTACATCAACAAACGGGGGCACTCGGTCTTCGGCCTTGTGCACCGAGGCAATGAAGTTGTGGTCTCTGGCCTATTCCCTGAACACTTCCTCATAGCAGTTCATCTTCCAGGGAGGACAATGTCCTAGCGGATGCCCTCAGCAGGATTTCCCAGGGCCATCACGAATAGTCCCTGGATCCTCAAGTGCTTGGGGATATTTTTGCCAGGTGGGGCATCCCTCAGATAGATCTTTTGCAGCCCCAGACAATCACAAACTTCCTCTGTTCTGTTGCAGGCCTCCAGTGCTGGGCTCAGTTCCCTGGATGCCCTTCTTCTGGATTGGGAGGGAAGTTCCTCTATGCTTTCCCCCTTCTCTCTCCTATTCAAAGTACTAGTCAAAATCAGATCTCAGCCTTGCAGGGTGATTCTGATTGCCCCAGATTGGCCAGGCAGCCCTGGTACCCACTCCTTCTGTCTCTGACAGTCCATCTTCCCTGTGCCTCCCAGGAATCACAATCTGTTGACTTGTGCCCAAGGAAGGGTTTGGTATCCGACCTCAAACCCTCAACCTCAAGGCCTGGCTCTTGAGGAGTTGGAGTTACTGATTTAACCTCTCTCAGGGTGTTCTTGAGATCCTAAAGGCTTCCAGAAAGCCTTCCATGAGCTACTTATAGTTCTAAATGGAAAAAGGTTTTCCATTTGGTGTGCTAGGAAAAATATTTCCCAGAATCTGCTGAATTGCCCATTTTGTTAGATTATATGGTACATCTTAATTCCTTGGGTCTCAGACCAGCTACCCTGAGAGTTCATTTGGCAGCTGTCTGCTTTTTGTGTCAGCAGGAAAGTCATCCTCTTCCTCTCATCCTGTGTTTTCCAAGTTTTTAAGGATTACTCCATACTAATCCTCCTTTCGGGAACCGGCCCTGCTTGGGACCTTATGTTTGCATTGCCCAGTTAATGCAACCTCTTTTGAACCTCTGTCTTCTGCAGAGCTTAAGTACCTAACTTGGAAAACTGTTTTCTAGTGGCTATCACTTCTGCCAGACGCATAAGTGAATTGCAAGCCTTGTCAGTGGAGACTGACTTTATTTCTTTCCACAGGGATAAGGTAGTCCTTAGGACTAATAGGAAGTTTTTGCCTAAGGTGGTTTCAGATTTCCATCTTAATCAATCTGTCTCCTTCCAGTATTTTTCACTGATCACGCCTCTTGGTGAGAGAAGGCTGCACAGCTTGGATGTTAAGAGAGCTCTTAGTTATTGTATAGAGCTTACTAAAGGTCACAGGTTCGAATCCTCCAACTTTTCCTTACCTATGGTGAAGTTGGGAAAGGCAAACCTGCCACTCAAGAGATCAATAGCCAGGTGGATTGTCTCTTGTATCCACCTTGTTATCAGAAGTGGGCAGAGTCTCCGGGTTTGGAGGGCTCATTCCCACCAGGGTACAGCTGCTGCTCTAGCTGCTGCCAGAGATATCCCTTTATTAGAGATTTGCCAGGCTGCTACTTGAAAACGGTAACACTTTACCAAGCATTACTCCCTGGATGTCCAGGCCAGGAGAGATGCTCGCTTTGGCACAGCTGTTCTTCAGAGCCTATTCCTAAGTAGGTTCTGCCCTCCTCCATGGAGGTACTGCTGTGTATTCTGTTAATGTCTATAATATAGCAAGACTTCATGTTGTTTGAAGAAAAATTACTCACCTTAGTAATGTTGTTTCTTCTAATGGAGTCTTGCTATTATAGACCTCCCCAACCTGCCCCTCTCAGAACCTCTACTTGGTGGGGTGCGGAACTTAGTGTGGGCACTACTTATTCTGTTAGCATTTTGTCCCCTTGACTGGGTGTGTATGTGTAAGCGTGTGTGTGTTTTATTATACTTATGTTCCATTTTCATATTATGAGAATGTTGTTAGTATTTCTGGTCCCCTGACTTGAGTCTTGGGTGTTGGGACCATCGGTGGTTGTTATTATTTAGGTAGCCATTTGGCTAGTGTAGGTTACAGCTTCCACACAGACCTTAGTGAGTTTGGCTCGTAAAGATCTGACAGTTCAGGTTTGAAATGACACAGATAGAGCTGCTCTCGTGCCAAAATTCTATTTTGGAATGGTTTTAACCATTTCACTCCTGGGCAGTTCTAGAGCCGGAACAAACTGCTAATGTCTATAATATAGCAAGACTCCATTAGAAGAAACAACATTACTAAGGTGAGTAATTTTTTCTTTTATGACATCTACCACCAGCAGTGACTCCTTTGACTGTATCATGATTTCTGACTAGTATTGCTAGGGGCTCAATGCACAGAGCGAACAGAAGGGGGGGAGGGCATCCCTGTCTGGTGCCCCGTGACAAAAAGAACTGTTCAGATATTACCCTCTTTATTCTGATAATTGATTGTGGAGCTGCATACATGTTCTTAATAACTTTCTTTGTATTTTGGGCCAAACCCTGCCTTTTCTAAGGTTCTGTGTAGGAACCTCCAGATCACCCGGTCAAACGCCTTCTCAATGTCCATGAAAATAGTGAGTGCCAGGTCTGGATGGGACTGTTGGCATGCTGTTAGGCAGGGCTGTACAGATTTCAGAATTATAACGGGACAACTGGCATAGCCAAAAATGGTAGTCCATGGTCGGAAGGCTATATTTCTAGGGAAATTAAAAAAAAACAAACTTATATAGCAACAAAGTACAAGATGGGGGATGTTGTATTAGTAATACTGCATAGATGTAGGCCAATTTATTTACTCAGGAAGGCCCAGCTGAGATGCAACTCTTATTAGTTAGGTCCTGCTTCTGACAGTTTGCACACCTGGGTGGAATGGAGTAAAGTGCTAGATAGAAAAAACTAATTTCACCTGTGAAGTCAGCAGAGGATTCAAACCTATGAATAAATCGGCAAAAAGGCTAGTGTTTGTCTGTACAACCGAAAGTCACCGATATCCAAAAACTATGCCAGAGTCTCTGTAGTTCTCCACAATAAATCCACAATAATAAATATTTAAGAAAATTATGATAGGACTTCCACTTTATAAAATTATAATTGCAGTCTCTCATCCCCCTGCCTCATGGGCAACTTGAGCACAGTCAGGGGCTGAGGCATATCACCTTAGAAAATGATCCAAAGCTTTCTTAAGAAATTGCGTGACTTATTGTGTGAGAAGGACTTTCTGAAGGGGGAATTAGCCTGTATCTTTCATGTAGGACATTATTTTTTGTTTTTTCTCCTTGGGGACAGACGCAACATAAGAAAAGAAGTAGTGACACACTGCTGCAGTGTAGAGGCAATGTTTGAGGTAGTGTGGAAAGTGGAAACCCTTGGGAAAAATAACATTTTGGAATTGTCTGATAGTATGCTGGAGTTAAAGGGTCTCCTTTTTTTCATCTGAACCTATGAAGAAGCAAGAAAATCACAGCTCTAATAATGAAGCTTAAAGCAGCAACATTGTTAGGTGTCAAAAAATATCATTAGTTTTTTTTAGCAACAATATATTTCTGGCCTTATTAGATTAGATTCATCAGTGTATTTTAATTCACTTAGCTTTTTTAAAATTTATCTATTTATGCCACCTACTCATCTCCAGCCACTGATTCCCTTCAGATTTTGATCAGCAACTCGACCCCCTGAAGCACATTACCAGACTATCTGTCCTCCATGAACCATGGTGGCTTACAACCCTGCAGAGACCCTCAGCATCTGTGGTAGTATGCCGTAAAAGCGCACAGTCTGCTTGTGATCAATGGATGGGGAAGTGTATTTCCAAAATATGACTTACCAGCAGTGGTACCTCTGTTGCTTGAGCTTGTACCTCTTGGTCTTCACTAACACCACTACCCTGAACGGAGTGAACTCCACTCCATGCTTGGGTCCCAAACAGTGAATGGCAGCTCCTCACTACCGTCCGTGAATATGAACATTGCTGCACTCATTCCACGGCAATGCATCACTGACTCTGCCCGACCAAGTCATTGTGGCAGCAGCTACCTCAGGCTCTGGGCACCAGCACTCTGCGATTGTTGGTCTTCAGTAGCTACAGCACCGGCAGCATGGGTATCCATGCTCCGCAAGTAGCGCTGCAGCTCAGAACAATCACAAACCCAACACCTCACACAGGGTTCACAGGAACAGTATCCTTCCTCATGCTCTCCTTTCAGTCCTCCTGAATCCCAGTGCCCCGACTTCAACAGCCCCATGACCGGCTGCACACCTGTCCACCGAGTGCCTGTAACTAGGGGACAGTATCTGAGAATCCACTACTGAACTGCTCCTTTTGGGCCATTGGTTGGAACAGCGCCTCAATGAATAGCAAGAAAGATGCCTGTGATGTAAGTGAGAACCCCATCGTGTCACCACCGCAGTCACTAGGAACTTCTTTCCCTGCAGTACCTGTTGATACTGTTGGCAGCATAACCTGCCAGTCATGCTTCTGCTCCTCCCTGCCGCTCTGATGACTCCCTGGCTCCTGACTCTTTGGCTTTGCCGGTGCCTCTCCCATGGTTCCTCTCCACCCCATGGCGACTTGCCTGTTCAGTTACTGGGCTCCTCTTCAGCACCCTACTGGACAGAAACAGCATAGCAGGCAGAAAAAGGTATTTTTTTTTTTTAAAACAGCGCCACTTGTCCACATACTACCGGCTCCACAAAAACCTACTTGTTCCTGACAGTGATAGCCCGGGACATCGGGCTGTCGGATTTATCGAACCCTGCTATTAGGTTTAGCAAGCTCTGAATGTTGTTGTGGATTAGCCTTCCATTAATGAAACCTGTCTGATCTGTGGACTAGAGTCCCCACACAGTTCTGTAATCTTTTCGCCAATATTGTGGTGTATGATTTTTGGTCCACATTCAATAAAGATATTGGTCTGTATATACTACACAATGTGGGATCTTTGGCTGGTTTTGACTGAACTGAAATCTGGGCATAGTACCAGGAGGGAGGAGTCCCCCCGCACCCTCCCCAAACATCCTGTGTATATGTGGAAGAGAGGAGATGTAAACATTGCAAGGATCACTCAAATTGTGAAAGCCCAAGACAAGACCATTCAGATGAGGTACTGGGCTTAGCTGTAGGTGTCAGGAGTCCTGAGATAAGAATATCAAATTATCTGGAAATCAAAACAAAGTAGCAGCCATTTCATGTAATCTTAAAACAGGAAGTGATGTCACGAAGGGGCCAGCTCTATGTTCATTACAACTTGCCCCTCAGTGACATCACTTTCTGTCTCAGGACCCTATGAAATGGCTGCTGCCTTGTTTTGATTTACAGAGTATTTAGATATTCATATCTCAGGACTCTTGACTCCTATGAGGAAGTTCCATACCTTGTCTGAAATATCTTATTATGGGCTTTCACAATTTGAGAGACCGCTACAATGTTTACTTCTCCTTTAAATGTTTTGTAAAATTCTGGTGCAAGGCCATCAGGCCCTGGCACCTTCCCTGACTTCAGTCCCTTCACAGATCATTGATATCCGCCATGCTCGTAGGGGCGTCCAACAGCTCCATATTTTCTTGGGGTAATTTATTAACCTGAACCCTCCTAAAGAAATTGTCTATCTTTTCTTAGTAGCTAGGTACCAGATTTTGCAAATACAAATTCTTGTAAAATTTTACAAATTCCTTAGCTGCTTTAGATGGCCCTGATTCCAGCTGGTGTGGGGCTCTTTTTCTGATGCGTAAAACAGTTCTGCTGGCTGCCTCCCTGTGCAATTGCCAGGCCAACAGTCCAGCCTGATTTCCCACCTCATAGTAAAATTGATGGGAGTATCAAAGTGCCCTCTCTATTTTTTTTTTATCTAATATCCTGTTTAGCCATGCTCTGTATTCTTCTGGTTCTCTTACATCAAAACATAGAATCTCTTGGCAGATAAGGACCATACGGCCCACCTAGTCTGCCCATTTCCCTAGTCACTACTCTTTTCATCTCAGCATTTAATACTATCCTATATTCCACCTCCAGGCTGAAAATCTTGCCTTCTAACTCTAACTGCACTTTATGTCTCTCATTTTTTAACCTGGTTGTGAAACGTGTTGTTCTCCCAGTGATCACTGTCTTAAACCCATCCCACCATATTGCTACTGTCATGTCCCCAAATTGGTTAGTGACTACGTATTCTGTGATATATTGCTGTACCATGTCTTTATATTCCAGATTGTTCAGCCATGAAACATTTAGTTTCCATGAGGAGTTCTTGACTTGAAGGGGATAGGCAGTTTCCATGACCACTGCTGCGTGGTCCGATATAGTCAGTGGCTTTATGGAACTACCTGTGACTGCATGAAGCCATTCAACCGGGATCAGAAAAAAATCTGATCTTGAATAGGTACCATGTGGGGCTGACCAGCAAGTATAGTCTCTTACTTTAGGGTTCACATACTTCCATGCGTCCCTTAACCTGAGTTCTATGTTGATGGCCTTAACAGTGGATGTTGCATGACTGATTGCTCCTAGGTTCCTCCCTGATTTGTCCATTTTTGGATCTAGGATGATATTAAAATGTCCCCCTATAATAAATTACTCCGGGGGTGCCCTTAAAAATTTTTTTTTTTCCCCCTCGGGAATTCCCAATTTTCTTGTCCCCGTTGGGAACGTAGAGACTAAGGAGAGAGTACAATTTATCTATGGAGCAGTTGCTGAAATGAAGCACAGTATACCGCCCCGACCCTGGATCACTTTAATTTAGCTTCCTCCCTTGACTCAGATGGGTTTCTTGTAGGAATGCCTCCTCTGTTCTGAGATGCTTTAGTTCATTTAAGACTCTTGTGCATTTAATGGGGCTATTAAGTCCTCTAATGTTATAAGTTACTATCCAACCTGACACCATGATGCATCTGTTGGAAAAGAGCTCTCTTTGGATATCTGATGGGGTGGGGGGGCCTGTGGTCGGTCCCATCTCCCGCTTCATAATTCATGCATTGGAGCATTAACATTACCTTCACCCTTAGTATTAATAGTGAAATCTAAAACATAAACATCTTACCATAAACTTGTTCTTGTTTAACAAAAAAAAAACTTCAGTTGGTTGATCAGTCACCCTACCGGCCTGCCCGATGGTATCTGGTCAGCAGGATACAGTTCCCAAGCTTGGGACTGTACACCTTATGTGCACTTTTATAGCTACCCACCATCTAAATCACCACCTGGTAGCTGGTAGAGAATCTTGTACTCTTGGCCTCTATAAGAAGTAACAATTAATCCTTCATATCCAGGTTGCCACCTTCCCCCCAGTATAATTCTTGTACACAGTGAATAAGTAATTAGCCCCACCCCCTTGTCCATCCCCCCTTTTTATACAAGAGATTGCTGTCGGGTCCCCAGTGTAGACCCCTCCCACCGTCCAGGTGCCCTGATGCCAACAGGTATATCCAGTACCAGTCCCGTGATTGGTGGAGTGGCCATGTGTATCTTGGGACAGTAGGCCCAAGTGTGGTAGTCTAGGAGGGTTAGACCATTAGACCCGTGACCTCTGGGTCGACAGTATCATATGGTTTGTAAGATATACCCACTGTTACAATGGGGCCTTTCCCCTGGCCATTCAGATATGGAGTCCTTCCCACAGTCTGCAAGGCTGCAACGATCCCCAGGCAGGGAAGATTTCTGTAGGGATGCAAAGCCACAATTTCTGATCGGCCAGAGTATCTTAGAGGACCCCACTATGTGGGCCCCAACATAGGGAGGATTCATTGTTCCATTGCACCTCAAGAACTGTACTTAAAGTCTACTCTGCCTCGGTGTCAACCAAACAAGACACCTTGGCCACATCAATCTTCTATTTTAGCAAGTAGAGAAAATGAGATGTAATACAGTTGTCTCAGTATTGATGTATCCATCTCACAGGAGCCGTTACATAGGCCTCCCGTGTAGTAGTAATAATATGCATCCCCTCTGCGCTACTGAAAGTGCGCTCCAAACATTCATAACCCATTAACCAGGCATAATACTCCTGCAGCAAAAAAAGACACAATTGGACCTCATCTGGATTGTATTTGAAACTGAAATTGTATTGGGAAGGCATTTTCATACGTGGCATATTCACATATGCATCTATGTTCCCTCATCATTCCACATTTCTTGAACATACGTAAGAGGTGGCCAATCCCTGCACACTTAAAGTACCTCTCCTACCACAAATGGGAAGCACCCCCCCCAAAAAACACACACACACACACACGGGCTGGGCCCAGGATTCGTGACGTTCCGTGGCTCCAAGCAAGCTTACCTAGAGGCCTGTGTCCACCTCAGGGGCTTCCCGATCGGTCGTGTAACAAAATTATTCAGGCAGCCTGAGTGAACTCATGATCCCTTTTTGGTTTAGTGCTGTTATGGCATGTTACTTTTATATCACAATGGGCTGCTCTGTCGACTTGTGCTTGGGGATAGCAGTGTTCTGTGCTGGCTATGCTGGCTGCCTGCAAGGCTCACATCCACTTGGCCCTCATACACAACCCCCCCACCCCACCCCAGCTCAACCGGTCATGAAGAATAGGCTGAAATGGCCCATTAATTGATCTTTTTTGGAGTCATGGTCTGTCTTTGTCAACTTCTGAATAACAAAGTAAAGTTGGGCAATCATTTTTTTTTTTTATTTCAGCCTGTTACTGTTACCTCCTTCCCTCCCAGTTCATTCCCAAAAATAATTTTTTCTCCCCCCAGGCACCCTTGTTTACTTGTGCTTTAGCAGTCTTCCCCTTAATTTTTATAGCAGTTCTGTTTGTTGTCACTCATCAGACTATTCTGTGTTTTCATTCATTTGGCTGCTTTTCAGTGTCTGCCATGTCATATTACGTGTGTGCTGCTTCATCATTTTTATTTTATTTTTTTTTTTTCGTAGTTCTTGCCAGTGACTGCCCACTGACTGACTGTTCTTGGCTACCATAGACCTCAGCTGTGCTCACCTCTTAGTTTCCCAGCCGCTGACACTGTTACTTTTTTTGTTAATCTATTTTTTTTTTTTGGTTAAACTGTTTCCGATTGAAAGTAACTGGTCTGACCCTTTCACCACCACTGTAACTAGCAGTCATCCTGGTTACCATCTCTCCGCTCTCTTTTCTTCTGACTCCTCGGCTTTTCTGTCGACCTGTGTTCCTTGCTCTCCAGATGGTGGCTTCTGATGCTGCAACGTCAACGTGTCTCTCCAGTCTTTCCACGTGCACCAGTCTTGTGAAAGCAGTGGAGGGATAAGAGAGGTACACACACACACTAGACACCATGGGCTTGAACCATCTCAAATGGAGCAAAAAAAAAAGCAGAAGTCAGTGACCAAGTGCCACTACACTATGAGGGGTGCTCAGTCTGTGTGGTATTCTGCACATGGTCTAGAATTTGCAAGGGGGGCTAAAAATAGTGTGAATCACGCAGCACCCCCCCCCCCCCTGAATTGTATGCCTTGTGTGAGTTAAATATTTGTGCTAATCATGTTTACCTTTTTATTTCAGGGTGAAAAAGTAAACTATGAAAAGTTTAAGAACTGGCTGCTACAGAACACAGATGCTTTTACTTTCTCTCGCTGGTTGCTGTCTGGGGGAGTGTGTGTTACTCTCACTGATGACAGTGACACCCCTACTTTTTATCAAACTCTTGCTGGAGTCACACATTGTAAGTAGAACATTACTTCTTTTAAAAATGCTCAAGAATACATGTATTAAAAAAGGATATGGAATGAGTTGCTTATGATTTTTAAATTCATTTGTGCTGCCCTGTTTTATGGCTTGCATAGTGTTGCTGACTAATAAAATACTAAGTTTGCAATGTAAGGCATAGTACAACTTAAAGGGGAACACTCAGAACTAGGAGCTCCATACCCATCTGTGGGGCTGATCCTAATTTGCAGTGTATGTGAACAACAAAAAAAAAAATACTTACTGCTTACTGTAGTATAGTAAATTGCATCAAGCTGATTCTGCTGACTTTCAAGCTGATATGTGTTGTAAACAAACATCCCAGAATCCTCTGTAGCTGATGTCAGAGCTTGGCTGCAGCAGTGGGAAATTCAGTAGCCTACTGTGCATATTAGAGCTTTTATGAGCTCAGATCAGTTGTTTGCCGGGCCCGCTGTTCTCACAGGACTAAGTACAGTTCTCCGACAAGTGTATTATATTGTGACCAACATTGAAGTTTTATAATGTAAAAATAAATTGTACTGAGAAAGAAATAATGTAGTCCAACATGGAATTGAATCTAGGTCCCTCGAATACCATTCTGGTGCCGTACCTCTGAGCTGTGTCGCTCACATGGCAGTATGAGGTTCCTGCACTGCACCAATAACTTTTTTCCCCAGAAATGAGATTAATTAATTGATGCAGTTATTGAAAGACAAATTATAATATGAAATAAATAATATGACCCAAGCGGGAATGGAACCCAGTGCTCTACCATTGAGCTGTCAGGCTTACATGGCAACCTGGGGTTCCCGGGGTCACTTCTCTCTCATGACATATCCTGCACAATAATACAGTAGTTCCCACAGCAGCTAGGCTTCGTGGTTTTTATTTTTGCTCCTCTACACACAGTTCAGGCACCCCATCTGATTTGGCACTATAAATCCTATGCTTTCCAGTTACTCCCCTTAGCAGCACATAGTAAAGGAAAACTACAGCAGCTGGATCAAAATCCCCTTCTCACGAAACACACAGACACACACACACACACGCACACCCTTAATCCTCTTATGTGAAACTGCTGATCAGACACACCCAAGTCCTTCTGCTTGCTCAATCCTCTCAACCTCTCAGCGTTAAAAATCATAACACTGTCCTTCAAAAATCATAGCAAAGGGCCAGAATGTGTAGCACTTTAAACAATAATATGTCTACAGATAGTGGGCCCAATATAGTTATGATGTCCCAATGTAGTTATGATAAGGAATGTTTCTATCAACTTAGTTCAATGATTTAATAGTTTGTGTGTCCAGAAACAGCTCATTATTAAGAACATCAGTAAACCTATGCAGAGCAAAGTTAAATTTGAGTGTTGAGAGGTATGTGCCTGCTTTCCTGTCTCTTCCCCCCCCACCCCCAACACACACACACACACCCTGGTAGAAGTTCAAACTGAAGCCAGTACACAGTCTTTGCTTTGAATCCTGTTGCTCCCACACCAGGGTCAGCATCCCATTTACGCACCCCACCCACCCCCAGCACAGTTTTTGTTCTTTTCCACCAGCCAGCATAGCAGCTTACTCGCAGTCTCCCTGCCCCAGCAGCATAGCCTGTGTCAATCAACTGCTGTCTCGGTCCTCGGCACAGAAGCAGGATGGGCGAAGTCTTCCTTTTACCTTTTGCTTGATTCTGTTTGAGTGCATCACTCGCCAGCATGGTGGAAGAAAGACAACTGTGACACTGTCTGCATCTCCATGGACGTCTGCTTTGGATACATATTCAGGGTCAAGTGGGGCAGAAAACACGATGCACTAGCGGTGCTTTAAAGGGGCCATTGCACCCGTCCAACAATAAATCTACCCACTTTTGGCAGGCGGGTGCCAGTTTCACCCCCTGTCCTAAAACAAAATCATAGTTATCCATAACTAAGGTCTGCTGTGCCTCCTGAAATATTAAGTTGTTAATTAAGCCCTACAATAAATCTCCATACCAGCATAAAAGTGTTAATTGGACCATCCATGACAATATTAAATGATAAAATGTATATCTCAGAAGATATATTTTTATGTGGTTGTTTTGTTGAACAACATCATGCATATAGAAAGAAAGGAAAATTCTGGAACTATAATATTTCCTGGGTTTAATTGTAACTATAAAATGGGGAGGCAAAATACTGCATCCTGATTGGTTGGGACCTGTGAGTTAAGAGAGCACAACACATGGGTAAAAAAGTTTTGGCATCGGGACACAGCACACTAACAATGTTAATACCTTTTTTTTTAATTCCTGATTCCCATTACAAACATGACTGCTACCTAAACCCACAAAAAAATCACCTAGTCCCTAAAAATTAGGCTCCCTCAAAATAACAGAACAGACAAACAGATTAAATGTTCTTTTTCTTTATATTCCCTTCCTTATGTACATACACAAAGTAAAATGAAGCACTAGTCACAGTTTTATTTTTATGGAGCTTCTTCTCTAACTGTGGCCCCCCTCCCCATCCTTATCTGCCTACCTGAGAAGTATTTGCTGCTTGCTCTGCCCCAGACATAGTTGAATCCATGACTTTACTGAGGCCTTCTGTTGTGTGTTTGTGTGGTGAGATGTGAACATTCAGCTAACAGAATGCAGCAGATGCTTGAATTCTTACATTCCAAGATAAACATTCTATCTGTTGAATGAGTGGACAGACCGTGCTTGAGAACTGGGAAGGGACTACTGTTGACTAGTTACTTTTAACAAAAGAAAATATCTGTTTAATAAAAAAAAGAATACTCCCCCCCCCCTTATTGCTTTTTACCTTCAGGGCTGGCAGGCTGGTCACTGCCCCCCTCTCAGAGGGCTTGGTTGTTCTTCCACAGCTCCGCTTCCCGACTCCTGGTTTCCCCCCATAGAGTTTCCCTCTGTGGCAGGGTCAGAGGGGGAGGTCCATCCCCCCCTTCCCTGAAGCGTAATTCAGATTCCAGGGGGTGCCAGTGCCAAGTGTGGCACCATGGTGTCATGGAGCCTGACAGCTCCTTTTCCATTTTCTTCCCGTACACCCCTTCCCCTCGTGGCAAGAACATGCATGTGTGGAGGCACACGCACGTCACATCTCCAGACTCCTGTGTCTCCCAGCCTATTCATTTTATAAGCTGAATAAAACACTTCGAGGTGAGCATTGTGCTTACACGACGCACTTCCAGGTGCTGAAGACACTCCGCCTGCAGCATCATGCCATACTACATCCCTGGGCATACACTGTGCCAGCACAAAGCACACCCCATTGTGTCTTATTGCTTACTTACTGGCACTATAAGACCTAGCGTACATTGTGGATATAACTATAATTCATAAAAATAGCAAGAAAAAAATACAGAAATTTCATTGCCCAAGAGACATTACCTGACTGCATTAAATCTCTATAATGCACACTCTGATGTGGCTTATTACTTGCATATAAAGCTTTAAACTGGCTATATCAGTTCTGTTAAATAAGAGGACAGCAGAGCTAAAACACTGAGCATCAAACCAGTTTTACATAAACAGTGTATGTAAGTGAGTAAGTGTGAGTTAAGTCACACTAACCCACTCCCATGTGACCAGATTTTGACCACTCAGGAAGCAGAATTTCCCAGCCCACATTTTGTAACCCTGATTAAAGAGCAGTTGACAGATCTTTCATTCTCAAGTTGACAATGTACACTCAAGGAGCTGCCTGCCTGAGGAGCTAAACTGGTCACTGTTGAAAAAAAATTGATATTTTTTGTAAGCTTTGCTCGTAATGTTTGTGAACGAGCCAGTCACTGCAGCCCTATCCCCAAAACAGCAGTTTGATAGAAACATGGAATTTGTTGGCAGAAAAGGATCGCTTGGCTCACCTGGTCTGCCCAATTTTCTCCCTGCCTAGTCTGTCCCAGCACACCCTAACTGATCTTCGGTAACCCCCACCCCACCTTTTTTATCCACTAGTATTACTCTATGTCTGTCCCATGTTTGATGACTTGAAGTAGGCAACGGGGCTTCAGGTGCATAATATACAGAGAATGAGGAGTGGGGTTGTGCTACATAATGATGAGATTTGTAACTTAGCAGGTCAGTGTACACATATGTAGCTAGTATATTACATTTATATCAGTTCTAGTTACTGGAATTGTTTCTAAACAGCTGAAAGAATTTCCATCAGATTTTAAAGGGGAGTGCAGATTTTCAGGGTCCATCAAAATCTGGAAGCCATGAAAAACACTTTCAGACAAAGCATTTAACTTACCTATAGGTGTCAGCAGTACCGAGATAACCCTGTCTAAATCTATTCTATCTTTAATCAAGGTAGAAGCCATTTTATGGAACCTTGAGACAGAAAATTATGTCACTGTTGTGTAAGCTGTACAGTATGTAGAAAGCTGAAATCAGAACCTGAGTTGCTATAAAACACCCCAAGGTTTATAAATATATATATATTTTTTTAGTACTTTTTTCCCTGGTATACAGTATGCCTTACCTCTCCCACATCCAGGTATTCTATCTCAGATCTCCAGTCACCATCCCAAGGACTCCTCTACTCCATTTCGGGCCCCGCAGCTTACCCCTGCAGCGGGGAGATGGAGAGCCCCCCTACGCTGTGCCACCAGGAACGGATCCAATACTGCTGCGTACCCTCGGAACCAAGCGAGTCCCCCTCAGAGATGGCCATCATGTCATCGCGACGGTGCCCTTTTTTCCCTGTTCTCCCCTTTGGTGTGTGAGGCATGCAATGATGCTAATGGACAGGAGCGCACACGCTACCGCACACACTCCTTCCCGGCGTCGTCCCCAGCACGTCCCCCACAGACTGCCTGTGCACTACATTGCCTCCAGCCATCATCAGAGGCCACTAGCACACCGATGGCAGCACACACCTCCCAGAGAAGGGAGAGCAGTCCCTAGGGACGCTCAATCCTTCTCCTCCCCCCCACCAACCCCGGCGGCCCAGGCTCGTTCCCAAAGTAGGGTCGCCGGCGTGGTGCGAGGTGTGGTGTCTAGCACCTCAACCCTCAGCGCCACCAGGCCGGCGGGTTTATAATTTTTACATACCCCTGTATGTGCATGGACCAAGATGTCTGATATTTTCCATATCTGGACATGTGTTTTGATACTCCCAGCCACATCCACCACTGTTCTCTGTCATGTACTTGGACTCCAGGTTCCAAGAAAGGGTATGCCTTCCTCAGCAGATTCCTTCAAGTGGGTAGTCAGCTATGATTTCCTTTTGGGACCGTCTTGTGTGGGAGACAAGTGAGCAGTTTGGAGTGGTGAGGCCCGAGAATGCCAGGCTGCCACACACTGGGGTTTTCACCTTCTGTTTTTCCTTTTCCTCAGGACACAGCTGGTGAGGGCTCCATGGTGTGCATGCACTCAAATTGCATGGCCACGTACTGGAACCAGGCTGTGTCCCCCCCCATGAGTCTCTTAAGCTACCGTGCCACCTGTGGTTACACAGGTGGCAGTTAAACAGCAAAGAATGCTACCCTTCCTCCCCGGAGAAGAACATCCACTGGGATGCTCACACCTCCACTCTCCGGCTGGCCCCTGGCATCCCAGGCTTTTTCCCAAACCCAGGTCACTGGCATCATAGATGGCACTGCTGCACCAGTGGGCTGCCTTGAAACAAATATTTTTTACTATCTATTTTTAGAGGAGCAACAGAGAGCCATTAAGTCACCGAAAAATGCTTTGTTCTAGGGACATGGATATGTTGTTCATCCACACTTATTGGCAGGTATCCTTGCCGCTTTAAATCTTGCCGGAAGTTCTTCAAGCTGGTTCCTCCCACCCACCCGGGTGGTAAAACTCTCGGCTGCGCCCCATGACGCCAGATCTTCCTTACCGCTTGGAAGCTCAGGTTCCCTCCTTAATGCTCTGCGGATAAGACTGGTTCCTAATTCTTCAGTTTTTTCGCAAATTTAAAAGTTTTTGCATTTCTAGACTTCGGTCTTCTATCCCTTGCGGCTGTGATGGACAAATCGACTCCCGGTTTTCGGAGATGCCCTTGCGGGCAGATGATGTCTCGGACGGATCCGCACTCCACATGTGTCTACTGTTTAGGCCTTGAGCACGACCCGCAGGCTTGCGACCTGTGCTCTTCCTTCTCAGCCTACATCCTCGAAGACCGTGCTGCCCGTTTACAACTGGGGCGTCCCAAGAAACGTTTTCCTCCGGTGAAGTCAAAAGAGGCCCGGTCGGCGGTTTCAGTGGCGGCGGGCTCAGCGGATCAGCTAGAGCAGATGATCGCCCTCGAGGCAGCATCTTCCTCGGCCGTGGCATTTATCCTGCTCTCCCCGGGTTCCTCTTATACAGCTTCCTTTAAGGAGTTTTGTCTGTCCCTCTCCACTAAGGGAGAGGGACCAACGTCTGCTGGACCTTCTTCTCGGTCCAAAAGAAAGACAAGGGTAAGTCCCTCCATCGACGCCTTGAGAGCGGAAAGGTCCCTCTCCCTGTTGTCGGCCATCGACTTCGGTCAATCGCTCGCTTCGCCACTGGTCTCACGGTGTCCCCGTCAGGTCAGTTGACCGAGACTCCCATCGGCCTTGATCGAGATTTTTCTCAACCCGTTGGGCCGGAGTTTAGCCGTAAGCGAGCGAGAATCCTCTCTCGGTTCCCCGGTGGGGTTGAGGATCCCGATGGGCTTGCCAGTGCCTCCGGTTCCGGAGCCCTCGGGTGAACCCTCCGAGCCGAGGGGAGAGCCGGTTCCACCCGTCCCCTCCCTGCACCGTCCTCGGGAAAAGCCGAGGTTCTCGGTCTCGAACTTCTTCACGGTCCAGCCGATCCCACCATCATAGGCGGTCTCGGCACCGAGGTAAGCGGCGCCGCCGCTCGTCCTCGGACGAGGGGAGGCTTCGACGTAAGTTACGTCGACAATACGAGGACCTCGGCGTGGCAACAACAACTTCTGACCGAAACAAACCGACGCCGCCTTCCCGCCATTAAGTGGTTGTCACCGGAGCGGCCGAAACAACCCCTCGACTTACCCGAGGAGCCTGTTCCCAGGCCGGTTGTTCGGCCAAAACCAGCTGCTCCACCGATTCCGGTGGAACCTCCGCCTCCACAGCCATTATTTGGGGCTCCGACCAAGAATTCTCGGTCGGCTCAGGGCCTGCCCCATAGGCTGTCTGTTACCCTCACTCCCGATCGGCCTCGGCAGGTGGAGGGTGGCTCAGGCCCGAGGCAGCTCTTTGCGGACTCTTCCGAGTCCGACGGCGATTCCTCCCTTTTCTCCAGGCGACTAGACTTGGAGTCCTCTGGAGGTCAGTCAATGGACGATAGCCCTTCGTCCTATCTGGGATTGCTTCGGCTCATCTCGGAGTCCACCAGGATGAAGCTCGAACCTGTGTCTAAGCAGGCCAGGTATCCCCTCACGGAGATACTGGAGCGAGGGGATTCCCCTACGGAGGCCTTTCCGGTGGCCGAGGCCATAGTGGGCCCGGCTTTGGAGCTCTGGCAGCGCCTGCTTCCTGTCCTGCGCCTCGGCCAGGATGGCTAGAAGTATGCGGTCCCTACCGTTCCTTGTCCAGTTTTCGAACACCCTCAGCCGAGGGGCTAGTTACCGACATGCTTTTCGCGCACCGGGAATGCTAGGGACATGGACAAACCTGCCGACAAGGAGTCCAAGAAATTGGACTATGCCGGGCTCAGAGTCTACGCTGCGTCCTCCCTCGGCCTTCGTCAGGCCAGTTCGGCTGTACTCATGGCACATTTCTCTCATGCTCTGTTGGGCTCCCTGGACGAGGTGGTTCCTCATCTTCCGGCGGACCTGCAGACCACGGTTAGGCAGGTGCGGGACCAGGGCAGGGCAGTGACCAAACAGCAGCTTCAGACTGCTCTGGACATTGGAGACTCATGTGCCAGGTCAGTAGCGGCCACAGTGGCTGTGCACCGTTGGGCATGGCTGAGGATATCCACCTTCACTTCGGATACCCAGCACAAGTTGGCGGATGTCCCCTTCCTGGGGACCGACCTCTTTGGCCCTGGGGTGGAAGGTCACCTGCAGAGGATCGAGAAGTCCAGTGCTACCTTGGACTCGGTCTCATCCGCACAGAAGGACAAAGGCCGCTGACCACAGCCTAAGCCTTTTAGTCCCTCTGCGCCCGCGGCACGTCCAGCCCAGCAATGTCAGGGCCAGCAGGCACGAGCTTGGCATCCCAAACCCAAGCCCTCGGCTTCCTCCTCCAGGAAGCAGGGAGGTAAAGGCCCTGGAGGTCCCTCGGCCAGTCCCTCCTCCAAGCCTGCCCAGTGACGGGTTGAGGGGTGTCGCCCCCAACCCCGTCACCTCACCCCAGGTTCCCCCGGGGTGGCTCCGCCACTTTCTTTCCGCCTGGTCCATTATTACCACAGACCGGTGGGTGTTGGAAGTGGTCGGAAGGGCCTGCCTCTGGAGTTCGAGCAGGCCCCGCCCTTCAGAGCCGTCGCACCTCGGGGGGCCTCGGGGTCCGCAGCCTCACTGTCGGCTCGCCGAGCCGACATCGCTCTCCTCCTCGAGAACAAGGTGATCAGAGAGGTAGCGGACCCTCCCTCAGACCCGGGATTTGTGTCCAGGTACTTCCTGGTTCTGAAACGGATGGGGGGGCTGGCAGCCCATTCTTGACCTGCACGACCTAAACAAGTTCCTGAGGTCTCGGACCTTCAGGATGGTCACTCTGGCTCAGATAGTACCATCCTTGGAACGCGGCGTGTGGTTCTGCTCTCTGGACCTGCAGGACGCATTCTTTCATGTCCCTATCCGTCCGTCACATCAGAGATTCCTTCGCTTTTGAGCGGAAGGATCCCTTTTCGAGTTCCGAGCCATGCCCTTCGGCTTGTCTCCAGCTCCCAGGGTCTTCACCAAATGCATGGCAGTGGTGACAGCATTCCTGCGGTGCCATGGGGTCCGGGTGTACCCTTACCTGGACGACTGGCTGATAGCAGCCCCCTCCAGGCAGGAGGTGGAGCGGTCCAGAGATCTGGCCCTCCAGGTTGCTCTCAAGTCAGCCTCCTCATCAACGAGGCCAAGTCGGAACTCGAGCTGAAGCAGGTGATTCTTTTCATCGGGGCAGAGCTTGACTCTCTTCGAGCCAGAGCATGGGTCCCACGGACAGGGCCGAGGTTCTTCCTCCTTTGCCCAATCATTTCTGGTTGGGCAATCGCGCCCTACCCGGGACTTCCTGTGCCTCCTGGGTCTCATGGCGGCCTGTACCAGCGTGGTCCGCTGGGCCCGCTGGAACATGCGCCCCCTTCAATGGGGGCTGGCCAGCCAGTGGTCTCAACACTGCGATCCATTGGACCAGCTAGTGACTGTGACCCAGGGGATGTGGAACGCTCTCCAGTGGTGGACCGTTCCAGTTCATCTGCAGGAGAGCATCCTGTTTGTCCGCCCCGAGCCGACGGTCTCTCTATCGACCGATGCCTCTCTGATGGGTTGGGGAGCCCATCTGGGGGAACACCGAGCGCACGGCCTCTGGTCCCCTCGGGAGTCCCAATGTCACATCAACCTGCTGGAGCTCAGAGCGGTCCTCCTAGCTCTCACCGCCTTTGCTCCGTTTCTCTGGGGTCAAGTGGTCCGAGTCCAGACGGACAATCACCACGACCATACTATCTAAACCGCCAGGGCAGGACGCACTCCATGCTTCTGTGCAAGGAAGCTCTCCGCATTTGGTCACTCGTGCGCAGCCTGGAGGCGGATCTCCTAGCCATTCACGTGGCAGGAGCCTCCAACACCCTGGCCGATGCCCTAAGCCAGATAGGGGCTGCGTCCCACGAGTGGTCTCTCCTGCCGGAGGTAGTACAAGATCTGTTCTCCCATTGAGGCTCACTTCAGGTGGACCTGTTTGCCTCCAGGGAGAACGCGAAGCTGAGGCTGTTCCATGCCCGCCCCCCTCAGCAGGGCTCGCTGCAGGGGGATGCCTTCTTGAGGCAGTGGACCCCGGGCCTCTTCTACGCCTTTCCCCCATTTCCCTTGATACACAAGGTGCTTCTCAAAGCAAGGAGGGACAAGGCACAGGTGATTTTGATAGCCCCAGACTGGCCCCGCCAGTTCTGGTACCCAGATCTCCTCAGCCTCAGCTCCAGGCTCCCGAGGCAGCTTCCAGCTCGCCCGGACCTGCTCTCAGTCAATCAGGGGAAGGTGTTCCATCTGGACCTTCAATCTCTGCACCTAATGGCCTGGTTCCTGAGCGGCTAGAGTTCCAGGCCTTGGGTCTTTCCGACGAGGTCCTCAGTGTAGTTGAGGCGTCCCGTAAGGAGTCGACCAGGAAATGCTACGCCTTCAAATGGAAGAGATTTTCCATTTGGTGTCAGGGTAAGGGCCTTGACCCTTTCTCCTGTTCCCTGGTGAGCATATTGGACTACCTGTGGTCCCTTTCTCAGCAAGGGCTTAGGTCGACGACCCTTAAGGTGCACCTGGCAGCCATCTCTGCTTACCGGGCGCGGGCCAGGGAGCAGTCAGTGGCGCAGGAGAACGTGGTCTGGCGCTTTTCCAAAGGCCTTGACCTCATTTCCCCTCCGGTGCGAGAACCTCCACCTCCATGGGATCTACTGCTGGTACTGGCAAAGCTCATGGGCAGGCCATTCGAACCAATGCACAGGTGTGATCTCTCGCACCTGTCTGGAAGACCGCCTTCTTGGTGGCTATCACGTCAGCCAGAAGGATGGGAGAGCTCCGGGCGCTTTCCATAGTCTCCTTACCTGGTCTTCCACAGGGACAAGGTTGTCCTCGCCCCCACCGAAATTCCTTCCGAGAGGTGGTGTCGGAGTTTCACCTTAACCAGGTGTTGACTCTGCCGGTGTTCTACCTCAATCACACCTCGGAGGTTTAACATAGGCTCCATACTCTGACCTTGTAGGGCGCCGCTACTATAAGGAGCGCACGGCTGAAATTCGGGGAGAGGTTTGCCAGCTGTTTGTCACCTACGCTGAAGCCGCACCTGGCAGACCTGCAGCCAAGCGGACGATAAGCAGGTGGGTCACCTCCTGCATAGATCTCTGCTATAAGTTGGCGGGCATGGAGCCTCCCAGAGGGATAAGAGCTCATTCTACCCGCCATACTGCTGCATCGGTGGCTGCTTCCAGGGACATCCCTATCCAGGAAATCTGCAGGGCTGCTACCTGGAAGTCAGCACACACCTTCATCACCCATTATCACATCGACCTTGAGTCACGCCCGGGATGCTGGTTTTGGGGCCTCGGTTCTCAGTCTCTGTTCCCTAAGTAGGGGCGCTTGCCTCCCTCCTCCTGGAGAACTGCTAGAGTCTACTAAGTGTGGATGAACAACATATCCATGTCCCTAGAAATACAGGTTACTCACCTGTAACAGGAGTTCTAGGAATGGTATATGTTGTTCATCCACATGACCCACCCGACCTCCCCGGCATCGACGCACAACCTGAGCTTCCAGTGGGCCAGATCTGGCGTCATGGGGCGGAGCTGAGAGTTTTACCACCTGGGTGGGTGGGAGAAGCCAGCTTGAAGACCTTCCGGCAAGATTTAAAGTGGCAAGGATACCTGCCAATAAGTGTGGATGAACAACATATACCATTCCTAGAACTCCTGTTACAGGTGAGTAACCTGTATTTTCTTTATCTGAATATTTTCAAGTGCACAACAAGATTCCTTACTGTGTGAGGCATTGACTGAAACCATTCTTGAGTGATAAGGAAGCCAAGCCACAGTGCTGCAAGCAAAGGACAGAAATAGCTGCAGCCAACCCAGCCAGTACCCAGCAGCAACAGAGGGTCTGCAGCACATGTTACTGAGCTGGTCCTTGAGGCTGTGAGGGCCATGGCTTTTGAAAACTTAAAAAAAATACTGCAATGCCTAGAACCGGGGCCTAGAAACAAAGAATGCCAAATAAGAAGTTTGGCAGCCACAGTAAATTAAGTGGATAAAAAGCTGGCATTGATGCTTGCGGTGGCCTCGGAGTTAACACATGGGAACATGTAATTACAACAAAAAGGCTGGAAGTGTTAGACAGTGATGCTCAGACATCTCACATTAGGGTAGTGGACATGCTGAAGGTAGCTGAAGGAGAAAATCTCCTCTCTTTTTCTCTTGACCTTGCTTGCAGTTGGATTGCAACTAACTGAGACCTTAAAACCTAATTATCTTAAAAAAAGCATATAGTATAAAGCCTCTTAAAGACTTGCATTAGCCACGTACAGTATTGCTGAAAATGGCAGGAGTGGAAATAAGAAACATGATGTTAATCGCAGCTCGGGGATCATCTCCTTTGCAATTCAAAGGACATGAAATAAAACTTTTTCCTGATCTTTCATTTTAGACCAGGAATCGTATGAAACAGTTCGACACGGTGTGGCATCAGTTACGTGCTATGGGCATTTTTTTTAACTCTCTCCTTTCTGGGCCCCCTCAGGATCATCTGCAGTGGAAAATCTTCTGGTTTAGCTTCCTTTAAATGCTGGGTGTTGGTGCAAAAACACCTTGAAGAAATTTTTTAGAAGGATGGAATCAAAGCCTGAACAGGATGAGGAAATCTGAATAGTATTGGAATTTTCTGGTTCTTACTGTGGTAACACATGTTATCTTTTTGGGGGGGGCTATGGCCGATTATTTGCTTATGTGCCGTTTCTCGTATTGCTAGTTAAGTTTGATTGTGGGGTGCCATTTTCCCCAGTTCTGTGTACAGCGTCTTACCTATACATGTAAGATTTGTAAGGACTAAGATGGTGCCATGCGCATGGCCTGCACTGTTGGGCTGCTTGTAGGACTTTTTCTCCATCTCGCTCAACAACATCTGGGTCTGGAACTTGGAGATTATAGTTGTGCACAAGCTTTATGTCTCAGCATATGCCCTAAGAATTGTATCAGACTTGGTTGACCTTTTCATAGTTGTTAGCTTTAAGAATGTTACATTTAAAGAGCACCTAACACCTTGAGAACAACATTGTAAAACATATTTGGAAACAAAGCAGCTTGTATTTCTAATTACGTCTGTATTGCTTATTCATATTATGTATTACTGAGGTCACATACATGAAAACAGGATACTTGTTCCTTGAAGGTTCATCAGCTCCTGTTGCTTCTTCCCAGCCTGATGTCATAATACCCTGATTGTGACATCACAGTTATTCCCATGGCAACAGACTGTGAAGTCGCAGCACAGCATTATAATTTCAAGTAGGGAACAAGAATAGAGGCAGACTAAGTCTAAGTGATAACGATAGATAAAGATCTTGTTTTAGTGGGAATTTTTTCAGTAATAAATAATAGAGAGGAGAAATCTGTAGACGGTACATAAAATACAAGCTGAATTGTGTCTAAATATTATATTTTCCATAGTTCTCCCAAAGGCATCAGCAGCTCTTTAAACACTTGTTTTATTGTGGTGTTCTGGGAGTGGTATGGATTTTCTGATTTTTTGAAGTTTTGACTGCTAAGTTTGGACCTGGCAGTATCGCAGAGGATCAAGGAGTTTACTTCCCCTACATGGTTGAATTTACTGAAAGTTTAATAAGTGGCTGTATACAGCGCTCCCAGATCTACACAGATTCTTGTATTTTACAGGGAAATGGAGCCATCTGCAATGAAATAGCTTCCATAGATTTGTGTTGGTTCTACAGCAAAACTGAGCAAGTTGGCTTCCATTGGAAATCGTGTAATGTACAAGAAAACACAGGAAAACTGTCCTAGAGTAACAAGGAAAATGCCAAATCCATATGGAAGCACGGCTGTATATGTTGCAGTAAATGATCCCTGTTTAAGTTTTTTACTTTGTCTTTGTTGTGGAGCAGCTTGGCACATGTGAAGACCATATCCTGAGGAGGTTGTGGAGTGAAAAACAGTGGGGGAATTCAAGAATGCATGGGACAGACATAAAGCAATTCTAGTGGGTGGTAGGAGGAAGTAGGCTGTTGTTTAACTAGGATCTGCGGCTTATCCATTAGGTAGGGAAATGGGCAGACTACGTGGGCCAAGCGGTCCTTATCTGCCATAAAATTCTATGTTTCAGGTTTCTTATATGTTGCATGTTGATATTAATGTTATTTCCCCCCTGTATCCTTTGTGTAAAGAGGTTGGAGAGGGGGTTACTTTTACTATTTGCTAAAATGTAATGCATATGTCTTATCTGAATGCATTTACTGATAGTATACATCATTGTATTGTTTTATTTGGAAGCAAAAAATGTAACTAAAATATATATGTATATATATATATATATAGTCCGTGTATATTTTTGAATATCACTTGTGAGTTATCCGGTGTCTCTCTTGACCTACATTCTCTTGCTTTCTCTCTCTTTTCTCTTTAAATAATTAAATAACGAGGCACAGAAAATAATATGCCAAGAAGGGAGGAAAAATTAATACAGTAAATCTTTTAGCAGAGCTACAGTGGGAATTAGATTACTCATAGAAAGAACAGGAGTTTTCAACCAGATTATGAATTTTTAAATCTTTTTTAAGTCATTATTTTTGACTGTAATCTGCATATTACTGCAGTACTCCTAATATTTAGTTTTGATATCTTATTGTTAAATAAAACACATTTATAGTATTAGAAAAATGCCAAGATCATGTTATGAAGTATCCTTGATGTAGAAAAACCGTTGCCACTTTTCTGTAGGAAATAAGAGATTGGGTTATTAATATTAGAGCTGGCAGATGATATTAAAGCCTTGAAGGAAAATTGATTATTGCCTGCTAGGGGCAGTGGGAAAGTCAAGCTTGTAAATGGTTCTGTATCCTTACTGATCATTTTGCACTCATCCTTTTTTCATAATGTGGCATGATGACTTCCCTGGTGGTCCATGGAGGTCATGCAGAAGTGCTGCTGCTATGTGATTTACACAAAGCATCTAACTAGTGTGACTGAAATGAAATAGCACCATGCCAGAGAGCCTCTTTGAGAGTTCTTAACCAGAGCAAGTATCTGTTAGAGTTTTTCTAGTCTTAAATGACTGTTTAATCCTGTATTTTCTCTTTCTTTTTTTACTTACTTTTTCAATCCTGGTCCTGCTCCCCAATTGCCTCAGGCGACCACCCAGCCCCATCGCCGCCAGCTGTGTCCCTTATTTTCCAACCCCCTGTGTTACCCCCGGGGCAGGGCCAGATTGGGGCAGGCTGCCTACCTCACCGGAACACCTAAATGTGGTGAGAGTATAGTGGGCTGTGTAGGGCCCAAGTATACCAGACGTTATGCTTCAGGCTAGGGAGTTTTATCCCCATTCATTTTCCCCTGTGGATGCCTGCAAACTAGGGCTCCTGTACATGTGCAGTGCAACTTGCTTTTCACCCTGCGGACTTGTCAGGTGTTGGCCCTCTCCTCCAGTTCTACCTGCACTTCCACCTTTGGTCACCCTGATGGCAGTGCTGCGGTGGAACCTGGCTTCATCCCTCCCTGGAGATAGCGAGCATCCCCTGGGATGTGCCCCCGATCCAGGCTTAGGGCATGAAGCTGGGTCACAGGCATCACAAACTGCAGTGCTACCACTGTGCTGATGGGCCATCTCACTACTGGTTTCTTGATGTTTAGACTTACATCTTTGTGGTGTCTGTTTTTTACCTTGGACCTCTTTACTGCCTACAAAACTGTTGAAGCTTTTTCAGATGGATGCATGAAAATTTATTTTTTAGAATACTCCCTTCCATACCTCTCAACTGTCCCTGATTTTGCCTCAGAATTTTTCTCTGTCCCTCATAAAATTTGTGTTTTTGTGACAGAACAGTGGGAATTAAAAGCACAAAATAATGTCAAACATTAAAGTAACAGACTTGTTCTTCAGAAAATACATCTTAACACCAATCCCTTTATTCTATCAGCTTTCTGAGTGAATAGTACCAGTTTTTTAAGATGTGTCCCTGATCTGGGGTCTTTGTCCCTGATGTTTTTAAGCCTTGTCCCTGATTCCTGAGGCAAGAGGTTGAGAGGCATGCTCCCTTCCCTACTTCTCCTCCAGGGTGTCCTCTCTTACCTCCTCTGCTGCAGGTGGTACTTCCAGTCTTACATGCCTCTGCTCACTGCCCACAATGCTTTCATTTCCTGCTCCCTTCACCAAGATCTCTCTCCCTAATTTGGGTTGTTGCGAGCCCTAAGAGGGAGAGGAAAAATACAGCATGAGTGGTCAGGGAGGTGGGCTGTTGTCAAGGACCACATGCGATGTCTGGTGCTAGGGCAGGTCATGGGATGCCTGAAGGGCCTATGCCATCCACCACCTGATTTTGAGGAATGGAGCTCCCCTGAGGGATAATACTGCCACATGTTACTCCCCATTTTCCTAGGACACCAGTGGTGTGGTCATATAGTGTTTGTTGCCACACTGGAAACCTTGTACATCATTCAGGTACTCTGCCCCTTAGCTTCCATTAGTCAGACTATGATTTCTGGAGTTGCCATTTAGGCAGTATTTTGCATTTATTCTTTTTTACTAAATTAATTACCTTGTATCTCTCAACATTGAATCTATCTGTTATTTTTTCACCCATCCTAAACCTGTTGGTATCTTTTGCATTTTATTTATCAACTGTTGTGAAGTAACCGTCATTCCCTTTTTGGCATAATCAGCAAACGTGGTGATCCAGCTGGTGGTACCTACCCACCTCCAGGTCTCTTATAAATTGTATATGGCAGTCTTTCCTTTCCCATCATTTTTCTGTAATCCCCCCCTAATGGTCACTTCTGGAAATTAGACTTTTTTTTTTGTCAATCAAGTTTTTATTGTTTTATGATAGTAGTAGTACAGTATGAACACATAAATACAATCACTGAATAACAGTCTATTTAAAGAATGAAATATAGATATGTAACATATACCTGAACATAGGTAAGATACAACTGGGTATTATATCCAATCAAAATAATACCTTCATCTTCTTTAACACCTAGGTTAAATAGAAACTCATCCAGCTACAATATGTTATGCAGATTGAAGTATGATAACAATGTCAGTGTAACAATACACAATATATTTCACGATAACAGAATTATTTAACTGTAAGAGACAAAATTGATGAGATAATATACATCAAAGGTGAGATAAAGAGGCAGAATAGAGAGGAATAGTCCACGGCAAAAATAACCAAAAAGAAAGAAGTAGGGTGATCAAAGGAAAAGATATAAAAGATGAAAAAGTATCAGGAGAATGAGAGGCCTGTGAGAGGGCACTCCAAGTCGGACACACCATCCCCAAGTATATGGTTGTATAAAAAGGCATCATACTGAATTATGGCATTGTGGCTAGACCTGGGTCTGATCTGTAGCACGTAGCAACTTATGTATGGTGTCCCACCTTTTTGTTGTTTTAGGTTGATTGTCTCTTAAGGACAGAGCTAATCTTTCTAGTCTAAGGATTTCTAGTATGTTATTTCTTCATTCTTGTATGTTAGGTATCTTGTCCTCCAGCCAGTATTTTAAAATATAATGTCTAATGAATGTACTTGTCAAGAAAAGAGATTTTTTTTTCTCCTTCGTCCAGTGTGTATTAATTTCGAAGTGATCCAAAATACATGTGTTTAGCTGAATGTTATTTGAAATCATAGGGTCAGACTGAAACAAAGCCCCACTTCTGTCCATAATGATTGTACAAGAGGACAGGACCAGAACATGTGCAGCAATGTAGCAGCACTAAGTTTGCATTTATGGCATAGCGGGGAAGAGGACAAATCCATCTTAAATCTCTGAACAGGAGTGTAGTACAGGTTGTGTGTGGTCTTAAAATGAATTAGTCTAAAATCTACTGTACTAAATGTTTTAAAAACCCAATTACCATATATTTTCCCAATCATCAGTGGGACACCCCAGAGCTTGTGACCACCATCTGACTGATTCTTTTGCTGATCCCCTGACCAGCTCCACAAATAATGCATAGAAAGAAGAGATGGAAGGTGATAGTCTCATGCTGCCCAGGAAAGAGAGAGTGTTTTCATTAGGTGATATGGTTAGGTCAAGTTTATCCTGACTTATTTGTTGAATGGATGTGTAAAGTGCACCATCTGCATGGAAAATACCAAACGTGTCTACCAAAGCCAACAAGGGGATAAAATGAGCCATTTTTGTTAATATCCTGAATTGAGTGAATACCTTTATGTTTCCAAACTCTATTATCAATTGGTTTCCCTTCTTTTAAAAAGTTTGGGTTGTTCCAAATCGGTTGTATCCTGGCCTGACCCAAATTAAGATTCAGTAGTAGGGATAATTGCTTGATTTGTCTGATGGAATCAGCACGTATTTTATTTTTGTAATCGCACAGGGGTTTTGAAAAAAAAAGAGATCTTATATCTGTCCCTTGTGTGTTCATAATATCCTGTTCAATATATACCCAAGCAGGTTTATGTGTCTCTGTTGTCCCTATTTTAAACCAGAAAGCTAATTGGGTTGTTCTAGCCGCTAAGAAGTAAAGATAGAAATCAGGTGTCTTTAGATCCCCCTTATTTTTAGTGTGACACATCTTAGTGTATGCTAACATGTGCCTTTTATAATCCCAAATAAAATGAGCTGCTAGAGATGATATTCCCTGAATCCATTTCTTCGTCAAGCTATGTGGTATCATAAATATTTAGAGCAGTTCTGGCAGAAGGCTCATTTTGATGGTCTCAGCCCTTCCCCAGAGACCCAGGAGTAATTTGTTCCATCTAATTAAGTCCTCTAATGCTTTTTGTCTGACATTTGCTGTGTTTTTTGAAATTGACTTGTTAATATTTTTGTAAATGTGAATACCTAAATATTCTATAAAATATTTTGACCATGAGATCCCAATGTTGTCACTGTCCTCCTTATTGCAGTGTTTGTTGAGGGGTAAAAAGTTAGCCTTACCCTTATTAAGCTTGTAACCAGAGACCTCTCCAAAGTTTTGTATTATTTTAAAAACATGAAGAAGGGAAGAGACTGGTTCTGAAAAATGAGAAGAATATAATCTGCGTAAGCAGCAATTAGTTATTCCTTTTGGCCCAGTTTAATGCCTTTAATTTCTTTTTCATGTGACAAACATCTTATTAAGGGGTCTAAGGTGATATTAAATAGAAGAGGTGAAAGAGGGCAACCCTGTCTGGCGCCTCTTCCTATCCCAAAAATGGGAGAAATCACACCATTAGTCACTACTGCTGATTTGGAATTTTGATATAAAATGTGAATCCAGCTTAGGAAGGTGTCAGGAAAAAACATATATTTTAAGGGAATTAAATATATGGGACCAAGCTACCTTGTCAAAAGCTTTCTCAGCATCAAGCTAGACAAGGCCATAGGGCAACAGCTGGGTATTAACTGTTTGCATCACATGGAATAATTTCCTTGTGTTGTCTGCTGCATATCTCCCTTTCATAAAACCAGTCTTATGTTTGGATATAAAAAGATGAGCTACTGTCTCCAGTCTATTAGCGAGCACTTTGGCCAGAAGTTTAACATCTGAGTTCATCAAAGAGATAGGCTTATAACTTCCACAGTCCAAGGGGTCTTTACCTTGCTTCTGTATTGAAGTTATTAAACTCTTAGTCATTTCTTGGGATAGCTTGCCATCCTCTAGTGCTTGATTAAAGACCTCTACCAAAACAGGGGCTTATTGTTTTGTCAAATGTATTATAAAAGTTAGCCGAGAAGCCATCTGGGCCTGGTGCTTAACTTTTTTTTAAGTTGTTTGATGGCAATTAAGATTTCTTCTTTTGTTACTAGAGCCCCCAAACCTTATTTAAGTGAGGCTGGCATGGTGGGGATATTAATACAGTTGCAAAATTCTTCTAAGTTGATAGATGTAGCACCCTCCTCCTCTTCAGAATAGAGTCTTTTGATAAAAATTGTGGAATTCTTTGTATATTTGGAGATGGCCTGCCATTATGTCCCTAATAGGCGTGATATTAGTGGCATTACTGTTTTGAGATATTCTTATAGCTAGGATTTTGGAAGCCCTAGGTCTGGAGTCCATGTAATTTAATTTAGCCTTCCTGATGGCGAAAATAGCCTCACTGCTAATAGCTTCATTATACTCTAATTTAGTTTAAACCTTGACCTCTATAGCTCAGGAGAATTGGAACTCACTAATGCTTTCTCTAGTTTATTGATTTTTGCTAGGGTTTCTTATTTTCGAAGATTTTTTATTTCTTGACAGTAGAAGCTTCCTTTATAAATATGCCCCTCAAACAACACTTGAGACAGTCTCAGGTATTATTCCAATAAGTATCACTTGGGTTATTGAAAGAGAGGAATTCTTCAATATTGGTGTTAATTTTATTGCAAACTTCTGTTTTCTCTAGTGGGAAATTGTTGAGTTTCCATCTCTGTGTTTTGTGAGGATTATCAGCGGTGTAGAAATGAAGAGACACGGGAATGGTCAAATATTAGCTGTGCTTCAGTAGTGACACTACGTATTCTAGGTGTATAAATTTGATCTAATCTGGAACCTGAGTTGTTATATTGGGACCAGAAGGTGTACTCTTTCCCATCTGGGTGAAGGAGCCGTCAAGGCATCCACCAGGCTTAAGTTATCTACCAGGTCTTTTAAGTCTTTATCAACTCTGGATCTATGTGGTTGTAAGGTTGATCTGTCTAGAACAGGATCTAATGTGCTATTCATGTCACCAGCAATTATGATGGTGCTGTCTAACAGATTACCAATTTTCGTAAATATGAGATTGAAAACTTCATGTGATTGGGCGTTTAGGGCCATAAAGATTTATAAATGTGAAATATTCTTCTCCCAATCTGCCATTTACGATAATGTAATGGCCTAAGAAATCTTTGATGATTGTACTAGGAAGAAAATGTAATCCCCCTCTTAAACAATATTAACACACGTGCTTTTGTTGAGTTATCTCCCACCCCTAATATTTGACCTTCCCACTCCCTTTGCATTAAGGAATAGTGTTCCTTCCTGAGGTGTGTTTCCTGTAAGAAAGGTGCAGATGTATCTACCCTCTAAGTGTCTCAGCACCAAGTGTCTTTTAATTTTGTGGTTCAGACCTCTGACGTTTCACGTGACCAATTTTAGTTTATCATTTACTGCCATGTTGATTTTCATAAAGGCACATTATGCAATAATTCCACAGTCGGGTAGATAGGTCACGGCCAGACCACCATAGCTCTCATTCCTTTAGAGGTGGAAAAATTAGAGTAGAAAAGGAGAGAGAGAGAGAGTGAGTGAGTATAAATGAGATAGAAGAGATAACGTAAACCAAGAGAGTAAAATTGAAACCTATAACAAACTTTGGAAACTGTAAAAACATTCGCAAATATTCTGTAAATGATTATTATACCGCACCTGTTTAATGAACATCAGAATAGATGACATTAGAACTAAGTGCGCTAGAGCACCCAACCAGCACATTCCTAGATGGGGTTGTTCAGGTACCAACCCCCACCTTCCTCCCTCAAGCACCTCTATATAGCCTTTAAAGCGTATTACTATTATCTCAGAAATTTTTTTTTTTGAAAATTAAAAAAAAAAAACACAGCTCCTCAATATATATTCTAGTCTGCATACAAGAGTTACCCCTGCAGCAAATGTAATCTTTCCCTGAAAAAAGAAAATTCATCTATATTAATTTACTCTGCCTGTTTTTCCACTTACCCTTTTTCAGCCGAGATTGGAAATGCATAGTTAAATAGGCAATAAATAATAATTGCAATAATGTGGGTATTCAGTCAGTTCGTGCATATATCAATCATAGTTATAAATACACAGGTAAACCTTTAGTTGAAACATTGCTGTGCTAACTCTCCTCCATCATAAATTTTGTAAGAGGGGAGTTGATATGAGAGAAGAGGTGTTACTATGACTGTACAATGATATGACAAATACTTTCTCCCTTCCTCCAAGATAGACATCTGCATTTGTTATAAGAGCCAGGCTTATCCTCTGATCCAGAATCCCAGGGAAGGCTGTAGCATGAAACCATGCTGCACCTATGCTTGAAAGACAACAAGCGTCTAAGAGCACAAAAAAAGGGAAAATAGAATATTGCACCCTTCAGTCCTGTATAGTGAAACATGAAGCTCCCACTCCATGTGTATCTTGTTGGTTTTAGTAAAAAATGTAAACTAGAAAGCGGTCAGGAGCAGACTTTCTAAGTCATACAAATAAGACATCTTTTTTTGAGAGTTTAAACTAAAACAACCCTAAATCATCACATTTTTAGTACTGTACAGATAGAGGCACCACCTACTATCACGATCCACCATGATAGTCCCACAGTGCAGCAGTAATTGCCCAGCAATCTCACCCAAGGCAAAGTTTCACACAACTCCCCACGTGATCTTGTCTCAGCACAAAGCGAGCGTCTCCAAAAGAGCCATACGGAGCAATGGAACCCACAAAAAAGGCATTTGGAATCTTAAGATAATTTTTGAAAACAACCAGTTGAAGGGGAAAAAAAAAAATATGGCCGATTTATCAAAAGTTAAGTAAACATTAGAGGAGCAGCCAGAACAAACCTACACAAGCCAACCAGGAGACAGCAACAGAGGAAGCAACTCTTTCCCCCTCTCCCACCCCTGAAAGGCTGCGTAATCTCCTCTAGTGGCTTTAAATACCAGTGTGAATAAAAAAGGACACATAAGCCCTTATTGTAAAATTATCTCATTAGTTATGTGCAATTGTGAATGCCTACCTGATCAGCAAAGCCCCTAGCCAAATGAGAATAGTGGTCAGCCCCAGAGCAAACGAAAATTTATAATCTGATAGTCATATGTGCCCAAGACTGTAAGCATTATAGGTGACCAGGTGTTTTAAACTTCAAGTAAGCCTTGTAAAGCGTTCATACAGCCATGCAGGCACCAGTGAAAACATAGGCTATAGTTACCGAAGTACCCTGCACCCCCGGACAGGGCAGTACCAATTTCAGAAGGTCACATTTTGTGGTAAAAGCCTCAGAAAATGTTCGCCCTGACATACAGACCAACCACCACTCATAATCACCAAAAGCACTGCACCCGTAGGTATCGCAAATCACTTAAAACTGTAGGTTTGATTTTATTTAAGCAGCAGCCTCATCAGATATGGGTTGAGTGTCAAGAGAACCTCCCTTTGAATAATGATCTCTAGGCAAGTGTCATGGGGAATATCACAGGCCCGCTGTACTTCAGTCTACATTGAGAAAATTGTTTTTTTTCCTCCTTTATGATGGTCTTTTCCTTGAGTCTAATAATTTCAGATATGCATACTGACCTAACGGATGTTAAACAGGAACTAGTCTCTCACACCATATGAGTAACTGATGCTGAAATGAGAATCAGCCTGAAAGATTCAGTGAATAAAGGATCATACAGACAGGGTTATGGATAATCATAGGTTAAGCAAGTTAGAATCCAAAACTGAAGACCGTGAGAACAGAAACAGGAGGAATAATCTTAGGCTTTTTTGGCATAGAAGGGGTAGATCCACTTTCCTTTGCTAACATGCTCCTCACCAAAGTAGCTGATCCCCCTGCTTGACACTAAGATTTATGTCCTAGATAGAGCTCATAGATCACTGAAGCCTAAGCCAAGCACAGGAGAGAGACCAAGATCTTTTGTTCTGAAGTTCTTAAATTTTCAACAGAAAGTTCATGTACAGAGAGCCCTTAGAGATAAAAACAACATCATTTATGAAGGCTGTAAAATTGGCTCTACGATTCCGGTTCGACAACCCTTTTTTCGACCAACATCTCGCCGACTGGAATCATGTTGACTGCAAGCTGTGGTTTACATGATTCCAGTGTGTCTCCTGGTCTGTTTTTTCTAGCGGGGGCTTTGCCCCTGAACCCCCCCATGCGAGGGGGCTCTGCCCGCCCCATAGGATTCTCGGTTCCAGTCATAGTTGTTTGGGGTGGGAGTGCAGGGTTGGGAGACAGTGTGCCCCTGTCTCGGGCACACCAACACAGCTACCTGTTGGTGATTTTGCCAACAGGGATGTAGTTCGCTGTGTTGGTGTCGGCGTACGTGAGGCATACCGTAAAATTAAGTTGTTCAGTGATCTTGCCCCTGAGACAATACAGAAGTGTAAAGCCTTCTCTCCTGTGAAGAAACGCCTTGAGAGAGGAAGGACTGAACTACAGTTTATTCTTCCCATCTCTTGATGGTACTAAGGAATACAACGGATTTGCAGTTGCTAAAACTGAACTAAACATCGACTTCCCTGCTTTGTTTGAAACCTTTGGACTTTCAGAGCGAAACCTGGTTTTAGAATGCTTGCTATACCAATGTTTCACTGTGTGGCTTTTAACATATTTTTGTGTGACTTGGTTCTGAGTGCATAACTTAAGCAGAGACTCTCATGTAAAAGAAAACACCTTCCGAGCATAGCAGTGACACTGATAATTTGTTATACATGGAGAGGCACCACTAGGGTTAGACTTTCTCCCCTTTAGGATTCGTAGGATGGAAATGAGACTTAGACCCTGTTCACACTGCAGGACACTGGAAAACAGTTCTTTAATACGTTCTTAGAAACGGATTAAAGCTTACCGTTTCAAAGCGTGCGCACTGTCAAAAGCGAGTTTTAAAACGTGTTGGTACCTTCACAAATCTGTGTCAGCATGTTCTCACAGCATAGTGGTACTGTTATGTACTCATCTGTTTTCTGGCACCCACAGCAGCTGAAAGCTGCTTACCATCATGCTTTTCGGTGGCGTTCAGTGTCCCATGATGCAATGCTTGTTGCTAGGCATTTTGTTTAGACATGGCTCCAGTGTGCGAGGTAGATCTCCTGTCCATAGCTGCTCAGTACAATACATACCTAAAATGCATGAGACTATGGAGACTGAGCAGGCGAATATCAGTGTGGAGGCGAAAGCAGCAGAGAATGAAGCTTCTTCAGCAGAGAGTGCTGCGATTTATCTTATTGATGTACCATAGTATGTACCATAGTATTGTGACAGCATGCATGAGCATGAGCATAGAGAAAGGTGACTGGTGCAAGCAAAGGAGCTCAGTGTGGTGGAATGATGTATTGTTGATCACATGGGAAGATACTGAATGGATTAAGAATTTCCGAATGTCAAAAGGGTCTTTCTATGTCATTTGTAGTGAAATCAGTGTTAAACGTCTTGCGATGACCTTGTGGAAGCTAGCTACCAATGTTGAGTGTCGCACCCTGGCCCATCTTTTTGGGGTTGGCCGTTCAACAGTGTGCGAGATTGTTTGTGAAGTCTGCAGTGCCATAGTGTTTGCTTTACTGCCATGTGTCATCCGTTTTGCCAATATTCCTGAAGTTATGGCTGGTTTTGAGAATGAATGGGGCTTTCTGTGTTGTGGAGGAGCTATTGATGCCACTCATCTGCCTATTATTTTCCCCCCAGAAAATGCCACCAAGTACTTTAACCGCAAAGGTTATTGCTCCATAGTACGGCAAGCAGTGGTGGACAACAAATTCTGTGTGAATATTGGTTGGCCAGGCAGGGTGCATGATGCGAGTTTTTAAAAATAGTTCTGTCTTTAGAAAGGACCAGAGTGGCACTCTTTCCCAGCTTCTGAGAGAGTTTTTGGAGGTGTGACAGTTCCCACTGTACTGATCAGTGATCCTGCCTACCCACTACTTCCCTTGGTCACGATTCATGAAACCTTTTCCTGATTACACAGACCCAAGGAAGCATAACTTCAACTACAGGCTCAGTCCTGCCTGTATGGTTGTGGAATGTGCATTTGGCTGGTTGAAAGGGTGATGGAGATGTCTTTTGAAGTGCATGGAGTTTACTCTAGATCATATCCCACTTATTGTTGCTGCGTGCTGTGTGCTACATAATGTACGCGAGGCCAAGTCTGAGGCATTCCTGCAGGAATGGATGCCATCAGCCGAAGTGTACCAACAACCAGGAAATAGTCAAATACACCTTGATGACACTTCAGTTGCAGAGACTCGTCGTCAGGCACATTCCATCTGGGAGGCACTAGCTACCTTTCTGCATGGGACCAAATCATATGTATATACTATGCTGCTGTGATGCAGTGTTTGGTGCATGGATGGGTCTGTTTCAAGAAGAGATATGTAGGGTGATGCTTTTAAAAGAATTATTATAATAAAATGAAACAGTACATAGCACACAGTAGTGTTGCATTTGGCTGTAGCATTAGCCAGTGCACAATGTGCACCATAACAGGGTTTTATTTAACTCTAAAAATTGATTAGGGTTTTGCTCATAAAAGTTCTAAAACATTGTGAAAATGCATAGCACTTGCCTCACTGTGTTTAACAAACATAACACTTCTAGAAAACCTATATAAATGCTTTCTGTACAGTTAGTATTGTCCCAAGAAAAAAAACTGCTAATCAATTATTTAAAACCCTGTATAAATCTGTGTGGATCACTACATGCCCTATATTTGTTTATTTTTTTATATTGCATTAATTGACAACTGGTAGTACTATTGCAGTTAAAAAAGTGAAACTGCCAAGAAAAATTAACCATTTTCTGAACTTAAACAGTTTTCTGCATTATGTATGCTTTCTGTTGTGCTGTAAGCAAGCACAGTTTAACATTGACTAATCGTCAGCAAGTTTGTTTGTAAAAAGAGTTTTTAACATCGTTAAACAACAATGGTTACTCTGTCAACAAACTTTAAAAAGTGTAAAGTTCTAAAATGGTTTTAAAAGTTGTTCAGCAATGTATGTCAACATTACCTGTAATCAATAATTAGTAACAGGAAAAAAATACTGTTGCAAAACTATTTGTAAAAAACAACTGTCACAGTTATTGTACAACTTTGTGAAAACCTTTAAAAAGTACAAACACAGGTGTATAGACAGCATAACCATACATTTTTGAAAAGTAATGACAATAAACTTTGGGCAGCTCTGGTGACACACTGTGAGACTATCTTTAACCTTCAACAGTACAAATGTGGTTTGCAAATGCAGAATTCCATGCAACAGCATGTGTCAACCAAGTAAACAATTGTGCTGACTGTCATCACAGTTCAGTTCATGTCATGTCCTCACTGAACAAGTCATCGGTTATAGTGCGGTTTGCACTTGCAGTGCCATAATATGTGGCAGGGGTTGATGAGCTTGGTCTGGCAGTGTCAGTGCCACCCAGAACAGTGATGGTCATGCAGCTCTGACGAGCTGTACTGTACATGGCACGTATGCATTGCTCTGTGGAGCCATCACCACTGTCTGAGTACTACCTGGAAGATATGCCACCTGGGATGATGATGATGTGGCTGTGTGGGATGTGAGGCCTTTTGTGGTTGGTGGGGTTGTTTATTGAAGTGCAGTATTTCTAGAAGTTTAACAAAAAATGAAGCAGACTGCTCTGCCTCAGCTTTTCTCATTCGCTCCTCCATTTCAAGTTCCTTCTGGGCTCGCTCTTCTTCTGCACTCATCATTTCTTGATGTTGGTCGATAAGGAGCTTTCGGGTAGGCTCAAACAGGGCCTCCATTACTTCCTGCAGATGGTTAATTTTCTTTTTCTTCCTCAGATTTTGGAGTGGTTCAGAAACAGACCCACGTTTCTGAGCTAAAGACATCAGCGTACTGGTGCTGGCACGACCTGCTGAGGTGTCTGAGGTGTCGAGCAGACTATCACATTCTACAGCTTGCTTAAATCCTGAGGAGGTGTCTGTAGGAGCTTCAGTGCGATGTTCCTCTTCACCTTCATCATCTGTAAAGATCAACAAGAGTATTGAGTGTACAGTTTGGAAATGGTTGGGGGGGGGGGAGGCAGGACAACAAATGTAATAAATACCTGACAGTGGCAGCTTCTTCACAGGGTAGTCTTCGGCAGCAGTAACATCTGTTGTATCACGTGCCTATTCTGCGCTTTCAACCACAATGCTAGGCTCGGTGGTGGGCCTGGTACCCAGGATTTGGTCAAGTTCCTCAAAGAAGGGGCATACTGTTCGTTTTGCACCTGACACTTTATTGTTGTCTTTCACGTGATATCTAACCTTCAGTTGCTTGATTTTTTTCTCTGCACTGTTTAGCACTCCTTTCTATACCTAGTTAATCCAGGTGCTGAGACACACGTTCATATACTTTTGTATTGCTGTGCACGCTGTTCAACTCATTTTGCACTGTCTCACTTGACCAATAGTCTATCAGTGTCTTGATGGAATGATCATTCCAGCTAGCTGCTCTGTCATTTGACATGCTGACAGCTCTTGAACTGCGCAGACTGACTGCACAAAATAATTTACAAAGCACTGTTACACTGTGCCGATATGGTCGCTGCTGCAATGAAGCACTTGACTCCAAAATATATAGTAATGACACTTTTTACACCCACAAACTGCTGTGCAGGACTGCCACAGCAATTCCACCTCGATTATAAATTTCCCTCCACTTCCCCGTTAGCTGCACATGCACAAAACAGCAACGAAAATGCATTCTGGGACACAGATGCAGTGCATCTTGGATGTGACCCAGAAAGCTGCTGAATCGAGCTCCGGAAGCCGTGTTGCCCTGCTCTCACTAACGGTGAGTCTGAATTACAATTGGAACAGTTTTGAAAACTGTGCGTCTGAATTACAATTGGAACAGTTTTGAAAACTGTGCTCAGACCTACCTCGAAGCAGGATATGAGCATGGTTCATGAAAACGGTTCCCACGTTGTGCTAAGTGTGAACGCAAACCGTGTTTGTGGCTATTTAAAACGTTTTACCACTGATAAAACTTTTTAAATAGCACAGTGCAAACAAGGCCTTAGCTCAGTCAGCGTGCCTAACCCCATCGTGGTCACTTCTGGAAATGAGACTTAGCTCAGTCAGTGTGCCTTACAGGTCAGGACTTGTAAATAATCAATTAAAGGGGGACAGCCATTTGAGTAGGGGCTACATTAGGCATTTAAATTCCTGCCCTAGTTAAAAAGGCTTTTTTCATTTTTTGGGATCGACCCCCAAAAAAAAAACCACTGAAACAGATGTCCCATTTTCAGGGGCAACCCGGAATTAGTTACATTGAAGACAACATTCAGTAGCAAAACCCATGGTACAGAGGATACATACAGAAAACAATGCAATTTTAGTTAATTACAATGTGGTATTTTACAAAACAATTGGAATCATTTCATCAAATAAATATTAGGGAAGTTCTGAATGTTAAGTACACATGCAGGATGTTACAAGTGGAAGATTGGTTTTGAGGAGATTTTGAAATGTCACAAGAGGAGCATTGTAGGGGGTGACAGCACCTTTTTAAAAAGAGTTGTGAAGTTTGCAGGGTGCGGTATCGTAGGATAAATTCTCGTGTCTTTTTTTTTTAATTGCTTCCACAGTGCTCCACCCTATCTCTTTTCCTTTAGGCATTCCGTTTCCGTGCTGCTCATCTGAACATACTGTGATACTATAAAACCTTTTGATTTTCCCAGTATCTCCACTTGTTGATGCCTTCATTCTCTCTCAGCAAGGGGTTTCCCCCTTCTGGCCATTAACCCCAGTAAAGGTGTTAAGCCTATTGAAAAGTCCCGTTGTTAAGGCATTATTGCAATTGTATTATTGTGATATGTTTAATCATATTTTTTTTTAAAGACAGTTTAAAAAAGAAAAGACTGCTTTACACAAGTGCATGGTTAGCTGCTCTGAGCTGTACCAGGTATTTCTAAAATAATACCCCACCACGTAGCAGTCAATCAGAACATACACTGGCCTCATGAATTACGAGCTTACAGTCGTGCTTTGACAGCACCAGTAATTTGTTGCCGTTGAAAGTGATTCCTTATAGAAAGTGTGGAGAGTTTTGTGCATCATCAGTTCACGTTCCTGACTTCTTCAGAGAAGGACAATCTGGCAGTACCTTTTTGCCCAGTAAACGCACAGTGAGCATTCTGTAAAGATTTTAGCATTTAGCTTACCTATATTTGAATGGCTATCTTTTTCTGTGGACAGTGACAACAGCAAAAAAAAAAATCACCCACCCCACCCCGACCGGTTCTTGTTCCCAGACTTGCAAAAATGAAATTGTTGGTTTAATGCTGTACTTCCACTGTGCAAGCATTATTGAGGTGCTGTAGTGTGAGTTGTTTTGTCAGTTGACAGACATCACTGAGAGGATTTTAGCAAGTGCTACACCAATCAGGAAGAATTGCTATGATTCTTTATTCTGCCACCTTCTTATCCTCTTAGGCACGGGGCTGCTGTACGTCAGTTGAAGCAGATCTTAAAGCTCTTTGGAAGATTCTGGGCCGTGGGCACGTACAGCAGTGCACTTTTACCATGATAACACTGACGATATGTAGTATGGGATACGTGGCTTCTCCCTCCTAATTTTTTCTTGTGACAGCTCAGCTTTTGGACAAGCAAGATTTGGGATTGTATAAATGTTTGTTGCCAACTTTTTTGGATTTTATATCATGGTGCACAAACATCCTGGCCAAATGTTTATTGTTGTGCTTTCTGGAACATGGTATGCCTCTGCTGTCAGTCTGAAAGAATTGCACCTCTAGGTGGGTATAAATAGTGCTTGATTATAATTGCTTTTACTTTTTGTAGGTAAATGTAACATTGAAGACCTGAAACAAAAACAAAACAGAACAGTGGTTTATAAAATGTACAGTCATCATGTGGAAAATTATAACAAAGCTTTAAAACACTGCTACTAAATTTTTTGGGGTGCAGAATATTTTATATCATTATGGGTTTAGTAACTGTTGTTTCTTATTGTTTAACAAGGGTCTCGCATGCTGATTGGGCTAGAGAACAGCAGAGCAAAGCTGAGTGGTTTTCTCTGCCCAACCAGTACAAGAGACGCATGTTAAACAATAAGAAACCAACAGTTACCATACCCATAATCATATTATATGGCAATGGATCACCATAATATTATTATAGGTTTAATTTAAACCTCTTTTATTTCTAGAGTTGCAATTTTTGGGGTGTCTTTTTTTTTTTTACTTACTCTTTTCGCACCTTGCTCCACTTGTCGGGCCATCCACCCGGTCACGGACCCCCCTCGGCTGTGGCATCCCCACATGAGCCGCTCTCCTGGGACCCCCTGGATTGCCCTCCAGGGTGGGGACATGGCACCCGGCCCTAAGGTTCCATGAACAACAGGATAGGGCGTTAGTTGGCCTGGGGAGCCGATTTGCAGCCGAGGGGCAGACATCATGTAGGCAGTAGAGGCAGGCTTGATTTTTTTTCCCCTGTAGGCGGGGGAGGGACGGACGCTGGCTTCATTACATGTTACCGTCCCCTGCCTGCACTGCCTACATGAGTCTTTGCCGACGCCTGTTATTGTGGTGCTCCTGGCCTCCGCCAGGGGTCCCCCGTGCTCCGGCGACATCCCACACCTTCCCCCCGGAAAAGGAGAGCAGTTGTGGGATGCTCACTCCTTCTCCCCCTGGCCGGCCCTCCAATGACCTGAGTCCATTTCTCAACCCGGGTCACTGGCGCCGCAAGCGGAAATACAACCACTGCGCTGGCAGGCCAGCCAATTGTCTTTGGTTTCTGAGCCCCCCGCAGTGTTTTACTAGTTTGACCAACATAAGCCGCAGCTCTGTGATGTCAGCCGGATAAGCAGTATTAGGAGATGGCTGTACAAAGGATATGAGGTAAAAACGTTCTCCTCACTGACTGGCTACGGGTAATCCATTGCCATATAAAACTCCAACCAAGCACCTTTCAGTATTGGAAAAAAAAAAAGCAACTTGAAGAATGGTCAGGGGTTTGGCAGTTGAAATTCAATGAAAGGAAGTGCAAGATAATGCATATGGGGCACAAAAACCCTGGCACAATATATCAGTTGGGGGGTGAGGATATAGCATGCACCAAGCAGGAAAGGGATCTTGGGATTATCATCTCTGATGACCTCAAGGCAGGGAAACAGTGTGATAAGGCAGCAGGTAAAGCAAATAGGATGCTGGGATGCATAGGCAGGGGCATCACCAGCAGGAAAAGGGAGGTCATAATTCCACTATATCCACTATACAAGCCACTAGTGAGGCCTCACCTGGAGTACACTGTACAGTTCTGGATACCTTACCTACGTAAGGATATAGACAGGGTAGAGAAGGTTCAGAGGAGGGCAACAAAGATGGTGCATGGATTGCATCACAAGTCCTATGAGGACAGGTTGAAGGAACTAAACATGTACTCCCTGGAGGAGAGGAGGGAGAGAGGGGATATGATAGAGACATACAAGTATCTTACAGGGAGGAACAGGGTGCAGGAGTCACGCTATTTTTAAGCGAAAAAGATGTTCCAGGACTAGAGGGCATGGGATGAAGTTGGAGGGAGGACGATTCAGAGGAAACGTGAGGAAGAATTTCTTCACAGAATGGGTGGTGGACAAGTGGAACACCCTGCCAGATGAAGTGGAGAGGGCTGAAACAATCACAGGATTTAAGAATGCATGGGATAGACATAAAGGAATTCTGTAGATCGGGGGTGAGGGGCAACAGACTTCTTGGAAAACATAAACTGAACTTACAAGCTCAAATGGGCAGACTGGGTGGGCCATAGGCCCTTATCTGCCGACATTGTCTATGTATCTATGTATGTATGTAACTTTAGACAGTTAGATGCTAGATATAGCTGGCTTCCAATTCACCACATAAGAACCTAGGAAACCCTGGATCATCCGGAAGTATATTTCAGATGCAGTGCTTTTCTTTTATGTACATTTTTGGCACCCCAAGTGCAAAACAGCAAAATACAAGAGAGTTGGAACCAGCCCACCTGCTCGTCTCTGACCAGTTTCGGTGTGAGACCTTTGTCAAGGTATGTTTAAAACAGTACATCCTAAAGAAATTTTAATTCTAATTGTTTCCATTTTTTTTTTTTGCCTACTCTTTTTATCCCCCCCCAGCCATCCTGGCCGGCCACTCCCTCGGGCAGCCAAGGCCCCACCACCACTGAACTCTCCCCGTTGCCTTCTTGCCACCTCCATGTCTACTGATGCCCAGTTGACCCAACATATCCCTTCGTCAGGAGGGCCCTCCCCTAGTCATGGCCAGGAGGGGAAATTAGCCAGCAGGTGTTCTGTTCCTCACGGGTCATGGCGGGGGACAACTCGGACACCTCCGGGCTTAACGGTGCACAGGGAAGCCGGCCACTGTCATCTGGCTGGCCAGGTGGCCATATTTTCTGATTATGTTTCCCTGCCCTCTCAGTGCGGTCACATGCTCTGAGCACACCTGCGGTGCACTGTCATCCACACTGCATATGTGTGCTGGCACTATGGGCCTCACTGGAGCCGTGCAAGGCTCAGCCCCATCCCCACCCCCAGGGAGGAGGAGGAGGAGAGCATCTCGGGGATGCTCCAAACCCTCCCTGCTGGCTTCCACTCCTGTTTTCCTGGACTTGGGTGCAAACGTGGGTAGACAGCGTGCCAGGCAATCCCCCATCGCCTGGTGCAACAGAGACATCTTTGTTGCCATTTTTAATTCAAGCTTAGTTTAATACTGTTTAATGCTAACTTTTTGACTGTGATTAAAGAGCAGGATTCTAATCTTTAAACACCGCCCTCCCCCAAAACGTACAAAGAATCCTACCTTGCCCCCAAGTCTAAAGCCTACAGTAATGTAGTCATTTATCGCTGCCAGTATTTAGAGAGGGAAGGGATTGTAATTTGGCTTTATGTAGCTGAGGGCCCAATCCCTTCCACTTCTCTATTCAGAGACATGCTCCTGTGCTAGCACAATTTATGATTTCAGCACAGGGAGGGCATGGAGGCGTGCTCCATAGAATATAATAGGGACAATTTTTAAGTGCTTTCTAGTATACGTTTGAGTTCCGATTATGACAAATCAAGACCACGACTCAACTAACAAAGACCTTGTTAGTTGAAGGGTGGCCTTGATTTGTCATAATCAGAACCTAAAGTATATTAAAAAGCACTTCAAAACCATAATATTGTGCTCTATGGATTGTGTCTCTGTGCTTTCCTGTACTGACATCATAAAGTATGAGGGGAATGTCTCTGAATGAAAGTGGAAGGATCTGGCTCTAGGCTCCATGAGCCAAAATATGATCCGGTCCTCCCAAGTACTAGCAGCCATAAATTAAAATTTACATTGCCTTAGAAGTGGGGCCAGATGAGCTTTCTTTATGGGTTTTTTTATGGAGGGGGGCAGAATTTTGAAAGAGAACAAATCTGCTGTTTAAAGCAGCAGTACTGTATAATCAGGAAGTGATTATCCAAATTCTGCTTATTGACTGTAAGCATGCAGCCCCTGTTCCGGTTTCTATATCTGTAATATTTTTTTCCAGCGATCTGTATTTTTTTTTCAGATATTTAAAACGAGTGCCGGCCCGGTGGCACTGAGGGTTGAGGAGCTGGACGCCTGACCTCGCGCTACACCAGCGATCCATGTTTGGGAACATGCATGGGCCACCAGCGGTCTGCAGGGAGGAGAAGGATCAAGCATCTGAGGGACTGCTCTCCTTCTCGGGGGGGGGGGGCACCAGCAGTCAGTGTCTGCTGGCCGCTGGTGGTGGCTGGGGGACAGCACACTGACGCTTTGAAAGGGGGAGGAAAGGAGGCAGACGCTTGGAGGAGCATGTGTGGACACATGCGTGCTCTCTCCATAGGGCATCATTGCACGCCTCCTCTCCTAAGGGGAGAAAAAGGGAGGAAAATCAGTCCTGGGCGTGGCATGATGACAGCTGATCCCCGCAGGCCCCGCTCCCGTGAATAGCGGTAACTTCCGCACCAGATTCGTTCCGGCTGGTTGCAGGATCCCCGCCGCCCGCCACTGTGGGAAAGCCGTGGAGGACAGCGGAAGGTAGGCCGCGAGTGGGGGATGGGGCTGGGGCTGGGGCATCTGGCATGAAGGTGTGTCAAAAAAAAAAAAAAAAAAGATATTTAAAATGAATTTCTATTGTTGTGGATCCACAGAAAATATGGCTGGTGCCACATATACAGCCGAACTCCCACCTCACACTGCCCTGTGCTGTGTGCTCCCGCTGTCCCAATGTGAGTTCAGCTAAATGCAGTCTCTGATGGGGATACAAAGCTGAACTTGAGTAACTATCTCTTTTTTAATAATGAGTGCTAAAAGTTAGTTTAATCACGCTCTGAAAATCAAACTGTGTTACTGGGCATATACATGACTTGCAGTTTCTTGTGAACGCACCCAACTCTCAGAAAGCTGTAGGACTAGAAAATGAAACTGCAAACCATGTGCATGCGCAGTAGGCAGCAGAGGGTTCCCATTCAGCATTGCGAGTGGGAGAAACATAACAACAACAGAGAAAAAACGGAGCAAATTACGGGATGATAGTACAGTGGAAATTAGAAAGAGTACCCGTTAAGTGCTCAACGGAGCACAGGGAGCAAAATGGTGCAAAAGATTCAATTTTTTTTTTTAATCTAGTACTGGTGGTTTGTCTTTTTGTTCTTGCTTCACGTTGTCAATGGGGAGTTTATACATATGAGTAATGAACACCCCCACAGGGGTAGCGATACAGCCCGAAGCTTTCAATCGGCATAGAAGCTTGGACACCTGAGCATTCCGAACTCACCAATTCCTGAGTCTGTTCTGTGTCACTAGAGGGGTAGGCAGCATGGCAGAACTCTCTGGAAGAATCATTTGTTTATAATTGTTTTATTTTCTGACTAGGATTGTGCAACTGGGAGGCAGGTTGGTGCTTCCTGTTGACAGGGAACACCCTCAAATTAAGAAATCATGCCTGTTAAGCTACGGCTTTCAAACCAACTAACCTGCCATTTAGTGTCATTTCAATGCCTGCTGTGCATGACTTCAGAGCCACATGCCATGTTTTTGCATAGGGTATGCATCAAAGGTCTCTGTTCATAGCCTGGTGCCAAGGTAACTTATTGGGGGGGGGAGTACAGTTAGTTTGTGGGTCCTTAACTAATTTACTCTTTCTTTTTTTCTCCCTAGCGTGCTTATGGTGACGGACCCACCCCCATTCCTGGAGACTAGGCAGTTCTGTCTCGAGGGATAGATCACAGCAGCTGAGTATTTTAAACAGAGAGAGAGAGACCCTTTTTCTGAGTAGTGCCCTCTCCTGTTCAGTTTAGGCTGTTTTTCCTTTGAACCCCAGAGGCTGCAAGTAGTGCTCCTCCTTTTGGGAAAGGCTGCACAAAGGAAGATATAATATGCTCTCTGAGCAATTCCTTTGATGGCTCCCTCCTGTGTTCCTACAGAAGAAATTTCTGCCCCTAGAGCAATGTCTGTTTTAGCACTGACCTGCAGACGTTTCTGCCCTTAGAGCAATGTCTGTTTTAGCACTGACCTGCAGAAATCTCTGCCCTCAGAGCAGTCTCTGTTTTAGCACTGACCTGCAGAAATCTCTGCTGTCAGAGCAATCTCTGTACTAGCAGCGTTTTGGATCTCAAAGAGAAATCTCCCCAGTGGAGGTTGCACTCAGGGGAAATCATTACGTTTCTCAGATAATTGCCAGTGTTGATTACGGTGTTTGAGAGCCAGGTTCTGCCATTTTTGCGCCATTTATTTTCTCTCTCCTTTTCTGTAGCGTAGCTGACACCATGGCTGGCAGCTTACCAGTGTAGGTTGCTCCCATCTTCACAAGCGCATCTATTTCTTTTTGCAGTTCACTGCGGTGCACTCCTGTGGGTTGTGTGTGCTCCTCTCGGTGATTCTGAGCCTGTTGGCCACTCACTGTGGTGCGCTTCCGTTCAAATCATGACATTATGTGCTTGGCGTGACGTCACCATGCAAGTGCTTGTCCGTGCACTGCCTGTTTGGCTCGCCCAGAATAGTAGCTGATGTGAAGCATTGTTTCTCCAGCTCCTCTTCATTCATGGATCCTGCAGAGTGCTCCGAGGCGGAGCATGTCTCCACAGCACAGTACTGATTGCTGTTGCCAGTAGTCTTCTGGCATCCCGACTTCATGGGAAGTGCTGAGGGTGAGTGTCTGGGTGGCACAGGCGGGCCCACTAGATGTGCTCATTGGAGAGCATGGGCTCAAACAGAGAGATAGCTTAGGTACAGAAATTGAGTTTTTTTCTGTATTATTTGATTTTAGGAGGTAGCACCATGGATAGTAGGAGACCAGATTAAGACATGTAAGACCTCCAGGAGGGTGATGATACCCCCTTCTTTAGGGTCTCTACCTTAATTGTTTCATGAAATTTAACATATCTGTTTAGGTCCTCCACAGTCGAACCCTGAGCGAGGGGGGGCACCTGCTGCACCGACTGGCAGTGGCATGGCTAAGATGCACACACACCCCTTTTTTTTTTTTGCTGCTGTTAAATGAGCTGCTGAGTTATGATGTTCTGTAGGATATTCCCTCCAGCACACCCGTATGGAAGGTGGACCACTTAGGGGGAGTCCATACAGGCATGTCCAGGTGCGCCAGAGCAGGGCAGTACTGTTCACTCACATTTGCAGACAGCCCCTGGCTTTGACAGCAGGAACTATCAAGATGAGGATACAGGGGGCACAGGGTAAATCCTGACCTGTCAGCTCTATCTGATGAGTATCCCTCAGAAGAGGGGTAAGGGGAGGGCACAGAGCCTCAGAAAAAGATTCTGACTTCTCCTCTCTTTGCTACAAGGTCCTTGTGATATTTTATAATGGGCAATTATTGGACATTGTGTCTGAAGGAGGTGTAGGTCACGAAGGCCTTGGATGTGAATCCTATGTTGTCCACATCCTCCTCGGTGGAGAGGAGCCCTGAGAAGTGGGAGGTTCCTCAAGTAGCAGACAAGGATGTACATAATTCTGTCAAGCACTCAGCCATGCCTATGAAAGGTTTGGCAGCCCTGACACACTGGTGATAATAGGGTGGTCACCTCTTACTGAAGATCTTCTGCCTTGCCTCGAATGGGATAAATATTTGAGCATCATAGACGTCGTTTGCTGTTTCCAGAACATTAATCTCATGGGTCACTGTTTTAGGTACAGTATCTGTGTCCTTCGAGAGCCAGAGGGAATGAACATTTTGCAGGTTGTCTCCATGACCTCCGCTTCTCTGGAGGAGGCAACAGTGGTCACATTATGTATCCTGGTGTGCTCTGCTGTCATTATTGTGGCAGTTGTGTGGAGTAGATGGCCCTGGCTCTGGGGCATGGACCCAGGCGCCCAAGTCAACCTACGCTTTGTCGGAGGATTATTATGGTGCCTTGGTCTGGCCAACATTTTAACGGATGTCCAGAACAAGCAAGAACTACTACTGGGTTCCAGGCACCAACAGCGGGCAGCCCTACAATAACAGGGTGGGGGGTTCTCAGCAATGACAATCCAGAGGTGGTGTCAGTCCTTTCAGATTTTTCTGAAGCCTGGGGAATGGACAGAACTATTCCAGTTTCAAGGATAACTGTGACAGAGGGTCCTTCAACCACAGTTGTAATGGAGGTGCGGGAAGAGGGGAGAAAATCACAATGAGGGTACACTGGCTCATCTCTGCCCCCAGCCTCCCCCATTAGTGGTGAGAAAAAATTCCAGTTATGAACCCAACTAGCATCAGTCACTTGAAGGCTGGAGATTTGGGCTGTGGGCTTTGCCATATAGTTCTCCACAGTACCCACAAGAGACTGTTTCCTGCAATTTCAGTTACTTCAGGATCAGGGGAACTGGCAGGTAGTAAGTCAGTCTGTAGCTCACTTGATACAGATTGAGGCAGTTTTCCCAGTTCCTCAAAAGAGGAGGTCCTTGGAATTTATTCAGTTTATTTGGTGGTTTCCAAGAAGTTGGAGGTTTCCGACTGATGCTGAACCTGAAATAGTCAAGTGGGTAAGCCACAAATCTCCATGGAGGAGTCCTTGAGAGTCATCCAACAGGCAGTCCAAGCAGGGGGGTTGTTTAGCGTCCTTTGATCTGAAGGATACCTGTCATCACATCCCTGTTTACCAGTCACTCCAGAAATTCCCAAGGTTTGTGATCCAGGGTTAGCATTGCCAATGCCAAGCACTCTCATTTGGTCTGATGACAGCACCCAGAGTTTCAAAAGTCCTGACCGTACTAGTAGTGCAACTGAGTCTGAGTGGATATCATGTATACCTCTACCTGGATGTCTTGTTCATTCATGCTCCAACAGCCCAGCAGGTGGATCAGTGTTAAGGACGTTAGAGGTTCAGCTTCAGAGGTTGGAGCATCTGGTGGTGGTGTTCCAGATGGATGAGGGGAAAGATTCTTCCTCATAAGTCTTCTCTGAATTGAGGGATCAATGGCCAAGAAGCTAGTAAGTAGTTGTGGGCCAAGGCTTCAGATTCTAGGCAGAATGTCTGCTATGTCAGAGCTTATGCGTCCCCTCCAGAACAGGATGCTGGCGGTCTGGTTTCCAACCTAGGCAGACTATCAGGTTCTGATCCTGCTGTTTTGAGCGATAATGCAGTCGCTGGCATGGTGGGAGAACTTCTAGACCCTCAGTAAGGGTTTTTTCTTGAAAGCCCCATCAGGGAAGTGACAGCTTTTTTGACTGGAAAAGTAGAATACACAAATCGCTTTTCTTAGATTGAAGGCCATTACCAAAGTTTAAATCAGTTTCATAAGTGAGTGCAGAAACATGAGAGAAACTGTCAGTATCAGACTAGGTTAGATTAGCAATATGACCATTGCTGTGATTAAGAAAATAAGGGGGGGGGGGGGGCATTTTTAATGTGAAAGCTTACCACTGGGTATGAATTTAATAGCTACTGAGTTTGGGAAAATACATCCAGCTGTGTTGCTGTACCTAGTGCTTTACTCTCAGTTGTATTTAGCCCTTCACATTCTGTGTGTGTGTCCATGAGTCTGGCTTGCATACAGTCTTATTCATTCTTAAAAGTTTTGGTGTTAATCTGGGGTAAGCAAATGTATGTTCTGATGTGCAGCTTTGCTCAGAGAGGTACATAAATTCTTTACTCCCATTATCTGTGGACATAAGGAACTCCCCTTTTCATTATATGGTCTGCTCCACGCGACCTCCTGAGGGAGTTTTCTTGCTGGGATACTGTCCAGAGTATGTTGTATTTTTGCTGCGGTGTAATGAAATTTGCCAGAATGTATTTAAAGTATTAGGGTGATGGATGGATCCGTGGTATTTGGCTGTGCTGGTAGATAACTGAGTTGAGTAAAAGTCTGAGGTGACATACATTACAGTCAGTTTATGTTCTCCAAGGAACAGGTTTGTGGTTTGATAAACTGACCAGACTGGATGGCTCTTTGGTCTTTTTATTTATTTATTAGCTTTTGGTAACCGGGTAAGTGCACTAGGCAACAGTCCTGCCTATTTTCAGGCACAACCCGGGGAGAGTACAACAAGAGTAATAAAATCAAGACAACAGCACAGTATCAACAAATCAGATACAGTCACAACAGTATGGGAGAACACATATGATTTAAATACTAAACAGACAATAAGTCAACAAAAATCAAGATACAGCAAGAACAGGCAATGCCTCAACGTCCCCAAAACAGAAGAAATGGGGAGGAGACACACAGTTAATTACATTTACAGATTCCAAGTGCATAGAGGTGTGAGAACAGCGACCGCTTAAAGGAATGGTGGGGGGTGTTGAACCAGGGTGGCAGGACTCCAGAAGTTAGGGGCAAAATAAGTGAAAAGGCCTGTTCCCCCATTTTGTAGCACACGGCAGGACTGATAGCTTGGGACAGATGAGACCTGAGCGAGCGGACACATAAGATAGGGGTAAGCAAGTCTCAGGGAGACGGGTTGGGGGCCCAGGGAGCGAATCAACAAAAGCACCCTAGGGAGTAAGAGCGAGGTCTTTGGGAGATAGCCAGTGTAGGCTAGAGTAGAGCAGGCAGTGATGCGTCAGTTGAGGGGCAGATAAGGCAAACCTACATATATTGTTATAGGAAGTGTCCCATTTGCTGAGCACACTGGTATTAATATTGAAGAGAACAGGGAGGGCATAAAGAAGTTGCGGGAGTAACACGCCTTTAGCTACTGCTAACCTAGTAGAGGGGGTGAGTGAGTGCTGCACACGATAGGCAGTGCCTATTCTAGTATTAACGGCCCGGCACACCTCATTGATATGCAAGGAAAAATCAAGGGCACGGTCAAGCGTGACCCCAAGGTATTTGATAGTCACCGCATTAGTAACAGGTGTCCCCTCCTGACTGAGGACAAGGAGCTTAGAGGATTCTAAGCGCACTTTTTTAGAAGACCTGAACAGCATGGCCTGCGTTTTACTTATGTTAAGGATTTGTTGGTTGGCAGACAGCCAGGATTGGAGAGATTGAAAAACCCATGTGAGAGTATGGTTAATATCAGCAACAGTTTGTGCAGATTGGTAGAGCACTATGTCATCTGTATACATGAGGTGGTTGCTGTGAAGGGACGTACACTGAATGTTGTTTAGGAAGAGGGAAAAGAGAAGAGGACCAAGAATTGAACCCTGAGGAACACCCCGGGTAATTGGGATGGAGGAGGAAAGAGTTTTGCAGTAGGAAACAGCCTGGGAGTGGTTTTCCAGGTAGCTACTAAACCAAGATAGGGTGGATTCGAAGCACCAATGTCACTTAGTTTGGACAGCAGGAGCGGGTGGTGAACCATATCGAAAGCTTTGGACAGGTCAGTGAACACTGCACCAGTGAGCAGGCCCTTATCCATGTTGCTTTTGATATCACTCGTGAGGAGGGACAGTGCTGTGGTAGTACTATGCCCCACCCTAAACTCATGTTGGGAGGGGGACTGAAGATTATGGTGACTGAGGTGATCAGAGACCTGTCGATGGACGAGCTTCTCCAGAAGTTTACTAAGAGTGGGGAGTAGAGAGATGGGTTGGTAATTTGTCAGAAGTTTAGCATCACCCTTCTTGTAGACAGGGATAGTTCTAGTTGATTTCCAGATCAGGAGGACAGTGGCAGTGCTAATCGAGAGGTTGAAAAGTCTTGTTATGGGCCAGGCAAGCCAGGTCGCAAACAGCCTGATAATCTGTGGGTGCAGTCCATCAGGGCCAGGGCTGCCACTAGCAGGAACTGATTTGAGTAGGTCCAGAACTTGCTGGTAGGTGACCTGAGCCAGCACCAGAGAAGGTAGTGTAGGGGAGCAAGTCGAAGGGACCAACCCAGGATTGGGGAGCATAGGAGAGGCTAAAGTAGGAAGGGAGAAGAAGAAGAGGGAGTTGAAGGCATTGGCAGTGGTGAGAGTGGTTGCAGTGGACATCATTAATGTGCATATTAGTAGGAGTAGAGGGCTTGTTGTTCCCAAGAATTTCCTTGATTCGGGACTAGTATTTTTTTGGACATGTGGAGGAGGCGCTAAGGAGGTTCCTGAAGTAGTAGCTTTTGGCAAGACTAATCTCCTTTTTGCATTTATTACACAGTGTTCTGTATGTATCAAAATCCATAGGAAGGTGGGAAGACTTCCAGGCAGACCACATTTTGTCCCTGAGTTTCAGAAGGTGAAGCAGGGGGCGTTTAAGCCATTTTGTGGTTTTCCCTTTAACCCTTCTTGTGGTAACAGGGATATGTTTATTGTGCAGCGCGAGAAGGGAGCTGTTAAAATACTTTATGGCAATGTTTATGTCATTAGTGGTGTAAATAGGGGACCAGTCAATAGAGTTAAGATCATGTAAAAAGTTATCTAAGTTTAGTTTGGAGAAGTTGGAAAAAGTTAACACTTTGGTGGGGAAAGAGGGAGTCCCAAATACAGTACACAGGTAGTGATCACTAATAGTGTGTGGGAGAACACCCACAGAGGAAAAGGCATCCTTTCTATTAGTAAGAATCCAATCCAGGAGGGTAGCACTAGTTCCACCATGCGAGATTTTGGTGGGTTCCTGTACAAATTGAGAGAGATTAGCCTTGCTAGTCGGAGAGGATAGGAACCCAGAGGATAGGCCGAGCTAGTCCAAATTGAAATCTCCAAGACAGATGATATCATTTTTTCCAGACACGGCTAGTAGATAATCCATGAACTCCTCGATCCCAAGCGTGGCACATCTGGGGAGTATACAAGTACAGAAAATGTGTAGGTTCTTTATACTCCCAAGCAGTAGTAGAGAATGTAGTACTTCACAGTTGGCAAGTGGGGGAGCTGGGAGTAGAATGATGTTTAGCTATGGTTTATAGTAGAGAGCAAGTCCACCTTATGCCATCATTGCCTGTGTTTCTATGACCAGTATGACTTGGATTAGCTGAAGGAGTCAATTTTTGGGAATCAGAATTACCTTGTAGGATTCCAGTGCACCAAGGAGAACAATTCTGATGGACTGCCTGGAGATTTTTTTTCCCAAATGTTTAACCAGGAGAGACACACTAAGCTGAAAGCTTCTCTATAGCTGTGACCTGGGAACAGTGAAGAGAAGGTTCCACCTCAACTGACTGACTGTTTGCATTGTTTTGTTAGTTATGTATGTATGTACGTACTGTATGTATTTATTGATTAATTACATGTTCAGCCAGATAAGCAAAGCGAGATCAAAGGAGGATTACACTAGGTGACCTCCTCTAAATCCGAATAATTTTGAGACAACTGTGGACAGCCAGTCACCATAGCAGTCACCACAGTATTAAGTGTTTATTGGGTTGGGACACAAGAGAGTCTCAGGTTCCGGAATGTGAGTACTGCAATATGTGCAGAGTGTGACATAGCCAGTTCTGAGTGCAGTATTATATTTTTTTAATATAAAATGTATTAATGTCTGTGCTGAAAATTCACATGCTCTAGGAATGACCTCACTCACCTCCCCCAGATTCCAGCTGAGAGATGAAAGCTGTGGGAAACGGCTGACAGTATGCGAGTTCACACACTCAGTTTTTGAGAGACAATGTGTTACCTGGAAGACTTTAATCAAGGATCCTCTGAGTTTCTCTGAGTTAATTACAGACTTGTTTAAGTTAATTTTGTTAAGAGAGAAATCATAAACTAGGTTTATGATGTTAGAAATGGAAGCTAGGAAATTACACAGAGGTGAGAGGTCATAAATGCTCACATGAAGCCTGTGTGAGGAGGGTACAGTATGAGATCAAAGAAAGTGTCATTTAAAACTTGAGTTATGCTAAGGTTGCAGAATTAATACTTGAAATTACATCCTGTGGTTGTATAGCAATATATATTTTTTTAGATATTTTGACAGAGGAGGAGCTGGATGACATCATCCAAAAAGGGGTTGGCAAATACTGCTTGTAAAGATAAAGATTATTCTTTTTCAGTGTAGAGAGACACTTTTAGCTGACTCTAACCAAGATAACATCTGATCACTGAAAACAGGTATTTAGAAAGCTAGACAAAATCTAAATATAGTTGTAGGAATTGCACTGTTTTAAACCTTGTTTTGTTTAAAGATTTGTATGTCTTTTGATATGAGTTCTGTATTGTATGTTTGAAGTATTATTATATATTTTAGTAAAAACTCTAATTTTGGAGAAAACCTGGTCTGTCTTTGAATTGTTTTCTTTTGCTGAGGAATATTTATGGTTATAGCAGACAGCAGACATAGCTTGTATGGTGGTACCAAACTGGAAAGAGAAGCGTTTTAAAATCCGAGGTCTTCATTAAAGTTTTAAAGGGTTCATTTCTGAATACCTGGTTAGGTGCCCCCTGAAGACAGATATATCTGAGCCTGTGCATTGGGTATGCTAGCAAGAGGTTAACAGTTTGAATCCCTCCAGAACTGAGACCAAAGGTTGATCCGAACTCACAAAAACAGACAAGAAGGTTACCTTGTCTGTTACGCTGTTCACAAGACTGCGCTCAGAGGTTTGCACTTTGGGAGTAGAGAGCCTGATCTGCTGAGTGAATCTGTGACAGATTGGTTGGCAGCGGTGGCATAATTTTGGTATCACAAGCTTTATTGTTCTGTCAGCTGAGACCATAAGCTCTCTTGCAAAGAAAGAAAAAGATAAGAGTTTTATTTAAAAAAAAAAACAGAACTATATATCACTTGGTGTACAGTCAAGTTCCTACCTATTTCATTTTTTTTCTAAAGTGCAAAGTCAGAGTAGCAGTAGTTAGGAAAGATGGCATCCTACTACAGCAGGCACACTGTAGAACAGTTAAAACAGTTGTGCGAGGACAGAGGAGTCCTGTTTGAGGTGAAAGCCAGTAAGCAGAACCTCATAGAGGCCCTGACTGTAGCAGATACCCAGAGCAGGGAGTCACAGACTGTGACTGAAAGGGACCAGACCTCCAGTGTGGCAGAACTAGTGGCCAGTGAGGGGTCCTGAGCCTATGAGGCGGACAGCAGGGCCACTGTCAGCGAAGGGCCACAGCAACAGGGGAAGGTCACCAGTATCCTGAATCCAGAGGTACTCAAGCTGCAAATTGAGTTGCGGAGGATAGAATTGGAGGCAGAGCGACAACAGAGGGAGGCAGACCATGAGGAACGTGAGCGCCAGCGGAGAAGAGAGAGAGTGAGAATGCAGAGCTGCAGAGGAGAGGAGAGAAGAGAGGCACACCAGTGGCAACACAAACTGGAGAAGCTACGACTCCAACCAGCTTGCACCAGGGCAGGTAAGTGGCTTGGGTTTAACTTGGACTGCAGGACTGGGTTACAAATTGAACTCTAAATTAATAGCTGAGTTTAAGGATCGGGAGGACATGGACACCTTTTTAAATTCTTTTGAAAAAGTTTGTATTCAGGCTAAAATTCTTAGAGAGTCCTGGAGCTTCCAGCTATCCCCGCTACTTACCGGAAAAGCTCAGAATGCATTGGGTCAAATGAACAATGAAGACAGTGATGATTACAGCAAGTTAAAAGCTGCACTACTGAAAAAGTTTGAATTAACTGCTGAATCATACAGAGCTAAATTCCGTAAGCTCAGGAGAAGCCCTGATATGAGCTATGAGGTGCTAGCCATGAAACAACGTCGGTTTTGAAAACATTGGTGGGTAGGAATTGAGGCAAACACTGTTTATAAAATTGGAAATGTGATTTTATTAGAACAGTTTTATTGGGCATGCCCAGCAGAGTTAAAAACCTGACTAGAGGATAGAGATCCAAAAACAGTGCAAGAGGCTGCTGAACTCTCGGACCGCTATGCCAAGAGCAGACCTGCTCTGAGAGTGAATGGGGTGAGTGTGGCAGTGCAGAAAGGGAAAGGCGCGCCTTCAGGGCAGCTAAAACCCTCACTGCTTCCACCAAAACCAGTTAGCCCCAGGTTTCAACGAAAAGATTTATCTGAAGTAAGAAATGCTTGTTGGTTATGTAAAGAAACTGGGCACATTGCCAGACAATGTCCAAGAAGGGCAAGCAATAATATGCAAATTAGTACCAGAAAGCAAGTGGGTTGTTTGTGTGTCCCTGGAAGTATGCCAGTGAACATGAGGGAACACATGCACCCAGTCATAGTAAATGGCGTATAGATGCAGGGGTTAAGGGTCACAGGGGCATCCCTGATATTGGTAAAAGGGGATCTGGTCTAGCCTGGTCAGCTTATACCCAATAAGTACGTGACTGTACAGGACTTTGCGGGTGAAGAGAAAACATTGCCACTGGCCAGTGTTCTCCTGGACTAGGTGAAACAGGGGGAACTGTGCAACAGGTGGCTGTAGCCAAAACGTTAGCTGTAGATGTGCAGTTACCCGTAGCCAAGCGGCAAGGGAACATAGCAGTTCCCTGAACCCCGCAGAAACCAGTGTGGAAACCACGGAGAGGCTGGTTCCCCAGCCTGTGTCTCCAGATGGGGATACTGATAAAAGGGGTAGAGATTTCCCCGGTAGCGAGTGACCACACAGCTACGGAAGGTTACTCCGAAGAAGGAGGGGTGACCAATTGTCAGAGGGTTAGGATTGACAGGGATCCTGAGGACCCTGACGTTAATTCTAGGGACCCTAGTTTAGCGACTGAAGGGGACTTGTCCCATGCCTTGGGACTGTGTGAGGGGTTTGCAGCTGCTTAAAGGAGCGACCCTAGTTTAGAGAAGCTGAGGGCTTGGGCAGACTCTGAGGGCACACAGGGAGGTGACGGCAGACATAAGGTTTATTGGGAAAATGGACTTGGCAGTACAGACAGAGGTAGGGATGTTAATCAGGCAGCTTGTCGTTCCCCAGGGGTATCGTGAGCAGTTGCTCAAAATTGCACATGATATTCCCTTGTCTGGTCATCTGGGACTCGTGCGCACAACGCAGTGGTTGACCCAGAATTTCTACTGGCTTAACTTCATCCAGCAGGTGAAGGAGTATTGCAGGTCTTGTCACCGGTGCCAAGAAATAGGGAAGGCGGGCAAGAAAACCTTAGCTGCCTTGATCCCCTTGCCCATAGTGGAGGAGCCATTCCAGAGGATGGGAATAGATATTGTGGGGCCTTTACCCCCAGCTCCTCAGGGAAGAGATTCATCCTGACTGTGGTGGATTATGCCACCCGGTATCCAGAGGCAGTCGCCCTAACCTTACTGACGGCAGACAAAGTGGCAGATGCCTTACTTGGGATTTTCTCCCGTGTTGGGTTTCCACAGGAGGTAATCACCAATCGAGGGGGTTCCTTCATGTCGGACCTGATGAAATGTTTATGGGAGAAGTGTGGTGTGGTGCAGAGATGCACAACACCGTGTCACCCACAAGCCAGTGGGCTTGTGGAACGATTTAATGGTACTCTAAAGTCAATGCTCTGGGCATTTTCTGAACAGCATGGGAGGGACTGGGAGAAATACCTTCCCCACCTGTTGTTTGCATACAGGGAGGTGCCCCAAGAGTCGACAGGATTTTCCCCCTTCGAACTCTTATATGGACGCTGGGTACATGGGCCCCTAGACTTAATCTGGGAGAACTGGGAAGGCAAGCACGCCACCCAGGGAACTTCCATTGTGGATTATGTCCTTAGGTTTAGGGAAAGGCTGAAGGAGCTTATGGGGACAGTCCAGAGCAACCTGGCAGCTGCCCAACAGAAACAAAATGTGTGGTATGACCGAAGAGCCAGAGCTTGCTCATACATTGTGGGTCAGGAAGTCATGGTCCTTATTCCGGCCCAGAAAGACGAGCTGCAAGCTGAGTAGGCAGGACCGTACAAAGTGGTTAGGAAGGTAAATGATGTGAGCTACATTGTGGAGTTACCTGACCGTAGACAGACTGAAAGGATGTACCATGTCAACATGATGAAGCCATATGCAGACAGGACTGACATGGTGTTTGCAGTGTGTAGTCATGGGGAGGGGACCGATGAAGGAGACCCCCCTTCTGGACTTGCTGGAAGAGAGTAAGCGAGAGTCCTCTGTGGAGGCAGTAAAATTGTCTCCCCAGCTGAACCTGGACCAGGTCCAGAAAGTAAGGGAGGTTTTAGCAGACTTTGCCCCCTTGTTTAGTGCCAAGCCTGGACTAACCCCCTTAGCGACACATGATGTGGAGACAGGGACACAGATGCCCACACGGCGAACAGCATATCGGGTGTCCGAGCCTGTCCAAAAGGACATTAGGAGGGAAGTGGAGGAGATGCTGGATTTAGGGGTAATCCAGAGATCCCACAGCCCCTGGGCCTCACCCATAGTCCTTGTGCCCAAGCCAGATGGCTCAACTCGTTTCTGTGTGGACTGTCGTGGACTGAATGCAGTCATGAAGTCCGATGCCCACCCGATGCCCCGGACAAGTTGGGAGGGGCGACGCACCTTACGACTATTGACCTGACCAAGGAGTATTGGCGGGTAGAATTGACAGACAGAGCTAGGGAGAGGTTGGCCTTCATCACTCCGATAGGCTTATTTAAGTTTAAAGTAATGCCTCTCGGAATGAAGAACGCCCCGGCCACTTTCCAAAGGTTGGTGAACCAGGTGTTAAATGGTGCTGAGGGGTACGCTGTAGCGTACCTGGATGACATTGCCATCTTTAGTACCAGCTAGGAGGAACACCTTTCACACCTTAGGGAAGTGCTGGGCAGGATACAGAGGGCCGGGCTTGCTGTCAAAGCCGAGAAGTGCCAGGTGGCCATGGGGGAAGTGGCATACCTCGAGCATGTGGTAGGCCGGGGACAGCTCCGTTCTAACCAAATAAAGATAGAGGTGATTCAGGCGTGGCCCAGACCAGAAACCCAGAAGCAAGTCAGGAGTTTTCTAGGGACAGCAGGGTACTACAGAAAGTTTGTACCTAATTACAGTGCCCTGGCTGCTCCCCTATCTGACCTGACAAAGAAAAAGATGCCAAAGAAAGTTACCTGGGGCCCAGCCTGTGAGGAAGGCCTTTACCAAACTGAAGGAGGCACTGTGCAGTGCTCCTGTTTTGGCAAGTCCGGACTATAGCAAAACCTTTATAGTTCAAACGGATGCCTCAGCCATGGGTATTGGGGCAGTACTTAGCCAGACGTCTAGCCAAGGGACAGACCACCCAGTTGTGTACCTGAGCAGGAAGCTTATTCCCAGGGAGCAAGCGTACTCCACGGTGGAAAAGGAGTGTCTTGCCATAGTGTGGGCCCTGAAGAAGTTAGAACCATACTTGTATGGGCAGCATTTTGTGGTGCAGACTGACCACAAGCCCCTGGTTTGGCTGATGCAGATGGGGAAAAACAATGGCAGACTACTAAGATGGAGTCTTGCTTTACAAGGGTATGATCTAAAAATCGTACATAGGGCTGGAGCGAAGAACAAGAACTCAGATGAGCTGTCTAGGGTCTATGAGGAGTGAACTGATTTGGGAAGCTCATCCCATGTAGGGGATAGATCCCCCAAATTCAGTCTAGGTGGGGAAGAGTGTGACATAGACAGCCAGTTCTGAGTGCTGTATTATACTTTTTTAATATAAAATGTATTAATGTCTCTGCTGAAAATTCAAATGCTCTAGGAATGACCTTACTCATTCCCCCCACCCCCCAGATTCCACCTGAGAGATGAAAGCCATGGGAAATGGCTGACAGTATGTGAGTTCACACACGCTCAGTTTTTTTAGAGACAGTGTGTTACCTGGAAGACTTTAATCAAGGATCCTGTTTCTCTGAGTTAATTACAGACTTGTTTAAGTAATTTTGTTAAGAAAGAAATCATAAACTAGGTTTATGACGTTAGAAATGGAAGCTAGGATATTACACAGAGGTGAGAGGTCATAAATGCTCACATGAAGCCTTTGTGAGGAAGGTACAGCATGAGATCAAAGAAAGTGTCATTTGAAACTTGAGTTATGCTAAGGTTGCAGAATTAATACTTGAAATTACATCCTGTGGTTGTATAGCAATATATTTTTTTTTAGATATTTTGACAGAGGAGGAGCTGGATGACGTCATCCAAAAAGGGGTTGGCAAATACTGCTTGTAAAGATTATTCTTTTTCACTATAGAGAGACACTTTTAGCTGACTCTGACCAAGATAACATCTGAGTACTGAAAACAGGTATTTAGAAAGCTAGACAAAATCTAAATATAGTTGTAGGAGTGCACTGTTTTAAACCTTGTTTTTGTTTAAAGATTTGTATGTCTTTTGATGTGAGTTCTGTATTGCGTGTTTGTCGTATTATTATATATTTTAGTAAAAACTCTAATTTTAGAGAAAACCTGGCCTGTTTTTGTATTGCTTTCTTTTGCTGAGAAATATTTATGGTTATAGCAGACATAGCTTGTATGGTGGTACCAAACTGGAAAGAGAAGCGTTTTAAAATCTGAGGTCTTTATTAAAGTTTTAAAGGGTTCATTTCTGAATACCTGGTTAGGTGCCTGTAGGCAAAGATATCTGGCCCCCCGAAGACAGATATATCTGAGCCTGTGCATTGGGTATGCTAGCAAGAGGTTAACAGTTTGAATCCCTCCAGAACTGAGACCAAAGGTTGATCTGAACTCACAAAAACAGACAAGAGGGTTACCTTGTCTGTTACACTGTTCACAAGACTACGCTCAGAGGTTGGCACTTTGGGAGTAGAGGGCTTGACCTGCTGAGTGAGCTTGTGACACAGTACACAAACAGTCCTGCTATGAAGATATAGTGGAGTTTCTATAACTCAAAAAACAGTGGGGCCTATGCTGAAGACTCAGCCCTGGTGGCATACAATTGCGGCCTGCCACAAATGGAGACACAGATAAAGATATAGTTAGCGCACTCAAACTGTTACGCACCAAAATCTAAAGTAAACTTACTTTATTGTGAAACACGACTAGCATGGGTAGGGGCCAGTCTTTAAACTCTCCAGTGCTTCGAGCTGTCCAAGTGCTTTGTCAGGGGGTGAAGAGCCTTGGAGGCTTGAATCATTGGGGAGCTTGTCGGTCTTCTCCCTGTGCCAGTCATTTTCACAGTAAAGTAAGTTTACTATTTAATTTGTAATTTGGTGCTTGATAATTTTCTGTGTGTGCTGCCTGCATCTTTGTCTGAGTTTTTACAGTTGTGTTCCTTCTACAAACACACTAGTGCATTGTTTTAATCACATGCCAAGTTTTTTGAAACACTGGCTAGAGTAACAGCACCCCCCCCCTTCTCGCATCCGATTCCCCACCATGCTGCAGAGCTTTCATTTTCTAGGAAAGTGAGGGCACCTCTTAGATAGCTCCTGAGTTTTTAGCGATAGTCTTTCTCTCTATTTGTATATTTTATTTTTTTTTTTTTTTTGTCAGTTCAGTTGGTTTTTCACTATTGTGCTCAGATCGAGCTTCGGGTCCCTAGTCCAGTGGTGTTGGACAAGTTTCAGGTGTTTCTCCAGGGGTGTTTCAGCTTGGATTGCAGCATGATTATAGCCCAGCCCCCAAGCCTGGCAATAATCACAGTATGCACTTGGAACTCCAAGAGTTCTGTGACAGTTTCTCATGATGTCTGCTTGACATGCCTGGAGCTTTCAGCACGCTGTCAACAACCATGCTTAGCGTCAGGCCATGATGCCTGTAACCTGTACCCACCACAAGTTAAGTGTAAGGAAAAGGCGGCTAAAGAGGGAACAGTGGAGCCAAAGCAGTGTACAGACAAACTCACAGTCAGTTCAGCTCACTGTCACCAGAAGGAATTCTACCACAGTTGAGCTGCAGGATAAAAATTGGTCTACTTTATTCAAGCGTTCACGCCACAACAGCAGGGAGCTCTGACACTCCCCCACAAGCCAAATATCTTTGCACAAACTACTTGGCGCTTTGTCAAGCCAAGGACGTCACATCGCTTGGCACACTGGTGACCCAGCTTCACACCTCAAGCTCGAATGTCAGGAGTGGAGACCAGCAGGGAGGGTGACAGATCATCTGTGCTGACTCTCTTCTCTTGGAATGGCTCCTGGTGGTAGGCTCGAGGGAGTGTGTGTGACATGGGTGACCACACATAATGTGCTACTGCCTCAGGACATGTCGGCGGACAGGCTTTGTGGAGGTGGGTGGGGCCATAGAACACAGGAAAAAGGCTGGCCTGGCTGCTCTGGATGATGATGATCTCCTTGCATCGTAGCCCCAAGGTGCTTTTTCCACCTTTCTGGTGTCCGGTGATGAGGTGGGGGGCCTCCAGGAAAGGATAGACCAAAGAACTAGGGGTAATATTTGGACTGTAGTGGAGTGTATCGGCAGAGTCCAGCAAGCAGAGGAATGGACCAGTAGGAGGACCGGAAGAAGTGGAGCAGTAAGGGCCACTGGATGAAAGAAAACCTAGTTAAAAAAAAAAACAACTTGATTTTGCTAGCTGTGGGCCTCCATTTTCTATGTCTTTACATCCTTACAGCAGGACTGAGTGATATACAACATCCTTGGCTTATAATACTTCCTCGCTGTCTGGCAAGAGAGTTGAGGTGATAATAAGGGGTTAAAGCACATATCTGCTTTTCGTATATTTGCTGGCTGCATGTTTCTTTGTGAATTGATGACTACAGTATGAAACTCATAAATCAGTACAGCCAAGAGCATACAATGACTGCATCCATCTGTTTGCAAGAGTAGTGAATCTTGGCTAATTTTCAGTTTCTGACGCGCTTCTAATTTCCTGTGGAGTTTGCTAGAACTTACATTTAAATTCTATAATGTTTTGGAAATACTGCACAAGTTATAATACTTTGTACATTTAAGGGCTCAATCCAGCAAAATGGGTTGTAATCTGGTTTTCATTACACACTACCTCCAGCATAGTGTGCACTGATTATTCTGTAAATACAGTATAATGAGCCCTAACACCATTGGGAAAGCTTTGAAAAAAATGTAACATTTAGGCACAGTCCAGCATATATTTAATTCTTTTTTTCTGTCATTTTCACTTATATTTTTTATTACTGAGTATGACCTCATCTGCTCTGGTTGCTTGTCTATACCTAATATCACAGTTCTCTGTTTATGACATTACAATCTGTTGTGGTTTAGGTTATTATGATATCATAGACATAAGATTATGTTGTCCGGTGTAGTCTAACTGCTAGAGCAGATGAAGTCTAGGGGCAATGATCCTGATTCCATTCGGATGTCCGAGGTAATAAAGAAAAAGCCAGGAAGAAGTATAAAAATATTTGAAATAGAAGCTGAAACTGCATTAAATTTTTACATTTTCAGCAGTGTCCCAACAGTGTCAGCCATTCATAAGAATTGAATATCTAACTGGCTGAGTAACGCAGAGGGCTGAGGTGCTGCAGCTTGGGTTGGTAGGGGCTGGCAGGGGGGAAGGGAGATCGGGTGAGTGGCCAGACAGGCAGCCCTCCTTTCTCAGGTAGGGATGGTTTGCCTTCCTGGCTCTTGGTTGCCACCAGGTGGAGGCCTGGTGGCAGCGCTGACGCTTGGGGAGGGCCAGGTGGACGTCTGGGTGGGTGGAAGGAAGACACAGTTCCACAGCACATGTGCACTGTGGCCACGGGCTGAGTAGGAGAAAAACTGGTGGAAAAGGAGGGGACTGGCTACACAAAGCCCTGCCTGAGATGCCACAGCTCACCGTGCCGCTCTGATCAGAGGGGGAGCTTCTGGATGAGCGTCTCACTGGGGGGAGGATGTCACTTATCCCAGGCCCTGCTGCAATGGCAGTCTGCTGGAGAACCCCTTCCCCCCTGCCCAGGAAGAGAGAGGCATAAGGATGGCCGATGGCACCTAGGGGCAGGACTTAGCAGCTGCCTGGTCAGCCCTGAAGAGATAGAAACCTTTATAATCAAAAGAAAAAAGAACTGTATATCTTGGGTATAACGTGTATCCCATCACCCTACTTTGATGGAGTGCAGTACTGTATCTTTTGTTACTCCCTATTTTTTCTCTATATATAGAGAATAATGAATGACTAACTATCGGTAACAAGCCGTTTAGTTCATCGAGAGGTTCCTATGGCGACCACTTGAGCGGTTTGATCATCATGGGAACCTCAAGATGTACTAACGTAGCTTGTTACTGATAGTCATCAATTGTTTTTTGTAGTGTATGTTGCCAAATAAATATAAAAATAAAACAAGAGCCATCTTAACATATTTTAGCCTTATTGTGGGTTTGTATTTTGTGTGACGCTTTCCAGTGGACTAAATCTCACTGCCAGTTAGGGGGAAGATTGCGCAGTGCGCATGCGCGATCACATTCTAAGTTGTTATGCTGCATTAGCTATGTAGCTAGTACAGCATAACAATGTTTAGAAAGTGATGGATTTCTGACAGTAACAACATTCCAACATACGCTATAAAGGATGTTGCTATCCCCGTCTCTTGTGTACATCTACATTATATTGCTGTGTATGCATTGCAGGCTGCAGTTTGGTTGTCTTGGTATACATGCAGTTTAGCCAGGGGAATAGGTAAGGAGAGTAAAGGAGTATTTTACTACCAGTTTTGCATGATTTACTCCCACATTCTGACTTCCAGAATGTTTTCCCCATCCTGAGCATTAAATGTACTTTATAACATGGGTTAGAGAAACACAGGTACCTGATTGGTACACAGCCATCAGGTGACCGTTGAGTAATTCCCAGTATACACACAGCAAGTAGTGAAGTGTCCCTGCTGAGAGATCATTCAGTGGTCCTGATCTCGTTATTGTGCCAGAAATGCAGTGTGAGCGGCAGCCATTAATATCCTCGCTAAGAGAGCGAGACCCAAAGGCTGTCATGTATACCTCTGTTTCTCTACCCTATGTCATGTATACATCTGTTTCTGTACCCCATATTATAATGTAGCACAGTGCACCGAGACTGCCTGCACTGTTCAAACACGTTATCTTTATTTCAGCCTTGCCGCTGTCTCCCCCACCAACCCGTCTTGCAGACCTCCGGGAACCGCACGCACAGTGTCATTTGTGTGTCAGTGCCTCCCTCTGTGTTGAGTTGCTCTACATGGATGCACATAGAGAGCAAGAAAAAAATGCCACAGTCTCCAGACTGCCGTCTCTCTCTCTCTCTGTTTGCAGAAGAGAGATCATTCATGAGAGGAAACGCACAGCATGCTCCGGGGCCACAGGGACACACAATACCTTGGATTCAGTACAGAACAGGAGAAGAAACAGCTGTCAGCGGCTGTATTGCATCTCTCCCCCCCAACACACAAACACTCCAATTTCCCTGAAGTAAGTGGTGTTGTTAATGTGCAAACTGATTCCCTAGAAGTTGCTGTCGACTTCATCACAAAAGAAGCAAATCACTAGAACCAACTCTCAGTGACGCAGAAGAAACGATTCCCAAGAAGTAGCTGTCACTGTGGCAGACGAGGTCGTGTGACTCAGACTACTGCACCCTGCTCCCTATAGCTCCTCTGGCCACACAGCTCGCTATCTGAGAGAGAGAGAGACCGCTTACATGCCCGTGTCTCTCTATGTTGAGACAACCCCACAGTTGGTGAAGAGGAAGATGTTTGCCGGCACCACCCCACCCCAGCTCGCTTGTGGCTCGCTCTCCCCACCCATGTGGTAAATCACCAGCACCAAGGACCCATGCAGCAAGAAGGAGAGAGAGAGAGAGAGAATCAGAGCAATGCAGCTTTTATGATTGTCTGAATTCACCATTTTCTTATAACACGGCTCACTACATAGCTGTGTGAGATCCCCTTTGATGTTAGCAGCATTTCCTGTAAAACTAAGCCCAAGGAATACGAGATTGTCTCGCTTAAACTTCACCTTCCATCCTCAGAGTGCATTACAATCATTGGTGGCTATAGACCCCCGTCAGAAGGCACAGAAATTCTTAATGTGTTGAAATCCATAACTTTGGCTGCTAACATGGAAACAATAATCTTAGGGGACTTCAGTATGGATTGGCTCACTGCTAAATCCCACTCCCTAAAAGCCATCTGTGATGAGCTAGGTCTTACACAAATAGTAACTGAACCCACAAAAATCAATGCTTCTAACTCTGCCAACAGCTCACTCTTAGATGTCATCTTAACTTCGCATCCCCATAAAATCTCACATTCTGCAGTTTTCCATAACGACATGAGCGACCACAGTATCGTTGTATGTACAAGATTCCAATCTAAAACCCAGCAGCACCCTAAATTCAGAATCAAACGCTCGTTCCGTAAATTCAACTCAGTAAACTTCCTAATCGATCTAGCTACGATCAGGCGGCAAGACCTATATCTTGCCAAATCTGCTGATGCCGCCGTCTCTGTCCTAAATGACAACCTCACCACCCTAATTAACAAGCATGCTCCTCTTATTAAAATGAGGGTGTGGAAAATCTTGCATCCGTGGTTCACCCAAGAGCTGAAATCTGCACTTACCAATAGAGACAAGCTATGGGTTAGGGCCAGGCACACAAAGGACCCGGCAGACTGGCAGGCATTTAGAACTGCCAGAAATGCCTGTGTTAAAAGTGTACGTGCTACTAAAGCAAATTTCTACATCTCCTTTTTGGAGCAGGCCAAAGGGAACTCCCAAAAAATCTGGAAGACACTGAGATCCATTGAAGGCCATCCTGCTGCTTCCTCCCTTCTCACCAAGATTCTGGCCAAGGACGAGATGGTTAAAAATAAACTGTGAATCCTCGAACAACTTAACCTTCACTTTTCCACTGCCGGGTTAGCATTCGACTCTTCCCCATACGCTAACCGAGTGAATAGCAACACTAACCCAGATACTACACATGCTACTCCACCTCATCCCTTCCAGTTGTGCCTGTTTAGCTACAAAGAAGTCGAAGACATAATTCTTAGCCTTGACACCAAGAAAAGTGCAGGGGACTATGGCCTTGAATCATTTTTCTTGCGGTTAGGCTATGCCCAGCTCATAGCCCCCATCCTTCACATCTTCAACCTCTCTATTACCACAGCCACTGTTCCATCCTGCTGGAAATCTGCCCATATTCTTCCCCTCTTTAAATCAGGAGATCCTTGTGACTTAAACAACTACCAACCTATCTCTATCTTGCCCGTTCTCTCCAAAGTGCTGGAAAAACTTATATACAACCAGCTAAAAAATCACCTCAGAGTGCACTCACTCCTAAACCCGGCCCAATCTGGCTTCAGGTCGAAGCACAGTACCATCTCAGCCTTGGCTGAAGTCTCTAATGACTGGATCCATGCTGTGGACACCAAGAAGGTTACTGGTGCAGTCTTTCTAGACCTCAGTAAGGCCTTCAACACTATAGACCATCACCTCCTAATCACCTGTCTTGCCTACATAGGTGCCACTCCACTTACCTTACAGTGGTTTAACAGTTATCTCACAGGAAGGATACAAAAAGTCAAAGCTGATGGCCTACTATCTACCCCCCTTCCAATTGCCAGAGGAGTCCCTCAGGGCTCCATCCTAGGACCAATCCTTTTTTCCCTGTACATCAACAACCTTGACTCCCACATAAAGAACTCTAGCATGCATTTCTTTGCGGACGATACGGTTTTGTACACATCAGGCTCGTCCTTAACTGAAGTCAGGGGAGCACTCCAAGCTGACTTTATCCAGTTAGAAAACAACCTTATCAATGCCAAGCTTCTCTTAAATGCCAAAAAAAACAAGACAATGATTTTCTCGAGACTTGCCTTGTCTGGTGCCCTACCTACCCCACCTAAAAACTTCATAGTTACCTCCCTAGGTGAACCCTTGGAAGTCGTACCTAAATTTCAATATCTAGGTATGTGGATAGACAACAAGCTTTCCTTCAATGACCACATCGAGGATCTATCAAAGAGGCTTAAAGCACGCTTGGGGTTTCTTCTTTAGAAATAGGACCCTCTTTTCTCTCGCGATCCGCAAAAGACTTGTCCAAGCAACATTCCTTCCCTTGCTTGACTACAGAGACATTATCTTTATCTCCTCCCCAACCTTGAGCCTATCTGAACTGGACGTACTCTATCACCGTGCTCTTTGTTTCATTACTAAATCTGCGTACAGGACCCACCACTGTGATCTTTATGCAGCAGTTGGGTAGACCTCTCTTGCCACCAGATGCCTCCTGCATGCTGGCATTTAGACCCTCAAATAAGTACTCCACAAACTGCCTGTCTATGTAATGTCTCTCATACACATCTCGCATAGCGCCTACTCCCTAAGGAAATCCGACCTTATTCTACTAGATGTTCCCAGGACACGCACCACAGCTGGCCAAAGAGCTGTCTCATACGCCCTCCCAAACATTTGGAACCAACTACAAGCCATGCTGAAGCTAACCAGCATCGTATCGATTAACTCCTTCAAAACACTAGCTATCTCTAAATTAAAAGACATATGTAGGTGCTACTAGGCCCCCAATGCTAAGTCAACTTCCTAGGTACCAACTGGCCCTCTACTTATTAAGCTGAAATGTGTTGCTTAATTTAGGGCAAGGTTAAAGCTGGAATGTACTACATATATAGCATAAGGACTTCTATTGTGTATACCTCTTGTATTATATATTTTTTTTTTCTTTGTTGTTCTACATTTTATATCTCCTGTCTATGTAATTGCAAACTGTATGTGTATGTGCCTTAGGACCTCCTTGTGAATGAGCTTGCCCAATGGAGTCTTTCCTGCAATAAACTTGAACTTGTTCCAGTAGTGGTAGAATTTAGACACAGAATGGATTAGATACTCCCTTTAATGGCATACCTCAGCTGTGAACAGAGGAATACAACGTAAGTCCACTTAGTGAAATAATTAAGCAGGGAATACATTGTTGTCATGTCGGCGTGTCTCTCTCTCTCATTGCCTTAGCTGTAGATTGCTGCATTACAAAACTCAAGTACAATACAGTAGTTGATCTTACTATCTGTGTCATTATTTAGGGGGGAGCGAGGGACACAGAAACAAATCGCCACAGACCCATGCGGGAGCAAGCAAAAGAGAGAGAGTTATGGCTTGCTTAACCCTGTGTGTAGCGAGAGAGAGAGAGAGAGAGAGAGACGCTTTGCAGCAGCACAGTGACAGGCAATGGCAGTAGTCGGGCGGAATCACTGTCTGTATGGTTTTGTGTGTTCCACTGCAGAGCAGCTGTTTTTTGCACAACAAATGTCAGAAATCATTAGTACAGTATTTCTGATATTTGTATGTGCATTAAAACAGCCATATTCCCGTTATTTGTTGGAGACTATTTTTCCAGGTGGCAGGATGCAGTCATTTTTTACGCTTTTAAACAAAGATAAAACACTTTTATATTATTTTCTCATTGTTTTGAGCCTACCCCATGTTATAAGCGCAATAACCCACTCCAGGGTGTGTGGTTATTGGGGATTAATCAACACCCCGGGTGCTGCGAGGACACTCATCCTGGTGCCTCACAGTGCACCCAGGGTGTTGATTAATCCCCAGTAACTGCACACCCTGTTGTGGGTTATTGCTTACGTATATGATGTACACATCACAAAATTGGTAGAACTCTGGTGCTAGTAGCCATGGCTCCATGCGTGAACACAGTGGATGCAGTAGGGATGGGGACAGAAAAGGGGCATCGTATCACTTGTGTACAGTGAAGAAGACTGTCAGTAGTTGCTTATTGGCTGGCCAGAGAGATTAATTGGCAGAATGTTAAAAACTAAAGTCCTAGCACTATGCAGCTGTGGGGAGGTAGACTACATGCCAGTACCAAGAAAGAGAGCCAGTGACTGCAGAAGCCCAGTGGGTTTGAAACATGGTTTTAGAGGTGGGATGGTGGTGGGGGGGTCCAAAACTCCTGGTCTGTGTATGGCATTGCTACAATTTAGATAAAAATACTACCAGGCTGAACAAATTAGTAGTAAATACTTCCCTGCCTCAAGGATTATCTGGGCCCCTGTATAACAGTTCAGTACATTATATGCTTTTATGTACAGTTACTGTCTTAAAGGGAGACTAAAATGGTGGCACATAATTGTGTTCATATGGAATTAATATGTCATATGTCCAGCATCTTTACAAAGGACACATTCAGCAGCATGGAGAGTCTAGTTTTTCGTGTTAGAAGCCTGAGAAACAACAGGGAGCTGCTGGTCAACAATTTGTTTCAAGAATCTAGGACTCCCCCAGTAGATTTTTAAGGGTCCTATGAAAACTTTTAGGAGCCTTATTCTAATAACATACTCTGAATAAAACAATGGATAGGAAATAACACTTTAATTAAGCAGTGCAAACAAGGTCAGGCAAAAAAAATTACCCTACATTTTTTAATTGTAACCGATTCCAGACGTCTTCCAGTTTCATTGCCTGGTAAAATTGTTTAATTCTACCAAAATGTAGTTATTTTATAAATGATTTAAAATTGCTTTTTTTCCTCAAAAAACGGAGATAGCTGCTTCACTTGGCTTAGAAATAGCATTGTAGAACCGACAAAGGGATAAGATTAAAAAACCTACATAGGTAACAGACTAGGAATCACTTAGAAAAACAGATTTAACATGTATGATAATATTTTATTAATGGAAACTAGCTTGAAAAAATGTTTTGGAAACACGTTGTTTTGGAAAAAAAGGTTTTTCACGGCACTGCTGCATTAAATGTTAGTTGAAAAAGAATGGTGCTTCATAGGACCCATGCTGTTCTGACCGGGGGTGTTAAGCCAAAGTTCACGGGTCTTGAAACATTTACTGTGGGATTAACAGAAGCTCTGGAACATGAAAAATATTGTGTTGGGAGTCACATATATGAACCAGCATGAGTGCCACCCTAAACTCTCTGTGGTTACTGACTCTCATATGGATAGTATAAAATCATCAGCGCTATGACAGTTCAACTAGTCTGAGCTAATATTTGCCTGCATGTGAGGATATATGATAACCATTAGCAGTCATTAGCACTGATCCGACTAGTTGGCGCTGAGAATTTGCATGCATTTGAGAACACTTTTAACTATAAACTCCTCTTGATGCCAGGCGACTTTCCCATTGTACCTCCCTCATATCCAAATTCTGGTTTGCTTTTCTCCTCCCCCTACCTTACGTCCATCCTCTCCTTTCCCCCTCCTCCCCCCTCCATAACATTGTTTTCCATTCCATTTATATTCCATCCAAGAAATCCACTGTGGGTCAAGCTGTCTTCTCATATTGCTTTTGTAAACTCTGGTCCACCCTTCCCCCATCAAGCTGTTCTGCCTCTTCTCCCTCAAGTGTCATTTTTATGACTTTTCTACTGCCACCTGCAACTGTCCATAATCCCTTACCTTATATGATTTACAGCAGGAAGGTCATGTCAGACTAATCTAATAGACTTCTTTGACTGGGTGACCAAAGTAATATACCAGGGAGGGGCTGTGGATATGGCTTACCTAGACTTTAGCAAGGCATTTGACACAGTCCCGCACAAAAGATTAATAATCAAGTTAGCCAGCCTGGGAGTGGGTCCCAGGGTGGTAGCCTGGGTAGCAAACTGGCTGCAAAACAAGACACAGAAGGTAATAGTGAATGGAACACATTCTGAAGAAAGGGGGGGTCACTAGTGGAGTACCTCAGGGCTCAGTACTGGGTCCAGTTCTCTTTAACATCTTTATAGGTGACATTGCAGAGGGTCTGGAGGAAAAGGTATGCCTCTTTGCAGATGACACAAAGATCTGTAACAGAGTTGATACACAAGGGGGGTATAAAGGATGAGAAGGGACTTGGCAAGGTTGGAGGAATGGTCAGACATACACTACCGGTCAGAAGTTTTAGAACACCCCCATTTTTCCAGTTTTTATTGAAATTTAAGCAATTCAAGTCCAGTGAATAACCTGAAATGGTACAAAGGTAAGCGGTAAACTGCTAGAGGTTAAAAAAAAAGTTTAAGTTAGCAAAAACTGCTGTAGAGAAATTGCAAAGAAAGCCAAGGTGTCAGTGAGTACAGTTTCCTACACCATCAAAAGGCACTTGGAAACTGGAGGAAACTCTGACAAGAAGAGGTCTGGCAGACCCAAAGCCACAACAGAATCAGAAGATAAGTTTCTGAGAGTCAACAGCTTGCATGATAGGCGGCTCACAGGACAACAGCACAGAGTGACTGGCACCCTGAACCAAAAGGGCTACCACAGTATTTTGCAGCACCATGCAATACCCTCTGGTCTATGCCTAGTTGGTCAGGGGTTCATCCTACAGCAAGATAATGACCCAAAACATACCTCCAGGCTATGTCAGAACTACCTTCGAGGAAAAGAACAAGACGGTAGGCTTCAAATCATGGAATGGCCAGCACAGTCTCCAGACTTAAACCCCATCAAGCTGGTTTGGGATGAACTGGACAGAAGGGTGAAAGCAAAGCAACCTACAAGTGCAACACATTTGTGGGAACTTCTGCAACAGTGTTGGGAAGAACTTCCCGAACAATATTTGATGTCCATTGTAGGAAGAATGCCACGAGTGTGTTCGACGGTTACAGTATATCTGCAAAAGGTGGCTACTTTGATGAGTCAAAAATTTAGATTAAATTTTGTTAAACAAAATGATTCTATGATTTCTTTTTTATCTCCAATTGTTTATTTGTTCTATGCTTTAATTTCAGAGTACATTGAGACATTAACCTGCGTAAATTTCAATAAAAACTGGAAAAATGGGGGTGTTCTAAAACTTTTGACTGGTAGTGTATGGCAACTTAGATTCAATGCAAAGAAGTGCAAAGTAATGCACCTGGGAAACAAAAACCCAGGAGAAGAGTACACAATAGCAGGAGACATACTAACAGCAATAAAAATGGAAAGGGACCTGGGGGTAGTCATATCAGATGGTCTAAAGGTTGGTAAGCATTGTGAGAAGTCAGTAAGGAGAGCCAGGGGGATACTGGGATGCATAGGAAGGGGCATCACAAGTAGAAAAAGGGAAGTGGTTATCCCTGTCTACAGACAGTTGGTGAGACCCCATCTGGAGTACTGTGTGCAGTTTTGGAAACCTCATCTATGCAAGGACATAGACAGGATGGAAGTAGTCCAGAGGAGGGCAACTAAAGTGGTGCAGGGTCTGCATCAGAAACCATATGAAGAGAGACTGAGAGAGCTTAATATGTATACCCTTGATGAAAGGAGGGATGGGGGGACATGCTAGAAACGTTCAAGTACCTGAAGGGAATCAACAAAGTCCAGGAGGGTAGCATCTTTCAGAAAAAGAGATGTGTAAGAACAAGGGGGCACAATTTAAAGATAGAGGGGGGACGGCTCAGGGGTAATGTGAGGAATTTTGTTTTCATGGAGAGAGTGGTGGATGCATGGAACTGCCTTCCTGGGGAGGCTGTTGGGTCTAAAACAGTGGGGGAATTCAAACATGCATGGGACAGACAGGCAATTCTAGTGGGGGGTGGCAGGAAGTAGGCTGTTGGTTAACTAGAATCTGCAGCTTATCCAGTAGGTAGGGACATGGGCAGACTGGGTGGGCCAAGTGGTCCTTCAAACAACATGAAGTCTTGCTGTATTCTGACATATGCAGTTAGGTCCTGCCTTTCAACTGCCCCGGAGAACAAAGAGTTAATCTTTCTATGACTAGCATAGCATGTTCACCACGAGCTCCTCGGTTGAAGCCCCTGTCTGCTGTTGTTTAAACTGCAACCGTCAGATTCTTTACTCCGCCTCACTGAACAGTCGCTCCGGAGATTTCTCCTGCTGCTCGGTTCAAAAAGGTGGTTGAAGTGTCGGTTTTCGGTCGGTTTCTACCGAATTGCTGTTGCCACTTAGTCGGTTCAAGTCTCTGTCTGTAGTACCGTGAGTACTAGATAGGTTTTTGTTCTATTTCTGTGTGGAACTTGTAAATTGTGGATCGGTTCGGCTGAACCGATCAGTTTGAGGTAAAAAAACAAACAAACTTGTGCTTACTTTAGAGTGTGGTAACTGGTCCGTATCGGTTATAAAAAAACCCCGGATTTAATTACGTTTTTTTCCAAGACCCGTGACACGGTCAGGAACCGATAGGGGAGTCTTGCCTGGTGGATTGCCGAAAAAGGGTATGTTTTTGGTTAGGATTGGTCATGTCTGAGAAACCCAAGAAAAAACACGGGCCCACTGGGTTTCAACACTGCAGTGTGTGTGGGGAAGTCTTTGCCAAGGCTGATCCCCAGACCACCTGTGTTTATTGTCTGGGGTTTGACCACCTCGATTCAGACTGCCAAATATGTAAAAACTTTCCCAAATCTACCCTGGAAAAGAGATTGGGTAGACTGAGGGAAAGGGAGGCCAAGAAGTCTGCTGACCCAGATGGCCAGCCCGGTTCGGTTCCGACCGAACCAGAAGGAGTGCCCTCTGACCAGGGCGATACTTCTTCGGGCAAAAGGATAGCTGATTCCGAGGAATCGGTTCCGATAAAAAGAAAAAGAAAAGACAAATCGAGTGGTTCGGACCCAGAATTTCATACTCCGACCACCGATGAGATAGCCAAGGCGATAAGGATTGTGCAATCACTTAGTTCGGTTCCGACCGAACCGGCACCATCTGGCAGGGGCTCGGTTCGGTTGGTTCCCCCGCTTCCAGATTATACTTTGGAAGAATTTTATGAACCAGAGGAGGAGGAGGGAGAGTATGAGGATGATTATGGTGAAAGTCTGGATGTGCCTATTGACCTGGACATCTCCCCAGACAGAACTTCAGGTGTTTCTCCTCCTAGGCTTTCTGAGTCCCCTTCACACTATACGTTTTACAAAAAAGTGGCTGATAACCTCCAGCTTCCTGTGGAGGAAGCAGTAGAGGATCAGGAAGAGCCTGATTATGTTGAGATGATGGACATCCCAGAGTCCAGGAGACTGTCTATTCCCCTCCACAAATCCTTTGGGAAACAGACACAAAAAATTCTTAAGTCTCCTAATTCTATACCTCCTGTGGACAGACGAATGGACAAGAGGGACACTCTCTCAGGCTCAGACATGGAGTTTCTTTTTCAGCAATGCAGCCATGTTGGGGTTGTGCAGGCTGCTGCCTGTGATGAGGCAAACATTCCTTTGGCATCACACCCCCCAGACAAGGACTCCAGGAAGATTGATGCCATGGCAAAGAAACAATACATGGTAGCATCTTTGGGACTCAGGCAGGCTAACTGTATGGCCTGTACAGCCAGATACCAGAAGTCGAGGTGGGACACTGTGTTGGCTCTAGCTAAACAGGCCCCCGACCAGCTTGTCAAGGAGCTGGAGCAGGTGACTGCAGATGGGATTGTGGCATCGAAAGTACAGTTTCATGTTGCTGTAGACTCCAATGATGTATCATCAAGAGTCATGGCTACATCTGTGGCTCTTCGGAGGATGGCTTGGCTCAGATGTACCAGCCTCTCACAGGATACCCAGGCTAAGGCCATGGATTTTCCTGTAATTGGTAATTCTCTATTTGGGGGAGCAGACAGAGAATTGCATGAAGAAGATGGATGAGTAGAGGACCACTTACAGGAGTGCTCAGGCCAAAGAAAGGCAAGCAACTCCTCAAAGACAGCAGTCCAGGGGCGGGGCAGGCCTTTCCAAAGACCTTTTTACCAAGCTCAGTCCTCCTCCTCTTCCTTTTCACAGAGGGGGTTCTTTAGAGGGAGAGGCAGAAGGGGGATGAGCAGGCCTGCATCCACCCCTCAGCCTAAAGCCCCTGCCAAGCAGACACCCTGATGGGTCTGCCCTGGTCAATTCTCCCATACCAGTAGGGGTCAGGCTGGCTTACTTTGTCCAGGACTGGAAGTCTCTTACATCAGACAAGTGGGTCCTGGAAGTAGTAAGCCAGGGACTGGTCCTCAGCTTCAAAAAATTTCCCAAGATGAGAGCCAGATCTTTTCCACCAGCAAATCTCTCAGAGACCCTTGCCCTAGAGGCAGAGGTTTCTTCTCTCCTAGCTCTCAGAGCTATAGAGAGAGTTCCCACCCTACACAGGGGCAAAGGATTGTACTCCAGGTACTTCCTAACCCACAAAAAGACAGGAGAATGGTGGCCCATCCTGGACCTAAGATATTTGAACAAACATCTTTTGAAGCCAAAGTTCAAAATGGTAACTTTGGGAATTATCCTTCCCTCTCTAAGGCCAGGGGGACTGGCTAGCCTCCATGGACCTCAAAAATGCCTACTTTCACATTCCCATCAGGTGCTCCCACAGAAAGTACCTCAGGTTCAAGTTGCCCTCAGGCCACTATCAATTCAGAGCAATGCCCTTTGGCCTAACATCAGCCCCAAGGGTTTTCACAAAGTGCCTGGCAGTAGTAGTTGCCTTCCTAAGAAGACAAAAGATCTCCATCTTCCCATACTTGGACGACTGGCTCATAGTAGGTCAGTCTCCAGACCAAGTCAAGTCACATCTGCAAGTGACCCAGCAAGTGCTCACTTCCTTAGAATTCCTTCGCAACCTACCAAAGTCAGTTCTCGAACCAGTACAGCTCCTCACCTTCATAGGTGCAGAACTAGATACAGTAAAGGCAAGAGCCTTCCTTCCCCTGGAAAGGGCAAGGACTGTCATGGAACTGGCCTCTTCATTCACCCTTCAGGTGTCTCGACCAGCAAGGCATTTCCTTCAGCTACTGGGCCACATGGCAGCTTCCACAGCAGTGGTCCAGGGAGCAAGATTCCAAATGAGGGATATTCAGTTCCATTTAAGAGCCTTTTGGTCCCAAAGAAAGGATTCCCTTACCAAACTAATCCCAGTGACTCGAACCCTGATCCAAGTCTTGCAGTGGTGGCAGGATCAGGACAATTTGAGACAAGGGGTTCCATTTGTCAACTCAGTCTCATTCAGTGATACTCACCACAGATGCTTCCTTGCTGGGCTGGGGAGCCCATTTGGGGGATCTTACCACTCAAGGACTGTGGTCACCTCAGGAATCTCTGCTTCACAGCAATCTCTTGGAACTCAGAGCAGTGTTTCTGGCACTGCAAGCTTTTTTCCAAATCTGTACAGAACAAGGTGGTTCAGGTCAGAACAGACAACACCACCATCATGTGGTACAGTAACAAGCAAGGAGGCACTCGGTCTGCGGCCTTGTGCACAGAAGCAATGAAGTTGTGGTCCCTGGCCTATTCCTTGCAAACCTCTCTGATAGCAGTTCACCTCCCAAGGAATGACAATGTCCTAGCAGATGCACTGAGCAGAATATCCCAGGGCCATCACGAATGGGCCCTAGATCCTCTAGCTTTGAAAGTGGTTTTCTCGAGATGGGGCATACCAGAGAGAGATCTTTTTGTTGCCCCAGACAATCACCAACTTCCTCTCTCTTTTGTTGCAGACCCCCAGTCTTGGGCTCAGTCCCCCTGGATGCTCTGATTCTGAACTGGGAAGGGAAATTCCTGTATGCTTTCCCCCCTTCCCTCTCCTGTTCAGGGTGCTAGTCAAGATAAGGTCACAACCATGCAAGGTGATTCTGATTGCTCCAGACTGGGCCAGACAGCCATGGTATCCCTTGTTGCTGTCCCTAACAGTTCACCTTCACCTGTCTCTTCCCAGGAATTACAACCTGTTAACGTCCTCTCAGGGGAGGATTTGGTACCCCAATCTTTAGTCTCTCAATCTCAAGGCTTGGCTCTTGAAGAGTTAGAGTTTGCAGATCTGCATCTTTCCCAATGGGTTCTGGATATCCTTAAGGCTTCTCGAACGCCTTCCACCAGGAAGACTTACAACTCCAAATGGAAAAGATTCAGCATTTGAGGGCCAGACAGCCATGGTATCCCTTGTTGCTGTCCCTGTGCCTGGGCGGCACTCGCTCTTCAGACCCAGAACTTGAAGACCGCCACCGCAAGAACCGACTGCCCCCCCCCCCCCGAGGCATCCTCACCCAGATCCGAGCCTCCTTGGCTGGGTAAACGTTGTAGGTACGACCGCTGAACTCCGCTCCAGCCTCCTGAAAAGGCGATTTGCTGATTGGCTGTCTACAGTCCTAGGCGGTCTCCGATTGGACCGCTTGCCATCCAGCTGGGCGCCGATTGGTGCGCCTTTTCGATTGACTTTTGCTGGGACTTTTGGGCTGATTCTCGGCCGCTCTCCTCACTGGGGGAATTAAGGGAGTGTTTGTGCTAGGGGAATTTTTCATACAGAAGCCACGCTACTCCCTCTAGTTTCTGGGTAAAGTAGAGTTCTAAGGAGGGACTGGTGTTGCCTTGATACCAGCCGCAGCTGCTGAAATTTGTTTTGTTTTAATCACAAGTTGTAATGTAATGGAAAGTTGATGTTTGTGGACACCTAGTATGACCTAGCTTCTAGTGAGAAATCTGTCCTTATTACCTAACTTCTCCCTTGCTCACACGCACCCACCCCTCAGGTACACTTAGCCGTTGCAGATACTGCTCCTACTGCCTCTGCCCCCATCGTCTCCCGCTAACTAGTCTCCGCTTTGTCTTTTAATTTCCCTCCGCTCCTGGCCGACCTGGCTGCTACCCTCAAGCGTTTCTATTGTTAAGCTTAAACAATTTCCCCCACCCCCTGTAATTAGCCTGCTTCCAGCTTCCCGCCCTTGTCCCGCCACACTACTTAAGTGCTGTTTTCTCTCTTCCTTTCCCCCTTAGGCACTGGCGCCTGGGCGGCGCTCGCTCTCCAGACCCAGAACTTGAAGACCGCCATCGCAAGAACCGACCCCCCCCCCCGAGGCATCCTCACCTGGATCCGAGCCTCCTTGGCTGGGTAAACATTGTAGGTACGACCGCTGAACTCCGCTCCAGCCTCCTGAAAAGGCGATTTGTTGATTGGCTGTCTACAGTCCTAGGCGGTCTCCAGTTGGACCGCTTGCCATCCAGCTGGGCGCCGATTGGTGCGCCTTTTCCATTGACTTTTGCTGGGATTTTGGGCTGATTCTCGCCGCTCTCCTCGCTGGGAGAAATTAAGGAGTGTTTGTGCTAGGGAATTTTCTCCCACCCCACCCCCTCCCAGGCCTCCTTTAAATACAGTGTAGCTCCACCCACTCTCTACCTAAAGAGCCCTAATGGGTTAATCTTGTCGAGTGGGAGGTGGCTGTATCTGGGCTCCTTGCAGTGATCTGATCCCCTCTATCGCATTTCCTATCACCAGGCACAGATAGTACTTAACCCCACCTTGGTTTATACTGACTCCCCGGGTCAACAGTGACCCTAGGATAGCTGCTCTGTTGCCAGTCTGCTGCTACGCAAATCACAGCCCTCAATTATAGGCAATATGGCTTGCCTTATCTTTATACTCCTAATGTTGGGAAGGAGCACAATGTACATAACAGTACCCTATCCTAAGCCAGAGGCCATCGCAGTCTGGGAATACACAGTCATAGTCCCTGCTGCATCGCCATATTGTTTCCCTACTCATCATCTGCCGTGCTCCCACTCTAATCCCCATCCGCATTCCCTGGCCCTCCTGCCCTCATCTATGTCTCTCCGTGCACTCCCCCTGCTAGCCTTAAACGCCCAGGCCAGCATCACCTATGCCCTGGCCAGGTGTACCAAAGTGAATGAACACCACACAAGAACCCAAACAAAAAGAATCCATTTCTATCTGATAGAATCTCTCAAAAAATTGCTTTTAATTCTCCTCTTTTGCTCAGGCAACGTCGAACTAAATCCAGGCCCCCCAAGTCAAATCACTTCTCCATCAGAGTTTGCAGCTGCTCCTGGGATGAAACTGATGATGGTCAATATCCTAAGCCTTATCAAAAAATTTGACCAGCTTCAAGTCTGGGCAGCCCACACTGATCCAGGCCTGATTATTATTACAGAGTCATGGCTAAAAAAGACCAACACTGGTCCACAAATTACAATTCCGGGTTTCAAACTTTTAGGCTGACAGGGAAACGGGGGTGTTATGCGCCAAATCCAAATACAATATTAGCAGCATTTCCTGCAAAACTAAGCCCAAGGAATATGAAATCATCACACTCAAACTTCACCTTCCATCTACTGAATGCATCACAATTATAGGTGGCTAGAAACCCCCGACAGGAGGCACAGAAATTATTAACGAGCTAAAATCCCTAACGTTGGCTGCCAATATGGAAACAATAATCCTAGGGGACTTTAATATGGACTGGTTAAGAACTAAATCCCACCCTCTAAAAGCCATCTGCGATGAGCTGGGTCTTACTCAAATAGTAACAGAACCCACAAGAATCAATACCTCCAACCTGGCCAACAGCTCCCTCTTTGATATTATCCTAACTTCCCACCCCCACAAAATCTCACATTATGCGGTTTTCCATAACGATATGAGCGACCACAATATCGTTGTCTGCACAAGATCCCAAACCAAAACCAAGAGCCTCCCTAATTTCAGAATCAAACGCTCGTTCTGTAAATTTAATCCACTAAATTTCCTAACCGACCTAGCTGCGACCAGGTGGCAAGATCTATACTTGGCCAAATCCGCAGATGCCACCATCTCTGTTCTAAATGACAGCCTGACCCCTCTAATCAACAAGCATGCTCCCCTCGTTAAAATGAGGGTGCGGAAAATCACGCATCCGTGGTTCACCCAAGAGCTCAAATATGCACTTACCAACAGAGACAAGCTGTGGGCTAGGGCCCGGCTCACAAAGAACCCTGCAGACTGGCAGGCATTTAGAACTGCCAGAAATGCTTGTGTTAAAAGTGTACGGACCACTAAAGCAAATTTCTATATCTCCACCCTGGAGCAGGCTAAAGGGAACTCCCAAAAAATCTGAAAGATATTAAAATCTATTGAAGGCCATACGGCTGTTCCTTCCCTTCCCACCAAGATTCTGGCCAAGGATGGGATAGTTGAAAATAAACTGCAAATCCTAGAAGAACTTAACCTCCACTTTGCCACAGCCAGGTTGGCATTTGACTTCTCCCCCTATGCTAGCCGAGCAGATGGCCACACTAAACCAGATTCTACACATGCTATTAACACAACCCTTCCAGCTGTGTCAGACTAGCTATAAAGAAGTTGAAGACTTAATCCTTAGCCTAGACACCAAGGAAAGTGCAGGGGCCGATGGCCTGGAGTCATTTTTCATACGGCTAGGCTATGCCCAGCTCACAGCTCCAATCCTTCATATATTCAACCTCTCTATTACCATAGCCACTGTTCCTTTTTGCTGGAAATCTGCCCATGTTCTTCCACTCTTTAAATCAGGAGATCCCTGTGACCTGAACAATTGCCGACCTATCTCCATCTTGCCTGTACTATCCAAAGTGTTGGAAAAACTCATATATAACCAACTAAATAAACACCTCGACGTACACTCTCTACTAAACCCGGCACAATCTGGTTTCAGGTCGAAGCATAGTACAATCACAGCCCTGGTTAAGGTCTCTAATGACTGGATCCGTACAATGGGCACCAAGAAGGTCACGGGTGCGGTCTTTCTAGACCTTAACAAGGTCTTCGACACTGTAGACCATCACCTCCTAATCACTTGTCTTGCACACATAGGTGCCACTCCAACCACCTTGCAGTGGTTTACCAGTTACCTTACGGAAAGGATTCAAAGAGTCAAAGCCGACGGCCTACTTTCTGCCCCACTTCCAATCACCAGAGGAGTCCCTCAAGGCTCCATTCTGGGACCAGTCCTTTTCTCCCTCTACATTAACAACCTTGACTCCCACATAAAGACATCCAGCATACACTTCTTTGCGGATGATACGGTTCTATACACATCAGACTCGTCCTTATCTAAAGTCAGGGAAACGCTCCAAGCTGACTTCTGTCAGCTAGAAAGCAACCTCATCAATGCCAAGTTGCTCCTAAATGCCAAAAAAACTAAAACTATGATTTTCTCGAGACTTGCAGTGGCTGATCCCCTACCATTCACAACTAAAAACTTTGTGGAAACCTCTCTAGGTGAACCCTTGGAAGTCGTAGATAAATTCATATACCTAGGTATGTGGATAGACAATAAGCTCTCCTTCCATGACCACATCGAGGATTTTTTAAAGAGGCTTAAAACACGTCTGGGTTTCTTCTACAGAAATAGGACCCTCTTTTCTCTCGCAATCCGTGAAAGACTGGTCAAAGCAACTTTCCTTCCCCTGCTAGATTACGGAGACATTATCTACATATCGTCCCCAACCCTGAGCCCATCAAAACTAGACGTACTATACCACCATGCTCTTCGCTTCATTACCAACTCAGCGTATAGGACCCACCACTGTGATCTTTATACAGCAGTTGGTTGGTCATCCCTGACCACCAGACGTCTCCTCCATGCTGGCATATGGACCCTCAGACTGCTACTTCACAAACTGCCAGCATATCTGACGTCGCTTATAAATATCTCGCACAGCACCTACTCCTTAAGGAAATCCAGCCTTGCCCTACTAGATATTCCCATGACACGAACTGCAACCGGACAAAGGGCTGTCTCATACACTCTACCAAAGATTTGGAATCCACTCCAAACCATGCTGAAGCTAACCAGTACTGTATCAACTAACTCCTTCAAAACATTAGCATTCTCTAAAATAAAAGACATATGTAGATGCAACTAGACCTCAACGCCTAATCAGCTCCCCAAGTATCCACTGGCCCTCTATGGTATAAACTGAAAAGTGTTACATAACATAGGACTAGGCTAACTCTGAAATGTACAGCATTATAGTATGAGAATGTCCATTGTATATCCCTCCTAAATGTATATAATTCTCTACCTTTTGTCCTACACTGTATATCTCCTATCTATGTAATTATGTATTGTGTATGCTTATGACTCGGGACCTACTTGTGAATGAGCTTGCTCAATGGAGTCTTTCCTGCAATAAACTTGAACTTGGTGTTCTGAGAATATTTCTCCAGACACTGCTGAATTGCCTACAGTTCTGGATTATATGGTCCATTTTAATGGCCTAGGCTTCAGACCAGCTACCCTTAAAGTACACTTGGCAGCTGTTTCTGCTTTCTTGTCTGTAGGCAAGTCTTCCTCTCTGTCATCCCATCCTGTATTTTGTAAGTTTTTCAAGGGATTTCTTCACACCAATCCCCCCTTTAGGGCTCCTGCTCCTGCGTGGGACCTTAATGTTTGCATTGCCCTTTGAGCCTTTGTCCTCTGCAGAGCTTAAGTACTTGACTTGGAAAACTGTGTTTTTGGTAGCCATTACTTCTGCCAGACATATCAGTGAATTGCAAGCCCTGTCAGTGGAATCTGATTTCATCTCTTTTCACAGAGATAAAGTGGTCCTTAGAACTAACAGAAAGTTCTTACCTAAAGTGGTTTCAGATTCCACCTCAACCAGTCTATTTCTCTCCCTGTTTTCTTCACTGACCATTCCTCCTGGGGGGAGAGGAGGCTACACAGCTTGGATGTTAAAAGAGCCCTTAGCTACTACATAGTGTACCAAGGGTCACAGGTTTGAATCCCTCCAGTTGTTCCCTACTTATGGAGACGTTGGTAAATGCAAACCTGCCACTAAGAGATCTATTGCCAGGTGGATTGTTTCTTGTATACAATTCTGCTATGAAAAACTGGGTAGAATTCCACCCTCAGGCCTGAGGGCTCATTCCTCTAGAGGTACAGTTGCTTCCCTGGCTGCTGCCAGGGATATTCCTCTCTAGAAATTTGTCAAGCAGCCACCTGGAAAACAGTCCATACTTTCACCATGCATTATTGTCTGGCTATCCAGGCTAGGAGTGATGCTCGGTTTGGCACAGCAGTACTTCAGAGCTTGTTCCCAAAGTAGGTTCTGTCCCTCCTCCATGGAGGTACTGCTTGGTAGTCTGCATATGTCAGAATACAGCAAGACTTCATGTTGTTTGAAGAAAAAATTACTCACCTTAGTAATGTTTCTTCTTCTAATGGAGTCTTGCTGTATTCTGACTTCCTCCCCTCTCAGAACCTAGATTTTGGGATGTGGGTGGGCAGGAGCAGTGTTGGCATCCTAGGGGTGTCCTTTTTACACCCTATTTTTGGTTTGGGTGACAGGCTGTGTTTTGGATGTGTTTTGTTTTTGGGTTTCCTGACTTGAGTCATCCTTTGAAACCAAAAAACTTTTTATATATTTGCCAGTTGGCTAGTAAGAATTTTACAGTTTCCACACAGAACACCTAGTGAGTCTTTGCTCGTAAAGATCTGATGGTTGCAGTTTAAACAGCAGCAGACAGGGGCTTCAACCGAACGCGTGGTGAACATTCTATGCTAGTCATAGAAAGTTTAACTCTTTGTTCTCCAGGGCAGTTGAAAGGCAGGACCTAACTGCATATGTCAGAATACAGCAAGACTCCATTAGAAGAAACAACATTACTAAGGTGAGTAATTTTTTCTTATCTGCCATCAAAGTCTATGTTTCTATGATCTTCTTTCCCTTACTCATATTTACCCTGGCCGCCTTATTGTTCTTCCACCCACCTTCTCGCTGTGCCTGTTGTAGTAATTTCCCCTTGCTTAGCCAAACTCAACATTATCTGCCTTGTTGTACTGTTTTATCTTGTAATTGTTTAAGGTTATGTTCGTTTTGATGTACTGTATTGCTTGTTTAAGACTATTATTTTGTAATGCTGTTAATTACTGTTTATTTATTCTCTTTTACTGTCTTCCATACCCCTTCCTCCCAGGACACATCTTGAAACGAGCTGTTACTAGCTTAGTATGCGTTTCCTGGTATAACTTTTGAAACAAATAAATAATTACATAAATCTTTAGCTCAATCTGAATGCAGAAGTTAAAAAAAAATGTATATCAAATGGTGGTGAGTGTATACTCAGTCAGTATAACTAATGTCTAACAGCAAAAGACTGCCACGGCCATTTCATACCTTTAAGAATTGGTAAGCCAGCACCCTAGCTAAGGTGGGGGCAGGGGTTAGCACACCCTAACAAGGGGGGGGGAGGGGTAGCAGTGAGTCCAATGGTATGCAGATCTGAAATCCCTGGCTACACCCCTGGGGGGCACTAGGACCCTGTGGATACCAGAAGCTTAATGCCTACAGAGCTTATGTATAGTGCTACATACCTGTCAGTACATATATAGCTTTGCCAGCCTCAACCACCTCAGTTCCTTTTTTCCTACCATTGTAAAGCATGCTGTCTTAATGAGGATCAGGGATCTCTCGTTTTGCTGACTAGTTTTCCTGTCTAGTTACTTGCAGTTTTTGTCACTCATTTTTATGTTTGCTTGTACACATATGCAAACCGAACATACTGATACTGTAGTGTAGGGGCTGTGTTGGTACATACTGTATAAGTGCAGGAGGCTTCTCTCTCAAAAGCCATTGCTGAGAAGGCTGACATTGACGGTGTTCAGCTGGCTGATGGGTATAAACCTGTTGAAGTTCAAAGGATAAAGCCCCACCAGTCACACTGGTTTTCTGTCCGTTAGCCAGCTAGCAGACATCAGGCTTTGAAGGTAAACATCAAGCATCACTCTGTGTGTGTGTGTGTGTGTGTGTGTGTGTGTTTGCTTGCCCCTAGTTACAGACAGGAAGCACCTATTTGAAAGCAGTAAACAAAATTGGGAAAAAAACAGTATGCAGAATACAAATATAATAGCTTCCAGTATGTTCACAGCATATCAGTAATGAACAGAAAACATCAGCAATAGTTGACTTAAATTACATATACAATAATGGATAGGGAAGTGTGCTTAATGTAAAATTAATGGTTGCCCAAGGTGTGGGATGCTACATAAACCCTGAGGGCGAAGCCCTAGGGGTTTATTAAGGCATCCCACACTGAGGGCAACCATTAATTTTGAATTTAGGACACTTCCTCATCCCTTGTTATTTATAATTGCTGGTCAGCAATTTTTTCTTTTACATTTATTTCGTGATTGCGATCTTACCACAGTTTTCTTTTGGTCAGAGCACTTCCCGCTGCCACTTCCTGTTCTGTGCAGCCACCGAATGGCAGTATCAACCAGATAGTGAGTGAGAGTCAGAAATGTTTTGTGCTGCGGTTTCTAAATGGTAGGATCAACCAGATAAATGTTTTGGTTTTTTAAAAAAGAAAAAGTGATGAGAGCACTTGCTCTGGCAGCTCCTCGCTAAGCGAGTGAGGAGCCGCCATGTTTTGGAAGCTGAAAGCCCGCCCCGGACCACAGGCGCACAGCCAGTCAGGGAGCGGGTTTTCGTGACTGACTCAGCACGTGTTCCCCGTTATAACTCACGAGTTATAACGGGAAATTATAACTCAATCAGGCAATGTAAAATATTGCTGACCAGTTATTATATAGAGAATAATATATGGGGTGGTGTGTGTAATGAGATTTTACACACACCCGAGTTGTGGGATGCTACATAAACCCCGAGGGCGAAGCCCGAGGGGTTTATAAAATGCATCCCACAACGAGGGTGTGTGTAAAATTGAGTTTTACACACAGCACCCTTATTTTATTTTTTATAATTGCTGGCATGTGCTTTTTTGCCTCAGCAATCATAGAAAATAAAATGATCCATTTTCAGGCAACCACGGACCAGTAAAAAGTCTTAGCATTCTGCAGTCTGACAAGTTATAGTGCTCCGCTTATGTGAGGCAACAAGAAGTGGAGAAAGTAAGGATAGCTGAGTGTATATTTTTTGTGTTTGTTTCCGGTATTCTTACTTACTGGCAAACAACGGTTGTGGAGCTGCGGTGTTCTTTTGTATGAAGAGGAGAGACCCGCCAGCTCTCGTGTGTGGAGAGGGAAACCGGACTGTGTGTTCCTTTTCTGTTTGCTTTTGTTCCCCAGAGTAAGTCCATTTTTTTTCAAATACAAAAAAAAAAAAAACCTGACAGCGAGCGGCGTTGCTTCTCGGGACAATGAACGTCCTATTGAAAGAACACTGAGACTGGCGCATGCTTGATCAGAGGGAAACCTGGCACGTGTTTGCCGTTATAACCAGCCGAACTGGTTATAACGGCAAATTATAACCGGGTTTCCCTATAGGAAAAAGCACCTGCCAGTAATTATATATTGTTTATATTCTCTTTAAAGATCCTCTGATACAGTTAGATGACTGAAAATGTGAGAGGCTAGACATAATTCAGGTTCTAGATAATATATATTCTAGCAGTCCTTTTTTAATGGACTTTATCCTCCTATCCCTCTCTGTCTGCCTTCTTCTGCTTTCAACCCCCAGCCCCTTCATCTCACCTCCAGGACTTAACCCCATCTACATTTTACCTTATTTTGTGAGTGGGTGCCATGGATTGTGGTTGAGCAGTGCCTTCAGCTTTGCAGCATCTTCCTGCCAACAGGGATTCTTATCCACTCGTTACTCTCCTTGAGGCAGAGCCAGTGGCATGTAATGGTACACATGCAGACTGTGAAGATGATGCATACTTTAAATGCCTGCCCCCAGCTTTCAGTCCTGGTGACTGCTGCTGTGCCATCTACCCTCACTAGGTGGCAGCCAAGTAGCGGTACATGCTGTTACCCCACCTTGAAGAAGAGATCTGTCACTGGGTGCTAATTTCTCCTCCCCTCTTGCCAGTCCCTGTGTGACCTTGGTCCATTCCCGAACCTGGGTCATGGGTGTGGTAGGACGTAAGGCAACCAGCACCTCATCTCTCCAACCCACTGGCCTGGCTACAAGTCTGCTGTAGCACAGATTTCCTTAGACAGTACTGTTGTTGCCCTGAGGGTTGCTGATCCTGCAGCCCACTTTTTTGCAGTTCTGTGTTTTACCCTCTGTACCATTCAGACAGAACTATATATTTTTTTTTTGCAGTTCTTTCCCTGTTTTCTTTATTACTGAGTGAAGTGACATAAAAACAAGATTACTGTCCCTTGGACTTTATTAGCTTTGGCTGCTTGTCTACACATGGCATCATAATGCCCTGTTTATGACATCATAATTACCGCCGTAACAGCAGATTGGGCTGTCATAAACAGGACTGCAGAATTAGACAAGCTGAGAGAGCAAATATGGCAGAGATCCTGTTTCTATGCAGATGTCCACAGTAATAAAGAAATAAGGGCAGTGATTACAGAAAAAGCAGGGAATGTAGGCTAAATTGTATCTAGGTACTATGTTTTCCAGAGTTGTTCCCAACAACCTCTTTAAAGCCCTGTTGCACTGCAAGCAGACATTCAGCATTGACAAATGCTTGTTTGTATTACCTGTAATTTATTTATTTATTTAAAAATTTGGTAAGCGGGAAAGGCCGCAGAGCAGGGCTGGTTTTCAAATGTGACCAGGGGATAGGGAGTAGGCAGCGGGCAGTTACAAACAAAGAAGTGCAATAGCAGCAGTTACAAGTGCAGCAACTTGGTAACAATTTGAGACAGTGAATATACACAGGTTGCTATTAACAGTTCAGCATATTTTTCCCTAATTTTGCTTAGTTTTCTCATGCCAGGTGACTGATTCTTTTGCAGCCTCTCTCAAGCTACTGTCTATGACTGTTATGTCGCACTTTTGCTACCTCATCACCAGCCCTTTCTTCTTCATTGCTATTTTTAGCAGCTTTGCAACTCCAATAAATGTGGCAATGATGTTCTCCTATACGCCCCAAAACTCAAGTTTGTAAGTGCTTCAGGTCTATCGCCACATTCAACATTGCTCTGTCTGTCAGGGATTTGCTTGGAGATGTGCTAGAACAGGGTGTGGGGTGGCAAATGTTTATGAACTGCCCATTAGTAAAAGAGCAGGGCTCAGTTGAGGTATTATCTGAGGCCTGTCGAGTACATAGACCCTTCTGCATTTGTTGCCGCGTCTATGCCTTGTGAAATCACTGGTGACGACAGTGCTTTCTGATCTAGAAACATAGAAGTTGACGGCAGATTAGGACCGCAAGCCCCATCCAGTCTGCCCATTTCTTTTTCTACCTTATAAATGTGCCATCGGCCTTTGCTCTGTCAATGGCATATCTATTCATACTCATCTGTATTGCTCCCTTATGCCTATCCCATGCCTGTTTGAAGTCCTGCACTGTATACATATCCACTACTTCCTGAGGTAGGCCATTACATGCATCCACCACTCTTTCTGTGAAAAGAACTTCCTCACATTACCCCTTAATCAGCCTCCCTCTAATCTCATGCTGTGTCCTCTTGTCCTGCTATTTTCTTTTATTGAAACATGTTAGACTCTTTCACCTTGTTATTGCCCTTAAGGTGTTTGAATGTTTCGATCATATCACCTCTCTCCATCCTTTGCTCTAGGGTATACATATTGAGTTCCGTTAATCTGTCCTCATATGTTTTCTGATACAGTCCCTGCACCATTTTGGTTGCCCTTCTCTGGACTGCCTCAATTTGGTTAATGTCCTTGTGAAGGTGTGGCATCTAGTACTGTACTCAGTACTCCAGATGGGGCCTAACCAGTGTCTTGTAAAGAGGGATTATCATCTCCCTCTTCCGACTTGTGATACCCCTACTAATACACCCCAACATCCCTCTAGCCTTACCTACTGCTTTAGAGATCTGCTTGGATGATTTCAGGTCATCGGTGATGATGATGCCCAAGTCTCTTTCTTCCCTTGTGACTGCCAGCAACTCCCCTCCCAGCCTATAGGTGGCTTCAGGGTTTCTCTTCCCTATGTGCATGATCTTGCACTTCTTTGCATTAAACCCCAGCTGCCTCTCTTCTGACCATTTTGCTAGTTTATCCAGATCTCTTCTCATTCTGCCCACCCCCATCTGGATCATCTACTCTGTTGCAGATCTTGGTGTTGTCTGCAAACAGACAAACCTTACCCTCCAGTCCATCTGCAGTGTCACTGATGAAGATATTGAAGAGGACTGGCCCCAGGACTGATCCCTGCGGTACCCCACTTGTGACTCGCATCTCTTCTGACTGTATACCGTTTACCACCTCTCTCTCTGTTTTTTGCCCGTCGACCAGTTTGCCACCCAGTTGACCAACTTCTGACCCACCCCGAGCCTACCCAGCATATTAATCAATCTTCTATGTGGAACAGTATTGAAAGCTTTGCTGAAGTCAAGGTAGGCAACATCAACTGCTCCCCCTTGGTCCACCACTCTGGTTACCCAGTCAAAGAAATCTATGAGGTTAGTTTGACAGGACCTTCCTTTTGTAAACCCATGCTGTCTTGGATCCTGTGCTCCTATGGATTCCAGGTGTTGTACTATCCTTTTCTTAAGGAGTGCCTCCATAATCTTGCCCACTACTGAGGTAAGACTGACTGGTCTGTAGTTCCCCGCCTCCTCCCTGCTACCACTCTTGTGGAGCGGGATCATATGAGCCCATTTCCAGTCTTCTGGGACCTCTCCTGTGCTCAGAGACTCACTAAACAGTTCTGATAATTTCTCTGCTAGTTTCACGCTTAGCTCCTTTAGTACCCTGGGATGTATGCCATCAGGTCCCATTTCCTTGTCCACCCTGAGCTTATCGAGCTCTTGTAGGACCCTTTCTTTTGTGAAGGGACTAGTGCTCACCTCCCCCCCCCCCATGTCCATGGTGCTGAGCTGTGGGCCCTGCCCTACCTTCTCTTCGGTAAATATTGAGCAGAAGTATCTATTTAGGATAGATGCTTTTACATGGTCCTCCTCCTCACACGCCCCCTTATCTCCTTTGATCTTAGCAATACCCCCTCTGGACTTTCTCCTTTCACTAATGTATCTATAGAAAGTCTTGTCACCTTCTTTTACTGTTTGTGCTAGTGTTTCCTCGGTTTGGGCCTTTGCTTGCCTTACTGCCTTTCCTGCTTCCCTTAGGGAAGTTTGGTCTCTCCCTATCTTCATCCTGCTGTGTTCCTTATATTTCCTAAAAGCCAGCCTTTTGGCTCTGACCTTTTCTGCTACTGTTTTGAGAAACAGTGGTTTCCTTCTTCTTTGCACTTCCTTTCCTCTCTAACACAATGGGGTGTGCTTCTGAGTATTGCATCTCAATGCTTGCCCATTTTGCCAGTACCCCCTGACCTGTATTTCTTTTGCCAGCTAGCTTAACTCTGTTGGCCATCTTATCAAAGTCAGCTCCTCTGAAGTTCCATATTTTTGCCTTGGAATGGGATGATTTAGTTGTAGTGGCCAAATTGAACCATACCATGTGATGGTCACTGGCCCCCAAGTGACCTTCTACCTGGAGATCTGTGATCCTTTCCCTGTTAGTCAGTGCTAGATCTAGGATAGCCCTGTCTCTTGTGGGTTGTTGTACCTGTTGTTTGAGGCCCTCCCCCTGCAGGGAATCCACCATGTGTCTAGTTCTGGCAGATGTTCCTGCTGGTATTGACCAATCCGTATGTGGCATGTTGAAGTCTCCCATTATCAGAACCTCCCCCTTAGCTGTTATGTTTTGTATATCTTCTACCAGTAATGTGTCTGTGTCCTCCCCCTGGTCTGGGGGCCTGTAGACAACCCCAGTTCTTATGGCTGTCCCATTTCCTGTTTTCAGAGTGACCCACAGTTCTTCTGGCTCCTTATGTGTATTCTGAATTTCTGTAGCTTTGATATTTTCATTGACATACAGGCCCACTCCACCCCCCCCCCCCCCTTTTTTTGCACCTCGGTCTTTTCTGAACAGTACATAGCCAGGTACTGAAGTCTGTCAGGTGTGGTTACTGGTAAACCATGTCTCGCTAATTGCTACTGTATCCAGTTTAGCCTCTGTCATTATTGCCTGCAGGTCTGGGATCTTGCTTCCCATTTGTGTACATGATTTTCCATTGGCCAGATTTCGGTCTGTTAGTAGTTGGGTGAGGTCTGGCGTTTCCCCCGTGCATCGTATGGGGAGCTGGACCTTCTTCCTTACTTGGTGATGCAAATGAACTGCAAACGTGCTGAACTCCTGTTTGACCACTAGCTGAGGGGGGAAGGATGTTCTTCCTATTCGAAGTATGGGATGCTGCACCCCTCTCCCCATTTGCTAGTTTAAATATTCTGTAAAGATGTCAAACTTCTGCCCCAATGCACTGACTCCCTCCTTAGTCAGATGCGGTTCATCAAATTTAAAGAACTTGCGCTCCCAAAACTGTTGCCAGTTCCCTACACATTTGTGTCCTTTTTCCTGGCACCAGCCCTTGAGCCACATGTTTAGCTCCCCTATATCCCCTTCTCTGACCTTCCGTCCATCTGTCCCCCTCTCCCAGACTGGCAGGATCTCAGAGAAGGAGATGCCAGATGAAATGGATGATAGTTTTTCACCCAGCCTGGTCAGGTGTCCCTCGGTCTCCACAACTGACCGGCTGGCGAGATCATTAGTCCCTATGTATAGTAGGACATCAACATTTTCTCCTGCTTCCCGAATGATTTTAGCAATGTGGTCAGTGTCTTTCCACACTGATGTACCTGGAAGACATCTGACCATTACCCCTGGCTGGAGATGGGTATCAACTCCCCGAATCATGGAATCTCCTATGATCCGAAGTTTTTGGATTTCCTTTTTGCTTTTTTTGTTTTGGTTCCTGTTTTGGCCAGTTGTGTTGTGCCAGCTGCTGTGCTGCAGTGTCCTGTTTTATGAAAAATAACTCACTTGGGTTAGTTGTCTGGCCAAGATGTGGGAAATTAAAGTGTGTAGCTAGTGCCAGAAACAGGTGCATGAAGGAAGGTTGTTATACTTGGGGATCTTTATAGATACTGTGAAATGTTGGCAGGATTTTGAAGAGGTATTGCATACAGAAACAGAATAATGAAACAAGCGTACAGTATGTGCTAAACAATTGGGAGTAATTACATATTCAGATGATAGAATAAGGCAATTACTGTGCTGCATCTAAATTTGTCATTTCTGACATTTTTTGTCAATGTTTTGATTTATGTTTCTGTTATAACCTGTTTTTTTTTTTGTATCCTGGAACAGAGTCAATGAATCATTTGCAGCTTGTTTGGCATTAAAGTTGTTAGGATAAGAAATTCTGACTTCTAAAGTAGATCTTCTGAGTTATCATAGCTCTCTCTGTGTGGACTCGCTATGCAGCTGTTCAGTTTGACATTGTCTATGGGCAGTCAAAGCCGAAGTCCACTCCTGTCAATGGAAAATAGGTTTCCCCTTGATCCTCTTACCTTGCACATTATTTCTCGCTCATGTTGTATCAGAGCTCCCTATATGACTGCTACCTTGAATTAATTCTTAACTAACAGCCCTTTCCCTGCAGTAAAAGTTTGCTAAGGTGAGTGTGGGCTGAGGGTAAAGAATAGTGCCATTTGCCTAATGCAGTTGTTCATTCTTGTGTGCAGAAGTTGCCAAGAACTTAATAATGTCATTGCTCTTTGTTGGGTTTGTGTACTGCCAATGTTTTTTGTTTTTTTTTATTCTCTGTTTATGTCTCCTTACTCACTGCTCAGGACCCTATCCTCGGGGATCCCTAGGCTGTGCCCGCTCGTGTAGGTCCTCTCCAGGTATCTCCTTTGGGTTCCGGCAGTTCTACCCCATCCGGCCACAGTTTGCCCCACTAGGCAGGGAGGAGGACCTCCCATTAGTCTCCTCCAGTCCATGAGTCTGCGTCGAGTATGCTGCACAGGCCCCATCTGGAGCCTGGTTGTGGATTTTCTCTGGCAGCTGGGTCTCATCTACAGGCATCCGTTGTGGGGCTTTTCTCGTTTTCAGGTCCCATCCCTCAGGATGTTGGCATGCTAGGGAAGCCAAGGGCTGGAGCATGTCGCAATGTGCAGGCGCTCCAGCTCCTGGTCGACGTCCTCCCACCCTGCTGTATGCTGTCTTGCTGCACCTTCACCTGTGGTCACCCAAGTGGTGGTAGACCAGCGGAACATGCAAGCCACCACCCCCCTGGAGGAGGAGAGTGGCTTCTGGGTGCTCAATCCTCCTTCCCCTGGCCATCCCTCCAGCCGCCTGAATCCATTCCTGAACCCGGGTCGCTGGCGCTGCGAGTGGTACTCCTACCGCTATTGCTAGCGGGCTGGCTCTGTACTGCCAGTGTTTTAATAAAGTGGCAATGACAGGTGAAAGAGTGTGATTGGGTAATGAGCATTCCAATATTATTTATTAATTTATTTTGTTTTAGTCTTTGGTAACCAGGCAAGGCCCACTAGGCACACGTGCCTGTTTTCAGGGGTGTCCTGGGAGCACTGGGCGGTTAAGTGACTTGCTCAGAGTCATACAGTATGCAAGTGGAGGTTGTGATAATCAAATCAAGGTCTGGTCTGCTGGATGTACCAAGCTCGCTACTCTGACCTCTATGCTATACTGCTAGCCTGCAGTTAAACATATTATTTATATTCTGCTAATTGCTAATTACCTGTATTTCTCTACTTTATATTTATATATTGGTTTATGTGTTTTTGTCTTCTTGTGTGTCCATTATTATCTGGTATCCACCTCTTGCCATCTACCTGCCCCAGGTCCTAGTACTAACTTCCATGGTCCTCCAGACAAGCTCAGCACTCTGTCTGTCTGCACAACCTGAATTTCCCCACTCCTTCCCCATTTTCTGGCAGCACCTGACATACTTTTGAGGGAGCGAGAGACAGAGGTCCAAAACATGATTAGCATGGGAGGGACCATGTATTTATCGGGCCTGTGAAGCATAGGTGGCAGTTGGCTAAGTCCATGGTTTTTGCAAAGAGGTTTCTTCCTTTCTTAGGTAGTCTTGCCCACCGCCTGTATAACTGTAGCTATCTTGTGATGTACCTAGGAGTTGCTAGGAAGCACGTGGTCACCCATGCCTTCAGTGGCATTGTCACAGACTTTGCACTGGGTTACTCTGTGAGTGGTTATCCAAGCCATTTATGCTGGCTTCAGCTTCCAGTTGTCCAGAGACTTGGGGCATGAACCCTGGTCAACAGTGTGTCAGGCACCTCTACGCTGCTTGGCACCACAAAGCCGGCTGTCTACTTATTGCACTTACAAAATGTTTGTAAAAGTATTAGACACTTCAGGAATGTCTAATGTCACGGGCAATTTCGAACCCCGGGAAATCTTACTGTATTCTTACTTGTGCAGTATGGTCTCACCATAGGACCGCCCCAGAGCCGAAATGGTTAGTAGAACCTATGCAAATGATGGAATGCTTGGCTCGAACACAGTTTTCAATCGCTCTCCCTGGTAAACTGCTTCTAAACAGTCAGATTCTTTACTCCGTTTGCCTCAATAAGACGTCTTTGGAGAGCTCTCTTTCATCACTTGAAGAAACTTTATTTTTCTTGGTTTTATCACTAGTAAAGTTTATTTTATTGGTATTCCTTTCACTGCCCTTGATTTTCATGAAGTAATTGTTTAGATATGTATTATTTAGGGTAAGTAGTCATTTTTCTTCTCGGTTCATTAACTGGGAAGAAACCGACGATCTACTTATTTTTCTTGGTTGTCTATATTTAGTTTATCTTTATTTCTGACTCAGTATAGTCGGTTAGTTTAACCAGGGTAACTCCTTGTTTTCGTGGGTCTTTTCAACCGGGCTAACTCCTGGGCTTGTTTACATTTAAAAATTCCAGGGTAATTCCTGGTTTCCTTATTGTTTTTTTTTTTTTTTTACAACCACTAAAAAAAAAAATCAAAGAACATTTTAAATTAGTGTGTTGTATCTGGGTTATGTCACAGAGGACTAAACAACAAACAGGAACCACAGGTTTCCAGCACTGTACCGAGTACGGGGAACTTTTTGCTAACGCAGATCGACACCTTATTTTCTTGTTCTGTCTGGGGTCTGACCACCTGCAGAGAGTGTGAAATCTGTGCCAGTTTCCCTCAGTCTACTATTGAAAGATGACAAAAAAGACTAAGAGAGAAAATGGCTGAAAAGGCTGCTCATCCAGCCGGTGAGCAACCAGTTGTACTGGAGGGGTTGCCCTGTGACAGGGGCAATAGCTCTGTTAAGAAAAGAACTGCGGATAAGGCTGCTGAACCGGCTGTTGCGGTTGAAAGGAAAGCACCAGGAACTGCAACCCAAATCAACCACGGTTACTTCTGCTGAAGAGATCGCTAATGTGATCAGGATTATTCAATACCTACAGTCTTTGGTTCCAGCTGATTCACAACCGGTTCCCAAAACTCCCAGTTCATAGGCCCCTGGTTTAATAGACCAAAGTGGGGAGCCTTTTGAGGACACTGGTTATGGCAAGGAACCAGTTGATGAAGATGAGGACTATGGTGATCCCATAGAACCAGATATCTCTCCTGATCCACATAGGCCAGATTCCCCTGATAAGGGAAATTAGGATTTTACCTCATATTTTGCTTTCATGTAGGAAGTTGCTAAGTCTCTCAACCTCTCATCCCAGGAATCGATAGAGGATGAGGAAGAAGAGGACTACAAAGAAATGATGGACATCCCACCATCTAAAAGATTGCTTCTTGCATTTCATAAATCCTTAAGAAAGCAGACCAGGAATCTCCTACAGAGCCTCACTTCTTTCCCTCCTTCAGATAAAAAGGTGGACAGAAAGTACTGGATGGCTAAGACTGGGTCTGATTTCCTATTTGGAGACCCCAGCCGATTAAGGTGTGGTGCAGGCTGCAACTTGTGACAAAGCTGGCATCCCTCTGGCCTCCCATCCCCCAGAAAAATATTCTAGGAGGATATACTCTATTGCCAAGAAGGCTTATCTTGGATCTTCCCTGGCTAATAGGCAGGCATCTTATATGGCCTGTATAGCCAGGTACCACAAAAATATGTGGTCCACGGTGCTGGAGATAGCCAAAACAGTTCCCCCTCCCATGGCTGCTGACCTGGAGGAAGCTGCTAAAAGGGGCATTGAAGCCTCAAAGACACAGTTCAGGATGGCAGTGGATGCTAATGACACTGCATCTAGACAAATGGCTTCAGCTGTGTCTCTAAAGAGCTTTGCATGGTTCAAAACCACTAACCTCACACAAGACACTCAAAACAAAGCTATAGATTTTCCTTGTGACCCGGTGTCTCTGGAGAACAAACAGAGGCATATATGAAAACAATGGATGACTATAAAGCTGCTTACAAAAGTGCAGAGAGTCAAGGGGAGAGCTGCCAACCCGTAGAAACACCATCCAAGGAGTGGCAGGGGTAGAACTCCCTAAAAGCCCTTTTTCCAGCAACAAGTTTTTCCCTGGTACCAGCCCAGGGGATACTTCAGGGGCAGAAGGGGCAGTGGCCGCCCTACCCCCAGTGTCTAGCCAGTAGCACAGTCAAAGCAGATACAGTGGGGGGACTGTCCAGGTCGCCTCCCCATTCCCAGTAGGGGGCAGGTTGGGCCACTACTTCCAGGAATGGGGAAACCATCACCACAAACAAGTGGGTCCTGGAAGTAGTGGGCCAGGGACATGCCCTCAGCTTCAAGGCTATGCCAAGGCTCAGGTCAAAAGCTTTCAAACCATCTTCCCCATCAGAAACAGTCTTGCTTGAATCAGAGTTTTCAGACCTTTTAATGCTCAAGGCAGTAGAATCAGTACCTCCCAGTCAGCTAGGAAAGGGACTTGTATTCAAGATACTTCCTCACAGTGAAAAAACAGGGGAGTGGCGACCCATTCTGGATATCAGGTATTTAAACAAGCATCTGACAAAACCAAAATTCAAGATGGTCACTCTGGCTACAATGCTACCTTGTCTAAGACCGGGAGACTGGCTAGCATCCTTGGATCTCAAGGATGCCTACTTCCATATCCCAATCAGAAAGTCACACAAAAAGTATCTCAGGTTCAGGTTACCTTCGAGCCATTACCAGTTCAGAGCAATGCCTTTCTGGCTCACATCTGCCCCAAGAGTGTTCACAAACTGCCTGGCAGTGGTTGTGGCCCATCTAAGGTGACAAGGGGTGTCAGTCTTTCTCTACCTGGATGACTGGCTCATGGTAGGGCAGTCCCTCCAGCAAGTCAGGGAGGTGTCACTACCATAAGACATTATATCCTCTCTGGGGTTCCTGGTGAACCACAAAAAGTCTGTTCTGGAACCAGTTCATCTCCTCAGATTCATAGGGGCAGAAATGGACACAAAAAAAAGGGATGGCTTACCTGCCTCAGGACAGGGTGGACAGCCTTATCCAGGTAGCCGAATCTTTCAGACTTCATGTCTCAAGGCCAGCAAGGCACTTCCTTCAGTTTCTGGGCCACATGGCAGCTTCCACAGCAACTGTGCCAGGGGCCAGGTTTCAGATGAGAGACATTCAATTTCACTTAAGAGAAAGGATCTCCTTTTCGAAGCTGGTTCCAGTCACAGTCACTCTTCTTCAAGCCCTGCAGTGGTGGCAGGAAAGAAGCAATCTCAAGCAAAGAGTACCCTTCCTGCAGCAGCCCCCTTCTCTGGCACTTGCAACAGATGCATCCCTCCTAGGGTGGGGAGCACATCTGGGGGATCTCACTACTCACGGTACATGGGAAAAGCAGGAATCTCTCCAGCACATAAATTTTTTGAAGCTCAGAGCAGTTCTGTTAGCTCTTCAGTTTTTCTTCAATCTGATCAAAGGGAAGGTGGTCCAGGTCAGAACAGACAACACAACCTCAATGTATTACATAAACAAGCAAGTGGGAACAAGGTCAACTCCCTTATGCACAGAGGCAATGAATATTTGGGCCTTGGCTTACTCCCTGAATGTTTCCCTCACAGCTATTCACTGTCCAGGCAAGGACAATGTTTTGGCGGATGCCCTCAGCAGAATAAGTCAGAACCACCACAAGTGGTCATTGAACAAGCAGGTCTTACAGATCATCTTCAGGAGATGGGGCAGCCTGGAGGTAGATCTGTTCACAGCCCCAGAGAATCACCAACTCCCACAATACTGTTGCATGTCCCCTATCAAGGGTATAATTCCTCTAGACGCTTCTGCTGGAGTGGACAGGGAGGTTCCTGTATGCCTTCCCTCCTTTTCTTCCCATTACTGAAAGTAATAAACAAACTCAGGCTCCAACCAGCATCAGTGATCCTCATTGCCCGAGATCAGGCCAGGCAGCCTTGGTACTCCATGCTCCTATCATTGTCGGTAGCCAAACCAATCAGCCTTCCCAGGAGGTGCAACCTGCTGTCATCCTCACAGGGCGGGATCATGTATCCCAACCTTCTATCCCTCAGACTCAAGGCATGGCTCATGAAGACTTAGAGTATGCAGGTTTACATCTCTCAGAAAGTTATGGACATACTGAGAGTTTCCAGGAAACCACCTACCAGGAAAACTTGTGCCTCTAAATGGAAGAAGTTTTCTTTCTGGTGCCAAGGTAAGGGCCTGGACCATGCCCAGCCTAGCCTCCCTATTGTCCTTAACTGTATGGCCCATTTGCGCTCCACAGGTTTAACTGTTGCCACACTAAGAGTGCACCTGGCAGCTGTTGCAGCTTACTTTCAACAGATAAGGCTTCATCTTTGGCCTCGAAGCCAGTGTTTAAAAAGTTTTTTAAGGGATTATTACACTTGCATTCACCACACAGGGAACTATTCCCATGTGGGATTTGGATATTTAGATTGCTCAGCTTATGCAGCCCCCTTTCGAGCCCATGTCTACAGCAGATCTCAAACATGTGACTTGGAAAACAGTGTTACTGGTAGCTGTTACCTCTGCCAGAAGGATCAGTGAGCTCCAGGCATTGTCTTGTCTTCAAACAACATGAAGTCTTGCTGTATTCTGACTATTGCAGTTAGCCCCAGCCTTTAAACTGCCCTGGAGAACAAAAGGGTTAACTTTCTATGCAGAGCATAGAATGCTGAGCTCGAGCTCGGTTGAGGTCTCTGTCTGGATCCCTTTGAAATCCAACCATCAGATTCTTTACTCCGCCTCACTGAACAGTCGCTCCAGAGATTTCTCCTTCAGCTCGGTTCGAAAGTCTGTTAAAGTCTTGGTTAAGTTGTCGGTTTTTACCGAATTTATTTCCTCATAGTCGGTTCAGTCTCTGTCTGTGGTACTGTGAGTACTAGATAGGTTTTGTTCTGATTTTCTGTGTAGAAATTGTAAAGTGTTAGATCAGTTCGGCTGAACCGATCATTTGTATTGAATCCTTGTGTTTTACTTCAGAGTGTGGTTACTGGTCCTTATCAGTTCTTAAAAAAAAAAAAAAAAAGTGTTTTGAACATTTTTTTCCAACACCCGTGACACGGTTAGGAACCAATAAGGGAGTCTTGCCTGTCGGATTGCCATAAAAAGGGTAAGTTTGGTTAGGTTGGCCATGTCTGAGAAACCCAAGAAAAAAACCGGGCTCACTGGGTTTCAACACTGCAGTGAATGTGGGGAGGTCTTTGCTAAGGCCGACCCCCCACACCACCTGTGTTTATTGTCTGGGGTTTGATCACCTCGATACAGACTGCCAAATTTGTACTAATTTTCCTAAATCTACCCTTGAAAAGAGATTAGGTAGACTGAGGGAAAAGGAGGCCGAGAAGTCCGCTGACCTGGATGGCCAGCCCGGTTCGGTTCCGACCGAACCAGAAGGAGTGTCCTCTGACCAGGGCGATACTTCTTCGGGCAAGAGGAGAGCCGATCCTGAGGGGTCGGTTCATACAAAAAGGAAACGCAAAGAAAAATTGACCGGTTCGGATCCAGAGGTTCAAATTCCGACCGCCGAGGAAATAGCCAGAGTGATTCAAATTGTGGAATCGCTTCACCCTGTTCCGACTGATCCAACACCTTTTCGCAGGGGTTCGGTTGGTTCCCCTGGTTCAAGATTATACTCCTGAAGATTTTTATGAACCAGAGTTTGAGGAGGAGGGGGAGTTTGAAGATGATGGTGAAAGTCTGGATGTGCCTGTGGAACTGGACATCTCCCCAGACAGACCTTCTGGTGTATCCCCTCCTACGCTTTCTGAGTCCCCTTCCCATTTTCTGCTTTACAGAAAAGTGGCTGAAACCCTCCAGCTTCCTATGGAGGAGGCAATGGAGGATCAAGAGGAGCCTGATTATGTGGAAATGATGGACATCCCAGAGTTCAGGAGACTATTTCCCTTCACAAATCCTTTGGAAGACAGACACAAAAAATCCTGAAGTCTTCCAGTTCTGTACCCCCTGTTGACAGAAGGATGGACAAGAGGTACACACTATCAGGCTCAGATACAGAGTTTTTATACCAGTAATGCAGCCATGTTGGGGTAGTGCAGGCTGCTGCCTGTGACAAGGCAAACATTCCCTTGGCTTCACATCCCCCAGACAAAGACTCCAGGAAGATTGATGCCATGGCAAAAATCAGTACATGGCATCTTCTTTGGGACTCTGGCAGGCGAATTATATGGCCTGTACAGCCAGGTACCAGAAGTCCAGCTGGGACACTGTACTGGCACTGGCTAAACAGGCCTCCCCCCAGCTAGCCAAGGAGCTGGAGGAGGTGGCTGCAGATGGGATTGAGGCATCAAAAGTACAGTTTCATGTTGCTGTGGACTCCAGTGATGTGTCAAGAGTCATGGCTACATCTGTGGCTCTTCGGAAAATGTCTTGGCTCAGATGTACTAGCCTCTCACAGGACACCCAGGCTAAGGCCATGGATTTTCCTGTAGTGGGTAATTCTCTGTTTGGGGAGCAGACAGAGAATTACATGAAGAAAATGGATGCGTACAGGACCACTTATAGGAGTGCTCAGGCCAAGGAGAGGCAGGCAACTCCTCAAAGGCAGCAGTCTTGGGGCAGGGGCAGGCCTTTCATAGGCCTTTCTACCAGGCACAGGCCTCTTCTCCCTTTTCACAGAGGGGGTTCTTCAGAGGGAGAGGCAGAAGGGGGATGAGCAGGGCTGCATCCACTCCTCAGCCTAAGGCCCCTGCCAAGCAGACATCCTGATGGGTTTGCCTGGGTCGACTCTTCTATTCCAGTAGGGGGCAGGCTGGCTTACTTTGTCCAGGACTGGATGTCTTATTACTTCAGACAAGTGGGTCCTGGAAGTAATAAGCCAGGGACTGGTTCTCAGCTTCAAAAAATTTCAGAAGATGAGAGCCAGATCTTTTCCACCTGCAGGTCTCTCAGAAACCCTTGCCCTAGAGGCAGAGATTTCATCTCTTCTGGCCTTAGGAGCCAGAGAGAATGTTCCTACCCTACACAAGGGCAAAGGTCTGTACTCCAGGTACTTTCTTACCCCAAAAAAGACAGGGGAGTGGCGACCCATCCTAGACCTAAGATACCTGAACAAACATCTTTAAAACCAAAGTTCAAGATGGTAACTCTGTGATAATTCTTCCCTCTCTAAGGCCAGGGACTGGCTAGCCTCCCTGGACCTAAAGGATGCCTATTTTCACATTCCCATCAGGTGCTACCACAGAAAGTACCTCAGGTTCAATTACCCTCAGGCCACTATCAGTTCAAAGCAATGCCCTTTGGTCTAACATCAGCCCCAAGGGTTTTCACAAAGTGCCTGGTAGTAGTCGTTGTCTTTCTAAGAAGGCAAAAGATTTCCATTTTTCCATATCTGGATGACTGGCTCATAGTGGGCCAGTCCCCAGACCAAGTCAAGTCAGACCTGCAAGTGTCCCAGCAAGTGCTCACTTCTCTAGGATTTCTTCTCAACCTTCCCAAGTCAGTTCTCGAGCCAGTGCAGCTCCTTTCCTTTATAGGGGCAGAGCTGGATACTGTCAAAGCAAGAGCCTTTCTTCCCCTGGAAAGGGCAAGAGTTCTTATAGAACTGGCTTCTTCCTTCAGCCTTCAGGTGTCTTGACCAACAAGGCATTTCCTCCAGCTCTTGGGCCACATGGCAGCTTCTATAGCAGTGGTCCAAGGGGCAAGATTTCAGATGAGGGACATTCAGTTCCATCTGAGGGCCTTTTGGTCCCAATGGAAGGATTCCTTTACCGAACTGATCCCAGTGACTCGGATCCTGATCCAAGCCCTTCAATGGTGGCAGGATCAGAACAATTTAAGGCAAGGGGTCCCATTTGCCACTCAGTCTCATTCAGTGGTCCTTACCATGGATGCTTCCCTCCTGGGCTGGGAAGCCCATCTGGGGGCCCTCACTGCCCAGGGACTGTGGTCCCCTCAGGAATCCCTTCTCCATATCAATCTCCCAGAACTCAGAGCAGTTTTTCTGGTCCTGCAAGCTTTCTCTCAGTCAGTGCAGAACAAGGTGGTTCAAGTCAGAGCAGACAACACCACCACCATGTGGTACATCAACAAGCAGGGAGACATGCGTTCTACGGCCTTGTGCACAGAAGCCATGAAGTTGTGGTCCCTGGCTTATTCCCTTCAAACCTCTCTGATAGCAGTCCAACTTCCAGGGAAGGACAATGTGCTAGCAGATGCACTGAGCAGGATCTAACAGGGCCATCACGAATGGTCCCTGGACCCTCTGGTCTTGAAGGTGATTTTTTTCAAGGTGGGGCACTCCAGATATAGATCTCTTTGCAGCCCCAGACAATCACCAACTTCCTCTCTTTTGTTGCAGACCCCCGGTCTTGGGCTCAGTCCCTCTGAATGCTCTGATTCTGAACTGGGAAAGGAAATTTCTGTATGCTTTCCGTCCCTTTCCTCTACTGTTCAACGTTTTAGTCAAGATAAGGTCACAACCTTGCAAAGTGATTCTGATTGCTCCAGATTGGACCAGACAGCCTTGGTGTACCCCCTGTTGCTGTCCCTAGCAGTCCATCTTCCCCTGTCTCTTCCCAGGAATCACAACCTGGTAACCTCCTCTCAGGGGAGGATTTAGTACCCCAATCTTCAGTCTCTCAATCTCAAGGCATGGCTCTTGAAGAGTTAGAGTATGCAGATTTGCTTCTGTCTCAGGGGGTTCTGGATATCCTCAAAGCCTCTCGAAAGCCCGCCACTAGAAAGACCTATAACTCCAAATGGAAGAGATTCAGCATTTGGTGTTCCAAGCAGCATATTTCGTCAGACACTGCTGAATTGCCTACAGTTCTGGATTATATGGTCCCTCTTAATGGCCTAGGCCTCAGACCAGCTGCTCTCAAGGTACACTTGTCAGCTGCCTCTGCTTTTCTGTCAGTGGGGAAGTCTTCCTCACAATCATCTCATCCTGTGTTCTGTAAATTTTTCAAGGGATTGCTTCATACCAATCCCCCATTTAGAGACCCTGCCCCTGCCTGGGATTTAAATGTTTGCATTGCTCAATTGATGCAACCTCCCTTTGAGCCTATGTCGTCAGTAGAGCTTAAGTACTTGACTTGGAAAAGTGTGTTTTTAGTAGCCATTACCTCTGCCAGACGTATCAGTGAACTGCAAGCCCTGTCAGTGGAACCTGATTTTATCTTCTTTCATAGGGATAAAGTGGTCCTTAGAACCACTAGAAGGTTCTTGCCCAAAGTGGTTTCAGATTTCCACCTGAATCAGTCTATGTCTCTTCCTGTTTTCTTCACTGATCATTCCTCTTCAGGAGAGGAGACTACACAGTTTAGATGTTAAGGGCCCTTAGCTACTATATAGAGCATACCAAGGGTCACAGGATTGATTACCTCCAGTTATTCCTCACTTATGGAGAAGTGGGAAAGGGCAAACCTGCCATCAAGAGAACTGTTGCTAGTTGGATTGCGTCTTGTATACAATTCTGCTATGAGAAACTAGAAAAATTCCACCCTCAGGCCTGAGGGCTCACTCCACCAGAGGTACAGCTGCTTCCCTGGCTGCTGCCAGGGATATTCCTCTCTTAGAAATTGTCAAGCAGCCACCTGGAAAACAGTCCATACCTCTACCAAGCATACTCTCTGGCTATCCAGGCTAGGTGATGCTGGTTCGGCACCAGCAGTACTTCAGGCCTATTCCAAAGTAGGTTCTGTCCCTCCTCCATGGAGGTACTGCTTAGTAGTCTGGAATAGTCAGAATACAGCAAGACTTCATGTTGTTTAGGCAAAATTACTCACCTTAGTAATTATGTTTCTTCTAATGGAGTCTTGCTGTATTCTGACCTCCTCTGCCTCCCCTCTCAGAACCTGTTTTTGGGAAGTGGGTGGGCAGGTGCAGTGGCACCTCTATGGTGCCCTTTTACCCTCTTCTTTTTGTTTGGGTGTTTCTTTTATTATTATTCTTATTTGGATTGCTTTTGGTTTTGGTTTCTGACTTGAGTCTTCCTTTGGGAATCCAAAACTTTTGTTGCCAGTTGACTAGTAAAAATTTTACAGTTTCCACATAGGATAGTTAGTGAGTTTTGCTTGTAAGAATCTGACAGTTGGATTTCAAAGGGCTCCAGACAGAGACCTCAACCCAAGCTTCGAGCTCAGCATTCTATGCTCTGCATAGAAGTTAACCCTTTGTTCTCCGGGGCAGTTTAAAGGCTGGGGCTAACTGCAATAGTCAGAATACAGCAAGACTCCATTAGAAGAAATATAATTATTAAGGTAAGTAATTTTTTCTTGCTGTCCATAGGGACAAAATAGTTCTCAGAACTAACAGGAAATTTTTACCCAAGGTGGTATCAGATTTCCACCTTAACCAGTCTGTTACCTTGCCAGTTTTCTTTACTGACCACTCCACTTCAGGTGAGCGTAGGTTGCACAGCCTGGATGTAAAAAGGGCAGTCAGCTACTGTCTGGACTACACAAAGGGTCACAGGCAGGATCAGACCCAGTTCTTCCTCACTTATGGAGAGGTGGGAAAAGCTAAACCTGCCACCAAACGATCCATTGCTAGATGCATCGTAGCATAGCTTGTATTCAGTTCTGTTATGGCAAGATGGTAAAGCAACCACATGCGGGCCTCCAGGCCCACTCTACCAGGGGTACTGCAGCCTCTCTAGCAGCTGCTAGAGATATCCCTCTAGTGGATGTCTGCAAAGCTGCAACTTGGAAAACAGTCCACACATTCACCAAACATTATTGTTTGAATGTCCAGGCCAGAGGTGATGCCAGGTTTGGCACAGCAGTCCTGCAGAGCCTGTGTCCTAAATAGGTTCTAGGCCCACCTCCAAAGGCACTGCGTGGTAATCTGCATAAGTCAGAATACAGTAAGATTTCCTGGGGTTTGAAGAAAAGATCACTCACCTTAGTAATCTTGTTTCTTCTAAGTGAGTCTTACTGTATTCTGCGCTCGCTCCCTTCCTCCCCTACTGAAACCTAAGGTCACTGCACTACTGCTGTGGTAGAGCTGGTACAAACCTGGGGGTATCTAGAGTCCTTGTTTCTTTTGGCATCTGTGACTTGAATCTTAGTGATGTCACTGGGGGAAAATGTTTCTAAAGAGGGGGTAAACAGCGTATTGTTGCTCTTCCCCCACTTTTATTTGGGAGGAGAGTTATGGGGATTATTGTTATTATTGCTATTAGTATTATCATTATTATTATAGTAGTAGGAAATTGCTTAGAGCAGGCTTCGTAAGAATCTGATGGTTTAGAAATTGTTTACCAGGGACAGTGATTTGAAAACCGAGCTCGAGCATAGGATTCCATCATTTGCATAGGTTCTATTAACCATTTCGGCTCCGGGGCAGTCCTATGGTGAGACTATACTGCATAAGTAAGAATACAGTAAGATTCCCGTAGAAGAAACAAGATTACTAAGGTGAGTAATTTTTTTCTTTCAAACCCTGGGAATCCCTCACTTACGTTTAAAGAGTAAGTGCTTAGTAAGGATGTATATCTTAAAGAATGAAGGTTTGGGACCTTTAGATGCTTCTGTATTATTTTGTTTGCTTTTATTTGTTATTTTAATTACCTTTTCATTATTTATTTGTATTTTGCCAACTACTAATAAGACAGAATCCAATGGAATTATTGTATTATGATGTCAGAAAAGTTTTACTGGCAAGGCTGGCAGTATAGTTCAGTGGGAAACTGCTAGCCTGTTTTCATGTTTTTAGAGAAATAACACTTCCTGCCACCAAAATATCATTCATATATATATATATATATATATATATATATATAACACACACACACACATATACATACATAGATACATTAGATACATGCATAGACAGTGTCGGCAGATAAGGGCCTATGGCCCACCCAGTCTGCCCATTTGAGCTTGTAAGTTCAGTTTGTTTTCCAAGAAGTCTGTTGCCCCTTACCCCTGACCTCCAGAATTCCTTTATGTCTATTCCATGCATTCTTAAATCCTGTGATTGTTTCAGCCCCCACCACTTCCTCTGGCAGGGTGCTCCACTTGTCTACCACCCGTTCTGTGAAGAAATTCTTCCTCACGTTTCCTCTGAATCGTCCTCCCTCCAACTTCATCCCATGCCCTCTAGTCCTGGAACATCTTTTTCGCTTAAAAATAGTGTATTCCTTCACCCTGTTCCTCCCTGTAAGATACTTGTATGTCTCTATCATATCCCTCTCTCCCTCCTCTCCTCCAGGGAGTACATGTTCAGTTCCTTCAACCTGTCCTCATAGGACTTGTGATGCAATCCATGCACCATCTTTGTTGCCCTCCTCTGAACCTTCTCTACCCTGTCTATGTCCTACGTAGGTAAGGTCTCCAGAACTGTACACTGTACTCCAGGTGGGGCCTCACTAGTGTCTTGTATAGTGGAATTATGACCTCCCTTTTCCTGCTGGTGATGCCCTGCCTCACATCCCAGCATCCTATTTGCTTTCACCTGCTGCCTTGTCACACTGTTTCCCTGCCTTGAGGTCATCAGAGATGATAACCCCAAGATCCCATTCCTGCTTGGTGCGTGCTATATCCTCACCCCCCCAACTGATATATTGTGCCAGGGTTTTTGTGCCCCATATGCATTATCTTGCACTTCCTTGCATTGAATTTGACCCCACACTGCCAAACCCCTGACTATTCTTCAAGTTCGCTTCTCATTCTGTCTACACCCTCTGGTGTGTCTACTCTGTTACAGAGCTCTGTGTCATCAGTGAACAGTGAAATTCTGCCTTCTAGGTCCTGCGCAATGTCACTGATGAAGATATTGAATAGGACCGGTCCCAGCACTGATCCCTGTGGTACCCCACTGGTCACTCTTCCCTCTGTGGAGTGACAGCCATTTACCACCACCCTCTGTGTCCTGCTGCCCAGCCAGTTACCTACCCACCACACTACTGTCCTGCCCACACCCATATTCCCCAGTTTGTGCAGTAGTCTTCTATGTGGCACAGTGTCAAGGCCTTGTGAGTCCAGATGGGCCATGTCCAGTGCCCTCCCTTGATCCACCTCCTTAGTCACCCAGTCAAAAATTCATTGAGGTTGGTCTGACATGACCTCCCCTGGTGAAACCATGCTGCCTTGGGTCCTGTGGTTCATTGACAACCAGATGTTCCACCAATCTCTTCTTCAGTAGTGCTTCCATGATCTTCCCCACTACCCGGTGAGGCTGACTGGTCTGTAGTTCCCCGCTTCCTCTTTGTTCCCACTTTTGTATAAGGGACTACATCTGCTATCCTCAGTCTTTGGGTACCTCCCTGTTTCCAGTGATCGGCTAAACAGGATAGCCAGAGGTTCAGCCACCACCTCTCTTAGTTCTTTAAGGACCCTGGGGTGCACCGTCTGGCCCCATTGCTTTATCAACTCTTATTACTTCCAGTTCCTTCAGGACCCTTTCTCGTGTAAAGGGACTTGTGTCCATTTCTGCACCATTCTCACCCCTTGTACTCCGTTCAGACCCATTGCCTCCTCTTCCCTCAGTAAAGACTAAGCAGAAATATACATTTCAATATGTCAGCTTTACTGTTGTCATCCTCCACACAGCCCCCATCCTCCCCCTTCAGTCTCACTATCCCTCCCTTTGCCTTTCTTTTTCCTTATGTTACCTGTAAAAGGTTTTGTCCCTCTGCCCACTGATTTTGCAATGTGTTCTTCTGTCTGAGCTTTGGCTTCCCTTACTGACCTCCCTACCTCCCTTTGCTTTTCCTGGTATTTCTCCCTATCCCCTTCTGCCTGTGTCTTTTTGTATTGCCTGAATGCAATCTTTTTGGCTTTCACTTTCTTTGCTACCTCTTTGGAAAACCATAATGGTCTCCTCTTCCTTTTCCTCTTGCTAACCTGCTTAATGCATAATTCTGTTGCTCTTGTAATCCCCATTTTAAATACTGCCCACTGTTCCTCAACCGCTGATTCCTGCCCCATTCCCTTAATGCCTCTTTCAAGTATCTCCCCATTTTCCCAAAGTCTGCCCCCCTAAAATCCAGGATACGTGTTTTTGTGTGGTTTGGTTCTGCTCTTTCTGTGATTTCAAACCACAGTGACTGGTGGTCACTGTCCCAGAGGTGTTCCCCACTGTTACCCCATCACACTGTCCCTGTTTGTGAGCACAAGGTCCAGTATTGCCTTCTGCCGAGTTGGTTCATGACCAGTTGCTTGAGGAAGGCACCCTGAAAGTATATGTGATTTTTAAAACCTATAATATTTTGGTATCCTTTAGCGGGTGACATTTTGTTCAGAAGCAGATTCTACTTGGGAAGAAGAAGAAAGCCAATTACTGCATTAAAATTGTAAAATCATGCAGATGGACCACAAAAGTGAAAGCATATAAAAGGCAAAGTTTGTTGTTGAAAGAAGTATGTATTTCTTTGGAAAAAGATAGAACAAATATTTCTAGTTTCTCATTGAAATACATTAGTCTCTAAGTAGCTGGCAGTTTCTGGCATCACAATACAGAATTCTATTGATTTTTTTTTACTAGCAGTATGAAAAGCAAAAGCTAAAATAATCCTGTTTCACTGTAAAACATATTTTTATTATAAAGTAGAAAGTAAGTACTAACACATCAAAATACAATAAATAAAACGGTCAGTAGTTTAGTTATTAGAAGTAAACACCTGCTGGGGAAGGGGGCGCTGTGGAGCCTGAGCTGACTGGCAGCAATTTATACAGTTCTCTTCTATACCGCTGCAAAAAGCCTAAAAACTGCTATTGGGAGTTGAAGTTTTAGGAAATTGTTATTAAATCTGGATTCAGAACCTGAAATACTCTAAGATGGGAAATCCTAAGAAAGATCGTGGAGGTGGATCCGGCGGAAAGTCAGGCGCTACAACTCAACCCCAGAGCTCTCACTCGACAGGACAGGCCACTGCCGTTGTTGAGACTGAAGAGACTCTTGCATCGCTTGGTGACAAAATACAGAGATTAATTTCCTCCATCTCGGATTTAAGCATGAAAATGGACTCTTTTGCAGTACGTGTGGCTACAGTGGAAACATCTGTGGACTGTAATAAAATTGAGCTCTGTGATGTTAAAAAGCAAACAGAGTCTGCAGCTTCAGCCACCACGATACTGATAAAGGAAAATGCGCATGTCCGGGCCCGTCTTGAGATATTAGAAAACCAGGCCTGAGCCTCACATATCTGAATATTGGGACTGCCTGAGGGGATTGAAGGCGACCACCCCCTTCTATTCCTACATGACTGGCTTGCTGAGAAAATTGTACCCTCAGACCAACAGGTGCAGTTTATACTGCAGAAAGCGTATCGCATTACTCCCAGAGGATACAAAGAAGATACTAATAACCCTCACACATTGCTGGTTGTAACTGACGGGGTAGGTACCCAAACAGAATCCTCCGTATGGCACAGCAGGCTGGCCCATTAACACAAGACAATTGGAACATGTATTTGTTCCCAGACATCAACTATTCAACGAGGATGTGCCGTAAAAAATTTGACGGGGGTTCACCAGCGATTGAGAGCTTTCTCGGTTCCACATGCAGTGATCTATCCCGCAAGCTGAGAATAGTACAGAGGAAGGTTTGGATATTTGCAGACCTGATGGAAGAGGGCAGATGGGCCGCAAGATTTCAACCGGACTACCTGAAACAGAGAGCTATGGCAGAGGGGGAGAGATCTGATCTGGAGGAGGATGCAGCAGATTGAAATGGGCTAAGTATAGCTCTGAATTTCTCCTCACAGCATACCGATTATACCCACTGTCCAGATGGGTGAAAATGAGACACTAGCCATAGTCTATTAATAGTAATAACTATAGGCTGGGCAGTATAGTTATATCATGAGGCCTGTTTAGTGTATTTGGGAGGAGAGCCGCCTTAAATTCCTCTCCTCGGCTGTTTTTTCTGTGTTTTTTTTTTTTTTTACTTCTACATATAGAAATGTTATTCTTGGATAAAGACACAATTATGTAAATATAAGTGGTCCAGTTTCTTTAGGATCTCTGTGCTCCATTAAATAACTAGGGGCATTAACGGAGAGTCCCAATGACATTTAGAATGCTTTTCGAGCAAAAACCTATGGGACATGTGATATTGCTGCCAAGTGTTTTATGTACAATGGGACTTAAGGTTTTTAAAGTATGACACCACTAACCCTGAACAGGGTGTGCTATGTTGGACTATGAATATGGACTTTAGAATTTAAGTTTAGTCATACTGCTCTTGGGCTCAAGTACACAGTCTCTCTTTTATGTATTTTGTGATGTATAATTGTGGTTCCACCCCAGATGTGGTATCGCTATATCACAGATGCACACATCCTATGATTATGAAGGCTGTGACCTTCTTGGGAACTAATTGTCATTTAATGGTCTGTCTGAGATATGTTAAATGTTATTTTGTACAGATAACAGAAAATAATAAAAATAAAGTATAAAAAAAAAAAAAAAAAGAATTAAATACCTGCTGTTTAAGAACAGTATCATCCGCTTGGAAGGTACAGCCCTGGAACTTCAGAATTCTATGCAAATTATGGAGTTTGGAATGAAATTCAAACTCTGCTGTGTGGTCACACTCACATCTGTTCTCTATCGTCAGATTTATTTTTTTGCTTGAAGAGAGCAGTTAATTGCCCCAAAGTCTGCTGTACTCTTCTGGCCAGTTTATTGTTTTATAAATATCATGGTGTTTAAGTGTTTTAGTTAGTTTTTCAATACTCAGCATCAATTAGGGGTGTTATTTGTTAAAACTGTGTAATTTTATATTTGTCTCGGATTACGGATGGTTTCCCAGGAAGCAGAGAGGGCAGTTCTCGGCGCGGTTCCCACTTTTAGGGAATCACTGTTTAACAGAATTTAATATAACGTTGTTTTTTACATACCTGCTTGGCGGGTTTACTCATATTAACTCTCGATTCTGCACTGTGGGAACTGAAACTATCTTTTGTGGTATTCTTTTAACAAACCCCCTTTTTTTTAACTCTTTCTTTATCGCCTTACTGCCCCTCTCTCCATCTCTCAGACTGCCTCCTTTACACACTCCTCCTGTCGGGTCTGCCCCAGAGTACGCAGTTCCTCACCCACAATCCTAGATACCGGATAACCCCGGTGTGGGTGAGGAGAGCCACACTTACTTGCCCAACAGCTGCTCAGGAGTGAGCTTGTACAGTGGAGTCTGCCCCGATGGTCGGGGGGGGGGTGCAGCGCGGATGAGTCGTCACCTAGCAGAGACAGGGGATGTTTCCCTTGTTCTTCCCCAGACATCAGTGTGCAGTGAGGGCCAGTGAGCAAGGAGGCACGCTGAGACGTGCCTCCTGCTCTGTCTTTCTGCCGAAGTCAGCCCCATCCCAATACAGCCCCCCCCACTGCACCTTCCACTTGAATTCCCCCAGGTGACGGTATTGCAGTGGGAGCTTGCAGGCCCCCCCCACTCGGAGAAGGAGGGAAGCCATCCGGCGCCCTATCCTTCTCCTCCCCTGCCGACCCCCGGCGGCTCGTGCTCGTTCCCAAACACGGGTCGCCAGCGTGGTACAAGGTAAGCGTCCAGCACTTCAGCCCTCGGTGCCACCGGACCGCTAACAAACCCTTTTGAGGTAACTTTTATTTATGGTTCTCTTTTGAGAACCAAACCACATTTATTCATTGAAACCCCTTTTTGCACAATTTGGACTTATTGTACTTTCAGTATTTTAAATTTGGAACTGGAAATGTCTTTTAAGGTCTTCAGTGTTTGACATGACTAACAGACCTCAAAAGAAGACAGAACCTGCAGGCTTAAAACATTTTAGTTTTGTTTTCAGCTGCTGGCAAAGTGAACTGCCACAAGCTTTGCTTCAGGTGCCTAGTCCAGACTATGATTTTGGCAGTTGTGGTCGCTGTAAAAATGTTGCCCTCAAATGCAAAAGAAAAGGGCTAAAAAATATAAGTTTTATGACTACTTAGTCTGCCTAAACATCACCAAAAGGCTCAGATGAAGGTCCAGACCCTCAGAGTAGCAGCAGTCCCTGTCTTAGGAGACAGAAAACAAAGGGTCATGACTAAAAGCGGTCCTTTGGATCAGCATACTTGCCCAGTCACAAAGACAAAAATAAATAAATAAAGATAAAGCTGCTAAAGATGGTTCAGAACTCAGAAAGAGGCACCCTGGATCCAGTAAAAGTAAAAGAGCCTCTGAGTAGACACTGGGAAATGGTGCCTGTCAGGAAAAACAAAAAGAAAATAGGTCACTGTGTTTCATCCTGAAGAAGGAAAGGAGCTGCCAGTGGACTTAAAACAAATATGCTCAGTGGAGGACTTGACAAAGGCATGATAATTCCTCCAGGCATTCCAGACTATGGGAATTTCTTGAGTATGCCTGCCCCCACACCACCCCAGGCTCTGGTTCCATTCCTAGTGCCTGTGGATGGGAGAGCAGAAATCTACGATGAAGATGAGGAGGAAGGAGAACTCATACAACCAGATGGTTTTCCTGAGCAAGAATTTGGCTCTTCTCCCAGGCCTTCAGAGGACTATACTTCTCACTATATCTTTGTAAGGTGCATGTTAAATACCATCAACATATCCTCCAATGAGACTGAGGAGGATCAAGATGAGGTAGAGTTCATTGGCTATAATGGGCTTAGCACCCACAAGGATGCTGATGATGCCCATTCATGAATCCCTCGGGAAAGCCAATACAAAGTCACATCAGCACTCACCTCAGCTGCTAGCATAGATGAGAAAATAAAAAAAAAAGTATCAGGTGGACAAACTGATCTGAGTACCTATAATCCCACCCTGATCATGAGGGTGTGGTGTAGACTTCCACTTCTGACAAGGCCAACGTGCCCCTTGGGAAAGATCCCAGGAAACTGGATGGCATGGGCAAAAAAAAAAGCTTGTATGTTAGCTTTCCTGCTTCTGGGGCAGGCAGCTTACTTAGCTTACACAGCCCAGTACCAGAAAGCTCTATGGAATTCCATACTAGCACTGAGTGAAAATACTACTTGTATCTTGGCACAGTCATAGAGGCCACAAAGTTTCACTTCCATATGGCAGTGGACACAAATGGCACTGCACCTAGGGTTGTGGTGTGTGCAGTGTTCTTAAAGAGGTTTGCTTGGCTTAGAACTACCAGTCTATCCTAGGACACGCAGACAAAAGTGATGTATTTTCCCTTTGAAGAAAATTCCCTATTTGGTGACAAGACAGAGGCTTTCATGAAAAAGGTGGATGAATATAAAACCGCCTACAAAAGCAAAACTGAGAAAAGGGCCAAAAAGAAAGCCTTCTATGAATACAAGGAAAAGCAGGGGGAGGTAGAATGGGAGGATTATCTAGAGAAGAATAGGGAGGCAAAGAGAACCATTAGGGAGGCGAAAGCAGGCACAAGGCTGCATATTGCAGAGGGGGTCAGGAACAGAGAAAAACAGTTTTTCAGATTTATTACTGAAAAATGGAAAAAAAAAGGAGAATTGTGTAAGGCTAGTTGAGTAGGGTAGGATGACGGAGGAGGATGGGCAAAAGGCCGCTGTCCTGAATTACTACTTTTGCTCAGTTTTCATTAAGGAGAATGATGGGTCTGTGCCAAAGAGTGGCATCAAAGTGGCCACCAAGGGAGTCCCAGAAGTGAGACAGCCATTGCTTACTAATGAAAAGATCCTGAAAGGGCTGGCTGCCCTTAAGATAGGTAAGGCCCCGGGACCATATGGGATGCATCTGAGGATACCCAGGGGAATTGGCAGTGGATCTGGCTGAACCACTGGTAGGTCTGTTCAACAGTTCACTTAGGTCTGGAGAAGTTCCAAGGGATTGGAAGGTGGCAGACATTGTACCGCTTCATAAGGGGTGGGGGAGATAAGGAGCAACCAGGGAACTACAGGCCTGTCAGTCTATCATAAGGAGGCAGATGGAGTCACGGATGAAAGAGATGCTCGTAGACTACCTGGAGAACAACGGGCTTCAGGATAGCAATGTGGAGGGGTTGTGGGATAACAAATGGACCAGACACCGACCTTCAAGTTTATTACACAATCTCTGTGTGATGTTTATTTAAAATACAGGAGATAACCTTCAGCAATGTCATATCCCGTCTTCAGTACATCAGTTTGCAGCAGCAGACTCTGTATGTACTTCCTGTGCACTTAGCCAGCACCTACTGGCTCTCTGATTTCTGATATCTGTTGAGATTTAGCCTCCCCTATGTGGGCCTTGTTTGCTTGGGGGGTGCTCAAATAAAAAAACAAGCTAAAGACAAAGAACCTCCGTGCAGAAGCACTGAAATAAGGGTTACCCCAAAGGGCATTAACAATAAGCCAAGTTTCAAAGAAACACAACATCACACATACTTCCATGATGCAAAGCATCATGGGATATATGCAAATCACAATGACATTTCAGACTTGTTCAGTTTACAGCAATTTACATGCATTTTAAATAGCACAGCTAACTTAATTTTTATCTTACAGTCCCCCAGTAACTTTTTACTTTTATCAAAAACACCTAGTGCCATGATATTTTCAACATTTACAGGTTTTATACACATAACATATATACATTAAAGTATTTTATGACATAATACCTTTGCATACTAAATCCAATAATGAGGAACACAGCCTGTTGTTCTGTATCATCTTGGAGATCACAACAATAACCTCCCTGCACGAGGACCTGAGAGGGAAAAGGAAAATTAAAGAGGACACTATAGCATAGTCAAGAAAGGGAAGGGGGTGACCATAGGTGGCCAACCTTATGGAGTAGAAATTGTAAAGACTATATTAGGCTAAGAAACAAAAGAACTGTTGCAACAGATTTCTGAAAAGGTCAGTCCTCAAGAGTGGCAGGAGCTCCGGTCACAAGTAAACAGCATGGTTTCATGCCAGGAAGGACTTGTGAGACTAACCTAATAGTTTTCTTTGATTGGGTGACAAAAGAATTAGACAAAGGCCATGCTGTGAATCTGCCATACTTCAACTTCAGCAAGGCTTTTGACTCAGTACATAACAAATGATTGCTAAAAAAGATGGAAGACCTGGGTGCGAATAAACCCATAGTGAACTGGGTGGGTAACTGGCTAGAGGGGAGGAAGCAGAGGGTGGTGGTCAGTGGGGTTAAATCAGAAGAGAGGGAGGTTAGAAGCGATATTCCACAGAGATCTGTTCTGGGTCCTGTTCTGTTCTTTGGTGACATTCGAGAAGGAATCCAGGGCAGGTTGTGTCTCTTCACAGATGACACAAAACTATGTGGGAGGGTGGATAGTGATGAGGGACTAAGGGAAATGCACAGAGACCTACAAAAGCTAGAAGGGTGGCCAAAGGTCTGACAGTTTAAATTCAGTGCCAAAAAGTGTAAGGTAATGCACCTAGGGAAAGAGAACCCCAAGATGGAGTACTGGGTGGGAGGGAAGAGATTTAATACTGCAGCTGAGGAATGGGATGTAGTTAGCAGCAGCAGCAGCTCGCTTAAGCAGTCGAGTCAGTGCAACAAGGCCTACAGCAAAGTTAACAGGATGCTGGGATGTATCAGGAGGGGTTCTGACAACAGAAGAAAAGAGGTAATACTTCCCCTCTGCAGGTCCCTGATGAGGCTTCACCTAGAGTACTGTGCCTAGTTCTGTAGTTCTCACCTCTGAAAGGATAAGGATAGGTTGGAGACAGTGCAGTGCAGAGTAACAGGGCCAGTAGGGTAGATCCTACGAGAAGCGCCTCAAGGCACTAAATGTGTACTCACTGGCGAGACAAGAAGGGAGAGAGGAGATATGATAGAGACCTTCGAGTTCTTTAAAGGAATTAACAAAGTGAACTGTGGGGAACTATTTAGCCTGAATAGCAACTCGTGGTCACGTGAACACGAGTGAAAATTAACAGGAGGGAGGTTCAGGAAGGATGCGAGGAAGTAATGCAGTATGGAAAGGGTAGTGGAACCTTGGAACAGTCTGTAAGCCAAGGTCGTGTGTGCTAAAATAGTCCAGGGATTCAAGCAGGGCTGGATAGAGTGAAGAGAATAGTATTTGCCTGGGTGACAGGACCTAGGAGGAGAATGGGAAGATGACGTGGAGGGTTAGTACTTTAGAGGAACAGCAGGTTCCAGGGATTATAGGGAAATTGGGCAGACTGGATGGATCTCTGATCTTTTTCTGCCATCATTGTCTGTGTTTCTATGGAAAGAAAAGACCTCCACTTCCTGCAGGCCTTATGGAAGGGAGGTGGGGTTAGGGGATACTGCCCTCGAGCTTATGTTCTCTCTAGTGTCATCTGCAAAGAGTTGACTATAGGGGCAGGGAAGAAGCGCACTAGGGTGCAGCTGCCTCACCTGCCCCTAATCCCCAGCCAAAGCAAAACCTCTTGACAGATCTGCTTAGGTTGCCCATCCATTGCCAGTGGGTGGAAGACTAGACCCACTTCTTCCAGGACTGGTCAGAAATTATCACAGACAAGTGGGTCCTGGATTTAGTGGGCCAAGGTTTTTCCCTGCATTTCAGAAGGTTTGCAAAACTGCAGAATTCAAAGGTTTTTCAACCTTGCAGCCAAATAGGAAAACTCCTGTTGGACATGGAGGGAAATAAATTGGTGCACGCAAATGCAGTGGAAAAAGTACCCGACACGCAGTGGGGCAAGGACGTTTTCTCCAGATACTTCCTGATCCACAAGAAAAATTGGGAGTGTCAATGCATTTTAGACGTGAGATGAACTGAACAAACACTTGGAGAAAGAAAAGTGCAGAATGGTAACACTGGGCTCAATGATACCACCTCTGCAAACAGGAGCCTGGCTGAGGTCATGTGTCTTAAAAGACACCTACTTTCACACAGCAGTAAGATCCTGTCACAGAAAGTATCTCAGGTTCAGGCTAGGGAACTGCCAATACCAGTTCACATCACTTTCCTTTGTCCTCACCTCAGCTTCATGAGTATTTACAGAGTGCCTAGCTATGGTGGCAGCATATTTGAGAAGGCAGAAGGTGGTGGTTGTTACCTACCTGGCCGATGGGCTGAGCTCAGGAAAAACACTGCAAGAAGCAAAGTCCTCTGTACTGTTCACACAGAACACATTCGAGAACTTGGGCTTCTTCATCAACCTGCAGAAGTCACAGACAGAACCAGTTCAAGTTCTGGACTTTATCTTCAGTGCAGAACTAGATACCCAGTAGGTGAAGGCATTCCTTCCACAAGCAAGAGTAGCAAATCTAACTTCAACTGCAGACTTCTTCAAGGCAGGTCAGCCAAAACTTGCAGGGGATTTTCTGTGGTTACTGGGACACATGGCATCATCCACAGTAGTGGTACCAGGGGCAGGTATATCAAGTATCACCTAGGGGACCACTGTTCCCAGAGGTGGGACCCTCTATTCACATTAGTGCCTGTCACAAGTACCTTTCTAAAGGCACTGGAGTGGTAGAAGGCAACCTCAGAGAAAGAGCGAGAGAGAGTTCCCTTCCTTCAGTAATCCCCTACAACCATACTCACAAATTGTGCCACCCTCCTAGGTTGGGGTGCCCACCTGGAGGACCTTACTGTGATTGGCACCTGGAGCACACAGGAGACTCGAGCAGATAAATCTCCTGGAACTCAGGGCAGTGTGCCTGGCAGTGCAAGCTTTTCCCCCCGATCAATGGTCAGTCTGGCCAGGTCAGAACAGACAACACCACAACAGTGTATTACATAAACAAGCAGGGAGAAGCAAGATTTTCAATGTTGCGCACAGAGGCCATGAAGCTCTGGAACCTAGCCTAGTCCTTGGAAGTTCAGCTATCTTCAGTACAGTTGCCAGGGAAAAAGAATGTGCTGGTAGACTCTGAGCAGGATCGGCCAGGGAAATCACAAATGGACTCTGAACCAGAAAATGCTGGCATCAATGGTAAGATGGTGGAGTACACCAGAAATATAACTGTTTGCTTCCTGGGAGAACAGCCAGCTCCCACTCTTTTGTTGCAGAGCCCCCAGTGGAGGAGTCCGTCCCAGAGGATGCTCTAGTCCTGAACTGGTAAGGACGTTTCTATATGTCTTCTCTCCATTCCCACTTTTACTGAGAGTACTGATAAAACTGAGAAGGGTGTCAGCAGCAGGGAGTCTCATAGCTCCAGACTGGGCTAGACAGACCTGGTATTCCATGCTCCTGCCCCTCTCCAACAGGCTGACAATCAACCTGCCCCTGAGATACAGTCTGCTGACACTGTCCCACGACAGGGTAGCGTTCCCAGATCTGAGAACTCTGCAGCTCAGAGGATGGTTCTTGAAAAGGTAGAGTTCTCTAGGCTAACTCTTTTTGAAAAAGTAATGAAAGTGCTGAAGGTTTCTAGGAAACCAGTAACAAGGAACATGTATGCTTTAGAAGGAAAAAGATTTTCCATGTGGTGTTCTCCTAGACAGCTTAACACCCTCTGGACAGGTGTGTCTACAATCCTATTTTGGGGTCTGAGACCTTCAACCCTGAAGGTTCATTTAGTAGCAGTGTAAGCTTACATGTTAGCTGGCAAAGACAGGTCAGTGGCCTCACAACTCCTTGTCAAAAAGTTTTTCAAAGGCCTTAATAACCTGTACCCTCCCGTGAGGGACTTGAATTTGTGCATTACCCAGGTGGCCACTGCTGCACTAAAGAATGTCACCTGGAAAGCAGTTTCCCTGATGGTAATGACATCTGCCAGAAGAATGGGTGAGCTACAAGCCCTCTGCCAAGATCCTAACTGCATAATCTTCCATAGGGACAAGGTTGTCCTAAGGACAAACAGGACATTCCTCCCAAAAATAGTGTCTGAATTCCATCTGAATCAGTTGCCCTTCCAGTTTTCTTTCCTAGAAAATCCAGCTTGGGGAGCAAAGCTCTAATCTGGATGTGAAAAGGGCACAGAGTTATTAGGTGGACCACACAAGGATATCAGATCCACTAACACTCAGTTATTTGTCACCTGTGATGAAATGGGGGAAGGCAAACCAGCATCCAGGAGAACCATTTATCACTAGATGATCTCTTGCATGCAGTTGTTATGACAAACCTGGTAAATTGCCACCTAGAGGCCTCAGGGCACACTCTGCAAGAGGCACCTCTGCCTCTGTGGCAGCATCAAGGGGTATCCCACTGCAAGAAACTTGTAAAGCAGCTACTTGGAAGAGTACGCACTTTCACAAAACACTATTGTCTGGACATACAGTCCAGGATAGATGCCAGCTTTGGCTCTGCTGTCTTACAGAACCTTTTCCCTAAATAGGCTCTGTACCCAGCTTCCCAATGTACTGCTATGGAGTCTGGTGCTGTTAATCATAAGTGTAGGATTCCTGGGGTTTGAAGAAAAAAAATACTCGCTGCAGTAATGTTGTCTCTTCCAAGGGCTCCCTCACTGTGTTTAACTCCCTAATCCTTGCCTTCCCTTCCAGAACCTGATAAAAGGTTCAGACAAGAATCCGCTATTTTCTGCTTATTTGATCATTACTTGTTACAGTGCCTTTACAGTTGTTGGTCAGTGGTCTGAATTTATTTTTCAACAAATAAGTTTGTTCTGCCTTATTTTAACATTTGTATTTGAACATTTGGTAAAATTATTAGAATTTTTTGTTGTAATTTTGCTAGTTTTAGTGGTCACAGCTCACCCTCCCTAGCTTTAGAAACAAATCTGACGTTAGAGGGCAGGTTGAGCATGACCACACAGCAGAGTTTGACTTTAATTCCGAATTCCATAATTTGCATAACATTCTAAACCTTTGGGGCTGCCCATTCCAGGGGAATGATGCTGTTGTTAAACATAGTGAGGGATCCCTTTGGAAGAAACAGCATTACTAAGGTGAGTATTTTTTTCTTCCTCCCCATGGGTCCCGCGACTGGTGCCTCACCAGAGCTCCTGTGTGTGTATATAAAGGTATGCAGTTTATTTACCGGTTGCCCGCGTTGCAAACTTTTGAGCTTCATTGAAACCAAATTTTTCCAAGTCTTGACAGCCACATATAACTTTTTTTAGGAGGAAGGGGCTGTTAGAAAAAGGGAAGATGCAGGGTGGAAAATAACACCAAGCAACACCTAGAAAAAGATTGATTTGCATTTTGAGGCTTCAGTTCATCTTTTGGTATTCAGTAGGAAGCCTCTCTAGAAGTCATGGGCTAAAAGTGAAGGTAAAAAAGCAATAGATTTTCCACTGGTGGGACTGTATTTTTGAAGGTACGAGTTCATTACCTGCCACTGGCGCTGCAACCTGGTGTGGGGTGGCCAGAGAGATTGCCATGCTTTTTTCTTGTAGGGAGGTTGTGGCACTCCAGCTCCTCTGCTTGCACTGCCAGAGAAATGACCAACGCATTTGTGGGAACAAACGCTGATCTGAGTGGTGCTTGGGGGTGGCTAAGGAAAGAGGTTTGCATTCACCAGGTGGCCTCTACGCATGTCCACCATGCATGCACAAAGGGGAATGGTGCCAAGACAAAGGAAAGGGGTGAGGAGCTGGCCCAGGGAACCAGAGGTTGGTATCCTAAAGTCCCAGGCGACCACGAGACCTCATTGATGACCAATTCGTATTTTGGACAAAGGCACACTGCCCTGATAGGTAATTACAGCAGGGTAGAGTACAAATTGGTCAGACGGGTAGAGAAAAAGGGCATTTAAAGAAGATGAACCAGATGCACCTGCCCACCCATTCATCTACCATAGAAGTTAGAAGGAAGAGTTTGAGCCAAATCCCAAATAAAAGTCAGGCCTTGGGTTACACTGGTGCCACAGGTGCAGTGGGTAGCAGTCTAATAGCATATTTACAGTTCCTTTTGTGCACCATTGTGAGCATACCTCTCAACCTCTTAACATTAAAAATCATAGCACTGGCCTTCAAAGTCATAGCTAATGGCCAGAATGTGTAGCATTTTCTTATTTTAAAGAATATGTCTACAAATAGTGTGCCCCATATAGTTAGTGTTAAGGAATTTCTCTGTCAAGTGATTTCAGTGATTTAATAGCTCGCCACAGGGATGTCGCAATATCAAATTTTTAGTATCACGATATTTATGTAAAAATGATTGTGATATAGTGATTATCACGATAATCAGCAGTATTTAAAAAATTTTGTTTTTCAGATAACTGTTTGGACCTGGTTGCCACCAGCTCCAACATTCAGATTCCCTGGTGCCCCCAATCCCAACTACGACTCCCCCCACTGTCTCACCTGTGGAGATCTACATGGGGAGCAGTCCAAGGGCTTCATTCTCTAAGCAGCCGAGGCACATGCCTTCCCCCTGTTTCTATTCTTCATCCCTTAGGCCAGCACACGTGTGGTGGTGCAAGTGTGAGATGCAAGACGTTGCACATACTCAGCTCCTGTGTCCAGACTGTCAGAAGGCTGTTACTGCCGCATCACCCAGCCTCTGCTAGGTGGCACTCGAGCAGCGGTTGCGCCACCCAACCCCCCTCCCCAAAGGAGGAGAGCCATCAATGGATGTTCAGTGCTCCTTCATGCAGCCAGCCCTCAAGTGACCCGGGTCTGTTACCAAACCCGAGTCACTGGCATGGTGTCAAGTGAGGTGCCCAGGCTCTCAGCCCTTTGTGCCACTAGGCCAGCATTGTCTTTTTAATTTTAAGGAAAAATAGTAAAAATCTGAGAGGAGAATGGTAGGGAACCAGGAATCATGGCTGCACCTGGAAAGGGGCAAGCTGCCAGAAAAGCAAGTTAAGGTACTTTATCACTGTATATCCTGGTATATCGTGCTGCACAATAATCGCAATATTGTTATTTTACAATAATAAATTATTGTCCGTGGTAATTATGGTGATATTTTGTCATATTGTGTTATCGTGACATCCCTAAGCTCCTGAGTCCAGAAATAGCTCTAACATTATTAAAGAGACTCACTAAGTTAAATGAATGTAGATTTGCACCACATATTTCAGTGCCTTGCCTCTGTGAAATGCTGCTGTGGTATATTTGACCACAATACTTCCAATAGTTTAGATATAGGAATGCTAGTAAAATGTTTCCCACGGGTCACTTTGACTTCCTGGTCTTTAGATCTGCCCTGTATGACATGAACCCAGAGACGTGCAGAGATGAGTTCTCTTATAGTCAACTTTAACAACATTTGTATATATCACAGTGACCATTTGGTGATTAAACAAGGGCACTGGGCGACTAACAAGGCCCTTACTGTACGATACTGATGGTGCAGCCATGAATGTAACCCTATTGCTCTACTCACTACACTGCAGTTGCCCCAAACCCGTGATACTAGAGTTTTCTGCAGACTCCCATGCTTCATAACCTGGAACTCTGCAGGAAACTGTCAGGTAGTTGGGGAGAGCGGTTTTACTGGCATTTAAATAGACTTGTTTATTGCACTCTCTTGTCCTCACACTTCATGGTGTTTATACACTACCTACAAAGTTTGAGTGCTGCTGCTTCCACCCCCTGCACGACTCTGCTCCAGTGGGTGGTTGTACTGTGTTTAGAACTTCTTCCTCTGTATAACCACAGTCTGGCTCGCAGTAAAAAATAGCACTTTATTATCAGCAAGCAGCCTTGCTACCAGTGATGCTGCACTAAGTCTCCCTGCCCCAGACTTTCAGTGAAGAATGCTGGAAATTCAGTCAGGGAACGCAGCATGAGCCAGCACCGATGCAGAGCACAATAATGTAATTTCCCTTAGGAGAAAAAAAAAAGAGATAAAATTATGCTCTTTTAATGTATTCGTAAGTATTGATGCAGACCCTGCTGTGGATGGTCTGTAAGATGGTGTTGATTACTTCTTAGTAAAAGTTTAACTGTTTGCAGCTGTACATTTCCATTTTTACTGGCAAGTTGATAATCATTGTCAGAGTGAAACTGTTATTTCTTTGCAGTTTGTAGTTTCCTTGAGAAAACAAAATGGATTTTTTTTTTAATGACTGACACGTGGTCATTGCAGCTGTGTAGCAGAGTGAATGATAGATAAATGGCTTTGATTAAAGGGTATGGGCATGCAAACCTCTTAAGCTGTAAACGCTAAAAATATGTAGCATTCTCTTGCAGTGTGGACATATTGGCCATACTGTGTAGCATTTGTTATTTCAAGAACAAAAATGATGGCACTATATTTTCGTTGTTAAAAAGGGAAAAAAAGTAGTTTCATTTTTAATAGGTTTTTGTCTGGACACTATCAAGACTCTTGGGTTTTGAGTTGAAATAAACAGCCCTCAAATGTATAAAAAAAAGTCAATAAAAAGACACATTTTGATCCCTGTGGGAAGAGCACTGGAACACTCTCTAAACAGAGACATCTGAAAATGGCAGGGGCAGTGCTCACGCTCATGGAGTGCTCAGAAATGGAAGGGATCAAACTGCAGGCTCCACTGAGCTAAATATACAGTCCTGTCCCATAAAAAGGGTGAATTTAAAAAATTAAATGGATTACACACACCAACAAAACATTTCAGACTGTAATAGACACAGTACACCTTCTATGTAGTTACTGATCTGTATTCATCTCCCTCATTCTCTGTTATGAGGATATTTGCTTGAAAACAGGATCCGGGTACCATGGGTTTCAGCTTATCCTCTTGCTTTTCCTTCATAATGCCACCACAGCGGATGCTGTAGAAATTATAGATGTCTCAAATGGAGCACCATGAGGGAAAAAGGATGAGATGGAATTTATGGGACTCTTATCCTGTTTTCATTTAACTGTTCTCAGTAATAAAGAACAAGGGAGGTAAATATAGAATATTAATGAAATATAAACTATATTATGTCTAAATTATGAATTTTGAAAAGTTTTCCAGGATTTTGGAGAATTTCTTTAAGTGGAAGAAGGGCACGTTGTCTAAGAAATAATCCATGGTCGGGTGTGCAGCGGTATCAGTAATAATCAAGCGACCTGGGTGGGTTGTAAAAATTTATTTATTTTAAACAGCCTGAATTCCGTCTCTGGCACTACACATCTGTGAACCAAAACAGTTTCTCCACAGATGCACTATACCGTTAACTGGTAGGGTTACTACCTTTTAAGAAATCAAAGTGGGACATTTCATACTGAAACATGATTTTTCGCAGGGCAATATGTAACCTTGACCAATGCAACAGACTTGTTTTCTCTAAATTATCATAATTAAGACTAAGTGTTGTAGATGTGTAGTTGTTGCTAGTGTTTCTTATCATTTTAATGTATTTTTTTTTCCCCAGCTCACTTTTTCTGGCTCCGCTGAGCACCGGAGAACTTTCTCGGGCATCCACTCGCCCCAGCTCTACCTCCGGGCCTGAAACCTCACCAATGTGCTGGCACCAGCCCGGCTATCCCCTTGGCTCTGAGCCCTCCTGAGGTGGGGCGCCCCTATCCTCCCAGGGGCTCTATCTGGCAAGTGCTGGCTGGGCTGGGCTCGGCCCAGGAGCTGGATGAGTCCGGCCAATGGAGTTTGGCTGCAGGTTGGTGCGTCCATCTATCTCTGGTGAGCAGGGATTTTTCTTGTTTTTCCTCATTGCAGTGATGCCAAGGAACGTCTTGCCGTGACTCTGCAGCCCTCTAGTTAAGACCTGTAGCGTTGCGGTACCTCAGGTCTCCATCAGAGGTCACCGCGGTGCCGGGCATAGTCCCTGAATCCCCCTGAGGAAGGAGAGCTGTCCTCTGGACGCTCGATCCTTCCCTCCCCTGCTGACCCACGGCGACCCAGGCTCGCTCCTGAACCCGATTCACCGGCGTGGCGTGAGGTATGGCGTCCAGCACCTCAACCCTCAGCGCCACCGGGCCACCCATTTTAATGTATTTTAGTTAAGGTATTATAGTTTTTGCAATATTTAGAGGAAATTCAGAAGACTTTTTTCTAATATAATGCCAGGACATGTATTTTTCATGTTTTTTTTGCTGGATACAACTGCCCAAGTCAGGACTGTCCTCGAAAAGTGGGACAGGTGGTAACCGTAGTTGCTGGATGTCTCTGATTGACTGCTGCGCGTTGAAGTGGGAGGGCAGACTGGACTTGCCGTCTGATTGGCTAAGTGTGACACGCAGCAGCCAGTCACAGTGCATAGTCACTCTCCTATTATTCGATCTACCATCTGGTTATCGCAGAATAATGGGACTGCATCTCTGCATTCTGTTTGGCTAAGAGGGATCTTTTCCAGTATAATACTGCATTGATGCACACCCAGAGTGGATAATTACTTGTAACATTTGTAAAGAGGTTCAGAATTGTTACAAATTGAATAAAGGCTTCTTTTAAAATTAAGCTCAATTTATAAGTACCTAAACAAAAAAAGGAACCTATATATCCACTGAGTTGGTGGGATTTAACTTGAATGACTAAAGGTCTTGTTTCTTTCCTTTTTTTACGAAGATTTGTGTAGGTAAAAATACAGTTCCTCTTTCTGTTACTCAGAATGCTGTTAAGTAGTGGCTTCCCCTATAATTTTTCAGTATGCAGTTTTTTTGTTTGTCCACATTGTAGTCTTTTTCTCACTGGCTCACATTTGTCATCCTCTAGAAAAAAGATGCAGTGCCACAGGCAATGAAATTATGCAAACAGGAAAAAAATGCAAGGAAATATTCACGCTTCTAGCAGATACTCCCTTAATATAAATATACTTCCTTTAGGCATGCACCTTGTCTTGCATGTTAACTCTATCTTCTTATTTTAAGGAATTTATATCGGCAGTGTCTGCAATATTTTGCACAAATATTTGTTCAGATTTTAGGTGTTCTGCATTTTATCTGTGTTTAATTTTGCAGGCTACCCATTACCATGAAACTGTATTAGTAAATAGAGACAGATGCATTAAGGTTGCTTTAGGACCATCTGGGAATGAAACTCCGCACATCTGTGCTTTGTATGGACACCACCGCATTCATCTATAAATCAATTCTTAATTATCATGCATTAATTGATCTCTCTGTTCCCCACACTAGAGCATTACAGAGTATCTTTTCTTGAAGCATAGTTTTTAAAGAAAAACAAACCAAAATATTATCTTTAGTGGGATATTGTAAGTTTTCCAAGAATCAGTCTTTGCCATTGAGTCCCACTTATAGATCTGGGCCAGTGCACCTAGGACCCGCCCCAGGCTCAAAGCTTTGGCCAGGCAGCTGGCAGCGGCTACTGGCCATGGTGCCTGCATACCACCCACATGTTACTGCTTGCTAGCCAAGAACCATTGCTAGCTCCCTTACCAACCTCCGTTCTGTTTGCCAGCAGAGAGAATGAGAGAACTTGGTGAAATAAAAAAAAGAGGGCTTAAGAGATTCCTTTCCTCTGATCCTACCCATATCTACCATTCCTCTTCTGGTAACTTCCCAGCCCCATCTCCACACTCTAACTCCAGAGGATCCCTCCACAGCATGGCCTTTGAGGCAGCACTCCACTTCAGAATCTGAATTCGGTAGCAGAACCCTTCTTGCTGGGCAGTCAGGCACAGAGCTGGAGAGTGCTTGAACAAAGTGTCAGCCTGTGATTTTTTCTTCTTCTTTTTACCTTTTTGAGATGCTGGCCACAACATGCTGCACGCAAAACATGCAACAAGGCGTTCGCTGTGCGGGTACCCAATGTCCCACACCACCTGTCGCTCCACCCTGTGATAACCCAGTCAGAGCTCACATGTCATGAACAGCCACCCTTCCTCCCAGAGGAGATAGATGTCCTCTGGAATGCTCAGACATCCAGCCCCTGCCAGCCCTGTGGTGTATCCACAAGCGTTCCTGAACCTGTGTGGCCAGCGTCATGACCTGCAGCCCTCCTGTACAGTGGGCCAACACTAAACATGACTGACATTAAAAATATCCTTCACCCAGGCACCAGGATTCTAAAATTTAGTAAGTTAGTCAATTTCAGAACATTGCTAGCACCTGTAGAAAATAATCTTTTTTTTTTTTTCTGTTAAATTAGAAAATGGAAAACTGCCAGTTTTCACCAGCTAGTGCCTAAACAGCCAGTTAGCACTCCTAGACAGTACAGGATTTTTATACATTACCTGTATATTTTTTTTTAATTTTTGAAACAGCACGCTGCAACTTCTGTTTTCCATTGCTGGCAAGCACCATCTCATGAGCAGCTGCACGCTTCCCTTGCTTTATGTTAATATGCCTGCTGACCCCAGCCGCGTCGGCAGGGGCATATTACAACACATTAAGTGAGGGAAGCTTTGCAGCTGCTCATGAGATGGTGCTTGCAGCAATAGAAACAGAAGTAAGTGCACGCTGTTTCAGAGTTTGAAAAAACATATACAGGTAATGTAGAAAACTCTGTCAAATCTAGGAAGTGCTTATCAGCATTTGGCACCAGCTGGTAGTTTCCATTGTTTCTATAAGCACTGGCAGTGCTTCATGTTTGTAGCAGTTTGGGAGACAGGTGAAGTACTAAGCTCAGACTATTAAGTAAGCTTGTGCAAACTAAAAGAAAAGCAGGCAGTGCAAGAATAGGAGATAAAGGCATAAAAAGAAACTAAGAACAGAGAAATGGAAATGAGCATAAACAGAACTGAGTAAAGCAGTGGAACAGATGAATGTTGCCTGCTGTGGCTTTTGGTGGAATTATTGCCTTTGGAAGTTGGCAATTTGAGAAAATCTTGTGAATACCACTGGACTAATATAAATTAAAGGGTAAGGTCGTCGTAGGGCCATCTTGTCGGGGTAGCTACTGCTCGCAACACCAGTGACCAGGTTTAGGAATGAGCCTGATTACTAGAGGGCCAGCAGGTGAGGAGGTTGGAGAATCCCACAGAACAGTCACCTCCTCAGGGTGAGAAACCAACTGATCACAACAGCAGGAGCACTATCTGGGGTCCCATAGGTGGAGCCGGTCAACTGGGATGGCAGGGAGACACTTGACCAAGCTACGCACGTGCCTGATGAAGCACATTGATGCCCACTTCTCTGTGATAGGGTGAAAAGAGATTAAAAGAACCTGCAGCCCAGCTGAATGACACACAGGCACGTCCAGGCCCTGCACTCAGTACAGAGGGGTCCCCTTCCACCAAATTTGTGTTCCAAGAGGGAATAGGAGCCCCACGATGAATGGGAGAGTTAAGCCACTGGGCAGGTAATAGGACACAGTGTCTTTATGGATGAGTAACGGAGCTGGGCAGTGGTCTAACAGCAGAAGCTAAGACTGTGAGTCCAGGAGGGAAAGCAGGCCATTATAGGAGTTTGAGAAGGGTTATGAACATAAGAAATTCTCCAGCGAAAAAGGCCTTATGGTCTACCAAGTCTGCTCGGTTGTGCAGCTAGCATCCAGTTTTACTTCGAAGGGGAGCTCTTGCAGCAGGCTATAACTATTAGGACTAACGCCGCAGGCCTTAGGACCCACCAGAAAAACTCTTAGCTAGCAAAACTCAGCAGGGACAACCCCCCCCGACATCGTCTCCACCCTGACGTCGGTCACAGTACAAAAGGGGGCAGACCCAGCTCCACCCCAGTTCTTTTCCCGCCGCGACCTGCTCACGTTGTGGAAGTTCTGACTACTCTAGCCCAGAAAAAAATTAAAAAATTAGTTGGTGTTTTCTTCGGAGATTTTCATCCTTCATTGGGCATAAGTCGACCATTTCATTGCCTTTGGTTCCTCCAACTCCAATCCGACATATGCCGTCGCCTTCGTCAGTCTCCTCCAAGCCCAAGAAGAACAAGTGCCGCTGTGGCCACCAAATTCTCTCCAAAGACTGCCACGTTGAATGCGTCTTCTGTCTGGGCCCAGTCCACGACAGCACCACCTGCACCATTTGTCAAGGTTTCACCAGCTGGACCAGAATCAGGTGCCTGAATGCTCTCAAGGTCCACCTTCTGGAGAAAAAAATGGACATCCTTCATGCCTCGGGGGACAAGGGCAAGCATCGGGACAAGTCCTGCAAATGCTCCCGCGACAAGGATCGTAGACGGTCCCACCATCGCTTCAGATCTCGGTCCCGCTCTCACTCTTCCCCCAAGAAGTCCTCGAGCTCAGGGGACTGCCGCGAGTGCCCAGAAGGCTCCAAGGTGCTGAGCCCTCCTGCTAAGAAACCGGTGTCAGCCAAGGCATGAGCATCGGGGGAGAAACCAGGTAAACCCAAGGTGGCCCCTCTTAGGGTTACCCCCCCGACCTCTTCGACACAGACTACGGTGCCTAAGAAGGTCTCTGTCTCACCCGCTTCGGGCAAACCACCGGGCGACAGGGTTACTCCGGCACCGACTCCCATCAAGCCGACGTCAGTCCCCATACCGACGCCGGTAGAGCGGATTGTGGTGGAAGTACCCGTGGCAGGGGTGGCTTCGGGTACCCCCAAATCCTCCACCTCGCAGGGTTCTGCAGGTGGTTTGCCCTCCCACGACCTTCTTGATCTGGCTTCACCACCCCCCTTTCCAGGTTCACCAGCCATGGTCGTCAAGACGAACTGCAGGAGCTTTTCTCATTCTGGTGGAGTCAGGTGACAAAATGGTCTCCACTGGACCCGACGCCAGACCCTAACCGGCTGGACAACAGGGAACCCGAGGGCCTTCCCGTTCCTTCCCTGTGGAAGACCCCTGAGTGGCCGCTGCCGCGCCTGCCTTCCAAGATTCGTTCCCGGTCTCAGACCTGTCAGCAGCACCCCTCTCGATCAGGTAGCTATCACCGGTCTCGGTTCCAGTCCAGAAGCCGTTCCCGCTCTTATAGGTGGGCCCACTCCCACTCCCGACATCGGTCCCACAGCCGTCGCTGGTCCTCAGACTGACATCGGTCCGGTAGCTACTGACGCTCGAGCGGGGGGAGTCCGAGACGCAGATCAGGCCATTCAGGGCCTAGTATCAGGTCGTCCACCCCTTCTACCTCATCCCTTTCGGGGTTTGGGGGTTCCTCGGGAGAAAAGGACCAACCCCGCTCGCCTTCTGACGATCCGACCTTCACGGATGTCATGCGGCACATCCAGGCCTCCAATGAATGAGAGATGGAGGATCTGGATCCGAACGCCGCCTACTGGCCAAGTACTTGAGGCAAAAGGAGCCCAAGCATCTAGTGGTGCCTCCTTTGGTTGATACCTTCAGGATCTTACCAGGATTACTTGGAAGCATCCAGCTGCAGTCTCAGCAGTTCCAAAAAAATCAGACAGGCTCTGTAGAGCCCCGAGGGATGAGGCCTTTCTGTCGGAACACCCTCAGGCGGACTCTTCGGTGATTACGGCTGCCCACAATAAGCCAAAACAGCCTAAACACCTAGGCTCCCAGCTTCCTGACCCAGAATCCCGCTATTTGTATCAGGTGGGCAAGAAGATTGATTCTGCTTCCACCTGCTCCTTTAGGTCGCTCAGCTTCCTCACGCATATGGTCCAGTACCAGAATGCACTGTGGGAGAGAGGACAGGAGATAGCCAGTGCCTTACCAGACTCCGCACAAAAGACGGAGCTTCTGGATATATTAAAGTCAGGTTCAGACGTAGGCACGCATCTTCTCTGTGCCTCGTACGATACTGCAGATACAGCAGCCAGAGTGGCAGCCTGGTTGAGGGTCTCTGGTTTTCACCAGAATCTGCAGTCTGGAATCTGGGACCACCCATTCCTGGGTTCCATCCTTTTTGGGCAGGAGATGGAGTCTCTGATCTCTCGTCTCCAGCAGTCGGGCAAGTCTTTCTGGTCCATCAGGCAAATGTACAGATGGGACCAGAGACGAGCAAGACAACTACCTTTTCGCAAGCCCTCGGGTGCTCAAACCCGAGGAAACCAACAGGGTTAGAAAGGCAGCTTCAAAAGAAAAGCCAGCAACCGGTAACCTGGAGGTGCTCCTTTTCAAGGCCCCAAGTCCTCCCAAATCTCTCTGCCCACTCCTGGCTCCGCCCAGTGACTCCCTCCCGATCCCCCCTTCTCCGGAGGAGGTACTGGGTAGGCTGTAGGGGGTCACTTAATCTGGTTCAAGGTCAACTGGCATTCATCTGTATCCCTCCTGGGTCGTGCCTGAAAATAGGCAGGATTTGTCTGGTGCACTTACCCAATCAACAATAAATAAATAAATAAAATAAATAAACTTCTCTCTCTTCATCTGAAAGGTTGGAGCTCCATTACAGCGGACCAATGGGTCCTATACATCATAAGGAGGGGACACACACTGGAGTTCACCGAAATACCTCCAGATACTCCACCAAGGTCCTCAAGATATCCTCCTTCTCACATACCACCCATAGAAGGAGAAATCCAGGCCCTCTTGCTAAAAAAGGGCGATAGAACCAGTTTCTCTGCAGCAGCAGGGAAAGGGATTTTACTCCCATTTTTTCCTAGTTCCAAAGAAGACGCAGGATCTTCGACCCATCGTGGACCTGAGCTCTTTGAACAACTATATAGAGTACCGAAGGTTCAGGATGGTGACCCTTCAAGGTCTTATTCCTCTGCTGCACCAGGGAGACTGACTCTGCTCCCTAGACATGCAAGATGCGTACATGCACATCAGGGTCTTTCCCCCTCACAGGAAGTTTCTGAGGTTCCACTTCCAGGGGGAGCATTATCAGTTTCGGGTTCTTCCGTTCGGCCACTCATCTGCTCCTCGAGTCTTCACCACATGTTTGGCAGTGGTAGCTGTGGCTCTAAGGCACCTGGGGCATTATGTCTTCCCTTACCTTGACGATTGGCTGCTTGTGGCCCTGTCCAGGACGCGCCTACTTCAAGCTCTCAGAGACCTGTACTCTGTTCCTAGAGGTGGGGATCACTCTGAACCTTCCAAAGTCATCCCCAGAGCCCAGCCAAGACTCATCTTTATATGGGCGGTCCTGGACTCAATCCAGGGCATGGCTTTTCTGCCTCTAGAGAAGGGTGATCACCTGTGGAAGATAGCTGGATCGGTTCTAGTAATCCCTTAGGTCCAGGCCAGGACATTCCTCAGGCTTCTGGGGCACATGGCGGCAGCAATTCCTGTCACTCCTTTGGCCCATCTCCACATGAGAGTCCCACAATGGATGCTCAGGGTGCAGTGTGACCAATGCTTAGATGACTTAGACCAAGTGGTCAGAGTCACAGAGCCAGTCAAGAGGACACTTTTTTGGTGGCTGGACCCTCTCAATTTAGAGAATGGGGTCCCTTTCCATCAGCAGTCTCCAAATCAGACCTTAACGACGGATGTGTCAGATTTGGGTTTGGGGGCGCACCTAGTGACCCACCAAACACAAGGGATCTAGACCCTAGAGGAGCGCAACCTCCACATCAATGTACTGGAGATGCAAGCAGTCCTCAATGCGCTGATTGCCATTCAAGAGGACCTTGTCCCAGGCTCTCTCCTTGTTCAGACGGACAACATAGCGGTCGTCTTTTACATCATCAAGCAAGGGAAACACACTCCTACCCCTAAGCAGGAGGCGATGAGAGTCTGGTACTGGGCTGAGCATCACATTTACCTGTCCACAGTGCACGTTCCAGGCATCCAAAATGCCTTGGCAGACAGCCTAAGCAAGTCTCAGTCCAAGGTGCAGTGGAAGCTGCAACAGTCAGTAGCAGACCAGCTCTTGACACATGAGGTCATCCAGAGATGTACCTCTTTGCATCCCCACATAATGCCAAACTGCGGTTTTCTGCTCGTGAGAGCACATGCCTGGTGTTTTCTTGCCAGATGCATTGTCCCTTTGCTGGGCAGGGAAGTTTCTTTCGCCTTCCCTCTCATTCAGAGAGTCTTGTTGAAGATACAAGCTGAGGGAGCTCGAATGATTCTGATCGCCCCATTGTGGCCTCGGCAAATTTGGTTCCCGCTATTTCAGTGGTTGTCCTCAGAACCTCCAGTTCCGCTCCGGTATGCTCACAGTTGCTGTCCCAGGATGGGGCACACTGGTCCATCCAGATCTCAAGTCTCTGCACTTTAATGCTTGACTCCTGCAGGCGTAGTAAGGTCAAGGTATGGAGTCTCTCCCAGGAGGTGGCAGGCGTCCTCGTCTCGTAGAAAGCCTCTACTCGCTGCACTTATGCTATGAAGTGGAGCGTTTTTGTCTCTGGGCTTCATCTCACCGTCTGGACCCCTTACCTGTCTGGTGAACTCAGCATTACAGTATCTCCTCTCCTTATACCAGCAAGGCTTGATCTACCCTTCAATAAAGGTACACATGTGGGTCATCTCTGCATATCATGTCCTCTTGGGATAGAACCTTAGCCCAACTGGACATGGCCTGCACCTTTTACAAGGTATTCTGCATATCAGACCTCCCATTCGGGATCCTATCCTCCCTGGGACCTCCTGTTTGTGTTGGAAGCTCCCCACTTTGAGCCAGCGGCTGATTGTGAGCTGCGTTACCTTTCCTGGAAGGTTTGTTTTTTAGTTGCTGTTACTTTGGCTTGAAGAGTTTCCAAGCTCCAGGCTCTGATGTGTGAAGAGCCTTATTTAGTTTTTCACAGGGAAAGAGTTTCCCTCAGAACTAATCCTGAGTTCCTTCCTAAAGTGGTCTTGGAGTTGACCATCAACCAGTCGGTTGACCTTCCAATTTATTTTCCTCCTCCATCTAACAGGGGAGAAGCTCTCCTTCACCCTCTGGACATTCACTGGGTGCTGAGGTACTACCTCAAGTGCACAGCTGCACAACGTAAATTGGAGCAACTGTTCGTGGCTTTTGCACCACAACATTCGGGCAACCCAGTGTCCAAGCAGACTATTAAGTGGCTTGACCACTGTATCACGTTTTTCTATGAAAAACACAATAAACCCCTTCCGGGTCTGGTTAGGGGTCACTCCATCAGAGGAGTTTCGGCTTCTTTCGTCGCATTGAAGAATGTCTCTATAAGGGACATATGTGCGGCCACCACCTGGAATTTTGTGCACACTTTCGTGAAGCACTATAGCCTGGACGTTGCATCCAGACGCCATGCCGGTTTGGGCTTGGCAGTCCTTCAGTGGCTTCTTTCCTGACTGGCCGAGCAGTCAGCATTGTTTCATCCTTCCTCCTCCTGGGATTAGGCACCTCCTTGGCGCGGGACAGCTTGGGATTCAGTCCTAATAGTTATAGCCTGTTGCAAGAGCTCTCCCTCGAAGTAAGATAGTATAATTACGTAAGAACTTACCGAAACAGTAGATCTTCGAGAGGAGCTCTTGCAGCAGGCCCTGCTTTCCCGCCCTCCATCCCCCGAGTGAGGTATTCAGGATATCATCTTCAGGCTTCGCCTCCTTCTCTCATTGGGGCCTGTTCGCAGATCTTAGCAGGGGAACTGGGGTGGAGCTGGGTTCGCTCCCTTTTGTACTGTGACCGACGTCAGGGTGGAGCCGACATCGGGGAGGCGGTCACTGCTGGGTATTGCTAGCTAAGAGTTTTTCTGGTGGATCCTAAGGCCTGTGACTTTAGTCCTAACTGTTATAGCCTGCTGCAAGAGCTCCTCGAAGATCTACTGTTATGGTAAGTTCTTACGTACCTGTACTTTATTTTGCAGCTGCCCATCCCTTCCATAGTTCACACAGTCCTTTTTGTTTCTGAATTTGGATGTTAAAATCCTGACAGGGTTGTTGGTCAGTGGATTAGAGGGGTTTCTTGCAATGCTAATACAGTATATCTAGATCAGCTAGGTTTATCAGAAGGGGATTACAGTATGTGTCATTAAAATGAGGTAACTGGACCGGCCCGGTGGCACTGAGGGTTGAGGCGCTGGATGTCACATTTCGCGCCACGCCGGCGACCCGTGTTCTGGAATGGGCATGGGCGCAGGGAGGAGAAGGACTGAGCATCCGAAGGACTGCTCTTCTTCTCCGGGAGGGTGGGTCTGTTAGTGTCGGCGACTGTTTGCCTCTGGCGGAGCTTAGGGACAGGGCGCCATGCTGGAGCAAGGAGGAGCTGGGAACAGATGCTTGGAGGAGTGTGTGCACGGAAGCACGCATGCTCTCATCTCCATCAACGTCATTGTACGTCCCTCGGTTCCGGGGGGCGGGGAGAAGAATGCCAGCTCCCACGTATGAGCCGGCTCTGGTGCCTGATCCCTCTGGACACAACAGTTCTGCCACGGCGACCCAACTCAGGGAGGGGGGACATCCCCGTGTATGAGGGAACAGGTTGCCGGAGCCTGCGGGGCTAGGGGAGCCCCGGCAAAAAAAAAATAGAAATAAATAAGTGAGGTAACTGTTCTGCATTTTTCATATGGGCAATGATTTGGGGGTGAGGGGAGGAAATAAGAATGGTGATGTCCTTTGGAAACAGAGAAACTGTTCAACCGTTGAGTGATCCTAAGTAATACAGAAAGTGAAGCTTGGTCTGACATTTCTGTAGTAGATATGTGTCCCTTACTTTCAGTTGCTGTCCAGAGTGACTATAAATGATTGTATGTCCACCGTATAAGCTTTGTTATGAGGCAACGGTTATCCTTCCTTCTGTTTCCTTTCATTAAAAAAGCTGGATTTCCTGTACCATGCAGCATTACAGTTTATTACATATACCCTCATTCTGATTCATCACTGCATGGTATATGAAAGGATTGACTGGTCTTCGTTGACCCAGAATAGAAAACCACATATTTTTATCTATAAATTATTGCTGTGGCAAGTCACTGGCATATCTTGGAACTTTAATTAGTTTCTCTGACCATTGCTAGATTATTAGATCTCAATCTTATCTCCCACTGACAGTCGAAGGGTTAGATGTGAAATATGGAAAAGGCCTTCTTTGTGCGCATCACTTCTTTTATGCTGCATCTTGGATCTTGAATAAAATCCAACAGATATGAGGATGTAAATATATCTTGACCAATTATTTAAAGGAAACGTGTGTATATTTCTGGATACAGATTGTACCTTGTGCATGAGACAGTTTGTTTACGTAATATTTGTGTTGCCCTAAATTGACTGTGTAATGTAATCTACTGGCCAAAGTCAAAGTCCCCCCCTCACAAAACAGATTTAGATCTCAGGATTTTTCTGGTGAAAATCAAAGATCAATAACATGCCCTTTATACAGATTTGTTGGATAAAACCCTTTTATTTAGAGTCCTGCTACTTAGGGAAACTTACACCTTCTATGTAGGTGACATCCTGTGATTTCTGTCTGACCCAACCGAGTCCTTGACAATAACTGTGGAAGCTAGAAAGCTGTTCTGGTTCATATTAAGATTATATTCCTGTGTCTGATGTGTGGATGATATGATAAGGCACTATTGCATTTTTTGTGACCTTTTCAGTTCCCGAAGCTGACAGTGAGATTTGAAGTGTCCTTTGTTGCCCGGGATATACAAATGTTTGTTTACGTATTGCTCCACATTGCCAATGGGAATTACTTGCAACAAGGGTAATGTGCACTAAAACGGGGGTTGACAGGTATGGTACTGCTCATAGAAATCTTATTTATTAAAAACTAGGGGTTTATCACATTACCCCTCCAGTCATTTACATAATAGCATCATGGAGATTATAGAGGTCACATATGGTGGTGGGTAAGCCCTGGTTTCATCACATGAGGACCCCTCTAGTTTTTAATATATAAGAGCTCCGTGGTATATCTATAGCTTTTTTCATTAAAACATTTTTGTTTAAATGTTTCCAATGGTAAGAATAATACATAAGAAAGAAATGCATACAGTAATTAAACCATGAATTAAGTCATACACTCGGGAACAAGAAGAAAAATTCCTGCAGTAATACACTAATCAGTGATTAAAATCACACGTTGAATTCCTCCAAAAATTAAGTGCAGTTGTAGTCAGATGTCCTACTTTACTGCTCTTTTGTATAAACCAAAAAAATAATAATTTGCAGATTTACAGTATGATGCAGCATATTTCTGAAGTAGGATACAAAGTGTGTTGGTAATTGACTGTCAGTATGAATATACTAATTGCATATTTGCTAAGAATGTTGGCAGTCTTCAGTGGATAAGGCATTCAGTAGCATTTCCCATCTTTTATGAATGACAGGCATGTTACTGTATGTTGTTTGAAGGTAGGCATCTTTTCCATTAACAATGACTGTAGCGTGTCTTTGTTCCACTCTCCATATGTGATTTGATTATCATTCTGCCACTTCTTAAGCACTAGTTTCTTTACCATTCCAGCAATGAGTGATGTATTGAATTTTTCAGTAACAGACAGATGAGCAAAGTGGATGATTTGATACTTTTATTGGACCAGCAAGAAATGTACAAAGCTTTCAGGCTACACATAGCCCTTTTTCAGGTCATGGGAAATTCTACAGAAAAACAAACTTAAATACTTAGGGTAGAACTGATAAAGTTGTACACAAGTGTGTGTGTCATCGAGGTACAGGTCAGAAAGCATAGGAAAACCTGGAGCAGTGTCGAAATTTGCAAATAGCGTTTTTTTTTTCTCAATAACAGCAAAATAAAAACAGAAGTTTATTCAGTATAACTATTGACAAAGGCAGTACAAACAGAGAAAACAAAGTCCTTCTTCTGAGGATATCTCAATTCCAAGTTTCAAGTCTCTCACTCTCCTTGTCTCTCTAGCAAAAGCATTGCTTTTCTTTTTATAAGTCTTTGCCTGGGAACCTCGTTAAGAGATGTTCTGCTTCTCACAGAATGTTCTTGTCAGTTTACAGAATGTTCTTGTCAGTTTCCTTTCAGGTGCAACAAACAGAACATAGCGACCCAGAACTGACCTCTTATTCACAGCTCTAGAGAGATTTTGCAAGCTAGCATCTCGGGTTAACCCCTTGAGTTCAAAATAGCTTTTTACCATCATTTCTACAGTATAACTATATACAGTTTCAAACAAAGGGATCCCAGTTTCACATATGTTTTATAAATGCAGATATGCAGGGGGGAGAAAAGACAGAATAGCGAGTGAAGGCAGAGAGATAGTGAGAGGCGGAGAATCGCGAGTCCGTCGGAGTGATCAGTTCCTAGGTCTTACAAGAAAATTTGGTTGCGCAACCAGACAGAGAAGAGACAGAAAAGGAGAGGGATAGAACAGAGCCTTGCATTTAAACTCTGTCTGCATAACAAATGGGGCAGAGCCTTATTCAGCCCCGTCACAGTATCACAGTTCTGTTGATAAGGAGGTAAATAATTGGATATGTGCAGAGACAAAAAAATACAGTCTTTGAAATACTAGGTGGTTATAAATCTGATTAGAGATGCAGGCTCTTCTCCATGGGTGGAATGTGACCGCAGGAGGCCTATAAATTGTTAAATGCTTACGTTCTAAGAGCCTCCTAAAAAGTGTGTGTGTGTATATATGTATGTGTGTGTGTCTGTGTGTATATATATATATATATATATATATCGTGTGTGTATATATCTATGCTGCATAAACACACATATTCAACACAGCAGCTGTGTTCTTCTGATATGCAGCATGATATATACATACATGGTTTTTGTTCTTGCACACACGCACAGTCTGTTTTAGGGAAGCTCTTGGAACATAAGAGACTCAGACGTCTCTGAGTTGCAGGAAACAAGCTGCAAATCGTTTGCAACAAAAAGTGCAGACTCTGGACCCAGTGCTCCAAAAGTTTCAGACCCAGTTCTGCAAAATACTAATGCTGACTGGCAAGAAAAGACTGTAAATTGAGTAAAGTATGTTGGTTCAAAAGAGTCCAAAGTAACCCTGCAGTTTCACCAAATTTGATTATTGGAACCCTGGATTGTATACTCAATAAAATGGCTCAGTTATGCCGGCCCGATGGCGCTGAGGGTTGCGGCGCTGGATGCCATACCTCGTGCCATGCCAGCGACCGATGATCGGGCATGGGCCGCTGGGTGTCGGCAGGAGGGGAAGGATTGAGTGTTTGGAGGACCGGTCCCTTCTCCGGGAGGGTAGGGAGTTGGTCTGGCATCTTCGCCCCTGGCAGAGGCTGTGAGGCATCATGGGTGGAGCTGGGACGGACGCTTGCTTCCGTGTTAGCATCATCGCATGTACCCAACTCCAGGAGCAATCTTACAAAATCTGCCGCCCCTGCATGAGCTGGGGCTCTGGTGGCATGACCCTCCAGCCACCTTCAGTTCTGCCTCGTGGCCCCACTTGGGGGATCCCAGGTGAGTGTATGGGTTGCAGAGTCCAGGCGAGCCATCTGTGGGCTAGGGGGCTGGCTGGCAAAACAGCAATGGAAAAAAATGGCTCAGTTATGGACTGAAAAGACGCTGTTTTAGTTTGGGATTTCTGTCAGCCGCAAATGCTGAAAGAAACGCTACAAGCACTTAACATGATGATGAGCCTCCTCATCTTATTCCCCTGGACTGTCCACTAAACTGAGTACTCTTGGCTGACATTGTGGAACCCAGTCTCAGGCTGGTAGAAATGGAGCTCCATTAATTTCTAGCATTGCTCAAACTGCTGAACCCTCTGCACTTGAATAGGTACCTGTGGGGGAGCAAAGTGCTTCCCAGGGCGAGCCTCAGGTGCAAGGATTTTCAACAGAGCAAGTCCAGAAGTCACAAACCCCACAGGAGCATAGTGAGAAACATTTTAATGGATGAGAGGGACAGAATCCTTCAAAAGGTAGTAAAGAGGCACATGAAGATCGAGGCTGGGGCCAGCAGTGGACAGGAGGCGCTGGTGGCTCAGCAGATCCAGGATGTGGACCCTTCTTTACAATGACAGATCTTTTCGCAAATCTGGGTGAGCCTGCTGAAAGAAAAAATGCTGCCTGCCTCAAATACAGAGGTGGTTTAGAAGAACAACCAGACAGAGGTTATGTGACAAGGAAACTTCTCAAAGAATCTCTCCAGTTCCTTATAACTGATATTTCCGCTCTCATTCATATGTCTGGAGATGCACAATTTAATGCAAGTTTCAAAACCCCACAATTATTGGAAAGGTTTTACGCTTGATACCAGCAGGTTAAACTGTCTCCTCTGTGGACACCTTTTTTAGCCACCCCCCCCCCCCTTACAAAACCCACAGTTGAAACGATAATTTTTCTTTTTGGAACAAGAAAGTGAATATATCTGACATTATGTTCTGGGTCAGACAAAACAAATGTCCTAGACAGTCCAACCCAAATACTGGTTGTGGAACATATATGGGTGGGGGGTGGGGGTGAAGTTTACAATTAGACTGAAGTCTACTGAACAAGGTATGCAGTATTTACCTAGCAGTTTTTATATTGGAAGGGCCAGAGGGTTCTGCTTCTATCCTGCCCAGCCAAAAACCTGTCACCAACATGGTTCCTTTAGACACCTTAGTAATGCTTGTGATGCCATGTTGTGTAACCTTTGTATGGAACCTGGACACTCTAGCCTGACTTGGTCTGATTCAATAAAATGTAATTTATGTGACGATTCAAGACATACTTATACCCAGTCTCCATGGGCAGCCCACATTAAAGGTACCTATTATGACAAAGAAGAAATGGTACAACAGGATCAACAACAGAATAACAGACAAAGGGGTTCTCAGCCTCCAGCTCCACGATCTACCAGTCAGATGGAGGAGGAGGCAGATAAATCTGACTCAGATCTTGGCACCCCTTCCAGATCGACCACTTCACCTAGGCCTCATTCTGCCACCCCGACTAGCCAGCCTAATACAACTGCCTTGACTGAGAATCCCATGAATGAGAATGTTACACCATCCTCTCCTCGACAGAAGCCAATCAGATGGGGAGAAAACACAAGACTGCCTTCCAGATCAAGAGCACAGGGAAGGGGAATGGCTATGCCTCCCACCACCTTTTCAAAGGACAACAAAAGGGAAAGAGGTTCCATGATATATTAATTAGGAAGGTATCACCCATGTTTCCCTTCTACTTTGAGGCATGTAGTTTAATACTCTATCTACTCATTATTCTCTAAAATATTAATAGCCTATAAAATAATAAAAGGAGAATAACTACATTTCTAGGGATGTGGATATGTTCTTATCCACACTTGTTGGCATGTCCCTTTCCTTTAAATCTTGCTGGAAGGTTTTCAAGCTGGCTCCTTCTACCACCCAGGTGGTATAACCCTTGGCTCCACCCATAACACCAGATCTTCCTTTCTCTAGAAGATACAGGTTGCCTCCTCTCTGCTACAGCGTGTTTGTGAGGCCCTGGCTCAGAAAACTTCAGAACTGCTGAAGATTATGCTCCTATGGGTTAGGATTATAATAGCTGCTTTTTGATAATGGAAGATAAATCTTCCCAGTTTCGCCAGTGCCCGTGCGGACAGAAAATGTGCACAGACCCCCACTCCATGTGCATTTACTGCTTGGGTGTCGGCCATGACACCCAGGCTTTCGAGTTTTGCCTCGCGTTTCAGCCAAATGTCCTCGACAGTTGTCTTGCATGCTTGAAGCTGGGTGGGCCCAAAAAACATAATCCACTGGTGAAATCCAGAGAGGCTTGTTGGGCGGGGTCCGCCGAGCAATTGGAACACATGCAGGTCTTCAGGGAAGAGGCGGCGTGTGCCATGGAGCGTTCCTCTCAGACGATATTCATTCCACTCAGCACGGGCTCCACTTTCTCAGGCTCCTTTTGGGAGATGTGCCTTACTCTCCCCACTAAGGGTGAGGGACCTGTGGGCTCACATTCCTCCCGGTCCCATAAAAAAGACAAGGAACCGAGAGATTCTTCGTCTCGGTGAAGATATTCTTGGGATCGAGTGCGATCTCGGTCCCATGAATCTCCACCCTCTACCTCAGTCGAGATTGTGGCTTTGGCTGCCAGGTTCTCGGTCCTGGCTGTCAGGCCAGGTGGCAAGTTTCGATCGGAGACATAGTTGAGTTAACTCTCGACTCTGTTGATCGGTTGTCAGCTGAGAAGGTTGACGACTCTGTTAACAAGACTCCAGTCTTGTTTATCCCCAATGAGGAGACCCAGCTTGCTGGAAATCTGATCGAGGAGCCAGTCCCAGATCTGGGAAAATCACCAGTTCCACCGGTGTCTCTCGAGTGACCCAGTTGGCCAGCTCGATCGAGGTCGAGATCTCGGACTCCCTTGACTGACAGGCCGAGGAAGGCGCATAAGCACCCTAAAAAGAGGCAACATCACTGCTCATCTTCATCCTCCTTGGATGAGGAGAGGCTTTGGTGGAAACTCCGTTGACGCTAAGATTTGATGTGGCAACAGCTCATTCTGTCCAGGCAGAAGCCTTCCTTGGTTTCTGCTCTGGCCATTACATGGCTGTCGCCTCCTAGGCCGAAGCCGACTCCCTTGAAACTGATAAAATCAGTTCCCCTGCCCACGGAGCCGGTAAAATCTTCCCTGGTTCAGCCAAAACTGATCTCTCCACCCATAGTGGTGGAGCCGCCATCAAAACAACCCACAGGAGGGGCTCCTATGAAGGATTCCCGAACAGTCCCAGGTCTTCCTCATAGGCTGTCAGTCACCTTTACGCCTGATTATCCCAGGCGCGTCCAGGGGGATCTTGGTGGTTGACTGATTTATTCGGATACCTCAGATTCTGACGACACCGATCCTCACTCTCACCCGCTGGATGATGAGTCGGTTGGTAGTCTGTCGACAAAGCATGGCCCTTCGTCTTTTCAAGGGATTCTCTGCCTTATCTCCGAATCCACGGGGATGTCCCTGGAACCTGTCCAGAAATGGGTGGAGTACCCTCTTACTGATATTCTCAAAGGAGGGGATACTCCTACGGAAGCCTTTCCTGTGGCTGAAGCCATTGTGGCCTGGCCTTGGAGCTTTGGCAGCATCCTGCCTCCTGCCCAGAGCCATCTGCCCGGATGGCTCGCAAGTATGCAGTGCCCGTCAGGTCCCTCTCGGGGTTCACGGAACACCCCTGCTGACACTGACAGACCTCCAGACAAGGAGTCCAAAAAACTGGACCACTCTGCCAAGAAGGTCTATGCAGCCTCCTCTCTAGGCCTCCGTCAGGCAAGCTCAGCCGTCATCATGGCGCACTTCTTCCATGCCCTTCTGGGGTCCTTGGATGAAGTTCTCCCGCACCTCCCCACAGACCTTCAGACTACGGTCAAGCAGGTCTGGGACCAGGGCCATGCTGTTGCCAAGCAGCAACTTCAGACGGCTTTGGATCTCGGGGACTCTTGCATCCGTTCGGTGGCAGCGACTGTTGCCTTACGCCGCAGGGCTTCGCTAAGGCTTTCCACCTTTACAGTGGATACCCAGCACAGACTCACCAATGTTCCTTTCCTGGGCACTGATCTCTTTGGCGGAGTGTGGATGATCACCTTCAGCAAATAAACAGTCCAATGCCACCTTGACTCGGCCACTTCTGCTCAAAGTGCTCCAGGCACCAGAAGCAGCACAAAAGAAAAAAGCCTTTTTCGCACCCCTGCTCCTGCAGCCCAGCAGCCCTCCTTTCATGGTGGGCAGCAACAGCAGGCACAGGCTTGGTGCCCTGGCCCAAGTCAGGTCCTCCACTGGCCCCCAGACAAGGAGGTTGGGGTTCAGGCCCTGGACCCTCTTGCTCCAAACCATCTCTATCCCTGTCATGCCAGCTCTGGTTCTTCCCATGGGGGCCAGCTCACATTTCTTTCCACCTGGTCCACTGTTACCACAGACAGGTGGGTCTTAGAAATGGTCAGCCAGGGTCTGCCTCTGGAATTTGAGCAGTACCCTCCTGCCGAGCGTGTGCCCCATGGGAGAGAAAGTATCATCCCACACGATTGGCTCTGAGCGATTTACATAGCCCAACTCTCTCAAGAAGGCAGTGGTTCGAGCGGCAGATCCTCCAGTCAACCCAGGATTCTTTTCGTTTCCAGGTACTTCCTGGTCCCGAAGCGGACAGGGGGCTGACGCCCCATTCTAGAACTGCATGACCTGAATCGGTATCACTGGCCACGCACCTTCAGGATGGTAACTCTGTCCCAGATCATACCATTCCTGGAGCAAAACGTGGTTCTGCTCACTGGATCTCCAGGACGCGTTCTTTCACGTCCCAATCCATCCGTCCCACCAGCAGGTCCCCCGCTTCAGGGCAGAGGGAACCCTATATGCATTCCAAGCCATGCCATTCAGCCTGTCATTGGCCCCAAGGGTCTTCATCAAATGCATGGCAGTGGTGGCAGCCCATCTCAGGTGTTTAGGGGTCAGAGTGTACCCTTACCTCGATGACTGGCTCTTGGCAGGTTCCACCCAGCAAGAGGTAGAGAGGTCCAGAGACCTGGCCCTCCAGACTTGCTCTCAACTTGGTCTCTTGATCAACTGGCAGGTGCTCTCAGCCACATAGGTGAGACATCCCATGAGTGGTCTCTTCATCCAGAGGTAGCTTGCAGCCTGTTCTCCTGATGGGGCAAAGCGATGGTGGATCTGTTTACCTCTAGGGAAAACACCAAGCTGAGGCTCGCTGCAGGGGGATGCCTTCTCGAGGCTCTGGACCCCAGGCCTCTTCTGCGCCATTATTTCCCTTGATCCAGAGGGTGCTTCTCAAGGTGAGGAGGGACAAGGCACAGGTGATCCTGGTAGCCCCAGACTGGCCCCCACCAGTTCTGATACGCAGATCTCCTCAGCCTCAGCAACAGGCTCTCGAGGCATCTTCCAGCACACCCAGACCTGATATCAGTCAGTCAGGGGAAGGTGTTCCATCCCTGCACCTGACAGCCTGGTACCTGAGCAGCTAGAGTTCCAGGCTTTGGGTCTCTCTGAGGATGTACTCACAGTAGTAGAAGCATCCAGAAAGTGCTATGCCTTCAAATGGAAAAGGTTTTCCATTTGGTGTCAGGGCAAGGGCCTGGATCCTCTCTCCTGTGGCAAGCATTTTAGACTACCTTTGGTCTCTGTCCAAAGGGGGTCTTTGGTCTTCGACCCTTAAGGTGCACCTAGCAGCCATCTCTGCTTACCGAGCACGAGCTGGTCAGCAGATGGTGGCACAGGAGAATGTGGCCTGGTGCTTTTTCAAAGGAAATTCCAAAGGAGGTGTCACTCGTGTAACTCCATGTAAAAAGTAACCGACACGTCGCTGCAGTGTACCAAATTTTTAATTCACGAAGTACCAACAACACAGAGTCCCTCACACGGCGCTTGACTTCAAATAAGTCTTCCTCACCCGAGGAGACTTGTTTGTCGGCGCTTAGGTGAACTCTGTGACCAAACCTCGATGTAAATAAAAAATTTAATTACCTACAGCCAGCTTGATCTGTCCGACCACTAAATGGTCCCCCGCAGTGTTCCCAGGCCGTTGAAATACGAGCTGGCTGCTTGTTTCTGGTGAGCACCGTTTGGAGACAGAGCCAGTCGCAGCATTCTTTGATACTGCTTTTTCAAGGCCTTGATCACATATCCCTCCAGTGCATGAACCTCCACCTTCATGGGATTTACTGCTGGTTTGGCAAAGCTCATGGGCAAGTCAATCGATCCAGTGCACAAGTGTGAGATGTCACACTTGTTGTGGAAGACTGCCTTCCTAGTGGCTATCACATCCGCCAGAAGGACTGGGAGCTCCAGGCACTTTCAGTGGAGTCTCCTTATCTGGTCGCCCACAGGGACAAGGTTGTCCTGTGTCCCTCCCAAATTCCTCCCAGAGATGGTGTCAGAGTTTCACCTTAATCAGGTGTTGACTCTGCCTGTGTTCTACCCCAACTACACCTTGGTTGCTGAGTACAGGCTTCATACTTGGACCTGAGATGTGCTCTCTCCTACTATAAGGAGAGAGGGCGACGAGCAAAAGTACCCATGCCTGCAGCAGCCCCTTCTCTGGCACTTGCAACAGATGCATCCCTCCTAGGGTGAGGAGCACATCTGGGGATCTCACTACTCGCGGTACATGGGAGAAAGCAGGAATCTCTCAGCACATAAATTTTTGAAGCTCAGAGCAGTTCTGTTGGCTCTTCAGTTTTCTTCAATCTGATCAAAGGGAAGGTGGTCCAGGTCAGAACAGACAACACAACCTCAATGTATTACATAAACAAGCAAGTGGGAACAAGTATCAACTCCACATATGCACAGAGGCAATGAATATTTGGGCCTTGGCTTACTCCTGAATATTCCCTCACAGCTATTCACTGTCCAGGCAAGGACAATGTTTTGACGGATGCCCTCAGCAGAATAAGTCAGAACCACCACAAGTGGTCATTGAACAAACAGGTCTTACAGATCATCTTCAGGAGATGGGGCAGCCTGGAGGTAGATCTGTTCACAGCCACAGAATCACCAACTCCACAATACTGTTGCATGTCCCTATCAAGGGTATAATTCCTCTAGAGCTTCTGCTGGAGTGGACAGGAGAGGTTCCTGTATGCCTTCCCTCCTTTCTCCCCATTACTGAAAGTAATAAACAAACTCAGGCTCAACCAGCATCAGTGATCCTCATTGCCGAGATCAGAGCCAGGCAGCCTTGGTACTCCATGCTCCTATCATTATGGTAGCCAAACCAATCAGCCTTCCCAGGAGGTGCAACCTGCTGTCATCCTCACAGAAGCGGGGATCATGTCCCAACCTTCTATCCCTCAGACTCAAGGCATGGCTCATGAGAGCTTGAGTATGCAGGTTTACATCTCTCGAAAGTTATGGACATACTGAGAGTTTCCAGGAAACCACCTACCAGGAAAACTTGTGCCTCTAAATGGAAGAAGTTTTCTTTCTGGTCTATGAGTAAGGAGCCTGGACCATGCCCAACCTAGCCTCCCTATTGTCATAACTGTATGGCCCATTTGCGCTCACAGGTTTAACTGTTAGCCACACTAGAGTGCACCTGGCAGCTGTTGCAGCTTACTTTCAACAGATAAGGCTTCATCTTTGGCCTCAGAAGCCAGTGTTTAAAAAGTTTTTTAAGGATTATTACATGCATTCACCACACAGGAACTATTCCCATGTGGGATTTGGATATTTAGATTGCTCAGCTTATGCAGCCCCTTCGAGCCATGTCTACAGCAGATCTCAAACATGTGACTTGAAAACAGTGTTACTGGTAGCTGTTACCTCTGCCAGAAGGATCAGTGAGCTCAGGCATTGTCTTGTCTTCAAACAACATGAAGTCTTGCTGTATTCTGACTATGGCAGTTAGCCCCAGCCTTTAAACTGCCCGGAGAACAAAGGTTAACTTTCTATGCAGAGGCATAGAATGCTGAACTCGAGCTTCGGTTGAGGTCTCTGTCTGGATCACTTTAAAAATCAACCATCAGATTCTTTACTCCGCCTCACTGAACAGTAGCTCCAGAATTTCTCCTTCAAGCTCGGTTAAAAAGTCTGTTAAAGTCTTGGTTAAGTTGTCGGTTTTACCGAATTTATTTCCATATAGTCGGTTCAGTCTCTGTCTGTGGTACTGTGAGTACTGAATAGGTTTTGTTCTGATTTTCTGTGTAGAAATTGTAAAGTTTAGATCAGTTGGCTGAACCGATCATTTATATTGAATCCTTGTGTTTTACTTCAGAGTGTGGTTACTGGTCCTTATCAGTTCTTAAAAAAAAAAAAAAGTATTTTAGACATTTTTTCCAACACGTACGTGCGATTAAGGAACCAATAAAGAGTCTTGCCTGGCGGATTGCCATAAAAGAAGTAAGTTTGGTTAGGTTGGCCATGTCTAGAAACCCAAGAAAAAACCGGGCTCACTGGGTTTCAACACTGCAGTGAATGTGGGAGGTCTTTGCAAGGCCGACCCCCACCTCACCTGTGTTTATTGTCTGAGGTTTGATCACACCTCGATAAGACTGCCAAATTTGTACTAATTTTCCTAATCTACCCTTGAAAAGAGATTAGGTAGACTGAGGGAAAGGAGGCCGAGAAGTCCGCTGACCTGGATGGCCAGCCGGTTCGGTTCGACCGAACCAGAAGGAATCCTCTGACCAGGCGATGCTTCTTGGGCAAGAGAAGCCCGATCCTGAGGGCCGGTTCATACAAAAAGGAAATATAAAGAAAAATTGACCGGTTCGGATCCAGAGGTTCAAATTCCGACCGAGGAAATAGAAGAGTGATTCAAATTGTGGAATCGCTTCACCCTATTCCAACTGATCAACACCTTTTCGCAGGGGTTAGGTTGGTTCCCCTAGTTCAAGATTATACTCCTGAAGATTTTTATAGACCAGAGTTTGAGGAGGAGGGAGTTTGAAGATGATGGTGAAAGTCTGGATGTGCCTGTGGAACTGGACATCTCCCCAGACAGACCTTCTGGTGTATCCCTCCTCACGCTTTCTGAGTCCCCTTCCATTTTCTGCTTTACAGAAAGTGGCTGAAACCTCCAGCTTCCTATGGAGGAGGCAATGGAGGATCAAGAGAACCTGATTATGTGGAAATGATGGACATCCCAGAGTTCAGGAGACTATTTCCCTTCACAAATCCTTTGGAAGACAGACACAAAAATCCTGAAGTCTTCCAGTTCTGTACCCCTGTTGACAGAAGGATGGACAAGAGGTACACTATCAGGCTCAGATACAGAGTTTTATACCAGTAATGCAGCCATGTTGGGGTAGTGCAGGCTGCTGCCTGTGACAAGACAAACATTCCCTTGGCTTCCATCCCCAGACAAAGACTCCAGGAAGATTGATGCCATGGCAAAATCAGTACATGGCATCTTCTTTGCAGGACTCTGGCAGGCGGGATGATGGCCTGTACAGCCAGGTACCAGAAGTCCAGCTGGGACACTGTACTGGCACTGGCTAAACAGGCCTCCCCCAGCTAGCCAAGGAGCTGGAGGAGGTGGCTGCAGATGGGATTGAGGCATCAAAGTACAGTTTCATGTTGCTGTGGACTCCAGTGATGTGTCAAGAGTCATGGCTACATCTGTGGCTCTTGGAAAATGTCTTGGCTCAGATGTCTAGCCTCTCTGGGACACCCAGGCTAAGGCCATGGATTTTCCTGTGGTGGGTAATTCTCTGTTTGGGGAGCAGACAGAGAATTACATGAAAAAAATGGATCTGGTACAGGACCACTTCTAGGGTGCTCAGGCCAGGGAGGCAGGCAACTCCTCAAAGGCCAGCATCTTGGGGCAGGGGCAGGCCTTTCATGGGCTTTCTACCAGGCACAGGCCTCTTCTCCTTTTCAGAGGGGTTCTTCAGAGGGAGAGCAGAGGGGGATGAGCAGGGCTGCATCCACTCCTCAGCCTAAGGCCCTGCCAAGCAGACATCCTGATGGGTTTGCCTGGGTGAGCTCTTCTATTCAGTAGGGGGCAGGCTGGCTTACTTTGTCAGGACTGGATGTCTTATTACTTCAGACAAGTGGGTCCTGGAAGTAATAAGCCAGGGACTGGTTCTCAGCTTCAAAAATTTCAGAAGATGAGAGCCAGATCTTTTCCACCTGCAGGTCTCTCAGAAACCCTTGCCCTAGAGGCAGAGATTTCATCTCTTCTGGCCTTAGGAGCCAGAGAGAATGTTCCTACCCTACACAAGGGCAAAGGTCTGTACTCCAGGTACTTTCTTACCCCAAAAAAGACAGGGGAGTGGCGACCCATCCTAGACCTAAGATACCTGAACAAACATCTTTTAAAACCAAAGTTCAAGATGGTAACTCTGTGAATAATTCTTCCCTCTCTAAGGCCAGGGGACTGGCTAGCCTCCCTGGACCTAAAGGATGCCTATTTTCACATTCCCATCAGGTGCTACCACAGAAAGTACCTCAGGTTCGAATTACCCTCAGGCCACTATCAGTTCAAAGCAATGCCCTTTGGTCTAACATCAGCCCCAAGGGTTTTCACAAAGTGCCTGGTAGTAGTCGTTGTCTTTCTAAGAAGGCAAAAGATTTCCATTTTTCCATATCTGGATGACTGGCTCATAGTGGGCCAGTCCCCAGACCAAGTCAAGTCAGACCTGCAAGTGTCCCAGCAAGTGCTCACTTCTCTAGGATTTCTTCTCAACCTTCCCAAGTCAGTTCTCGAGCCAGTGCAGCTCCTTTCCTTTATAGGGGCAGAGCTGGATACTGTCAAAGCAAGAGCCTTTCTTCCCCTGGAAAGGGCAAGAGTTCTTATAGAACTGGCTTCTTCCTTCAGCCTTCAGGTGTCTTGACCAACAAGGCATTTCCTCCAGCTCTTGGGCCACATGGCAGCTTCTATAGCAGTGGTCCAAGGGGCAAGATTTCAGATGAGGGACATTCAGTTCCATCTGAGGGCCTTTTGGTCCCAATGGAAGGATTCCTTTACAGAACTGATCCCAGTGACTCGGATCCTGAGTCAAGCCCTTCAATGGTGGCAGGATCAAGAACAATTTAAGGCAAGGGTCCCATTTGCCACTCAGTCTCATTCAGTGGTCCTTACCATGGATGCTTCCCTCCCTGGGCTGGGAAGCCCATCTGGGGAGCCCCTCACTGCCCAGGGACTGTAGGTCCCTCAGGAATCCCTTCTCCATATCAATCTCCCAGAACTCAGAGCAGTTTTCTGGTCCTGCAAGCTTTCTCTCAGTCAGTGCAGAACAAGGTGGTTCAAGTCAGAGCAGACAACACCACCACCATGGCATCAACAAGCAGGGAGACATGCGTTCTACGGCCTTGTGCACAGAAGCCATGAAGTTGTGGTCCCTGGCTTATTCCCTTCAAACCTCTCTGATAGCAGTCCAACTTCCAGGGAAGGACAATGTGCTAGCAGATGCACTGAGCAGGATCTAACAGGGCCATCACGAATGGTCCCTGGACCCTCTGGTCTTGAAGGTGATTTTTTTCAAGGTGGGGCACTCCAGATATAGATCTCTTTGCAGCCCCAGACAATCACCAACTTCCTCTCTTTTGTTGCAGACCCCCGGTCTTGGGCTCAGTCCCTCTGAATGCTCTGATTCTGAACTGGGAAAGGAAATTTCTGTATGCTTTCCGTCCCTTTCCTCTACTGTTCAACGTTTTAGTCAAGATAAGGTCACAACCTTGCAAAGTGATTCTGATTGCTCCAGATTGGACCAGACAGCCTTGGTGTACCCCCTGTTGCTGTCCCTAGCAGTCCATCTTCCCCTGTCTCTTCCCAGGAATCACAACCTGGTAACCTCCTCTCAGGGGAGGATTTGGTACCCCAATCTTCAGTCTCTCAATCTCAAGGCATGGCTCTTGAAGAGTTAGAGTATGCTGATTTGCTTCTGTCTCAGGGGTTCTGGATATCCTCAAAGCCTCTGAAAGCCCGCCACTAGAAAGACCTATAACTCCAAATGGAAGAGATTCAGCATTTGGTGTTCAAGCAACATATTTCGTCAGACACTGCTGGATTGCCTACAGTTCTGGATTATATGGTCCCTCTTAATGGCCTAGGCCTCAGACCAGCTGCTCTCAAGGTACACTTGTCAGCTGCCTCTGCTTTTCTGTCAGTGGGGAAGTCTTCCTCACAATCATCTCATCCTGTGTTCTGTAAATTTTTCAAGGGATTGCTTCATACCAATCCCCCATTTAGAGACCCTGCCCCTGCCTGGGATTTAAATGTTTGCATTGCTCAATTGATGCAACCTCCTTTGAGCCTATGTGTCGCAGTAGAGCTTAAGTACTTGACTTGGAAAAGTGTGTTTTAGTAGCCATTACCTCTGCCAGACGTATCAGTGAACTGCAAGCCCTGTCAGTGGAACCTGATTTTATCTTCTTTCATAGGGATAAAGTGGTCCTTAGAACCACTAGAAGGTTCTTGCCCAAAGTGGTTTCAGATTTCCACCTGAATCAGTCTATGTCTCTTCCTGTTTTCTTCACTGATCATTCCTCTTCAGGAGAGAGGAGACTACACAGTTTAGATGTTAAAAGGGCCCTTAGCTACTATATAGAGCATACCAAGGGTCACAGGATTGATTACCTCCAGTTATTCCTCACTTATGGAGAAGTGGGAAAGGGCAAACCTGCCATCAAGAGAACTGTTGCTAGTTGGATTGCGTCTTGTATACAATTCTGCTATGAGAAACTAGAAAAATTCCACCCTCAGGCCTGAGGGCTCACTCCACCAGAGGTACAGCTGCTTCCCTGGCTGCTGCCAGGGATATTCCTCTCTTAGAAATTGTCAAGCAGCCACCTGGAAAACAGTCCATACCTTTACCAAGCATTACTCTCTGGCTATCCAGGCTAGGAGTGATGCTCGGTTCGGCACAGCAGTACTTCAGAGCCTATTCCCAAAGTAGGTTCTGTCCCTCCTCCATGGAGGTACTGCTTAGTAGTCTGGAATAGTCAGAATACAGCAAGACTTCATGTTGTTTGAAGCAAAAATTACTCACCTTAGTAATTATGTTTCTTCTAATGGAGTCTTGCTGTATTCTGACCTCCTTCCCTGCCTCCCCTCTCAGAACCTGTTTTTGGGAAGTGGGTGGGCAGGTGCAGTGTTGGCACCTCTATGGTGCCCCTTTTACACCCTCTTCTTTTTGTTTGGGTGTTTCTTTTATTATTATTCTTATTTGGATTGCTTTTGGTTTTTGGTTTCCTGACTTGAGTCTTCCTTTGGGAATCCAAAACTTTTTGTTGCCAGTTGACTAGTAAAAATTTTACAGTTTCCACATAGGATAGTTAGTGAGTTTTTGCTTGTAAGAATCTGACAGTTGGATTTCAAAGGGCTCCAGACAGAGACCTCAACCAAGCTCGAGCTCAGCATTCTATGCTCTGCATAGAAAGTTAACCCTTTGTTCTCCGGGGCAGTTTAAAGGCTGGGGCTAACTGCAATAGTCAGAATACAGCAAGACTCCATTAGAAGAAATATAATTATTAAGGTAAGTAATTTTTTCTTGCTGTCCATAGGGACAAAATAGTTCTCAGAACTAACAGGAAATTTTACCAAGGTGGTATCAGATTTCCACCTTAACCAGTCTGTTACCTTGCCAGTTTTCTTTACTGACCACTCCACTTCAGGTGGCGTAGGTTGCACAGCCTGGATGTAAAAAGGGCAGTCAGCTACTGTCTGGACTACACAAAGGGTCACAGGCAGGATCAGACCCAGTTCTTCCTCACTTATGGAGAGGTGGGAAAAGCTAAACCTGCCACCAAACGATCCATTGCTAGATGCATCGTAGCATAGCTTGTATTCAGTTCTGTTATGGCAAGATGGTAAAGCAACCACATGCGGGCCTCCAGGCCCACTCTACCAGGGGTACTGCAGCCTCTCTAGCAGCTGCTAGAGATATCCCTCTAGTGGATGTCTGCAAAGCTGCAACTTGGAAAACAGTCCACACATTCACCAAACATTATTGTTTGAATGTCCAGGCCAGAGGTGATGCCAGGTTTGGCACAGCAGTCCTGCAGAGCCTGTGTCCCAAATAGGTTCAGGCCCACACCTCCAAAGGCACTGCGTGGTAATCTGCATAAGTCAGAATACAGTAAGATTTCCTGGGGTTGAAGAAAAGATCACCCACCTTAGTAATCTTGTTTCTTCTAAGTGAGTCTTACTGTATTCTCGCTCCTTCCTTCCTCCTACTGAAACCTAAGGTCACTGCACTACTGCTGTGGTAGAGCTGGTACAAACCTGGGGTATCTAGAGTCCTTGTTTCTTTTGGCATCTGTGACTTGAATCTTAGTGATGTCACTGGGAAAATGTTTCTAAAGAGGGGTAAACAGCGTATTGTTGCTCTTCCCACTTTTATTTGGGAGGAGAGTTATGGGATTATTGTTATGTGCTATTAGTATTATCATTATTATTATAGTAGTAGGAAATTGCTTAGAGCAAGCTCGTAAGAATCTGATGGTTTAGAAATTGTTTACCAGGGACAGTGATTTGAAAACCGAGCTCGAGCATAGGATTCCATCATTTGCATAGGTTCTATTAACCATTTACGGCTCCGGGGCAGTCTATGGTGAGACTATACTGCATAAGTAAGAATACAGTAAGATTCCCGTAGAAGAAACAAGATTACTAAGGTGAGTAATTTTTTCTTTCAAACCCTGGGAATCCCTCACTTACGTTTAAAGAGTAAGTGCTTAGTAAGGATGTATATCTTAAAGAATGAAGGTTTGGGACCTTTAGATGCTTCTGTATTATTTTGTTTGCTTTTATTTGTTATTTTAATTACCTTTTCATTATTTATTTGTATTTTGCCAACTACTAATAAGACAGAATCCAATGGAATTATTGTATTATGATGTCAGAAAAGTTTTACTGGCAAGGCTGGCAGTATAGTTCAGTGGGAAACTGCTAGCCTGTTTCATGTTTTTAGAGAAATAACACTTCCTGCCAAAATATCATTCATATATATATATATATATATATATATATATAACACACACACACATATACATACATAGATACATTAGATACATGCATAGACAATGTATCGGAGATAAGGGCCTATGGCCCACCCAGTCTGCCCATTTGAGCTTAGTAAGTTCAGTTTGTTTTCCAAGAAGTCTGTTGCCCCTTACCCCTGACCTCCAGAATTCCTTTATGTCTATTCCATGCATTCTTAAATCCTGTGATTGTTTCAGCCCCCACCACTTCCTCTGGCAGGGTGCTCCACTTGTCTACCACCCGTTCTGTGAAGAAATTCTTCCTCACGTTTCCTCTGAATCGTCCTCCCTCCAACTTCATCCCATGCCCTCTAGTCCTGGAACATCTTTTTCGCTTAAAAATAGTGTATTCCTTCACCCTGTTCCTCCCTGTAAGATACTTGTATGTCTCTATCATATCCCCTCTCTCCCTCCTCTCCTCCAGGGAGTACATGTTCAGTTCCTTCAACCTGTCCTCATAGGACTTGTGATGCAATCCATGCACCATCTTTGTTGCCCTCCTCTGAACCTTCTCTACCCTGTCTATGTCCTTACGTAGGTAAGGTCTCCAGAACTGTACACTGTACTCCAGGTGGGGCCTCACTAGTGTCTTGTATAGTGGAATTATGACCTCCTTTTCCTGCTGGTGATGCCTGCCTACTACATCCCAGCATCCTTTTGCTTTACCTGCTGCCTTGTCACACTGATTCCCTGCCTTGAGGTCATCAGAGATGATAACCCCAAGATCCCATTCCTGCTTGGTGCGTGCTATATCCTCACCCCCCAACTGATATATTGTGCCAGGGTTTTGTCCCCATATGCATTATCTTGCACTTCCTTGCATTGAATTTGAACTGCCAAACCCCTGACTATTCTTCAAGTTACGCTTCTCATTCTGTCTACCCCTCTGGTGTGTCTACTCTGTTACAGAGCTCTGTGTCATCAGTGAACAGTGAAATTCTGCCTTCTAGGGTCCCGCGCAATGTCACTGATGAAGATATTGAATAGGACCGGTCCCAGCACTGATCCCTCAGGTACCCCACTGGTCACTCTTCCCTCTGTGGAGTGACAGCCATTTACCACCACCCTCTGTGTCCTGCTGCCCAGCCAGTTACCTACCCACCACACTACTGTCCTGCCCACACCCATATTCCCCAGTTTGTGCAGTAGTCTTCTATGTGGCACAGTGTCAAAGGCCTTGCTGAAGTCCAGATAGGCCATGTCCAGTGCCCTCCCTTGATCCACCTCCTTAGTCACCCAGTCAAAAAATTCATTGAGGTTGGTCTGACATGACCTCCCCTGGTGAAACCATGCTGCCTTGGGTCCTGTAGTTCATTGACAACCAGATGTTCCACCAATCTCTTCTTCAGTAGTGCTTCCATGATCTTCCCCACTACCGAGGTGAGGCTGACTGGTCTGTAGTTCCCCGCTTCCTCTTTGTTCCCACTTTTGTATAAGGGACTACATCTGCTATCCTCAGTCTTTGGGTACCTCCCTGTTTCCAGTGATCGGCTAAACAGGATAGCCAGAGGTTCAGCCACCACCTCTCTTAGTTCTTTAAGGACCCTGGGGTGCACCGTCTGGCCCCATTGCTTTATCAACTCTTATTACTTCCAGTTCCTTCAGGACCCTTTCTCGTGTAAAGGGACTTGTGTCCATTTCTGCACCATTCTCACCCCTTGTACTCCGTTCAGACCCATTACCCTCCTCTTCCTCAGTAAAGACTAAGCAGAAATAACTTTTCAATATGTCAGCTTTACTGTTGTCATCCTCCACACAGCCCCCATCCTCCCCCTTCAGTCTCACTATCCCTCCCTTTGCCTTTCTTTTTTCACTTATGTACCTGTAAAAGGTTTTGTCCCCTCTGCCCACTGATTTTGCAATGTGTTCTTCTGTCTGAGCTTTGGCTTCCCTTACTGACCTCCCTACCTCCCTTTGCTTTTCCTGGTATTTCTCCCTATCCCCTTCTGCCTGTGTCTTTTTGTATTGCCTGAATGCAATCTTTTTGGCTTTCACTTTCTTTGCTACCTCTTTGGAAAACCATAATGGTCTCCTCTTCCTTTTCCTCTTGCTAACCTGCTTAATGCATAATTCTGTTGCTCTTGTAATCCCCATTTTAAATACTGCCCACACTGTTCCTCAACCGCTGATTCCTGCCCCATTCCCCTTAATGCCTCTTTCAAGTATCTCCCCATTTTCCCAAAGTCTGCCCCACTAAAATCCAGGATACGTGTTTTTGTGTGGTTTGGTTCTGCTCTTTCTGTGATTTCAAACCACAGTGACTGGTGGTCACTGTCCCCCAGGTGTTCCCCCACTGTTACCCCCATCACACTGTCCCTGTTTGTGTGAGCACAAGGTCCAGTATTGCCTTCTGCCGAGTTGGTTCCATGACCAGTTGCTTGAGGAAGGCACCCTGAAGGTATATGTGATTTTTAAAAACCTATAATATTTTGGTATCCTTTAGCGGGTGACATTTTGTTCAGAAGCAGATTCTACTTGGGAAGAAGAGAAGACAAGCCAATTACTGCATTAAAATTGTAAAATCATGCAGATGGACCACAAAAGTGAAAGCATATAAAAGGCAAAGTTTGTTGCTGAAAGAAGTATGTATTTCTTTGGAAAAAGATAGAACAAATATTTCTAGTTTCTCATTGAAATACATTAGTCTCCTAAGTAGCTGGCAGTTTCTGGCATCACAATACCAGAATTCTATTGATTTTTTTTTTTACTAGCAGTATGAAAAGCAAAAGCTAAAATAATCCTGTTTCACTGTAAAAACATATTTTTATTATAAAAGTAGAAAGTAAGTACTAACACATCAAAATACAATAAATAAAACGGTCAGTAGTTTAGTTATTAGAAGTAAACACCTGCTGGGGGAGGGGGCGCTCTGGAGCCTGAGCTGACTGGCAGCAATTTATACAGTTCTCTTCTATACCGCTGCAAAAAGCCTAAAAACTGCTATTGGGAGTTGAAGTTTTAGGAAATTGTTATTAAATCTGGATTCAGAACCTGAAATACTCTAAGATGGAAATCCTAAGAAAGATCGTGAGGTGGATCCGGAGGAAAGTCAGGCGCTACAACTCAACCCCAGAGCTCGTACTCGACAGGACAGGCCACTGCCGTTGTTGAGACTGAAGAGACTCTTGCATCGCTTGGTGACAAAATAAGAGATTAATTTCCTCCATCTCGGATTTAAGCATGAAAATGGACTCTTTTGCAGTACGTGTGGCTACAGTGGAAACATCTGTGGACTGTAATAAAATTGAGCTCTGTGATGTTAAAAGCAAACAGAGTCTGCAGCTTCAGCCACCACGATACTGATAAAGGAAAATGCGCATGTCCGGGCCGTCTTGAGATATTAGAAAACCAGGCCTGAGCCTCACATATCTGAATATTGGGACTGCCTGAGGGGATTGAAGGCGACCACCCCTTCTATTCCTACATGACTGGCTTGCTGAGAAAATTGTACCCTCAGACCAACAGGTGCAGTTTATACTGCAGAAAGCGTATCGCATTACTCCCAGAGGATACAAAGAAGATACTAATAACCCTCACACATTGCTGGTTGTAACTGACGGGGTAGGTACCCAAACAGAATCCTCCGTATGGCACAGCAGGCTGGCCCATTAACACAAGACAATTGGAACATGTATTTGTTCCCAGACATCAGCTATTCAACGAGGATGTGCCGTAAAAAATTTGACGGGGGGGGGGGTTCGCCAGCGATTGAGAGCTTTCTCGGTTCCACATGCAGTGATCTATCCCGGCAAGCTGAGAATAGTACACGAGAGGAAGGTTTGGATATTTGCAGACCTGATGGAAGAGGGCAGATGGGCCGCAAGATTTCAACCGGACTACCTGAAACAGAGAGCTATGGCAGAGGGGGAGAGATCTGATCTGGAGGAGGATGCAGCAGATTGAAATGGGCTAAGTATAGCTCTGAATTTCTCCTCACAGCATACCGATTATACCCACTGTCCAGATGGGTGAAAATGAGACACTAGCCATAGTCTATTAATAGTAATAACTATAGGCTGGGCAGTATAAGTTATATCATGAGGCCTGTTTAGTGTATTTGGGAGAGGCACTTGTAAATTCCTCTCCTCGGCTGTTTTTCTGTGTTTTTTTTTACTTCTACATATAGAAATGTTATTCTTGGATAAAGACACAATTATGTAAATATAAGTGGTCCAGTTTCTTTAGGATCTCTGTGCTCCATTAAATAACTAGGGGCATTAACGGAGAGTCCCAATGACATTTAGAATGCTTTTCGAGCAAAAACCTATGGGACATGTGATATTGCTGCCAAGTGTTTTATGTACAATGGGACTTAAGGTTTTTAAAGTATGACACCACTAACCCTGAACAGGGTGTGCTATGTTGGACTATGAATATGGACTTTAGAATTTAAGTTTAGTCATACTGCTCTTGGGCTCAAGTACACAGTCTCTCTTTTTTTATGTTTTTGTGATGTATAATTGTGGTTCCACCCCCAGATGTGGTATCGCTATATCACAGATGCACACATCCTATGATTATGAAGGCTGTGACCTTCTTGGGAACTAATTGTCATTTAATGGTCTGTCTGAGATATGTTAAATGTTATTTTGTACAGATAACAGAAAATAATAAAAATAAAGTATAAAAAAAAAAAAAAAATTAAATACCTGCTGTTTAAGAACAGTATCATCCGCTTGGAAGGTACAGCCCTGGAACTTCAGAATTCTATGCAAATTATGGAGTTTGGAATGAAATTCAAACTCTGCTGTGTGGTCACACTCACATCTGTTCTCTATCGTCAGATTTATTTTTTTGCTTGAAGAGCAGTTAATTGCCCTAAAGTCTGCTGTACTCTTCTGGCCAGTTTATTGTTTTATAAATATCATGGTGTTTAAGTGTTTAGTTAGTTTTCAATACTCAGCATCAATTAGGGGTGTTATTTGTTAAAACTGTGTAATTTTATATTTGTCTCGATTACGGATGGTTTCCCAGGAAGCAGAGAGGGCAGTTCTCGGCGCGGTTCCCACTTTTAGGGAATCACTGTTTAACAGAATTTAATATAACGTTGTTTTTTACATACCTGCTTGGCGGGTTTACTCATATTAACTCTCGATTCTGCACTGTGGGAACTGAAACTATCTTTTTGTGGTATTCTTTTTAACAAACCCCCCCCCTTTTTTTTTTTAACTCTTTCTTTATACGCCTTACTGCCCCCTCTCTCCACTCTCTCAGACTGCCTCCTTTACACACTCCTCCTGTCGGGGTCTGCCCCCAGAGTACGCAGTTCCTCACCCACAATCCTAGATACCCGGATAACCCCCCCCCCGGTGTAGGGTGAGGAGAGGCCACACTTACTTGCCCAACAGCTGCTCAGGAGTGAGCTTGTACAGTGGAGTCTGCCCCGATGGTCGGGGGGGGGGTGCAGCGTGGATGAGTCGTCACCTAGCAGAGACAGGGGATGTTTCCCTTGTTCTTCCCCAGACATCAGTGTGCAGTGAGGGCCAGTGAGCAAGGGGCACGCTGAGGCGTGCCTCCTGCTCTGTCTTTCTGCGAAGTCAGCCCCATCCCAATACAGCCCCCACTGCACCTTCCACTTGAGAATTCCCCAGGTGACGGTATTGCAGTGGGAGCTTGCAGGCCCCCCCCACTCGCAGAAGGAGGGAAGCCATCCGGCGCCCTATCCTTCTCCTCCCCTGCCGACCCCCGGCGGCTCGTGCTCGTTCCCAAACACGGGTCGCCAGCGTGGTACAAGGTAAGGCGTCCAGCACTTCAGCCCTCGGTGCCACCGGACCGGCCTAACAAACCCCTTTTGAGGTAACTTTTTATTTATGGTTCTCTTTTTGAGGAACCAAACCACATTTATTCATTGAAAACCCCTTTTTTGCACAATTTGGACTTATTGTACTTTCAGTATTTTAAATTTGGAACTGGAAATGTCTTTTTAAGGTCTTCAGTGTTTGACATGACTAACAGACCTCAAAAGAAGACAGAACCTGCAGGCTTAAAACATTTTAGTTTTGTTTTCAGCTGCTGGCAAAGGTAGACTGCCACAAGCTTTGCTTCAGGTGCCTAGTCCAGACTATGATTTTGGCAGTTGTGGTCGCTGTAAAAATGTTGCCCTCAAATGCAAAAGAAAAGGGCTAAAAAAAATATAAGTTTTTATGACTACTTAGTCTGCCTAAACATCACCAAAAGGCTCAGATGAAGGTCCAGACCCTCAGAGTAGCAGCAGTCCCTGTCTTAGGAGACAGAAAACAAAGGGTCATGACTAAAAACGGTCCTTTGGATCAGCATACTTGCCCAGTCACAAAGACAAAAATAAATAAATAAAGATAAAGCTGCTAAAGATGGTTCAGAACTCGAAAGGGGGCACCCTGGATCCAGTAAAAGTAAAAGAGCCTCTGAGTAGACACTGGGAAATGGTGCCTGTCAGGAAAAAACAAAAAGAAAAATAGGTCACTGTGTTTCATCCTGAAGAAGGAAAGGAGCTGCCAGTGGACTTAAAACAAATATGCTCAGTGGAGGACTTGACAAAGGCATGATAATTCCTCCAGGCATTCCAGACTATGGGGAATTTCTTGAGTATGCCTGCCCCCCCCCCCACACCACCCCAGGCTCTGGTTCCATTCCTAGTGCCTGTGGATGGGGAGGCAGAAATCTACGATGAAGATGAGGAGGAAGGAGAACTCATACAACCAGATGGTTTTCCTGAGCAAGAATTTGGCTCTTCTCCCAGGCCTTCAGAGGACTATACTTCTCACTATATCTTTGTAAGGTGCATGTTAAATACCATCAACATATCCTCCAATGAGACTGAGGAGGATCAAGATGAGGTAGGTTCATTGGCTATAATGGGCTTAGCACCCACAAGGATGCTGATGATGCCCATTCATGAATCCCTCGAAAGCCAATACAAAGTCACATCAGCACTCACCTCCAGCTGCTAGCATAGATGAGAAAATAAAAAAAAGTATCAGGTGGACAAACTGATCTGAGTACCTATAATCCCACCCTGATCATGAGGGTGTGTGTAGACTTCACTTGACAAGGCCAACGTAGCCCCTTGGGAAAGATCCCAGGAAACTGATGGCATGTGGCAAAAAAAAAAGCTTGTATGTTAGCTTTTCCTGCTTGGGGCAGGCAGCTATTTAGCTTACACAGCCCAGTACCAGAAAGCTCTATGGAATTCCATACTAGCACTGGAGTGAAAATAACTACTTGTATCTTGGCACAGTCATAGAGGCCACAAAGTTTCACTTCCATATGGCAGTGGACACAAATGGCACTGCACCTAGGGTTGTGGTGTGTGCAGTGTTCTTAAAGAGGTTTGCTTGGCTTAGAACTACCAGTCTATCCTAGGACACGAGACAAAAGTGATGTATTTTCCTTTGAAGAAAATTCCCTATTTGGTGACAAGACAGAGGCTTTCATGAAAAGGTGGATGAATATAAAACCGCCTACAAAAGCAAAACTGAGAAAAGGGCCAAAAAGAAAGCCTTCTATGAATACAAGGAAAAGCAGGGGGAGGTAGAATGGGAGGATTATCTAGAGAAGAATAGGGAGGCAAAGAGAACCATTAGGGAGGCGAAAGCAGGCACAAGGCTGCATATTGCAGAGGGGGTCAGGAACAGAGAAAAACAGTTTTTCAGATTTATTACTGAAAAATGGAAAAAAAAAGGAGAATTGTGTAAGGCTAGTTGAGTAGGGTAGGATGACGGAGGAGGATGGGCAAAAGGCCGCTGTCCTGAATTACTACTTTTGCTCAGTTTTCATTAAGGAGAATGATGGGTCTGTGCCAAAGAGTGGCATCAAAGTGGCCACCAAGGGAGTCCCAGAAGTGAGACAGCCATTGCTTACTAATGAAAAGATCCTGAAAGGGCTGGCTGCCCTTAAGATAGGTAAGGCCCCGGACCATATGGGATGCATCTGAGGATACCCAGGGAATTGGAGTGGATCTGGCTGAACCACTGGTAGGTCTGTTCAACAGTTCACTTAGGTCTGGAGAAGTTCCAAGGATTGGAAGGTGGCAGACATTGTACCGCTTCATAAGGGTGGGGAGATAAGGAGCAACCAGGGAACTACAGGCCTGTCAGTCTATCATAAGGAGGCAGATGGAGTCACGGATGAAAGAGATGCTCGGAGACTACCTGGAGAACAACGGGCTTCAGGATAGCAATGTGAGGGGTTGTGGGATAACAAATGGACCAGACACCGACCTTCAAGTTTATTACACAATCTCTGTGTGATGTTTATTTAAAATAGGAGATAACCTTCAGCAATGTCATATCCGTGCTCAGTACATCAGTTTGCAGCAGCAGACCTGTATGTACTTCCTGTGCATTAGCCAGCACCTACTGGCTCTCTGATTTCTGATATCTGTTGAGATTTAGCCTCCCCTATGTGGCCTTGTTTGCTGGGGGTGCTCAAATAAAAAACAAGCTAAAGACAAAGAACCTCCGTGGAAGCACTTGAAATAAGGGTTACCCCAAAGGGCATTAACAATAAGCCAAGTTTCAAAAGAAACACAACATCACACATACTTCCATGATGCAAAGCATCATGGGATATCTGCAAATCACAATGACATTTCAGACTTGTTCAGTTTACAGCAATTTACATGCATTTTAAATAGCACAGCTAACTTAATTTTTATCTTACAGTCCCCCAGTAACTTTTTACTTTTATCAAAAACACCTAGTGCCATGATATTTTCAACATTTACAGGTTTTATACACATAACATATATACATTAAAGTATTTTATGACATAATACCTTTGCATACTAAATCCAATAATGAGGAACACAGCCTGTTGTTCTGTATCATCTTGGAGATCACAACAATAACCTCCCTGCACGAGGACCTGAGAGGGAAAAGGAAAATTAAAGAGGACACTATAGCATAGTCAAGAAAGGGAAGGGGGTGACCATAGGTGGCCAACCTTATGGAGTAGAAATTGTAAAGACTATATTAGGCTAAGAAACAAAAGAACTGTTGCAACAGATTTCTGAAAAGGTCAGTCCTCAAGAGTGGCAGGAGCTCCCGGTCACAAGTAAACAGCATGGTTTCATGCCAGGAAGGACTTGTGAGACTAACCTAATAGTTTTCTTTGATTGGGTGACAAAAGAATTAGACAAAGGCCATGCTGTGAATCTGCCATACTTCAACTTCAGCAAGGCTTTTGACTCAGTACATAACAAATGATTGCTAAAAAAGATGGAAGACCTGGGTGCGAATAAACCCGTAGTATGAACTGGGTGGGTAACTGGCTAGAGGGGAGGAAGCAGAGGTGGTGGTCAGTGGGGTTAAATCAGAAGAGAGGGAGGTTAGAAGCGATATTCCACAGAGATCTGTTCTGGGTCCTGTTCTGTTCTTTGGTGACATTCGAGAAGGAATCCAGGGCAGGTTGTGTCTCTTCACAGATGACACAAAACTATGTGGGAGGGTGGATAGTGATGAGGGACTAAGGGAAATGCACAGAGACCTACAAAAGCTAGAAGGGTGGCCAAAGGTCTGACAGTTTAAATTCAGTGCCAAAAAGTGTAAGGTAATGCACCTAGGGAAAGAGAACCCCAAGATGGAGTACTGGGTGGGAGGGAAGAGATTTAATACTGCAGCTGAGGAATGGGATGTAGTTAGCAGCAGCAGCAGCTCGCTTAAGCAGTCGAGTCAGTGCAACAAGGCCTACAGCAAAGTTAACAGGATGCTGGGATGTATCGGAGGGTTCTGACAACAGAAGAAAAGAGGTAATACTTCCCCTCTGCAGGTCCCTGATGAGGCTTCACCTAGAGTACTGTGCCTAGTTCTGTAGTTCTCACCTCTGAAAGGATAAGGATAGGTTGGAGACAGTGCAGTGCAGAGTAACAGGGCCAGTAGGGTAGATCCTACGAGAAGCGCCTCAAGGCACTAAATGTGTACTCACTGGCGAGACAAGAAGGGAGAGAGGAGATATGATAGAGACCTTCGAGTTCTTTAAAGGAATTAACAAAGTGAACTGTGGGGAACTATTTAGCCTGAATAGCAACTCGTGGTCACGTGAACACGAGTGAAAATTAACAGGAGGGAGGTTCAGGAAGGATGCGAGGAAATAATGCAGTATGGAAAGGGTAGTGGAACCTTGGAACAGTCTGTAAGCCAAGGTCGTGTGTGCTAAAATAGTCCAGGGATTCAAGCAGGGCTGGATAGAGTGAAGAGAATAGTATTTGCCTGGGTGACAGGACCTAGGAGGAGAATGGGAAGATGACGTGGAGGGTTAGTACTTTAGAGGAACAGCAGGTTCCAGGGATTATAGGGAAATTGGGCAGACTGGATGGATCTCTGATCTTTTTCTGCCATCATTGTCTGTGTTTCTATGGGAAAGAAAAGACCTCCACTTCCTGCAGGCCTTATGGAAGGGGAGGTGGGGTTAGGGGATACTGCCCTCGAGCTTATGTTCTCTCTGAGTGTCATCTGCAAAGAGTTGACTATAGGGGCAGGGGAAGAAGCGGCACTAGGTGTGCAGCTGCCTCACCTGCCCCTAATCCCCAGCCAAAGCAAAACCTCTTGACAGATCTGCTTAGGTTGCCCATCCATTGCCAGTGGGTGGAAGACTGGCCCACTTCTTCCAGGACTGGTCAGAAATTATCACAGACAAGTGGGTCCTGGATTTAGTGGGCCAAGGTTTTTCCCTGCATTTCAGAAGGTTTGCAAAACTGCAGAATTCAAAGGTTTTTCAACCTTGCAGCCAAATAGGAAAACTCCTGTTGGACATGGAGGGAAATAAATTGGTGCACGCAAATGCAGTGGAAAAAGCACCGACACGCAGTGGGGCAAGGACGCTTCTCAGATACTTCCTGATCCACAAGAAAAATTGGGAGTGTCAATGCATTTTAGACGTGAGATGAACTGAACAAACACTTGGAGAAAGAAAGTGCAGAATGGTAACACTGGGCCCAATGATACCACCTCTGCAAACAGGAGCCTGGCTGAGGTCATGTGTCTTAAAAGACACCTACTTTCACACAGCAGTAAGATCCTGTCACAGAAAGTATCTCAGGTTCAGGCTAGGGAACTGCCAATACCAGTTCACATCACTTTCCTTTGTCTCACCTCAGCTTCATGAGTATTTACAGAGTGCCTAGCTATGGTGGCAGCATATTTGAGAAGGCAGAAGGTGGTGGTTGTTACCTACCTGGCCGATGGGCTGAGCTCAGAAAAACACTGCAAGAAGCAAAGTCCTCTGTACTGTCTACACAGAACACATTCGAGAACTTGGGCTTCTTCATCAACCTGCAGAAGTCACAGACAGAACCAGTTCAAGTTCTGGACTTTATCTTCAGTGCAGAACTAGATACCCAGTAGGTGAAGGCATTCCTTCCACAAGCAAGAGTAGCAAATCTAACTTCAACTGCAGACTTCTTCAAGGCAGGTCAGCCAAAACTTGCAGGGGATTTTCTGTGGTTACTGGGACACATGGCATCATCCACAGTAGTGGTACCAGGGGCAGGTATATCAAGTATCACCTAGGGGACCACTGTTCCCAGAGGTGGGACCCTCTATTCACATTAGTGCCTGTCACAAGTACCTTTCTAAAGGCACTGGAGTGGTAGAAGGCAACCTCAGAGAAAGAGCGAGAGGTTCCCTTCCTTCAGTAATCCCCACAACCATACTCACAGGAGTTGTGCCACCCTCCTAGGTTGGGGTGCCCACCTGGAGACCTTATGTGATTGGCACCTGGAGACACAGGAGACTCGAGCAGATAAATCTCCTGAACTCAGGGCAGTGTGCCTGGCAGTGCAAGCTTTTTCCCCCGATCAATGGTCAGTCTGGCCAGGTCAGAACAGACAACACCACAACAGTGTATTACATAAACAAGCAGGGAGAAGCAAGATTTTCAATGTTGCTGCAGAGAGCCATGAAGCTCTGGAACCTAGCCTAGTCCTTGAAGTTCAGCTATCTTCAGTACAGTTGCCAGGGAAAAGAATGTGCTGGTAGACTCTGAGCAGGATCGGCCAGGGAAATCACAAATGGACTCTGAACCAGAAAATGCTGGCATCAATGGTAAGATGGTGGAGTACACCAGAAATATAACTGTTTGCTTCCTGGGAGAACAGCCAGCTCCCACTCTTTTGTTGCAGAGCCCCCCCAGTGGAGGAGTCCGTCCCAGAGGATGCTCTAGTCCTGAACTGGTAAGGGACGTTTCTATATGTCTTCTCTCCATTCCCACTTTTACTGAGAGTACTGATAAAACTGAGAAGGGTGTCAGCAGCAGGGAGTCTCATAGCTCCAGACTGGGCTAGACAGACCTGGTATTCCATGCTCCTGCCCCTCTCCAACAGGCTGACAATCAACCTGCCCCTGAGATACAGTCTGCTGACACTGTCCCACCCACAGGGTAGCTGCTCCCAGATCTGAGAACTCTGCAGCTCAGAGGATGGTTCTTGAAAAGGTAGAGTTCTCTAGGCTAACTTTTTGAAAAAGTAATGAAAGTGCTGAAGGTTTCTAGGAAACCAGTAACAAGGAACATGTATGCTTTAGAAGGAAAAGATTTTCCATGTGGTGTTCTCCTAGACAGCTTAACACCCTCTGGACAGGTGTGTCTACAATCCTATTTTGGGGTCTGAGACCTTCAACCCTGAAGGTTCATTTAGTAGCAGTGTAAGCTACATGTTAGCTGGCAAAGACAGGTCAGTGGCCTCACAACTCCTTGTCAAAAAGTTTTCAAAGGCCTTAATAACCTGTACCCTCCCGTTGAGGGACTTGAATTTGTGCATTACCCAGGTGGCCACTGCTGCACTAAAGAATGTCACCTGGAAAGCAGTTTCCCTGATGGTAATGACATCTGCCAGAAGAATGGGTGAGCTACAAGCCCTCTGCCAAGATCCTAACTGCATAATCTTCCATAGGGACAAGGTTGTCCTAAGGACAAACAGGACATTCCTCCCAAAAATAGTGTCTGAATTCCATCTGAATCAGTTGCCCTTCCAGTTTTCTTTCCTAGAAAATCCAGCTTGGGGGAGCAGAAGCTCTAATCTGGATGTGAAAAGGGCACAGAGTTATTAGGTGGACCACACAAAGGATATCAGATCCACTAACACTCAGTTATTTGTCACCTGTGATGAAATGGGGGAAGGCAAACCAGCATCCAGGAGAACCATTTATCACTAGATGATCTCTTGCATGCAGTTGTTATGACAAACCTGGTAAATTGCCACCTAGAGGCCTCAGGGCACACTCTGCAAGAGGCACCTCTGCCTCTGTGGCAGCATCAAGGTATCCCACTGCAAGAAACTTGTAAAGCAGCTACTTGGAAGAGTCGCACTTTTCACAAAAACACTATTGTCTGGACATACAGTCCAGGATAGATGCCAGCTTTGGCTCTGCTGTCTTACAGAACCTTTTCCCTAAATAGGCTCTGTACCCAGCTTCCCAATGTACTGCTATGGAGTCTGGTGCTGTTAATCATAAGTGTAGGATTCCTGGGGTTTGAAGAAAAAAAATACTCGCTGCAGTAATGTTGTCTCTTCCAAGGGCTCCCTCACTGTGTTTAACTCCCTAATCCTTGCCTTCCCTTCCAGAACCTGATAAAAGGTTCAGACAAGAATCCGCTATTTTCTGCTTATTTGATCATTACTTGTTACAGTGCCTTTACAGTTGTTGGTCAGTGGTCTGAATTTATTTTTCAACAAATAAGTTTGTTCTGCCTTATTTTAACATTTGTATTTGAACATTTGGTAAAATTATTAGAATTTTTTGTTGTAATTTTGCTAGTTTTAGTGGTCACAGCTCACCCTCCCTAGCTTTAGAAACAAATCTGACGTTAGAGGGCAGGGTTGAGCATGACCACACAGCAGAGTTTGACTTTAATTCCGAATTCCATAATTTGCATAACATTCTAAACCTTTGGGGCTGCCCATTCCAGGGGAATGATGCTGTTGTTAAACATAGTGAGGGATCCCTTTGGAAGAAACAGCATTACTAAGGTGAGTATTTTTTTCTTCCTCCCCATGGGTCCCGCGACTGGTGCCTCACCAGAGCTCCTGTGTGTGTATATAAAGGTATGCAGTTTATTTACCGGTTGCCCGCGTTGCAAACTTTTGAGCTTCATTGAAACCAAATTTTTCCAAGTCTTGACAGCCACATATAACTTTTTTTAGGAGGAAGGGGCTGTTAGAAAAAGGGAAGATGCAGGGTGGAAAATAACACCAAGCAACACCTAGAAAAAGATTGATTTGCATTTTGAGGCTTCAGTTCATCTTTTGGTATTCAGTAGGAAGCCTCTCTAAGTCATGGCTAAAAGTGAAGGTAAAAAGCAATAGATTTTCCACTGGTGGGACTGTATTTTGAAGGTGCAGTTCATTACCTGCCACTGGCGCTGCAACCTGGTGTGGGGTGGCCAGAGATTGCCATGCTTTTTCTTGTAGGGAGGTTGTGGCACTCCAGCTCCTCTGCTTGCACTGCCACAGAAATGACCAACGCATTTGTGGGAACAAACGCTGATCTGAGTGGTGCTTGGGGGTGGCTAAGGAAAGAGGTCATCTCACCAGGTGGCCTCTACGCATGTCCACCATGCATGCACAAAGGGAATGGTGCCAAGACAAAGGAAAGGGGTGAGGAGCTGGCCCAGGGAACCAGAGGTTGGTATCCTAAAGTCCCAGGCGACCACGAGACCTCATTGATGACCAATTCGTATTTTGGACAAAGGCACACTGCCCTGATAGGTAATTACAGCAGGGTAGAGTACAAATTGGTCAGACGGGTAGAGAAAAAGGGCATTTAAAGAAGATGAACCAGATGCACCTGCCCACCCATTCATCTACCATAGAAGTTAGAAGGAAGAGTTTGAGCCAAATCCCAAATAAAAGTCAGGCCTTGGGTTACACTGGTGCCACAGGTGCAGTGGGTAGCAGTCTAATAGCATATTTACAGTTCCTTTTGTGCACCATTGTGAGCATACCTCTCAACCTCTTAACATTAAAAATCATAGCACTGGCCTTCAAAAGTCATAGCTAATGGCCAGAATGTGTAGCATTTTCTTATTTTAAAGAATATGTCTACAAATAGTGTGCCCCATATAGTTAGTGTTAAGGAATTTCTCTGTCAAGTGATTTCAGTGATTTAATAGCTCGCCACAGGGATGTCGCAATATCAAATTTTTAGTATCACGATATTTATGTAAAAATGATTGTGATATAGTGATTATCACGATAATCAGCAGTATTTAAAAATTTTGTTTTTCAGATAACTGTTTGGACCTGGTTGCCACCAGCTCCAACATTCAGATTCCCTGGTGCCCCAATCCCAACTCGACTCCCCACTGTCTCACCTGTGGAGATCTACATGGGGAGCAGTCCAAGGCTTCATTCTCTACAGCCGAGGACATGCCTTCCCCTGTTTCTATTCTTCATCCCTTAGAGGCCAGCACGTGTGGTGGTGCAAGTGTGAGATGCAAGGCGTTGCACATACTCAGCTCCTGTGTCCAGACTGTCAGAAGGCTGTTACTGCCATCACCCAGCCTCTGCTAGGTGGCACTCGAGCAGCGGTTGCGCCACCCACCCCTCCCAAAGGAGGAGAGCCATCAATGGATGTTCAGTGCTCCTTCATGCAGCCAGCCCTCAAGTGACCCGGTCTGTTACTAAACCCAGTCACTGGCATGGTGTCAAGTGAGGTGCCCAGGCTCTCAGCCCTTTGTGCCACTAGGCCAGCATTGTCTTTTTAATTTTAAGGAAAAATAGTAAAAATCTGAGAGGAGAATGGTAGGGAACCAGGAATCATGGCTGCACCTGGAAAGGGCAAGCTGCCAGAAAAAGCAAGTAAGGTACTTTATCACTGTATATCCTGGTATATCGTGCTGCACAATAATCGTAATATTGTTATTTTACAATAATAAATTATTGTCCGTGGTAATTATGGTGATATTTTGTCATATTGTGTTATCGTGACATCCCTAAGCTCCTGAGTCCAGAAATAGCTCTAACATTATTAAAGAGACTCACTAAGTTAAATGAATGTAGATTTGCACCACATATTTCAGTGCCTTGCCTCTGTGAAATGCTGCTGTGGTATATTTGACCACAATACTTCCAATAGTTTAGATATAGGAATGCTCGTAAAATGTTTCCCACCGGGTCACTTTGACTTCCTGGTCTTTAGATCTGCCCCTGTATGACATGAACCCAGGGAACGTGCAGAGATGAGTTCTCTTATAGTCAACTTTAACAACATTTGTATATATCACAGTGACCATTTGGTGATTAAACAAGGGCACTGGGCGACTAACAAGGCCCTTACTGTACCGATACTGATGGTGCAGCCATGAATGTAACCCTATTGCTCTACTCACTACACTGCAGTTGCCCCAAACCCGTGATACTCGAGAGTTTTCTGCAGACTCCCATGCTTCATAACCTGGAACTCTGCAGGAAACTGTCAGGTAGTTGGGGGAGAGCGGTTTTACTGGCATTTAAATAGACTTGTTTATTGCACTCTCTTGTCCTACACTTGGCGTGTTTATACACTACCTACAAAGTTTTGAGTGCTGCTGCTTCCCCACCCCCCTGCACGACTCTGCTCCAGTGGGTGGTTGTACTGTGTTTAGAACTTCTTCCTCTGTATAACCACAGTCTGGCTCGCAGTAAAAAATAGCACTTTATTATCAGCAAGCAGCCTTGCTACCAGTGATGCTGCACTAAGTCTCCCTGCCCCCAGACTTTCAGTGAAGAATGCTGGAAATTCAGTCAGGAACGCAGCATGAGCCAGCACCGATGCAGAGCACAATAATGTAATTTCCCTTAGGAGAAAAAAAAAGATAAAATTATGCTCTTTTAATGTATTCGTAAGTATTGATGCAGACCCTGCTGTGGATGGTCTGTAAGATGGTGTTGATTACTTCTTAGTAAAAGTTTAACTGTTTGCAGCTGTACATTTCCATTTTTACTGGCAAGTTGATAATCATTGTCAGAGTGAAACTGTTATTTCTTTGCAGTTTGTAGTTTCCTTGAGAAAACAAAATGGATTTTTTTTTTAATGACTGACACGTGGTCATTGCAGCTGTGTAGCAGAGTGAATGATAGATAAATGGCTTTGATTAAAGGGTATGGGCATGCAAACCTCTTAAGCTGTAAACGCTAAAAATATGTAGCATTCTCTTGCAGTGTGGACATATTGGCCATACTGTGTAGCATTTTGTTATTTCAAGAACAAAAATGATGGCACTATATTTTCGTTGTTAAAAAAGGGGAAAAAAAAGTAGTTTCATTTTTTAATAGGTTTTTGTCTGGACACTATCAAGACTCTTGGGTTTTGAGTTGAAATAAACAGCCCTCAAATGTATAAAAAAAAGTCAATAAAAAGACACATTTTGATCCCTGTGGGAAGAGCACTGGAACACTCTCTAAACAGAGACATCTGAAAATGGCAGGGGCAGTGCTCACGCTCATGGAGTGCTCAGAAATGGAAGGGATCAAACTGCAGGCTCCACTGAGCTAAATATACAGTCCTGTCCCATAAAAGGGTGAATTTAAAAATTAAATGGATTACACACACCAACAAAACATTTCAGACTGTAATAGACACAGTACACCTTCTATGTAGTTACTGATCTGTATTCATCTCCCTCATTCTCTGTTATGAGGATATTTGCTTGAAAACAGGATCCGGGTACCATGGGTTTCAGCTTATCCTCTTGCTTTTCCTTCATAATGCCACCACAGCGGATGCTGTGGAAATTATGATGTCTCAAATGGAGCACCATGAGGGGAAAAAGGATGAGATGGAATTTGCGGGACTCTTATCCTGTTTTCATTTAACTGTTCTCAGTAATAAAGAACAAGGGAGGTAAATATAGAATATTAATGAAATATAAACTATATTATGTCTAAATTATGAATTTTGAAAAGTTTTCCAGGATTTTGGAGAATTTCTTTAAGTGGAAGAAGGGCACGTTGTCTAAGAAATAATCCATGGTCGGGTGTGCAGCGGTATCGTAATAATCAAACGACCTGGGTGGGTTGTAAAAATTTATTTATTTTAAACAGCCTGAATTCCGTCTCTGGCACTACACATCTGTGAGGAACCAAAACAGTTTCTCACAGATGCACTGTACCGTTGCTGGTAGGGTTACTACCTTTTAAGAAATCCAAAGTGGGACATTTCATACTGAAACATGATTTTTCACAGGGCAATATGTAACCTTGACCAATGCAACAGACTTGTTTTCTCTAAATTATCATAATTAAGACTAAGTGTTGTAGATGTGTAGTTGTTGCTAGTGTTTCTTATCATTTTAATGTATTTTTTTTTCCCCAGCTCACTTTTTCTGGCTCCGCTGAGCACCGGAGAACTTTCTCGGGCATCCACTCGCCCCAGCTCTACCTCCGGGCCTGAAACCTCACCAATGTGCTGGCACCAGCCCGGCTATCCCCTTGGCTCTGAGCCCTCCTGAGGTGGGGCCGCCCTATCCTCCCAGGGCGCTCTATCTGCAAGTGCTGGCTGGGCTGGGCTCGGCCCAGGAGCTGGATGAGTCCGGCCAATGGAGTTTGGCTGCAGGTTGGTGCCGTCATCTATCTCTGGTGAGCAGGGATTTTTCTTGTTTTTTCCTCATTGCAGTGATGCCAAGGAACGTCTTGCCGTGACTCTGCAGCCCTCTAGTTAAGACCTGTAGCGTTGCGGTACCTCAGGTCTCCATCAGAGGTCACCGCGGTGCCGGGCATAGTCCCTGAATCCCCCTGAGGAAGGAGAGCTGTCCTCTGGACGCTCGATCCTTCCCTCCCCTGCTGACCCCCGGCGACCCAGGCTCGCTCCTGAACCCGATTCACCGGTGTGGCGTGAGGTATGGCGTCCAGCACCTCAACCCTCAGCGCCACCGGGCCACCCATTTTAATGTATTTTAGTTAAGGTATTATAGTTTTTGCAATATTTAGAGGAAATTCAGAAGACTTTTTTTTCTAATATAATGCCAGGACATGTATTTTTCATGTTTTTTTTGCTGGATACAACTGCCCAAGTCAGGACTGTCCTGCGAAAATTGGGACAGGTGGTAACCGTAGTTGCTGGATGTCTCTGATTGACTGCTGCGCGTTGAAGTGGGAGGGCAGACTGGACTTGCCGTCTGATTGGCTAAGTGTGACACGCAGCAGCCAGTCACAGTGCATAGTCACTCCTATTATTCGATCTACCATCTGGTTATCGCAGAATAATGGGACTGCATCTCTGCATTCTGTTTGGCTAAGAGGGATCTTTTCCAGTATAATACTGCATTGATGCACACCCAGAGTGGATAATTACTTGTAACATTTGTAAAGAGGTTCAGAATTGTTACAAATTGAATAAAGGCTTCTTTTAAAATTAAGCTCAATTTATAAGTACCTAAACAAAAAAGGAACCTATATATCCACTGAGTTGGTGGGGGATTTAACTTGAATGACTAAAGGTCTTGTTTCTTTCCTTTTTTTACGAAGATTTGTGTAGGTAAAAATACAGTTCCTCTTTCTGTTACTCAGAATGCTGTTAAGTAGTGGCTTCCCCTATAATTTTTCAGTATGCAGTTTTTTTGTTTGTCCACATTGTAGTCTTTTTCTCACTGGCTCACATTTGTCATCCTCTAGAAAAAAGATGCAGTGCCACAGGCAATGAAATTATGCAAACAGGAAAAAAATGCAAGGAAATATTCACGCTTCTAGCAGATACTCCCTTAATATAAATATACTTCCTTTAGGCATGCACCTTGTCTTGCATGTTAACTCTATCACTTCTTATTTTAAGGAATTTATATCGGCAGTGTCTGCAATATTTTTGCACAAATATTTGTTCAGATTTTTAGGTGTTCTGCATTTTATCTGTGTTTAATTTTGCAGGCTACCCATTACCATGAAACTGTATTAGTAAATAGAGACAGATGCATTAAGGTTGCTTTAGGACCATCTGGGAATGAAACTCCGCACATCTGTGCTTTGTATGGACACCACCGCATTCATCTATAAATCAATTCTTAATTATCATGCACTTAATTGATCTCTCTGTTCCCCACACTAGAACGTACAGAGTATCTTTTCTTGAAGCATAGTTTTTAAAGAAAAAACAAACCAAAATATTATCTTTTAGTGGGATATTGTAAGTTTTCCAAGAATCAGTCTTTGCCATTGAGTCCCACTTATAGATCTGGGCCAGTGCACTAGGACCCGCCCCCCGGAAGCAAAGCTTTGGCCAGGCAGCTGGCAGCGGCTACTGGCCATGGTGCCTGCATACCACCCACATGTTACTGCTTGCTAGCCAAGAACCATTGCTAGCTCCCTTACCAACCTCCGTTCTGTTTGCCAGCAGAGAGAATGAGAGAACTTGGTGAAATAAAAAAAAGAGGGCTTAAGAGATTCCTTTCCTCTGATCCTACCCATATCTACCATTCCTCTTCTGGTAACTTCCCAGCCCCATCTCCACACTCTAACTCCAGAGGATCCCTCCACAGCATGGCCTTTTGAGGCAGCACTCCACTTCCAGAATCTGAATTCGGTAGCAGAACCCTTCTTGCTGGGCAGTCAGGCACAGAGCTGGAGAGTGCTTGAACAAAGTGTCAGCCTGTGATTTTTTTCTTCTTCTTTTTACCTTTTGAGATGCTGGCCACAACATGCTGCCGCAAAACATGCAACAGGCGTTCGCTGTACGGGGTACCCAATGTCTCCACACCACCTGTCGTTCCACCTGTGATAACCCAGTCAGAGCTCACATGTCATGAACAGCCACCCTTCCTCCCCAGAGGAGATAGATGTCCTCTGGAATGCTCAGACATCCAGCCCCTGCCAGCCCTGTGGTGTATCCTGAAACGTTCCTGAACCTGTGTGGCCAGCGTCATGACCTGCAGCCCTCCTGTACAGTGGGCCAACACTAAACATGACTGACATTAAAAATATCACTTCACCCAGGCACCAGGATTCTAAAATTTAGTAAGTTAGTCAATTTCAGAACATTGCTAGCACCTGTAGAAAATAATCTTTTTTTTTCTGTTAAATTAGAAAATGGAAAACTGCCAGTTTTCACCAGCTAGTGCCTAAACAGCCAGTTAGCACTCCTAGACAGTACAGGATTTTTATACATTCCCTGTATATTTTTTTTAATTTTTGAACAACACGCTGCAACTTCTGTTTCCATTGCTGTAGCACTATCATGAGCATGCACGCTTCCCTTGCTTTATGTTAATATGCCCTGCTGACTTCAGCCACTGGTCGGCAGGGCATATTACAACACATTAAGTGAGGGAAGCTTGCAGCTGCTCATGAGATGGTGCTTGCCAGCAATAGAAAACAGAAGTCGAGGCACGCTGTTTCAGAGTTTGCAAAAACATATACAGGTAATGTAGAAAACTCCTGTACCGTCTAGGAGTGCTTATCAGGCATTTTGGCACCAGCTGGTAGTTTTCCATTGTTTCCTTATAAGCACTGGCAGTGCTTCATGTTTGTAGCAGTTTGGGAGACAGGTGAAGTACTAAGCTCAGACTATTAAGTAAGCTTGTGCAAACTAAAAGAAAAGCAGGCAGTGCAAGAATAGGAGATAAAAGGCATAGAAAAAGAAAGCTAAGAACAGAGAAATGGAAATGAGCATAAACAGAACTGAGTAAAGCAGTGGAACAGATGAATGTTGCCTGCTGTGGCTTTTGGTGGAATTATTGCCTTTGGAAGTTGGCAATTTGAGAAAATCTTGTGAATACCACTGGACTAATATAAATTAAAGGGTAAGGTCGTCGTAGGGCCATCTTGTCGGGGTAGCTACTGCTCGCAACACCAGTGACCAGGTTTAGGAATGAGCCTGATTACTAGAGGGCCAGCAGGTGAGGAGGTTGGAGAATCCCACAGAACAGTCACCTCCTCAGGGTGAGAAACCAACTGATCACAACAGCAGGAGCACTATCTGGGGTCCCATAGGTGGAGCGGTCAACTGGGATGGCAGGAGACACTTGACCAAGCTACTGCGTGCCTGATGAAGACATTGATGCCCACTTCTCTGTGATAGGGTGAAAAGAGATTAAAAGAACCTGCAGCCCAGCTGAATGACACACAGGCACGTCCAGGCCCTGCACTCAGTACAGAGGGGTCCCCTTCCACCAAATTTGTGTTCCAAGAGGGAATAGGAGCCCCACGATGAATGGGAGAGTTAAGCCACTGGGCAGGTAATAGGACACAGTGTCTTTATGGATGGGTAACGGAGCTGGGCAGTGGTCTAACAGCAGAAGCTAAGACTGTGAGTCCAGGAGGGAAAACGGGCCATTATAGGAGTTTGAGAAGGGTTATGAACATAAGAAATTCTCCAGCAGAAAAAGGCCTTATGGTCTACCAAGTCTGCTCGGTTGTGCAGCTAGCATCCAGTTTTACTTCGAAGGGGAGCTCTTGCAGCAGGCTATAACTATTAGGACTAACGCCGCAGGCCTTAGGACCCACCAGAAAAACTCTTAGCTAGCAAAACTCCAGCAGGGACAACCCCCGACATCGTCTCCACCCTGACGTCGGTCACAGTACAAAGGGGCAGACCCAGCTCCACCCCAGTTCTTTTCCGCGCTGACCTGCTCACGTTGTGGAAGTTCTGACTACTCTAGCCCAGAAAAAAATTAAAAAATTAGTTGGTGTTTTCTTCGGAGATTTTCATCCTTCATTGGGCATAAGTCGACCATTTCATTGCCTTTGGTTCCTCCAACTCCAATCCGACATATGCCGTCGCCTTCGTCAGTCTCCTCCAAGCCCAAGAAGAACAAGTGCCGCTGTGGCCACCAAATTCTCTCCAAAGACTGCCACGTTGAATGCGTCTTCTGTCTGGGCCCAGTCCACGACAGCACCACCTGCACCATTTGTCAAGGTTTCACCAGCTGGACCAGAATCAGGTGCCTGAATGCTCTCAAGGTCCACCTTCTGGAGAAAAAAATGGACATCCTTCATGCCTCGGGGGACAAGGGCAAGCATCGGGACAAGTCCTGCAAATGCTCCCGCGACAAGGATCGTGAGGCGGTCCCACCATCGCTTCAGATCTCGGTCCCGCTCTCACTCTTCCCCAAAGTCCCTCGAGCTCAGGGGACTGCAGAGTGCCCAGAAGGCTCCAAGGTGCTGAGCCCTCTGCTAGAAACGGTGTCAGCCAAGGCATGAGCATCGGGGAAAACCAGGTAAACCCAAGGTGGCCCCTCTTAGGTTACCCCCGACCTCTTGACACAGACTACGGTGCCTAAGAAGGTCTCTGTCTCACCCGCTTGGCAAACCACGAGCGACAGAGTTACCCGGCACCGACTCCCATCAAGCCCGGCGTCGGTCCCCATACCGAGCCGGTAGGGCGATTGTGGTGGAAGTACCACGTGCAGGGTGGCTGGGTACCCCAAATCCTCCACCTCGCAGGGTTCTGCAGGTGGTTTGCCCTCACGACCTTCTGATCTGGCTTCACCACCCCCTTTCCAGGTTCACCAGCCATGGTCGTCAAGACGAACTGCAGGAGCTTTTCTCATTCTGGTGGAGTCAGGTGACAAAATGGTCTCCACTGGACCCGACGCCAGACCCTAACCGGCTGGACAACAGGGAACCCGAGGGCCTTCCCGTTCCTTCCCTGTGGAAGACCCCTGAGTGGCCGCTGCCGCGTCTGCCTTCCAAGATTCGTTCCCGGTCTCAGACCTGTCTTCAGCAGCACCCCCTCTCGATCAGGTAGCTATCACCGGTCTCGGTTCCAGTCCAGAAGCCGTTCCCGCTCTTATAGGTGGGCCCACTCCCACTCCCGACATCGGTCCCACAGCCGTCGCTGGTCCTCAGCCAACAGTAGCTACCGGCAGCTCAGTGGGAGAGTCTGAGATGCAGCTCAGGCCATTCAGGGCCCAGTAGCAGATCATCCATCCCTTCTACCTCATCCCTTTCGGGGTTTGGGGGTTCCTCGGGAGAAAAGGACCAACCCCGCTCGCCTTCTGACGATCCGACCTTCACGGATGTCATGCGGCACATCCAGGCCTCCAATGAATGAGAGATGGAGGATCTGGATCCGGAACGCCGCCTACTGGCCAAGTACTTGAGGCAAAAGGAGCCCAAGCATCTAGTGGTGCCTCCTTTGGTTGATACCTTCCAGGATCTTACCAGGATTACTTGGAAGCATCCAGCTGCAGTCTCAGCAGTTCCAAAAAAATCAGACAGGCTCTGTAGAGCCCCGAGGGATGAGGCCTTTCTGGCGGAACACCCTCAGGCGGACTCTTAAGTGATTACGGCTGCCCACAATAAGCAAAACAGCCCTAAACACCTAGGCTCCCAGCTTCCTGACCCAGAATCTCGCTATTTGTATCAGGTGGGCAAGAAGATTGATTCTGCTTCCACCTGCTCCTTTAGGTCGCTCAGCTTCCTCACGCATATGGTCCAGTACCAGAATGCACTGTGGGAGAGAGGACAGGAGATAGCCAGTGCCTTACCAGACTCCGCACAAAAGACGGAGCTTCTGGATATATTAAAGTCAGGTTCAGACGTAGGCACGCATCTTCTCTGTGCCTCGTACGATACTGCAGATACAGCAGCCAGAGTGGCAGCCTGGTTGAGGGTCTCTGGTTTTCACCAGAATCTGCAGTCTGGAATCTGGGACCACCATTCCTGGGTTCCATCCTTTTGGGCAGGAGATGGAGTCTCTGATCTCTCGTCTCCAGCAGTCGGGCAAGTCTTTCTGGTCCATCAGGCAAATGTACAGATGGGACCAGACGGAGCAAGACAACTACCTTTTCGCAACCTCGGTGCTCAAACCCGAGGAAACCAACAGGGTTAGAAAGGCAGCTTCAAAAGAAAAGCCAGCAACCGGTAACCTGGAGGTGCTCCTTTTCAAGGCCCCAAGTCCTCCCAAATCTCTCTGCCCACTCCTGGCTCCGCCCAGTGACTCCCTCCCGATCCCCCCTTCTCCGGAGGAGGTACTGGGTAGGCTGTAGGGGGTCACTTAATCTGGTTCAAGGTCAACTGGCATTCATCTGTATCCCCCTCCTGGGTCGTGCCTGAAAATAGGCAGGATTTGTCTGGTGCACTTACCCAATCAACAATAAATAAATAAATAAAATAAATAAATAAACTTCTCTCTCTTCATCTGAAAGGTTGGAGCTCCATTACAGCGGACCAATGGGTCCTATACATCATAAGGAGGGGACACACACTGGAGTTCACGAAATACCTCCAGATACTCCACCAAGGTCCTCAAGATATCCTCCTTCTCACATACCACCCATAGAAGGAGAAATCCAGGCCCTCTTGCTAAAAAGAGGCGATAGAACCAGTTTCTCTGCAGCAGCAGGAAAGGATTTTACTCCCATTTTTCCTAGTTCCAAAGAAGGCGCTGGGATCTTCGACCCATCGTGGACCTGAGCTCTTTGAACAACTATATAGAGTACCGAAGGTTCAGGATGGTGACCTTCAAGGTCTTATTCCTCTGCTGCACCAGAGACTGACTCTGCTCCCTAGACATGCAAGATGCTACATGCACATCAGGGTCTTTCCCCCTCACAGGAAGTTTCTGAGGTTCCACTTCCAGGGGGAGCATTATCAGTTTCGGGTTCTTCCGTTCGGCCACTCATCTGCTCCTCGAGTCTTCACCACATGTTTGGCAGTGGTAGCTGTGGCTCTAAGGCACCTGGGGCATTATGTCTTCCCTTACCTTGACGATTGGCTGCTTGTGGCCCTGTCCAGGAGGCGCCTACTTCAAGCTCTCAGAGACCTGTACTCTGTTCCTAGAGGTGGGGATCACTCTGAACCTTCCAAAGTCATCCCCAGAGCCCAGCCAAGACTCATCTTTATATGGGCGGTCCTGGACTCAATCCAGGGCATGGCTTTTCTGCCTCTAGAGAAGGGTGATCACCTGTGGAAGATAGCTGGATCGGTTCTAGTAATCCCTTAGGTCCAGGCCAGGACATTCCTCAGGCTTCTGGGCACATGGCGGCAGCAATTCCTGTCCTCCTTTGGCCCATCTCACATGAGAGTCCCACAATGGATGCTCAGGGTGCAGTGTGACCAATGCTTAGATGACTTAGACCAAGTGGTCAGAGTCACAGAGCCAGTCAAGAGGACACTTTTTTGGTGGCTGGACCCTCTCAATTTAGAGAATGGGGTCCCTTTCCATCAGCAGTCTCCAAATCAGACCTTAACGACGGATGTGTCAGATTTGGGTTTGGGGGCGCACCTAGTGACCCACCAAACACAAGGGATCTAGACCCTAGAGGAGCGCAACCTCCACATCAATGTACTGGAGATGCAAGCAGTCCTCAATGCGCTGATTGCCATTCAAGAGGACCTTGTCCCAGGCTCTCTCCTTGTTCAGACGGACAACATAGCGGTCGTCTTTTACATCATCAAGCAAGGGGGAAACACACTCCTACCCCCTAAGCAGGGAGGCGATGAGAGTCTGGTACTGGGCGCTGGAGCATCACATTTACCTGTCCACAGTGCACGTTCCAGGCATCCAAAATGCCTTGGCAGACAGCCTAAGCAAGTCTCAGTCCAAGGTGCACGAGTGGAAGCTGCAACAGTCAGTAGCAGACCAGCTCTTCGACACATGAGGTCATCCAGAGATGTACCTCTTTGCATCCCCACGTAATGCCAAACTGCCGGTTTTCTGCTCGTGAGAGCACATGCCTGGTGTTTTCTTGCCAGATGCATTGTCCCTTTGCTGGGCAGGGAAGTTTCTTTACGCCTTCCCTCTCATTCAGAGAGTCTTGTTGAAGATACAAGCTGAGGGAGCTCGAATGATTCTGATCGCCCCATTGTGGCCTCGGCAAATTTGGTTCCCGCTATTTCAGTGGTTGTCCTCAGAACCTCCAGTTCCGCTCCCGGTATGCTCACAGTTGCTGTCCCAGGATCGGGGCACACTGGTCCATCCAGATCTCAAGTCTCTGCACTTTAATGCTTGACTCCTGCAGACGTAGTAAGGTCAAGGTATGGAGTCTCCCAGGAGGTGGCAGACGTCCTCGTCTCGGCGAGAAAGCCCTCTACTCGCTGCACTTATGCTATGAAGTGGAAGCGTTTTTGTCTCTGGGCTTCATCTCACCGTCTGGACCCCCTTACCTGTCTGGTGAACTCAGCATTACAGTATCTCCTCTCCTTATACCAGCAAGGCTTGATCTACCCTTCAATAAAGGTACACATGTGGGTCATCTCTGCATATCATGTCCTCTTGGGGGGATAGAACCTTAGCCCAACTGGACATGGCCTGCACCTTTTTACAAGGTATTCTGCATATCAGACCTCCCATTCGGGATCCTATCCCTCCCTGGGACCTCCTGTTTGTGTTGGAGAAGCTCCCCCACTTTGAGCCAGCGGCTGATTGTGAGCTGCGTTACCTTTCCTGGAAGGTTTGTTTTTTAGTTGCTGTTACTTTGGCTTGAAGAGTTTCCAAGCTCCAGGCTCTGATGTGTGAAGAGCCTTATTTAGTTTTTCACAGGGAAAGAGTTTCCCTCAGAACTAATCCTGAGTTCCTTCCTAAAGTGGTCTTGGAGTTGACCATCAACCAGTCGGTTGACCTTCCAATTTATTTTCCTCCTCCATCTAACAGGGGAGAAGCTCTCCTTCACCCTCTGGACATTCACTGGGTGCTGAGGTACTACCTCAAGTGCACAGCTGCACAACGTAAATTGGAGCAACTGTTCGTGGCTTTTGCACCACAACATTCGGGCAACCCAGTGTCCAAGCAGACTATTAAGTGGCTTGACCACTGTATCACGTTTTTCTATGAAAAACACAATAAACCCCTTCCGGGTCTGGTTAGGGGTCACTCCATCAGAGGAGTTTCCGCTTCTTTCGTCGCATTGAAGAATGTCTCTATAAGGGACATATGTGCGGCCACCACCTGGAATTTTGTGCACACTTTCGTGAAGCACTATAGCCTGGACGTTGCATCCAGACGCCATGCCGGTTTGGGCTTGGCAGTCCTTCAGTGGCTTCTTTCCTGACTGGCCGAGCAGTCAGCATTGTTTCATCCTTCCTCCTCCTGGGATTAGGCACCTCCTTGGCGCGGGACAGCTTGGGATTCAGTCCTAATAGTTATAGCCTGTTGCAAGAGCTCTCCCTCGTAGTAAGATAGTATAATTACGTAAGAACTTACCGAAACAGTAGATCTTCGAGAGGAGCTCTTGCAGCAGGCCCTGCTTTCCCGCCCTCCATCCCCCGGGTGAGGTATTCAGGATATCATCTTCAGGCTTCGCCTCCTTCTCTCATTGGGGCCTGTTCGCAGATCTTAGCAGGGGAACTGGGGTGGAGCTGGGTTCGGCCCCTTTTGTACTGTGACCGACGTCAGGGTGGAGCCGACATCGGGGAGGCGGTCACTGCTGGGTATTGCTAGCTAAGAGTTTTTCTGGTGGATCCTAAGGCCTGTGACTTTAGTCCTAACTGTTATAGCCTGCTGCAAGAGCTCCTCTCGAAGATCTACTGTTATGGTAAGTTCTTACGTACCTGTACTTTATTTTGCAGCTGCCCATCCCTTCCATAGTTCACACAGTCCTTTTTGTTTCTGAATTTGGATGTTAAAATCCTGACAGGGTTGTTGGTCAGTGGATTAGAGGGGTTTCTTGCAATGCTAATACAGTATATCTAGATCAGCTAGGTTTATCAGAAGGGGATTACAGTATGTGTCATTAAAATGAGGTAACTGGACCGGCCCGGTGGCACTGAGGGTTGAGGCGCTGGATGTCACATTTCGCGCCACGCCGGCGACCCGTGTTCTGGAATGGGCATGGGCCGCAGGGGAGGAGAAGGACTGAGCATCCGAAGGACTGCTCTTCTTCTCCGGGGAGGGTGGGTCTGTTAGTGTCGGCGACTGTTTGCCCCTGGCGGAGGCTTAGGGACAGGGCGCCATGCTGGAGCAAGGAGGAGCTGGGAACAGATGCTTGGAGGAGTGTGTGCACGGGAGCACGCATGCTCTCATCTCCATCAACGTCATTGTACGTCCCTCGGTTCCGGGGGGCCGGGAGAAGAATGCCAGCTCCCACGTATGAGCCGGCTCTGGTGCCTGATCCCTCTGGACACAACAGTTCTGCCACGACCCAACTCAGGGAGGGGACATCCCGTGTATGAGGAACAGGTTGCGGAGCCTGCGGGCTAGGGGAGCCCGGCAAAAAAAAAATAAGAAATAAATAAGTGAGGTAACTGTTCTGCATTTTTCATATGGGCAATGATTTGGGGTGAGGGAGGAAATAAGAATGGTGATGTCCTTTGGAAACAGAGAAACTGTTCAACCGTTGAGTGATCCTAATACAGAAAGTGAAGCTTGGTCTGACATTTCTGTAGTAGATATGTGTCCTTTACTTTCAGTTGCTGTCCAGAGTGACTATAAATGATTGTATGTCCACCGTATAAGCTTTGTTATGAGGCAACGGTTATCCTTCCTTCTGTTTCCTTTCATTAAAAAGCTGGATTTCCTGTACCATGCAGCATTACAGTTTATTACATATACCTCATTCTGATTCATCACTGCATGGTATATGAAAGGATTGACTGGTCTTCGTTGACCCAGAATAGAAAACCACATATTTTTATCTATAAATTATTGCTGTGGCAAGTCACTGGCATATCTTGGAACTTTAATTAGTTTCTCTGACCATTGCTAGATTATTAGATCTCAATCTTATCTCCCACTGACAGTCCGAAGGGTTAGATGTGAAATATGGGAAAAGGCCTTCTTTTGTGCGGCATCACTTCTTTTATGCTGCATCTTGGATCTTGAATAAAATCCAACAGATATGAGGATGTAAATATATCTTGACCAATTATTTAAAGGAAACGTGTGTATATTTCTGGATACAGATTGTACCTTGTGCATGAGACAGTTTGTTTACGTAATATTTGTGTTGCCCTAAATTGACTGTGTAATGTAATCTACTGGCCAAAGTCAAAGTCCCCCCCTCACAAAACAGATTTAGATCTCAGGATTTTTCTGGTGAAAATCAAAGATCAATAACATGCCCTTTATACAGATTTGTTGGATAAAACCCTTTTATTTAGAGTCCTGCTACTTAGGGAAACTTACACCTTCTATGTAGGTGACATCCTGTGATTTCTGTCTGACCCAACCGAGTCCTTGACAATAACTGTGGAAGCTAGAAAGCTGTTCTGGTTCATATTAAGATTATATTCCTGTGTCTGATGTGTGGATGATATGATAAGGCACTATTGCATTTTTTGTGACCTTTTCAGTTCCCGAAGCTGACAGTGAGATTTGAAGTGTCCTTTGTTGCCCGGGATATACAAATGTTTGTTTACGTATTGCTCCACATTGCCAATGGGAATTACTTGCAACAAGGGTAATGTGCACTAAAACGGGGGTTGACAGGTATGGTACTGCTCATAGAAATCTTATTTATTAAAAACTAGGGGTTTATCACATTACCCCTCCAGTCATTTACATAATAGCATCATGGAGATTATAGAGGTCACATATGGTGGTGGGTAAGCCCTGGTTTCATCACATGAGGACCCTCTAGTTTTAATATATAAGAGCTCCGTGGTATATCTATAGCTTTTTCATTAAAACATTTTTTTTAAATGTTTCCAATGGTAAGAATAATACATAAGAAAGAAATGCATACAGTAATTAAACCATGAATTAAGTCATACACTCGGGAACAAGAAGAAAAATTCCTGCAGTAATACACTAATCAGTGATTAAAATCACACGTTGAATTCCTCCAAAAATTAAGTGCAGTTGTAGTCAGATGTCCTACTTTACTGCTCTTTTGTATAAAACAAAAAAATAATAATTTGCAGATTTACAGTATGATGCAGCATATTTCTGAAGTAGGATACAAAGTGTGTTGGTAATTGACTGTCAGTATGAATATACTAATTGCATATTTGCTAAGAATGTTGGCAGTCTTCAGTGGATAAGGCATTCAGTAGCATTCCCATCTTTTATGAATGACAGGCATGTTACTGTATGTTGTTTGAAGGTAGGCATCTTTTCCATTAACAATGACTGTAGCGTGTCTTTGTTCCATCTCCATATGTGATTTGATTATCATTCTGCCACTTCTTAAGCACTAGTTTCTTTACCATTCCAGCAATGAGTGATGTATTGAATTTTTCAGTAACAGACAGATGAGCAAAGTGGATGATTTGATACTTTTATTGGACCAGCAAGAAATGTACAAAGCTTTCAGGCTACACATAGCCCTTTTTCAGGTCATGGGAAATTCTACAGAAAAACAAACTTAAATACTTAGGGTAGAACTGATAAAGTTGTACACAAGTGTGTGTCATCGAGGTACAGGTCAGAAAGCATAGGAAAACCTGGAGCAGTGTCGAGAATTTGCAAATAGCGTTTTTTTCTCAATAACAGCAAAATAAAACAGAAGTTTATTCAGTATAACTATTGACAAAGGCAGTACAAACAGAAAACAAAGTCCTTCTTCTGAGGATATCTCAATTCCAAGTTTCAAGTCTCTCACTCCTTGTCTCTCTAGCAAAAGCATTGCTTTTCTTTTATAAGTCTTTGCCTGGGAACCTCGTTAAGAGATGTTCTGCTTCTCACAGAATGTTCTTGTCAGTTTACAGAATGTTCTTGTCAGTTTCCTTTCAGGTGCAACAAACAGAACATAGCGACCCAGGAACTGACCTCTTATTCACAGCTCTAGAGAGATTTTGCAAGCTAGCATCTGGGTTAACCCTTGAGTTCAAAATAGCTTTTACCATCATTTCTACAGTATAACTATACAGTTTCAAACAAAGGGATCCCAGTTTCACATATGTTTTATAAATGCAGATATGCAGGGGGGAGAAAAGACAGAATAGCGAGTGAAGGCAGAGAGATAGTGAGAGGCGGAGAATCGCGAGTCCGTCGGAGTGATCAGTTCCTAGGTCTTACAAGAAAATTTGGTTGCGCAACCAGACAGAGAAGAGACAGAAAAGGAGAGGGATAGAACAGAGCCTTGCATTTAAACTCTGTCTGCATAACAAATGGGGCAGAGCCTTATTCAGCCCCGTCACAGTATCACAGTTCTGTTGATAAGGAGGTAAATAATTGGATATGTGCAGAGACAAAAAAATACAGTCTTTGAAATACTAGGTGGTTATAAATCTGATTAGAGATGCAGGCTCTTCTCCATGGGTGGAATGTGACCGCAGGAGGCCTATAAATTGTTAAATGCTTACGTTCTAAGAGCCTCCCTAAAAAGTGTGTGTGTGTATATATGTATGTGTGTGTGTGTCTGTGTGTATATATATATATATATATATATATCACGTGTGTGTATATATCTATGCTGCATAAACACACATATCTACACGAACACAGCAGCTGTGTTCTTCTGGATATGCAGCATAGATATATACATACATGGTTTTTGTTCTTGCACACACGCACAGTCTGTTTTTAGGGAAGCTCTTGGAACATAAGAGACTCAGACGTCTCTGAGTTGCAGGAAACAAGCTGCAAATGCGTTTGCAACAAAAAGTGCAGACTCTGGACCCAGTGCTCCAAAAGTTTCAGACCCAGTTCTGCAAAATACTAATGCTGACTGGCAAGAAAAGACTGTAAATTGAGTAAAGTATGTTGGTTCAAAAGAGTCCAAAGTAACCCCTGCAGTTTCACCAAATTTGATTATTGGAACCCTGGATTGTATACTCAATAAAATGGCTCAGTTATGCCGGCCCGATGGCGCTGAGGGTTGCGGCGCTGGATGCCATACCTCGTGCCATGCCAGCGACCCGTGTTCGGGCATGGGCCGCTGGGTGTCGGCAGGGGAAGGGAAGGATTGAGTGTTTGGAGGACCGGTCTCCTTCTCCGGGGAGGGTAGGGGAGTTGGGTCTGGCATCTTTCGCCCCCTGGCAGAGGCTGTGAGGCATCATGGGTGGAGCTGGGACGGACGCTTGCTTCGGTGTTAGCATCATCGCATGTACCCAACTCCAGGAGCAATCTTACAAAAATCTGCCGGCCCCCCGTGTATGAGCTGGGGCTCTGGTGGCATGACCCTCCAGCCACCTTCAGTTCTGCCTCGGTGGCCCCACTTGGGGGGGGGGGATCCCCAGGTGAGTGTATGGGTTGCAGAGTCCAGGGCGAGCCCATTCGTGGGGCTAGGGGGGCTGGCTGGCAAAAACAGCAATGGAAAAAAAAAATGGCTCAGTTATGGACTGAAAAAGACGCTGTTTTAGTTTGGGATTTCTGTCAGCCGGCAAATGCTGAAAGAAACGCTACAAGCACTTAACATGATGATGAGCCTCCTCTATCTTATTCCCCTGGACTGTCCACTAAACTGAGTACTTCTTGGGCTGACATTGTGGAACTCCAGTCTCAGGCTGGTAGAAATGGAGCTCCATTAATTTCTAGCATTGCTCAAACTGCTGAACCCTCTGCACTTGAATAGGTACCTGTGGGGGAGCAAAGTGCTTCCCAGGGCGAGCCTCAGGTGCAAGGATTTTCAACAGAGCAAGTCCAGAAGTCACAAACCCCACAGGAGCATAGTGAGAAACATTTTAATGGATGAGAGGGACAGAATCCTTCAAAAGGTAGTAAAGAGGCACATGAAGATCGAGGCTGGGGCCAGCAGTGGACAGGAGGCTGGTGGCTCAGCAGATCCAGGATGTGGACCTTCTTCATAATGACAGATCTTTTCGCAAATCTGGGTGACCTGCTGAAAGAAAAATGCTGCCTGCCTCAAATACAGAGGTGGTTTAGAAGAACAACCAGACAGAGGTTATGTGACAAGGAAACTTCTCAAAGAATCTCTCAGTTCCTTATAACTGATATTTCCTCTCATTCATATGTCTGGAGATGCACAATTTAATGCAAGTTTCAAAACCCACAATTATTGGAAAGGTTTACGCTTGATACCAGCAGGTTAAACTGTCTCCTCTGGACACCTTTTTAGCCACCCCCCTTACAAAACCCACAGTTGAAACGATAACTTTTCTTTTTGAACAAGAAAGTGAATATATCTGACATTATGTTCTGGGTCAGACAAAACAAATGTCCTAGACAGTCCAACCCAAATACTGGTTGTGGAACATATATGGGTGGGGGGTGGGGGTGGAAGTTTACAATTAGACTGAAGTCTACTGAACAAGGTATGCAGTATTTACCTAGCAGTTTTTATATTGGAAGGGCCAGAGGGTTCTGCTTCTATCCTGCCCAGCCAAAACCTGTCACCAACATGGTTCCTTTAGACACCTTAGTAATGCTTGTGATGCCATGTTGTGTAACCTTTGTATGGAACCTGGACACTCTAGCCTGACTTGGTCTGATTCAATAAATGTAATTTATGTGACGATTCAAGACATACTTATACCCAGTCTCCATGGGCAGCCCACATTAAAGGTACCTATTATGACAAAGAAGAAATGGTACAACAGGATCAACAACAGAATAACAGACAAAGGGGTTCTCAGCCTCCAGCTCCACGATCTACCAGTCAGATGGAGGAGGAGGCAGATAAATCTGACTCAGATCTTGGCACCCCCCCCCTTCCAGATCGACCACTTCACCTAGGCCTCATTCTGCCACCTCGACTAGCCAGCCTAATACAACTGCCTTGACTGAGAATCCCATGAATGAGAATGTTACACCATCCTCCTCGCAAAGAAGCCAATCAGATGGGGAGAAAACACAAGACTGCCTTCCAGATCAAGAGCACAGGGAAGGGGGAATGGCTATGCCTCCCACCACCTTTTCAAAGGACAACAAAAAGGGAAAGAGGTTCCATGATATATTAATTAGGAAGGTATCACCCATGTTTCTCCTTCTACTTTGGGAGGCATGTAGTTTAATACTCTATCTACGCATTATTCTCTAAAATATTAATAGCCTATAAAATAATAAAAGGAGAATAACTACATTTCTAGGGATGTGGATATGTTCTTATCCACACTTGTTGGCATGTCCCTTTCCCCTTTAAATCTTGCTGGAAGGTTTTCAAGCTGGCTCCTTCTACCCACCCAGGTGGTATAACCCTTGGCTCCACCCCATAACACCAGATCTTCCTTTCTGCTAGAAGATACAGGTTGCCTCCTCTCTGCTACCGCGTGTTGTAGGCCCTGGCTCAGAAAACTTCAGAACTGCTGAAGATTATGCTCCTATGGGTTAGCGATTATAATAGCTGCTTTTTGATAATGGAAGATAAATCTTCCCCCAGTTTTCGCCAGTGCCCGTGCGGACAGAAAATGTGCACAGACCCCCACTCCATGTGCATTTACTGCTTGGGTGTCGGCCATGACACCCAGGCTTGCGAGTTTTGCCTCGCGTTTCAGCCAAATGTCCTCGACAGTTGTCTTGCATGCTTGAAGCTGGGTGGGCCCAAAAAACATAATCCACTGGTGAAATCCAGAGAGGCTTGGTGGGCGGGGTCCGCCGAGCAATTGGAACACATGCAGGTCTTCAGGGAAGAGGCGGCGTGTGCCATGGAGCGTTCCTCTCAGACGATATTCATTCCACTCAGCACGGGCTCCACTTTCTCAGGCTCCTTTGGGAGATGTGCCTTACTCTCCCCACTAAGGGTGAGGGACCTGTGGGCTCACATTCCTCCGGTCCCATAAAAGACAAGGAACCGAGAGATTCTTCGTCTCGGTGAAGATATTCTTGGGATCGAGTACGATCTCGGTCCCATGAATCTCCACCCTCTACCTCAGTCGAGATTGTGGCTTTGGCTGCCAGGTTCTCGGTCCTGCTGTCAGGCCAGGTGGCCGAAGTTTCGATCGGAGACATAGTTGAGTTAACTCTCGACTCTGTTGATCGGTTGTCAGCTGAGAAGGTTGACGACTCTGTTAACAAGACTCCAGTCTTGTTTATCCCCAATGAGGAGACCCAGCTTGCTGGAAATCTGATCGAGGAGCCAGTCCCAGATCTGGGAAAATCATTAGTTCCACCGGTGTCTCTCCGAGTGACCCAGTTGGCCAGCTCGATCGAGTCCTAGATCTCGGACTCCCTTGACTGACAGGCCGAGGAAGCGCGATAAGCACCCAAAAAGAGGAACATCACTGCTCATCTTCATCCTCCTTGGATGAGGAGAGGCTTTGGTGGAAACTCCGTTGACGCTAAGATTTGATGTGGCAACAGCTCATTCTGTCCAGGCAGAAGCCTTCCTTGGTTTCTGCTCTGGCCATTACATGGCTGTCGCCTCCTAGGCCGAAGCCGACTCCCTTGAAACTGATAAAATCAGTTCCCCTGCCCACGGAGCCGGTAAAATCTTCCCTGGTTCAGCCAAAACTGATCTCTCCACCCATAGTGGTGGAGCCGCCATCAAAACAACCCACAGGAGGGGCTCCTATGAAGGATTCCCGAACAGTCCCAGGTCTTCCTCATAGGCTGTCAGTCACCTTTACGCCTGATTATCCCAGGCCCAGGGGATCTTGGTGGTTGACTGATTTATTCGGATACCTCAGATTCTGACGACACCGATCCTCACTCTCACCCGCTGGATGATGAGTCGTTGGTAGTCTGTCGACAAAGCATGGCCCTTCGTCTTTTCAAGGGATTCTCTGCCTTATCTCGAATCCACGGGATGTCCCTGGAACCTGTCCAGAAATGGGTGGAGTACCCTCTTACTGATATTCTCAAAGGAGGATACTCCTCGGAAGCCTTTCCTGTGGCTGAAGCCATTGTGGCCTGGCCTTGAGCTTTGGCAGCATCCTGCCTCCTGCCCAGAGCCATCTGCCCGATGGCTCGCAGCATGCAGTGCCGGCAGGTCCCTCTCGGGTTCACGGAACACCCTGCTGACACTGACAGACCTCCAGACAAGGAGTCCAAAAACTGGACCACTCTGCCAAGAAGGTCTATGCAGCCTCCTCTCTAGGCCTCCGTCAGGCAAGCTCAGCCGTCATCATGGCGCACTTCTTCCATGCCCTTCTGGGGTCCTTGGATGAAGTTCTCCCGCACCTCCCCACAGACCTTCAGACTACGGTCAAGCAGGTCTGGGACCAGGGCCATGCTGTTGCCAAGCAGCAACTTCAGACGGCTTTGGATCTCGGGGACTCTTGCATCCGTTCGGTGGCAGCGACTGTTGCCTTACGCCGCAGGGCTTCGCTAAGGCTTTCCACCTTTACAGTGGATACCCAGCACAGACTCACCAATGTTCCTTTCCTGGGCACTGATCTCTTTGGCCGAGGTGTGGATGATCACCTTCAGCAAATAAACAGTCCAATGCCACCTTGGACTCGGCCACTTCTGCTCAAAGTGCTCCAGGCACCAAGAAGCAGCACAAAAAGAAAAAGCCTTTTCGGCACCCTGCTCCTGCAGCCCAGCAGCCCTCCTTTCATGGTGGGCAGCAACAGCAGGCACAGGCTTGGTGCCCTTGGCCCAAGTCAGGTCCTCCACTGGCCCGCAGACAAGGAGGTTGGGGTTCAGGCCCTGGACCCTCTTGCTCCAAACCATCTCTATCCCTGTCATGCCAGCTCTGGTTCTTCCCATGGGGGGCCAGCTCCGCCACTTTCTTTCCACCTGGTCCACTGTTACCACAGACAGGTGGGTCTTAGAAGTGGTCAGCCAGGGTCTGCCTCTGGAATTTGAGCAGTACCCTCCCTGCCGAGGCTGTGCCCCATGGGAGGAGAAAGTATCATCCCACACTCGATTGGCTCTGAGCGACGACATAGCCCAACTCCTCCTCAAGAAGGCAGTGGTTCGAGCGGCAGATCCTCCAGTCAACCCAGGATTCTTTCGTTTCCAGGTACTTCCTGGTCCCGAAGAGGACAGGGGGCTGACGCCCCATTCTAGAACTGCATGACCTGAATCGGTATCACTGGCCACGCACCTTCAGGATGGTAACTCTGTCCCAGATCATACCATTCCTGGAGCAAAAGCGTGGTTCTGCTCACTGGATCTCCAGGCAGCGTTCTTTCACGTCCCAATCCATCCGTCCCACCAGCAGGTCCCCCGCTTCAGGGCAGAGGGAACCCTATATGCATTCCAAGCCATGCCATTCAGCCTGTCATTGGCCCCAAGGGTCTTCATCAAATGCATGGCAGTGGTGGCAGCCCATCTCAGGTGTTTAGGGGTCAGAGTGTACCCTTACCTCGATGACTGGCTCTTGGCAGGTTCCACCCAGCAAGAGGTAGAGAGGTCCAGAGACCTGGCCCTCCAGACTTGCTCTCAACTTGGTCTCTTGATCAACTGGCAGGTGCTCTCAGCCACATAGGTGAGACATCCCATGAGTGGTCTCTTCATCCAGAGGTAGCTTGCAGCCTGTTCTCCTGATGGGGCAAAGCGATGGTGGATCTGTTTACCTCTAGGAAAACACCAAGCTGAGGCTCGCTGCAGGGATGCCTTCCTAGGCTCTGGACTCAGGCCCTTCTGCGCCATTATTTCCTTGATCCAGAGGGTGCTTCTCAAGGTGAGGGGGACAAGGCACAGGTGATCCTGGTAGCCCCAGACTGGCCCCCACCAGTTCTGATACGCAGATCTCTCAGCCTCAGCAACAGGCTCTCGAGGCATCTTCCAGCACACCCAGACCTGATATCAGTCAGTCAGGGAAGGTGTTCCATCCCTGCACCTGACAGCCTGGTACCTGAGCAGCTAGAGTTCCAGGCTTTGGGTCTCTCTGAGGATGTACTCACAGTAGTAGAAGCATCCAGAAAGTGCTATGCCTTCAAATGGAAAAGGTTTTCCATTTGGTGTCAGGGCAAGGGCCTGGATCCTCTCTCCTGTGGCAAGCATTTTAGACTACCTTTGGTCTCTGTCCAAAGGGGGTCTTTGGTCTTCGACCCTTAAGGTGCACCTAGCAGCCATCTCTGCTTACCGAGCACGAGCTGGTCAGCAGATGGTGGCACAGGAGAATGTGGCCTGGTGCTTTTTCAAAGGAAATTCCAAAGGAGGTGTCACTCGTGAACTCCATGTAAAGTAACCGACACGTCGCTGCAGTGTACCAAATTTTTTATTTACACGGAGTACTAACAACACAGAGTCCCTCACCCAGCGCCGACTTCAATAAGTCTTCCTCACCCGAGGAAGACTTGTTTGAAGTCGAAGCGCTGGGTGAGGGACTCCTGTGTTGTTGGTACTCCGTGTAAATAAAAAATTTGGTACACTGCAGCGACGTGTCGGTTACTTTTTACGTGGAGTTACACGAGTGACATCTCCTTTGGAATTTCGTTTAAAATTACGAGCTGGCTGCTTGTTTCTGGTGAGCACCGTTTAGACAGAGCCGAGTCGCAGCATTCTTTGATACTGCTTTTTCAAAGGCCTTGATCACATATCCCCTCCAGTGCATGAACCTCCACCTTCATGGGATTTACTGCTGGTTTTGGCAAAGCTCATGGGCAAGTCAATCGAACCAGTGCACAAGTGTGAGATGTCACACTTGTTGTGGAAGACTGCCTTCCTAGTGGCTATCACATCCGCCAGAAGGACTGGGGAGCTCCAGGCACTTTCAGTGGAGTCTCCTTATCTGGTCGTCCACAGGGACAAGGTTGTCCTGTGTCCCCTCCCGAAATTCCTCCCAGAGATGGTGTCAGAGTTTCACCTTAATCAGGTGTTGACTCTGCCTGTGTTCTACCCCAACTACACCTTGGTTGCTGAGTACAGGCTTCATACTTTGGACCTGAGATGTGCTCTCTCCTACTATAAGGAGAGGACGGCGCACGTTCGGGGAGACGTTTGCCAGCTGTTTGTCACCTATGCTGAAGCCACACCTGGCAGGCCTGCAGCAAAGCGGACGATTGGCAGATGGATTACATTATGCATTGATCTCTGCTATAGGTTGGCGGGCAAGGAGCCTCCCAGAAGGATAAGAGCTCATTCTACCCACCATACCACTGCTGCGTCGGTGGCTGCTTCCAGGGATATCCCTATCCAGGAAATCTGCAGGGCTGCTACCTGGAAGACAGCAAACACCTTAATCACCCATTGCTACATCGACCTTAAGTCACGCCAGGATGCTGGTTTTGGGGTCTCAGTTCTCCAGTCTCTGTTCACTAAGTAGGGGGTATGTGCTTTGCCTCCCTCCTCCAAGAGAACTGCTAGGAGTCTGCCAACAAGTGTGGATAAGAACAACATATCTGTCGGCCCGGTGGCGCTGAGGGTTAAGGCGCTGGACACCACACCCTCACGCTGCGCCGGCGACCCGGGTGCGGGAACGGACTCTGGCACTGTGGGTCGGCAGGGGGAGGGTTGAGGATTGAGCTTCCCTGTGGAGCTCACCTCCCCAGCCACAGGGGATGGGGTAGTCCGGCGAGCCAGTGACCCCCAGTAGAGACCAGGGGTGCTGCAGCAAGCCGGTACAGCACGTAATGGCGTGGCCGCCGCTGGCAGGGTTGCCGAGCGCCAGAGCGTCGGGGCATGCCCACGCAGGGAAGGGAACGGCAGATAAAGGGGAAAAAAAACCCGGAGGTTGTGGAGTTGATGGGGACTCCAGAGACATGGCCCACATCACAGGACTCTCATCGGCGCCAACCCAAGCAGTCAGATAGGACCCTTTGAGTCTGTACGGTTTCCAATGGTGGGTGAACCGTTCCCCGGTGGTACGTGGGTTTCCGAGGGACTGGGTCACTACAGGGCTGATCGGGTAGGGGGGTTCCTGGGTTGGGGTTCAGGCAGGGAGTGAGAGGCCCTAGTCATGTGAGTACCCCAGAAGATGCCCTGCCTCCTAGGGAGCATAAAATAGAATTGGAAAAAAAAAACCAACATATCCACATCCCTAGAAACACAGGTTTCTCACCTGTAACAGTAGTTCAAACAACATGAAGTCTTGCTGTATTCTGACAATCTGCTGTTAGCTCCAGCCTTTAAACTGCCTCGAAAAGTGTAGGGTTAATTTTCTGTGCAGTGCATAGAACGTTAAGCTCGAGCTCGGTTGAGGTCTCTGTCTGCAGCACTTTGAAACCCGACCGTCAGATTCTTTACTCCACCTCACTGAACAGTCGCTCTGGAGATTTCTCCTTCAGCTTGGTTCAAAAGTTGGTTGAAGTGTCGGTTTTAAGCCAAAATTATTCCGCATTGCCGGTTCAGGTTCTGTCTGCGGTACCATGAGTACTAGATAGTTTTTCTGATTTACTTTGTGGAAATTGTAAACTTGTTCGTTTGGTTCGGCTGAACCGATCCTGTATATTGAATTCGTGTACTTTGCTTTAGAATGTGGTTACCGGTCCTTGTCGGTTTCAAAAAAACATGTTTTAAACATGTTTTTCCAATACCCGTGACACAGTTAGGAACCGATAAGGGAGTCTTGCCTGGCATTTGCCGAAAAAAGGGTAAGTTTGGTTAGGCTGGCCATGTCTGAGAAACCCAAGAAGAAAACCGGGCCCACTGGATTTCAGCACAGCAGTGAGTTTGGGGAGGTCTTTGCTAAGGCTGATCCCCACACCACCTGTGTTTATCGTCTGGGGTTTGAACACCTCGATACAGACTGTCAAGTTTGTAAAAAGTTTCCTAATTCTACCCTGGAGAAAAGATTAGGTAGACTTAGGGTAAAGGAGGCCGAGAAGTCCGCTGACCTGGATGGCCAGCCCGGTTCGGTTCCAACCGAACCCGAAGGAGTGCCCTCTGACCAGGGCGATACTTCTTCGGGCAAGAGGAGAGCCTATCCTGAGGGATCGGTTCCTACAAAAAGGAAAAGAAAAGACAAATCAGCCAGTTCAGATCTGGAAGTTCATGTTCGCTGATGAGATTGCCCGAGCGATTCGGATTGTTGAATCGCTCTGCCCGGTTCCGTCCGATCCGGCTCCGTTAGCTAGGGGTTCGGTTCGGTCAGTTCCACCGGTTCAGGATTATGCCCCTGAAGGTTTTTATGAACCGGGATTATGAACAAGATGATGACTATGGTGGAGCAGAAAGTCTGGATGTGCCCATTGAACTGGACATCTCCCCAGACAGACCTTCTGGTGTTTCCCCTCCTAGGTTCTCCGAGTCCCCTCCCCACTATCTGTTTTACAGGAAAGTGGCTGAAACTCTCCAACTCCCTATGGAGGAAGCTACAGAGGATCAAGAGGAGCCTAATTTTGTTGAAATGATGGACATCCCAGAGTCCAGGAGGCTGTCTATTCCCTAGCACAAATCTTTTGGGAAACAGACACAGACAATTTTAAAGTTTCCTAATTCTGTACCTCCTGTTGATAGAAGAATGGACAAGAGGTATACTTTTTCAGGCTCAGACACAGAGTTTTTCTACCGGCAATGCAGCCATGTTGGGGTTGTGCAGGCTGCAGCCTGTGACAGGGCTAATGTTCCCTTGGCTTCACACCCCCCAGATAAAGACTCCAGGAGGATGGATCCCTTGGCAAAGAAGCAATACATGGCATCCTCTTTGGGACTCAGGCAGGCTAATTATATGGCCTACACAGCCAGATACCAGAAGTCCAGGTGGGACACTGTACTGGCATTGGTTAAACAGGCCTCCCCTTAGCTGGCCAAGGAGCTGGAGGAGGTGGCTGCGGATGGGATTGAGGCATCTAAGGTACAGTTTAATGTTGTTGTGGACTCCAGTGATGTGTCATCAAGAGTCATGGCTACATCTGTGGCTCTTCGGAAAGTGACTTGGCTCAGATGTACTAGCCTCTCACAGGACACCCAGGCTAAGGCCATGGATTTCCCTGTGGAAGGTAATTCTCTGTTTGGGGAGCTGACAGAGAATTACATGAAGAAGATGGAGGGATATAGGACCACATATAGGAATGCACAGGCCAAGGAGGGGCAGGCCTTTTCATAGGCCTTTCTACCAAGCACAGGCCTCTTCTCCCTTTTCACAGAGGGGGTTCTTCAGAGGGAAAGGCAGAAGGGGGATGAGCAGGGCTGCATCCACTCTTCAGCCTAAGGCCCCTGAGAAGCAGACACCCTGATGGGCCTGCCTGGGTTGACTCTCCTATCCCTGTAGGGGGCAGGCTGGCTTACTTCGTCCAGAACTGGGTGTCTGTTCCCTCAGACAAGTGGGTCCTGGAAGTAGTTTGCCAGGGACTGGTTCTCAGCTTCAAACAATTTCCGAAGATGAGAGCCAGATCTTTTCCACCTGCAAGTCTCTTCAAAACCCTTACCCTAGAGCCAGAGGTTTCATCTCTTCTGGCGTTAAAAGCCATAGAGAGAGTTGTTACCCTACACTGGAGCAAATGTCTGTACTCCAGGTACTTCCTCACCCCAAAAAAGACAGGGGAGTGACGACCTATCCTAGATCTAAGATACCTGAACAAACATCTTTTAAAACCAAGGTTCAAGATGGTGACTCTGGGAATAATTCTTCCCTCTCTAAGGCCAGGGGACTGGCTAGCCTCCTGGACCTCAAAGATGCCTACTCACATCCCCATCAGGTGCTCCCACAGAAAGTACCTCAGGTTCAAGTTGCCCTCAGGCCATTACCAGTTCAAAGCAATGCCCTTTGGCCTAACATCAGCTTCAAGGGTTTTCACAAAATGCCTGGCAGTAGTAGTGGCTTTTTTAAGAAGGCAAAAGATTTCCATTTTTCCATATCTGGAATACTGGCTCATAGTGGGTCAGTCTCCAGGCCAAGTCAAGTCAGACCTGCACGTCACCCAGCAAGTGCTCACTTCCCTTGGATTTCTTCTCAGTCTCCCCAAATCAGTTCTCAAACCAGTACAGCTTCTTACCTTTATAGGGGCAGAGCTAGACACTGTCAAAGCAAGAGCCTTTCTTCCCCTGGAAAGGGCAAGAGTTCTTATAGAACTGGCTTCTTCCTTCAGCCTTCAGGTGTCCCGATCAGCAAGGCACTTCCTTCAGCTCTTGGGCCACATGGCAGCTTCTGCAGCAGTGGTCCAAGGGGCAAGATTTCAGATGAGGGACATTCAGTTCCATTTGAGGGCCTTTTGGTCCCAAAGGAAGGACCCTCCTTACCAAACTGATTCCAGTGACTCAGATACTGATCCAAGCTCTTCAATGGTGGCAGGATCAGGACAATTTAAGGCAAGGGGTCCCATTTGTCTCTCAGTCTCATTCAGTGGTTCTTACCACAGATGCTTCCCTTTTGGGGTGGGGAGCTTATCTGGGGGCTCTCACAGCCCAAGGACTGTGGTCCCCTCAGGAGTCCCTTCTCCATATCAATCTCCTGGAACTAATGGCAGTTTTTCCTGGCCCTGCAAGCCTTCTCTCAGTCTGTGCAGAACAAGGTGGTTCAGGTCAGAACAGACAACACCACTACCATGTGGTACATCAACAAGCAGGGAGGCACTCAGTCTATGGCCTTGTGCACGGAAGCCATGAAATTGTGGTCCCTGGCTTATTCCCTGCAGACCTCTCTGATAGCAGTCCACCTTCCAGGAAAGGACAATGTGCTGGCAGATGCACTGAGCAGGTTCTCCCAGGGCCATTACGAGTGGTCCCTGGACCCCCTGGTGTTGAAAGTGATTTTTTCAAGGTAGGGCACTCCAGAGATAGATCTCTTTGCAGCCCCAGACAATCACCAACTTCCTCTGTTTTGTTGCAGACCCCCAGTCTTGGGTTCAGTCCCTCTGGATGCTCTGATTTTGAATTGGGAAGGGAATTTTCTGTATGCCTTCCTTCCCTTTCCTCTACTGTTCAGGGTTCTAGTCAAGGTAAGGTCACAACCTTGGCAAAATGAATCTGATTGCTACAGACTGGGTCAGACAGCCTTGGTACCCTCTGTTGCTGTCTCTAGCAATCCATCTTCCTCTATCTCTTCCCAGGAATTACAACCTGTTAACCTCCTCTCAGGGGAGGATTTGGTACCCCAGTCTTAAGTCTCTCAATCTCAAGGCATGGCTCTTGAAGAGTTAGAGTATGCAGATTTGCATCTGTCTCAGGGGGTTCTGGATATTCTCAAAGCCTCTCGAAAGGCCTCCACCAGAAAGACTTATGACTCCAAGTGGAAAAGATTCAGCATTTGGTGTTCCAAGAAGCATATCTCTCCAGACAGTGCTAAATTGCCTACAGTTCTGGATTATATGGCCCATCTTAATGGCCTAGGCCTAAGACCAGCTACTCTCAAGGTACATTTGTCAGCTGTTTCTGCTTTTCTGTCAGTGGGGAAGCCTTCCTCACTATCATCTCATCCTGTGTTTTGCAAATTTTTCAAGGGATTGCTTCATACCAATCCTCCCTTCAGGGATCCTGCCCCTGCCTGGGACTTATATATTTGCATTGCTCAAGTTATGCAACCTCCTTTTGAGCCTATGTCCTCAGTGGAGCTCAAGTACTTGACTTGGAAAACTGTGTTTTTGGTAGCCATTACCTCTGCCAGACGTATCAGTGAATTGCAAGCCCTGTCAGTGGAACCTGATTTTATCTACTTTCATAGAGATAAAGTGGTCCTTAGAACCAATAGGAGGTTCTTGCCAAAAGTGGTTTCAGACTTCCACTTGAATCAGTCTGTGTCTCTCCCTGTCTTCTTCACTAATCATTCTTCCTCAGGAGACAGGAGGTTACACAGTTTAGATTTTAAAAGAGCCCTTAGTTACTACATAGAGTGTACCAAGGGTCACAGGTTTGATTCCCTCCAGTTGTTCCTCACTTATGGAGAAGTGGGAAAGGGTAAACCTGCTATCTAGAGAACTACTGCCAGGTGGATTGTGTCTTGTATACAATTCTGCTATGAGAAACTGGGAAAAATTCCACCCTCAGGCCTGAGGGCTCACTCTACAAGAGGTACAGCTGGCTTCCCTGGCTGCTGCCAGGGATATCCCTCTGTTAGAAATTTGTCAAGCAGCCACCTGGAAAACAGTCCATACCTTTACCAAGCATTACTCTCTGGATATCCAGGCTAGGGGTAATGCTTGGTTTGGCACAGCAGTACTTCAGAGCCTATTCCCAAAGTAGGTTCTCTCTCTCCTCCATGGAGATACTGCTTGATAGTCTGCAGATTGTCAGAATACAGCAAGACTTCATGTTGTTTGAAGAAAAAATTACTCACCTTAGTAATTGTGTTTCTTCTAATGGAGTCTTGCTGTATTCTGACCTCCCTTCCTGCCTCCCCTCTCAGAACCTGTTTTTGGAAAGTGGGTGGGCAGGTGCAGTGTTGCACCCCAGGAGTGTCTTTAGCACACCCTCCATGTTTCTGGGTGCTTTTGCATTATAATCTTTATTTTGGATATGTTTTGGTTTTGGGTTTCCTGACTTGTCTTCCTTTGGGAATCCAAAACTTTCTGTTGCCAGTTGGCTAGTTAAAAATTTTACAATTTCCACATAGTATAGTTAGTGAGTGTTTGCTCGTAAGAATCTGATGGTTGGGTTTCATAGTACTGCAGACAGAGACCTCAACCGAACTCGAGCTCAATGTTCTATGCACTACATAGAAAATTAACCCTATACTTTCTGGGGCAGTTTAAAGGCTGGAGCTAACTGCAGATTGTCAGAATACAGCAAGACTCCATTAAAAGAAACACAGTTACTAAGGCGAGTAATTTTTTCTTCTAGGAGTGGTATATGTTGTTCATCCACACTGACCCACCCGACCTTCCTGGCTGCGATGCACAACCTAGCTTCCAGCAGGCTAAGATCTGGTGTCATGGGGCAGAGCCGAGGGTTATACCACCCGGGTGGGTGGGAGGAGCCAGCTTGAAGACCTTCCGGCAAGATTTAAAGGGGAAAGGGACATGCCGACAAGTGTGGATGAACAATATATACCACTCCTAGAACTACTGTTACAGGTGAGTAACCTGTTTTTTTCCACCTTGGCATACTCAGATGCACATATATTCTTCCTACAAGACATGAGGCATAAAGCAATATCTGACACACATCAGGCAGAATCTGAGTGGATATGGGGACTATCCTTTTGGTCTATCGGGGAGGACCCATGTTCAGGTGTAAGGATTCTGTTCTGAGTAACAAGATTTTGATATTTTAGTTTAGTTTTTGTTGACCGGGAAAGGAGGACTAGACAAGACATGTTAAGAAATGAATAGATATAGACCCAGGGAAGATCTTTACTTTTAGATCTAGAATTCAAAATACTTCTATTAGAATGGGTGTGGTTTATGCACCACAAAGAAAAATGACTAGATTGGAACTGTTTCAAAAGCTGCAGCCCTATTTGTTTACTGCCAAAACATTAATTTTGGGTGGGGACTTTAATTGTTCCTGGGCTGTAGAAGATAAAATGGGGAAAACAGAATAACATGTTTCTGATTCTAATTTGTTTAAATCTATGATTCAGACAGCCAGTCTGAAGGATGCCTATAGGGAGATTCACATGAGAGCGGGACTTGCTTCATTTAGGGGTGTCCCCTGCTTTAGAATAGATTAGATTTTTTTGTATGAGCCCCAGTGAAGATTTAGGAGGCAGTGGTAGTATTTTCTGAAATTTCTGATCGTGCTGAGTTTAGGATTGGGGAAATTGCTGTTTAAAAAAAAAAAGTTGGGGGTTCTGGCTATCCGTGGCTGAATACTACTGTTCTGGAGGACAAGAGGGTACTAGCTGCCTGTAGAGTAATTAAGAGCAAGAGTTACAGTGGTGTGTTGTTTTGAGTCTACTCTTTCATGGAGGGAAGATACAAAAGTGGAGCTCCAAACATTTTTTCACTCACACAGCCTTCAGAAGGCAAAGGAATCATATTTTCAGTATTTGCAACTTAGGAAACAGCTTCAAAAATTAATTAGCTTACAGTACGCACTTCTTATTCCTCTCAAATTAATAACATTAAAGTCAGAATTACGGAAAGTACAACAGAGCTATGTAATTAAAAGCTGAGTTAAAATCTGGTACTCGGGGGGGGGGGGATATTCAGATACTTTCAAGGGATGTTGTGATAGCAGCAAAAAAAAGTGATGGGTTTCAAGGACTACAGGAAATATGTAGATCAAGGTGACATATAGAACACATTGTGGAACTAGTTTTAATGGAATCTTTTGATACAAGACTTCCAGTACAAGCAGCCTTAGAAAAGTTTCTTCAGTCACCCAATTTGGGGATTCTATTAGAGGCCAAGTGTAGGGAATTATCTGCTCCGATTGGGCTAGATGTTGGACCAGCTTCAAGGTCTCGATGGACCAGGGCATATTCCAGCAATACAGGAGGCTCAGGAATGAATGCAAACAGGCTATCAGGGCTGCCAAAAGTGAATTTTGTAAAGCCACCTTGCAGACTTCAGTCAAGGACCCTAGGAACTTCTGGAGGAATGTTAAAAACATAGTGAGTTGCTCCGGCTCCTGACATGCTCATTGATAGTGCTAGTTGTAATAATCTGCTAACCATCGCCAATGCATTTAACTCACATTTTTTCGGACCTGTCCACCTGCACCTCTCTGTTCTTCTCCATTGGTCATGATAGTCCTGTCCAGGTCCCTCTGCCTCAACTGGCATCTTCCCCCTGTCCTCTGTTCTGCTTCAAGACTGTGACGGCAAAAGAGATGCAGAGATTGCTCTCTGGTCTCTCCCCATTTTCTAGTGCTGGCCTTGATGGTATGGAACCAAAGCTTCTCCGCCTTGCTGTTGCCTCCATTGCATCCCCTGTGGCCCATATTGTCAACCTACCCTTAGCCTCTGGGGTTATCCCTGACCTGTGGAAGGTGGTGTGGGTTGTCCCTGTATTCAAACAGGGCAACCCTAGGATCCTTGACAAATATCGTCCAATTGCCATCTTGTTTGCTATCAGTAAGCTTCTTGAGAAAGTTGTGGCGGGACAACTCATGGATTATATTCAGGCTCATGAGCTACTGTCCCCCTCGCAGCATGGCTTTCGGAAAGGGCACAGTACCACCTCTGCCCTGGTCTCTGTCACTTCTGAGATAAGGGCTGCTATGGACCAGGGCAGACTCTCTGGGCCGTCTTTATTGATCTCTTTAAAGCCTTTGACCTTGTTGACCATGCCTTACTATGCACTCAACTTAGGTCCTTGGGCCTGTCCCCTCCAGTGCTCAGTTGGTTCTCCAATTACCTTCAGGGCAGGCAGTAACTTACCAAATATAGTAAAGTGCTCTCGGACGCCAGCCCTGTGTCCTCAGGTGTTCCCCAGGGATCATTCCTTGGGCCCCTGCTCTTTTCCATATTCATCAAAGATCTTCCCTCCTCAGCTGCCTCCTGCAGGGCCATCCTGTATGCTGATGACCTAGTTATTCTCACTCATTCACAGGATATTGGGATTATTAACCAGCGAGTGAGGGGTTCAGGAGTATCCAATCCTGGATATCGTCCCACAAGCTGGTCCTAAATCTTAAAAAGACTCAGGCCATGCTGTTCGGATCCCTGGCTAAGTTAAAGGCCTCCCCTGTTCCTCTGTGCATCTCGGGTATTGATGGTGCTCCCGTTCTCTTCACCGACTCTGTCAAATACCTTGGGGTGACACTTGACCCTCAGCTCGACCTTGGTCACCACATCCAAAATGTGTGTTGAACTGTTAACTGGAAATTGGGTCTGGCTTACAGGGCAAAGAATAACCTTACTCTGGCTGCTCACCTAGCACTGGCTAGAGGTGTGTTTCTACCATCTCTCTGCTATGGACTCCTTTTGTTTGCCCATACTTCCAATGTCCATCTCACTAGGTGGACCGTAGCCTACAATAACATCTGCCATTTTGCTGTTGCAGCCCCCTCGTCTCACTCACCATTGTGATCTATACAGTAAGCTTAACTGACTCTCCCCGCCCAACTACTTGAATTTTGTTGTGGGGAGTTTAACGGGTAAGGTTCTGGGTACAGGCACCCCCCCCCCAATGACTGGCGGAGCTCCTTGTGCCTGTTGTCTCCACTGTCTACTCCCTAAGGTCACTGGGCCCTGCTATCCTTAAGGTTCCTGCTACACATACCCAAATGGGAGACAGGGACTTTGCGTCATGTGCCCCTAGATTATGGAACTCCTTTCTTGTCCAGGTCCAGTTCTCCCCTTCCCAGGCGTGCTTACGCACCTCCCTGTGGAACCACTTGAAGCTCTCCTCAGTATGTGACTGTCCTAAACCTCCCTGATTACCCTGGTCCCCTGCACTGTATTTTGAGCATATCATCTCTTGTACCGTGCTGAGGTCCTGCTGTGGTTTGCCTGCCCACCTGGGTGTGGCCCTGTGTAAAATGTGTAAATTCTGTACATATCTGTATATATTGCTGGGAATGTTGCGTTAGTGACTCTGTACTGTATTACATTTGACTGTGTCCACTGTTGTAACCTGAGTTATCTTACTATGTATGTTATGCTTCTGCTGACTTCAGTGTATCTACCGTACTTGCCTCAATTTGTACTCTGTATGTTCTTTTGATTTCCTTTACTTTCCCGGCTCATACCTGAAAATAGGCATATGTTTGTCTAGTGTACTTACCTGGTTAACAAAAGCTAAATAGATGAGGTTTTGGAAGTACTTAAATCTCTTCTCTCTGGAGCCTTGCCTGGGCCAGATAGCTTAAGTGTGGAATTACATAAGACTGTTGGGGTAGAATTAGTTTCTAGTTTGAGATATGCACATATATTTTGGAAAATTTTCAACTGTCTAGTAGCATGGCTCATTTGGTAGTGATACTTTTATTTAAAAAGGGAGCCATTACATCTCTAGGAAATTGGTGCCCTGTTAGTCTTATGAACATTGATCAAAAAATTCTTGGGAAGGGAAAATTGTTTAACCAGGAAAGGCAAACTAAGCCGGAGCTTGTTTCTAGGTGCGACCTGGGAGCACAAGGAAGTTAAGTAACTTGCTCAGGGTCACACACAGTATGCAAGTGGGGTGTGTGGGATTTGAACCCAGGTCTCCAGGTTTGCAGCTCAAAGCCCTAAACCACTGTGCTTTACTGCTGTCAAGTTATTGTGTGTCAGGCTTAGTAAATTTGCAAAAAACTTACTGTTTTTATCATTTTATCCTTTGAGCTTTGTTATTTGAATACTGGCGCCGAGTTGTACTACAATTTGGCTTAAAATTGTGAAAATAACTTTTAAAATGTCGCTCCATAGACTTGCATGGAGCATGTCCACACACTAGTCATATAATGACATCACAAAACGTTGGAGCGCAGGGAACAGTGTCGGAGATCAGGAAGTGGAAGGGATCAAGTGGTTAGCCCCCGTGGGGGCAAAATGCAATTCCTTCCCTTCCCTTCCTTTTGGCAGGGTGTAAACATAACATTTTACAAGTGCTACGGAGGAACTCCCATTCAGGTAAGGGAGTCTCCTGTTTATTCGACTAGCTAAGTAAAATTTGTGGAAAAGGTGCTCTTCAGTACTTGCTAAGTGAGATGGGGAATCCTTGTAAAGATAAGTTGGCACCTGATGGTGCAAAAGGTAAAAGTCCAGCTGGAGCTTCTACCACAAGGTCGGCACAGGGCTAAGCCACTAATGTTATCAAGGAGCAGGCTGAGGAGACCTTGTAGACTTTAGGGGTGAAGATCACCCATTTGATCCAGATGGTGGCTGGACTAGGCGATAAATCTGATGACATTATAAATTGAATGGTTTGCCTTGAAACAGCTGTGGAGTCAGAAAAAAACCGGGACAGTGGAGGCTGCAAAATGGTCCGATGATGCATTGAGGACTGCTGCAAGCCTTACTAAAGAAAATATGCAACTCGTGCGTGTTTGGAGTCACTTAAGAATCAAGCTCGGCAGCGAATGTATGGTTAATCGGTATGCGTGAGGGGACCACTTCGCCTTATTCCGCCAGGACTGGTTTAAGCAGCAACTAGGAGAAGCCATTACAGCCTGGCCCATCAACATCCAGAAGGCTTATAGAGTCACCGGCCCCACGTGGCAGGCAAGACAACATGGATGCACCTTCTGCAATTGTTACAGCTACGGGTGGAGTAGGTACAAGGGATTTTATCTTGGCGCTGGCAAGGAGCAAGGGGACCCTGCTACTTGAAGGGTAAGCTGTTAGGCTGTACCTGGATATCAGTTGTGCCACTCACCAGAAAAAGAAGTGTTTTGACGGAGTACTGGCTTTGCTTTGGGAGGCAGACATAAACTGTGGAATAGTTTTCCCTGCCAAGCTATGGATTGTCCATCAGGGAAGATCTTTGTTTCTACATACCCGATGGATGCCCTTAAATGGGCGCAGAAGAATGCACCATCACGGAGGAACCGAGCCGATCAGGAAGACTTCCAACCAGAAGATGGCAAGTCTCGAAAGGACTTTTTTCCCCTTGTTGTTTCAGCCCTAAGTCTCTATTAACTTGAAATAACTGAACTATATGGTAGTTTATTGGTCTAGACCCAGGTAAGCTGGATGTACTTGTTTTCAGACTTAGTCTAATAGATGTTTTGGGGAGACCTACTGCCATGTGTAGTTGAACAATATGTTATGCAGTACTATTTCATGAGTAACTTCCCCCTTTTGATATGCAGTTTCTTAGTTACGCATACTTTACAGGGGATCAGTTTAAAAAATCAATATTAAAAATATGCAATATGGATCTTAAATGTTAGAGTTGTTACCAGACAGTTCTGATGGTAAGTGTGCCATAGTATTAAGAAATGTCACTGTTACTCTGCCTTTATACGGTTAGTTACACTTGTAACAGACAAAATGTATGACATGGTGGAGCTCTCCTTATCCTCTGTTAGGGAGGGGGAGATATTTGTGGCATTTATATTGGACTATTACAAATACCATGCTGCTCATGGACTCTAGAATACAGCACATTTTGGTTACTTTGTTTTACAGTAATTTTTTCTCCCCAAAGGCTTATCTATATAGCTTAGGCAGACGGTTACTGTTTATTAAGAGGAGTGGTGTCCCCATTGAACAAGTTTAAGATGAGTGTCCTATGCTCAATTTCACAACTATATGTTTGTTGTATGAAACAATAGACATGACGTTAAAAAAAAAAAAAAAAACCTGAATTGAACCTTCCAAAAAGTTTTTCACTAACAGAAAATAATATAAACTCCCATACTCAAATTTTGAAAACAATGAACTGGTTGCAAGCAATTTGCATGATTTAGGTATGAGAAATTGAATAATCTGGTAAAGCATGCCAAGTCTTTTATGTGTGATCTTAACTAAGTGGTTAACATGAGTCACAGAAGAAAAAGAAATATCTAAATGCACAACCAAATAACAAAAGTTATCGACTCTTTCTATTTATTCACCCGTCAAATCATAAATATGGAACTGTGATGAAGGGGCTTACGTGAACCTGAATTTTTATTTTTATTTTATAACAACTTATGTGACAGAAAACAATTATGTAAATTATTAAAGTCAGGTTGAATTGTTTTTTGCAAAACTGAAATATATTAACGAGAACTGAAAATAATATTATCATCAGCATAAAGAATAAGTAAAAGAAGTACTAACGGAAGGCACTGAATTTTAAAAAAGAGAAAACAGCAAAGGACCCAGGATTGACCCCCTGTGGTTCTCCACACTTAATCATATTTTTTTCCTGAACTAATACCATCCATCACTGAGAAATTAATTATTTCAATTACCCTCTAAAACCAGGACACAGAATCATCGGAAAACCCAGTCTAGCTATGGACCAAAGAAGAAGCTTATGATCAGCAAGGCCGAAAGCCTTGATCAGGTCCACAAAGACTGATGCCAGATGGAGCAACCCTATCAAGGGCTCCGTGGGCATAGTCAGTGAACACCACCAAGGCTGTCTCTATGTTGTACTTAGTTGCTGTGTCCTGGTGAGGAGCTCATACTTAGCTAGATGTTCCTTCATCTAATCGAACATAATCTTTTCAGATAAGAAAGAGGGAGTAAAGATGGTAATTTGAAACTAAATGAAGAGAACCAGATTTGTGTACAGGCTTAATGATTGCAGATTTCCAACACTTAGGTACAGCTCCAAAGGGAAGCAAATGATTCATAATACAGGCTAAAGGATGAGGCAGAGTAGCACTAGCCATTTTAGCCAAGCAAAAGTCAAGATAATGAGAACCAGTGCAATTATATATTATATAATTTTGTATCGATGAGTGACTCTCTCTGTTCAGTCATTTCTCTTGGCTACTGATATCCTTGATTGGAACAGACTCTTCCCATTGAGCCACAACATGTGTTTGGATGGAGAAAAGTGCAGTACATAATATGGTTGAGAATGCTTAATAACAGCATCTCAGAGTATTAAATAAACCAAAAATATTGATTAGCAGTTTTGCACGTGACAGTGCTAATGAGCTGTGAAAATACAAAGCACATGGCACAGATTGATCAACAAAATGAAAAAGCTTTATTTTTTGTTTTTTTTGAATGTGTAAACCTGAATTAAATGTTAAAAAAATGTTTAGCAGTCCTGTGCTATGCAGTTCAAAAAATGGTTACTGTCACCCTCTGATATGAGTAACATTTTGCTATGCTGTACATAAGTAATAATACCCGACAGGGTGGGCGTTATTGGGATATAACGGACCGCCCAGGGGCGTAATGAGGCCTGACGCCACAGACGGAGGGCCTTATAGCCCCTGGAAGGTCTGTTATATCTCATAACGCCCACCCTGGAGGGTATTATTACACTTAGAAAATGGGCCACTGTATTTGATGTTTTAATAAAATAATAATTTTATGTTTAGATGTTTAAATTCTTAAACATTTGCTTTAAAGTATAATAAAATAGTTCCTCTGGTTCTGTTTGCATGAGTTTTTGTTCTTGTTAATGTGGGATTCTTGTCCTTGCGGCGTCTGTAGTTTAAGCTTTTAACTTGGTTGTCATAGGTTACCTCCATGCTTGCCCCAGTTGAAGAAGTGGTGGGAGAAATTGTCTCCCATGAGAAACAAAAGTCGATTATCTTTTTTTTTGGCTTTGCTTTTGATTTTGCATTTTTACTGTGAGACAGTCAGTGGATTTGTGAGCGGGACAGATGCAGGGAAAATATTGGGTCTCGGGAGTTACGTAGTGAATGAAGTCAGGCGAGCCGGTAGCCAATACAAAAACATAAGTTTCAAAAAAAATTACGTTTTCATAACTGTGGCCAAGAAGAAAGCGAGTTAGTGTTAGGTTGTGAGTAGAAGTGAGGGCCGAGTTTAGAAAGCTGTGCGTGAGGATTTGTTAGGGGTACTGTGCCATGCCGACTGGGGAATCTCGTTAAGCAAGACAGAACAACATGGCGACTGAGAAGTTTCCAAATTCGGGATGCCCAAGAATAGCATAAGTAATGGGGTACCCTGAATTGGCGCTTGTTTTTTAGTGGGCGTTAAGAAATAACAGCCCAGGTGCCAGTCTGTTTCAGCCAGTCAGCAATTGAGTTTTCATTTACCCATTTTCTAACAGCTATGTAATACCTTGGCATCTTGTGCTACTTAAGAGCAGCTGACATCTGAGGTCTTGGGCAGCTTGCCCAGGGGGCTGATTAAGCCTGTTCTGAAATTTTTCAGGTCAGTAAGTAAAAAAGAAACTTACAGTTGTATGCCCAGCTTGTAACTTCCAAGTATGAGCTGAGTGGGTGCCGAGTGCTGCAGCGCCACCCCAAAAAAAGCACTCTGATGACATGAAGTAGGGGCTCAGGCTGCAGGCACACACATATATATATATATATATATATATATATATATATATATATATAAAATGAAATCAGGGAGGAGGGTCCTTTGCACATGCATACAGTTTCTTTGCTACCAGTTATATATGTATAGGACTATTATATGATATATATTACAGAACTTTAAGTATGACTTACCTGCCTGGAATGTGTCAATTGCTCTTTAATGGGCAAGCTGTCTAAAATATTGAAAACACAGGACTAAAACAAGAGACAATAAAACTAGTAAAACTGAATATCTGTTGTCAGGATGCAGAGCTCTTAGCGGAGGTGAGGCAGTCAGCTCCTGGTGAGGGGAGGTCTAGGCCATCTGGCATTCACACAGCTATTCTGGGTGGATCAAGGTGCAGCACTGGCTGTAAAGGCACCCACTTACTTACCCTCCTGACTGGAAGAAGAGTGCCATCATGGTGGCCCCTGATTGACAGGGTGGGGATGGGAAAATAGAAGGGGAAATTACTGGCAGATAAAATAAATGGAGAAAACATATATTCTGGGAATTTGCCAACACTGGAATAGAACATGCAAAACAGACTAGAGTATTGGTTCAGTACACGTATTTTATTGAAAGTGACAAATCCTGTTTTTCATAAAGGGATCGGATTCATATTTATCTACCTATATATGTATCTATAGTTTCTACTGTAAAAAAACAAAGACAAGGCGCTGCGTCAGCATGTGGTCTAAAAGCAAAACAAAATGGTTATATTAAATGCACGCTGAAAATAGAAAATAGAGTTAAAAATCTACGTTTCGACCTTAGGTCTTCTTCAGGAAGTATCTAAAAGAGAAAAAAAACAAGTTAGTGTAGAGGAGAGGTAAAATGAGAGAGATATATATGTGGAGAAAGAAGAAGAGGGAGGCTAAGGGAGAAGAAGTGATAAATGGTAAGATTAAGAGAGAATCTGTGAAACAAAAAGGTGATGATGGAAAGATAAAACATAATGGGAGAGAAAGAGCTGGGAAGTTCCCAGGTAGAGAGTGATTAACAGGGCCTTGTAAGAAGGCTGAAGGTGACAAATGTGTGAGAAGGAGACAGAAATGGAGACATATGGTAAAATGAAAAATAAATCAGTACAAAAACAAATTGACTTTAGGGGAAAAAGGGGAGGCTGAAAGATGTTAGTGGAAAATAAGTCTATCATTTAAACCAGAGGGCTGCTGGGGAGCAAGGGATGATCAGCTTGGCTTCCATGTTTTTTATGGTTAGTGTAACCCTGCAAATGGGGGTCCCAAAAGACTTCAGGAGCTTGCTTGAATGCTCCAAGCCTGAATGGTGTTTGGCATTTAAGCCATTTATCAGTGAGTGTTTTAGAACCTCTGGCACTGTCTCTTTAAGAGCTGTCTGCTTGCAGACATAATTAGTTTGTATGGGGGACTGTGTGCTTCTCTGTTTGAGTACCACTCGAACTGCTGCCAATTTACTTCATTTTTGCAGTCACTAGGAGTGCAAAGGGAACCTATCTGAAAGATGTAACTGTTTGCCAGAAATTATTTAGAGTAATAATGAAATTACAGTTTGTCTAACCTGCTTTCTTTGCAGTCAGAACTGTGTCTGCTAGTTCCCCATTCTAGTTTTGAACTGCTGAACTGGACCAATCAGTGTGGGGTAAGCTAGCTCTAAAATGGTGCCTTGGACGAATCAGAACTTGGACTCATAATCTGAGCCAGCCACAAGAGGATTGTATGGGCAGTGACTCTGGGAGATGTAGTTTAGACTTCAGTGCCTTTTGGACCAACAGCAGCAGTCTATTGTGAGTGACAGCCAATCCAGTCAAGAACTGGGAGGAACTCAAGAAGTGCCCAGTTTTGTCGGTTGAGCTTCAGTTGAGCTTTGGCAGTGAAGAAGGAGCCCTGTGCTTTTCAGTGTGCAGTTTTAGTCAAAAACGTGTGTAAGGCCCAGAGTTCGGTCTGCAGCTTGTGTAACAGCTTGTTAGGACTGAACTGGGTCCTGTGAAAAGAATCAAAGGATCTCTGAAGAGTAGAAACCAGGCTCACCCTGTAGAAGACTGGAAGAATTGCTGAAAATTGCACTCGGTCTGTCAGGAACTGAATCTGCTGTGTGTTCTCCCGGTATTGTGCAGTAATTGCATGGGATACAGATGCAGCCTGCCTGGTATAGTACTTTCTTTTATATGGATGTGTGAAGAGGTTTGTGTACCTCAAGTGAGCCCTGCTGACATTGAAGGACCCTATCTTATTTGGAGGTCGTGAGTACTAATTCAGGGTTGCTCCCTGTTGAATTGCCACATTAAATCCAAATGGAATTACTGTACTGCTGACTGTTTAATTCTCCTTTTCTCTGTGTGAAAGGGCCCCTACCAGCTGCCACGAGTTTGGACTAGCCACTAGGGCTTGGGTACCCAGGGACAGTAACTGATAGGATAGGCCTGTGCACAGAGCCATAGGTAGATTAATAGAGTGATAAGCTAATTAACCTGATTTCCCTGTCCTTGTTATATCCCCCAAATAAATCAGAGCTGCTTGTTTCAGCAAAGTTATACTGCCTGAGGTATTTGTCTATGTTAAAGTACTGTACTGTGATTGTTGCACTGTATCTCATTTCACAGGAGGTCCCAGTGCGGAACCAGACCTGGGGGTAAGTGTATACTGTGAAGGTAATTCTGATATATTGTGTGGGCCACTAGTGGGAAGAAAGGGGTTGCAGTGTCCCAGAGGGCTGTGACCAAGTTAGTTTAATATTGCAAACCCTGACCTCTGGGTGGAGGCACCCCATTGGATCCAGGCCCTCAACCTGTTAGTGGCAAATCAGGCAGGGTAGTAGCCCCTGGGATAGCGCCATCTGGGGTTACATCTTGGAGGCACCGCTGGGATTGTGTGCCTCTAGTGGCCATATTCACGAACCACTGTTAAGAAAAATGGGTACCCGACAGAAGTGGCTGTGCACCGGCTGGTGGAGTGGTGTACTGGGAGGAGATCGACCCCAAAATGCTATGCTTATCCTGGACATCCCCTGGGTATCAATACGGACACTGTGCAGGAGTACTTTCCAAGGTGGAAGGTTTACAAAACCCTGTGGTGGTGGGTCGGCATGCTAATCTGCTCACCCACACTTTCCTGGCCCTAGTAGAGTTTAAGGATCCCATAGATAGCTCCAAAGTGCCACAGACCATTACCCCAGAGGGACCCTCACTGCTTGGAGAGTGATAACTAAGGACAGTAAAGACCCGGGGAATCAGCCCCACCACTATCTGAAACTTTGAGGAGAAATTTGCTGAATGGTTGCTGGGAGAGGGAAACTGTGGAGGACTTGAAGAAACTATTCTTGCCACCTGGGGTGTTCCTCCCCAACACCCTCTCCTGCTCCAGTGCCCGTAATGGTGGCTGAACCAATGCAGACTCCTATTTCTGCACCTGCCATTAGTCACGACTCTTACCAGGTTGAGGATCTTCTCTGGCACCCTCCCACCCCAAGGGAGGATGACTGGGAGACCTGGATAGACTATGTTGCCCCAAGTGCTAGAATGGCAATGCTCGGAAGGTGAAAGCGAAAGAGGGTTAGTGAGAGCCTCCCGAGGTCCTGCCCTGCTACCATCCGTGCTAAACGGGCCAGTAACCCTGAAGACTGCACAGGCCTATCTTGAGGCCTTGGAGAATGTGTATGGGAGCCCAGATTCTGATGAGGACCTATGGTGGAGAGTAAGAGATGCACAACAGTACCAAGGGAGTTGTTGTCTGTGTATGTATCTCGGCTGGAAAAATTGTTGCAAGAATGCCTCAGAAAAGGTAGTTTGCCAGCGATTGAACTGGACGAACCAGGCTGGACAGGATCCTTAAGTCTGCCCCTTCTCAGAACTGCTGTTCTTCAGTTACACCTGGCAGATCGACTGGAATCCCACCCTCCTATGATGAGTTAATGAGAGAAATTCGGGGTTGAGAAAAGACGACCTCGGAGGGACCTGCACCAATAGCTGCGGCTCGACCCGAGTGACTGAGGGTGACCCATCAAGTGAAGTTCAGGGGGCAGAGGTTGGCAGTCAATGAGCCTGACAAGGAAAAGATATGTCACAATGGGGCGAACTGTTGAGAGAGATCCGGAATTCAAAACAGTCCCTTTATGAAGGCCACGCCTGCAAGAAATGGGCCCTGACCTATATCCGACTGCATCTGCTATGGGGGTGGGGTACCCACCCATGTATCTCCTGCTGATAACAGTCTCAACCCCGATTCCTGACCATGGAAGTGGAGAAACTGACGAGATGTCTCCAAATGCTTATCACGCCGCAGACAGAGATGGCACAAGGTTTCCAGTTAGTAATACCCCGCCCTGGCTCCCAGTGTGGCGCCTCGGCCAGCTCAAACTCCAGAAAGTATGTTTTGCTATAATTGTGGGAAAGATGGGCACATGAAAGGGAATGCCAGTCCCCAAAAGACACTGACAAAGTTGCATATAGGCTACAAGGAGAGCTTGGAGAAGAAATCAGTGGTTAAGAGGTGCACCATGATCCCAGTGAGGGCATCAAAATGCTAATTCACGCCCTTGTGTGCAAGGTCAGTTGCCCAGGCCCCACCACCGCTCTCCAGACTGGTCCAGAATAGTGGGTCCCTCCATGGAGACCACTGTAAAGGTGAATGGAGTGTCTACAAGAGCTATATTAGACAGTGGCTCCCAAGTGACAATTATGTTCCAAGATTGGTATCAGAAGCATTTGTCATGATACCCTTACAACCATTAGAAGGACTGCATGTATGGGGTTAAGTGAGAAGGCCTACCCCTATTCCGGGTATATCCGAATTTGGCTGTCTTTCCCCACCTCCGTGGCTGGAGTGGCCGAACAAGTAGAGACCCTAGCCTTAGTGTGTCCCCCACTGGACTGTATGATGGTGTCCCTTTGTTGATTGGAACAAATGCTCATATGTTCGGAAGGCTGGCACAGTTGTGTTATGAAAACAGGGGTCAAAGACTAGTAGAGCTTTAAGAGTTCGCTTTAATTAAGAAGGCCTATGAGGCACAGAGAGATGCTGAAAAACAGAACCAGAGGAACCGGTCGGAATTGTATGGAAGAAGGATCCTGAGTCTCTGATCCTGGCGCCAAATGCCCAGTGTACCTTACAGGAGAGTCCGTATCAGAAAGGATGTTAAGAATAAAATATTAATGTTGGATGCACCAGGCGATGGAAAATTGCCAGAGGGACTGCTGGTCAAGCCTAGTATTTTGCCCGCTAGAGCCCATGCTTATGCCAGAAGGGTAATGGTCCAAGTTCATAATGTGTCTGAAAGAGACATTCGAGTAAACAGAGGTTGCATCCTGGCTAATGTGCATTGTGCAGACACTGCAGTGCTACCCAGCAGCAAGAGTTCAGGAAGAATGACAGAGTAACGCTGACTTGTTTGATTTGGCGACTCCGCTGCCAGCTGAATGGAAAGTGAAGATCAGTGAGAAGCTTGCCCAGAGAGACCAGGTGTTTTCTTTAAAGGAATGGGATGTAGGATGCGTGCAAGGAGCTGAGCACAATATCCGGCTGCATGACGAAAGACCATTTCAGTGAGAGGTCTCGACGCCTGGCACCTGCTGACATAGATGATGTGAGACGGCATCTGCAAGAGATGTTAGCTGCTGGTGTAATACAAGAATCCAGAAGCCCTTATGCTTCCCCATTGTGGTAGTGAGGAAAAAGAATGGAACAGTAAGGATGTGTGTGATTATCGACCTTAAACCGCGCGGACTATCCCTGATCAGTACACAATGCCCCGCATTCAGGATGCTTTGGACTGCCTAAACGGGAGCAAGTGGTTCTCTGTGCTGGATCTCCGCAGTGGGTACTATCAGATCCCGATGGCCCCAGAGGACCGTGAAAAGACAGCCTTTATCTGTCCGCTTGGCTTCTATGAATTCATGAGGATGCCTCAAGGATTTCAGGTGCCCCAGCCACTTTTCAACGATTGATGGAGCGTGCAGTGGGGACATGAACTTACTAGAGTGCCTGGTATACCTAGATGATGTTATTGTGTTTGGCAGCTCACTGGAGGAACATGAGAGCAGATTATTTAAGGTATTGGACCGACTGGAGGACTTTGGCCTTAAACTGTCCATTGATAAGTGTCAATTTTTCAAACATCAGTAAAGTATGTGGGACACATAGTATCCACCGAGGAATAGAGACCACCCAAGTAAAGTTGAGGCCTTGACCACCTGGCCACAGCCCAAAAATCTAAAAGAACTGCAAAGATTCCTGGATTCTGTGGTTATTATCGCGCTTCATCAAGGACTATTCAAGAGTGATCCGCCCTTTACTTAACCTTACTCAAGGGTATCCCCAACCCACAAAAATACAAAAGTCAGCATCCTCAAGACTGAAAGAGTGTATTTTCATCCGAGTGAAGTATTTGGGGCCCGCTGGACCCTGATTGTGAGACTGCTTTTCATGAGATCATATATCAACTTACCCATGCTCCAGTGCTGGCCTATGCCGATCCAAGAAAACCTTACGTCCTGCACACTGATGCTAGCTTGCAAGGGTTGGGGCTGTGTTGTACCAAGAGCACGAGAATGGCCTGAGACCAGTGGCCTTTGCCAGTAGAAGCCTGACCCCATCCGAAAAGAACTATCCTGTACATAAGTTAGAGTTCCTAGCTTTGAAGTGGGCTATTGTTGACCAATTCCATGAGTACTTATACGGGGCTAAAATACTAGTAAAACTGACAATAATCCTTTGACCTATGTGCAGACCTCAGCTAAGTTGGCGCCACTGGCCATAGGTGGCTTTCTGCATTATCTACATATGACTATGCTCTCGAATACCGAGCAGGTCTGAACACATAGATGCTGATGCTCTCTCCGGAGGCCTGTTCCCCAGAATGATTGGGTCCGATTGGCAGAACCTGACATTCGGCACTCTGCCGGAAGTTTGACAGGGAGGAACAAATGTCCACGGACGCAGTGGACTGCATGGTGGATTGCTTGGGAGCCTCTGAGAATTGCATACCTGCTGCTTATTGCCACTTTTCTGCAATAGACATTGGTGCACTGCCTCAGCTGGACAATGACAGTATTCCGGCGGGCTCAATCCAGCGATCCCATGATCAAAGCAGCTTTAGAAGCCCTCTATGCAGGAAAAGATGTGTCCAAATTACTCCACTGATTTGAGAACTGCACTGTTATACAAAGAAGGTCCTAAGTTGAAACTGATCAATAAACTGTTATACAGAGAAACAGTAGACAGAGGGGACAAGTAGACAAACAACAACTAGTGCTGCCCACTGCCTTCGAGACTCAGTACTGAGGTCCTTGCACAACCACATGGGGCACCTTGGTATAGACAGAACACTTGACTTGGTGAGATCCAGATTCTATTGGCCTAAGATGGGGCTGATGTGGAGCAACACATTCGAACTTGTAGTCGCTACTTACAGAGGAAAGCTTTGCCCCAGAGGGCTGCCCCCTTGTTAACATCACCACCAGTGCACCCATGGAGCTGGTCTGTATTGATTTTCTAAGTTTGGAGTCAGATCAAAGAAATATCAGTAATGTGCTGGTGGTCACTGACCATTTCACGAGATATGCCCAAGCTTTCCCACCAAAGACCAGAAAGCATCCACTGTGGCCAAAGTACTTGTAGAAAACTTTTTGTTCACTATGGGCTCCACAAAGAATCCATTCTGATCAAGGAGAGACTTTGAGAGTCGTCCTGATCAAGAGATGCTTTCTCTGTGGGGAGTCGAAAGTCCAGAACCACTCCTTACCACCCCAGGGGACCCACAGCCTGAACGCTTTCAACCGCACTTTGCTAGATATGCTAGGCACCCTGCACCCAAAGGACAAGCCTAGATGGAGCCAACAAATTAGCACCCTGGTACATGCTTATAACTGCACCAAAGTGATGCCACTGGATTCTCCCCTACCGCCTGATGTTTGGAAGAGAAGCTCGACTACCAGTAGATGTGTGTTTTGGGGTCTCTCCTGATGGGGTTCAAGCTGACAACTATTTACAGTATGTGCAAAGTTAAAGGCCCAGCTAACTCATGCGTACCAACTGGCTCAAACCATGGCTGCCAAAAGAAATCTGGCCAACAAAGAAAGGTATGATAAAAAGGTGAGCACAGGAACTCCAGGAGGGAGATCGGTATTGCTAAGAAATCTGGGACTGCATGGCAAGCACAAGATTGCTGACAGATGGCACCATCTCCCTCACATTGTAGTGGGCAAACTAGATGATCTGCCAGTGTACAAAGTAAGGCCTGAGAATAATTCAAAAGATGTAAAACAATGCATAGAAATCATTTACTGCCCATTGGACAAATCTTAATTGAGTCTGAGCCCTCAGAAGATGCCCTCTGGACCAGTGACTAGAGCTGCTGCTAAGAAAAGATCAAGAAAGTCTGCACCTACAGAAGCAAAGTTAAAGTGTTCCCCTCCACAAGTCCCAGTTGAGCATGACTGTCAGTCCATATCGGAAGAAAGTGAGAGTGACTTTGAATACTATCCTTCTTACGAACTGAGTCAATTGTTTCGGGGCAATCCCCTAGTCCAGCGGTTCTCAAATGGTGAGGCCAGCCTCCCTTGGGAGGCCCCAACCTGTTCCAGGGGAGGCTCAAGCGAGTCTGAAAAAGTACAGTATTTAAATTTTGAGTTTTATGTATTTTGTGTGAAGAGATGAAGCAAACTGAAAGAGGCCAACAGTAGGTGAATTTTATGTATTTATTTACTAATAGGTGACAAGGGAAGGTGAATGAGCCAAAGCTCATTTCGGATGTACCCTGGGAAGGGTAGGTAGGAATATATTTCAAAAGGTAACTGCAAACAATCAAGAAATACACAATGAACAATAGTGCAAACAATATGAACAATAAATTGATAATGAGTGGTGGTCATTGATCAATTTGTAAACTGATGGCAGAACAGCCCAAATACAAGGGTTGAGCATAGAAGTGCTAAGAGCAACAGCAGGAAGGAAAAGTAATCCCAGAGAAGTTGCTGAGCAGCAGGGAAGGAGGGGAAGGCAAAGTATGTACGAAGATAATTTCATAAGAGGAAAGAAAAGTAGTCTGAAACCATGAAGGTACTGCAACAAGGGGTAACAATGGTTCAAGAATGAAAATAGTGGAGCAAGTAGGCTGGCCGGGGCTTACAATAAACTGAATAATAATATTTGTTAATTTTATTTATTTGTTATTCAGATAACACCTTTGAGCACAAGAGCTCTTTTTCAAAGGTTCCACCTCAGTATAAGACAAAGAACTGAATGTGAGCCAAGTACTCAAAGAGGTTTCAATTTATTCATGGTGTACTGTGCAAAGTACAGAATGTTATTTTTCCTTGGGGAGGCCCAAGATTATTTCAGTTTTTGGGGGAGGCTCAGAATCTTTTCCATGGATTTGGGGAGGCTCACTGTGACAAAGTCTAAGAACCATTGCCCTAGTCAATACTGGAGACAAAGCTGGGCCTTCTGGACTGTTTAAGCCCCCAGCTTCATCCCTGGAGCCAATGCTCCCAGAAAGTGAAGTGCAAAGCATCAGATCAGATGAAATGGAATCATTGTGCATGGTTGAACTGTTTGAGCTTTCAGGGGAGGAAAATGATAGATTGGGGCAGACTGGTGATACACCGAACAAGAAGAGTATTTTGAGTGCCCTGACAGTCCACTGCCAGTGTCCGAAAGCTCTCCATGCAGCCAAATGTTGTGGACTCAGAAACTGTAACTCCTGGAGCTGAAAGTGCCCCAAGTTCTAGCCTCTCTACCCCCATGGAGACTCCCTGACAAGTGTGGACAATGCTGAAAATGAGGCTCAGAGTGCAGAGACTATAACAGTTCCCCTAGAAAGACTGGTCGAGCTGTAAAGCCTGTGGTGCACCTCAGTTATGATTCCTTGGGAGGCCTGTGGACTTGCCTCTCAATGTTGCCCATAAAGGAGTGTATGTGTCCCCGAGCTCATTGCCCAAACTGAGCATCAGTGCTAACTCCAAGTTACTTGTGTTGCCCTCTAAGTATGGTGCCTTGCCCATCCAGCCCCAAGGTAACTGATAGGGAAGGGCCCCTCTCTTCAGGGGTTTCATGTACAAGAGGTAATAACTTGATACGGGTACAATGTGTATGTAATACTGTGTAAAGAGTGACGTACTGCAAATGTTTCAGAAATATGTTCTTGGTAAATGATATATTGACTGATGATTACATGTGCGAGCCTAATGCAAATGTATATGGTTGCAGTTGAAACTTATGGGTACTTGCTTGACGCTGATCGCCAAGCTTTCCCAGGCCAGGAAGGGTGTAACCCCCTGCAAATGGGGGTCTCAAAGACTTCCAGGAGCTTGCTTGAATGCTCCAAGCCTGAATGGTGTTTGGCGTTTAAGCCATTTATCAGTGAGTGTTTTAGAACCTCTGGCACTGTCTCTTTAAGAGCTGTCTGCTTGCAGACATAATTAGTTTGTATGGGGGACTGTGTGCTTCTCTGTTTGAGTACCACTCGAACTGCTGCCAATTACTTCATTTTGCAGTCACTAGGAGTGCAAAGGAACCTATCTGAAAGATGTAACTGTTTGCCAGAAATTATTTAGAGTAATAATGAAATTACAGTTTGTCTAACCTGCTTTCTTTGCAGTCAGAACTGTGTCGCTAGTTCCCATTCTAGTTTTGAACTGCTGAACTGGACCAATCAGTGTGGGTAAGCTAGCTCTAAAATGGTGCCTTGACGAATCAGAACTTGACTTAATCTGAGCCAGCCACAAGAGGATTGTATGGGCAGTGACTCTGGGAGATGTAGTTTAGACTTCAGTGCCTTTTGGACCAACAGCAGCAGTCTATTGTGAGTGACAGCCAATCCAGTCAAGAACTGGGAGGAACTCAAAGGAAGTGCCCAGTTTTGTCGGTTGGAGCTTCAGTTGAGCTTTGGCAGTGAAGAAGGAAGGAGCCTGTGCTTTTTCAGTGTGCAGTTTTAGTCAAAAACGTGTGTAAGGCCCAGAGTTCCGGTCTGCAGCTTGTGTAACAGCTTGTTAGGACTGAATCCGTCCTGTGAAAAGAATCAAAGGATCTCTGAAGAGTAGAAACCAGGCTCACCCTGTAGAAGACTGGAAGAATTGCTGAAAAGTGCACTCGGTCTGTCAGGAACTGAATCTGCTGTGTGTTCTCCCGGTATTGTGCAGTAATTGCGATCGGGATACAGATGCAGCCTGCCTGGTATAGTACTTTCTTTTATATGGATGTGTGAAGAGGTTTGTGTACCTCAAGTGAGCCCTGCTGACATTGAAGGACCCTATCTTATTTGGAGGTCGTGAGTACTAATTCAGGGTTGCTCCTGTTGAATTGCCACATTAAATCCAAATGGAATTACTGTACTGCTGACTGTTTAATTCTCCTTTTCTCTGTGTGAAGGGCCCTACCAGCTGCCACGGTTTGGACTAGCCACTGGGGCTTGGGTACCAGGGACAGTAACTGATAGGGATAGGCCTGTGCACAGAGCCATAAGTAGATTATTAGAGTGATAAGCTAATTAACCTGATTTCCCCTGTCCTTGTTATATCCCCTAAATAAATCAGAGCTGCTTGTTTCAGCAAAGTTATACTGCCTGAGTATTTGTCTATGTTAAAGTACTGTACTGTGATTGTTGCACTGTATCTCATTTCACAGGAGGTCCCAGTGCGGAACCAGACCTGGGGTAAGTGTATACTGTGAAGGTAATTCTGATATATTGTGTGGGCCACTAGTGGGAAGAAAGGGGGGTTGCAGTGTCCCAGAGGGCTGTGACCAAGTTAGTTTAACTATTGCAAACCCTGACCTCTGGGTGGAGGCACCCGCCATTGGATCCAGGCCCCTCAACCTGTTAGTGGCAAATCAGGCAGGGGTAGTAGCCCCTGGGATAGCGCCATCTAGGGGTTACATTAGGATCCCGGAAGCCCTGCTGAAGGACACAAACAGAAAGGTCATTGACATTGTGGTCCCTGGAGATAAAGTGGGATACAATGGGTTTAGCAGTTTCACCATTCCTGACCGCTCTGTAATGTTCCCTGAAACGGTCAGCAAGACGCCTACCAGTTTCTCCAATGTACATAGCTGAACACCTCCTGCAAAGAATACAGTACACTACATTAGTGGAGGTGCATGAGAACTCCTTGGTGATGTGAAAACACCTGTAGGCCCCCGAATCTCAGTTACACTGGAAATAAATTTGCAGGTGTAGCAGTGAGCCCTGTTGCAAGGTTTGGTACCTGGGGGAGGAACTGTTAGGAGAGGGTAGGCTGCTTTTTACCAGGAGATTGCGCAGGTTAGGTGGCCGGCGGTAGGAGGCAATAGGTGGTTCTGTAAAGGAAGCACCAATGTTAGGGTCAGTTTGCAAAATGGGAAAGTTACTAGTGATGATCCTGTGAAGAGAAGGTGGCTCCCAGCAGCCCTCTGGTTTAAATGATAGACTTATTTTCCACTAACATCTTTCAGCCTCCCCTTTTTTCCCCTAAAGTCAATTTGTTTTTGTACTGATTTATTTTTCATTTTTACCATATGTCTCCATTTCTGTCTCCTTCTCACACATTTGTCACCTTTCAGCCTTCTTACAAGGCCCTGTTAATCACTCTCTACCTGGGAACTTCCCCAGCTCTTTCTCTCCCATTATGTTTTATCTTTCCCATCATCACCTTTTTGTTTCACAGATTCTCTTAATCTTACCATTTATCACTTCTTCTCCCTTAGCCTCCCTCTTCTTCTTTCTCCACATATATATCTCTCTCATTTTACCTCTCCTCTACACTAACTTGTTTTTTTTCTCTTTTAGATACTTCCTGAAGAAGACCTAAGGTCGAAACGTAGATTTTTAACTCTATTTTCTATTTTCAGCGTGCATTTAATATAACCATTTTGTTTTGCTTATAGTTTCTACTGTGTGTGTTTTGCTTGTCAGAAAATGTAATAATCCCAGTAGTTTAAAAGCATGTGATATACTGGGGTTTCTGGTGCTGTTTACCTTTAGGTCACAAAAGGTCAGTTTACTCAGTTTATTCCATACACTTTGTTGCACCTTGTAGCTTCTTGATACAGTGGATGAGCCACTGGATTTCAGTTACACAGCTTCATTACTGGGGAAGAGGAGGATCAGTCTTTTAGGCCCTTTTCACACTGCACGATCCGAAACGGTTCTCGGGGGTTAAACCATTTCAGATCTATGCCAACACCCTTTGTATCTGCACCTATTCCACTTTGGGAAACGTTTTTAGGAACCGTGCTAACACCCTGATCAGACCTAGGCTATAGCACGCTTCCTGAAAACGCATCTGTTGATCAAATGTCTGTACTCACAATGCGAACAGTATCCGTGTTTGATCCGTGCTGCCACTGTTGTCTCTCTTGACCCCTGATCTGACCTACTGCGCTGTGCTACACAGAGCACGAATGCTGCCAGAAGTGCAAACTGATAAGCACGCTTCAGAAGAAACGTTTCATGAAGTGGATTGCATAGTGGGAGTGCCGAAGCACAGTTAGGCTTAATACGTTTTAAAAAAACGTTTCTCCTTACTGTGCTATAGTATGAACAGGGCCTTAGAAGTGGGAAGACCACTATGTACTGGGAATGAAAAATATGTTTGTATTATTTTCTGTCATGTTAGCAGAGTTCACCTGACAATAGTATGCCTGCAATGAGATATCAGTAGTTTTCCACTAGGTTGACCTTGGTCCAGTTGAAGTTTTGATCCATCATGCCAAAATCTGTTTTTTAAATTATTGTTTTAGTAAATATGAATGGAACACAGCTAGTGATACCACTTGCCATGCTAGCCATATGACATGCTGATTTATTAATCAATGAAAAGGTTAACCAGTGTCCACTTCAATATTGATTGACAATAATGCATTCTGTGGTCTGCATCAAAACTGTAAACTAAACGATGCATTTGTACAGTATAGGTAGTGATCTAGCAAAGGAGTATTCTGAAAAGTTTTAAAATGTTTCAAAAAAATGCACAGTTGCAGCTTCATTAGAAAAACATCATTTTGCAAAAGTATGCTGTTCAGAGAAGGGTTTAGCAGTTAGCATTTTTGCTTGGATTGCTCCTGAATTAAAATAGCTTCCATGTGTAACACTTTATATCATCATCTTGTTAAAAAAAAAAAACTTCTCGTTTCTACAGTAGAGGAATCTGACATCATTGACCTTGAGAAGCGTTATTGGCTGCTGAAGGCTCAGTCAAGAACTGGACGTTTTGACTTAGAAACCTTTGTCCCTTTGGTTTCACCACCCATTCATCCATCCCTGAGTGAAGGTACTGAGACTCTAATTGCAGTTATTTTCAGAACTTGTTTCATATGGTAGTACTATTTATATTTATTCATTCACAAATTAGGTGGCTGAGAGAGGCACACTGAGTTGATGCCAGTTTCCAGGTGCAACGTAGGGGGAGGGGGGGTTAACAAATGAAGAGCCAAATGCAAGATTCAGGCAAAGTAATACCAACAAGCAAGAATCAAAATAGCAAAAATACAGTATTACCCAATACTGCAAGGAGGAAATACAAGTAAAAATAATAATAAAGCACATTGTTAGAATGAAACTTGGAAATACAGGGTTGCACAAAAATAACAATGTAAGTAAAATATGATTACAGAAAGGAAAACCCGAGGGACACTAAGAGCCAAGGAAGTCCATAAATAAGTCGTGGTGTTTGGGGGGGGCAGGTTTGCCTAGGTGACATTCGGCGCAGACAGAGTGACCATAATGGGGAGAAAAGGAAGGGATGGGACAAAGGGGTGGAAAGATCTGAGGTCATAAAGAGAATGGGGTAGGGAGGGGGGTTGCGATTGGAGTGGGTGTGGTCAGAAAGAAAGGGAAAGAGCGTAGAGCTGGCAGGGGGTTGTTTCACGGGAGGGGGACTTGGGAGGGCAGATTGCTCAGCAGACGTTCTGGAGCAAGGGATAACGAAGGAACATGAGTCAGAGGAACGCAAGGAGTAGAAGGAAGGTAAATGGAAGAAGAGGTAGCAATGGAGGGAGCCGAACCAGAACTTAAAGAGGAATAATTCAGAATGAGAAAAGTGCTGGGAGTCGAGGGAGGAGTAAGAGAAGTAAAGTAAGAGGGAACAGTTATGAGTACAGGGAGGACACCTGAGGGCAAAATAACAGAAGGAATAGAAGGAAGTATCTAGCCTGGCCAAGGTAGATTTGGGGGTAGCAGTGAGATCTGCATAGCCAAACACCAGGAGGATCAATCTCCTGGCAAACGGAGAGCGGAAGGCAGGATTTGTTGCAGTATAGTATTATATAGGTATTTATAACAAGCAGGTCATTTGCTAGTTTCTATGGTATGCATGACTTAATTTTCCCAAACCTACTGTGCTGTTAATTTTAAGGTCTGTTTTGAGAAAAATTGTGTTTTAACTTCCAAGAGATATTTATTGAAACCATACCTCCCAACCCTGTAGCCTTTAAATTTAGGGACAAATTACCATAATCAGGAGCACAAGAAATGATTACCATCAGATGGTGGAACGTGCAGAATGGTACTATAATTACTGGTTGGTTGTGATTACAACCTAATACCAGCACACCAAAATCTCCATTACACACCCTCCATTTCACATGAGTGTGTGTAACTGAGATCAAGTCATGTTTCTAATCGGCTGTTGAGAAGTGTGTGGTGGAGTGAGTCCTTGCTTCCATAGGAACCAGCCATCTTGATGAGAAAAAAAAAACCCTGAGATTGCGATCTCTCTCAGACCTTAGACTTTGTCCTCATTTTATTATAAGGTTACTTGCTTTTTTTTTGCCGAAGGTTTAAAATGTTACATTAGAAAATTGCTCTTCACTGAACCTCTGAATAACGGAAGTCACTCTGATGGACTGAGCCCAAAACAAGCACTGCTTTCACCAGACTCTCAACAAGTATTTACGTATTAGTTAGACTTTTTCTGGTTAAAAATGTTATCTGTTATTCAATAATTAAAGTTTTATATGGTGGACTGCTAAGTTTAATGTTGTTTGCTTAATGAAAACAATCTTTTATTTTCAGCAGCCCACATTTTAATTAAAATATCAATATTTGTGAGAACAATTTATAATAAAAAAAAAATGATATGGGCAACCGGGATTAAACTTTTTTTTTTTTTTTTTACACACCCTTGGTGTGATATCTATAGAAACCATGTAACCCTGGTCTTGTGGTTTAAGAGGTATATCACACCTTGAGTGTGGAAAACAGAAAAAAACTTGTTACACACTGTTGCCCATACATTAGTCACTGTTACATATTCAAAAGAAATGGTTGCCACAGTAACAATCAAGAGTGAAGTTAGTGAAGGTTACCTTGGCAACTGTTTCTCCAGAAACTCACACAGCACCATTCTGTGCTCCCTACCAGCTGGTATGTGTAGTCATGTAAGTAGCTTTGTATTTTGGTTGTAAAGTTCTTTTTCTCTCTAAATATCCTGTTTTCTCTAAAATAACTGAGGAGTTGGAAATAGAAAACTACTGCAGCACAAACAGTATGGCACTAAAGGGAACCTGTAACAAGATTGTTACACGGGGAAAACAGCACAGGAGCATAATGTCACTAGCAGGAGAAGAGAAACTGTGTTGTATAAGAACATTTGCAACCGCAGGATTCCCCTTCTCCATACTTTTTTTTTTTTTTTTAATCTCCCCATTTGCTCACCAACCAGGACCTCCTTTGGCCATCACTAGTGCCACTATTTCATCCATTGAGGCTTCCTACCTGAATCTTGGAGCTCTGGACCACTAAGGATGCATCACAGGCCCCCTCTCCCTTCTGGGGCAGAGTTGCCTTCTGCTGTAGGGTGAGACTACTACTCAATCCATCCCATCCTGTGGTGGAGGTAAAGCCCATGGCTGTCATCAGGATCAGGTAGTAGAGGCTCGGTGCTGGATTTGGGGGGGTGGGGAGGCAAGACAATGCTTCGTCTGACTGGTCAGCAGCCAGTTTCCCCCTCCTTTTTTGCCTGTGGTACTGCCTTGGCCATCTACATGCGCTCCCGCATGCAGAGTGCTGAGTTTGCAGCTCCATCCACACTTTGAAACCAAGGTGTGCTGTCATCTAGCATCCACTAAAGGGCAATCAAGCACCAAGTACCGCCCCCCCCAAGAAGGCAGTCCCTAGGATGTTTGCTCCTTCATTCCTGGCTGGCCCTCCGATGACCCAGGCTTGTTCCTGAACGTAGGTCGTTGGTGTCACAAGCTGCAGTTCTACCGCTATACCAGCAGGCTGGCTGTAACTTCTCTGTAAGTTCTAAATATAGTATTAACTCTGGAAGCTGTTAGAATATATATATATTTTTTAATTTCTTTTATTTCTTCTGCTGACCAGTCCCAATCCACCAGCCCTGTCACCCCAGTGTCCACTGGTACTCATCTCATGGCTCTGAAGTGTCAGCTAGTCGGGTGCAGAACCTGTGGGGGACTGGCTTCCAACTTGCCAGTCGACAGGATTTTCATCCTCAATTTCTCCCGTCCCAGTATAAGCGCAGCAGTGTGCAGTGGTGCCGAGTGGCTGAGGCGCGCAGCACTTCCGTGCCGCACCGTCAAGCGTCCTGCATCACCTCCACCCCCCTGCTTTCTACAGAGCCGGTATACCAACCCACAGCTGCCTCTAGGGAACAGGCATGCACCGGTCTCCAGTTCCACCCCTCCCCGGGAGAGGACAGCTGTCCTCCGGATGCTCAATCATCACCCTCCCTGGCCAACCCCTGGCAATCCACTCACACCGTAAACATGGGTCGCTAGTGTGGTAGGAGGTAAGGCAGTGATATCTCACCCCTCCACGCCACTGGACTGGCTAGCTGTTAGTATAATTGAATGTAGTATAAGTAGTTACACAGTTAAGCATTCCATTCAACTCTTCCTGATTTTCAGGGTTGTCTCTGTTTTAACCTCTGTGGAGGCCTGTAAGGAAACAGTATATTCTAGTGGTTAAGGGCACTGAGCTACAAACCTGGAGCCCTGGGTTTGAATCCCATCAGCCCCCCCCCCACACACACTTTCGTGTGACCTTGAGCAAATCACTTAACTTCTTTGTGCTCCTAGGTCGCACCGGGAAACAAGTTTCATCTTGGTGTGCCTTTCCTGGTTAAACAATTTCCCCTTTCCCTCTGTGACAGTTCCACCACTTCAGCCACCTGCTGTGTTCCCCCTAGTGTTACATTCTCTTGTTTGCAAACTAGGGGACTTAGGATTTGAACTTGCTCTCTGGTAATGCCATTTCTGAAAACAAACCTTTGTTTACTGATCTCAAATGTCTGTATTCTTATAGTAAATCCATCCTACTTGACTTATAGTGTGATGGCAAGCTGTAACAATTTCATTGAATTTCATTGTACCACATGTAGGTTAATGGGGAACATCTGTGAATTTAAGAACAGTTTTGTTTTTAATGCAAGAAAATGTGCTTCCCCAAATCTAATGTGTTTTTTTTTTTTTGCAGGTTTATTTAATGCCTTTGATGAAAATCGTGACAATCACATTGACTTTAAGGAAATCTCTTGTGGATTGTCCGCGTGCTGCAGGGGACCTCTGGCTGAAAGACAGAAATGTGCGTTTACAAGACATGATTGATTAATTTAATATGTGAATTTATAAAAATGTGCTTATTTTAACTCGCACTGAATGTTGCATCTGTCCAGCTTTCAAAATGACTAAACACTGTCATGGTTCTCCAGGGGTATTACATGAAAACACAAATGGGGGTGGGGGTAGACAACGTAATTCTATAACAGGGAACAATGCCAGATAGGCTACCTGTGGCCTCGTGCATCAGCATACACTGGAGCAGTGCCTACATCTGCAGTTGAACACATACCCTGCTTATATTACAGCCCATGTAGGCAGGTAGGAAAAAAGAGAGAGAGAGAGAGCGCGTGCAAGGTAGAGAGGGAAGGACAGACTAGACAGATGAATACGCATATTAATATGCTGACATGAATTACGGATGCTTCTGTATAACAGCTGCATCTGTTTTTTTATGTTGATTACAAAGTATTGCACATATTTATGTCTGCATGTACAATACTGTGTGGACATTTAACATTGGCCAGATTTACACACAGTTCAGAGACAAAAAACTGGATTCAGCTAATTATCACATCTCTGCATCTTAAAGAGGAGAGAAGGGGTGCTGCCTGTTTTGTCCTCATTGGTAGCAAACCGCTGATTATCAGTGGATAAAGTACTTGGCAGCATTCATTTGACTTTCTGCCCATGTCGGCTACCAGACTGCTGTTTTTACCTGAAGCTTCTGTTGCTCTCCTTTTCTTTCTCTGAATAATTTTGCTTCTCCTTTCTTACTCAATCACTCTAGATATTTATCCTTCCTTCCTTCCTTCCTTCCTGTTGAGCCATATTTTTCTTGTATTTGGCCCCTACAGTGCTTTAATTGAAACAGTAAGGAGGACCAGGGCTCTGTTATGGATTGATGGAAGACATGGTAGCTTTGAAAAAGCACGGGCGGGGGGACTTCTGGTGATGTCATGCTCTCTGGCATATCTTAGATTAGGAGCTTCCACTGTGATTGACCTTACAACTTCCAAATTTCAGCCTTTAAATAGAAATTAATCTATCCAAAACACACGGAGGACACACAAAATGCCGCGAGCAAGGGACCGAACAAAAATTAAAGCGATTGTAGCGCCGGATGATGAAAGATTGTCGGAAGGCGGCTCAGAAAACGAGGGCTCCCGGGCCTCAGTGGCCTTGCGCTGTAGCGTGACTACATGTAGCCACGTCCCGGTAGACACTTTCCAGCGACAAATGGCGCAGATGCTCGCCGAGCTCCGGAATTTCCATAAAGAAATGCAATCTACTGCCTCGGGCCTCCGTACCGACATTAATAAATTGGAGAAGCGGTAAGAGACCACTGAGACTCAAGTCACCGAAACGGGTGGCAGGGTGGACTGTACTGAGAGAGCTATCGTGCAGCTACATCACAGTATAAAACAGCTCCAGCACAGGGACGATGATGCGGAGAGCAGGAATCGCCACAACAACATCCGGATTGCTGGCATACCTGAGGGAGCCAAGGGCTCTGATATCATCCAATTCCTACAGAACACGCTCTGTGAAGTGCTTGCCCTCCCGCCTCACTACACCCTGGAGTTTGAGTGGGTTCACCACACCCTAGGCCGGCTCCTGGGGCATGGCCGAGAGTGATATTGGCCAAATTCCTACGCTTTCAAGAGAAGGAGAGTGTGCTACATGCGGCATGGAAGAAGGGGGTGGTACTCCTTAACAATCAGCGGCTATATTGTGAAAGTGATTTCACCCCAGAGGTTATGCTGAGATGGAGGGCATACATCTCCATCATGAAAGCACTCAAAAATGCAGGCATTTGATTTAGGATGCCATATCCAGCAAAGAAGACAATCTACTTCAAGGATGGTACCAGTGACAGCGCTAGGGGTTTTAAAACATGGGTCAAATTAGACCCATAGGTGTAAAAAATGTGGGTCAAAATGAGAAACAACTGGGTCCAAACCTAATCGTAAGTAGAAATTTAATTAGTACAGAAGCTTAAATTTGTTGAGTGAAAATACTTTTCTGTTGTTTAGTTTTCCACCTTTCAGCTATTGTTAGAGACAGGTGCACCACTTTGGACCCACTGTCCTGTAGAAAGTGGGTCATTTCTGGGCAAGCTGCAACTTTTTCCCTTTTTGCCCTATCTAGCGCTGTCTCTGGATGGTACCCTCACCTTCAATTCAGCGACTGCAGCAATGGTGGCTTTGAAGTCTAGGAAGATGAACGTCCCCCAGCAGAGACCTAGAGCCGATACAGCTGGCCCCTCGATTGCAGCAAGACTTTCTCAGAAGATGTGGAGTGGTGGCCATCGCGAGGCAAGGTGCCATCAGGGAGCAGAGGCAATTCTGGACATTGTGAGCGCCCTGAAGGCACGACAGATCACCCCTGCTCCTGACCGTTTGGAGTCCTCGGACACCCCCAGATGAAGCTAAAGCCGGCTGATCAGAACAGCAAGTGTCTTCTCTGAAACAGACACTATTAACATAAACATACCACTGTTTGAATAAACAATTAAGGTTAAACTCGGGGATTCCTATGGGCGCAATCAGACACTGTTATAACTACATAAATTTCAGTTCTGGGGGTCTGTGGGGCCTTGTGTGGTTGACACTCCCTGCCAGCTCTGTGTGGCTGGTGCCCTCCCCTTGCCTCCCTGACGTTGCCTTGGGAGCGGTCAGTGCGCTTCCCTGAATGCCTTTCTCCCCCTTCTCTTGTGTTCCCCACTCTTCCTCCCCTCCACCTAGGACCAAGACCTCGCAGTGATCTCTGGATTGGGAATCTATTGGTGGGGGTCTGCTCCCCGGGGGGGGGTGCAGAAGCACAGTGTCGGTGCTGTCTGGTGACTTGGCTTGTCTATCGGGTGTGGGCTCAGTGCTATATGCTAATGCATGCGCGCTCGCCCAGCCTAGGAGAGACAAGCAGAGAGAGCAATATCGATCTGAGTAATTGCTCTGCCCCATATAGGATGAGGTGAGCTCCCCGTTGCTGAGCATTATTCCTGTATTTCAGGAGGGGGAGGGTGCGAGGCCTTTGTGGCCTGAACCCTGCTGTCTCAAACTTCTAACTTTACATTGAAGGGGGCCTTCTGCTCCAGTATGAGAGTGCTGAGGACTGAGGATGTCTCTGTCACCCATAGGTTTGTTTTTACCTGGGTCACCTTGGAGCCAGCCCGGGGATGAATTTAGACCCAGGCTTGCTGCAGCACACAGTGTTCCCGCCGTTTGTCAGCTAAGCTGCATATTTGCATCCCAGTTTTAATATAATAGACAATGCTGATTATTTCTCATAGTTAAGTATGTTATTACAGTTATCCACTGGGATGTGGGTTGTGGGGTCGGTTGGGGTTGGGGGGAGCTGGGCAGTTTGATGCTCTGCCCTTCAATAATTAGCCTGACCTTTCGGCTAAGGGCATCTCTATGAACTGCATAAGCCATGATGATAATAAGACAGTGACATGTTGTGGAGGAGGGTGTCGAATGGTGTGTGCTGTCTGCTCATCACAGGTACCCCGAAGTTGGATGGGGCCATGGGGGTCCGTGTGGCTGGGTTGGGGTTGGTTAGAGGGGCTGATTTTCTGCCCGCCCCCCACAGGGGCCACTGCGCCCGTGGTTTTGGTGTGCCGTTTAACTCCATAATTTAATTACTCCTCACTTCCTGTTAGAGGGGAATGATTAGGCCTGCCCACGCAAGATGACAACAGAGGAGGGCCTATGCTCTCTCTCTCTCTGTTTGCTAAGAGGGACTGGGGACTGGGGATACAAGTGGTTCCTGCCTTCCCCCTCTAGCTAGTAAGCCTGTGGACCCCCTGCCTAAAGAGCTACCCTTTTGCCTATTACACCCTCTCTAAGGTCGATCACTGCCTTTCTATGTGGCGTCCTATATGTTCCCCCTTTTTCATTTGTTTTTTACCTGTATCCTATTTAGACACTATAGATGTCTGGAGAACCCCCACCAAAGGGAAGATTCCTCCTCGGAAGGAGATTTCTCTCTCTTCAGGGTCTAGAAATGATCCTGCTCCATGGAAGCACTAGTTTTTGTTGTGCCGGCGTAGTGGCCCTGTTGGCCGCGTGTCGGAATTTGTTACAGGTTAGGTTTTTAGTACTAGTAAGTGTTGACTCCCTGTTGCATGTTAACTTCTTAAATGAAGTATATGTTGTGAAAGGATTGTATGAGTATCAGATTTGCTGCTGTTCTAATAATCTAGTCGACTATCATTATGTAAAGGGATCTAGAAAACCTCTGACAGAGGATCCTTGAGAAGATCTGCTCATTCGGGGGGGGAGGAAGGGAAATCCCTTGACAGCGTCTCATCCCAGTTCAGCTCTTGATCTCTCCGCACCTGAAACTCCTATCCCATAACTTAAATGGCTTAACATCTCCAGTCAAGAGATCCAGAGTTCTAGCATACTTGAGGAAGAGTAAATCTGATTCGATCTACCTACAAGAAACCCTTCTAAATTCTACAGAACATGTCAAGTTGGCACGGCTAAGTCGTGGTGAGGTTTTTTACTCCTCTAGCGGTAGAGGCAGACGTAGTGGAGTGGCAATTATAATACCCCCACACACCCCCTTTAATCCGGGACTGTGTTGGGCTGACCCTGAAGGTAGACTTATTATTGTGCAGGGCACAATTGGTGCCAGGCAAGTTACCCTGGCGAATGCATATTTTCCTCTGTGTCTCCCTGTCTCTCAACTGAAAACACTCTTGGATAAAATAGTTCAAATGACCAGAGGGACCCTCCTGTTGGCAGGAGATTTTAATCTCCTTCCAGACACTATTTTGGATTCCTCCAATCCACGTCCCCCAAGACAAACTGTTAACCAAAAACTCTTCAAGAGATTTACACAGGAGGTGGGCTGGTGCGATGTCTGGCGCCATACACATCCTCAAGCACGAAACTATTCCCCAGTACACCATACTTATTCGCGCATAGATCAAACCTATACCCAAATTGAGAACCTAAGCATATTACAGGATGCACAGATGGGTGACATAGCCCTTTCAGATCATGCCTCCTTAGTTACCACCTGGGACATGGGATTACAACCCAAAAATACCCGATGGAAACTCAACCCTTGCTATCTCCGGTCCAAACAATTCCAAGAATACCTTTTAGACAAAATTAAGGAAATCGTAGGAAATAACCCCCTCCAGAAGAATCAACCTCTGCAATACACTGGGACACAGTGAAATCTGTCCTCCGTGGACATATAATTCAGCACACAGCGGAATTAAACAAACAAAGAAGGGAGCAGAAGACCAAATTAGAGGACACATTACACTTTTTGCAAATGGCTCACAAACGGGGATACTTCGGTTTTCCCTCAACTGACTGGAATAGGCTGAATAGAATGAACGGTGGGTGGGCAGAGGGGGGCAGTGAAAAAGCAGGGATACTGAACGAATATTTCTGCTCAGTGTTCACAAAAGAGGAGGGGGATGTGCCTAATCCAATTAACAGAAGCACTCTTGATAGGGGGGGTTGATCCCAGTCCTTTCACAGAAGAAAGGGTTCTGCAAGAACTCCTAAAACTGAAGGTGGACAAAGCAATGGGGCCTGATGGAATTCATTCCAGAATTCTAAAAGAATTAAGGGGGGAACTAGTGAAACCACTGGCTACTCTTTTTAATAAATCATGGGAGGATGGTGTGGTACCCGAGGACTGGAGGAAGGTGGATGTGATTCCCCTTCACAAAAGTGGGACCAAGACAGAGGCAGGAAACTACATACCTGTCCGTTTGACCTCTGTGGTAAGGAAAGTGATGGAGTCACTTCTGAAGGAAAGGATTGTTGAGTACCTAGAGGCCAGTGGGGCACAGGACCCAAGGCAGCATGGGTTCACAAAGGGAAGGTCATGTCAGACGAATCTAATAGATTTCTTTGACTGGGTGACCAAAGTAGTAGACCAGGGAGGGGCTGTGGACATGGTCTACCTAGACTTTAGCAAGGCATTTGACACAGTCCCACACAAAAGATTAATAGTCAAATTAACCAGCCTTGGAGTGGGTCCCAGGGTGGTAGCCTGGGTAAAACATTGGCTGGACAACAGGACACAGAAGGTAATTGTAAATGGAGTCCACTCTAAAGAAAGAGGGGTTACTAGCGTGGTACCGCAGGGTTCAGTACTGGGTCCAGTCCTTTTTAATGTCTTTATAAGTGACATTGCAGAGGGACTGGAAGGAAAAGTATGCCTCTTTGCAGATGACACAAAGATCTGCAACAGGGTTGATACACAAGGAGGCGTGGAAAGGATGAGAAGGGACTTGGCAAGGTTGGAGGAATGATCAGAAGTATGGCAGCTAGGATTCAATGCAAAGAAGTGCAAAATAATGCACCTGGGAAACAAGAACCCAAGGGAAAATTACACAATGGGGGGGGGAGGTAGTAACAACAACAAAAAAGAAAAGGGACCTGGGGGTAGTCATATCAGATGACCTTAAGGTTAGCAAGCAGTGGGAGAATTCAAGAATGCATGGGACAGACATAAGGCAATTCTTGTGGGGGGTAGGAAGAAATAGGCTGTTGGTTAACTAGGATCTGTGGCCTATCCTGTAGGTAGGGAAATGGGCAGACTAGATGGACCAAGCGGTCCTTATCTGCCGTCAAAGTCTATGTTTCTATGTAACTGCAACACGTCAAGTCAGACCTTGATCGCTTAGCCTTACAACAAACAGAGATTGCCTTAACCTTTTTGAGACAAAGATATTACGAAGTAGGGCCTAGAGCAACAAGGTTATTAGCCTATCAGATTCAAAAACAAAAGAAGTCCTCAGTTATAACTACTATCAGACACCCTTCACATGGCCAACTTTTAACTAAGTTGCACGACATAACAGAGACATTCACTTCTTACTATTCCACTTTATATACTCCAGAACAAACCCCTACTGCCCAACAAATAGGTCACTATTTCCATCGTATTACCATGCCTAAACTCTCGGACACCCAGAGAGAAAGCTAGCCACTCTGATTACAGAAATTGAACTGACCTCTGCCTTAGCCAGAGCAAAAACCCTTAAGGCCCCTGGACCAGATGGGTACGGAATAGAATTTTACACGGCAACTAGATGCCAGGTCCACCATAAACTTTTGAGGCTTTTCAGTTCTATCCTGGAGGGAGACTTGCCCCCACCCTCATGGTCGTATGCAACCATCTCAGTTATCCCTAAGTCAGGAAACCCCCCCAGCTCTGTGGTTCCTATAGACCAATATCGGTTCTAAATACTGTCTACAAACTATTTATGTCCATCCTAGCCTACCGCCTAGATACATTTCTCCCCTAGCTTATAGATAGGGATCAAACTGGCTTTATGAGAACTCTATCCACCATTGACAACATTAAGCGCACCCTCCATTTGTCCCATAAGATGTACTCTACTAACACCCCCTCAGTCTTAATCAGTCTTGACGCAGAGAAGGCATTCCTGTACCAGGTTCTCCACAAAATTGGGATCCCACAGACCCTAATTAGGGTCATTCAAAATATATATGCGGCTCCCCAGGCTTGTGTGAAGATAGATGGACACCGCTCTAGGTATATCTGGTTGGGCAGAGGGACCAGGCAAGGCTGACCCTCTCCCCACTCTTATTCGCTTTATTTATTGAACCCCTCGCACAGTGTATTCGGGACTCACAGAGCCTCACTGGAGTTACTCTGGGGGGCACAGAGCACCGAGTTGCATTATATGCAGATGGTGTGCTACTTTACCTCCAGAACCCAGAAAAATCACTCCCAATAAGGTGGCTCTTGGATGAGTTTGGACAGGTATCTGGATACAAGCTTAACCTTACCAAGACTGAGATTTTCACATTCCACTACTCCCCGTCCCCCAACATACAAAACCGATTTCCCTGCAACTGGTCCCTGACTAAATTGAAATACCTAGGTATCCAATTATCCCAATCCCCAGCAGACTACTATAAAAATAACTGCACCCCTTTCACCTCTCAACTAAAACAGACCTGGCCGTGTGGAACACACTACCACTAAGCCTCTCCAGAAGAATAGAGCTAGTCAGAATGGTTGTCCTCCCCATGGCCCTTTATTTATTCCAGAACGTCCCCATTCCCCTTACAGACAAAACAGTCCAGATATGGAACTGCTCCATCTCAAGATTCATTTGGGCAGGGAAGAGGCTTAGAGTTCGTCTTAAGGTGCTCACGCTCCCAAGATCAGAAGGGGGGCTCTCACTTCCCGACCTTCGGCCTTATCACAATGCAGCTCTGCCTACACATTTGATGCCAAGGCAGAACGCCATAACTAGCCCACACTGGGCAGAAATTGAAGTGTCTCTTATTAATAATAGGGACTATTTCGGGAAAATACATGGGCAACGCAACAAACCTCTCCCTCCCAATCTCATGAACCCATGGATAATTCACTACCTAAACGCCTGGAGAATTATAAGGAGCTCACAACACCTAGAGCCTTTTATACCCCTTGTATGCCCCATAGCAAGCCTTAACCAGTTCATCCCTAACAGAATGGGTAATTCACTACCTAAACGCCATCTTAGTATGGGAAAGACTAGGCTTACTATACCTCTCACAGGTCACAACTCAGGGGAAAGTACAGTCCTTTATTGAAATTCAAACCCAATACAATTTACCCCGCAGGGACTTCTATAGATATTTATAGGTACGCCATTATTATGATTCCCTGCCTTTCCCAACCCAAACATTCGCACAAGTACCCCCTTTGATCAGCCTTCAAATCCAATTGAATAACTCCCACGAACAAAGACACCTACTCTCAGCATATTACCATGCCCAGAAAACTCAACAGCTAACCATTACTGATAATATAAGACTCCAATGGCAAGAGGAGCTAGAACATCCCATTACCCCTGAGGAATGGCAGAAAGCATGCCAATATGTTTCTAAGGTAACCAGCTCCCATCAGTGGCGTGGATACGCATGGAAAAACCTTATTAGATATTTCAGAACCCCTATAATTACCAGTCACTATACCCATTCTGGTTCAGCAGCCTGCTGGCGTCAGTACGGAGAGGTCAGAGTGACCCATTCACATATTATGTGGGCCTGCCCTAAACTTCAGCCCTTCATAATAGCTCTCCAGGCTAACCTGTGAGAACTCTTTGGTCAACAGTTTCAATTAACAGGAGAAATGCATCTTTTACTATTAATCCCTAGGGAACTCAGAAAACCCTCCATTAGATACCTTCTCCACCTCCTCCTTACGGCAGCCAAGAAGGCCATTACAAAGGTATGGTTAACCACAAAAATCCCAACTATTCAAGATTGGTGGCAGATAGCTAAACAGATATACTACACGGGACGGATAACTCATAACCTAAATGATCAAGGAGATCAATTTAATTCCAGGTGGGCCCGATGGCAGTTATATTACATGCTGCAAGACAACTCCTTTGTCCTATAAGTCCCACTATCTGGGGAAGAGAGGAGCTAAAGATAGCTATAATCTCTCATGGTCCTTTCTAGACCCCTATATCTGATTGCCCACCCACTACCCCTTCCTAATTCTGCTTCACCACCATAAATAACTCTTCTCCCCACTTTCTCCTTTCTCCTCTAGCAAATTCTGGGTTGAGGCTCTGCAGGGACCCCCACATATAATCTTCCCACTATACCCCCCTGCCATTCCCTTTCCCTTAAGCAGAATGATTGATGGGAAATAGGATAACTCTTTACATGCAAGAGCGTAGAAGGTGATGCTAATTAATATGAAATTTCTTTTTAAGCTGCAGATCAAATGGACATCTCAATTCAGTATTAATTGCCATAGATCGATCTCTCACAATGGGCATGGAGTAGTTCGGATTTTTTATCTAATTTATTAAAGCTAACGTAATAGAGTCCTCTGTCATAAAGCTATAAACCTACTGTACAAATGCTTTCTGGAAAAGATTCCAGTATCATATATAAAACTTGGATACTGTAAACAGTTTGATATGTCAACTATGTACGCTGAAAACTCAATAAAAATGAAATTATAAAAAAGGAAAAGCATGGGGGTGGGGCTCAGAATCAAAATATTGGGGCAACCCTGTTCCTATGCTTAAGAACTTCCGGAGAAACATGCAGTTGAGTATAATATTAAAATGAAAGTAAAGCAGGTCTTTTTTTTTTTTTACTTAATTGAACTAGCTTTTTAATTTATGTATGAGAAGTAAATGAAGCTTGACTGTAAATCGTGGAGCTGTTACATACAGCTTTCACTGTTCTCCCGGGATTTGCATTCTCCTTTAAGTTTTTATTACGTTGTAACTTAGACTCATAGCTGTACTGTACAGTGATGAAGCACTCTGTCAGTTGCACATCCTGCCATTAGTGTGTTGGGGCACAGCTGAAGTACTGCTGGGATGCTACAGATGGTATTCTCTTGAAATGTAACACACAGGGCTGAGCAACAGTTGCAAATTTTGCCCAAATGTTGCAAAATGTGGGAAGTAAACTTCGCAGACTTTACATTTGTAAATTGGTGAAAAGGTGCAAAGTAAGGGATTGGGAGATTTGTTTTCCTCAGCCATTATTGGAATTAGGAATATTTGCCACCCCTCCCCCACTGTTTCTGACTTGCATGTATGAAATCTGCATCTTCATGGAGAGAAAAAGCTTCCCAACATTTCGTTTTTCAGCTTTTTTTTGGTGTGCAAATCGGTCAACGTGCAGGGAAAAATGATGCAAATCTCACCATAAAGTCTTCCTTTTCTTCACAAAATTTAATAAAAATTTAACCGGGATGTTGCCTAAATTTTGAATGGAACATGAAAGACTCGCCCTACTTTAGTGATCCATGAATGCCTTAGTAGTATATGTACACATATCCCAGTGATACGGCAGCATAGTCTGCTGTTGTTTGGTGGATGGGTTTATGAGGGCCAGGTGTGTCGCATAGGTGAGACAGTTGGCTGCCAGTGGGCGCTGCAGCCCACCTGGCATTTGCAAACTTCCTTCCAGACAGTTATGGAGGAGCATTGGTATCAGTTGTGTACATAGCTACTTGGCTGCCCACCCTCCCAAACAGAGGAGGGGTACAGCCACCGTGACCCTGATTGTTGGGACTGGGGGCAGTGGGAAACTGGGAATAAACCAGCTGTGTATGCAGCTGGTTGGCTGCCCACCCTTTCGACCAGAGGAAGGGCACAGTTACTGTGACCCCGATTGTTGGGACTGGGTGACAATGGGAAAATGGTAGTAAAACGTCTGTTTTACATAGCTGCTTGATCATCCATCCTTCAAACCAGAGGAAGGGTAAACCTGATTGTTGGGAGCGAGACAGTGGGAAAATAGGGGGTAAAATAAGTTGTTACAAAGCAATTTACCCAAAATGAGACAACTTTCAAATGGACAAATGTTTTACATTGGATGTTGTTTATATGTACCCTTTAATGCAATCAGTTCCATATTCTGAATGTTGAAATAATTTTTATTTTACATAGGAGAAGTAATAAATAGTCTTAATTAGGTGACTTTCTCCACAGATTATCTGGAATATGTGAGCCCCTTATAGTCATTTTTATTGAAACTATATGGCGATGGATTTGTGCCAGATTAGGATAACAGCCTCATGCAGGTGCAGTGCATCCACTAGTTCGATGCACAGTCCAGCTCCTTGATCAGCTTTATCCGTAAATTCCTGCCCATGACTTTCTGCTGCAGTAGTTCTTTGAGCCCTTTCTGTTTTGTACTTTCTTTCATGCAGTCTGAAATGTTGATTTTTATGAATAGTTTAGCAAATGTTATTCCATTGGTTGGTCTGTAAAGAACAGTGTAAGTGTTTATATATACAGTATGTTACTTATTTAAAGGAATTTTCCGATTTAGTGTAGCTACTTGCACATTGTGGTAGCTGCCCTCAGCGCTAGTTAATCCAGCCTGGTTTAAATAATAAATTCTACTCCGTACCTTTGTATTTTTACTCGTAATTTTGTATTTCGCAATGCAGCCCGACCGGTTCTGATGTTCTTGGTAATCGTGACATGCCCCCGCGCTCAAGCACATAATGACATGTGAAATGAATGGGGATGGATTTTTCATTCAGTTTTAAGCTCAAGAATGACCCCTTAAAGATTAATGAAGGACACCGCTCGACTAATAAGTGTCTTGTTAGTCGAGCGGTGTCCTTCATTAATCTTCAGGTGGTCATTCTTGAGCTTAAAACTGAATGAAAAATCTGGCCCCATTCATTTTAGTTGGGCGCGCTCTTCCTGGTCATATGTCATTATGTGCTTGAGCGTGGGGGCGTGTCACGATTACCCGGAACTTCAGAACCGGATGGGCTGCATTGCAAACTACAAAATCACGAGTAAAAATACAAAGGTACAGAGCAGAATTTATTATTTAAACCTGGCTGGATTAACTAACGCTGAAGGCAGCTACCACAATATGTGAGTGGTAGCTGCCCTCAGCTACGTCGGAAAATCACTTTTAACATTTGAAAATGTTGCTGTTTTGAATATCAAATACTCTGCCTGCAGCTAATCCATTCCTGCACAGTACTCTTCTCCCAAACTACCTCACTGGAGCGCTGTCTCCCAGTGTACTCAATGTAAGTAATTCCTGAGACTTGCTAATTTCTTTCTTGTGAAAAAGGAGGTGCTGACTTTTTGATGTAGGTACCAAAGAGAAGTGCCCTCACATAAAGCGCTTCAAAGCAGGCCCACCCTGATGCCCCAGCCCCGGCGACCCAAGTTCAGGGCTAAAATCTGGGAGCTGTATCTGGAGGAAGGTAAGGTTGAGGCAGCTTCTGCTCAGCAGTGGCCCTCAGCTGGGGAGGACTGGTGGCAAAGTTCAAGCACCCCAGTGACCCCTGTGGTTGGACCAGGGAGCCTTCTGTCTCCACAGGGCTGTGCTGTGTGTGCACGATGCTGACACAAGCTGTACCTACGCAGGGAGGAGGCAGGAGGGCTTTGAAGAAAATGGGAGTTAAAATAAAAAAAAACAACGGTGCCACCAGATTGATGGTGTTTGTACTCTCGGGGCCTTGCCCCATGGACCCCCATCAGAGCAGGTGCAGTTTCTGCCGGACTAGAAGGACTGGAAAAATGGCAGAGAAGATTTCTTATCCTGGGCGCTGATATGAATGGAGCTGACGGGGAGGGGGGGGGCTGTGACCCTTGTCTTCCCACCCCCCACACACACAGCGTATTGGTTAGTTCTAGAGACGTGGATATGTTGTTCAATCTACACTGTCTGGCAGGTTCCTTGCCGCTTTGAATCTTGCCAGAAGGTCTTCAAGCTGGCTTCTCCCACCCACCCGGGTGGTAAAACCCTTGGCTCCGCCCCATGACACCAGGTCTTCCTTACCGCTTGGAAGCTCAGGTTCCCTCCTTAGCGCTCTGTGTTTTAGGCCTGGATCCCCACTCTTCGGATTTCCTGAAACTAATTTAAAAGTTTACAAGACTAAGGTCTTCGCCTTCCCTCGTGGCTGCGATGAACAAATCGACTCTCGGCTTCCGTCGGTGCCCTTGTGGGCAGAAGATGTCCCAGACCGATCCGCACTCCACATGCATCTACTGCCTGGGGCTTGGCCACGATTCGCAGGCCTGCAAATTGTGCAGATCTTTCTCAGCTTCGGTCTTGGAGGACCGCGCTGCCAGACTACTTCTTGGGTGCCCCGAAAAATGGTACCTGCCGGTCAAATCTGAGGAGGCCCGTTGGGTGGTGTCCGCAGCAGCAGGCTCCGCGGAGCAGTTGGAGCAGATAATCGCCCTCAAGGGGGAGGCGGCCCATTCTTCTTACTCCTCGGCCGCGGCATTTATCCCGCTCTCCTTGGGCTCCTCCTACACTGCTTCTTTTAAGGAGCTTTGTCAATCCCTCTTCACTAAGGGAGAAGGGCCATCGGGACATTCCAGTCGGTCCAGAAAGAAGGACTCTAAAGGTTAAGTCCCACCGTCGACGTTCGTGGGAGCGGGAGAGATCCCCTTCACCGGACTGTTGACTCTCGACTTTGGTCAAGGTTGAGGCTGAGGCTGCTGGCTTCATGGTGTCCCTGTCAGGTCAGCCGGCCGAGACATCTGTCGACGCGGTCGAGATTTTTCTCGACCTGTTGGATGGTTTGTCGACTGGAGAAGCTGACAGCCCTTCTTCACCAGTTCCCCCAGTGGTTACCGAGGACTTACCTGTGCCTCCTGTGCCGAAGTCTCCAGTTAAGGTCCCTGCACCGAAGGAGGAGTGGGTTTCCCCCGTTCCCTCGGAATCCCTGAAGGTCTCGTTCTCAGTCCTCTTCCAGGTCCAGCCGGTCCCGCCGGTCTCTGTCTCAGCACCATGGAAAGTGCCGTCGCCGCTCATCCTCTTCATAGGATAGGCTCCGGCGCAAGCTGCATCGGCGCTATGAGGACTTGATGTGGCAGCAACTTTTACTGACTGGTAACAAGCTGACTCCATCGCTTTCTCCAACCATTAAGTGGCTGTCACCGGAGTGGCTGAAACAACCCCTCGTGGTAGTCGAGGAGCCGCCCCTGGCGCTGGTTGTTCAGCCGAAACCGGCTGCTCCACCCATTGTGGTGGAACCTCCGCCTCCACAACTGAAGACTGGGGCCCTGACCAAGGATTCTCGGTGGGGTCAGGGCTTGCCCCATAGGTTGTCAGTCACCCTCACTCCCGATTGACCTCGGCGGGTGGAGGGTGGCTCAGGCGCTTGGCAGCTATTCGCAGACTCCTTGGAGTCTGACGACAACTCATCCCTGTTCTCCAGGCCGATTTGACCTGGAGTCTGCAGGGGGCCAGTTGGTGGGCGAGAGCCCATCCTCATTTTGGGTGTCGTCGACTCATCTCAGGAGTCTACTGGGATGCAGCTCGAACCCATTCAAAAGTGGGCTGCATCCCACGGAGATACTGGACCGAGGGGATTCCCCTACGGAGGCCTTTCCGGTGGCCGAAGCCATTGTTGGCCCTGCCCTGGAGTTGTGGCAGTGGCCAGCATCTTGTCCCGCGCCTTCGGCCAGGATGGCTTGAAAGTACGCAACCCTCACCGGTTCACTCTTCGGTTTCTCGGAGCACCCCTCTGCGGAGGGGTTAGTGACTGATAGCGTTTTCCGGTGTTCCGGGAACACTTGGGACGTGGACAAACCGCCCGATAAGGAATCCAAAAAGTTGGATTACTCAGGGCGGAAGGTTTACGCTGCTTCTTCCCTAGGCCTTCATCAGGCTAGCTTGGCCGTTCTGATGGCACATTTCTCGCACGCCCTTATGGGCTCCCTGGATGAGGTGATTCCTCATCTCCCGGCTGACCTTCAGACGACAGTCAAGCAGGTGCAGGATCAGGGAAGGGCAGTGGCTAAACAACAGCTCCAAACTTCATTGGACATTGGTGACTCTTGTGCCCGGTTAGTAGCGGCCGCAGTGGCCATGCGCCGCAGAGCTTGGCTGTGGATCTCCACCTTCACGGCAGACACTCAGCACAAGCTGGCAGACGTTCCCTTCCTGGGCACCGACTTATTTGGGCCTGGAGTGGAAGGCCATCTCCAGAGGTTCGAGAAGTCCAATGCCACCTTGGACTCGATCACGTCTGCCCAGAAGGACAGAGGCCGCCCACAGCAGCGTAAGCCCTTTCGCCCTTCTACTCCTGTGGCACGTCCGGCCCAGCAACACCAGCATCAGGGCCAGCAGGCTCACACTTGGTTCCCTAAGGCCAAGTCTGCCACTTCCTCTAGTAGGAAGCCTGGAGGCATGGGTCCAAGAGGTCCCTCAGTGGGCTCTTCCTCCAAGCCTGTCCAGTGACGGGTTGAGGGGTGTCGCCCCCAACCTCGTCACTCCTCCCCGGGTTTCCCCTGTGGGGGGATGGCTCCACCACTTCTTTTCTGCCTAATCCGCTATCACCATGGACCACTGGGTGTTAGAAGTGGTTGGCAGGGGTCTGCCTTTGGAATTCGAGCAGTTCCCTCCCTATCGAGCCGTCGCCCCATGGGGGGCTATGGGTTCCGCAGCCTCTCTGTCGGCTCGTCGAGCTGACATTGCCTTGCTCCTCCAGAAGGAGGTGATCAGTGAGGTGGCGGACCCTCCTCTAGACCCAGGGTTTGTGTCCAGGTACTTCCTGGTCCCAAAATGGACGGGGGACTGATGCCCCATTCTCGACCTGCACAACCTGAACAAGTTCATAAGGCCTCGCACCTTCAGGATGGTCACTCTTGCTTAGATCATTCCATCCTTGGAACCAGGCATGTGTGTCTTCCCCGAGCCAACAGTCACTCTAACGACCGATGCCTCTCTGATGGGTTGGGTTGCCCATCTGGGGGAACTCAGAGACCACTGCCTCTGGTCCCCTCAGGAGTCTCGATGCCACATCAACCTGCTGGAGCTTCAAGCGGTTCGACTAGCCCTCACCACCTTCGCTCCATTTGTATGGGGTCAGGTGGTTCAGGTCCAGACAGACAACACCACGACCATGTACTATCTCAACCGTCAGGGCAGGATGCACTCCTTGCCTCTGTGCAAGGAGGCTGTCCGCATCTGGTCTCTCGTGATCAGCCTGGAGGCGGCTCTCCTAGCCATCCATGTGGCAAGAGCCTCCAACAGTCTGGCCGATGCCCTCAGCCAGATAGGCGCTGCTTCTCATGAGTGGTCTCTCCTGCTGGAGGTAATACAAGATCTGTTCTCCCATTGGGGCTACCCTCAGGTGGACCTGTTCACCTCCAGGGAGAATGCGAAGCTGAAGCTGTTTCATGCCCGCCCTCCCCTCAGCTGGGCTCGCTGCAGGGAGTGCCTTCTTGAGGCCATGGACCCCGGGCCTCTGCTACGCCTTCCCTCCATTTCCCTTGATCCACAAGGTGCTTCTCAAGGTGAAGAGGGACAAGGCGCAGGTGATTGTGGTAGTCCCAGACTTGCCCTGCCAGTTCTGGTACCCAGATCTCCTCAGCCTCAGCTCCAGGCTCCCAAGGTGGCTTCCAGCCCGCCCGGACCTGCTCTCAGTCGACAAGGGAAGATTCTCCATCCGGACCTTCAGTCCCTGCACCTGACGACCTGGTTCCTGAGCGGTTAGAGTTCCAGGCCTTGGGTCTTTCTGACAAGGTCCTCAACGTCGTTGAGGCGTCCCATAAGGAGTTGACCAGAAAATGCTATGCTTTCAAATGGAAGAGATTCTCCATTTGGTGTCAGGACAAGTGGTTGGACCCTTCTTTCTTTTCCTTGGCTAGCATTCTGGCGTACCTGTGGTCCCTTTCTCAGCTACGGCTTCAGTCGACGACCCTTAAGGTGCACCTGGCAGCCACCTCTGCTTAGCGGGCGCGGGCCGGCAAGCAGTCGGTGGCGCAGGAGAAGGTGGTCGGGCGTTTTTTCCAAGGCCTTGATCACATATCCCCTCCAGCGTGAGAACCTCCACCTCCGTGAGATCTACTGCTGGTATTGGCTAAGCTCATGGGCAAGCCATTCGAACTGATGCACAGGTGTGACATCTCTCACCTATCGTGGAAGATCACCTTCTTGGTGGCTATCATGTCAGCCAGAAGGATGGGAGAGCTCCAGGTGCTTTCCATTGAGTCTCCTTATCTGGTCTTCCACAGGGACAAGGTTGTTCTTCGCCCCCACCCGAAATTCCTTCCGAAGGTGGTGTCAGAGTTTCACCTTAACCAGGTGTTGACTCTGCTGGTGTCCTACCCCAATCACACCTCGGAGGCCGAATATAGGCTCCATACTTTGGAACCTAGAAGAGCGCTGTCTTATTATAAGGAGCTGACGGCAAAAGTATGGGAGAAGTTAGCCAGCTGTTTGTCATCTACGCTGAAGCCGCACCTGGCAGACCTGCAGCCAAGCGGACGATAGGCAGGTGGGTCACCTCCTGCATAGATTTCTGCTATAGGTTGGCGGGCATGGAGCCTCCCAAAGGGATAAGAGCTCATTCTACCCGCCATACCACTGCTTCGGTGGCTGCTTCTAGGGACGTCCCTATCCAGGAAATCTGCAGGGCTCCTACCTGGAAGTCAGCACACACCTTCATTTCCCATTACCACATTGACCTAGAGTCACACCGGGATGCTGGTTTTGGGACCTCGGTTCTCCAGTCCTTATTCCCTAAGTAGGGGGTGCCTGCCTCCCTCCTCCTGGAGAACTGCTAGGAGTCTGCCAGACAGTAGATTGAACAGCATATCACGTCCCTAGAAATACAGGTTACTCATCTGTAACAGGAGTTCTAGGAGTGGTATATGTTGTTCATCCACACGACCCAACCGACCTCCCCAGCTTCGACACGCAACCTGGCTTCCAGCAGGCTAGATCTGGTGTCATGGGGCGGAGCCGAGGGTTTTACCACCCGGGTGGGTGGGAGGAGCCAGCTTGAAGACCTTCCGGCAAGATTTAAAGTGGCAAAGATTTAAAGATTTACAGATCACCACTTTGGCTTAATGACCTAAACCCTGCCATCTCCTCAGCTGACACACTTGGTGCGTTCAAAGCTAGGCTCCAGAATCATCTCATTGCCTCTAGCTCCTGTGATTGCTACAGCTAATTTCCCTGCCATCTTCACTATATCTGCCACCAGGATATGACACCTATCACTCCCTTCTCTCTTTTCCCAATTACATGCACCTCTAATTACCTACTAGCTACCTTCTACCACAACAAATGCCTCTGGCTGCCTACGTACTCACAACCACCACCACCCCCCATCTTCTGTTATAATGTCATTAACTTTTCTGATTGGTTGTTATGTATTGCTATTATGTTGTAACTATTTTGTATTGACTTCCATCACCATTGCTTGTCTTTCCTCTTTTTTTTTTTTAAATGTTAGTCTCTGACGTGGAGCCTTTGTAAAAGAGCCTTGGCTCAAAGGTATTGTAATCCTAGACCTTATAAATAAATAAATAAGGAACCTGCCAGACAGTGTGGAAGAACAACATATACCACTCCTAGAACTCCTGTTACAGGTGAGTAACCTGTATTTTCGGGGGCAAAGCCCCTCTGAGCCCCCCTTACCACCCCTCCTAAGACTATTGTACTACTGCTACTACTAATCGTTGCAGTGCCTACAAGATCATAGATGTCAGAGAGAATTTGTTATGATGTTGAAATCTCCTCTAATGACATAATAATCTTGTCCATCTAGCACAAGCTATGCCCCAGCCCCCCCCATCAGTGTGAGCGGTGGATTTAGCAATGGTTGGGCTTGGGGTGCACTGTGGGGGGAAGGGTACACCTCCAGACTTGAGGAGTGGGCAGGCAGAATCAGAGGAGCATAAGCTCTATAGAAAAAAAACAAAACAAAAGAGAACAACATTATAAGACATTTAATGGGGTGCTGCTGGCCTCTTCTGGCCCATTTCATGCTTTATGCATTATTTAATTCTCAGTTAAATGTTTTTGCTGATTTTGTTTTAATATTGCACAGTGTCAGAAATTTAATTGCACAATGTCATGTTTCTGGGCTTTCTGTTTTTATTTATGCTTTTTGGCCCCATATCTCCAGCCAAAGCCCTAGCCACCTACTGCCCCCCGCCCCCACGGAGCTTTGATTTATCTCCTGGGTGGGAGGAGGAGGCAGCCTGCTATGCCCCATCCAGTCATCAGGCGGGGTTTTACGGTGGCTGCTCATGGATCGGCTGGGGCTGAACTTTTTGTTACTTTGTTTGTACTGGTTCAGGAGGCATGGTATGCACAGATGCAGTGGCATAACCATGCCAGCATCCTCATGCCTCCCAGCCTCAACCGTTTGCCCCCGTAAACTGCCCCTGTGATCACCCAGGGCACTTGCACTGGGAGGTTACTCCCGGAGGATGGAAGCACGCAGCAGCCACCCAGTCCATCTCCCCTGGCCGACCCTCCAGCCATCCGAGCTCATTCCCGAACCCCAGGTCACTAGCGCCACAAGTGGCAGTTCTGCCATTGTGCCAGCCATGTTTCTGGGCTTTCACTGTAACAGAGTTGTGATGCCAGTTCACTGTTAGCTCTCTTAATATTAATTATGAAAAAGCAAATAGATAACTTTATTGCCCATGCAGTTTCAATACCTGGTTCACGTAAAATTATTTTTTTTTTGTAAGTTTTCTGAATTGACTTCCTGTACATGCAGCGTAAAGTTCTTTAACAGTGGAATCTCAATATTTATTTGTTCTTTTCAGTTTGTTTTAAGGTATTCGATGTTGATCGTGATGGTGTTTTGTCTCACACTGAACTAGAAGATATGGTTATTGCACTTTTAGAGGTCTGGAAGGACAACCGCACTGACATTATACCTGTAAGAAATTCAGTTCCTCTTCACTGCTTTTCTGTATGTAAAATTATGATGTCTTGTAAACCATTAGATGCCTATTTTTCTGTCTGAACTGATGGATAAGAATGCCTTGTTTTAGGACTCAAGTGATCTTTCAAGAATCCGTATTTTCCACAGTGTCAAACTGTTTGGTTTTTAGGGCTTGAGGTGCTGATTAAATGTTTGTCATGGCAGCTGGTGATGGTTTTACCTCCTGTGTTCATTCACCCTGAACTGGAGCCAATAACCATCTCTTAGAGTCCCAACTGCTTCAGTTCTGTTCATCCCACCGTCGAGTGCGCACCATCAGTTGCAGCATTTAGGCCTCATTTCTGTCTGTATTTCAGTCTTCTTGTTTTCCATGTAAGTTATGTCAGGTAAGAAGCCCAAGTCCTTGAAGTATTTGGGGTCACTTTTCTCGCAGTGCCATGCGGGAACAACATCACCCGCACCAACCAACATACACTTTTCTTTCCTCGGACCCAGCCACAATGTGGAGGGCTGCAATGCCTACTTTTCCCTCAACTGCTGGATGTTGGAACACTAGGCTCTGAAGACAGTATGGCATGTCCCAGACTTCCTGGGCTGGTCTTGGCACAGGAGGTTATGAGATAAGTCATCGGACCATCCCCCCCCCCAAACTAAATGCTCTCCAAAGACAGTTGAGATTCTAAGCTGTCCCACCCCAGCCATGTTGGGGTGGTAACAGAGTCATACTTGGTGGCATTGAGAGGATCTTGGTCCCTTGCAGGATCACCCACCACAGTCCAGTGGCCATTGGTGGAAGACCACCCTGGTACCATGGTCAATATGTTCTTTAGTGCCGACTGACATCGATGATGAGAGTTGGTGCTGACCTTGACTTCGGCACCACTTTTGGCACTGGTCAGTGCCTCTGGGCTGACTCCATTAGCTCTGTCAGGTGTGATGCCAGCTCTGCAGCTGTTGACACTACCAGCACCAGTTCTGGCTCCGAGAGTGACCCTGCACATGTGCCTTTTAGAGGACAGCCATTCATCATACAGCAAGGGGCACCGGCTTGAACCAGCTAGCCTCTAGGCACCATCAGCATTGACATAACCGGACTAGGAGGCCTTACGTGCTCATCCTTTAGAGCAGTGACACCAAGTGGGCTGCAGGGTCCTGGACTGGGCACAGGTACAGTAGATTCACAGGGCCCCCCAGCATCTCCTTTAGGTTTCTACCGCAGGTGCCTCAGTCCTGTTTAATAAGCCATAGAGACTCTTCGGCCTCCTAGGCCTTTGTCTCCACAGCAATTCCATGGTTGGAGAATGTGAAGCACTGGCTCAGGCAGACCTATCTGGTACTGTTTCCTGCAATTTCTCCTCCTCCTTTGCTCATGGCTTTCCAGCCTCCTCTTCCTTGATATCCTCCTCAGAGGACAATGAATCCTCTCTCTGAAGACATTTTGTGAGGGAGATACAGGAGTCACTATAATGGCCCTGTTTGATGGGAACCAATCTTTTTTTTTTTTTTTATCCCTCCTACCTACCCTCGGTGTCCACTTCTTCAGGCCGTTCATCCTATTCCAGCCCCCAAACTCAGGATCTGCCCCTTGAGTGCCTCTCCTTCTTTTCTCCACTTGCACAGCGGAATCTGTCCCAGAATTGGTGGTATGGATGGCTCGGAACAGTCGTCATCTAGGACTGCTGAGGGTTTTTTCCGTTTTTCTGTGGTCCCCCTTTTTTTCTCCAGCCCTCTGAGACACAGGTGCAAGGACGTACGTCCAGAGAGGTGACGTGCTGACGCACATCTCTCCCAAGCACCCAACAGCATCCCCCCTTCCCGACTCTGTTAGACGGAGCCGCCAACCCCTCGAGAGCCCGTGTTCCCACTGAGTGTCTCAGGACGTCGGGCGCATACAGCACCCCTGGTATCCCACCCCAGAGGGAAGAAAGCATCCGTTTGGGACACTCAGTCCTCCCTCCCTCCCCCAGCTGACCCCTGACGACCTGAGTCCGTTCCTGAACCCGGGTCGCTGGCGTAGCATGAGGTGTGGTGTCCAGCTCCTCAACCCTCAGCACCACTGGGCCGGCGAAAACCAGTCTTAATGCTGTGCCTGTGGGATTCTTGATGTTGTGCAGTCAGGACGCTGTTGTGATCCTCCCCGGCATACTGCATTAGGAGAGGCTACTGCAGTAGTCTGGTGGTGTCCCTGCTCCACTCCTCCTGCTCTTAGAGAGCCTTATTACCAGATAATTGGCCCCTGTTGGGTCTCCGGCAGAGCTCAGTCATCCTGCGCCAGGGTTGATGTCTGCTCATACTCCAGTTAGGAGCAGGTCTATTCCTGTGACAGGTCATCCCTCTCTGGGGTTGATGTCTCCTCGTACTCCAATTAGGAACTGGTCCATTTCCATGACCAAGTCGTATCTCCCTTTGGCAGACTTAGGACAGTTGGGGAGGAAGATTTTTATGTTGGCTAGGTCCTCCCTGACCATAGCATCATACCAGGTACAGATGGCAACATACTAACACTGCCTATGGTCTTGGTGCTCTCACCTGCATGCCACCACATATGGGCCAGCCTTGTCATTGCTACTAAGGATGTGCAGGCAGTGCAGCACCAGACCAAGGTATCTTACAATGCCTCCATGGTGGTTTCACACTCTGTAACATCTGCCACTTGCCTCAGATGGATGGCTTGGGTCTGCCTGTTCTATGTAAGTCCAGTCACCTGCTGTAAGGCCTTTAATGCTTTTTTTGGAGGAAATTCCTGTTTTCTCTGTAAAGGTGGTATTATTCCTGTTTTTTTGTCTGTAAAGGTGATATGGGAGTTGTTGAAGCCAGCTACCCCTTTAGTCTTTTAGGGTACATAATCACCTAAACAGCCTGCTGGGGAGGATGCACCTGGCACCCTTCCTCCTGCTTCTCCCCGCTGAGGAGTAAAGGCCCTAAACCTACTCAGTTAGGTATATACACCACCGTCATTAAGGGACAGCCTGCTACTCAACCAAAGAGTGGGGTTCTATGGAGAAGATTGATTTTTGAAAGATAGGAATGTTACTTATCGTACCTTCTGATTTTCAAGAATATCTTCTCCATTGAACCACACTCATCCACCCACTGTCCCCACCTCCCTTATATAGAAGGGTTTTTTGAAATGGGGATTATTGAACTATCTGGTCTGGATGCTTTGTAGATTGTGGGCTTTGGTTGTTTTTTCAGCCATACCCCACCTTCTCCCTGCTGCATATAGGTAATGGTTTGATCTTACTTCAAGAGGGTTCCCTCAGTAGGTCATTACATATAGGACTGGTGCCACCTGGCATTGGGCCGCACGGCAGACTTTTCTAGCAATCCCTGATGGGGGACCGCCCACTCTGCGTCATGTAACTGACGTCAGCGTGGCCGTATATAATGGGCAGTCCCTTCGCCTGCTCTCCAGTTCTTTCCCACCATCGCCTCCTGTCAGTTGCATTGCAGACTTCCATACAACGATCATCGTGTTAGTTTGTGCATCGGATTGTTTTTAACTTCGCTACATTTTTTTAATGAATTCTACATTTGCTTAATGTCTTCGCCCAAGAAAAAATGCTCATCCTGTGTCACGCAGATCCCTCATAAGGACGGTCATCTGAAGTGTGTGATTTGTCTGGGCCCAGAGTGCCAGACATTTAATCAGGCCACCAAAAAGCAGAGACAGCAGGCTTTGGAGGCCCACCTTCTAAAAGTCCGCCTAGCTCCGTTAGAGAAGCAAATGGACCGCATCAGAGTGTCCCCCTTCCGATAAATCCTCTCCCTCCAAGAAACACCACAAGGAGAAATCTCGAGAGCGGGAGCGCTTCACGGACCAACGTGAGGCCTCGTGGCCCTCGAGCAAGGCTGCTTCTCAGCCACTGCCTAAGAAAACTTCGGACGGTAAGTCTGAAAAATCTTCTATGGGTTAGTCAACCGTGGGCTCCTCCAACAGCTGCACCGCTATGGCTGCTAAGTCGGCACCTGGCGCCTCCGGGGTCCGCCCGGCCGCCGGCAAGACAGCTCCCCAGCCTTCGGGGACCCATCCAGCACCAGCCGATAAGTCAGCCAGGGGCTCCTCCCCCCGCCTGGCCGTCTCCATCTGGTAAGACCTGCATCTCTGATGGCCACTCAGGCGTGGTTCTCCCTTCAGGGCCTAACGGCACCTCACCCGATGTCCGGCAGAACCAGGGGGAGAATGCCCCTCTTCCCCCTCTTTCTTCACCCATACCCTCCCCTTCTCAGGCAGGTACCTCAGGCGAAGACAGTGCAGAACCCCTCAATGTCGTAGACCATTCCTCGGGGTCAGGTCCGTGCTCCCCTGATGGGGTCACAGGGAAGGAGACTCCTCCTCAGCCATCTGGCATTACGGTGGAGGTCCCTCCTCCTCCTCCAGGTGGGATCCCTTCGGAACTGACGTATATCCCGGTCCCGATCCCACCGTTGGAGTCAGCGATTATAATTCCAATGCTGGATACTCCGACGACTCTTCCACAGCCAGGGCCCAATGGTCTGCCCTAGCCCCCCGGCTCCAGCGCCAGACCTGGTCCTGCCATCGGGCCTCCTTCATCCGGCCCCGATTCCAACCCTTCTGATGCCGGATCCCCTTATGACACTGTATAGGGCGGTGCCGGTCCTGACATCGGTCCCCCTGACATTGGCTATCCTGACACCGGACCCCTGCCGATTTACACTACAGCGGGTTTGATGTGGTCGAACTGTCCCTCATTACCCCTTTGGGTACCCTGAGGACCATTTCCCGGCTGGTCCTCCTCCTGAGTGGAGTTCCTTCGGACAGTACTACCCTGGTTATAACCCCTACCACTATTTTCAGGGTTACCAGGGTTATCATTACCCACCCCCACCGGTAATGCCTCCTCCACCCCCTCAGCCGTGCAACCTCCTCCAGCTATGCCGTACTTCAAGACCTTAATCCAGTTTTGGTGGCAGGGGGCGTGCTCAGAGTTGGTGTCAAACCTGGAGACAAGACTCCCACTTCCACACTCTCCAAGGTCCACGTCCCCGAGGAGCTCTTCTCCATCCACGGTACATGTCTCAGGGATGGCACATCAGGACATTGCCCTTCCGGACATTCGCAATCTAGCTGACGAGGGGGCAGACGATAATGATGACGAGGATACCGATGAGTTGGCGGAGGATGCCTTGGAGGTACCAGAGGGTCTGAAAGGCAAGGTTCCTCCCAAGTTCCCCGAGGACCCTGCCTTCTCGGATCTTCTGAGGTCCATTAAAAAGATTTCTTCGACTGGGAGTCAAAGGATCAAGACCCCATGAGACTGAGACTAGCTGAACATCTGGACTTAGTCTCTGTCTCCTGTCCCCATTCCTCCCTGCATCGGACCTCACCAGGACCTCGCCTCTACAGTCTGGCAGATGCCTCATTCTCTCCCGGCTGTCCCCAAGAGGTCGGACAGGATTTACTGGGCACCAAAGGAAGCTCCTTTTCTTAAGATGCATCCTAAGGCGGACTCTGTTGTCATTTCAGCTGCTCATGATCGCTCTGCTGCACATGAGCACCTCTCCTCCAGACATAGAGTCGAGGCAGATGGACCAGTTCGGCAGAAAAGTTTATTCTTCAGCCATGTGTGTGCTGAGATCCCTCAACTATGTGGCCCACATGGTGTCACACCAAAAGGCTACCTTAGCCAGGTTAGAGGCCCGAGTCCAGTCGATGGAACCCTCGAGTCTCAAGGAGGAGCTTGCCAGGGATCTTCGCCTCTCTCGCTTCTCCTGTAGGCATGCTTTGCGAGCCACATATGACTCCATCGATTCTGTAGCTCGCACGTTGGCAACTGCCATCACCTTAAGGCGGCATTCCTGGCTCCGCATCTCTGGCCTCGCCAACAAGGTACAGTCTGCGATTCAGGACGCCCCCTTCCAGGGCTCGGTGCTTTTTGGTGGTGACACCAACGACATTATTACTGATCTCCAGGACAGAGGTCTTGCCCTAAGGTCAATAAGGTCCATGTACCAATCAGGCACTCAACAGCAGCAACAGCCCTTTTGGAAAAGGACCTGGAGGCAGAGGAAGCAGGCCCCGGCTCGGCATCAGGGCAAATGCAAGGTCACGGGTTCTGACACTCCTCTGCCCTCCAAGAACCAGAGATGTTCAGGAGGTCCCCCCCCGAACGTCCTGCCACTTCCTGACTCCCTGTCCCCACTAACTCCTCAGTCTCATGACAAGGAGCAGGTGGGGGGGGAGGTTCGCCCGCCGTGCACAGGAATGGAAGGCGATAACCTCCAATGCATGGGTCCTGCAGTTGGTGTCCGTCAGACACACTATAGAGTTTCTGGAAATTCCTCCAGAATCTCTGCCAAAAAGGTCTTCTTACTCCAGGGATCAGGCGGCTCTTATTCAAGAAGAAGTTCAAAGCCTCTTGCTCAAGGAAGCAATAGAGCGCGTTCCCCACCGGCAAAGGGGCAGGGGGTTGTACTCCCATTTTTTCCTGGTTCCAAAAAAAGATGGGCGACTTCAGACCCACATTCGACTTAAGCAGCCATAATTGTTTTGTCAAGTACAAAATGTTTAGAATGCTGACGCTCCAGAGTCGTCTTCCACTCCTTCTGGAGAATCATTGGTTGTGCGCTGTGGACATGCAGGATGCATACCTGCACATCCCGATCTTCCCCAGCCACCGCCGTTTCCTGCGGTTCCAATTCCAAGGGGAGCACTTCCAGTTTTGGGCACTTCCTTTTTGTCTGTCCTCGGCACTTTGGGTGTTTACCAAGTGCCTAGCGGTGGTGGCGGCCTCTTTATGCCGCCAGGGTATTGTGGTTTTCCCTTACCTGGACGATTGGCTGATTTCAGCCCCGTCCAGGGACTCTTTATTGGAGGCTCTCTCCTTTACCCTGGACCTCTTTGGCAGACTGGGGTTTACTGTTAGTATTCCCAAGTCATCCATGACACCGTCCCAGAGACTGCAATTCATTGGGGTGGTTTTGGATATGGTCTAATGCAGAGCCTTCCTTCCTCCAGACAGGGTGGAGACCCTGATCTGTCAGGCTTCGTGGGTGGCTTCGTCCAGCATCATCCCGGCCCAGGAGATCCTCCTTCTTCTTGGCCTGATGGCAGCCTCCATCACTACTGTTCCCCTGGCGAGGCTCCACATGAGAGTTACTCAGTGGTCCTTGCGGGTGCAGTGGGATCAACTCCTGGATGACCTGGACCATCCGGTCCTGGTGTCATCAGCAGTTCAGAAAGAATTGCTGTGGTGGAGGGACCACTGCAACCTTTTCTTGGGTCTTCCTTTCAGGAGCCCAGCTCCTTTGGCATCCCTAACTGCAGATGCATCGGACATGGAATGGGGAGCACATCTAGGGAAGCACTAAGCTCAAGGACTGTGGTCCAGCTTGGAGGCATCATTACACATCAACATTCTGGAGATGAGGGCGGTCTTGTATGCCTTCCAGGCCTTCCAGACCCTCCTTCCCAAGGGATCACTGCTGGTCCAAATGGGCAATGTGTTGATGGTTTGGTAACTGAACAAACAAGGAGGAACTCGCTCATAGCCCATGTGGAACTGGGTGGTCCAGCACAATCTGGCCCTAGTGGCTGTGCATGTTCCAGGCATTCAGAATGTCCTGACGGACAGTCTCAGCAGGTCTCGTACCCTAACTCACGAATGGGGAATAAATCAGGAAGTGGTAGAATCTCTCTTCCTAAGATGTGGGCGTCCGGAAATCGACCTTTTCATCTCCCAATACAACGAAAAACTTCCCAGTTTTTGCTCGCTCTTTCCAGGGCATGGTGCTTTATGGCACGAATTGCTGTCTTTCTCCTGGACAGGGAAATTTTTGTATGCCAACCCTCTGTTTTCCATTCTCCAGAGGGTCCTTCTCAAGTTTCAGGCAGAGAAGGCGAGGATGATTCTCATCGCCCCTCTCTGGTGGAGACAGATTTGGTTCCGGCTGCTACAGCAGCTATCGAGGGAACCACTGGTTCCACTTCCAGTGACCCACGACCTCTTAACTCAGGATCAAGGTCGCCTTGTTTATCCGGGGCCTAGGACCCTGCATCTTCATGTGTGGCTCCTGCAGACATAGCAGTTTCTCACTTTGGTGTCTCCTCAAGTAGCTCAGGTTCTTTTAGAGGCTAGGAAACCCTCCACTCGTTCCACCTATGCCATGAAGTGGAAACGTTTTTCCATCTGGGCGACCTCCAAGAAGTGGAACCCCTTTTCTTGTTCTGCCCCACAAGTCATGAAATACCTCCTTAATCTGTCAGACACAGGTCTGTCATATTCTTCCTTGAAGGTCCACTTTTTGGTCTTTTGCCCCCATGTCAAAGGGCAAAGTGGTTTTGAAGCAGTGCCTTTCCAAATGGTTAGGCAACTGTATTCAGTATTGTTACTAAAATTACGAAAAACCTCTGCCGGGTCCCATCATAGGTCATTCTACTAGGGACATGGCTGCTTCCGCTGCTTTTTTGTGGAACATCTCTGTGGGTGATATCTGCACCGCAGCTACTTGGAGTTCTGTCCACACTTTTAGTAAACACTACAGTCTGGACATTGCTTCTAGGGGGAGGGCTGGCTTCAGCCTAGCTGTCTTGCAGGGCCTTCTATCCTAGGCTGGGTCCATTCTGGTTCCCAGTTTCCATTGGAATTATTTTCTCCTCCTCCCTTGTTTCTCTCAGTCTCTCACTGGCGGGACTGCTTGGGACTCTGTCCTATATGTAATGACCTACTGAAGGAACCCTCTCGAAGTAAGATAGTACAGTTACATAGGAACTTACTGTAACAGTAGATCTTCGAGAGAGGTTCCTTCAGTAGGTCAGATTATCCCTCCCTCCTTCCCCTCATTTTATTTCTTACACAAGGATTCCAAATCCTGTTTGCTCCTGCTGTCAGGCCTCTTCCTGGCTCCGGCAGGAGAACTGGAGGGCGGGCGTGCGGACCGCCCATTATATATGGCCACGCTGACGCCGGTCACATGACGCTGGTGTGCGTTCCCCCGTCAGGGATTACTAGAAAAGTCTACTGTGTGGCCCGATGCCAGGTGGCGCCAGTCCTATCTGTAATGACCTACTAAAGGAACCTCTCTTGAAGATCTACTGTTACGGTAAGTTCCTACTTAACTGTACTTTTTTAAGGGCAATGTGTTTTTTTGTTGGTTTTTGTGTGTTTTTTTCCCCATGACTACCATGGCCCCACCCCTTCAGACTCTCATGCTGAACCTTCCTCCTGTCCACCCAGGGGCTGCCAGCTTCTGCCGCTTATCACCCATCAAAACCCATAGATCTGACCCGTCAGGCACGCCTGTTGATTCCGACTGATCCCCGGCGGAGGGCATAACCGGGGATGTCAGCAGGAGTTGCAGGAACAATCCATGCTGCGCAACCTGGGGCAGCATAGGGAAGCCTACCCGAGGCTGTCATCTGGGCTGTGGCAGCCATTTTTCTGTTTTTCCTGGTCCTGGCCACCCCTTCCCCTATTGGCTGCACACGCTTACGGCTGGCGGGGGGGGGTGCCCAACAGCATGTGGTCACCCATGTTGACATTGGCACTGCCACTAGTCACCATCAGGAGCCACAAAAAAATGATGCGAAAACCTTCCTCCCTCCCAGGAGGAGAGCATCCATAAGAAGCTGTTGGACCCTGCCTGCTGTCCGGCCTCTGCTCTTGATGTCTCGGGTTCAGGGCATGAACCTGGGTTGCCACCATGCCAGAGCAATCCCTCATGGCTCTGTGCCATGGATCTGGCTACAGGGCCAATGTGTTTTGACTGTTTTGTGCCCTTACAGTCAGAAGACTGGAACACCAGTCATGGTAGATCAGGATTCCCCAGTGTCTGAAAATATAGGGCAGTGGCAGTGGTGATGAGGTCAAAAGGTATATTATTTTTTCCAGACCTCCTACATGCACTGTACATGTGCATATGTGGATTTTAAGTAAAATATAGTGCACTGTTATCAAAACAGGGGTAGCAGTGCAATAAAGGATGACAATGAAAGACAATTTTAGAGGATTTTATAGAGAAATAATCAGTAATGCATAAAAATATAGAGTGGTGGTAAAAAAAAATATATAGAGTGGTGGCCACCACGCTGTAGCTCAGGGCATTGAGAACTGTTTGTCCTTGTTCTATCCTGCAGTGTGTGTACATCTGTATGTGTATTATATATATAGTGTGTGTGTGTATTTATATATCTGTATATTTATATCTGTATGTATATTTCTCTCTCTCTATGTAACAGATAATCTACTACAGGGTGTGTGGTTGTGCTCTGATACAGGTACGCCTTGGTGTGTGTGTGAGGCATGAGGCCGCAGGCCAAGTGCATTCAGCCACCCAAGGTGTGCATATTTCAGAGCACGACTGCATGCCCTGTAGTGGATTATCTGTCTTATTAAATGGCCAAAATCCTGGTCTGGTGGCGCTGAGGGTTGAGGCACTGGACGCCACACCTCGCGGCTTGCCGGCGACCCAGGTTTAGGAACGAGCCTGGGCTGTCGGGGGTCGGCAGTGGGAGAGAGGATTGAGTGTCCAGGGGATTACTCTCCTCTCTTGGGGGGAGGGAGGGAGGCTAGTTGTCCCTCTCACTGACTGCCCTCTGGCGGTGGCTAGAGGGCAGTATGGGTTGGGAGGCTCGAAGCCGACATCCTTGTGTCGACGGCTGGGTGAAAACAGGAAAAGTAAGCCTGGCAGGCTCAGTGATGGTCTGCCACTCCTGGGAGTGGTCCCCTGAATTCTGGATTAGGGTTCCGGGAGGGGGGAGAAGCCGGCGACTTCCTCCTAGCCCCGCCGCAGAGGAAAATCCATGGGGGGACTACCAGGGGCCGCCTAGCGTGGGAGCGGTGGGACCGGAGAGAGAGAGTCTCTCCAATCGGAGGGCCCTAGCTGCCTGCAAGGGTTCAGGGAAAAAAACTACAAATAAAACTAATAAAATAAAATGTCCAGAATTATTTTGAAGGGTAATAAAATAGAAAGAAATGCAGGAGTGCAGTTGTGGGATAATGCATGGTCATGTGATGGGTTTTGTCCAGTCGGGAGACAGCATTTTTACTGTTTTTTTCTCCCCCATTTTACAACTATATAAAAATATACATAAAAGAAAGTATTTATGGGCTAGTCCATGGCCCCACTGAAAATACAGTAGGTTCCACTTTTGTGCTGTTTGGATGTGTGAATGTTCCGGTTGTGTGCACACATTCAAAGGTTCAGATTCAATTATTTTATTTTATTTTTTTTTGGTTTTTTAATACTTCTTTTATTGAATTTTCATTTTACATGAAGAACCAGCACTTACAGATCTTTATAGCACAGCTTTCCACAGAGTTACAATCTTGAATGTGTCTCCAGTAATCATATTGTTCAAAATATTACAGAACTATTTACCACGTTCTACAAACTTTGGGCTACAGGAAAACCGGTCAGGCTTCACATAGTAATTAATTTCACTTTGCAAAAAGATTCTAGAGCGTTTGGGTAAAGATATTTAACATCCAGTCCATATATACTTATACAGATCCTTAGTCTAAAAAAGAAAGAAATCAATTTATATTTTAGATACATCAAGATAGGAGGGATAATACATAAAAAAGGAGATAGAAAGAAAAAAAAACATATAATTAAAATCTAACTTAAACAGTTATTGAATCTTATGCTGATATAATTCCCATTTAGTCCATCTGGGATAAAAACCTCTGTCTTATTTTGTAAAGCAAATGATAGCTGCCTGCTATGCTGGATACTGAGTACTATTGCTTCCCAGTCCGCTATGGTGGGTGGATCTTCTTGTAGCCACTTTTTTGTTATCGACTTATAAGCTGCACATAGGAAGATTGCTCATAGGTATAAAACTTCCCTACCTTTGACCGCTTTGGGGGTTATATCCAGTAAAAGGTGTGCAGCAGAGAGTGGTAGAGCTAGATAAAGGAGGTTTATTATATTTATTGAATTTTGTTGATCCGGTAGGCCACTGGGACTAATTCCCTTTTCAGGGGTGATGGGGGGGATACAGATGGTAAGCAACTGAAATTGAACACAATTAAGCTGTTGGTGGTATTTTTAATGAATGGAAATTTGGCCAGGACACCGGAAATCTACTCTTTTCGATAAGTGCCATGGGATCTTTAACATCCACCTGAACTACCACCAATCCAGGCAGATGGGACCTCGGTTTAATGTCTCATCCGAAACACGCCACCTCAGAAGTGCAGCAACCCCCTCATGCTGCACTACAGTGTCAGTATTGGGATATTAACCCAAGTGCCAGGTGTGGGAACTGAACCCACTGCCCTCTGATCTCTTGGCCTCAGAGGCAAGTGTGCTACCTACTGAGCCACTGACACTGACATGGTAAGAGATAGTACTCCAAAAACCAGGCAGTTTAGAGCATTCATAAAATATATGGGCATGGGAGGCCTTCTGGGAAACGCATCTCCTCCAGCACCCCAAAGAAGCTCCCGGGCTCCTCCGGGCTGCCACAGAGGGTACAAGAAAGAATCTAACTCGTACCTTCCATACAAATTCCCTCCATGACGGGGAAGAGGAAGTGGTCCAGACCCCCTCCATACCTTGGGCCAATCAGCTATGCTTATGACACAGTTTAACTCCTTTTCCCAACTTGTTTTTACTTGTTCGGTATGGTGGGAGAGAAGATGTATCAATGATCTATATATATATATATATATATATATATATATATATAATGGATATAGCTTTCTCCCCTGTTGATAAACTCCAGATTTTTATATACGGGGTTGGATCCTCCCGTATCTGTGATCTGGCACTCTCTATTCTTAGTTGTTTATTAATGTAATCCCTTAGTTGGTAGTAATACAATCTATCTCTTTCTATCCAATGGAATGCCTTTTGACCCTCCTCAAAACTTATTACTGTGCTTCCTCGAAGCAGCTGCCATAGGGCTGCCAGACCCCGGAAAGCTTGATTTTTGTACCATGTTATGTGTTGTTTAGGGGTAAACTGTGGGGTTTCTGTAAATCATTGATATTTCCAGAAATGTTGGTGTAGGCTCCTATTTTGTGTCCCCCTCTGCCAACCCTCCAATACCACTGCACAGACTGCTGGGAGTAGCTGTCTCACCTGCTTAAGAAGTATATGATTGAAAAGGCTGGCCTGGATCGGGAAAGGTAATTGTCTGGTTAAGTCTATTGATTTCCAGAAAGCTTGGTATTTTCTATTTCCCCACAACAGAGCTAATCTCATTTGGGAGACTACCCAGTAGTGTGAAAGAGATGGCAGTGCCACCCCTCCTAGCTCCTTCGGCAGATGTAACCTTTGCTGTTTAACCCGTGGTTTTTTGTAGTCCCATAGGAAAGTACTAAAAGTCTTTTGCCATGATAACATTTCCTTAGGGGGTATGCAGCATGGAACACAGTGAAATAAATGAAGAGAAGGTAGGCAGGGCCCACAGCTCAGCACCATGGACACGGGGGAAGGAGGTGTGCACTAGTCCCTTGCCAAAAGAAAGGGTCCTCAATAAGCTCAGGGTGGACGAGGCAATGGGACCTGATGGCATACATCCCAGGGTACTAAAGGAGCTAAGGGTGGAACTAGCAGAGCCATTTTCATAACTGTTTAGTGAGTCTCTGAGCACAGGAGTGGTCCCAGAAGACTGGAGAATACTCATGTGATCCCGCTCCACAAGAGTGGTAGCAGGGGGGAGGCAGGGAACTACGGACCAGTCAGTCTTACCTCAGTAGTGGGCAAGGTTATAGAGGCACTCCTTAAGGAAAGGATAGTGCAACACCTGGAATCCATAGGAGCACAAGATCCAAGACAGCATGGGTTTACAAAAAGGAAGGTCCTGTCAAACTAATCTCATAGATTTCTTTGACGGGTAACCAGAGTGGTGGACCAAGGGGGAGCAGTTGATGTCACCTACCTTGACTTCAGCAAAGCTTTTGATACTGTTCCACACAGAAGATTGATTAATAAGCTGGGTAGGCTCGGGGTGGGTCAGAAGTTGGTCAGCTGGGTGGCAAACTGGTTGACGGGCAGAAAACAGAGAGTGGTGGTAAACAGAACAGATGCAAGTCACAAGTGGGGTACCTCAGGGATCAGTCCTGGGGCCAGTCCTCTTCAATATCTTTATCAGTGACATTGCAGCTGGACTCTAGGGTAAGAGGTTTGTCTGTTTGCAGATGACACCAAGATCTGCAACAGAGTAGATGATCCAGATGGGGTGGGCAGAATGAGAAGAGATCTGGATAAACTGGTAAAATGATCGAAAGAGTGGCAACTGGAGTTTAACGCAAAGAAGTGCAAGATCATGCACATAGGGAAGAGAAACCCTGAAGCCATCTATTGGCTGGGAGGGGAGTTGCTGGCAGTCACAAGGGAAGAAAGAGACTTGGGCATCATCATCATCATCATCACCGATGACCTGAAATCATCCAAGCAAACTACTAAAGCAGTAGGTAAGGCTAGGGGGATGTTGGGGTGTATTAGTAGGGGTATCACAAGTCAGAAGAGGGAGGTAATAATCTCTCTTTACAGACACTGGTTAGGCCCCATCTGGAGTACTGTGTGCAGTACTGAAGGCCACACCTTCACAAGGACATTAACAAAATGGAGGCAGTCCAGAGAAGGGCAACCAAAATGGTGCAGAGACTGCATCAGAAAACATATCAGGACAGATTAACGAAGCTCAATATGTTTACCCTAGAGCAAAGGAGGGAGAGAGGTGATATGATCGAAACAATCAAACACCTTAAGGGCATTAATAAGGTGAAAGAGTCTAACATGTTTCAATATAAGAAAAATAGCAGGACAAGAGGCCACAGCATGAGATTAGAGGGAGGCCGATTAAGGGGTAATGTGAGGAAGTTCTTTTTCACAGAAAGGGTGGTGGATGCATGAAATGGCCTACCTCAGGAAGTGGTGGCTATGAATACAGTGCAGGGCTTCAGACAGGCATGGGATAGGCATAAGAGAGCAATACAGATGAGTATGAATAAATAGGCCATTGACAGAGCAAAAGCCATCGGCACATTCATAAGGTAGAAAAAGAAATGGGCAGACTGGATGGGCCTTGCAGTCCTTATCTGCTGTCAACTTCTATGTTTCTGTAATAGACGGGGAAGTGCATTCATTTTTAAGGACATAATACGGGTATAGAATGATAATGGGAGGGTGTTCCATTGCCTCTTATCTTGTTTTAAAGTTGCTATCAGTGGTGTATAATTGATAGAGAATAGTTGGGATAATTCCTTGGGGATTCTAATCCCCAGATATTTGAGAGCTTGGAGATCCCATTTAATATTAAAAAGATTTCTAACCGCTGATGTAAGGTTATGATTCAAGGGGGGGACTTTGGTTTTACTTACATTAAGGGTATATCCAGATAATTCTTTAATTTCTTCAATTTCTGGAATAGGACAGGCATTGAGGTATCTGGATTGGTTAAATATATGAATACATCATCAGCAAAATGCGCTAACTTGTGCGCTGTGCCTGCTAGGTGTATACCCTGAATGTCTGGGGAAAGATGGATATATTGGGCCAGGAGTTCGATGTAAAAAGCAAAAAGTAGTCGGGACAGGGGGCACCCCTGACGGGTACCTCTAAATAAGGAAAAACTATCAGAAATATGGCCGTTAGAGCTGATATAGCCCTGTGGGGTCTTGTAAAATTTAAATGTCAATTCAGAAAACTGTTCCAGGAAACCAAAGGAGGCAAGGACCCCACCCAGAAAGCACCAAGAAACCTTATCAAATGTTTTTTCTGCATCAAGGCCTAAGAAAAGGGCAGGTTGTTGCTGATTTTGGATATGTTCAATTAGATATATGGTTATACGAATATTGTCTTGGGCTTGTCTGTCTGGGATAAAGCCACATTGATCCATCTGAATTAAGTTGGGGGCAAATTGCATAAGTCTTCGGGCGAGGATAGAGGACAAAATTTTATAGTCAATATATTTAATACAGAAATGGGCCTATAGGAAGTACATCGGGTGGGGTCCTTGCCTGGCTTCGGAATAACCGAAATTATTCCAAGAGGGAGGAATCACTCCATCCTGTGTAGTAACAAAGGAGAACACTCTATTTAATATAGGGGAAGTTGTTTTAATAAACATTTTATAGAATTCCCCTGGGAGGCCACAAGTTCCTGGGCATTTCCCTGTTTTTAGTTGGCCAATCTCTTTTTCTATTTCATTGGTTGAGATTGGGGCAACTAACAAAGTTTTCTGAGTCTCCGTTAAGGTGGGTAAATGTAGGGATGTCAAAAACGTAGAAGTGTCTTTTTCCTGACTACTGTCGGGGACGAATATTACTGGGTGTAATATTCCAAAAATGCCTAAGAAAGTCCTGAAATAGTGTTCCTCACTACATTAGATTGTTTTGTTTATTTTAATTTTTAGAATAGTAGCTCTAGTCCTCTGTGCCCGCAGGCGCCCAGCCAATAGCATAAAAGACCTAGGTCCTCCATCATAGAACTTTTGTCTGAGGAAAACTAGTTTTTGTTCTACTGAGCAATCTAAAATACTGTTCAGTTCTTTTTTTAATTTGGAAAGCTCTTGGGTTCATATTTTATTTATTTTTATACATTGTTTTTCCTCTAATTCCTTAATATGACGTGAAAGGGGGTCCCTATGTGCCTTCACAAAAGAGGAGGAGGAGGGGGAAGTGCCTAATCCAATTAACAGAAGCACTCTGGATGGGGGGTCAATCCCAGTCCTTTCACAGAAGAAAGAGTTCTGAAAGAACTCCTAAAACTAAAGGTGGACAAAGTAATGGGGCCTGACGGAATTCAGCCCAGAATGCTAAAAGAGTTAAGGGGAGAACTAGTGACACCACTGACTACCCTTTTAACAAATCATGGGAGGATGGTGTGGTACCTGAGGACTGGAGAAAGGCAGATCTGATTCCTCTTTTTCCAAAGTGGGAGCAAGACAGAGGCAGGAAACTACAGACCTGTCAGTTTGACCTCTGTGGTAGGGAAAGTGATGGCATCACTTCTGAAGGAAAGAATTGTTGAGTACCTAGAGGCCAGTGGGGCACAGGACCCAAGGCAGCATGGATTCACAGCAGGAAGGTCATGCCAGACAAATCTAATTGACTTCTTTGACTGGGTGACCAAAGTAGTAGACTATGGAGGGGCTGTGGACCATGGCCTACCTAGACTTCAGCAAGGCATTTGACACAGTCCTACACAAAAGATTAATAATCAAATTAACCAGCCTTGGAGTGGGTTCCAGGGTGGTAGCCTGGGTAAAACATTGGCTGGACAGCAGGACACAGAAGATAATTGTAAATGGAGTACACTCTGAAAAAAGAGGGGTTACTAGTGGGGTACCGCAGGGTTCAATACTGGGTCCAGTCCTTTTTAGTGTCGTTATAGGTGACATTGCAGAGGGACTGGAAGGAAAAGTATGTCTCTTTACAGATTACACAAAGATCTGCAACAGGGTTGATGCACAAGGAGGCATGGAAGGGATGAGGAGGGACTTAGCAAGGAATGGTCAGAAGTATGGCAGCTTGGATTCAAGGCAAAGAAGTGCAGAATAATGCACCTGGAAACAGAAACCCAGGGGAAGATTACACAATGGGGGGGAAGTAGTAACAACAACAAAAATGGAAAGGGACGTGGGGGTAATTCTGTCAGATGATCTTAAGGTTAGCAAGCTATGTGAGAAGGCGGTAGGAAGGGCTTGGGGGATACTGGGATGTATAGGGAGAGGCATCACCAGCAGAAAACAGGAAGTTGTTATCCCTCTGTACAGACAGTTGGTGAGACCCCATCTGGAGTACTGCATCTAGTTCTGGAGACCCCACCTCCGCAAGGACATAGACAGGATGGAGGCAGTCCAGAGGAGGGCAACTAAAATGGTGCAGGGTCTGCAGGAGAAGCCATAAGAGGAGAGACTAAAGGAGCTTAATATGTATACCCTTGAGGAAAGAGGGAGAGGGGGGGACATGATAGAAACGTTTAAGTACCTAAGTGGAATCAGCAAAGTCCAAGAGGGTAGCATCTTTCAGAAAAAGAGATGTGCAAGAACAAGGGGACACAATTTGAAGATAGAAGGGGGACGACTCAGGGGCAATGTGAGGAAGTATTTTTTCACAGAGAAAGTGGTGGACGTATGGAACAGCCTTCCTGAGGAGGTTGTGGGGTCTAAAACTGTGGGAGAATTCAAGAATACATGGGACAGACATAAGGCAATTCTTGTGGGGGGGGGTAGGAAGAAATAGGGTGTTGGTTAACTAGGATCTGCAGCTTATCCTGTAGGTAGGGAAATGGGCAGACTAGGTGGGCCACGCGGTCCTTCTCTGCTGTCAAAGTCTACGTTTCTATGATCTTCCCGGACATAAAGTCTCCACCACTCATTCACACTAATGGCAGTTCGCCAGAGGTGCTAGGACCCAGCGGGAGCAAACTTTTTCAGGAGGGCTGGCGCCGAGATGGAGCCGCGAGGAGCAGCACGGTGAGCCCCAGCGTGTGCGGTAATGACTATCTCGGCATTGATGCTCCAACTGCCTCAGTTCCTTTTTTCCCCACCATTGAGTGCGCTTCAGTGACGATGTCGCTTGCCCACCGGGAGTTAAACTTCACTAGCAGCAATTGTTCAGTTTATTGTTTTGTAGCCTTATTTCGAATCAGTACCGCTTATATATTTTAAATTGTACAACAGAAGTCTTTAGCCCTCCGTTGACGGAGTTGACCATGATCGGGTCAGGTGACGGTAGGGTGACTTCGTATGAAAGCTGTTCAGTCAGCTGGGATGGGTCTGGTCTGCCGCCCTCCCCGGAGGGCAGGTCTGACAATGGATGGTCCAGTGCTCAGGGGGGATGGGCGGTCCCCCTGAAAGCACAAAAGGAAACGGTCCCATTCTCGGCACCGTTTGGCCTAGAGTTCTTCTTCGACACATAGGTCGAAAAAGAAAAGGCATCATTCAGGGTCACCCTCTGGTATGTCTGCACGTAGATGGTCAGTTATTAGGGCCAGGCACCGGTCTCCACCTCTTTCTGAGTTGCCGGTTTCTGTCTCTGGTAGCCGACCTCCTCGACACTGGAGCTCTTCTCTGCCTATTGGAGGAGCCTCCGATGAGCAGTTTCACCAGTGGGCTGCTCTTATGGAGCAGTGGGCTCGGAGGTTGGTCCAGTTGCCTGAGCCGGTCACTCCTACGCTGAGGCCTTTGGGCCATTGGGCTTTGGAGGGATGGGTAGGATGGTTGGGCCTTCCTAGCCACACGGCGCCTTCTACGGTGCCGTCGACTCCGCACTCCAGTCTTGATCCCCCTTACATGGCTGCGGTGCAGGGGTCCACACCGATGCCTCTATCTCCTGCCATTCTTCCCTCTTTTACCTCAAATCGCAGTTTTCTGACCTCTGGGACTCTCTCGGCACCGTCTGCGGTGCTGCGGGCTCTATCGGCGCCGTGGGTTCTGTCGGCATTAGGGGCTCTGTCGGTGCCGTGCACGGTGCCGGGGGCTCTGTCGGCGCCGTGTGCTCTGTTGGTACCTGCTGGTGCCTCCCTCCTTGTACTCAGCGCCGTTTTCCTCTTCGGGGCCAGGACCTGGGGCAGCACCAACCAGTCTTCAGGGGTTCTCGACCCTGATTCTTTCTTCTTCTGTTATTCCTCCTGATTTTTACTCCTTTCCTGTCTACGCAGTCCCCCCTGGACTGTCAGGAGATGATTGTGAGCCTCACCCAGATCTTTGTCTGGGTGATGATGTTGATGACACTGCCTTGGGAGCAGGGATCAATCCTTCTGCAGAGCCTGTGGTTGAAGACCTTTCCTTTAAGTCTCTGCTCAAAAATTTAAATTCTACTCTTTCTCTCCAGAGTACAGAAATCAATCCTAGGAGGCTTTTGCTACTCCAGTACCTTCATGTCCCAGAGATCCCTATGGATTTAACTCCTCTGGTACAGCCCTCTTTCGAGAACCTCTCTCAGATGGGGCCTGATGGGATTCACCCAAGAATTCTAAAAGAACTAAGGGTAGAACTAGTGACACTGCTGACTGCTCTCTTTAACAAATCATGGGAGGATGGGGTGGTACCCGAGGACTGGAGGAGGGCAGATGTGATTCCTCTTTACAAAAGTGGGAGCAGGACAGAGGCAGGAAACTACAGACCAGTTAGTTTGACCTCTGTGGTAGGGAAAATGATGGAATCACTTCTGAAGGAAAGAATTGTTGAGTACCTAGAGGCCAGTGGGGCACAGGACCCAAGGCAGCATGGATTCACGATGGGAAGGTCGTGTCAGACGAATCTAATAGATTTCTTTGACTGGGTGACCAAAATAGTAGACCAGGGAGGGCTGTGGACATGGCCTACCCTAGATTTTAGTAAGGCATTTGATACAGTCCCACACAAAATATTAATACACAAGATAGCCAGCCTGGAGTGGGTCCCAAGGTGGTATCCTGGATAAAAATTGGCTGAACAACAGGGCCCTTAAAGTGTAGTAGTAAATGGGTACACAGTGAAGAAAGGAGGTTACTATGAGGGTACATGAGGTTCAGTACTGGGACCGGTCCTTTTAATGTCTTTATAAGTGACATTGCAGAGGAACTGGAAGGAAAAGTATGTCTCTTTGCAGATGACACAAATATCTGCAACAGGGTTGATACACAAGATGGAGTGGAAAGGATGAGAAGGGACTTGGCAAGGTTGGAGGAATGGTCAGATGTATGGCAGCTCAGATTCAATGCAAAGTGCAAGGTAATGCATGGAAACAAAACCCAGGGAAGTACACAATGGGGGTGAGATACTGACAACAGTAAAAATAGAAAGGGACCTGGGGGTAATTGTATCAGATGACCTAAAGGTGGGCAAGCAATGTGAGAAGGCAGTAAGGAAGGCTCGGGGGATACTGGGATGCATAGGAAGAGGCATCAAGAGTAGAAAATGGGAAGTTGTTATCCCTCTGTACAGACAGTTGGTGAGACCCCATCTGGAGTACTGTGTGCGGTTCTGGAGACACCATCTCTGCAAAGACATAGACAGAGTGGAGGCTGTCCAGAGGAGGCACCAAAATGGTGCAGGGTCTGCACCAGAAGACATACTGAAGAAAGACTAAAGGAGCTAATAAGATGTATCCCTTGAGGAAAGAAGGAGAGGGACATGATAGAAACTTTAAGTACCTCAAGGGAATTAACAAAGTCAAGAGGGTGGCATCTTCCAGAAAAGAGATGTGCAAGAACAAGAGGGCTGAATTTGAAGATAGAGAGCAGCTCAGAGGTAATGTGAGAAAGTATTTTTTTCACTGAGAGGGTTGTGGATGCATGGAACAGCCTCCCTGAGGAGGTTGTGGAGTCAAGAACAGTGGGGGACTTCAAGAATGCATGGGACAGGCATATAGCAGTCCTAGTGGGGGCTAGGAAGAAGTAAGCTGTTGGTTAACTAGGATCTGCAGCTTATTTGTTAGGTAGGAAAATGGGCAGACTAGGTGGGCCAAGCGGTCCTTTTCTGCCGTCAAATTCTATGTTTCTAGATGGTGTGGAAGAATCCAGCTCTCATTCTTTCTGTGGCCTAGTCCACAGATAGGAAGTATGCCCCTTCCAAGGATAGCCCCATTTTGACCTCACAAGCCTTTGCTGATGCCATTGTGGTCTTAGAAGAGAATGATAAGGCTCACCTTCCTCAAGAATCTACAGCTCGACCAATCAACAAAGAATCTCGCAAGATAGACACCTTATGTAAGAGAGTCTTTGCTGCCTTGACCCTGAGTATGCATATTGCCAGCTACCAGGATTATTTTTCTCAATACGAGTATGTGCTTTGGCATTCCCTCAAAGAAATGGTGGAAGCTCTGCCCAAATCGGAAGCTAGTTCAGCGCTACTTCACACCATAAATAGTCACCTTTGGCTAGCACACCTAACCCGGTTAACAAAAACTAAATAAAAATAAATAAAATAACTAGTGGTATCGAATACAATAACCAACAGGTTAAGGCTGCAATGGATGCCTACAATACCGCCTCTTGAGTGGCAGTGGCTGGCATCTGCACCCACCGCCACTCTTGGCTACGTACTTTGGGCTTCACAAATGATGCCCAGCAGCAGGTCATGGCCTTACCTTTTGACGGTATGCATCTATTCGGGCTCAGGTGGAGCAATCTCTGGAGGCCACGCAGAAGACTAGGTCTGCCATTAGGATGGCTAGACCTGCACCCGCTCCCTCCCGAGGGGGTGTGAACATGTGCCAGTTTCACAGCTGTCAGTCCTTTCAGGGCAGAGGCAGAGGAGGTTTTAACGAAAACCACAACCCTCAGTCACAGAAGAAAGTGCAGCAGAAGGCACAAGGGCCCAAAGCGCCCATTACCACCTTCTGAATTTCTGGCCCAGGTCCCACCTCAGCTGTCCAAGAGGGACTCCTCCTCAGTGGTGGGAGGACGTCTGACTCAGTTCTACAATCACTGGAAATCTGTAACATCAGACAAATGGGTCCTTCGGATGATCTGCGAGCGGTATTCTCTCAATCTTTCGGAAACCCCTCTGGATCATCCTCCCAAACGACAACTCAGGCTGTCGGCAGTACAGTTAGATCTTCTTGCCTCCGAGGTACAAGGCCTTCTGAACAACAGGGTAGTAGAAATAGTTCCGCTGGATCAATGAAACACAGGTTTCTACTCCCACTACTTTCTGGTCCCGAAGAAAACCGATGGCATGTGCCCTATTCTGGATCTCCGAAAGTTAAACAAGTTCCTTCACAAGGAAGAGTTCAAGATGATATCACTAGGTACCCTGCTACCTTTGCTTCATCGACACGATTGGCTAGCCTCCCTGGACTTGCAGGATGCCTACCAGCACATTCTCATACACCCAAACCACCACAAATACCTAAGGTTCGTGGCATTGGGTCAACACTATCAATTCAGAGTCCTGCCCTTTGGGCTGCCCTCGGCGCCTCGAGTTTTTACAAAGTGTTGTGCATTTCTCTTGGCATACCTCAGGAAAATCGGAGTTCAAGTGTTCCCGTACCTGGATGACTGGCTCGTAGCAAGTCCATCCAGGCAAGAAACTCTGGAGGCCGTAGCCATGGCCTCTGAATTCCTCACGTCCATGGGGATCCTGCTGAATCTCAACAAGTCGCAGTTGCAGCCCTCCCAGAAGCTCCTCTTCATAGGAATTCTTCTGGACACCTCCTGTGCGAAGGCTTTTCTTCCAGAGGGCAGAAGGAGCGATATCTTACAGATGGCATGATACAATAGAGAACACTGCTCGGTTCGAGCTATCTCGATGCAACGGATGCTGGGCATAATGGCATCCTCAGTGTTCACTGTACCCTTAGCCTGTCTCCACATGAGAACCTCTCAGTGGATGCTCAGTACTCAGTGGTCCCCAACCACTCACCCTCAGTCCTTTCTCATCAAGGTGATGGAACCTCTAAAGAGGTCACTCGCCTGGTGGTCATAGGAGGACAGTCTTCTGGAATTATATCCCTTTGCCCCTCTGGATCATCAGATCTCCATTACCACGGACGCATCCCTGATGGGTTGGGGAGCCCACTGCCAGGATCTTCACACCCAGGGTACGTGGACTCGGGACGAATCCCAGCTTCACTTAAATGTCCTGGAAATGAGAGCCATCCTCTATGCAGTCCGAGCCTTGACGGACATACTCTGTCACAAGAACATTCTCCTTCAAACAGACAACAAAGCGATGATGTATTACATCAACAAACAGGGCGGCGCACACTCTTACCCATTATGCAGGGAAGCAATGAGAGTGTGGGAGTGGTGCCTGGAACATAAGGCTATGATTCAGGCGATTTACCTGCCAGGAGCACAAAACGACTGACAGAACGTCTCAGCAGAATGGAGACAGATCCTCACGAGTGGTCTCTCAACTTAACCATCATTCAGTCACTCTTCAAAGAGTGGGGAACTCCAGGTCTGGACCTTTTTGCGTCCCCATTCAACGCAAAACTGCCTCTCTTCTGCTCCAGAAATCCAGGACCTGGCATTTTTTGTCAGGATGCATTCAGGCTGTGGTGGACAAGACGCTTTCTATACACCTTTTTTTTTTTTTTTTTTTTTTCTTCCCCTAATTCAGAGGGTACGTCTCAGATTGGAGTCTCAGGGGCAGAATGATTCTCATTGCCCCCCTTTGGCCTTGGCAGATAGATATTCTTTTGGCTGCACGTAAGCTGGCCACAAGCGAAACCTACACAACCAAATGGAAGTGTTTCTCTATCTGGTGTGCAGAATCCTCTTGGAACCTTTTTTCCTACCCACCGAATAAAGTCTTGGAATATCTTTTAGACCTCTTGAACACAGGTCTGCAGTACTCCACAGTCAAAGTTCATCTTTGTGCCATTTCGGCATATCATGAGCCAGTACTTTCCATGTCACTGGCTCAGTTGCTTGTGGTTAAGAGATTTCTTAGGTGTATTCTGCATACTAGACCTCCTATCAGACATCCAGTCTCAGCCTGGGACATTAACCTTGTGCTAGACGTGCTCACTCGTAAACCTTTCAAGCTACTTGCGACTTGAAGTTCCTCTCTTGGAAAATGGCCTTTCTGGTGGCCATTACTTCAGCCTATAGGGTTTCCAAAATACATGCACTAGACCCCCCCCCAATACATTGTATTTCACAAGGACAAAGTAGTTCATAGGACTCATCCTAAGTTTCTCCCTAAGGTTGTCTCAGAATTCCATCTAAACCAACCTTTAGTCCTTCCTACCTACTTTGCGAACTTCCAGAATGAAGGGGAGCGTACCCTTCATTCACTAGATGTTAAGAGAGAGCGTTTGTGGTTCTATCTAGATAGAACAAAAGAAATTCGCAAGGCTCAACAACTATTTGTCTCCTTCAGCAAGACCCTTCTAGGTCAACCTGTCGCTATCAGATGTACTTCAGCATGGCTGGTATATTGCCTTCGCCACTGCTATTCTATGGCACAGGTCAAGCTGGAAGACTGAGTGTACGTTCACTCTACCAGAGCAGTCGCCGCATCTCTGGCAGAAATCCGCAATGTGCCCATTGCAGATATTTGCAATGTGGCCACTTGGAGCTCCGTGCATACTTTCATTAAGCACTGTGTCTTGGATGTCCATGCCAGACGACACCCGTCATTTGGCAGGACTATTCTCAACGGACTTCTGTCCTAAGTATGTGAGCTCTTATCTCCTGCCGCCCGTCTCGGGGGATTATTTAGCTCAGTACTCTCCCATTAGTGTGAATGAGTGGTGGAGACTTTATGTCCAGGAAGATATGGAAATTACGTACCTACCGTAGTTCTTGATCTTTTTGGACAAAGTCTTCACCACTCATTCACACGCCCACCCAGCATCCCCCAAGCTCACTCTGTTTTTGATCTTCACTCCCTCAATGGCTGGGCTGTGAAGTCTTTATTGTTGACCCTTTTTACACAGGTCATTCGGACTATCTTCTGTCCGATTCTTAGGTTACTCCTTCTAGGTTAAGTTATGCTGCACCTCCTCGGAAAAAAGGTACTGAGACAGTTGGAGGGTCGACCCCGAGATAGTCATTACCGCACGCGCTGTGGCTCGCGGTGCTGCTCCTCGCAGCTCCATCTCGGCACTGGCCTTCCTGAAAAAGTTTGCTCCCACTGGGCTCTAGCACTTCCAGCAAACTCCCATTAATGTGAATGTGCTACTTCTGTCAATTTCCCCCTTACTATTGCCTTGATAGTATCCCAGAGAATGGCTGGGTTAGTATCTGGGGTATCATTATTGGACAAGGCTTGGTTTATAGTGTCATCAGTTTGTTCCCTGGTGTCCAGGTCCCTTAGGAGGAATAAATTTAATCTGCAAAAGGTATGTCTTTTACTTACACCCACTTGGACCTTTAGAAAAATTGGTGCATGGTCTGAAAGCATAAAACCCCCAGACCACGTTTTTTGACAGACTCCCAGGAAACCAGGAAAAAATCTAGGCACGAATAGGTGTTGTGTGTCTGGGAATAAAAAGTGTGTCTAGGGGAGGTACCATTTAGGTGTTTCCCGGCGTCTTCATAACCTAATTCTTTCAGAAGCTTTCCCAGTTCTCTAGTTGTTTTTTTAACCTTACCCTGTGGTGCTTTAGAGGTGGCACCACCCTCCGCAATGTTTAAATTGAGATCTCATCCACATAACACCTGTCCCTCTGCTCATTGTACCCGTTAGAGAAAGAAGACCTGATAGAATGCTAGCTAGCTCTGTGGCTGGGGGAAAGTAGACTGAAGCTATTGTTACCTTTTGTCCATTTAAGTTACCCTTAACTACTGTATATCTGCCCTCTTTATCTACTAGTTGCTCTTGCAGCTCAAAAGGGACCCCATGACGAATCAGAACTGCTGTTCCTCTCCTTCTCTCCCCCCCCATAAGAGGAGGTCACCACATGGGACAAACCTAAGCGCTTAAACTTCTTGTGTTCTGCTTTAGAAAGGTGGGTCTCCTGTAAAAGTAAAACATCCCCCCCCCTGAGCATTTCATGTATTGTAAAAGTTTACTACGTTTAATGGGATTAGATATCCCGTGCGCATTATACGTGCACACTGTATAAGAAAGCGCCACAATCATTGAGCAATTATATTGAATTTACAACATCCCTTAAAGCTTATCCAAATAAAAAAGCTTATTATTAGCTGTTCCTTGAACCCTCTGTACTTATTGTCTTTTACATCCTTCCCCCAAAATTTCCATAGCCCATAAACAAACTGTTCTTCATAACTTGCCAACAAGACTAACAATATAAACTGTATAACCAATTTAAACAGAACTAAAAACCACTTCCAAGGTAGGAGGCTGACTTAAGAATTTAGTCTCTGTGTCTCCTCGTAGTCGGGCAAATCAAGGAGGTATACTTGCGCTTCCATTTCTGGAAGACCTCCTTCAGAGCCTAGGTAGAAAAGGGCTCCAAAAAGGAAGTACCATAAGGTACAACTGTTCACAGAGCGCATGTGTGAGACTTAACTTGTCTTGAGCCTGCTTCCCAACCTCAAAAAATAATTCTGTCACTTGAATCAGAGAGCCAGCACAGGACTAGAACCATTAAAACTTGCTCCTTACTCGGTCTATACACCCCACCTCTCTTCCCCCAAGGGGAGGTGAAATGGAGAGTTGAGAAGGCGATGGAAGAACAGGTAAAACCATGCTACAGGTCCATAACCAGAATTTGGTGTGTTCGTTCTACCAGTATACAGCCCTATCAGTTACTTTGTTACTTTAGGCATTATGTATCAAACAAAAGGTCCCTTTTTCATTTTTAGTAGTGCATAATGGACACAAGCCATTTTCTTCTTTGTTTCCCTCCCTCCCCATTGAAGGCTGATGGTTATGTCCCCGAGAAGCGATGAGTCCCTCTCTACTCCGTTAGCAGGATCTCCTCCGAACCCCTCTTCACTCTGAGTTACTTTCGTGAAGAAGGTATAGAACTTAACATGTTAAAAAAACAAATAAAACAATGTGTACTTAGCTAGTCCAGTTCCGGATGAGCAGGAGGGTAAACCAGACTGATAACTGTATTTCCCGAAGACTTCAGTCGTCCTGTTCAGGAAGATTTCTCCTTCAATAAAGTTTTCTTTTTAAGTAGGCGCTGGAGCTGTTGGAGTGCTTCTGCATGTGCTAGTACGGTCAGTCCAGGGCATTTCCAGTTTGTTGTGCATTGTTATTCAGGCTGCCACCTCCCTGTTTTTTGGTTCTGGATTTCAGGCGTCGGGAGTTGCTTTTCTTTTAATGCTGCCAGTGCTTCTTCCACTGTTACATATAGCTTGGTGCCATCCTCCCAGAAAACATGCAGCTTGGCTAGAAAGTGCATGTGGAATCTGATGGCTTTCTCTCGGAGGATTTTAAGAATCGGGAGATATCTAAGACGCTGTGACTGGACTTCCTGGGGATAATCATGGTCCAGAAATAAACAGTGGGTGAGATATGTTATTTCTTTTTTGGCCCACGCATGTCACAGAATATCTTCTTTAATTCAATAGGAATTAACTTTAAAGACAATCGATTGTGGACACGCTGGATCCATAGGTTTGGCTTGTAGTGAACGATGCGCTTTCTCAGCACTTAGCCAGTAGGTGTTTGGCAGCTCCGATATATCTTTCAGGAGATTTTCAATAAACGGAGCCATCGGGGAGATCTCTAGACCCTGAGGAAGACCATAAAGTTGTAGATTTTCCCATCTAGAGCAACCTTTTAAGTCTAAACATTTTGCCTGTAGTTCTTCTGTCCGGATTAGAAGGTAATGCACAGTCTGGGAGAGCTGGGTCATGTTCTCTTCTGACTCTGCAACCCTGTCTTCTGTTTGGCCCAGGTGTGTTTCCATGGTTGACAATTGCTTTTGTACTGCTCAGAACTCTTGCTTGTTTTCTTGTCTGGACTCTGTAATTTCTTTAAGAAGGGTCTCAAAGTGACTATGGGACAACTGTTCAGTCACTCTGTCCATGTCATAGTCGGCCATGTGGGAGCTCGCAGGTGAGCTGGATCTGCTGGGAAGCTCTTCTAACAATCTTGTGCCATCTGTGCCTTTAAATTTACATTGGTTCCTGTTTCTGCCTCTTTTGGCTTCATTGTTACCTCCTCCTGAGCTTCGTGACATTTTTAGAACAAAATTGTTGACTTTTGAAGGAGTTTAATGGAGGCTGGGACTAGAGCGTCTAGATTTAGGCTGCTTTGCGCTCTGTGACGTCACCGGAAGGCGCCCATTTCTGTTTGTTTAATGCCAAAAAAATTGGTTGCTTGCACTTTGAATTTTGGTTGGGTGCACAATTTTGACACCACTTAGCTGTCAGTAGCTGCATTTCTACAAGGTGTTAATGCATGTTAACCGCAATTAGAAGCATTCTGTAGTAAAGTGCTTGAGAACCCTGCTCTGTCAGAGTCTGCAATCAAGTGTTAATCACTTGGATATTCATTCTCAGGTGCGATTAGTGCGGGGTAGAGGGGGGTTGAAAGCTCACACCTCACAGTTCCAGGTTAAGTTTGTTTGTTCAGTCACAGACCATAACCGATGAATGTTTCTTTTAAGGTGTTTCATGATTCATGAACTGTGTTTTACCAGGTGTGTACTGCTCAGGAACGAGTGATTTTTAGACATAACATTAACCATTAAACAGTACATTACTGTTATTTACTGTTTATTTATTAAAGTGCTTAGCCACTACACTTCTTTATTACAGTACTTAACTCGCTGAAGCATTTGTACAGTGCATAATAAACTGCTTGCATGATTTTACTGTAACTGCTTCTCAGACCCATTTGTAATACGGTATTTTCAGATTAGTGCATTTTCGGTTGTGTGCAGAAATTTGGCAGGTCCCGACCTTGTGTGCACACAAGCGAAATTGACTATCAACGATATAATTTTTCACAAGTACAGTTTGACTTTATGACATCACGAGTGGAGAAAAGTTCAAGTTCCACAAGGGGAAAATATTGTTGATACAGTATTTTCAGTTGGGGGCCATGACAGATTCAGTTTTTGCAAGATGGCTTTATTTTATTGTTTTTAAATTATTTTTTTTACCATGTCGGCCTGTCAGTACAGCTGTGGTGCTGTCGCTCACAGCACTGGTGACCCATGTTTGAAAGCAAACTCGAGTCATCTAGGGAGGAGGATCGAGCATCTCCGAGATGCTTGCCATCTCCTGGGAGGGAGGACTGTGTGCTCCGCTATGACACTGACACTTAGGTGACCACAGGTGGCAGTGTAGCCGAGCTGCGATGTGTGGGCAGAGCGCCTTCAGACCAGGACGTCTGCATGCTTGCATGCAGACATCCGCCTGGTCCTAGCACTCAGGGTACTCAGGAGTGGACTAATGAGGGAGAAAAAAATCTCCCTGGCCTGTAACAGTGTGACGCCACCTCTCTCTCCACAGGCACCGCACTGGTCACTGGGCTCCCAACCACAACACAGCTCTAATGGCTCCCTGGCTTGGGAAACCCGGGAGGCTCTGTGGGGGGGGGGGGGTAAACTGTCAGGCACTGATCTGGTCAGAAGATAAGTCCTGGGGACAGTAGGTGATGAGCCTGGATGAGAGAGTGGCTGAGATCAGTCAGGCAGGGAGGAAGGACGTAAGGTAATCGTAAGACATTTTTTTTAACCTTCTGTGATTTATTTTCTTTGTTTTTTGGTTTTGGATGGCGAACAGGGTTTCTGGCTGACCGAATAGGTGAGCATGGGATGTGCGATGCTCATGATGCTGTTTCATGCATCAGCGTAGTACTGTTTAGTCTTCAGCCTTGTTGAGGTTCCGTGCTGGGTGGTGGAGGGTCTGAGTGTCGTGGAGACTGCAGAGGAGTTAGTGTGGGTGTCACTTGGGTTCAGGTTGTAGTGTGTGTGGATTGAGTAGTCAGCAGAATGGGGAAAAGGAATGTTTGGGGTAAGAGCGGTGGCAAGAGCGCTGGATATTGAAAGAAAAGAAAGGTTGAGTACTTTCTCAATGCTGGGCTTTAAATTTAAATTAAAAATAAAGGTGTTTTTTCATGGGCGGTGGGTCATGCTCAGGGAAACAGTAAGAAAATGAAAGTGATGAGGAAGTAAAAGTGATTGGCTGGAGTTGGCAGCTTGTGCTGCCAGCTTAGGCCAGGAATTACCTACAGTGTGGATAAATTCTGACATCGGGGACCTAGAGTGAGGATACTCGTGGTATCTTCACTTTAGATCTGACCGATCTCTAGATTTCAGAAATATTTGCAGAATCACATATATAAATATATATACATATATATTTATATATATAGATATATATGCGGTGCATCCCTTTTTGTCGACACCCCAATGGTGAAACTGGAAAAAAGACCATTACGGCGGCATTCGCGGTAATGGTCCTTTTTCCGTGTTTCACCTTCCCCCAGTGTTCCTCCCCCTCCCCGGACCAACTCCGACCTGGAGTTGGAATCCTAACGTCTGGGGGCTGCGGGGGTCACAACCCTCCACAGAAAACACCCCCATTTCAGAGGTGGCACAATACCTGCATCGGTATTGTGCCATCGCTGTAGGGGAGGTTGGCATTCTAGCTGGCGCAATAACTTGGTGCTTCCATATATATGGAAGTGTACAACGCACTTTCCTCCTTCAGCACGGCCAAATCCAGTCCCAATGGTATTTACCCCAAACTACTCTGAATCTCTGTCTCCATTATTGTGCTCCCTTGACTCACATACTAAATCTCTCTCTCTATACACAGCCACTGTCCCAAAAGCCTAGAAACTGGCCAAAATCGTCCCTCTGTACAAAGGCGGTGATCCCTCCCTTCTGGAAAATTACAGGTTTATTTCGCTCCTCCCCGGCCTTGCCAAAGTCCAGGAATCCCTCATATTGTCCAAACTATCAGTCTTTCTCTCTTCCAACAGCTCCCTCTCCCCTGTACAGTCAAGTTTCAGAAAACACCACTCCACCATCACCACCCTTCTATGCGTAACCAACTCCATACTCTCTGCCATGGACAACAGCCAAAGCACCGACGCCATATTCATAGACCTGGCTAAAGCCTTCGACTCTGTCTCCCACCCGCTGCTGCTCCACAAACTTAGTTCCTTTGGCATCGCCCAACCTGCCATCACCTGGTTCCACTCGTATCTCCATAATAGACAACAATCTGTTCAAATAAGCGATGCTATCTCCACTCCTCTCCCTGTCATATCAGGTGTCCCCCAAGGCTCTATACTTGGTCCCATCCTCTTCTCTCTCTCTTCATTAATGACCTTCCCTCCACCTGCCTCTCCTCCAGTCTGCATCTGTACGCAGATAACGCTATCATCTTTGCCTCTGGCCCGCCCTACGACTGTTTCCTCCTCAACCTTCAAAATGACTTCAGTAGAGTCCAGTCCTGGTTTCTCGACAATCTGCTTATACTCAATGTAAAAAAAACTGTCACCATCGTCTTTGGGTCCTGGCAAAAGCTTGCAACCCTCCCTGCCCACCTCCCAAGCTATCGCCACCCTGGATGGCTCTCCTCTGGAGCTAGTCCCAGCTTTCAAGTACCTGGGTGTTTGGCTGGACAACCACCTTAACTTCTCCACTCATGTTGAGGCCATCTGCTCCAAACTCTGGCCCAAACTCGCCATCCTCTCTCGCCATAAAGCCAGCCTTCCTATCCCCAGCCGTTGTGAGCTTGTATGTAAAACAGTCTTGCCCGTCATAGAATATGCTGACATAGTCTACAGAATGGCTCCAGCATCCTCTCTCTCTCTCCAGATTAGATATCCTTCTCAACTCCTTCGGCCGCTTCGCCACTGCCTCCCCTCCACTCACTCACCCCTACCTACTCTACACCGTACTCGCCCTTGCTCCGCTCTCCCACGGGAGAGTCATCCACAGCACCTCCTTCATAGTTAAATTTTGGTTTAATTCCCTTAACCACTACCTCACTTCCCACCTCACACCAGCCACCTCTCTAAACTACCCTCTTCGCCACAGGGACCCATGCACTTTTCACCTACCCCTACCTCACACTCTCACCAGCCAAGCTGACTTTTCATACCGTCTCCCCCTTCTCTGGAACAACCTCCCCTCCGAACTCCGCCTGGCCCCTTCTCATTCTGCCTTTTCACAACTCCTCAGGCTCCTACCCTCCCCACATTGCCCTAAATGTAACAGTGGTCCCAGCACACAACAGAGGCCCCTCACAGTCCCTGCTCACTTACCCTAGCCCCCGACTGTAACCTTGCCCCATCTCGCTCATTTACACTGTATGCTAATTAATTGTTTATTATAGACAATGTATTATATTCTTTGTAAAAATGTCTGTACATACTGTTTGTATTCTTCACCATGTGTTACTCTTTTCTCTTCATTGTACACGCTGTACCCGGGTCGCACCTGGAAATGAGCCTTGGCTCAGTGTGCCTTTCCCGTCATCAAATTTTAAATAAATACTATATACATATATGTGTGTGTGTGTGTGTGTGTGTATATTATACTGGTGCAGTAGCGCCAGTATAGTTAGGGTTGACAGGGCAGTTTTATGTTAAACCTCAAATATTGCGCTTTAATAACTTTGCAACCGGTGAAGAGATTTGCACAAAATTTGACATACTTTGCAGATAGGGGAAGGTGTCTTGATGTGCCAAATTTCGTGTCAATTGCTGTTGTAGTTTTTGAAAAAAAACAGTGTTTTGCTCTTTTGGCTGTTTTTTTTTTGCTTACTTGTATCTCAAAAATGGGTTAACCTTATTGGCTGAAATGTTCAGGGTAGGAAGCCTTGGCATCAAAGATGTGTCTTTTGAAGATTTGATGGAAAAATATTAATCCCTTCCAGAGTTACGGCATCTTTAATTTCCCATTATTTCTGATTCTGTAGTAGGAGTTCGATGAAGGATGCCAGAATCCTGCTCTGAATTGGGTCTGCCAGTTGACAGCGCATCACAGAATCCTCCTCCAAAGAAAAACCTATGCAGCAGTATAGAATTCTAAGTAAAAGAAAGGTGAAAATTTTGTAACCCTGTGGAGTGAAATGCTTTAACCCCAAAAAGTACTGGCCAGAAGTAGAAAGTAAGCCACACTGTCCTTCTGCCTAGCGGTCCTCTCAGTAGGATTTCCAACTTGAAATCAGACTTGTTGCCGAGGGCTCGTGAACACCAGAGTGAAATGTTTCAAATGTTCCACCCCCCCCCAACAATACTGCCCAGAAATAGAAGGTGGTGCCTCACTTCTTCCTAGTGATCCCACTGTGAGTAGGATCATTTTGAGGGGACACTCTCCACCCGCCACCCTCGTACCCGGTCCCTCTGATTTAAAAAGAAAGAAAAACACCTCTCGCTCCCTCCCTCTGTGCAGGCCCACCCGCCACCCTCATACCCGGTCTCCCTCATTAAAAAAAAACAACTCCTGCTCCCTCCCTCTGTGCAGTCCTCCTGTCATCCTCGTACCCCGGTCCCACTCTTGATAAAAAAAAAAAATTCTCCCGCTCCCTCCCTCCCTCTGTGCAGTCTCACCCACTCCCCATTTTAAACACCTACAAAAAAAGAAAAGTGTCCCGTGACGTAGCTGCCGACATGAGCATCCCATGTCGGCAATGTAACCCCCCCCCACCTTACCCAATTCCGACACTGGGAAGCCCACTCCCAGTGTCCTTAATTAAAAATGATTGTCTCCCAGCACTGCGGGACAGTTGGGAGCCCACTCACTCCCACTGTACCCAAACTGTATAATCTCTGTAAAAAAGAAGACCGTCCGCCAACTTTTTTTTCTTTCTTTTTTTAACCCGAAAACAAGAAAACTGCCCCTTGTCATGTCAGTCGTCTCCCGACCTTCCCTGTGCACACCCACCTCCCCTTAACCCATACTTACCTCAGGATGTCGGTGGCTGCGATCTTCTCTGGACCGGGACACGTTTGCAGTCTTCAAAGCTGAACCACAGACTGAGGAGTCAAGGTAAATGACGTATAATGACTGTCAGTGGGGGTTTCGGCTTATGTTGATATCTCGGCCATTGTTGGGTATTTTTTCACCAAATTTTCAACATGGGGTTCTTGGGACCTCACCTCATAAACACTGGCACTGTCATTTCATTACTGGGTCCCAGAAGGTGATTTTGTGGTCAATGCACTGAATCTCCTTTCGGGAACAATTAATGAAGTGACAGTGCCACTGTTCATGAGGTGGGGTCCCAAAAAGCTCATGTTTGAAAATTTGGTCAAAAAAACTCCTAAAAATGGCTGCATTATGAGCGTACGTTGCGCGGTTTCTATGTAGGCACATAACTTTTTGGTAATTTATAATATTTTCACTCCAAATTTTCAACATTGCCATTTTTTCACACCACCTCATGAACAGTACAGCTGTCATTCTTTAATCCTGTCTGTAACATCTTTGCACCTGTGGTGCACAATGGCGCGGTCGCTGTGCAAAATCACCTTTTGGGACCAATAAACTAAATGACAGAGGTGGGGCCCCAAAGAGGCTGTGTTGAAAATTTTGTAAAAAAAAAAGACTCATAACAATGGGCGAGTTATGAGTGATCATTGAAAATACAGTGGGGGTGCCCACGAGAAATGTAACAGTCTCAGAAATACCAAATAAAACTTTGTTTCCCTGGCTTCAGTGTGGCTGTATGTACAGGGCAAGGGCAGGCTGGTAAAATCAGTGTTTGGGGCTGCCCACTGGTGCAGTGCTTGGATTTCCGCTTGCGATGCCAACGACCCAGGTTTGAGAACGGACCCGGGAGTTGGAGGGCCAACTGGAGGGAGAAGGATTGAGCATCGACACTGTCCTCAGCGCCGTCTGTTGGTGTTGCCCTTGATTCCGGTGTCATTTGTGGCACCAGGGGCCCGGGCGCTGCTGGGCCGTCCCTTGGCGCCGTTTCTTCCTTCCTCACCATTTGCGGTGCTGGGGAGAGGAGCAGTGCCATGGGTGGTGTGTTTGGGTCCGCCTCTGGTTTTGGCGCCACGCCCGTCAATGGTGCTGTTTGCGAGGACAGGGCAGCGCTACCGCCAGTTCTGCCTTCGACTCTGATGCTGTTCGCGTCGCCGGTGGGGGAGGTAGGCGCCGGACACGGTGCTGCTCTGTGCTCTGGTGCTGCTCATAATGCCGGGGCTGGAGGCAGTGCGGCTCATGGCCCCGGGACGGGGTGAGACCGAGGAGTAGTCTGGCTTCGGGCCTCTCAGTCCTCCTCCTCGGAGGAGGATTTGGGGTCTGATCTGGACTGGCTTCCGGATTCTTCAGAATCCTCTGGTCTCTCAGTGTCCAGTGCCTTGGCTCCCACTCAGCCTCCCTCTGAGGATCGGATGGATCCTGTTGGTTCCAGGGTCAGTGAGTCTGACCAGCTAGTGGTGGCCCAGGTGACTACTACTGTGCTACCCGGGGTCAAGAATACATCTGTCCCCTCAGTTGGGGTACCCCCCTCCGTGGTGTGCCCAGACAGTCCGAGTTTGGGACGGTCTGGGGCATCCCAGGAGGGGGGAGGGCACTGTACCTCGGGCTGACTCCCAGGGGTCAGCTAAAGGTTGTCAGCTGCCTAGGTTGGTGGTCACGAGGAAGAGGGCCCTCTTGGAGTCAGACGGGTTGAAAGGTCAGGGTCTAGTGCAGCGGCCTGTCCCTGGGACCTGCCCAGATTCTGGGAGGAGCCGTAGTGCAGACCCTCGCCTTTCCTCTGGACACTACCCAAGAGGGACCTCCACTTTGGAGGTCAGAGGCCGTCCTTCTGGGCCCACACGGTCCCGGTCACCACACGGGAGGAATTCTTCCCACGGGCACAGCTCCAGCCATTCTAAGCCGGTTGAATGGCTTCTGTCTGATGGGACCTCCGGGTCTCCCTCACTGTTGGGAGCATCAGCTCAGTCCCCCTGCCTGTGTAGAGGCTACGCTACTTCTCTAAAGTGCTTGGCCCCCTTGCCTCTACCTTCTCCTCCTCCTCCTCCTCCTCCTCTCCCAGGTGTTCCAGGTCCTAGGGGGCTCTGGCCTGGGAGCTGCACCATTTCCCTACATATTTTAGAGCCATTGATGAGCAGGTGTTCCACTGTGCTCCCATGCAGACTGACTCTAAATCTCTGGAGTCCTCATCTTCCTCCTCTGAGGGAGAGGAGCCCTCTCTTCACCTTTCCACAGCAGCTGATCTCGCTGCTTGGCAGTGCTTCCTTTGGGGGATGTTCAATGAGCTCCACATAGCCCCCCCACTTAGAAGGCAATACAGACCGGGTGACGGGCACCTTTTTAGGTGAGTTCAGTGCAGCCAACCTCAAGGTTCCCGCCTGGCCTGCTCCTTTTCAGGAGGCGTCGCGCCAGTTCTGGTGGCATCCCTTTTCCTCTGTACCAGCCCCAAGGGACTTCCGCCAGAGGTATTGTGCCCCATCCCCCCCCGGGTCTCCAGGAACCCTGCCTCACCCCCCTTCAGGTGTGACGTGCCTGGACCCCCCTCTGGGCATCAAATCCCAGGCTGCGACCGAGCCTCAGACTCAGACTCTTCGGATTTTGATTTCTGGGGGAGGAAAACTTTCTCCTCGGCATGGATTTTGCTCTGTATAGCAATCCATCAGGTCCACCATGCTGCCTACAACAGGTACTTGTGATCCAGGCTAGGACAGTTGCTAGCCTCCATGCCTGATTCGGAGGAAATCAGGCAGGCCATCGCCTCTGTGCACAGGGCCTGGAGCTTGCAAGGCACCAGGTAAAGGCATCTTACGATGCCAGTGAGGTAGCCTCCAGGATTGTGGGGACAGCGATCTGCACTAGGCGGACGGCATGGCTTCGCCTTTCCCAGTTATCACCCCTGGCCCGGCATAGGGTGATTTCCTCCACCTTCCAGAGAACCCACCTTTTTTCCCATAGGGTGAGAGGGAGGCTACAGGGTCGCCTTCCTTCTCCCACTGGGAGTTCCCTGTCTCAACCAGACCAGTCTTGAGCCTCACCAGGCCTGTAAGGGTTCTTCCCTCTGGTGCCCTCCCCCACTGGCAGCTAAGGGACTCTGTCCCTTAGGGACATATTGGGCCCCCTACGGGGGGCTCAGTTCTCACCCAACAGTAATGAATGGTGAAGATTGACACAGATACGATATGAAAATTACGTACCTACTGTAATTCTTGATCTTTCTGTGTACAGTGCCTTCAGAAAGTATTCACCCCCTTGGATTTTGTCACATTTTGTTGTGTTACTACCAGAATTTTTAATGCATTGAAATGATTTCTTTCCCCCTTGATTCACACAGCATACTACTCAACAATTTAAAGGGGCAAAAATATTTGTATTGTGTAACAAAAATTTATGAAACATTAAAAACTGAAATATCTTGTTTACTTAAGTATTCACCCCCCTGAGTCAGTACTTTGTAAAAGCGCCTTTGGCAGCAATTACAGCTTTGAGTCTTCTTGGGTATGTCTGTGTCAGCTTTGCACATCTGGATTTGGGGATTTTCACCCATTCTTCCTTGCAGATTTGCTCAAGCTCTGTCAAGTTGGATGGGGAGCGTCGGTGAACCGCAATCTTTAAGTCTTTCCACAGATTCTCAATGGGATTCAAGTTTGGGCTTTGGCTGGACCACTCAAGGACATTCACCTTCTTGTTCTGAAGCCACTCCAGTGTTGCTTTGGCTGTATGCTTGGGGTCGTTGTCCTGTTGGAACGTAAATCTTCCCCCCAGTCCAAGGTCTATTGCAGACTGATACAGGTTCTCCTCAAGGATGTGCCTGTATTTGGCTCCATCCAGTGCTCCCTCTATTCTGACAAGTGCCTCAGTCCCTGCCGCTGAAAAGCATCCCCATAACATGATGCTGCCACTACCATGCTTCATGGTAGGTGTTACACGGGTGATGAGCTGTGTTCGGTTTGCGCCAGGCATAGCGCTTTGCATTCAGGCCAAAGAGTTAAATTTTTGTTTCATTAGACCAGAGAATCTTTTGCCACATGGTCTCAGAGTCTGCCACGTGCCTTCTTGCAAACTCCAGGTGTGCTATTATGTGGCCTTTTCTCAGGAGTGGCTTCCGTCTAGCCACTCTCCCATAGAGGCTACATCTGTGAAGTGCTGCAGAGAGTGTTGTCCTCTGGACAGGTTCTCCCATCTCAGCCATGGAACTCTGTAGTTCTGTCAGGGTGGTCATTGGGTTCTTGGTCACTTCCCTGACCAAGGTCCTTCTTGCCCAGTTGCTCAGTTTGGGAGGACGGCCTGCTCTAGGTAGAGTCTGGGTGGTTCTGTAATCTTTCCATTTTCTAATGATGGACTTGACTGTGGTTGTGGGAACTTTCAACACCCTAGAAATGTTTTTATACCCCTCCCCAGATCTGTGCCTCCTCACAGTTCTATCACAGAGTTCTATGGACAGCTCCTTGGTCTTCATGGTAGAGTTTCTGCTCTGACATGCACTGTCAACAGTGGGACCTTATATAGACAGGTGTATTTCCTCTGAAATCATGTCAACCATTTGAACTGACCACAGGTGGACTCCATTCAAGTTTTAGAGTGATCTCACAAGGAAATTGGATGCACCTGAGCTCAATTTGAGTGTCATAGCAAAGGGGGTGAATACTTATCAACTCAAGACATTTCAGTTTTTTATTTTAAATCACATGTACAAAAAATTCCAGAAGTTTCATTCCACTTTGACATTATAGAGTAATTTGTGTAGTTACGTGACAAAAAAAATCCCATATAAATGTATTTTAATTTGAGTTTGCAACATCACAAAATGTGACAAAATCCAAGGGGGGGTGAATACTTTCTGAAGGCACTGTATCTTCACCATTCATCACTAAATCCTGCCCACATTCCCCTCTTGGGCCTCAGTCTAGGGGCTCCCCGTGTGTCTCTGTTGTTTCCCAACCTCTCTCCTCTCTCTCTCCTTTCCCTCGTGGTCAGGCGGAAGGGGACCCTTTGAGACACATTGGGAGGAGTTCTTCCTGGAGGTCTCGGGATATTTCCTGATCCCTCCCCTTCCTTGCCTTGACTCGGCCCCACCGCCTTGGGGTCCGGGTTGGGGGGGAGAGGGCAGAAGACTACTGAATACCCCTCTCTTTTTTTTATTTAAAGCATCCCTTTTGGGCTACTCCTTCCTTGTTAGTTTTTAGGGGGTTTTCCCCCTTTTTGGAGTTCTTATTAGTTTGGGGGGAAGGACGGATCCACTGCCTCGTCTACCTGCTGATCTTAATCCCCCTAGAAGTATTAGCTCCTGTGGGGCTACCTGTCTGTGTTGCAGTCCTTAACTTCTGCATCTCTGCACCCTGGAAGTGGTTAAAAACTTATCCTATCGCGCTCCAGGTCTGCTTGGGCAGGAGGCAGAGTCCTTCATTCTCCCTATTTCTTTCCTTCTTCTACCCCCCCCTTTCCCATCCCTACTTCTTTTCCCAGAGATTGGGGCCCCTTCTCCCAGTCCCTTAAGCTATACCTCTCTCTTTTTTTCTGTCCTCTTTGTCATTTATTTCTCATTTTGGTTATTATATCCTTTCCTTTTATCTATCCCTTTGGCTCCCTTGCCCTACCTGTCCATCCTCTCTCTTGGATGTTTCAGAACTGGGGTGAAGGTGGAGTTGACAGCAGTTAGTGGCCAACCTGTGAGCACCATGTAGTACATCGGCCTCGAGGGCGGCGCTGTTCCTGCGTCGCCTCCTCCCGGGAAAAAAAAAAAAAAGTCTCCCGCGGGGTCCTAGCTCCAGAGCTATAACCCAGTAGTGATGAATGGTGAAGATACACAGAAAGAACAAGAATTACAGTAGGTACATAATTTTCATTTCTCTCGCCCTTCTTTTAATTTTTGTTAGTGCTTTTATAAATTGGGTTGTTGCTTTTTTCCATCTGTATCCTTTTACTTTTATTTCTGGTCTGTGATTCTTCATTCTCCTTGCATACAGCACTGAGGCAGTTGGGCTGTCTGCTGTGATCAGTGGCTCCGGTGTGTAGTGCCAGCAGGGTCCTAGCACATCTGGCCTTAAGAACTCAAGAGTGTAGCCCTTTGGAAGAGATACTCTTGAAGATCTGGTATTATGGTAAATAACATTATTCTTTCTCTATAAATCCAAGATGTTTTGACAAGTTGAAATAATATTCTGAAGAGCTTCTTGCAGATTTTGACTCGGATACTGGCAGTCTGTAATTATTTTCTGTGGACTGCACACATACCAAGATAGTCAACAGAAGAAAATGGACTTAATAACAGCGTTCCATTTTAGTTCAAAGATTAGTGTTGCTTTATTGTTGTTCTATGCATTTTTACGTCAGTTTTTTTGTTACCCATAGGAATTGCACATGAATATATCTGACATTGTAGACAGCATCTTGAAGTCGCATGACACCACAGAGGTAAGTTTATTTCGCTCACTTTACCTGTAATTTATGGAGGTTTTTGAATATTTCTGTGTGTGTGTGTGTGTGTGTGTGTGTGTGTGTGTAGCCTAACGTCATAGTGTCAGCTGTAAGTGGGTCAGTCCGGTGTTTGTGTGTGTGAATCCTTAGGGACTTCTTTATCATAGTGTCATCTGTAAATGGGTCATTCCGATGGTCTAATGGCATAGTGTCAACTTGTAAGTGTGTCAGCTTGTAAGTGGGCCACTCCGATGGCGTAAAGGTGAAGGCGCCTGCCTTCAATTTGGGGATCGGTGTTAATTCCTGAACATGCGATCCCAGTCAGCAGTCACAGAAGGCAGAAAGGCTATCCCATGGACATTCTGTCTACTTGAGGATGGAACTCCTGTTGTCTATGGCCCTGTCCACACTATGCCTCTGTAACGTTACAGAGGGCTCAAACTGTTACCGTAACGGTTTGCGTTTACATCTGTAACGTTACAGAAGGCGTTTTCAAAACCGTTATAGAAACCTGTTTGTATGTGGTTTCTACAACGGTTATGGTAACGTTTGCAGATCTGTAACGTTACAGCCTGCAGTGTGGACGCGTGAGCGTGTAGCTCCAGTCTTCCCCCAGTGCAGCACGAACTGCATTGTGGGATGAGGTGCAGCTGTAACGTTACAGAGCACCCACAAATGTGGACGGGCTGTAACGGTTCCAAACCGTTATCGAGACTGTTTGCCGGCAGTGTGGACACACTGTAACGGTTCCGGTCTGTAACGGTTTGGAACCGTTACAGACTGTAAGTGGTGTAGTGTGGACAGGGCCTAAGCTGAACCATGAATTGGCATTGGCAGTATAGCCTAGAGTTTGAGTAAACGAGCTGTGAATGAGCTTGGTACTTCCAGCAGACAGACCTAGGTTTGATTCTGACAACCTCCACTTGTGTAGTGTGTGACTTTGAGCAAGTCAATTAACCTCCCCACTTCTCCTGGGTCGACTCGCAAACATGCACCTGTGCCTAGTGGGCCTTACCCAGTTACCAAAGAATAAAATAAAATAAAAATAAACCATTGCACCCTTGTGGCTTAGGGGGTTGGAAACTGTTGCGCCAAGGAAAGGACCTTATTTGCACCCTTCTTGTCCTACAATTGGCTACACGGGGGCCCAGTTGGTGGGAGGGCAAGGAGGCACTAACAGGCCCCGCTCTGACATTGGGAACAGTATGTCATGCCATCCGTGATGTGGAGTTGTAGTACTCTGAATGCTGCTTTGCTGTTGAGGAGTGTCTCCCCCATTCAGGTACCGAGTCTGCTCAGTGCTCACTGGCAGAAGTGTCTGTTTGTGGCAAGGACTGGCAAGGGTTTAATGCAGCACTTCCTGCACCAGGGGGTGGTATGGGAGCAGGCTACCATGCCAGTGGATGGATGGTTCCTGGGGAGCCTGATGGGGATCTTATAGAGGCATAGGCATGGACTGCAGTAGGTGCGTGGGTTGCTGGAGACTTGGAGAGCTAATCTGAAACAAAATAATAGACTGAAACTAAATAAAAAAAATCAATAAACTTGTATTCTGTGCCTTAATGTGCACCCCTGCAGTTGTGAGCTCCCAGCTGCAGCTGGTTTGTTTCATCTTGCATATCTACATAAAAGTGGTTCAGGTAAGCTTCCTCAGCAGAGGTAAAAGCTTTACAAAACAGGTGCTCTGTCACAGCATGATGCTTACCATCTGGACTCCTAATATCTTTTCAGTCCATGGTGATTGCACACAGCATTTTTCACGTAATTACCTAGAATAGCCCAATAAAGATGCTGCATTGCCTTTTTAGTTGCATCGTGCTGCTTCTCAAGTTTTACTCTGGGGACCACTGAAGTAGAGGGAGCTTAAGTTAAATGGTATTACCAACCTTTGCTCCCCCTGGACATACAGGTCCCTCAGGAAGTGATGTTAGGCCTCCCCGCCTTTTTTTTTTTTTTCTTTTTTTCAAAAACTGCACTTCCGAACCAGGAAGGGGATGATTGTCTCTAACAGTTGGAAATACAGTTTTATTTTATTTATAACATTTTGGAATTACAAAGTACCTTTAAGCTAGTAGCTCATTTATAGAGGTTCCACGTCGCAAGGGTAAGGGGACAAACAATTATGAAACAGTGCAGTAAGTACATACAATGAAACGATAATATGGGTTGTAGTACAGACGTAGCACATTAATTTATTTATTTATTGAAATGTTTCACCAGGAGGGCACACTGAACAACAAGTTGCTCGTCTCACGGTGCGAACTGGGGGAGGGGTTACATAGGGTCGTGAAGGATGAGCAGTTACAATAGTATGTGGGTAGTACGAACAATACAACATTGTAAGATTGTGCAACAGTTGGAACACAAGGTATTGTACAATAAACAGTAGTGGAACGTTGGGTACCTTGCAATACATGTCCAAAATCATACAAAAGAACATATGAACGTACAAAACAGTAATAATGCAATAGAACCATTTATAGTGCCTGAGTGTAACAGGAGCAGGCTCGAGGTAGTACATAAGTGCTGTTGAAGTAAAAAGGATGGGGTTAGGTTGTGCACACTGGTGAGCCAGAAGGGCAGGTGGAGAAGAGGGGGGAGAGGCAAGAACTGAATATGAGGAGAAGGGGTAGCCATTTCCTGATTTCCCCTTTCAGGATGTTGTGATCCCTGCCGGGGGGGGGGTCATGGTAGGAATTCAGAAACTGGATAGATATTAAGGTGGGTTAAAGCAGGAACAGCTGAGGGAAAGATAATTGTGTAGGGCAGAGGTAAAGGAGTAGTTGGAGGAGGGAGTGTCGTATTTCAGGGGGAGGGAATTCCAGATTTTAGGGAAACAATGGGCGAAACCAGTCTGACCAATGAAGATGGAGCGGCGAGGGACCATCAAGGTGCGGGCATCATTTGATCTGAGAGAGTGGGTGGGGGGAGGTGGAGTGGAGTGGAGAGAGAGGATGAGAGATAGGAGAGGACCCCCCACCGAACCAGAATTTGGAGGTTAGTGTGGCACAGTGAGAGATGTATCCATGAGATAGTGGAAGGAAGGTTAGAAAGCGATAGAGTTCACAGTGGTGGGAGCGGGAAGGGGAGTTGATAGCAGAGTAGCAGCAGGAGTTGGAGTGTGTCCAACTTGGTCAGGGAAGATTTGGGAGCAGCACCATAGACTACGTCACAGTAGTCAAAGATGGGGAGTATCATGTTCTGGACAGTTTCGCGCCTTGCAGTCAGCAGGATGCAACTACTATTCCTGTACAGAGCACCAAGCTTGGGGTGCAGTTTCTTCAGAATAGTATCGATCTGCACAGAGAAGTTGAGGTGCTGATCCAGCCAAACTCCCAGATATCTAAATGAGGAGGTGTCCTCCAAGATGGTCCCATCAAGGGTGTGGAAGGTGGGTAAGGCCAGGAGCCTAGAGAGTCTCTGCCTGTGCCAAAGGTCATTGAGACTGTCTTCTTGGCATTTAGAAAAAGTATTAAATCAGTATACAGTGCAGAACCTGGTGATATGACAGGTATAATATGATTACAACAAATTATCATCTAGCTGCAGATAGTGACTTTAAACGTGTGTGGCACAATCAAGATAAGACATTACAACAATACCAGAATAAGTGCTGAGAGGAAGCGGCCAGGGTCCACTTTGTCAAAGATGTGGGGTGGGGCGTGAGGACACATCACTACTACCTCAGGTTAGACAGAGGACAGTGTGAAGTTGGGTATCAAGAACTAAGGGGCAGTCGCAGCTACTCAATGCTGTGAGGTGCTGCCAAAGCCTCCTTTGAAGGGGCCAAGCTTTGATTCAGCTAGGATGTCTCTGCTAAGAGAATTGAGCCAGTGGGGGCACGATACTCAAAGGATCTTTATCCTTGTGATGTACGATAGAACGGTACCTTATAGGGCTGACAGGTAACACCTCTGGTAATGCAGGTTTTTTCTGCAATGCACAGAAGGTTTTGGATACTGGGGTGGGGGGGGGCTAGGGCTGTTTTTTTGCAGGCAAGCAAGTCTGGCATTTTAGTCTACCTTTCAAATGAAGACAGCCAGTTTGAGCATACAGGTTGCATGTGTGTGTTAACCGGTGGGTCGCAGTCAGCAGGTTTTGTTTAGGGCTGTTGAGACTCTCTTTAGAGTGATGTCAGATGCAGCCCCATACACTACCAGGCCATAATCGATAGTGGATATGACTGAGCTTTCACTGCAAGCCTGAGAGCCTCCAGAGTCGTATAGTGTTTATGCCTGTGAAGTAGTCCTATTTAAGCAATAAGGCATGACCAGGGATTCGATTAACAGTCTGTTAATCACCCCCTAGGGGTGTAATGTGGCACAAGGCGCAGCCAAGTGTGATTAACTGACTGTTAATCTAACTCCTGGGAGTGCCTTATTGCTATTATAAAAAATGATTCCAAAAGAAAAGTGTTAAAAGTATACTTTTTCACTGTCGTCATCATTTAGAGAGAGAGATTTTTAGTAAAATAGTTCTTCCACCAAGAGTTTAAGAATGCTGTTTCAAAATTAGAATGCATCATTCCACACTTTCAGCAGTATGAGTATGGAATGCTGACAGGAAGAATCCATGTGCCATGGTGATCAGGCTGTACATGACAGTATAACATGGATTAATGTAAGGCTGTTGGTATCCTAACAGCCAATCAGATTGCAACATTTCTGAGACTCTTTTTATAATTTGGCATTGATCACCTTGGCAACAAGATCAGTGTGGGTTGCAAATGATGAGGAATTGTCAAGCGTGACTCCTGTGTATTAGGTTATTAGTGATGGTGAGCTTGTGAGACTTATATTTATTGTGTACGGTTGCGAAAGTCATGATCTTTGTCTTTTTATCATTTAGAGTAGCTTACGCTGCTGGAACAAAGTCTTAACCATGTTAAAAGTCGCCTGTAGTTGTTTTTCTAGCAGGACTAGGTCGGGGTTACTGGTGAATAGGACAGCATCATCTGCATAAAGTAGGACATTTTCTTTGCAGAGAAGGGGAAAGCGGTTGAGAAAGAGGCTGAAAAGCAGGGGTCCTAGGATGGAGCCTTGTGGGACCCCCGTCCTTACTTTCAGGCTATCTGAGAGTACCCCATCTATTTTCATTTGTTGGGATCAGTCTGCGAGGTAGCCGCTAAACCAGTTCACAGCTCCTGGTGAGGGTCCTGTGATGGATAGTTGTTTGAGAAGTAGGCTATGATTTACCCTGCCGAACGCTTTGGTGAGGTTGATGAATGTCGCCCTACCAACTGACCACGGTCTATAGCCTTGTGTATATAGCTTGTAAATTCAGCGAGGGCAGTGGTGGTGCTATGTGACTTTCTAAAGCTGTGTTGTTGGGGGCACTGTATTTTATACTTGTTGAGATATTCCACTAGTTGGTCTGATACAATCCTCTCCAGTGCTTTGGAGAGTGTGGGGAGAATGGGTATGGGGCGGTAGTTAGAATGTGTGGTTCTTTCACCACTTTTGTGAATTGGTGTGACTACAACAGCTTTCCATTTCTGGGGGAAAGTTGATGTTCTTAAGGATAGGTTGAGTAGTTTCGTTAGGGGGGTGATTATAGCATCTAATGTGAGGGCAATTTGAGGTCTAATGTGTCACTGCTGAATCTTGAGTTACCCATGGTGTGTTATATATAGTTTTTTGCTTCCTTTTTAGTAATGATTCAGAGGTGGGGGGGGGCCGGGGAGCTCTCCTTATTGCTGCTGTTATTGCGAACTGTTTTTTCATGGTGGTCTGGGGAGAGTATACCTTTTTTTTTTTTTTTGTGGACTTTGTTTATTCTCCGGGCACCCGGGGAACTCTCTCCAGCTACCCCTGTGACCTTGACTCTACCTCCTGTCTGAAGCCCACATGCAGGCTGCTTCAGCCCGCGAGATCCCCTCAGCTCTGAGCCCTATAGGATCGCCCACGCCCTGGCGCCTTATCTGAAATCTAATGTGCCAGGCCGGGGGGGGGGGGCCTAGATGGTAAGCCCAATGGGAGTGTGGTCGAGTCACAGGCGGTGCCTTTGCCTATCCTCGGGGCCAGGGTTTTCTCCTTTTCCTTCCCCCAAGAGTGCAGCCATGCAATGATGTCCACACAGCTGCCTATACATGTGCGCTGTGCTCCTCCCTCACAATGCGCTCCTGCACTAGTAGTACCCCCGGTCTCCACCAGGGGTCTCTACTGCATCGGGGAAGCCCCAGAGCCCTCCCCAGGGAGAGGAGAGCAGTCTTGACGCCGATCTCTCCCTCCCTGCCGACCCCTGGCACCCGCGTTTGTTCCCGAACTCAGGTCGCCGGCATGGCGCAAGGCATGGCGTCCTGCGCCTTAACCCTCTGTGCCACTGGGCCGGCACGGGGGGGGGATGGAGTATGCTGCTAAGGTTGGTGAAGGCAGTATTAAAAGTGTCTGCAATAATTTTTGGGTCCTGAGTGGTTACTCCATTTAATTGCAGCATTGTTGGTGTGATTTTATTTTCTTTTCCAGTCAAGGCCTTCAGATTATCCCAGAACCTCTTACCACTTCCCCAGGAGTGTGTGAGTTCTTCCTGGAAGTGGCAATTTTGGCTGCACAGATTGCATTTTCTTGTCTCCCACATATCCCTTAATGGGAGTTAAGCTAACCGGGAGCCCTGCTTGCTTCAGAGGTGGCAGTAGGGGAGTTTAATCTTCCTTGCTCATTTTTTTTTTTCATCATGTATCATTTCTGGGATTTTGTGGAATTTCTCCCTACCCCTACACCCATGCATCCCCAACATAGCGCATGCGTGTGGAGGGATGCATGCACACACCATTGGGATGCCCCTCCCTTCCAGTCACACTGTTGACCGCCTTCGGTGATGGTGGGACTACGGGCAGACGACCCTGCCCCTTACCTAGGAAAGGAGAGGAGAGCTAACGCCAATCCTTCTCCCCACTCCCCCACCCCACCCCCATGCCATCACCCCCGTGACCCGAGGTCGTTCCCGAACCCGGGTCACCAGTGTAGCATGAAGTGTGGTGTCCAGCACCTCAACCTTTAGCACCACTGGGCCGGCATTTCCTTGCTCATTTTTACAGCAAAGGAGCCAAAACACAAGAATCGTCAACTTAATCTTTATTTTACCAGGAGAAAGACACCATTGAGCAAGCTCATTTACAAGGTGGTCCTGGGCAGACACGTTAAGGTGGTAATGCAGTATAAAGTACAGGGGAGGATACAGTGAATAATACCAGTGAAAAATACAGTGCATGATGTATACAAAAGGGTTAAATCATATGTCATGAGGTCAACAGTGACAAGGTGCAATATGCATGTGAGCAGTTCATAAATACATTCATGTCAAACAGGCCAAACTTCAGAATACATACAGGAAATAAGAGTACTAATTGTCATGACAAACAATATACAGGGTCATGGCAGGGGTATAGGAAGCTGAGCAGTGGGCAGGAGTTTGATGATAAGATGCAGAGACAGTGATGGAGTAGGGAGGAAGAGGGTGAAGGCAAATATATATTGGGATGGGGGGCTCTGTTAACCAGTGTAATTAGAAGATGTAGCTAGTACTGAGGGTTGGGTGAGAGAAAAAGGCAAGAAGGGCACGGATAGGTAGAGTAGAGGGAGTCAGGAAGGGGGCTGCAAGCAGTGGACAGGGAGAGGGTGTGTCAGAGAGGGACCATGAACAGTAAGGTTGCAGCACAGTGGGAGTAAGTGCTGAAGAAGGGTGGAACGGTTGGGTGAGAGGAGTGCGAGGAGGTAGAGTAGAGGGGGAGAGGGGGCAGTGGAACAGGGGATGGTGAAAGGATGTGTCAGGGAGAGAACAAATTCAGGGTTGTTACAGCACAGCAAGGGAAAAGTGCTGGAGTAGGTTACTTCAGTTTCAGTTTAATCTTCCTTACTTATTTCTGCAGTCAACGGAGACAAAACACAAGAGTCACCCACTTAATATGTGGTGCACTGTTGAAGCCAGTGCTGCCTGAATGCAATCACACTGCCAGGTTTGTGTTGGGCAGGGGAGTTGCTGGCTACTATGAGCACCTTATATAGGAGAATCTTCTACAATTTAGTTATAGTTACATTAATGTTGGATGCAGAGATGCATGTCTTTTGGCTGTCCCAGCCATAGTTAAGGTGCAGTGTGGCAGCTCATGTTGGGGGGGTGGGGGGCGGTGGAAGAAAGGTGTAAAAGATAAAGGAAAATGAAGATCTTCTGGGAATAAGTCTTAACCAGTGATTCACAGTAGTGAGTCTGAGCCAGAGGCAGTGGGACCCTGCAGGAGTCAGAACTTTTCCTGAGGGCTGGCACCAAGGCAAGCTGTGCACATGCATGGTTTCATGAGACTGAGCTTACAGGGGCAGGCTTACCTCAGCACCGACCCTTTTTTCCCCGCCATTGAGTTCTTTCCCCGCCGTTGAGTGCACACCAGTGACAACCTCGCTTGCCTGCTGGAAGTCAGAACTTCAAACCCCTTCCTCACTTATGCTTGGTGTAACCCCCCTACAAATGGGGGTTCCTGAAAGTCTTCCTTGGGTTTGCCTAAATGCCCACTGCCAAGCTGGTGTTCTGTGTCCTAGCGATTTAAAAGTGTTTACATGTGAGTGCCCTGTTAGCCTCTATGCCTGTCTCTTTAAGAGCTGCCTGTCTTGTGGTGTAAAATTAATCTGGGTAGGGATAGAGTAGTTTCAGGCTCGAGTCCTGCCCGGACTGCGGTGTTATTGCTCCATTCTGCCATCGCTATTTGCGCAGAGGGAGCCCTGCTAGGAACTGTGACTGTTCACTGTTTCTCAGTAGTAATAATGTAGTTTGTCTAACCTGCCTTCCTTTGCAGCATGGACATTTAAGTATTGCCCCACCATCTTGTTTCTGGACTGCCTATTGGGACCAGTCAGTACCTTTGACGACTCTAAAATGGTGTCTGTCCCTAGGGGTCTTGTGGGAGTGAATTTCTGTAGGAATTGTAGTTTTGAGACTTTGGCGCCTAAATGCACCTGGGGGCCCTTGCTTGACAGACAGATGAATCAACAAATTGAATCTTTGGACCAAAGAGAAATTCACAAGCTGCCGCCTGCTGCAGTGAGTCAGTCTGGAGTTAGAATTTGAAGCGTAAACAGCCTGAGTGATTCAAGCAACTGCCCCTGTGTAGTAGCATAGGAAATCAGTGGAAAGGCTGAGTTTGGCCCGTCTGCCTGCTGTCCCTCGAGAGGGAACTTTTTGAAAGGCTTAGTAATCAGACTGTATCCAAAACTGAGTGCGATAAAGCCACTGAATTGTGACCAGCCTTGAACCTGAAGAAGACCGAAGATTTGCTGTACGCGATCGGCCTGTCAGGACATCCATTCACCAAAGAACTCCTGGTTTTGCTCAGACACTCTGATATTGTGGCCGGACTGCTATCCATTTGGTGGTATGGTGATTGCTTTACTATAAATGTGCTGTAACTTGCTAGTGGGTCGTGATTTGGTTCCCCACTGTTTAACTGTGCAACGCTTGCTGGAAGCTGCATCCAGCTTTTCCAGACTGATATCCGAACAGTCTTACCTGGCCTGGGCCCTGCCACGCTGGCCCAGCCAGCTACTTTAGGCACAGAGAACACCATTGACGGGAGACCTGCCTGGGGATCAGCCCCCTACTCAACATCACGAACAGGAACGACACCATGGTGAATCATGTGGGCCCTGCTTCTCCTGGCAAAACAGCAAGTCGTCCTGCAGTCTCCATTTCATTCATCCTGTGTTCTGTACTAGGTAGCGTGAGTAAACACCAGGGTAGCTCCCTGCAACAACAGCTCAGAGTGTGTCATCTGATTTAATTGTTTTGCCTAATCTTCACGAACTGAGCCTCCTGGCTCCGGATTACAAATTGTGTGTGGTTGTACATACCTTTTCTTTTCATCACAGGGCCCCAACAAGCTGCGACGCCGGCCTACCCTGAGCAATGTTCCAGGCTAACCCACCTTACTTCCAGCTGGGTACCCAGAGCATGTGACTGTGTTGAGGGACTAAAAAGTGCATGCATAATTGCCTGACTAGATCGATTATAGAATCAATCAACCTGATTACGTCCCTCCCTTGTTCAAGTCCCCTGAATAAATCAGATCTAACTCTTCTTGCATCTAATTTGACTATGGTTCCAGTTTGTACCAAAGGCACTGTACTGTTGTTATATGCTGTGCCTAGCCTTGTTTTACAGGGCGTCTCCAGGGTCGAACTGGTGGAACCAGCCCTGGTGATAAGTACAGACAGTGTGGGGATTTACATACGAACATACGAAGAAGCCAGCAGAAGGCGGCCATTTGGTCCATCAAGTCTGCTCATGTTGCAGGGTCCACAGTTTGAGCTAATGTCCCTGCCCTCCCTCGCCACACCTCCCATCCTCCCTACCCATGAGCCTTACCTTCTCCCTATGCCTATCCCAGCCTGTCTCAAAGCTGCCCATGGTCTTCAGTGAGATGACTTCTTCCAGTAGCGCATTCCAAGTGTCCACCATCCTCTCTGTGAAGAAGTGCTTCCTGATCTCCGTCCTAAACTTCCCACCCTCCAGCTTAAGACTGTGCCCCCTTGTGATATGGTTGGCACTCAAAGAGACTCTCCTTATCAACCTTATTTATCCCTTTCAAGTACTTGAATGGCCCAATCATATCCTCCTCCTCTCTCTCTCTCCTGTCTTCCAGGGAGTACATGTTCAGTGCCCTCAGCCTCTCCTCGTATGCCTTGCCCTGCTGACTGACTGTCATCTTTGTAACCCTCCTCTGTACCTTCTCCAGCAGGTTTATGTCCTTTTTGAGGTGTGGACACCAGTACTGAACTCCATACTCTAGATGCGGCCTTACCAGTGATCTGTACAAGGGCAGTTTAACCTCCTCTCTCCTACTACTGATCCCCCAAGCTATGCATCCCAGCATCTTGTTTGTCTTTGCTGCTGCTTTCTTGCACTGTGTGTAGTGCTTCAGGTCACTAGTGATCATCACTCCCAGGTCCTTCTTCTCTGATGCAGATACTCTGACTCCACCCAGGTAATACTCTGTCCTGGGATTCTTGGCTCCAGTATGCATAACTTTGCATTTCTTGGCATTGAAGCCAAGCTGCCAGATCCTGGACAACCTCCCCAGCTTTTCCAGATCTTTCTGTAGGTCCTGTACCCCTTCAGCTGTGTCCACTCTCCCACAGAGCTTGGTGTCATCTGCGAATAGGCACATTTTGCCTTTAATGCCATCCCCAGTGGCATTGATGAAGACATTCAGCAACACTGGCCCCAGCACAGAGCCCTGTGGGACCCCACTGATTACCTCTCTGGTGCCAGATAACTCTCCCCACCACCATCCTCTGGGTTCTGTCCCTCAGCCAGTTTTCCACCTATCTGACCATCTTTTCCCCAACTTCAAGATCCTCTAACTTCCTGATCAACCTTTTGTGGGATACAAAGTCAAAGGCCTTGCTGAAATCAAGATAGAGGATGTCTACCACTTGGCCCCTGTCTACTGTCTTGGTGACACAGTCAAAGAAGTCCATCAGATTTGTGTGACATGATCTCCCCCCCGCCAATGAACCCATGCTGCCTCTCATCCTGGAGACCATGTTCCTCTAGATATTCCACCAACCTTTTCTTTAGTATCGTCTCCATGAGCTTGCCCACAATGGAGGTCAGACTGACTGGTCTGTATTTCCCTGGATCATCCTTGGGACTGCTTTTGTGAAGGGGCACTACATGTGCTGTTCTCCAGTCCTGTGGTACCACACCTGACTCTAGTGAACTATTAAATAGGTCTCTGCTAGTGGCCCTGCCTGCTTCTCAGCCAGTTCCTTTAGTACTCTTGGATGCACTCTATCCGGGCCTGGTGATTTGTCCACTTTCAATGCCAGCAGACCCTCCCTCACGCTATCCTTCTCTATCACTATGTCTGTGTCCCCCCCCCCCGCTCCTCTTTTCTCTCCTGAAGGCAGTGGTCCGTCCTTCTCCCTGGTGAAGGCAGAGCAGAAGTATTCATTTAGTATCTCTGCTTTTCCTCCATTATCCTCCACCCACTCCACACCTTTCTTAAGCTTCACAATCCCTTCTTTCTTGTCCCTTTTCTCACTTATATAATGAAAGAAAGCCTTCTCCCCCTTCTTAATTCCTTCAGCTATTTGAAGCTCTTTCTGTGCCTTTGCTTGCTGTACTTCCTTACTTGCCTCACTAGCCAGCCTTAGGTAATTTTCCCTATCCACCTCTCTCTTGGTCTTCCTGAATTTTCTATAGGCCAGCCTCTTTTCCCTTACTGCCTTGGCAACCGCAGAAACTGAACCAGCTGAGCACTTTGGCCCTTGTGTACTTCCCTCGGAGCCTAATACTCTCATCTGTGGCAACTAGTATTCCTTCCTTAATAATGGACCACTTTAGGTCTACCCCTGTATCTGCTCTGATGCCCACCAGATGGCTCATTAGAACCTCACCCATTTTCCTGTAGTCTTCCCTCCTGAAATCCAAGATTTTGGTCTTAGGATGCTTTCCCTGCCCATATCCAAATGGAACCACACTGTGCAATGGTCACTTCCCCCCCAGTGGCTCCCTAACCATTATTTCCTGTACATGCTCCCCATTTGTGAGCACCAGATCAAGAATTGCCTCAGCTTTTGTTGGTTCAGTGACGCCCTGAGTCAGGAACCCACTCTGCCGTCCTTCCAGGATCATCTGACTCTTAGCACATGTTGTGGATGGTATACTGCAGTCCACCTTGAGCAGGTTGAAGTCCCCCACAATTACCACCTCTCCTTTCCCTACAGCTTCCAATATTTGTGAGATTAGTTCCCTGTCTGTCTCCTCATCTTGATTGAGTGGTCTGTAAACCTCCTCCAACCTCACCTTTCTCCTTCTATTGGACCTTAACTGATCCCATAATGTCTCCACCTCTCCTTCCTCTGACTCCTCCCTCATGCAAGTTATTCCCTCCCTGATATAAACTGCCACCCCTCCTCCCTTCCCGACTACTCTGTCCCTCCTGTATACTTTATATCCAGGGATAGCAAGGTCCCAGTCATGGTGTGATGTTGCCCAAGTCTCGGTTACTGCAGCTATGTCCACCCTCCTGTCTGCTAATAGTGCCTGCAGGTCATCCATCTTGATTCCAAGACTCCGCTCATTCAGAAACACCACCCTCCACCTAGAATCTGACCTTCCTTCTCTTCCCTCTTTTCTTCCATTCACATTTATCCCCTCTGTGTGCACCCCTCCGCATACCCTTGTTATGTGTTCCTCACTCCCTCCACCCTTTGCTAACTGTGTATTTGCCCCTTCCACTTCCTTCCTCCAGACCTCTTTTATCAGTGTGGGGGAGGGTTTACTGACCACCTCCTCTCGGAGTCTGTGGGCCTGCTTACCCACTGCCCCCCCCACAGTATTTTAAATTAAGTGTAGTGATTATGTATTCCCCCAGCTTGTCCCTGAGTATACTAGAACCCTCCCTGCTGAGGTGTAACCTGTCTGGTGAACAGAGTGCTTTGTTTGACCAGGTCTTCTCCCAGTCCCCAATACAGATTAACCTCTTCTTCCTGCACCATTTCCTCAGCCAGTCATTAAAATCCTCTGTTCATCTTTTCCTAGCTGTGCTGGCCCTTGGTACTGGTATCACCTCTGAGAAGGCCAGTGAACTTACTTCCTCCCTGCAGATATTCCCTAACTCCCTGAACCTACTTTGCACTATCTCAACCTCCTCCCCAACTAGGTCATTGGTTCCCAAATGTATAACTAAATTAGGTTTTCCTCCAACCTCCCTTACTATTTCCCTTATTTGTATGCTGAATAGGGGCTACTGTGAAAGTGTTTGTTGCATATTGTCTGGGCCACTAGAAGGGAAAGGGGGGGTTACAGTGTCCCAGAGGGCTGTACCCAGGTTAGCCTTGCTACTAACAACCCTGTCCTCCGGGGGGTGGCACCCGTTTCAGTACCCAGGCTCCTTTACCTTCAACTAGTCAAGCAGGCAGGGGTAGTAGCCCTTGGGATAGTGCTACCTAGGGGTTACATTAACAACTGCAGTCATTCACCTGGAATGACCTACCCTGGAGCTTAGAATTTTATGCTAATTAGAGAATGTTAGAATCAAATTCAAAGCTCTGCTGTGTGGTTACACTCACCCCTGCATCCTAATGGCAGATTTCTGTCCCTGCCTGAAGAAAGCAGTCGCCCTGAAGTTTTCTCTTCACTTTGATTGATTACGGTTTATTATTTTATTGTTTATTTGAAAAAGTTTAACTTTTAGTTAAATCTTGATACTCTGCTTTAGTTAGCGTATTTTTTCTCCCTTGTATTTATAAAAATATTTGCAACTTCTCTGGTTCCATATTGGTTCCCAGGAACTGGAGAAGGCTGTTTTTGTGGCGCAATTCCCACCTTCAGGGAACCGCTTAAATTTATTTATAAAAGTATTAAAAGTGTACTAAAAGGGTACCGCTTTGAGGTATTTTGATTTTCTTGTCCTGTTCCTTCTCTTTTGGAACCAAGACGATAACTGGGCCTTTTTTTTGCTGTTAGTGCACTTGTTTATTGCAGTTCTTGACTAAAAAGGAACCAAACTGCATTTCTTATTTCTCTTGCTATTATTTTTGGGAACTGGAACATCTTCCTTGGATCGTCAGTCTTTTGGTATGACTGACAGGCACAAAAAGGAAATGGACCCGCAGACTTTAAAAATGGTAAAATCCTTTCTAGGGGCGTGGTTATTGTACACTATCCTCACTCTGGCAGTTCCCCTGGAACAATGTTATTTGTCAGATGTCTTTTAGCTGAACTCCTCCCCCCACCTGGGAGGATGTATCCCCTGACTCTGACCCGTTACATCCAACCTGTCTTTCTGCTAGATTAGAACAGGTCACCTCCTTAGTGCTCTGCTTAGGAATTTTCTCTACTCCGTAGGCAAGCAGTTTTTGAAGCTCAGCTGTGGGATTCCTTGACTCCTTTCATCTTAAGATTGATTGCAAGAAGCCCGGTTTCAAGTTCTGTGTCCATTGCCGACAGAAAATGTCAGTCACTGATCTGAACGACATGCATGTACTGCCTGAGCAGTCAACACGATATGTTGAAATGCGGCCTTTACCTCTACATGTTTCTAGAGTCTCTATAGGAGAAGAAGCTCCATCTCGCTAGGGGCTGGCCTTTGGAACAGGATCCGAAGGACTGCTCAAAAGGTGGCAAAAAGGCCTCAGCAGCTGCCGGGTCTACAGCACAACTTACCGCCATGGAAGTGGAGGAGCCACAATGGGCACCTCATTGGCCTCAGCGCTGCTACTGGCTGGGTCAGCGTCAGAGGGACCTTCCTGGGTCAGTTCCGTGAATTGTACCTGTCTCTCCAGTCCTTTGGGGAGAGCCCTGTCTTCCATGGCTCTGGGTCGAAGACGAAGAAAAAATCTTCACACCACCACTGCCGGTCATGAGACGGAGAGAGATCTCCCTCCACCCTGTCCCCAGCTTTCCTGACTGATCGGCTGAGGTCGTACACCCCTTGGTAGAGGGGCAGGTAAGGCAGGTTCAGGGTTCCTTGGCATTGCCAATGTGCCGGTTGACTTCAACTCTGGTCAGCTAACCAGCTGAGATTTTTCCCGACCCGGTTGACCTGTTATCAGACAAGGTCGAGGATTTAGCCTTTGAGACCTCAGTGTTCCCGGTCCTGATTCAGCAGGACGTGGCTTGACTGGGCATGGGCTGGTCAGCAGTCGGTGCAGGAAAAGGTGGCCTGGTTGTTTTTCAAAGGCTTAGATCACATATCCCGTTCGGTGCATGAACCACCACCACCGTGGGACTTGCTGCTGGTTTTGTCAAAGCTCATGGGCAAGCCATTTGAACCGATATACAAGTGTGACATGTCTCACCTGTCATGGAAGACCGCCTTCTAGGTGGCTGTCATGTCAGCCAGAAGGATCAGTGAGCTTCAGGCGCTTTCAGTGGAGTCTCCTTACCTGGTCTTCCACAGGGACATGGTTGTTCTGCGCCCCAACGCAAGGTTCCTCCCGAAGGTTGTGTCGGAGTTTCACCTGAATCAGGTGATAACTCTTCCGATGTTCTTCCTGAATCACAGCTCGGAGGCTGAACACAGGCTCCGTCCTCTGGACCTGTGGCGAGCGCTCTCTTATTACAAAGAGCGCACAGCTGGAGTTCAGGGAGCGGTTCTCCAGCTGTTTGCAACCTACACTGAAGCCGCACCTGGCAGACCTGCAGCCAAGGAGATGATTGGCAAGTGGATCATTTCCTGCATTGATCTCTGCTATAGGTTGGCGAGTAGGGAGCCTCCGTGAGGGTTAAGGGCTCATTCCACCCGTCATACCGCTGTGTCGGTAGCTGTTTCTAAGGATGTCCCTATCCAGTAAATCTGTAGGGGTGCTACCTGGAAGTCAGCACACACCTTTTTCTCCCATTACCACCTTGACCTAGAGTCCCATCGGGATGCTGGTTTTGGGCCCTCAGTTCTCCAGTCTCTGTTCCCTAAATAGGAGATGTGTGCATTGCCTCCCTCTTCCCGAAGAACTGCTAGGAGTCTGCCAGAACTTGTGGATAGGACAACATATCTACATCCTTAGAAACACGGGTTACTCACCTGTAACAGTAGTTCTAGGAGTGGTATATGTTCATCCACACAGACCCACCCGTCCTCCCCTTGCTTAGGCGCACAATTTCTACTTTCAGTGGGCAAGATCTGGCATCATGGGATGGAGCCGAGGGATATACCACCCAGGTGGGTGGGAGGAGCCAGCTTGAAGACTTTCTTGAGGGGGAAAGGACACTGACAGAATGTGTGGATAAACAACATATACCAATCCTAGAACTACTGTTACAGGTGAGTAACCTGTGTTTGTGTTGGCTGTATAGTAATTAGTACATATTTTATAATAATTTTAACAAACTCATTATTCTGATTATATGCCACAAAACAATGTTTTTATGCATAGAAACCAAACTGTACTTAATTCATATGCATCCATCAAATCACCCTAAACAGACAGAAACCGTATTCAACACAGTGTACCCAATCTAATACATTCATAGTCACTACATGTGAATGTGGGATTTCCAGTCCATCTGGTCATTAAAGCCAGAAGTCTTCAATGTTTTTAACTTAAAGATCCACATGGATTCCTTTTTATCTAACTCAGGATGTCTATCCCCACCCCTTAATCTGTGAGGGGCATGGTCAGTTGCCTTGTAATGTACCCTATGGGCAGTAATGTCCACCAAATCAGCTTGATGTTTTCCCACTGGATGTTCTAAATCCTGTTTTTGTATAGCCCTGTAGTGCTGCTGTATTCTCTCTCTGATCTCTGGTGGTTTCCTTTCAGAACCAGCAGTCATTTTGTGGCAAGGGCAGTGGAGTCCAAAACAAAAGTCAGCCTCCCCAGCCTCAGAAAAGGGCACAGCCAAAGGCACAGGTGCCAAAAGCCCCCAGTGCCACTCCCTGAAGCTATGGCCCCAGTGTTTTCTCTGCTGCCTGAAGTCTGCATCTCCTTCCCAGTGGTCAGTGCCTGCACCAGTTTTACAGTCAGTGGGAGTCCATCATGACAGACAAGTGGGTCCTCCGGATAGTCCGAGAGGGATACTCCCTGGATTTTCCAGAAATCCCTTTGGACTGTCTGCCCAGAAGGCAGCCCCTTTATCAGCTCATATGTCAGAGCTTCTGGCACAGGAGACTTGGGCCTTCTGAGCAACAAGGCAGTGGAAATAGTGCCAGAGTCAGAACTGAACATAGGGTTGTACTCCAGCTGCCTCCTAGTACCAAATAAATCAAGGAACAATGCACCCTATTCTCGACCTTAGAAATCTGAACAGATTTCTGGATTGAGAACAATTCAGAATGATTTCTCTGGGTTCTCTGCTTCCCCTCCTGAAACCTCAGGACTGATTAGCATCCCTGGATATGCAAAATGCATACCAGGACATACTGGCACATCCCAGCCACCACAGGTACCTCCACTTCATTGTGCTGGGTCAGCATTACTAGTTGGAGTCCTGCTTTTTGGGCGTTCCTCAGCACTGCAGATCTTTGCAGAGTGCTTTGCTGTACTCCACAGAGCATCTGAGAACTTAGGATTCTTAAGTCTTCCCATACCTGGACGTCTAGCTAATTGGCAGCCCATCCGGGCAAGAGATGGAACGCGCAGTGGAGATAGCCTCTCACTTCCTCACCTTGATAGCGGTTCTGCTGAATCTCAAGAAGTCTTGGCTCCAACCCTCACACCAACTGCTGTTCATAGGAGCTTTTCTGGATATGACCATGGCCTGGGCCTTTCTTCCAGAGAGCAGAATGCAGTCAATCCTGCAGATGGCATGCACATGAGAATGATTCCGTTGACACTGAGTGCACAGTGGTCACAGGTATCACATCCTCAGACCTACCTTATTCAGGTGACCAAACCCCTGGTTCCGTCACTCATGTGGTGGTCAGTGGAGGACGTTTTCCGCCAGGGCTTTCCCTTCTCCCAGCTGGAGCCTCAGATGACTCTCACCACAGATGCCTCCCTGTTGGGGCAGGGAGCCCATTGTCAGTGCCTCTGAAACACAAGATGTCTGGGACATGTCAGACAGTCCTCTCCACATCATAGTGTTGGTGTATTTGTTATTTTCAGATATTTTTAGAACAGCTTTTGTAGCTACTTTTGTAATTAATGACCCACATCATTAAAGAGGACCACCACTCACAGTTCTTAAAAATTTCTTCCATTGAGGTTACCTTTAAAAATGTATGTTAGGATCATACTGTGCATGTCTTAAAATGGTGTTACCATATGATCTTCTTTGAGGATAACTCTTTCATCAGGCCACACCTTTGGAACTATACCCACAACAGCACTAGGACCACATGGAAACATTGCAAACTGTGGCCATCCACGGCGACGTCATGTGCCAGCACCTATATAAGCACAAGCAGCCCTATATCTCCTCAGTTCTTTTCCTGCAGTCGATCATACTTATTGGATCCGCTGTCGGAAACTTCGCTTCTAGATGTTTTTTCTTATATTTCTACAGTTAAGTAGTAGCTCATTTAGTGTTTTTTGCGACTCTATATGCCGTGGACAGTCTCTAAGTAGTTTTTATGCTTTTCAGCATGTGTGGAACCATTCTTTGTGGAATACACAACAGGAGATGCATCTGCTGCTCAGGCCTCTCACATGGGGCTCACCTGTGAGAGCCGCCGAGCTTGACTCTGTGCCACCAGGCGACGTTGCAAGGATGCTTTCCACAGTTTTCTTTCCAAGAAAAACCCTCTAGAAACTAGGGAAATAAGTACAAGTGTTGAAAATTTTATTCGCCTGTCCTGCTGATGAAATTGAGGTTGCTGACATCGACAGACACATTCACAGAGATGCCATCAGCTCAATTATAGGAATGATAAAATGGCCTTTCCAATGAGATCCTGGTTGTCATTGCAGCTCTGGGTTATCCATAGTCTCCTATGTCACTGTCCACCCTGGCATTGGGGACCACAACTCCCTGTCGGTCAGACACCAAGCTCGGGGTTTGACTCACGCACTACCATGACTATATGGAAGGTACATTGCCACCATTGCTGGGTGACACCCTGCCATTGCCTTTTAGCCCCCCGACTGTCAGTCAGACACCAAGGTTGGGGCTTGGCTTAAGTAGTACCGGGCCTGTATGGTTGGCATGTACCATCATCACCAGGTCGCAGCCTGCTGTTGGCTCACAGACCCACTCGACCGTCAACCAGACTTCAGGGTTGGAGCTTGGCTTCCATCTTATTGTGCCCATATGGATGGTATTTTCTTGTCATTGCTGGGTAGTTCACCCGTTGTCAACTGTAGGACTCATGAACCCCAAGACAGGCATCTGTGTAGACAGTGCTGGTGTTGCTGTGGCTGTTACACTGCATACTGTCATAGGCTTGCTGTGCAGCCTGTTATGCAGATGAGTGGGTTGCTGCATTGCAGGGTGTCTTAAGCCAGCACAGTACTTATACCGCATTACTCACCCAACTCCGCTGTCGCTGGAATGGTTCCCTTTTCCTGTCGCCAACTGTGGCATCACTGACGAGGCTGCATTTCCTCCCATAACATGAATGGGGATTAGGAATACAAGGAGGGTTATGCTGCACAGCACATTACCTGCCTGTGCTGAGAACCCTGTTGTGCTCCACTTCCAGGTTCCCCCAGAAGTCCCTATCCTTCAGCCCACTGTGCAGCTCATGAACTCTGCTGCATGCAGTGGGTCTATTTGGTGGATTAAGAACTCTCAACACACATGAATTTCATGGCATTTTGGGGAATGCCAAACACTCCCTCCTTTATTTCTGCCTTCAGTATTCCTGAACAGCTGGAAGAGTGCCATCTTTGCAGACTGGCATGGCATATATATATATATATATATAGAGTCAAGAAACACTGTTTAATGCATCAGTTAGGGTTGTTCCACAGCGACAAAAGTGAGGAAATTCAATGTTAGGGTTGAACCCTTTGCACCCCTTCAGCCCACCCCCAACTGGAATCGGGTGCCATAATGGGCCGTCGGTCCAACTCTAACCTCCTATATTGTCGCACTTGTGAAAGCTTTCACAAATTCATTCGACAGTGTCAAGGCGATAAAGTACTTTTTCCAGAAATGTGAAAACATATTTCTGGGGTGTTTTACCCCAAAATAAAGACATGGCTCGCATCCTCATGGTCCGACTAGGTGAATACAAAAAGAATTAGGTTACTAGAGGGTCCCAAATTTAAATGCCAAGCATTTTTCTGATCACCAACTGAAAACAAAATGGCAGATTTGCGACAGTAAAAGGGCCATTTGCGAAAGTAAAAACTGCATTTGCGTCACTGTTGAACTTTTTAACTTTTCCCATTGACTTATAATGGGAACTTGTATTTTGAATAACTTTGAACCGTTTATTATTTTTCACGAAATCTTCAAAGGCACATCGGGACCCCAGCCACACGTTCCCTGAAGATTTTGGACTGATGCTAAAAACGTGGACCTGATAAGCATGCGACCGTGAAATTCCAAAAAAGGTAAACGCACACGCAGATCACGCTTGATAACTCCGCAGCCGTATAGCCGACTGGTACAAAACTTGGCAGATCCCAAGGCTGAAAGGTTAGAAGTTAGGGAAATTAAGTCTTCATTAAGAAATGCAGGTTATAGAGAGTTGGTTATACCTAGATCAAAAACTAAACGTTCTGATTTCTTTTTCAGTCAGTTAGTTCCTAGATTTTGGAATATGATTCCTGTAAAATTTCGACTGTATAGTCAAAAAATACCGTCATGAAAAGCTGTTAAAACTTGGTATTTGGAATCACTTTTTGGGCAAAAGAAGGTTTGTTGTGGTTAAATAAGTTTTATTGTTTTCTTATGTTATGTATGTCAATGTATGTTTGTATTTTTCTGTATTTTTATAATTGTTGTAACTATAATTTTGTACGACCAAGGGTCACCATTTTAAATGAGTTTTACTCAATGGTCTAACCCATTTAATAAAAATGAAATGAAATGAAAGGCGTATGGGTCTTGATCATGTATTCCAAATTTCAGGCAAATCCGTTGAACAGTTGCAAAGTTATTAAGGTGTAAAATTTTGGGTTTAACATGTAAATGGCTCCTCAACCCTAACTATGGTAGCACTACCGTGCTACCATAATATATATATATATATATATATATATATATATATATAGGATATACAATAGTGAGCTGTCAGATGATGATTATCTACACAAGTGCTGTTTGACCTCAAGGTAACCTCACGAGTGGTACAAGCCTGGTGAGGTGTCCAGGTCAAAACAGCACAAGTGTAGATAAATAATTTATCTGAAAGCTCACCATTGTATATTTCATTTATGCAATAGGGATGCTTTGTATCACTACAGGAACATTTGGTTTTGACTGTTTAACTTTTTTTTAAAATGATAATTTCCGAGAGGTTTGGTTAACTTTCCTAGAATATGTCCGCCTAGCATAGTGATTGCTGTTAAATGAAGCATCACTCATTTTGTAGAAAACTTCTTGCTGAACAAATGTCATGCTCACAGTACCATGCTACCTTTTTCATTTTAAAGTTATTCACGTTTGTCAAAAAAGGGAAAAGAAAATAGTATTATGCTGTTTTTTTTGCTAATTATAAAAAAAAGAAAAGGTATCCATAAATGAAACACCACTCATTTTGTAGATATTTTTGTGCTGAACATTTTTTGTGCTCACAGTACCATGCTGTCATTTTTTGTTTGTTATTCACATTTGTTTGTCAAAAAAGTGAACAAAAATTACGTTTTCTTCTGCCTTTTTTGCTAATTGTAAAAAAATCTATACAGTATCTATACATGAAACACCACTCATTTTGTAGATAATTTTGTGCTGAACAATTTTTGTGCTCACAGTACCATGCTATCTTTTTTCGTTTTAAAGTTATTCCCATTTGAATATGGTCAGTACTGCTTCTGAGGCCGAACATTCTAAATGAATTCTAAAGAGATTTGTGACATAGTAACTGTGTGTATAAATGGTCACGGCATGTATAAATAAGGGGTATACAATGGTGAGCTGTCTGATAAATGATTTATCTACACAAGTGCTGTTTGATCTCCGGTAACTTCACGAGTGGTGTAGATAAATCATTTATCTGACAGCTCACCATTGTATATTTCATTTATGCAATAGGGATGCTTTCTGTCAGTGCAGGGACATTTGCTTTTGATTGTTAGTCTTTTTTTGCATATGTTTGTTAAAAAAGTGAACAAAAAAATTGCATTTTCTGCTCTTTTTTGCTAATTATAAAAAAAATTATAAGGTATCTATAAATGAAATCCCACTCATTTTGTAGATAATTTTGTGCTGCACAACTTTCATGCTCACAGCACTCTGCTATCTTTTTTCATTTTAAAGTTATGTGCATTTGAATATAGTTAGTACTGGTACTAAGGCTGAACATTCTAAATGAGGTCCGGAGTGATTGTGACATATCTGCTATGTATATAAATATGTGATGATGCGTCTACTATGTGTATAAATGTAACATTTTGAATTTATCTCCGAGTAGCTCAGATTTATCACATAGGATTTATGTCCACACCTGTTGCATAAATTTATCTATACATACAGTGACTCAAATAAATGCATTTGTATTTATTTTTTTTATTTTAAAATTTGTTGACCGGGAAAGGCACACTGAGCCAGGGCTCGTTTCCAGGCGCGACCCTGGTACTGAGAAGTACATAGAAGTTACAGAAGAGAAATTAATACAATACATTTAAGTCCACTACAGGCCGGACTTACACAAAGAGTGCTGGTGACAGGCAGTAGCTAAACATATAGTGCTTTCAAAGATAGGAACAACTTTGTTTTAACAATATGGTGAATGCAGATCCAGGAGTAGTAGTACAGTAGTGATGGAGGTAATATGAAATAACCTGAGGTAAAGACATGGGCAGAGACAATCGTCCAGCTAGGGAATTCAGAAGGAGCTGTACAGGGACCTACGTAGGGGTGGGTCACTGAACGCACTTAGGGCAGGGTGTAGTTGGGAGGAGTCTGAGGAGTCGTCTAAAATTTGGGAGGGAAGAGGCCTGGCGATTGATAGGTGGGAGGTTGTTCCATAGGTAGGGAAGACAGTAAGAGAAGGCGGCTTGGGCGAGGGAGGTTGAACGTGCGAGCATCTCTGTGGCAGAGGGAGTAGCCTAGGGCGTTAGCTGTCTCGAGGCAGGAGGTAAGGTGGGGGGGTAGGGAGCCCAACCAGTATTTAGCTATGAGGGAGGCGCAATGGATGGTTCTCCTGTGTGAGAGCGGGGCCAGGGAGAGAGGAATATAGGGTGCAATGGTGAGTAAGTGGAGGGGAAGCAGTGGCAAAATGACAGAATGCGTTTAGTAGGATGTCGAGTTTGGAGAGGGATGAGGTTGGTGCAGTGCAATATATGATGTCTGTGTAGTCTAGTATTGGTAGGATAGTTTTATGTATGATTTCACTGCGAGCGGGAAGGGGAAGACTGTCTTTGTGTCGATAGAGGATGGCAAGTTTAGGCCGGAGTTTGGAACAGGTGGCCTCTGTGTGAGTAGAGAAATTTAGGCGATTGTTGAGCCAGACTCCTAGGTATTTGACTGTGGGGACGAGGTCTAGGAGAGAGCCATCCAGGGTAGAGATCGCTAGGGGGGGCCAGAAGGGAGGCAAGCTTTTTTCTAGATCCGAAGACCATGGTGACTGTCTTTTTGTCATTTAGTTTAAGCTGATTTTTCAGGAACCAGACTTGTACTTTATTGAAGTCGGTTTGGAGACACGGGAGGACACTGTCGTGTGAGGGACCAGAGGCAAAAATGATTGCATCATCAGCATACAGATGCACGTTAGCTGTGAGGCAAGCAGAGGGGAGGTCATTTATAAATAAGGAGAATAGGATGGGACCAAGGATTGAACCTTGAGGGACGCCAGAGAGGATGGGAAGAGCGGGGAGAGGGTATCCCCTATTTGAACGGATTGCTGTCTATTCTGAAGGTAAGAGTGGAATCAGTTTATGGTGGGTTGGGCGAGGCCAGAGAGGCTGAGTTTTTGGAGCAACAGGGTGTGGGAGACTGAGTCTAAAGCTTTTGCCAGATCGATAAAAATGGCAGTGGTGGTCAGACCTCTGTCTGTAGCTGATAGGATAGAGTCTGTAACACTCAGCAAGGTGGTGATGGTGGAGTGGTGCTTTCTAAAGCTTGACTGATAGGGGGAGGGAAAGCCATTTAAGGAGAGAAAGTCCAACAGTTTAGACAGGGTGAGGGATTCTTGGATTTTGGCGAGAGAGGGAAGGAGCGAGATGGGCCTGTAATTTCCCGGTGAGGAGGGGTCCCTGCCTTTGTACAGAGGTAGGATCCTGGCTGATTTCCATGCTGATGGGACCGTGGCAGTGGAGAGGGAGAGGTTTAATATGTGTGTTAGAGGTGCTGTGATAGCTGAGGCCGAGATGCGGAGAAGTCTGGGGAGCAATCCGTCAAGACTGGTTCTGGCCTGGTTGAGAGAGATGATTGCATTGTAGACTTCTTGGGTTGTGAAAGGAGGAAGGAGGAAACCGTGGGAAGGGGGAACTTTCAGTTTGGTCAGGTGTAGTTGAGGGGGAGACGGGTAGAGCGCATGAAACAAAAACGAGTTGAAAGTAGCAGCTACAGAGACAGGATCAGAAACACGTCTGCCATCAATGTTAAGGACAGGGCAGGACTGCTTGAAAGGGGGTTTGATCAAGAAGTTGATTACCTTCCAGAAGGACGCAAGGGAGTTTTGGTGCTGGGTGAGTTGTGCTTGAAAGTAGGAAGATTTAGCTTTCTGGATAGCTGAGGTGCACTTGTTTCTGAGGTGCTTGTAGGATTGGAGGTCGCGAATGGACTGGGTGGTTTTGTATAGTCGCCATGTCTTATCCCTGACTCGGCACAGGGTGATGAGGTCAGAAGTGATTCAGGAGTGGTGGTGTCTTCTGAGTGGGGCATGGAGGTCCCAAATACGTTGGAAGGTGTTACAGAAATGTGATAGGGCAGTTTCGACGTCTGGTGCGGAAAAGACTGGACCCCAATCTGCGTGTGTCAGGTCGTGCTGCAGGGCAGGTTCGTTTAGGAGGTCAAAACTAAGTTGGTAGTTTGAAGTTTGAAGGGCGAGCGATGTTGTCACTGAAGTGCACTCAGCGGAAAAAAAAAGGAACTGAAGGCGGTTGGAGGTCGCGCCTTGAATAATCATTAGCACCTGGCTGTGGCTCGTGGCATTGCCTCTCATAGCTTCATCTCTGGTGCCGACTCTCTAGCAAAGTTTGCTCCTGCTGGGTCCTAGTGCCTCTGGCACATGTCCCATTAGTGTGAATGAGTGGTGGAGACTCGTCCAAGAAGATCAAGAATTACGGTAGGTACATAATTTCTATTTTCGTGGGAGGAGGGGCAGGATTCCCTGAATATGATGGAGTAAGGGATGGAGTCCCTGATGTACAGAGCGACCCCCCCACACACACACACCTCGCTTACCACGATCTTGGCGGGAGAGGCCATAGTTAGGGATAGACAACTGTGGGTGGGGGATTTTGGGAGAGAGTCAAGTTTCCGTGATGCAGAGTATATCCGGGCTGTGCTGGGTGACCCAAGCGGAGAGGGTGTCCAATTTGGGGAGGAGTCTCCTGATGTTGAGGTGGAATATGCGAAGGCCCTTGGGGAGAGAGGCAGAGGGCAAGCTGGAAGAGGGTGGAGGTGTGGACGAGGAATTGTTTGGTGGTGAGGGGCCAGGATTAGGGTGAACATATCCTGCCAGGAGCAGTAAAAGAGATAGGGTGTGAAAAGGGGATTGCTTTTGTCTGCCATGGCTCCGCTTAGAGGGAGGAGCTCGGAGGTTTAGGCACCGGAGGAGATCTTTCTGGTTTAAGTAGTGCGAGTGTAGCAGTGCTGGGTGTATGGAAGTGGACAGTTGGAGGGGCTGGTTTAGAGGGAGGGAAGAGGGAAGGAATTGACAAGGGCTGAGGGGAGGCGATACGATTGGGTTGGTCGAGGCATGGGTGGTAATGGGTGGCTCTTGGGACATGGCAAGGAGAAGAGTGAGTGGAGAGGAGGGGGTTCACCAGAGGGGTGACTGGAGAGAAGGGGTGTGGGAGGAGAGGAAAGTGGAAATATTATGAGGAGGCACAGTAGCAGGGACAGCAGCATAGTGGCTTAAAAGAGGCAGGAGTATAGCTGGGTAAAACTGGGTTTAGACCTGAGATTTGTAACAGCGACCTCTAGTGGCCAACCAAGATAACTTTCTAATGGAAAATCCGACTGATTGGTTTTGGACAATCATCTGATTTACAGACACTGCTGTATATTGTAGTGTCGACCAAGGGTGGTGGTGGGGGCAGTGGGGAGCCGACGCTAAGCAACCTGTCCTTTGTTTGAAAATAAAGGGCGCCAAGAAGTCCTCACGGTGCGTGGAGAGCCGCTCGGGATCTAATTTATACCTGACTGTGGGCTTCTGTGGGGGAAGGCTTCCTTCGCTGGCCCTCGCGACCCTGGGGGAGCCGCCGAAATGGAACTGCACTGTGGAGGAGGAAAGAGGGACAAGTTAACCACAGGTAGGAGAAAGGAGGGGCTAGAATACAAAAGTGGAGGGAGGGCATACATTAGTCTCAGGTTTCAGTGGCCAACACGCAGAATTGATTTTAAAATACAGTCTGCTAACAGGCAGTCTTGCAGGATAAATTAAAATACAGCTTTAGTATTCAGTGGCTGTAGGCTAGACCTGAGTCCGGCATTTAAATCAGGATGCATTTAACAACAGGTAACTTAAGGCACTACAAATAAGCAGCTTTGAGAGTAAATAGCAGACTTAATTAACTAGAAAAGGGAGAGAAAACACTGTCTACAGTCTGATTTTTGGTGGTGTAAAATCTATCTTCACTGCTGTGGAGACTGAAATTTGTTTAAAGGTGCTCAATCTCCCTTCCTTTAACCCGTCCTTTGTTTGAAAATAAAGGGCGCCAAGGAGTCCTCACGGTGCGTGGCGAGCCACTCGAGATCAAATTCGTACCTGATTGTGGGCTTCTGTGGGGGAGGGCTTCCTTTGCTGGCCCTTGCGACCCTGGGGGAGCCGCCGAAAAAGGACTGCACTGATTGTGGGCTTCTGTGGGGGAGGGCTTCCTTCACTGGCCCTCGCGACCCTGGGAGAGCCGCCGAAATGGAACTGCACTGTGGAGGAGGAAAGAGGGACAAGTTAACCACAGGTTAGGAGAAAGGAGGGGCTAGAATACAAAAGTGGAGGGAGGGCATACATTAGTCTCAGGTTTCAGTGGCCAACACGCAGAATTGATTTTAAAATACAGTCTGCTAGCAGGCAGTCTTGCAGGATAAATTAAAATACAGCTTTAGTATTCAGTGGCTGTAGGCGCCGTGACTGAGTCTGGCATTTAAATCAGGATGCATTTAACAACAGGTAACTTAAGGCACTACAAATAAGCAGCTTTGAGAGTAAATAGCAGACTTAATTAACTAGAAAAGGGAGAGAAAAACACTGTCTACAGTCTGATTTTTGGTGGTGTAAAATCTGTCTTCACTGCTGTGGAGACTGAAATTTGTTTAAAGGTGCTCAATCTCCCTTCCTTTAACCCGTCCTTTGTTTGAAAATAAAGGGCGCCAAGGAGTCCTCACGGTGCGTGGCGAGCCACTCGAGATCAAATTCGTACCTGATTGTGGGCTTCTGTGGGGGAGGGCTTCCTTTGCTGGCCCTTGCGACCCTGGGGGAGCCGCCGCAAAAGGACTGCACTGATTGTGGGCTTCTGTGGGGGAGGGCTTCCTTCACTGGCCCTCGCGACCCTGGGAGAGCCGCCCAAAAGGGACTGCACTGATTGTGAGCTTCTGTGGGGGAGGGCTTCCTTCGCTGGCCTTGCAACCCTGGGGAGCCCTAAAAGGGACTGCACTGATTCTGGGCTTCTGAATATATGTTCACCCCTATTGCATATGTATATATATATATATATATATATATATATAAAACATGCCAGCTGTGTTCATCAATGGCTGATGGGAACATGTATCCTGTTCCATCACATTCTGTGCTGCTTATGGCTGCCCAACATAAAGCGGGCACCTATTTAAATGCCCTTTTTGTCTCCTGATGCAGAATCCAGGAGAAGGGGCGCAGTGGGCCATGACAGTGTATATACCCTTGCCTTTCTGGGCCTGGGTTTTACAAACTGCTAGACCCATGTCTTCAGCCTTTATGCTGTGGCAGGTCTTTCTTGATGGTAGGCAGTTGTCTGACTAACGTTAGGCTTGGCTGCAGGTCAGATGGTTTTACAAATCATGCCTAGCGAGTAGTCCTGATTACCCCCTTGGGAGGCAACAACCTGTCTTCTGGCTAGGCTGTTGATGGATGTTTGATGGATGTTATGAGCCCTTCACAGATATAGGGTGCCTCTATGGTCTATCCAGTCTCCCTGCCCCAGGAGAAGGTTAGAATTCAGTTGCAATACCCTGCTGCCAGAGGTGGCCATCAGCTTTACAAACCGCACACCAGGGGCAAGGGTGCTGGACATGTACTACAGGCCAACCCCGCTGTGCGTAGTGGTAACTGCCTAGAGGCTTTGGGGCCAGAGGAACTGCACCCCACTGGTTTAGTAGTGATACCCCCACACCTCCATTATTTTCTGGAGTGGCTATGGGGTCGCCTTTGCTCCCTGGGTAGAACGGATGCTTACTGTCATAGCTGCATCTAGGATTTATGCTAAAGGAGTGCATTACCAGTTCAGCATATGGCCCTGTGGCTTATCTTATGTGCCATGGGTCTTTACTATGTACTGGGCAGTATTGCCAGCAGTCCTTCCCGGGAAAGATCTGTCTGTCTTATCAGACCTGGACTTGGGGCTCATAGAGATTCATTCCAGGAAAATACTGCTTTGTTCCTTGTCTCAAACCAAGACCAATGTTTGATGCCCTAGGGGTGACAGTCAGCCTACCAAAGTAACAGTATTGCCACCCTGCCAAAGACTGCAGTATATAGGGCTAGTCTTGGACACTTGTCAGGGTGATACATTTCTGCCCCTAGACAGGGCTGACCGCCTCGTGGCTGTAGCACATTTTGGCAGCAACCGTCGGGATGTCCCATATTGGTCATTTCCAGGTCTTTGGGGACCCATGACGACAGCCATTGTCCTAGTGACACTGGTCCATTTGTATAGACCAGCAGATGCTAGTTACGACTCACCTGTGCACAGCATGGATCTAGTGGTTGGACTGCAACAACCCTTCAGAGAGTGGTCTCTTCCTAATTCTAACTCAGATTCTCATGTCGGATGCCTCAGGGTCCAGGTGAAGTGGCCTACTAGGGACTCTTTCAGATCCAGGGTACCTGGGCCCAGGTGGAGGCTGCTTTGCACTTACATGTCCTGGAGATGTGGGCTGTTGTCTGCATTCTCCAGGCATTTTGAAAGCATCTGACTCATGGTCCATGTTACTGCAGATGGACAACAGCAGTGTGAGGTATTACATCAGCAGTCATGGGGGGGGGGAGAACTCATTCCTACCCGATACGCAGGGACACAATGAGAGTTTGGTATTGGGCTCCGGAACTTGGCCTAGAATCATTAGCCGTACCTGTTTTAGCTGTCTAAAATGTCTTGGCAGACAGACTAAGCCGGTCACAGCCCAGGATGCATGAATGGGAACTACGGACTTCAGCAGTGGTCTACCTCTTTGCAAGATGGGGTCATGTGGAATTGGACCTTTTTGTAGTCCCACACAACATGAAACTGCTTTGTTTTACTCGTTTGCTCTAAAGCCTGGAGTTTCCTGTCGAGATGCAAGATCCCTCTACTGGAAAGGCTGATTTTTTTGTAAGCACCCCTCCCACTTTTTGTCTAATACACAGAGATCTATTCAGGTGGGGGGTGAGACAGTGCTAATCCCCATTGCCTCTGCAGATACGGTATCCACTACTGTGACAGATTGCTGTCGAATAGCTAGTGCCTCTGCTGCTGTGCAGTGGCCTGTTGTCACAGGACTAGGGGTCTCTAGCACATCTGGATTCAAAGTCTTTACATCTGCATGCATGACTCCTGAAGACGTAGCCAGGGCACATTTTGGGATATCACCTAAAGTGGCTGAGGTTCGGGTGATGGCCAGATAACCCTTCACTGGGCATACTTATCTCTGCTGTGGAAGTGGCTTCCTTTGTGGGCCACTTCCAATCTTCTTCACTCATTTACCTGTCCGGTTGATGCTGTGCTGGCATATTCGCCATCTCTATCAGACATCAGTCTATAGTATTCCTCAGTCAAGGTACATTTGGGCACTATCTCGGCCCTTTCTGCCCCTGTAGATGGACATACAGTTGCCCAGTTAGAGCTAGCCCTTACTTTTTGAGAGTTATATTACATATAACACTTCCCATCAGCAGTGCTGTCCCAGTTTGGGACCTGACTTATTTTTGGGAAACTTACTTTGGCTCCCTTTGAGCCAGCTGACAGATGTGGTGTACACTTTTGTGTTTGGTTACATTTACTTTTGCTCAAAGGAATTCAGAGCTGCTTTCACTCATGTGCGAGCTTCCTTCATGATTTTCCATGAGTGAGTATCTTTCTGTATTAATCCATACTTCTTCTGAAGGTGGTGTGTACACTTAATTTAAATCAAACCATCCACCTTCTGGAGTATTACTTAGAGCATGCCAATCCAGAAAAAAGCATTGCTCTTTATGTTAGATGTACATAGAATTCTCAGACACCATGTGAACCTCACCGAGGACTGTAGCACGTCCTCTTAGCTTTTTGTTTTGTTTGCCCCTGAGTAAGAGGGCACCCCAGTGTCTATACAGTGCGTGTCCAAATGGCTGGCACATTTTTATGCCATTCTGCCATAGGAAGTACAGTAAGGAACTTCCTGAGTGGTTTGTGATCATTCCACAAGAGGGATGTCCACTTCTAATGCTTGTTTTCGCACAGTCAATGAGCCATACTATATATAGTATGCGCTCCTTGAGGGCTCAGTCGGTGGCCAGCCGTGGTGGTGAGTGGTGGGCTGTGCTGGTCACCGATCATGGATTGGGTTGGGCGGGGAGCGGAGTGGTGGGTCCCCAGACTACCAGAGAATAAGGGTTTCTGTGTTTGGGCACGGCAATCAGTGACTGGGGAGGGGTGTTGGGACCACTACAGTATGGAAACTATTCTAGGATGAGTCGTCGATCGGGGTGGGGAAGGCACCTCTACAGTATGGAAACTGCTTTTATAGGGTGTGCGATCAGGGCAAGGGGTGCACCACTACACTATGGAAACTACTCTTATAGGGTGGGCGATCATGGCAGGGGGAGGGCAACACTGTGCTATGGAAACTACTATTGTAGGGTTGGCAATCGGGGCAGGGAGGGCAGCGCCACACTCACGAAAGGGGATTTTACTTGGCATGGGGGGACCCGACTCACCAGGGTACATTAATTGGGGACAGCGATCGAGGATGAGAGGGAGTGGCATTACACCAGGGACCTGTGTGGGGCATGAGCTGTTCGGGGCGGGGGCGCTAGGTCAGACAAGGGCCATGCAGTTTGGTCCATAATGGGCATGTTAATGGCCTATTGTACCTTGCATGCCCAGTCAGCTGATTTGCATGGCCATTTTCAAGAACAGGGTGTGTGTGCTATTGTTGCCAGCCATTCTTCTGGCTGGCTGTGGGGCAGTGCTACTGGGATTCCTAGTGCTTTTCCTGGGTTAGTGCTGCCCCACCTGCCCCTATTCACAATTGGATAGCGCACTGCACTGTGCAACTGTAAATAGCCGCATTGCCCACCAGCGCAGCCATGGGGTGCAGTGCAAACGTTTGTGCTGCACTTTGCCTTTTTTTGTGAATTCTGGCCTAGATCTGCGTGAACAGGATGGTAACTCCATAACCTGCTCACTTAAGATTATTTTTAAACTTGCATTTAGACCAAGACTCAGCAACTGTGAGTATTTCGAGAAATTGTGCATTAACTGAAATGGAGCTCAGACGAGCGATCACAATAAATCAGATACTAGGAACTATTTGTAGCTATTTTTAATGAACTTCCAAGCTTAGAGTCTGAGTGAGAGAGAGATTGGAAAAGTTCAGTGTCCTGATTTTGTATCTGCAATGCCCTGATTCAGTTCTAGTGAACTCTCGCTGCATTACACCATGTCTCCTCTCCGCTATGCAGCAGCCACCAGTATAATCCCATACTAAAACAGGATTTTCAGTATAGTCTCTAATATTGTGATTGAGGCAAGTCTAGAGTGAAAATCAAAGCAAAAGTAAGATATTAACTGTAAAAGGAAAAGTGTAAAACAGCTTATCATCTCACATTTCTCCCTTCCTCCCTCAAACTTCTGCTTTAATGATAATGGAATATGAGTCACTCAGCTGGAACAACTCATTTTCAGGTTTCGTCTCCATCATCTTTCTAAATTGTGCTGCTTTAAACTCTAGTCAGATCAACTCTATCCTCTTGGCCACCTCCGATACATCCATGAACTGATTGCTATGTATGACCCCTGTAGAAAATATGAGGTTGGGCGGGCATCAAGAGGGAGTGTATAGTTCCCAGACTTTTTAACTGAGCTTGAATAGCATCAGATTGTTTCTTCCTTGATCGTGTGGCATAAGAAATGTCTGGAAAAAGATGCAAAGTGTTACCATTGTAGTTGAGATTCCGGGAGTCTCTGGAAGCCTGCAACAATGTTTCACGTGCCACCGTGGAAGCAGACTTGGTCTGGCAGAGGTAGTTTGAACTTCTGTTGCTGAGAAGTTTCTAGGGGCAGGAGGTAAGGATTTAGTTGCTGGTAAATCTTTAAACTCTTTTTGAGTCTGTTACCTTTAGGGCAGTAGGGCTTCACTAGCTGCAAAGTTTAGTGCATAGTGGGGGAAGGGTGCTTATTGTCCGACCAGGGGCCTCAGCTACCTGATTGTTTCTGGAAGGCACTTACTAGTCCCACCACCCTTCCCGGTCCCTGATTTCTGGAAGGCACGTGCTGGTCCCACCTTCCCGGTCCGTGATTTCCTTTATACCAGAGGTAATGACATCACTTCCCTAGAAGAACAAAGGACACGCACCTGTCAAAACAGAAGCAGACATCCAGAAAAGGAACAGCAGCAAGTGAAGAGATGAATGCTATCTCAGTGGAGGGGAAGTAACTACAAAACAAGGAGCTTTCATTCTTACCTGTTTGCATTGGTATTTGCATTGTGTAAAGGAGGGTTAGGAGTTTGAAAATGGTTGCTTAAAGTCTCTTTTTGGGTGTGGACAGGAGGGATAGGAATGTAAAAAGCAGTTGCTCAATCTGGAAGTGTACGACAAAGGGGGTAAGGGAAATTCAGAAAAGAAGAAGGATGTTTCGCACTGATAGAGGGAGGAGAGGGGAGACTTGGGGGCGTGTTTGGTATCCTTCATCTGGAAGGGTGGGGGGGCACTGGTGGGCAACAAGAGCAATGGGCAGGGTGGTAGGCTGCAACAACTGCGGTGTGCCCGTCTTTCTAAAAATTGCCTGGAGGGTGAGGGAATGTTTAGTGTGCAACCACATAGGGGAAAAAAATACAACAAATATGTTGCAGGTGATACCTTTTATTGGATTAACAAAATTATTTTTAAGACTAACTTTCAAGAGATAAAGCTGTCTTCCTCAGGTCAAAGTGAAAACAACTGAGCAGTATGACAGATATAAGGGTTGGATGTGGATTCGAAACTTAGACTAGCAGTTTACAGATCAAAGCATTGCAGTCAATTTGCACCTCTTACAAACAGGAAGACTAATTTTCACTGGAGTGTGTCTGTTGGAGAGATCAACTTGTAAGATCAAAGGGCTGCCTAATTTTACTCTGGACCATTAATTAACATTTGTAAAAAGTAAAGACAGAAAGAAAATACATACCTTTATCTTAAGAAGGTACCTGTTAAAACAGCCAGAGGGTGCTGATGTGAGGGTTTAAAAAGAAAATCTGAAGCACTGCTTTAAGCATAATCACTGGTTAAAGCTACCAACTGTCCCGGTTTTTCGTGACAGTCCTGTTTTTAGGCTGCATGTCCCGGTGTCCCCACAGTTTAGTTAAAATTACAGAAATGTCCCGTGTTTTTAAATTTGTCCCGGTTTTGTCCCAGGGTTGGATGACTTGGGCCATGTGCTGCCGCTGCTGACATGTCTAACTATGCTGCTCAGCTCAGTGCTCGGCTTGGCACTGCTATCTGTGCTGCTGACAGCTGACTGGAACCACCTGGACCTTTAAATGCCCTATGCACGAATCTCCTAGTCTAGACATCTCCACCCCTGCTGCTGCTGCGTCTGTCTGGTAGGTCAATCTGTGACGGGGGTATGAACGGAGACACAGTGTGTGACTGTCAGCCGGTCAGTAGCAGGGGAGGGTAATAGTAAAGGAGGAGCAGAGACACTGCAGCAGTCACTGAATGGATTGCTTGAGCACAGGGGCAGGTTCTAGTCAAAGTTCACCCCCAACCCTTCCTGACTTACTTCCTCCTCCTGTCCTCCTGCTGCCTGTAGCCTGTGTTTGCTGCTCTCTCGGCTCACTCACCCACCGAACTTCTGTCTTCTGACCATGGATAATTCCAGTCAACTCGGCTGCGCAGTCTGCCCTTTTGACTGGAGCAGCGGGGCGAGTGACAGATGACCGGGGTCTCGCTGCTGCTGCATCGATCTGCCTGTCTACCACTACTGGGCAGGCCAGGGTCAGATTTGTCACCAGCCAGGGGTCAGGGTCGGGAACAGACTGAGAAGAGCTGGAGGAGGAGACCACCACCAGATTGGAGATATGGGGACATCAGTCAATCAGCTGCATCTGCAGCTACACTACTGTGCTGCTGCCTGGATCACCAGGGTCACAGGCCGGGTCGTCAGGGTCCAGGGGGGTGGGAACACTGAGAAGAGCTGGAGTCTAAAGGAGGAGGCCAGACAGACTGGAGATGGGGACATCACAGATGCATCTGAGTGAGAGAGGAGTGGAGATCAGAGTCGGACTCGGTCTCAGAGATGAGTGTTGATGATGATCAAAAAGTCAAAGATTCGGTTCACAATCAAAAGGTCTGACCAATTGTTTTTTCTGATGCAGACTCTGTAATTTATTTTATTTTCTCAGTGCTTGCTTGTGCGACTTGTGAGTGAGAAGGGCCAGGGGGTCACTCGATTCACATCATCCTGACCCAGCATCCGACCATCCAAGGCAATACAGTCGTTGCGATGCTGCGCTTGTATTTTTTTTTCTTTTTGTGTTGGGGTTTGGTCAGTAGGTTGCTGGGCTGGAAGGTCCAGGAAAATCTTTTGAAGTCTGTGGGAGCCTGGGAGGGTCGTATGGAACTGTGGAACAACTTGTTTGTAACTGTGGTGTGCCGTGGCGTGTGGAGATTTGATTTGGAGAAGCCAGGAAGAATCATCCTTATTTCATTTTGTCATGCACTGTCTGTACTGTCAACAGCACCACCACGGCATTTTCTCCCTATTACTTGGCTTTCCAATCCCAGCCCAGCCATGTTTGTTGTCTTGAGCAGCTGAGCTCAATGATGATGAGAGGTCGGAGAGGATGCACACAAACCTGCTCCCATTCATTTTTGTGGCACTGACTGCTCTGTCTCCTCCCTCCCACCCGCTTGACCCGGCGTCCTGACCCCTGCTGACTAAGCTCAGCAACTTACTGCTGCAGCTGTTCTCCTGCATACTTAGTAGCTCACACTGGTGAATGCAGTCTTCTCTGGCCTGCTGCTTGCTTGCCTGGGCTTGGCTTGCTGCTAAGGCAAGGTGAAAGGTCAGGTCAGTCAATGTGATTGTACTGAGGTAACTTGAGGAGGACCGTTTAGAAGTCAAGTGCAGTAGAAAGCAAGGTTCTCAAGAACAGTTGTACAGTGTACAGGACAAATAGGGAAAGAAGAGAGAGAGAGAGAGACACTAGGCTCTGCAGCCCAAGATCAGAGTAGTCTGGACTCAGGAGAGTAGGAGGGAGGTCAGAACTGGAAGACTTGCTTGCTGTGCTTGTCAATTATTATTGTATTGAAAAGAATTTCAGAGAGACCAAGGCACTGGCTAGAAAGATTCTTCTGACTAGAGAGAGAAAGTAGAAAAGTGGGACACCACCAGCCTCTGCAGCCCGAGGTATAAGAAGAAAGAGTCTAGAGCGAAGAAAGAAGACGAATTGAAGAGACCGTTGTTAAGAGAGAGAGTAAGTCAGATCTAACTTGAAACAGGAAAGAGAGAGAGAAAGAAAGAAAAGAAAATTGGGAAAAGGAAGACTACTTTCAATGAAGGCTTGCAAAAAGAATATCCATTTCTTCAGAAAATGTCAAAGACAGATGTTTTCTGCAAGCGGTGCAACTCACAGTTCTCCATCAGTCATGGAGGAAAAACGGACATAACCTGCTACCTTAAAACATCTAAGCATCAAAAGGCTGTCGTAGCACACAGTTCCAGCTTTTCATTAACCAGGTTTTTTTAAACCGCACATGCCAGTGACAGTGACCTTGTCCTAGCAGCAAAGGAGGGCACTTGGGCCTACCATTGTGTTGTGCATTCACAAAGCTTCAAATCGATGGATTGCACCACAGAGTTGGTGAAGAAGATGTTTGAACCTAAGTTTAGTTCCGACCATACTAAAACTGAAAAAATTGTGACTAGTGTACTGTCTCCTTTTTCTGAGGAAGAAACCAGAGCTGAGTTGACAGAGGCAACATTCCTGAGTCCTGCCATGGACACATCTAACCACAAACACATCAAGATGGTTCCAGCTGTGGTGCGATACTTCAGTCCTGTCAGTGGCATTCAAACTAAGTTACTGGAGTTCAAAGATCTGCCAGAGGAAACAGCAGAAACACTGGTGGATTTTCTCATCACAGCACTAAGAAAGGAAAACATTGAGAAGAAGTGCCTAGCCTTCTGTGCGGATAACACCAATACAAACTTTGGAGGGGGCCACTCGAGGTAGAAAAGGCAATGTTTGGTACAAGATAAAAGCGATCACAGGACTAGAGATTCATGGCATTGGTTGCACTGCTCATATAGTGCATAATGCCATGCAAACTGCTGCTGACATGTTGCCCATTGACGTGGGATGCATGGTGGTGAAAATTTACAAGTATTTTTACTTATACACTGTCCGAATGCAAGAATTAAAGGAGTTTTGTAACTTCGTAGAAGTTTGCTATAAGGATGTCCTGGGACATAACAACACTTATTGGTTATCATTGCTTCCGGCTGTTGAACGCATCCTGCAAATTTACGAGGGGTTGAAGTCCTACTTCATGTCACAAGAAAAGTGCCCAAAAACCCTGCAGAAGTTCTTTGAGGAGCCAGTTTCTGAACTTTGGCTGTGGTTTCTGCATGGTCAGCTGGCACTGTTCAGTTTGATTACCAAGAGATTGGAACAACAAAACTACACAGCCATCGAGGCAGCTGAAGAACTGCTAACTCTCAAAAAGAAACTGCAAGAACGAAGACAAGAGCACTTCATTGGGCTAAAGGTGAAGGGAATGTTGAAGAAGTTATCTGACGGAGGCATCGTGAACACCACAGAATACCTCAACAATATGGATGTTTTTTATGACACCTGTGTGAGATATTTGGAGAAATGGGACTCACTGAAGTAGTACGGAATTTTCTACTGGGTCCTCTTGAAGCACACCCCAGACTGGGCATCTGTGGAGGACTGCATCCCCCTTGTCACTTCACAAACAAACCTGCCTCTGGATGATGGTGCTTTATTTGATGAAGTGTCACATGTGAAGTCCTACGCTAATACCACTAAAGTCTTTGAGTGGAACAGCAGCAACACTGAGCCGTCGTCGAGATGGTTGGAGATCTTCAAGCACTTCAGAACAAAAGATATCTCATATAAAAACATTTTACCTGTAGTTGAGTTTGCATTATGTCTACCTGGAACCAACGCTCCGGTAGAGGAGGTGTTCTCTCTTACCAACAAGTTGTGGACAGACGACAAGACAAAGCTCAAAGTGTCGACACTTAAAGCAATGTTGATGCTTAAAGTGAATTTCAAAGACTCCTCTTCCAAATTCTATGACAAACTACTTCACAACAAGACTATCCTACATAAAATACATGCCTCTCAAAAATATCCTTTCAAAGAAACTTCTTCAGCTAGTACAGCTGAAAGCGAGGAACCCACACCATCTACATCTCAGACTCAGTGACATGTTTATTGCCCTGTTTCAATCTGTAAATATGTTTGCATTTTGTTCAGTCTGTCATGACAGGACAGGACAATCCATGTGTTTATCATTTGACCTATTCCTTCATTTTGGATGGATTTTTCTTGTTGGTGTTGGAGCGCAGTTACAGGAGAACTGAAACCTTCATGTTTACCAATGATCTTTTTCCTGTTGGTGTTCTGGCACAGTTAGAAAATAATTTAAATCATTGTGTTCTGCATTTACCAGTGGAATTTTTCCTGTTGGTGTTGGATAGCATAGTTACACGTTACACCACAAGAAGTGAACCTGTTGGCACTGGATAGAAGAAAAAATAAATCTTCATGTTTACAGTAAGCCACTGTCTGTGTCTGTGTCTAAACGTTTATATACACACATACACGCAAACATTTATTTATTCATTTACTTCCAAATGGCATGTCCCAGTTATAGACTTCAGAAAGTTGGTAAACTCATCACTGGTAGTGTATTAAAAAAACAACATCTTTATTAAGTCCTTTTTCTTTAGTGTCAAAATAATGTATCATTTTTATTTCAAATGTTCGACGATCCTGGCTGTTTTTGAAGTTCCCTTTTAACACTCTGACAGTAAAATCACTGGTGGAGTGATCTGGTCTAGAAGAATGTTCCCCTACTGGTGTATTTTCATTTTTATGGGCAACTGTGAATCTGTGGTGATTCATTCTTGTTTTGAGTTCCTGTCCGGTTTCACCAATATAGCAGCCTTCCTCACATTTTCTGCATTGTATTATGTATACTACATTGCTTGAAGAACAGCTATACGAGTTTTGGATTGTAAATGTTTTTCCATTGTGACTGACACATGTCTTAGGAGAGATATATGTACATAATTTGCAGCAAGGTGCTTTGCATGGTTTTGTACCTTTGTCACCTAGTTGGAGCTCAGAAGGAAGTTTGCTTCGCATCAGTTTCTGCTTTAGGTTTGGTGGCTGGCGGAAGGCAAGCACTGGTGGAGTGGGAAATATATTTTTTAGAGTTTCATCTTCAGACAGTAGTGACTGTAGATCTTTAATTATGTTCCGTAGTTTTTCCAGTACTGGGTTGTAGGTTACTACCAGAGGTGTGCAATCAGATGTTCTCTGTGGCTTGTACTGTAGTAGTTCTTCCCTAGGCCTACGGAGTGCAGAATGGATATTCCTGTCAATGGAGCTGGTTTTATATCCTTTGTGTCTGAAAGCTTCTTTTAGTGTAATAAGGTGTCTGTCCCTGTCATCTTGATTAGAGCAAATGCGATGGTACCGGATGTCCTGGCTGCGTATAATGGATGTTTTGGTATGAGAGAGAGATGGTAGCTCGAGCTGTGCAGGTGACTGCATCTGTCTGTAGGTTTCCTGTACACAGATGTTTGCAGTGTTCCCTTTTTTAGTATGACTCTGGTATCCAGGAAATGCACACACTTAGAGTAATTTATTTGGAATTTAATGGAAGGATGGAAGTTAGGCAGTCCAGAGAAGGGCAACCAAAATGGTGCAGGGACTGCATCAGAAAACACATGAGGGCAGATTAACTGAACTCAAATATGTATACCCTAGAGCAAAGGAAGGAGAGAGGTGATATGATTGAACCATTCAAACACCTTAAGGGCATTAACAAGGTGAAAGAGTCTAACATGTTTCAGTGTAAGAAAAATAGCAGGACAAGAGGACACAGCATGAGATTAGAGGGGAGGCCGATTAAGGGGTAATGTGAGGAAGTTCTTTTTCACAGAAAGGGTGGTGGATGCATGGAACTGCCTACCTCAGGAAGTGGTGGATATGAATACAGTGCAGGGCTTCAAACAGGCATGGGGTAGGCATAAGGGAGCAATACAGATGAGTATGAATAGATAGGCCATTGACAGAGCAAAGGCCTATGGCACATTCATAAGGTAGAAAAAGAAATGGGCAGACTGGATGGGCCTTGCGGTCCTTATCTGCCGTCAACTTCTATGTTTATTGAAGCTGTCAAAAAAATTGTTTAAAGTTTTCCTCTCCTGCTGTCCATATGATAAAGATATCATCAATATATCGATAATATTGTAATGGTTTATGATGCTGCGTGCGGAGGAATTTTTCTTGTAGATCTGCCATGAACAGATTGGCATACTATGATGTCATCCTGGTGCCCATAGCCGTTCCCATATTTTGAAGGTAAATGTCAGTGCTGAAGCTGAAATAATTGTGTGTAAGGATGTATTCCATAAGTTTGGCTATCACATCTAGTGGATATTTGCTCTCTGTGGTGGCTTTTTGCAGGTATTCACAGCATGCCATTATGCCATCTCTGTGAGGGATGTTGCTATATAAGGATTCAACATCCATTGTAACCAAGACAGTGTCAGGGTGGTAACTGGTCAGTGCTGTGCAGTTTGTTTAGAAAGCCTGTAGTATCCTGTATGAAGTTGTGTGTGTGTTGCATCAGTGGTTTGAGTATACCTTCTGTGAGTCCAGAAATCCCCTCAGTTAATGTATCAATTCCAGATATAATTGGTCTGCCAGGGTTTCCAGATTTGTGAATGTTTGGTAATGTGTAAAAGGTTCCTAGTGCTGGCCTTCTTGGTATCAGATTTTCCAGTTCCTTATATGTATGTTCTTGAAATGTGCCAATTAGTTGTTTCAGTTCTTTCATGAATTTCTTTGTGGGTCTGCGGTTAGCGTCCTGTAGTAGGTGTTGTCCGAAAGTTGTCTGTAGCCTTCCTGTATATAGTTGGTTGTATCCATGATGACAACTGCACCCCCCCCCAATCAGCAGGTTTGATGGTGATGCTTTTATCGTTTTGTAGGCTATCAATTGCTTTTCTTTCTAGTCATAAAAATAATTTTGTTAGTCCAATAAAAGGTATCACCTGCAACATATTTGTTGTATTTTTTTTCTGTATATTGTTGACTGGACTAACATGGCTACCACCTTTCTTCTTTTTTTTAACCACATAGGGAAACTTAGAAAGGGGTTTGAGGGATCTACAGGAGGAACTAAGACAGGCAAGGCAGACTGGAGGAGGTTGTAGCCCAATACTGGAGGAGGGGAGATGCGGGAGGGCAATTTGAGCCAACAGTGGTGAGGAGAGGGTCAGAAGAAGGGAAGCAGAGACAGAGGGGCCCAGGCCAAAAAAAATGGGGTCCGGGGAAACCAGGTCAGGGGACAAAAGACAAGCAGAAGGAGGAGATAGGGACTCGTGAGGGGAGGAGAAGTGGCAACAGTCATGGAGTGGAAAGAAGGGAACAGGTTACTATGAGGAGAGAGAAAGTGGTCAGTGGTGAAGGGTCTTCAGAAAATTGTTCTGCAGTACTTGAGGGGAAGGAGGTGATGAAATTGGAGGAGTAACTGGGAAATGCCCTTACCAAACTGGAGCGGGGGGAGGTTCTGCTGGGGGAATTACAACAGGGGCAGAAGGGGGAAATACTGTGCAGGAGGAAGAAGAGGAGCCAGGAAAGAGAGATGGAGAGGAATGGAAGCAAACAGGAAGTAAGATGGGTGGAACATTAGTGCTGGGGGGACTCAATACCAAGAGGAGTCAGGTGGGGTAGCAAAGGGGAGAGGCATAGTCGCATCTGGGTGGAGGCCATGCCAGGAATCACAGCAGAAAGGGTGGGGCAGTCTGTTCTTAAATATGCTAGAAGGGGTAAGGACAAGCCTCATTTGATTATACATCTGGGGACGAACAACCTGGCTGACAAGACGATAGATACAATCCAGAGGAGGTTTGAGGAACTTGGACAATTATGTGAGGAGGCAGGAAGATCAGTAACATTTTCAAAGATACTCCCCGTGCCCAGGGCAAGCACGACAAGAAAGCTGAGAATAGAGGAATTTAACGGATGGCTAAGAACTTGGTGTCATGCTAAAGGGTATGGGCTGGTTTGGGGATGGGGAGGGACCTGGGAGGACAGTAGTCTCTATGCTAAAGACAGACTGGAGCGATGAGGGAAAGAAAGTGTTGAAACAGAGGATAACAGAGTACATAGAGGAAGTTGGGAATTTAAAGTAGAAGCGGGGGTGGCAAGTGGATTAGAGACATGCAGAGACCACTGGTTGGGAAGCTACATGAGCTTACCCCCATAACAGTGACAAAAGACATAGGGCAAGTACCATTGGTGATGCTAGTAAAGGAGGGCAGGGTGGGGGAAGGAGTGGAAGGTGGTCACCCTTAATGCTAGGAGCCTTGAACGGAAAACTGTAGACCTACGGGCACTCATGGCAGAGGGAGAGGTGGACATTGCAGCCATCACAGAAACATGGGCCACCCAATACAGTGACTGGGACCTGTCTGTACCAGGGTATAGGTTATTTCGTGGGGATAGGGTGATTGAGAAAGGAGGGGGGTGGTACTATATGTGAGGGAAGGACTGAAGTGTGTAAGGGAGGAAGGGGAGGAGGGTAGCACAGAGTCACTTTGGATGCAATTCCAGGATTCCAAGAATAGGACTTTCAGAATGGGAGTGGTGTACAGGCCACCCTGTCAGACAGAGGAGTTAGACAGGGAACTAGCAGTACAGATCAGAAGGACCTGCATGAGGGGTAGTGTGGTGATTGTGGGGGACTTCAACATGCCAGGAGTGGACTGGAGTACCCCAACAACCAGCAGTGGAAGGGAGCAGGTACTGCTGGATGCCTTCCAGGACAGCTTCCTGATGCAAGTGGTAGGTGAACCAGCTAGGTTAAGGAATACCCTTGATCTTGTGCTGGCAAATGGGGAATTTGTGAGGGAACTTAGGGTGGAAGAAACACTGTCAGGGAGTGACCACCACTCAGTATGGCTCACACTGGATATGAGCAAGGAAGGCATGGAATCTGGCACAACGGTGCTGGACTTCAGGAGGGCCGACTTTGGGAGGATGGTGGAAGTGGTAAAAGGGTACCTGGCCGTAATTCAACCTAGCATGGACACTAACCAGAGGTGAGAGCTCATAAAGCTGGGGATAGCGGAGGCAACCAGAACCTGCAGCAAGGCCCAGAGCAAGAAGGCTAGGGCTAAGAAACCGAGCTGGGTGAGCAAGGAGGCAATGGAAAAGGTAAGAAGGAAAAGAGCTGCCTTTAGGAGGTGCAAGAAAACAGGGAGGGGGGAGGACATGGAGGAGTACCTGAAGGAGGCTAAGAAGATGACATGGGCAGTAAGGGGAGCCAAGGCGTCTACGGAGCTCAGGCTGGCAAGGTATTAGGAAGGGTGAGAAGGACTTCTTTAGGTACATCAGAGAGAAAAGGAACTGTAAGGACCACATAGTAAGCATTAGGAAGGAGGGGGTTGGGCGGAAGCAGGGGGCGATAAGGCAGAAGCACTAAATGATTACTTCTGCTTATTATTTACTAACGAGAAGAGGGGGTGATACCCAAGGGGGGGAGGAACTGCAGAAACAGGGTGAGAGGGGGTGACAGATGGGGAAATCATGGAGGGCAGAGTTCTGGAAGGTTTGAGGGCACTGAGGGTGGACAAGGTGCCAGGCCCAGATGGCATCCACCCCAGGGTATTGAAGGAGCTGGCAGAGGTGTTTGCGGCACCTTTGGCAGATCTATTTAATGCCTCACTACACTCGGGACGTGTACCTCAGGATTGGAGGATGGTTCATGTGGTGCTCCTCCACAAGAGTGGCCCCTAGGATGAACTGGATAACTACAGACCAGTGAGCCTCACATCCATCGTGGGTAAGCTGATGGAGACAATCCTGAAGGAAAGGCTGGTGGCCCTCCTGGAGGTCAAAGGACTACAGGACAGCAGACAGTATGGCTTCATACGTGGCAGATCCTGCCAAACCAATCTGGTGGAGTTCTATGACTGGGTAACTAGGCAATTGGACAGGGGTCATGCAGTGGATGTCCTGTATCTGGATTTCACTAAGGCATTTGACTCGGTGCCACATGGGAGGCTGGGAAGTAAGTTAGAAGGCACGGGGCAGGTGCAAAGCTGGTGAGATGGGTAGGGAACTGGCTTCAGGGAAGGCAACAGAGGGTGGTGGTGGGCAGGGCTCTCTCATCCCCAAGGGTAGTGACAAGTGGTGTTCCACAGGGCTCGGTGTTGGGACCAGTGTTGTTTGGGATATTCATTGCAGACATATTATTGGACATCAAGAGCAAGATCAGTCTGCTTGCCGACGACGCCAAGATAGAAGCGGTAGTGGACGACCTAGGGGGATAGCAGGGGTTGCAGGATGATCTGGAAAAGCTGGAAACCTGGTCAGATACCTGGCAACTGGGGTTTAATGCCAAAAAGTGCAAGGTGCTGCATTTTGGGGTGAAGAACCCAAGGAAGAGTTACCAGCTGGGGGAGTGCAGCTAGCTGAGACAGAGGAGGAGAAGGATCTGGGGGTGCTCATTACAGGGTCAATGAACAACTCTACACAATGTAGGAAGGCAGCTGCAAAGGCCAACAAAATGCTGGGTTGCATTGCAAGGGTATCTCCTTGAGGAAGGGGGAGGTGATTCTGCCACTGTATAGGTCGTTAGACCACATCTGGTGTACTGCGTGCAGTACTGGCGCCTCTATCTGAAGAGGGACATTAAGTTACTGGAGGGGGTGCAGTGCAGGGCGACAAAGATGATCAAGGGGCTGGGGGACTTGCCGTATGAGAGGAGGCTCAGGGAGCTGAACATGTACTGCTAGAGGAGAGGAGGATGGGGACATGATTGAAACCTTTAAGTACATGAAAGGAATAAACAAGATGGGTACAGAGGGCTGTTCAATGTAAGGGAGGGAGGGAGGGACACCTGGGGCCATGATATGAGGCTGAGGGAGGAAGGTTTAGGAGGGAGATGAGGAGACACTTTTTTACAGAGAGGGTGGTAGCTGGGTGGAATGCGTTACCGGCAGAAGTGGTATCCAGTAGAACAGTGGACTGCTTCAAAAGGGCTGGGACAGGGCAAGGACAGGGTCAGTGGAGGGGAAGGGTGGGAGGGAGGGCAGTTGCAGAATAAGGGTTGCTAGCTACACATTTGAGCAGACTTGATATCCCTCTAGGCCTTTATCTGCTGGCAAATTTCGTATGTTCGTACCACGGAAACCTTGACCAGCAGTACAGTCCTCGGCTTATCTCCTTGCTGATCCGCTGAGCATGGGGATATCCAATAGGCTGTTAAATTGAGATGAAACAGCATCTGGAATTAGTTCCAATGCCCCTGACAGCAAAGATTTTAAAAACAGGAGAACATGTTCTTCTTCACTCCCTTCTAGGAGCCTGACCAGTCTCATGTTGAAAATCCTGTGGGAGTTTTCAAGGGCTTCCAGCTGATGTTTCAGTTGTGTATTCTGGGTCATTTTGCTGGTCGCTGCCAGGGCTTGGGTGGCAGTAGCTTCTGCAGAAGATGTGGTCTTTTTAGCGACCTCTTTTTTGAGATCCTGCTTTCCGAGTTTCGTAAGGATGGCTTTGACTTTGCCATCAATGGCCTGCGTGGAGGCCATCATTGATTACATGGTGGTTCAGCCTCTGTGCTACTTGGCTGTGCGTGGACATCTGGCCTGTTGTTCTGGCTGTCGAGTAGAGTTCTTTGGTCCCCCCACTGGCTCCCTTCAGTCACGCCATCTCGAATTTCGTATCAAACCACTCCAGACAGGGAGCTGGTTTGAAATCTATCAATTGTTTTTAAAGTAAATTTCAAACGTGGTGTCGGGCTTTATAGCCCGTTACCTCACTGCAGCATAAGTCCTATGAGCCATAAAATAACTTTTTTATCAGCCATGTTAGGAAGGGAAGGGATCGTAAATCATGCCATGCCCAATGACTGAACGATCTCTTCCACTTCCCAATCTGCTGGCCATGCCCCCGTGCTCAGACGTTTTGTGACGTCTAACCAGGGACAGCACAGGGGTGTGCCCCATTGAAGTTTATGGGGCTCATTTTCAAAACCTTTTAAAGTGATGAATCAATTTCTAAATCCATGTCTGGTATATGTGAAAGCCACCGCTCAACTAATAGAGGGTCTGTTAGTTGAATGGTGGCTTTTATATATCCCAGAACTTGATTTATCACTTAAAAAGTTTTAGCTGGCCCGGTGGCGCAGAGGGCTGAGGCATCTCTGCCTTATCTCACGCCATGCCTGCAACCTGGGTTCGGGAATGACCTCAGGACATTGGGGAGCTGGCAGTAGGATTGAGCTGCCTAATGGCGGCTCTCCTCTCCCAGGAAGGGGGTGGTCACCGTCCCGACGTCACCAGGTGGAGGTCCAGTCGTGGCGCAGCTCTGGCTGACTGGTAGGATGGGGTGTGTCACTGCAGTGCGTCATACCTCCACATGTGTGTTCACGCCAAGGATGTGAGGGGTGGAAAACGGGAACAAAAAATTGATAAAAGATAATAGAAAAAAAGTTTGGAAAATGAGCCCCATAGACTTCAGTGAGGCATGCCCCCCATGCTATCTCAGGTTAGACATCACAAAACGTCTGAGCACGCGGGGTGTAGCTGATGGACCGGGAAGTGGAACAGATCGGCCAGCCATCGGATCGGACTCTGCATGATTTACAATTCCTTCCCTTCCTAACAAGGCTAATTAAAAAAAGCTGTTTTATGGCTTCAACAACTTATTCTGCACTGAGATAAAACGATATAAAGCCCAAAAGCAGCAAAGAAATGTTTAAAATTCACTTTAAGTTTAAATACTTGGAACACTGTTTTATTTCAGTTAAGTCCTGTGGACTGTTAGAGCTGTGCAGAGATTTGTCTTCTTGGCAAGCGTGCTCAACAGCGCTCCCTTCCCCTTACAGTCAGTCACTTTGTAAATTACCCACAGACTCTCTTTCTTGTCTTGTGCTGGTGGCAACTGCTGCCCCCGCCCCAGCCATTGTTACTGGTGTGGATCAGCACTGGGCAGGGATCGAGGGTGCCAGTGACGATCATTAAGATGACTTGGTTCACATATTTTTTCCCGGTTTTCTCCTCAGCCCGAAGCCCCTCTCTCCACCCCTATGGCATGAGCAGTGGCACTGTTGGCCTCAGATGCACACAGTGTCTCTGTGGCAAGAGCAAGCTCAGTGGCCCAACCCCAGGAGTCTCCATGATGCCTGGAACGTCCTGACATCCCTCCTCGGCTAAGGTGTACTGCTGCACAGCAGCTTGCCTTCTGATGCAGCAACCCGAGTCTGCTTCCGAACTCTGGTCGCCTGCACGGCAACACAACTTGCTGGCAGTGGGCCATCAGGTAGCCAGCACCTGCTCCTTTTTTTTTTTTTTTTTTTTTAACTTTACTGTATACTATAGTATCACCCGTTGTTCACTTTAGATCAGTCAGAATATGGGAAATAATTTTTCCAAATTGTAGCTATGCAGGGACTCGTACCTCTCGTTTCAAATTAAAAATTCAGGCAACACCACTATCCTATGACAAACTAGCTCAAGTTCAGTTCTGAATATAGAATAGAATAGTGTTTCCTTGCCTCAGGGAGCCAGTGTACTTTTGCTTTATTGTTTATTCATTTTCAAATATTAAAATGAAGACACAGGCCATTACTGTAATGAAACCGCAAAATAGGCAATGTTTGCCACAGGGCAGGAAGCATTTTCCACAGAGTTAAAAAGATGTCTGTCACTGTATCTATGTCTGTCTACCTTTATCTGTCTGTCTATCCATCTATGTATGTATACGTCTATCTAGCTGGCTAGCTAGCTATCTGTCTTACTCTATCTGTGTTTGTAAGTTATACCCAAATCAACACACACATTAAGATAAGTGAATTTAATATTGGTGCGTTACAAACATTACCTATTGAAAGTGGGAGTATGTAGTGTTACTGAATTAATATGCTTCAGACTCTGTGGCTTAGATTTTAGAATAATACAAAATACATTAATTGGATACCAATAAAACTCTGCTATTATAACTATTATAGAATGTTTTAAATATTCAACCCATTCTGTATCAACACTTTTTTTAAATTACCTTTGTATAACTTGTCTTCAGTTCAACATTCATTTATTTATAAAGTGTTCAAAGAATGGAACTCAATTCCATCCACACTACATCACTTAGAATCCTATCATACCTTTAAAGTGAATTTAAAGAAGCACTGCATTGATATTTCTCAGTGTCACTGTTGGACTGAGTTTTAATTGTGTTTTTATTGCGTGTTCATTTGTATTGTATGTAATGTGAGAATTTTGTGTATGTACTTTATTTGTCCAGGTCCTCCATGAATATGGGCATTTGATGCTCTTGGAGTTTTACCCTGTTAACATATTTTAAAACAAAATAAAAATGTTTTGAATCACTATATTTTTAACAACCTAGGTTAGTTCACTATTCGCACACAGGCACAATGCACTGAGCATGCTCAGTCACTGGAAACTGCCTTTAAGAGTGACTCCTCCTTCCATCCAATCACATGTCCTCTGGTCTCTAGCCTCTGCTGTCAGTTTTTTCCACTGGAAAAAAAAATGTCACCTCCTTCGCAGCACCTGCTTGCGAGTTAAGGTTTTGCAGTTTCAGGATATCTTGCATGTTTTTTTTGTTTGTTTTTTTAACTCAGTTTTGCGTTTTCAGTCAGTTCATTCTGTGCACCATGTCTGTGACTTACCACTTCCTCGATGCAGTGAACCAAAAAAAGAAACCTGGTTTTAAAAGATGCATTATTTGGGACTTTACTATGTTTGTCATGGATGAGCCCAATTTTAAGTGAGTTTGTGCCACTGGTTCTGTGTGATGTACCCCACATCCTTCATGGATCTTCAGGTACAAGTATCAAAAGAGTGGCCATGACTGGGATGCATAGAACTGGTGGCAGTGGTGGACTCTGTCCCAGCTTCATTTTCAGCTTGCAGTGGAGACCACACAACAGGCAGCTACCAAAGAAATCTCCATCATCAGTCTCCTGGAAGGGAATCTGGATTTAAACAAGGTGCTCTTCAAGGTCCCAAAGGGACCATGCAAGTCTCTTCCTGATGGCTCTTGACTGGCTTTGCCAGTTCTGGTACAAGGACCATCTCAGCCTCAGCAGAAAATCACCTTGGCAGCTGGCTGAACCTCATGAAGAGGTCTGAGGGGATGGTCCAGCATGTGGACTTGGAAGTCCCTGCACCTTACAGCTTGGCTTCTGAGTGGCGAAATTTTAAGGCCTTAGCTTAGGGCTTTATGAAGATGTCCTCAAAGTACTGATGGTATCTCAGAAGCAGTCGGCTAAGAAGGCCAGTGGTTTTAAATGGAAGTTTCTCATGCTGATGCAAGTTACAGGCCCTGTCACCTCTCTCCTGCTCTATGAAGCCCATTGTGGACTACCTTTGGTCTCTGCCTTAGCTGGATTGTGAGCCACAAACCTCAAGGTGCACCTGGTGACCATTTTGGAATACCGTGACAAGGTTGGGACTGCAACTGTGGCCCTAGAGAAAGTGGTGAGCACATTTTTCACATGGTTGGACCACCTTTTCTCTTCCAGTGCATGGTCCCCCACCACGGGGCCTAACTTTGGTGCTGTCTTGGCTGATGAAAAAGCCAATTGAGCCCGGGGCCAAGTGTCATCTGTGTCATTTGTCCTGGAAAAAGACTGCATTCCTGATTCCTATCCCTATCACATCAGCCAGACATGTGAGCAAACCCCACAAGTTCTCTGTGAAGTTACAGTATTACATTTTCCACAATCACAGAGCCGTCCTACTCCCCTATGCAAAATTCCTACCCAGAGTGGTTCTGAATTGCATCTTAACCATTCCTCAGGGCTAACTCTATTATTTCTGAAGCTTCATGCTTTAGGCAGTGCAAATGCTCCATTGTCTAGAAGTTCAGAGTCTTACTCTTCTACAGGAAGGGCATGGAGGAATTTCAAGGTGACATGGGCCAGCTATTTGTGATGTATGCTAAAGCCACTCAAGGCAGAATGCAAACCAAGCAGACCATTGTCTGGTAGCTTGCTTCCTGCATTGTGCTCTGCTATCAGTTAGCTGGTCAGAAGCCACCAGTGAGGCTGTTTACCCTGCCAAATATAATGCTGCATTTGTTGCTGCTACCAGGAGCATCCCAATTGCTGAGATCTACCGGATTTGCTGCTTGGTCTAATGTGCACTCATTTGTTTCCCACTACTATATCAACCTACTGCCACTGGGATGCTGTTTAAGGGACCTCAATCCTCCAGTTTCTGCCTAAAACCTTGGTGTGTACACCTACTCCCATTCATCATAGAGGAGTGCTTGAACCTGCCTAAGTGTGGATAGTGAACTAAATAGAGGTAGTTAGAAGAAGTTTCTTGTAATTGTAGATCTTACTTTGAGAGGGCTCTTGCAGTAGGTAATTACATATAGGACTGATGCCAGCAGGCGTCAGGACCCCACGGAAAAATTTCTAGCTAGCAGTCTCTGGCGGGGGACCACCCCCACGTCAGGTGACCAGCGTCCGACGATGTCGTTATAAAGGGGCGGTGCCCCACGCACACCTTCCAGTTCTTTCCTGCCAAAGGACAAAAAAGGCAAGGTGAGAGAGAAGCGGATGTTCCCCTCCTGGAAAAGGAGCTGAAAAAAGCTAAGGGGGATGGAGGGCGGGAAGGTATTACCTACTGCATGAGCCTCTCTTGAAGATCTATTGTTAAGGTAAGTTCTTACATAACTGTACTATCTTTCTTATACATATAGAACTGATGCTGGCAGGCGTCAGGACCCCACGGAAACATTTCTAGCTAGCAGTCTCTGGCGGGGGACCGCCCCCACATCAGGTGACCGAAATCATGTGACATCAGTATAAAGGGGCGGTCCCCCACACCCGCCTTCCAGTTCTTTTCCGCCGTTGGCTCATGGAAGTACCTTGCGGTAAAGTTCACTGCTCGTCAGTCTGTCTGTAGTTCTACCGTCGTTTTTTTCTCGATTTAATTTGACTTTTAGTCAGCTTTTCGGTGGTGTATGTTGTCCCCTACACCCTCGGACCACAAGAATAAGTGTGACTCATGTGCGCCCAACCCCCGCACAGGGACGGTCACTCCCAGTGCCTCTTCTGTCTGGTCCCGGATCACCCTGTGGAGAAGTGCCAACATTGCCCGAAGTTCAACGCCGCCACCCGCAGACGGAGGCAGCAGTCCCTGGAGGCCCACATCCTTAAAAAGAAAATGACTTCCATGGAGAAGGAGTTAAAAAAGCTCCATCAGGCTTCACCTTCCCCTGAGGGCCATCGTAAGAAGAAAGATAAGGAGTAGCACCGGGACCGGCTGGAGTCGCTGTATTGAAGGTAACGACCCCCCCCCCGTGGGACCGCTCCGCGACGGCTGTCTTGGAGGCTTCCAAGATGGCGTCCGCCCACCCGTCTGCCTTGCGCACGGGCTCTTCGGGTGCCTGCAGGCTAAAGAAGGCCTCCGTTCCCAGTAAGACCGCTGCCGCGCTGCCTACTGGTGCGAGTGGATCTGGTAAGCCGGACGTCAGCTCCTCTGACGTCTGCCCTGAAAAGGCCTCTAAGTCGCTCAACCCTTCGGGGCAGCGCACGGCCCCTCTTCCGCCTGACCAGACTGCTCCCCCATCGCGGCCTGCCTCGGGTGATGGTTCCGCGGATGTCGGCATATCCTGCCCTGCCCTAGAACCGGAGGGCTCAACTTTGGTATCTGGAGTTGGGGAAGGAGTATCATGTCTCAGACTCCGCCGATAAGTTGGACATCGGTCCTTCTGATGCTTGCGCCGCATCAGAGCTGATGATGGACCTCAAGCTTTCCACCGTTCCCGGCTCCCCACAGCCTTCACTGCCCCCTGGGGCCCAGTGTCTCCTTAGCCTCACCCTGGGGATTTCTCCCCTCCTTTCCTGGGTGATGCTGGGGATCTTCCCATGCTGGGCTGGACGACCTGACGTCAGTTCCCCTGACGCCGGCTCTGACACCAGACCTCCCGTTGCCGGTGACAACCCTCTTCCTCTCCCGGATGCCACCCCCACACGGGCCTGCCGCCCACGACTCCGCTTCCGGCCGCCTGCTGGGCCCCTCCGGGCCGTCTGCCCTGGCAGACCCCCCGGTTCCTGGGTATCCGATACCGTCGTACCCGGGTTCGCAGTATCCGGCGCCCCAGTACCCAATGCCGCAGTACATGGTGCTTCATTACCTGATGCCTGGGTTCCTGCCATTGGGTTATGGATACGCGCAGTACAGATATGCCAAATATCCGTACCCCCCCTCCTCTTCCTCCACCACCCCCCTCAGCTGCTGGTGGATTTGAAGGAGACTCTAGCCTCCTGGTGGGCTGAGGCCAAGCCTCAGCTCACCAGGGAGGTGGAGAGTCGTCTCCCGACGACAGTACTGGTTCCGGTCCCGTATGTCCGAGACATGAGACTCCCTCCCCAACTCCGGATACCAGCGGTGAGCCCTCCGGTTCCAGGACAGGGCAGGTTATGCTTCCCTGAGGGCTTCCTAAGGGGTCCGTTCCTCCCCCACACTGGGTGGTAGAGTCTTCTTCCTCTTCTGACACCTCGGACGACTCCGATGGTTATTCCGATCTGGATGATGAGCCTTGCTCTCCGGATAAGCTCAGGCCAAGGACTCCTCCGAAGTCTCCTCTGGAGGATCCTTCTTTCATGGAGTTGCTGCACAAACTCCAGGAGGTTCATCATTGACGCTCCTTGGAGCCGGATCCACAGCATAAAAAACTCATTGCACACCTGGATCTGCCCAAGACTGCTCCGACCTTAGTGCCACCCTGGATTGAGCCTCATGCCGACCTTGTTTCCACTATGTTGAAGCCGTCAGCGATAGCCCCTCTTCCTAGGAAGTCAGACAGGCTATACCAGGCTCCTGAGGGTGTTGACTCCCTTAATTCTCACCCTCGAGCTGATTCGGTTGTGATTAGCGCCGCTTACAGCCGGTCAGCTAACCCTAAACACTTGAGCTCGTTGCCACCTGACAAGGAATCACACCTTCTGGACCAGTATGGGAAGGTCTACGCTTCTTCCACTCTGGGTTTCAGGGCCCTAAATTATGTCAGTCATATGGGGGATTACCAGAAGACAATTCTTAGTGAGGTGGAATCCAGGTTGGACTCCCTTCCTGAATCTCAGGTGAAGCAGGAAGTGGCTGGTCTTGTCCGCTCAGCACGTTCGGCCAGTCGGCACATTCTTCATGCCATGTACGATGCAGTGGATGCTGCTGGTAGGAGCTCGGCTTTCGCCGTGGGTTTACGGTGTCATGCCTGGCTCCATGTGTCAGGATTGGTCCCGGAAGTGCAGTCCGCTATCCAGGACGCGCCTTTCAGGGGTTCAGTGCTGTTCGGTGGCGATGTCAAGGACATCATCACTGATCTGCAGGAGAAGGGGACTGCACTGAAGTCTGTGGACTCCATGTACAAACCCCCTCAGACACAGCATCGTCCCTTTCGCAGACGTAATCGTCAAAAGCTGAAACTTCAGGGAAAGCGGGCCAATAAACGTCGGGCCTCTCCGTCTGCCAAACCCGCCCCCGCCCAAAAAAAGCAGCAGGGGCTTCAGCGGCGATGCTGCCTCACAATACCTGACTCTTCCCCTCTCCCACAGCCTCTGGGGTTCTCAGAGGAATTGGTGGGAGGGAGGTTCTCCCTCCATTTTCCAGATTGGGAGAGGATAACTTCAGACATTTGGGTGCTCCAGCTGATCACAGAACGACACTCTATAGAGTTTCTTTGTAATCCTCCTCGAAAACCAGCCCCAGGTCATCGTACTCCCAAGCACCTTCTCCCGGTTCAGGAAGAAATTTCTGCTCTTCTGTTGAAGGAGGCAATAGAGCCTGCCCCCCCTTCGGAGGATGGGCTACTATTCCCATTTTTTCCTGATCCCAAAGAAGTCAGGAGATGTAATCGACCTCAGCTCCCTGAACCTGTTCATGGAGTACAAAAGGTTCAGGATGTTCTCTTTACAGGGCCTCCTGCCCCTTCTTCGGCCGGTGTGCTCTGGATATGCAGGATGCTTACCTGCATATCCCTATTTGCCCTTCCCACCGCAAATACCTATGTTTTGCGTTCCAGGGGGACCACTACCAGTTCAAGGCCCTCCTAGTTGGTTTCTTCTCAGCACCACGAGTGTTCACCAAATGTCTTTCGGTGGTAGCGGCCTACCTGCATACCCAAGGGGCACAGGTTTTCCTGTACCTGGACGATTGGCTTCTGGCGGCCGCATCCAGGGAGGTACTCCTGCGCTCCCTTTCCCTTACCCTGCAGGTTTTTGTCTGCCTAGGTATTACCGTCAACCAGACCAAGTCCTACTTGATCCCCTCCCAGAGGCTCCAGTTTTTCGGGACAATCCTGGACACCACCTCTGGCATGGCTTTCCTGCCACTGGACAGGGCGGCCTCACTCCAGGCTCAGGTCAGCCTGTTGTCCAGCCACAGGCGGGTTGGCGCCAGGTCGGTCCTTCGCCTCTTCGGGCTCATGATGGCTGCGATTCCGACAGTCCCTCACGCTTGGCTCCACGTGAGAATTTCTCAGTGGACGCTTCGGTCTCAATGGGATCAGCTGGCAGATGACCTAGATCAACTAGTTCTGGTCTCCCCTTCTATGGCTTGGGACTTGCAATGGTGGATGGTTCAAGAGAACCTTTGCTGGGGAGTTACCTTCTGTCTTTCTCCCCCCTCCCAGACGCTGACCATGGACGCCTCGGGCGAGGGTTGGGGAGCTCCTGGTCCAAGCTCGAGAAATCTCTCCACATCAGTGTGCTTGAGCTGCGGGCTGTGCTGCACGCTCTTCAAGCTCTGCATCTGTTTCCCGGGCACCTGACTGTTCAGACGGACAACATGTGTGTGGTCTGGTACATCAACAAGCAGGGAGGAACTTGTTCCTACCCTCTTTGCAGGGAGGCAATGCGAGTTTAGGATTGGGCAGTGCAGCACAACCTTCACCTCACAGCAGTTCACGTCCTGGCATCAAGAACACATTAGCAGACTATCTCAATCGGTTGTCTGCTCACGCTCACAAGTGGGAACTGGATCAGGGGGTAGCAGACAATATCTTCCTATGTTGGGGAACACCACAGGTAGGCCTGTTCACATCCCCTCACAACGCAAAAACTTCCCGCCTTCTGCTCGCTCGCTCCAGGGTGCAGCATTTTTTGGAGAGACGCTCTGTCTCTACACTGGAAGAGCAGATTCGTGTATGCTTTTCCTCAGATTCCCTTGATTCCGAGGGTCTTACATAAACTCCGCTCAGAAGGAGCTCGAATGATTCTGATCGCTCCTTTCTGGCCCGGGCAAGTTTGGTTCTCTCTTCTGCAACAGTATTCAGAGGAACCTCCTCTTCCTCTGTCACAACTTTTGCTGACTCAGGATCAGGGGACCCTGGTCCATCCAGGCCTCAGGTTCCTTCAGTTGCATGCGTGGCTCCTGCAGACATAGCTCAAGCCCGATTCGGGCCCCCCTTCGGAGTGGCTGAGATTCTGTTGGAGGCCAGAAAACCTTCCACTAGATCTGCCTATGCCATGAAATGGAAACGGTTCACTATCTGGGCCGCCTTCAAAGATTTCAAGCCTTTCTCATGCTGTGTGGGGCGGCTTCTGGATTACTTGCGGCACCTCTTCGATCTGGGTCTCATTTATTCATCCTTGAAGGTTCACATGGCAGCCATTTCGGCTTACCCTGTCCCCTTTGCAGACAGGACGTTTGCTCAGCTGGAGGTCTCTAAGACCTTCTTTAGAACGGTCCTCCACTTGAGACCCCCTATCCGGGTCTTGGGATCTGAATTCTATTCTAGAGAAGCTTACTCTGCCGCCTTTCGAGCCAGCAGCCTTAGCAGACCTGAAGTTCCTCTCGTGGAAGACTCTCTTCCTCGTGGCCATTACTTTTGCTCGAAGGATTTCCAAGCTCCAGGCCCTTGTGTGCAAAATCCCGTATTTGATTTTTCACAATGAACATGTGGCTCTGCATACCAACCCTAAGTTTCTCCCAAAGGTTGTAGTGGAATCTACGCTGAATCAATCCATAGAGTTACCTGCTTTCTTTACTCAGCCCTCCAATCAAGGGGGGTACCTCCTGCATACTCTAGATGTTCACAGGATTCTGAGATACTACACCAACAGGACAAAGGATCTCAGAAAGACTGATCAACTGTTTGTCTCTTTTGCTCATAAAAGAGAAGGCAATGCTGTTTCCAAGTAATGCCTGTCTAGGTGGTTGGCTCATTGTATCACTTTCTGTTATGACAAGTACAACAAGACCCTGCTGGGTCAGGTCAGAGGCCACGCCACCAGAGGGGTCGCTGCCTCTGCGGCTTGTTTCAAGAATGTGTCAGCGGCTGACATTTGTGCAGTCGCTACTTGAACTTCTGTCCATACCTTTATGAAACATTACAGTTTGGACATTACCTCTCGACGTAGAGCAGGCTTCGGGTTGGCTGTTCTGCAAGGTCTCCTTTCCTAAGACCTTCATAGCCAGGGGGTCTACTTCTGAGTAGTTTTCCTCCTCCCGTTTGCTTCTCCTTGTTCCAGACTGCTTGGGACTCAGTCCTACAGGTATATGTACAGTAATTACCTACTGCAAGAGCCCTCTCGAAGTAAGATAGTACAGTTACGTAAGAACTTACCGTAACAGTAGGTCTTTGAGAGAGGCTCTTGCAGTAGGTTATACCTTCCCACGCCCATCCCCTAAGCTTTTTCAGCTACTTTTCCAGGATGGAAATATCCACTTTCTTGTCTCGCTTTTGACCTTTGGCGGAAAGAACTGGAAGGCGGGCGTGGGGGATTGCCCCTCTATACTGACGTCACATGATGTCGGTCATCTGTCGTGGCAGTCCCCCACCAGAGACTGCTAGCTAGAAATTTTTCCATGGGGTCCTGACGCCTGCCGGCATCAGTCCTATATGTAATTACCTACTGCAAGAGCCTCTCTCGAAGATCTACTGTTCTACTAGTGTTCAGTTCCCATCCACAATACCCAGACAGACTCCCCTTTTCAAGCTTTCTTTTCAGGTCTGTTTTTCTAGCATCTGGACTTAAGACCAGTGGTACAAACCTGTGGGCACATGACTAGGTGGTAGGAGGAGTCAAGCTTGGAGACTGATTCTATTGACTGAGCATGCTCAGTGAACTCTACCTAAGTGTAGATGTGAAATTAATACTTGTACAATACTGAAACTCTTGTTACTAGTATGTAATCTCTTTACTTGCAATGTATTTAACAGCGGTTTTGTGTGAAAAGAAGTTTATGATTTCCTTAGACTTACTGAATCTGTTAGCCCATCAGCACAGCTGTAGGGTTACTGCTTACAATGCCAGTGACCCTAGTTCGGGAGCATGTCAGGGTTGAAAGGGGATGGCCTGGAGGAAGAAGACAGTGCAACCCAGTGGACGTTCTGCTCTTGCGAGGAGGGAGGATACTGTCCTCCATCACGATACTACCATGTGGTTAACCGCAGGTGGTAGTTCGATCAGAGGGCAGCACAGGCACACACTGAATGCATTTCCCCTAGATGTCCTCGAACGCAGCATCCCAGAGGATAGGGTGGAAATGTAGAAAATGGTCCTAGCACCAGTGACGATGGACCCCAGTATATCTTTGCCCCATGCCACCTCCTGAGATGATGTCTGATGATAACTAAGACTCAGGGATAAATCCGCCTGCCCCATCCACAGCTGGTGGGAGTAGCCAAGATTCCGTGGAGGCAGGCACTTAAGGTAGGAGCACACGGGGATTCGGTACAGCATGGGTGCTTACCCCCCATAACAGTGACAAAGGACAAATGGCAAGTACTACTGGTGATGCTAGTAAAGGAGGGTAGGATGGGGGGGGTGGAAGGTGGTTACCCATAATGCTAGGAGCCTTGGGAGGAAAACTGCTGTTACAGGTGCTAATGGCAGAGGGAGAGGTGGACATTGCAGCCATCACAGAAACATGGGCAACCCAATACAATGACTGGGACCTGTCTGTACCAGGGTACAGGTTATTTCGTAGAGACAGGGTGATTGGGAAAGGAGGGGGTGTGGCACTATATGTGAAGGAAGGACTGAAGTGTGTAAGGGAGGAAGGGGAGGAGGGTAGTATGGAGTCACTTTGGGTGCAAATCCAGGATTCCAAGAATAGGATTCTTAGAATGGGAGTGGTGTACAGGCCGCCATCTCACATAGAGGAGTTAGACAGGGAACTAGCGGGACAGATCAGGAGGATCTGCGAGAAAGGTACTTCAACATGCCAGGAGTGGACTGGAGTACCCCAACAACCAGGAACAGCAGGGGGCAGGTACTGCTGGATGCCTTCCAGGACAGCTTCCTGCTGCAAATGGTCAGTGAACCAACCAGGTTAGGGAATACTCTTGACATTGTGCTGGCAAATGGGGACTTTGTGAGAGAACTTACAGTGGAGGAACCACTGTCAGGGAGTGACCACCACTCAGTATGACTTCATTGGATAAGGGCAAGGTACAGAGTGGAATCTGGCACAAGAGTGCTGGACTTCAGGAGGGCCGACTTTGGGAGGAAGGGGGAAGTGGTAAAAGGGTACCTGGCCAGAATTCAATCTAGTATGGACACTAACCAGAGGTGGGAGCTTATAAAGCTGGGGATAGTGGAGGCAACCAAAACCTGCTGCAAGTCCCAAAGCAAGAAGGCTAGGGCTAAGAAACCGAGCTGGTTGAGCAAGGAGGTCATGGAAAAGGTAAGGAGGAAAAGAGCTGCCTTTAGGAAGTACAAGAAAACAAGGAGAGGGGAGGACAGGGAAGAGTACTTGATGGAATCGAAGGAGGTGACAAGGGCAGTAAGGTGAGCCAAGGCATCTACGGAACTCAGGCTGGCACAAGGCGTTAAGAAGGGGGAGAATGACTTCTTCAGGTACATCAGGGAGAAAAGGAGTCAAGGACCACAGTAAAGATTAGGAAGGAGGGGTTGGTGGAAACAGGGTAGCGACAGGCAGAAGCACTAAATGAGTACTTCTGCTCAGTATTTACTAAAGAGAAGAGGGGATGACACCCAAGGGGGGAGAAATGGCAGAAACGGGGGGAGGGGATGACAGATGGGGAAATCATGGAGGGCAGAGTTCGGGAGGGTTTGAAGGCAATGAGGGTGGATAAGGTGCCAGGCCCAGATGGCATCCACCCCAGGGTACTGAAGGAGCTGGCAGAGGTCCTTGCAGGACCTTTGGCAGACCTGTTTAATGCCTCACTACATTCAGGGTGTATACCTCAGGACTGGAGGATGGCTCATGTGGTGCCCCTCCACAAGAGTGGCCCCAAGGATGAACCGGGAAACTACAGACCAGTGAGCCTCACATCCATCGTGGGTAAGCTAATGGAGACTATCCTGAAGGAGAGGCTGGTGGCCCTCCTAGAGGCCAGAGGACTACAGGACAGCAGACAGCATGGCTTCATACGTGGCAGATCCTGCCAAACCAACCTGGTGGAGTTCTGTGACTAGGTAACTAGGCAACTGGACAGAGGCCATGCAGTGGATGTCCTGTATCTATACTTCAGTAAGGCATTCGACTCTGTGCCACATGGAAGGCTGGGAAGTAAGTTAGCAGGCACAGGGGTAGGTACAAAGCAGGTGAGATGGGTAGGGAACTGGCTTCAGGGAAGGCAACAGAGGGTGGTGGTGGGTGGGGAGCTCTCACACCCAAGGGTAGTGACAAGCGGTGTTCTACAGGGCTCAGTGTTGGGACCAGTGTTTGGGATATTCATTGCAGACATATCGTTGTACATCAAGAGCAAGATCAGTCTGTTTGCTGACGATACCAAGGTAGGAGCAGTGGTGGATGACCTGGGGGATGGCAGGGTTGCAGGATGATCTGGCAAAGCTTGAAACCTGGTCAGACACCTGGCAACTGGGGTTTAATGCCAAAAGTGCAAGGTGCTGCATTTTGGGATGAAGAACCCAAGGAGGAGTTACCAGCTGGGGGAGTGCAGCTAGCCCAGACAGAGGAGGAGAAGGATCTGGGGGTGCTCATTACAGGGTCAATGAACAACTCGGCACAATGTAGGAAGGCAGCTGCAAAGGCCAACAAAATGCTGGATTGTATTGCAAAGGGTATATCCTTGAGGAGGGAGGAGGTGATTCTGCCACTGTATAGGTCATTAGTTAGAGTGCACCTGGAGTACTGCGTGCAGTACTGGCGCCGTATCTGAAGAGGGACATTAAGTTACTGGAGGGGGTGCAGCGCAGGGTGACAAAGATGATCAAGGGGCTGGGGGACTTATCATATGAGAGGAGGCTGAGGGAGTTGAACATGTACTCACTGGAGGAGAGGAGGGACGGGGGGACAGACTGGATGGGCCTTGAGGTCCTTATCTGCCGTCACCTTCTATGTTTCTATGAAACCTTTAAGTACATGAAAGGAATAAACAAGACAGGTACAGAGGGGCTGTTCAAAGTAAGGGAGGGGAAGGACGGGACACCAGGGGCCATGATATGAGACTGGAGGCAGGAAGGTTCAGGAGGGAGATGAAGAGACACTTTTTTACAGAGAGGGTGGTGGCTGGGTGGAATGCATTACCTGTTGAAGTGGTATGCAGTAGAACAGTGGACTGCTTCAAAAGGGGATGGGACAGGACAAGGTGGAGGGTCAATGAAGGGGAAGGGTGGAAGGGAGGGGCAACTGCAGAATAAGGGATGCTTGCTGCACATTCGAGCAGACTTGATAGACCTCTAGGCCTTTATCTGCTGGCAAATTTCATATGTCCTGAGGGAGACTGATGATAGAGACAGGAAGGGGGCATAATGAGAAAGTTGAAAAAAAAAAATTTATTAAATCTTTGCAAACCATAATTCATTTTACTGTTTATCTTCTTAAAACACTTGTTTACTCTTTTTGAGTGGGAGTATTAATGTGTAGATTATTTTATAACATGGTAAATCTTTTTGTCTAATTTCAGTTAGGACATCTGACACTGGAAGATTATCAGATCTGGAGTGTGACAAGTGTCCTTGCACATGAGTTCTTAAACCTTCTGTTCCAGGTAAAGGAAAAATAAAAAAATGTATGTGTTGTCAGTGTAAAATTATTCAGTTTACAAGTCCTACCTTCCTGTGCGATCAAGAGTCAAAAATGTCAGGTAATGCCATTGAAATGATGAGTTCATACTGCCTTTTAAACTGATGACATTGCCACCAGGGCTGTGGAAAATTTACTGCCGATTCATTGAGCCCTGTCAGAAATAATAATCCGTGGACAATATTCTGCATAGCTAAAAGTCGCTTCATCAGTCTTTTGTGCCACATATTGAAATGGGTAATCTCAGTGCTACCTCAAGGGAACTTCTGTAGCTGAAAACAATATTCTGATAAATCTACTGACATATGTTAAAGTCTTGTATAAGAGAGGCTATTAAAACAAATTTCAGAGTAGTGTTGTGACACAGAGTGACTCTACAGCCTGACAGCAAGACGACATATCATACTGCACATGTTACTGGTGTGGCAGTTCACGTCCTGAAAAGAGAACTGTTTACACATCACACCGACAGCTTTGCACCCAGTTGATTAGCGCTACTTCTCACCCTCATGTTATTCAGTTGTTTCAGAAAGCTGTTTATTCTTGGTATTACTTAGGCTGTTTATCTTTTCTTTTGTTTTATATAGTTATTTGGTTCACGCGCCTCCACCAACTGGTGGCGGGAACACGTAAATATTTTTTGGGTTTCTCCCTGACCCCGAGACTCCAGCACATGGCCTTGCAGTGTGGAGGCACACTACACACCCCGTGGCACCAGCTCAGCCCCTTCCACCTCCCGTAACTGTTTGCCACCCCATCTCCGATACCCACCGGGTCTCCACCCAGTGGGAGCGGAACTACGTGCGGAACTGCAGCCTCGTGCTCAACCACCCCAGGCATGGCGTTACCCCAGCACAACACACACCCTGTTATGCATTATTCCTTTAATGAAACACCACTAATTTTGTAGATAATTTTGTGCTGAACAATATTCATGCTCATAGTACCATGCTATCTTTTTTGCGTTTTAAAATTATTCGAATTTGAATATGGTTAGTGTGGATAAATGAGTAACTGTGTGAATAAATGAAATTTATCCACACGGTTACTCAGATAAATGGATTTATCACACTCCATTTATGTCCACCCCTATTGCATAATATATACACACACACACATATATGGAGTATACGGTGTAAGCTGTTTAATTCATCATTTATCTGCACAAGGGCAGTTTGACTTTGGGTAACCACTCCCCATCGCATATTTAATTTATGCATACGAACATGCCAGCAGAAACAGACCACCCGCTTTATCTAAGTCTGCTAGAGTCTACAGCCCACACCCCTAGTTTGCAGCTGCCCCACCTCCCCTTTGTCATCCTACTGCCACCCCACCCTCACTCTCTCCTGTCCTTTTGAGCTGTTCACAGATTTACATGATACCACCCATTCTGGTAGGGCATTCCATTTTGCTGCCATCCTCTCTGTGAAATAGTGTCTCCTCATTTCCTTCCTAAATCTTTATCCCTCTATTCTTAGCCTGTGCCCCCTAGTGACCCTCCCTCTCCTTAACTTAAAGACCCCATCTACCCCATCTTTATTGATTCCCCTCAGATACTTGAATGTCTCTATCATGTTTCTACCCCCCGTCCCTTCTATCCTCCAGGGTGTACATATTCAGGTCTCCCAGCCTGCTGTCATAGTCTCTCCCCACCATTCCACATATCATCTTTGTTGCCCTCCTCTGCACCCCTTCTAGCAGCCTGATATTATGCTTTAGGTTTGGCCTCCAAAACTGCACACAATACTCTTAAGTGTGCCTTACCAGCGACCTGTAGAGGGGCAAGATCGCCTCTCTTCGCCTGGATGAAAATCCCTTCGCTATGCACCCCAGCATGTTGTTCACTTTTGCAGCCGCTGTCCTGCACTGGACAGTGTTTTTCATGGTCCCTGTTATCATTACCCCTAGGTCCTTCTCCTCCTCCTCAGTGATCCCCAGCTTAACCCCTTCCCAGCCAGTATTCTTTCCTTGGGTTCTTCACCCCAAAGTGCATAACCTTACACTACTTTGCATTGAACCCCAACTGCCACCTCTCTGACCACTCCTCTAGCTTGTGTAGGTCTCCCTGCAGCTGCTTCCATCTCTCCTCTCCATCCACCACTGCTCCAATTTTGGTGTCGTCAGCGAACAGACTTACCTTGCTCACCACCCTGTGTGCAATGTCTGATATGAAGAGTCCAAACAATACTGGCCCTAACACAGAGCCCTGTGGCACCCCACTCGACACTGGCCTTGGAGTTGAGACCTCCCCTCTCACCACCACCCGTTGCAGCCTGCCACTCAGCCAGCTTGTAATCCAGGTCATCATTTTTGCCCATACCCCTACACCAGCTAGCTTCTCCCCAAGCTGCCCATGAGGCACCGAATCGAAGGCCTTGCTGAAGTCCAAGTAAAGAACATCCACCGCATGACCCTTATCCAGCTCACCTGTCACCCAGTCATAGTATTGTATGAGGTTGGTTTGACAAGATTTCCCTGAAACAAACCCATGCTACCTCACATCCTGGAGACCATTGTCCTCCAGGTATGACACCAGTCTTTCCTTTAGTATCGTTTCCATGAGTTTGCACACTATGGAGGTGAGACTTACCAGACGATAATTACCTGGTTCATCCCTTGGCCCACTGTTGTGTAATGGTACTACATGTGCCATCCTCCAGTCCAGTGGCACACATCCTGACTCCAGTGAGGTGCTGTACAGATCTGCCAGTGGCTCCGCCAACATCTCCGCCATCTCCCTCAGCTCCCTGGGGTGAATACCATCCGGCCCTGGTGCCTTGTCTACCTTCAGTACCCTCAGTCCCTCTAGGGCTCTACTTGCCTCAATTCTTCCATCTGTCGCCTCCTCTCCCCGTGTCCCCATCCTCCCAACCCATGCTGGTAGTGGTCCCCCCCTTTCTTCCATGAACACTGAGCAAATATATTCATTCAGTGCTTCTGCCTGCTCCTTCCCCTTTTCCGTCCACTCCCCACCCCTTTTTGTCCTCACTATTGTCTCCTTGCACTTCCTTTTCTCCCTGATGTATCTGAAAAAGTATTTCTCTCTCCCATTAATTCCCTGTGCTAATGCAGTAGGGAATGATCTTGTGTGTATTGTTACCTTGTGGTACTATTTTTTGAAATATATATATTTTTTGTTTTGATTTTTTTTTTGGTCTGTTTTATGGTCTGCCAAGTTTGTGTGCTTATGGGAGCACCATTACTATGGCCATAGCCATGAAGTCAGCATTTTGCATTGCGACGGTAACTTTATCACTTACTGGTGGAGCAAGCAGTGTTTTCAAAAAAGTTCAAGAAAAATGGTGTCCATTGTTAACAAGCACTTCAGGATGTACTTAGAAGTGCATGTATTTGTGATGGCGCTGTGAAGAAAACAGGTTTGGCCGCTAGTTTTATTTTGGTACAGATGGCTGTTTGCTGCTTTCTCAGCAGCCGAAGTGGAGCAGGTGAATGAACTGTCAGGCGAGTGGGAGGTGAGAGTGGGCAGTCAGGAGAGCAGATGGTCAGGTGGTCCGGTAAGAGAGAGCAAAGAATTAATGAAAGAGAAGACAGCAAAAAATTTAAAGTGTTGGGAATGTTGCCCTTTACTGGATCCTGGAGCTAAAATTGTAGTGTCTCCTTTGTGTAAGGCAGTAGTTGAACTGCCAGAAAACAAATGTGGAAGTAGTGCTGGCCAAAGCGGCCAGTGGAGGACAGACATCTGTAACAAATTTACTAGCTGTACAAATCACTAATAATCTAACTAACTAGTGTATAAATGTAAGATTTTCAATTTATACATATAGTTGGTCTGATAATTATCAGCAATTTTTCAAACAACATGAAGTCTTGCTGTATTCAGACATAATGCAGTTAGCCCCAGCACTTGAAATGCCGCGGAGAAGAATGAGTTAACTCTATGCAGAAACATAGAACGTTGAGCTCGAGCTCGGTTTTCAAACCTCTGTCTGTGGTATTTCCCAATGTAACCGTCAGATTCTTTACTACGCCTAACAGTGAAGTCACTCCGGAGATTTCCTCTGCTCGGTTCGGTAAAAGAAAAATAAAGTGTTCAGTTTAAACTGCATATTTTTGTTATTTTCGGATTTCCAGCCTCTGTCTACGGTACGGGTAGTATGTAGATAGGTAGTGACTTTGTTTTATTTTGCTAAAAAGAGTGTCTTTCTTCGATTTCTTTCCTGTCGGTCCGGTTTGGAACCAACTTTGTAAAATTTTTCTCTCTTTTTGGGATTAGTGTGGTGTTCCGGTACCGATCGGTTTCAAAAGCACCGGACTTTTGCTGGTTCTTTTAAAAAGCCCATGACATGGTTTGTAACTGATTGGTTGCTTTATTACCTGGCTTGAAAGCTTCTATAGGGTAATTTGTCAGGTTGGCCATGTCTGAGAAACCCAAAAAGAAAACCGGTCCCACTGGGTTTCAACACTGTACTGAGTGTGGGGAGGCCTTTGCTAAAGCCGACCCCCACCTCATCTGTGTTTATTGTCTGGGGTTTGACCACCTCAAGTCAGCTGCCAAATCTGTAAGAACTTTCCTAAAACCACTCTAGATAAAAGACTGAGTAGGCTGAAGGAAAGGGAGGCCGAGAAGTCCGTAGATCCGGATGGCCAGCCCGGTTCAGTTGCGGCCAAACCTGAGGAGGTGCCTACTGACCTAGGCGATACCTCCTCGGGCAAAAGGAGAGCCGACGCCAAGGGGTCTGTTCCGTCAAAGAAAAAGTGCAAGTCTACCTGTTCGGATCCTGTATCCCACTCTCCAACCGTGGACGAAATAGCCAAAGCGATTAGTATTGTCCAATCGCTTAGACCGGTTCCATCTGAACTGATACCGCTGATTCGACGCTCGGTTCGGTCGGATCCGTCTCTTCCGGATTATGACCCAGATGCCTATTATGAGGAGTGGGAGGGAGAGGAGACTATCTCGGTGATGACGATGAAGGGGGTCTGGATGTGCCCGCTGAACTGGACATCTCCCCAGACAGGCCCTCAGGTGTCTGTCCTCCGAGGCTCTCCGAGTCCCCTTCACACTTTTTGTTCTACAAAAAGGTGGCACAAACCCTGCAGCTTCCCTTGGTTGAAGCAGCAGAGGAGGATGAAGAGCCTGATTTTGGTGGAAGTGATGGACATCCCAGAGTCCAAAAAGCTGTCTATCCCTCTTCATAAATCTTTGGAGAAACAGACACACAAAATTTTACAAACCCCTAATTCAATACCTCCTGTGGATAAGAGAATGGACAGGAGGTATTCGTTATCAGGCTCAGCTGCGGAGTTCCTTTATAGTCATTACAGCCATGTTGGAGTAGTGCAGGCTACAGCCTGTGACAGGGCTAACATTCCTTTGGCTTCACCCCCCCCCCGGATAAGGACTCCAGGAAGGTGGATGCCGTGGCCAAAAAACAGTATTTGACATCCTCTTTGGACTCAGGCAGGCTACTTATATGGCCTACACAGCCAGGTACCAGAAATCCAGATGGGACACGGTTCTAGAACTGGCTAAACAGGCCTCTCCCCAGCTAGCCAAGGAGCTGGATGTACTGGCTGCTGATGGAATTGAGGCATCAAAAATGCAATTTCATGCTGCTGTGGACTCCAGTGAAGTGGCATCTAGAGTCATGGCTACATCTGTGTCTCTCAGAAGACATGCTTGACTCGGATGTACTAGCCTTTCTCAGGATACCCAGACTAAGGCCATGGATTTTCCTGTAGTAGGCAACTCTATTTGGGGAGCAGACAGAGGCTTACATGCAGAAAATGGATGAATATAGGACCACGTACAGGAGTGCACAGGCCAAGGAAAGGCAGGCCACTCCGCACAAGCAGCAGTCTAGGGGCAGGGGCAGGCCCTTTCAAAGGCCTTTTTGCCAAGCCCAGGCATCCTCTCCCTTCCCACAGAGGGGGTTCTTCAGAGGGAGGGGTAGGAGGAGGATGAGCAGGGCTGCTCCCTCCTCCTCTCAGTCTAAGGCTCCTGCCAAGCAGACACCCTGATATGTCAGCCCAGGTCGACTCCCCATTTCCAGTAGGAGGCAGGCTGGCTTACTACTTCCAGGCCTGGAAGTCTATGATCTCAGACAAGTGGGTTCTGGAAGTAGTAAGCCAGGGACTGGCCCTCAGCTTCAAAAAATTTCCAAAAAGAAGGGCCAAGTCTTTTCCACCTGCATCAGTCTCAGAAACCCTTGCCCTAGATGCAGAGGTTTCCTCTCTTCTAGCTCTCAGAGCTATAGAGAAGGTTCCTACTCAGCACAAGGGAAAAGGACTGTATTCCAGGTACTTCCTTACCCCAAAGAAAACATTGGAGTGGCAACCCATCCTAGACCTAAGGTATCTGAGCAGACACATTTCAAAGCCCAAATTCAAAATGGTAACTCTGGGAATAATCCTTCCCTCTCTAAGGCCAGGGGATTGACTAGCATCTCTGGACCTCAAGGATGCCTACTTCCATATTCCTATCAGGTGCTCCCACAGAAAATACCTCAGGTTCGAGTTGCCTTCAGGCCATTACCAATTCAGAGCCATGCCATTTGGTCTAACATCAGCTTCAAGGGTGTTCACAAAGTGCCTTGCAGTAGGGGTGGCTTACCTCAGAAGACAGGGTATCACCATCTTTCCATATCTGGACGACTGGCTGTTAGTGGGTCAGTCTCATTTACAGGTCAAGTCAGCTCTTCAAACTACCCAGGACCTACTCAGCTCCTTGGGTTTTCTTCTCAATCTTCCAAAGTCTGTACTCGAACCAGTTCAACTTCTCACCTTTATAAGCATAGAGTTGGACACTGTACAAGCAAAAGCCTTCCTTCCCCTGGCAAGGGTAAAGGCCCTAATGGATCTTGCTTCCTCCTTTCGACTTCAGGTCTCCCGCTCAGCAAGACAGTTCCTTCAACCCCTGGGCCACATGGCAGCTTCCACGGCAGTGGTGCAGGGAGCAAGGTTCCAGATGAGGGACTTTCAGTTTCATCTGAGGTCTTTTTGGTCTCAAAAGAAGGATTCACCTACTAAACTGATTCCAGTGACTCAAACTCTGGTCCAAGCTCTCCAGTGGTGGCTGGACCAGGACAACCTCAGACAAAGGGTTCCATTTCTCCCTCAAGTCCCATCAGTAGTTTTAACAACGGATGCTTCTCTCCTAGGGTGGGGAGCCCACCTGGGAGCCCTAACAGCTTAAGGGCTCTGGTCTTCACAGGTGTCTCTCCTTCATATCATTCTCCTGGAACTCAGACAATTTTCCTAGCCCTGTAGAGCTTCTCAGATTCAGTCAAGGGCAAGGTAGTCCAAGTCAGAACGTACACCACCACCACAATGTGGTACATCAACAAGCAGGGAGGCACTCTGTCCTCAGCCTTGTGCACAGAAGCCATGAAGCTGTGGTCTCTGGCCTATTCTCTTCAGACTTCTTTGGTAGCAGTTCACCTTACAGGGAAGGACAACATACTAGCAGATGCTCTGAGCAGAATTTCATAGGGACACCACGAATGGTCCCTGGATCCTCACATGCTGAAGGTCATCTTCTCCAGCTGGAGCACTCCAGAGATAGATCTCTTTGCAGCACCGGACAATCATCAACTTCCTCTGTTTTGTTGCAGACCTCCTGTCCTGGGGATGGTTCCCCAGGATTCTCTCTTTTTGAACTGGAAGGGCAGGTTTCTCTATGCCTTCCCTCCCTTCCCTCTGCTGTTCAGAGTTCTGATCAAGATCAGGACTCAACCCTGCACAGTGATACTGATGGCTCCAGATTGGGCAGACAGCCTTGGTATCCTGTACTGCTGTCTTTGTCAGTGTCATGTCCCCTGTCTCTGCCCAGAACATACAATCTCCTGTCCTCCTCCCAGGGGCAGATCTGGTACCCCTATCCAGTCTCTCCATCTCAAGGCCTGGCTCTTGAAGAGTTAGAATATGCAGCTCTACATCTTTCTCAGGAAGTTCTGGATATTCTGAAGGTCTCTAGGAAACCTTCCACTAGAAAAACTTACAACTCCAAATGGAAAAGGTTCAGTATTTGGTGCTCTCAGAAAGGCATCCTGCCTGATTCTGCAGGCATTTCCACAACCTTAGACTATCTAGTTCATCTCAATGGTTTAGGCCTTAGGCTTGCCACTCTGAAGGTTCATCTAGCAGCTGTCTCTGCATTCCTCTCAGAAGGGAAGGGCTCTTCCCTGGCATCTCATCCTGTTTTCAGAAAGTTTTTCAAAGGTCTGGTTCACATTAAACCTCCCTTTAGGGAGCCCACTGCACCTTGGGATCTTAATGTCTGCATAGCTCAGCTAATGTAGCCACCCTTTGAACCTCTGGCTCCGGCTGAATTGAAGTACTTGACCTGGAAAACTGTGTTCCTGGTAGCTATTACTTCTGCCAGGCGGATTAGTGAGTTACAGGCTCTGTCAGTGGAACCTGACTTCATCTCCTTCCATAGGGACAAAGTAGTCCTCAGAACCAATAGGAGGTTCTTGCCCAAAGTGGTTTCAGATTTTCACCTGAACCAGTCTATATCTCTCCCTGTGTTTTTCACTGACCATTCTTCTTCAGGTGAAAGAAGGTTACACAGTCTGGACGTTAAGAGGGCCCTAAGCTACTACATTGAGCATACTAAGGCACATAGAAATGACTGCCTTCAATTGTTTCTCACTTGTGGTGAAGTGGGAAAGGGTAAGCCTGCCACTAAGAGAACTATTGCCAGGTGGATTGTTTCTTTTATACAATTTTGTTATGACAAGTTGGGTAGGACATCCCCTTCAGGCCTGAGGGCTCACTCAACCAGGGGAACAGCTTCTTCTCTAGCTGCAGCCAGAGATATACCTTTGTTAGAGATCTGTAAGGCAGCCACCTGGAAAACAGTACATACTTTCACCAAGCATTACTCCCTGGACATCCAGGCTAGGAGTGATGCTAGGTTTTGTACAGCAGTACTGCAGAGCTTCTTCCCAAAGTAGGTTCTGCATTTCTTCCTCCATAGGGAACTGCTTGGTAGTCTGCATTATGTCTAAATGCAGCAAGACTTCATGTTGTTTGAAGAAAAAATTACTCACCATAGTAATGTTTCTTCTAATGGAGTCTTTCTGTATTCAGACCTCCCCGCCTCCCCTCTCAGAACCTGGTTTTGGGAAGTGGGCTGGCAGGTACAGTGTTGCACCTCAGGGGTGTGCCTTGTACCCTTCCTCTTTGGTGGGGTAGATGATATTAATATAATGTAATCATGAAGTGATACTGTGCTCATCTAGGTACAAATGATAACCAGTTTAATGTTCTAAGTAATATGCAGTCATGGGTTTATCTTGGTGACTGCAAAGTCTAGCTGTTTTATGATACAAAACAAAGTTTTAAAAGACTTTATTCTGCAGGACTGTGTACATCATGTCTACTTTATAACAATTTACTACTCATAGTGTAAAATATCAGTCTAAGTGGTATTGCTGTTGTCATGCTGTGGATTCCCACAGGAGGATTTCACTGAAAACGAGACCATAGTCTCAGTGAGTAATATCCTTGTACATTTGTAACTAAATAAACCATCAAGCAGCTGGTATTTTTATTTTCAATTATGTTGCAGGCAAACATAGGATCATTACATACATCATACATACTTTGATTACAGAGAAGCAAATTTGTGTATGCTGTTACAAAGTCATCTTGAATATAACGTCTCTCTATTAAGTTATATTCCATGACATTTGGTGCTATCTCCAGTCACTGAAGACATTTTTGGAATTTGAAAGAGATACGGTCATTGGTACCCTGGCATTATCCTTTGTCAACTGCCATCCTTACCTCCGACAACCTTGGTTACTTACCTGTTTCCTTTTTTACTCTGTACCTTTCCGCCTGTTTCTTACTATCATGTGGCTATATAGTAGACAGTTGGAAAATGATGTCACAGGTTCTCAGATAATATTAAAGGAGTACTACAGTCAAAATTTGCAGAAATATTATGTTGTGCAGAGTGTTTTGATTTGTGTGTTTAGTGCTGGCGTGTCCTTCCCTTTCTTTGCTATTAGGATTTTTTTTCTAAATTTGTATACCAGTTGTATGGCGTCTGGGGATCTCCATGTTAGCATAGTTTATTGCTCTTCTTTTTCCTACAGTGCCTCCTGTCTCATGTGACAGTGATGCATCCGGGACCACTGATTTAGTGAGGGAAATTAATGCAGCAGTAATCTGAAGATAGGAGCCTGATGTTCTGACTTCAACTAAATAACTCTAATTCAGTATTTTTGTTTTCTGTATGTTTGTCCTAGCCAGCAGGAGCTTTTAAAGAGCACCTTTCTTGGTGCTCTGCAAAATGAACAGGGGGCTCCCTTACCTGAATTGGAGTTCCTCCGTAGCAGTAGTAATATTTTCTGTTAAGCTCCCTAAGGAAAGTAAGGGATTGTATTTTGCCCCTGAGGGGACTAGCCGCTCGATCCCTTCCACTTCCTGATCTTTGAATCCATCCCCGCACTTCCTGGTTTTCTGATGTCATTATATGACTGGTCCAGGGTCGTGCTCCTTGCAAGTCTATGGAGCATTATTTTAAACTTTATTTTTACAATTTTAATCTGACTTGTAGTACAAATCAGAGCCAGTATTCAAGTAACAAGGCACTGGAGCTGTGGTAGCATCCAGCATCTTGCCCAGTGCCTTCTGCCTGTATGGTCTGCAACCTGTGACATGCTTCTTACCAGCTCTTTGTCTGGATTCTGTGACCACCCCTCAGCCGAGGGTCTGGTCTCTGACTTGGTCTTTCGGAAATCCAGAAATACTGGGGACGTGGACAAAGACCCTTGACAATCAGTCTAAGCAGCTTGACCATGCGGCTAAGAAGTTTTATGCTGGCCAGCCCATTGGTGCAGCAGTAGAGCTACCGCTCATGATGCTAGCGGCCCGACTTTGGGTGCAGACTCTGGTCGACGGGGGCCAGCTTGGGGGGGGGGATAGAGTGTTCCTAGGACCACTGTCCTCTGGGGGAGGGAGGGCAGCCATCCCTGCTGCAATACCGCCACCTGGGTGACCACAGGTGGAGGTGCAGCTCAGGGATGCCGTGGGAGAGGAGGATGTCAGCCGAGTTCCAGAACGGCAGGCACGCCTTGGCGTGCTTACGTCCTTTGGATCTCCAAGTGAGACAACTTCCTCAGGGGGATGGGAGAAACCAGGAAAAATGCCCCATAGTCGAACCTGGCGATGGCCTCTGGCACGTGGCCCAATCATTCTGGAGCGGCCCTAGGGGCACCTGACATAGACTTCAAGCAGGTGGGGGGTGGAAAGGAGCAGCCCTTCCCCCACAGGTATCAATCAGAGGCATGGAGGTGGCCCACAGAAGAGGTCCGAGTGCAGCCAGCCCAATGCCTTAGAGGACCTGAGAGAAGGTAAGGTTGTGGAGATCAAAAGGGGGCACAAACAGAAAATATTAAAAAAAAAAAAAAAAAGTTTTATGCTGCATCCTCACTTGGTCTCCATCAGGTGAGCTGCACTCTGATGATGGCTTAGTTTGGTCACACCCTGCTGGGAGTGCTTGTTGCATTCCTTCCTTACCTTCCTGCTGATAAGCATTTACCAGTAAAAGTCATCTAGAGACCAAGCCAAGGGCTGGCTAAACACCAACTCCAGACTGCCTTGGACATTGGCAATTCCCCTGCAGTGGCAGAGTCTGTAGCCATGCATAGCAGGGCCTGACTGATGATCTCCACCTTTACGACAGGTGCTCAGCATAAGCTGGTTGATGTCCCTTTCTTGGGCACCAACCTGTTTGGCCCACAAGGGATGGGTATCTCACTAGGATTGATAAGTTCGGTGCCACCCTGAATTCTGTGGCTTCATCCCAGAAGAATCTAAAAAGCCAGAAGCAGAAGAAAAAAGCCTTTCAGTTTCAGTTCTTTCAGCCACAGCAGCAGCAGGCCCAGCAGGGGCAGTTTCAAGCCTGGTGCCCCAAGGCCAGGTTCTCTGGCCAGGGGCCAAAAAGAGGCAGGGGTGGTGGAGGTGGGGCCCCTCCAGCCATCCAGAGCTGCTCAGTGATGGGTCGAGGAGTGTCCACCTCCCACCTGTACAGTCCCTGACCCAGCTCCCTGTGGGGGGTTGGCTTCACCACTTCTGGCCTGACTGGCCTATCATTACTACGGATAGGTGGATTCTCAAGGTAGTAGACACAGGGTTGCCTCTTGACTTTGAGGCTGTCTTGCATTACTGATCCCACGCTCCGAGGGAGTCTCTGGTTTTGCAGGACACAATGTCTGCCCTCAGGGAGGACATTGCTCAGCTCCTCACTAATGGAGCAACAGCCCATGTCCCAGATACCTTGGCAACTCAGGGATACCTTTCCAGGTACTTCCTGGTCCCAAAACGGATAGGCACTGGTGCCCCATACTGGGTCTGCATGATCTAAACCAGTTTCTGCGGAAGCACAAGGTCTGGATGGTCACTTTGAACCAGATCATACCACCTCTGGAGCAGGGCATATGGTTTTGCTCTCTGGACCTCCAGGACGCATTCTTCCACATCCCAGTCTGTCCATCCATCCATCCCAATAGCCATATCTCTGGTTCTGCGCACAAGGGGTACTCTGTTAGTTCCAGGTCATGTCATTCAGCCTCTCTTCTATGCCCAGTGTCTTTATCAAGTGCATGGCAGTGCTGGCAGCCTTCTTGCGGCACAAGGTTGTCAGGGTTTATCCTTGCCTGGACGACTGGCTGATAGCTGGGCCATCCAAACAGGTTGTGGAGTGGTCCAGGGATCTGGCCCTCCAGACCTGCAGAGACTTGGACTTCTTGGTCAGCCCAGACAAGTCCAGACTGATCCCCTCGCAGGTAATTCATTTGATCAGAGCAGAGCTAGACTCCCTATGAACCAGGCCCGCCTCCCTGCAGACTGGATATCAGACCTTACCTCCTTTGCGCGATCATTTCAGATTGTGTGCTTACACCCTGCCCAGGATTTCCTGTGTCTGCTGTGGTACATGGTATCCAGCACGAGCATGATTTGTTGGGCCCCCAGTGGCGGATGCAGCATCTGCAGTGGGAGTTGGGTCGTCAGTGGTCCTAGTGCCTAGGACACTTGGACCAGCCGGTCACAGTGACTTAGCTGATGTGGGATGCCATCCAGTGGTGGCTTGTCCCAGAACATCTAGAGGAAGGAACCCTGTTTGTCCACCCAGAACCGACTGTCATCCTTATGACTGATGCGTCTCTGGTGGGGTTGGGAGTGCACTTGGGAGACCACGTGACCCATTGGTTCTGGTCACCCAGGGTGTCCCATCACCACATAAACCTGCTGGAGCTCTATATGGTGCAGCTAGCTCTGACGGAATTTGCTCCTCTAATCTGAGGTCGGGTTGTTCAGGTCCAGATGGACAATACTACGACCATGTTTTACCTGAACAGGCAGTGCGATACTTACTTACTTCCCTTGTCTCAGGAGGCCCTCCGCACCTGGACTCTCATGCACAGCCTGGGTGCAGATCTCCTGGCAATCCATGTCACAGGAGTGGACAGTCAGATGGCAGATGCTGTCTGCGTGGTAGGTGAGACGTCGCATGAGTGGTCCCTGCATCAGGAGGTGATGAGCCATCTCTTCTTCCTGTGGAGCACACCTTTGATAGACCTGTTTGTCTCCTGGGAGAACACAAAACTGAGACTGTTCTATGCCCCCCCTCAGTAGTCCGGGGCACTGGTGGGGGGGGGGGACATCTTCGCAAGGCCTGCACCCCAGGCCACCTGTATGCCTTTCCTCCCTTTCCCTTGATCCACAGAGTGGTGGTCAAAGTGTGGCAGGACAAAGTGCAGATAATCCTAATAGCTCCGGACTGACCTTGCCAGTTTTGGTACTCAGATCTCCTCAGTCTCAGCATCGGGCCTCCGTGGCGATTGCCTCTTTACCAGGATCTGCTCACGAGACACCAGGGGAGGGTCCTGCACCCATATACTTTCAGTCCCTACATCTCACAGCTAGGTTCCTGAGTGGCTAGAGTTCCAGACTTTGGGTTTTCTGGAGAATTTGATCTTTGTTGTGGAGGCATCCTTGAAAGAGTTAACTCACTGGTGTTATGCCTTTTAATGGAAAAGATTTTCCATTTGGTGTCCAGGGAAAGAGTATGACCCCCTTGCTTGCCATGTGGCTAGTTTCCTTGAGTATTTGTGGTCACTATTCCAGTTGAGATTACGGTCGACAATCCTGAAAGGTCACCTGGCAGCCATCTCTGCATACTGTGTGCAGACTGTTATGCCGATGATGGCGCATGAATAGGTCATAGGGCATTTCTTTAAAGACCTTTGCAGTGCTCATGGGCAAATCTTGTGAGTCTGTGCATGGGTGTGAGATGTTACAGCTGTCATGAAAGACAGCCTTCTTGGAGGCCATCACATCTGCCAGAAGTATTAGTGAGCCCCAGGTGCTCTCAATGGAGTCTCCTTATCTAGTCTTCCACATGGACAAGGTAGTCCTTCACTGCCACCCAAAGTTCCTCCCGAAGGTTGTCTCAGAGTTTCACCTTAACCAGGTGATGAAAAGGCCAGCCTACTTTATGAACCCATCTTTGGAGCCAACCGCAGGCTCTGTACGTTGGACCTGAAGCAGGCACTCTCCTACTGTGTGGAGTGTTATGGTTGAAGTTCAGGGTGGAACTCTTTAGCTCTTTGTCACATAATGCTGAAGCAACACCTGGCATATTGGCAGCTAAGCAGATGATTGGCAGATAGATTACATCCTGTATCGACCTCTGCTATGGGTTGGCTGGTAGGGAGCCTCCCGTAGGACTCAGGGTTTGTTCCACCAGACACACTGCTGCATCGGTGGCTGCTTTCAGGGACATCCCTGTCCAGAAGATCTGCAGGGCTGCTACCTGGAAGTCTGCACATACTTTCATCTCCCATTACAGCATCGACCTGGAGTCTCATCAGGATGCTGCATTTGGGACCTCAGTTGTTCAATCCCTATTTGCCAAGTAAGTGTGCACACTTTGCCCCCTCCTCTCAGAGAACTACTGGAAGTCTGCCATCATGTGGATAGGTGAATCATATCCATGCCCCTAGAAAAATAGGTTACTTGCTTGTAACCATAGTTCTAAGAGTGGTGTATGGTTCACATCCACACCACCTACCCTACTACTCTGGTAAGTGGAGCATGGATTCCTGCTTCCAGCATGCAAGATCTGACATCACGGGGCAGAGCTGAGGGGTATACCACCCTGGTAATGGGACGAGCTTTACTTTAAGATGTTCTGGCGAATCAGCTGTTCAAGAAGAACTGCCATCATGTGGATGTGAAGCATATACCACTCCTAGAACTACGGTTACAGATATTTTTTTTTCTCTGCTTTGGGTCAGTTCCCAGGAACCAGAGAAAACTGTTTTCGGCGTGGTTCCCTCTCCAGGGTAACCGCTATTCAAAACGTTAAAAAAGTAAATAAATGTGTATACAATTGCTTTAGCAGTTTTACCATAAATTTTTCTCGGTTTCAGATATGTGGAGTGTGACAGTATTCAAACAACATGAAGTCTTGCTGTATTCCGACTATTGCAGTTAGCCCCAGCACTCAAACTGCCCCGGAGAGTAGAGGGTTAATTTTCTATGCAGAGCATAGAGCATTCAGCTCGAGCTCGGTTCAAACCTCTGTCTGCTGCACTTTGAAGCGCAACTATCAGATTCTTTACTCCGCCTAACTGAACGGCCGCTCCGGATTTTTCCTTTTGCTCACGGTTCGTAAGTCGGTTAAAGTCCTCGGTTTTACCGATTATTTTTCGCAAGTTTCGGTTCAGATCTCTGTCTGTGGTACAGTAAGTACTAGGTAGTGAACTAGACATAGTAAACTTGTGGAAATTGTAAAAATTGATTTTTCGACCGATTCGTCTGAACCGGCTGTTCAGTGATTTATATATTCTGTCTTTGTTTTTAAACTTAGAGTGTGGTTACCGGTCCTTATCGGTTTAAAAAAAAACTGCATTTTCTTGTGGTTTTTTCCAATACCCGTGATACGGTTAGAAACCGATAAGGGTGTCTTGCCTGGTTGTTTGCCATAAAAAGGGTAAGTTTGTGGTTAGGATGGCTATGTCTGAGAAACCCAAAAGAAAAACCCGGCTCACTAGGTTTCAGCACTGCAGTGTGTGTGGGGAGGTCTTTGCTAAGGATGATCCCCACACCACCTGTGTTTATTGTCTGGGGTTTGACCACCTCGATTCAGACTCCCAAATCTGTAAAAATTTCCCTAAGTCTACCCTGGAAAAAAGATTAAGTAGGCTCAGGGATAAGGAGGCCGTGAAGTCCGCTGACCCGGATGGCCAGCCTGGTTCAGTTCCGACTGAACCTGAGGGAGTGCCCTCTGACCAGGGCAGTACTTCTTCGGGCCAGAGGAGAGCCGATCCTAAGGGATCGGTTCCTACAAAAAGAAAAAAAAAATCGGCCGGTTCGGATCCAGAGACCCATTTTCCGACTGCCGAAGAGATTGCCAGTGCGATAAGGATTGTAGAATTGCTTCGTCTGGTTCTGTCTGATCTGGCGCCTTCTGGCAGGCGCTCAGTTCAGTCGGTTCTTCCGGTTCAGGATTATGCCCCTGAAGATTTCTGTGAACCGGTTTTGGAGGGGGATGAAGATTATGATGATGATGATGATGACGATGGTGTGGGAGGTCTGGTTGAGCCCATTGAACCGGACATCTCCCCAGACAGGCCTTCTGGTGTTTCCCTTCCTAGGTTTTCTGAGTCCCCTTCCCACTACATGTTTTACAGGAAAGTGGCAGAAACCCTCTAGCTCCCTGTGGGAAGAAGCCGTAGAGGAACAAGAGGAACCTGATTATGTGGAGATGATGGCCATCCCAGAGTCCACGAGACTGTCTGTTCCCCTTCTCTTTTGGGAAACAGACTCAAAAGATTTTAAAAACTTCAAATTCTGTACCTCCTGTTGACAGAAGGATGGACAAAAGGTACACCTTATCAGGTTCTGGTACAGAGTACTTGTATCAACAATGCAGCCATGTTGGGGTTGTGCAGGCTGCAGTCTGTGGTAAGGCTAATATATCCTTGGCTTCACACTCCCCAGATAAAGATTCTAGGAAGCTGGATGCCATGGCAAAGAAACAGTACATGGCATCTGCCTTGGGACTCAGGCAGGCTAATTATATGGCCTATGCAGCCAGGTACCGGAGGTCCAGGTGGGACACTGTACTGGCACTGGCTAAGCAGGCCTCCCCCAGCTAGCCTCGGAGCTGGAGGGGGTGGCTGCTGATGGGATTGAGGCATCTAAGGTACAGTTCCATGCTGCTGTGGACTCCAGTGATGTGTTCTCTAGAGTCATGGCTACATCTGTGGCTCTTTGGAGAATGGCTTGGCTCAGATATACTAGTCTCTCACAGGACACCCAGACTAAGGCCATGGATTTCCCTGTGGTGGGTAATTCTCTGATTGGGGAGCAGACAGAGAATTACATGAAAAAGGTGGATGAGTATAGGACCACCTATAGGAATGCACAGGCCAAGGCAAGGTAGGCAACTTCTCAAAGGCAGCAGGCTAGGGGCAGGGGCAGGCCTTTTCATAGGCCTTTCTACCAAGCACATGCCTCTTCTCCCTTTCCTCAGAGGGGGTTCTTCAGAGGGAGAGACAGAAGGGGAATGAGCAGGGCTGCATCCATCCCTCAACCTAAGGCTCCTGCCAAGCAGACACCCTGATGTGTCAGCCCAGGTTGACTCCCCATTCCTGTGGGAGGCAGACTGGCTTACTTGGCCCAGGACTGGATGTCTGTTATCTCAGACAAGTGGGTCCTGGAGGTGGTAAGCCAGGGGCTGGTTCTCAGCTTCAAGAAATTTCCAAAGCTCAGGCCAGAGTTTTTCCACCTGCAAGCATCTCCGAAACCATTGCCATAGAGGCAGAGGTTTCATCTCTACTGGCTCTAAAGGCTGTAGAGAGAGTTCCTTCATTGCACAGTGGCAAAGGTCTGTACTCCAGATACTTCCTTACCTCAAAAAAGACAGGGGAGTGGCAACCCATCCTAGACTTAAGATACCTGAACAAACATCTTTTAAAACCAAAATTCAAAATGGTGACTCTGGGAATAATCCTTCCCTGTCTAAGGCCAGGGGACTGGCTAGCCTCCGTGGACTTACAAGATGCCTACTTTCACATTCCCATCAGGTGCTCCCATGGAAAGTACCTCAGGTTCGAATTGCCTTCAGGCCATTATCAGTTCAAAGCTATGCCCTTCGGCCTGACATCAGCTCCAAGGGTATTTACAAAATGCCTAGCAGTAGTAGTGGCCTTTTAAGAAGGAAAAATGTTTCCATATTTCTATACCTGGACAACTGGCTCATTGTGGGTCAGTCCCCAGACCAAGTCAAGTCAGACCTTCAAGTGACTCAGCAAGTGCTCACTTCCCTAGGATTCCTTCTCAGTCTTCCCAAGTCAGTTCTCGAGCCTGTACAGCTCCTCACCTTCCTAGGGGCAGAGTTGGATACAGTCAAAGCAAGAGCTTTTCTTCCCCTGGAAAGGGCAAGGGCTATTATAGAGCTAGCTTCTTCATTCCACCTTCTGGTCTCTCAACCAGCAAGGCACTTCCTTCAACTTCTGGGCCACATGGCAGCTTCTACAGCAGTGGTCCAAGGGGCCAGATTTCAGATGAGGAACATTCAGTTTCACCTGAGGGCCTTTTGGTCTCAGAAGAAAGATTCTCTGACCAAACTAGTTCCAGTGACCCAGACTCTGATCCAGGCTCTCCAATGGTGCATACATGTATATGTCCCTCTTTGCGCAGGAGACTCCTGTTTTTCTGACTGAACTCCCTATCTCCCTCCTGGGAAACACAATCTCCTGCTTAAGTTAAATTATGTCCAAAATATCCATTCATTTTTGTTTTTGACAGACACATAAAAAGTAAATTAGTAATGAACAATATAAGTAATAACTTTGTACAACTAGTTGTTGATTCTTTTTAGTGTTTATTTTTGACAAAATGAAATATATTAAATGCTTTTATTCTTATTTTTTGATGCCATTTAAGGACAAACTCATGACGTTACGGTATCTCCCTACTAATTTGACCCAAATCTCCCTCTTAAGCAAGTTGGATATATCACATGTATGATGGTGGCAGGATCAGGGCAACCTCTGGCAAGGAATCCCATTCGTCATTCAGTCTCACTCTGTGGTCCTAACCATGGATGCTTTTCTGTTCGGGTGAGGAGACCATCTGGGGGCTCTCACAGCCCAGGGACTGTGGTCCCCTCAGGAATCCCTTCTTCATATCAATCTATTGGAACTCAGGGCGGTCTTTCTGGCCCTGCAAGCTTTCTCTCAGTCAGTGCAGAACAAGGTGGTTCAGGTCAGGACAGACAGCAGCACCACCACCATGTGGACTCCAATGTCATCAACAAGCAAGGAGGCACTCGGTCCACGGCCTTGTGCACAGAAGCCATGAAATTGTGGTCCCTAGCTTATTCTCTGCAGACCTCTCTGATAGCAGTCCACCTTCTAGGGAAGGACAGTGTGCTAGCAGATGCATTGAGCAGGATCTCCCAGGGCCATCACGAATGGTCCCTGGACCCTCTGGTGTTGAAAGTGATTTTTTCAAGGTGGGGCACTCCAGATATAGATCTCTTTGCAGCCCCAGACAATCACCAATTTCTTCTGTTTTGTTGCAGACCTCCAGTACTGGGCTAAGTCCCTCTGGATGTTCTGATTTTGAACAGGGAAGGGAAATTTCTATATGCCTTCCCTCCCTTTCCTCTACTGTCCAAGGTTCTGGTCAAGGTAAGGTCACAACCTTGCAAAGTGATTCTGATTGCTCCAGACTGGGCCAGGCAGCCTTGGTACCCCCTGTTGCTGTCCCTAGCAGTCCATCTTCCCCTGTCTCTTCCCAGGTATTACAACCTGTTAACCTCCTCTCAGGGGAGGATTTGGTACCCCAGTCTTCGGTCTCTCAATCTCAGGGCATGGCTGTTGAAGAGTTAGAATATGTAGATTTGCATCTGTCCCAAGGGGTTCTGGATATTCTCAAAGCCTCTCGAAAGCCTGCCACCAGAAAAACTTACAACTCCAAATGGAAAAGATTTAGCATTTGGTGTTCCAAGAAGCATATATCCCCAGACACTGCTGAATTGTCTACAGTTCTGGATTATATGGTTCATCTTAATGGCCTAGGCCTCAGACCAGCTACTATCAAAGTACATTTGTCAGCTGTTTCTGCTTTTCTGTCAGCGGGAAAGCCTTCCTCACAGTCATCTCACCCTGTGTTCTGTACATTTTTCAAGGGATTGCTTCATACCAATCGCCCCTTTACGGATCCTACCCCTGCTTGGGATCTTAATGTTTGCATTGCTCAGCTTATGCAACCCCCTTTTGAGCCTTTGTCTTCAGCAGAGCTTAAGTACTTGACTTGGAAAACTGTTCCTGGTAGCTATTATCTCTGCTAGGAGTATCAGTGAATTGCAAGCTCTGTCAGTGGAGGCTGATTTTATCTCATTTCATAGAGATAAGGTGGTCCTTAGAACTAATAGGAGGTTTTTACCTAAAGTGGTTTCAGATTTTCATCTAAACCAATCTATGTCTCTCCCTGTGTTCTTCACTGATCATTCTTCTTCAGGAGAAAGACGTCTACACAGTTTGGATGTTAAAAGAACCCTTAGTTACTACATTGAACGTACTAAGGCTCACAGGTTTGACTCCTTCAGTTGTTTCTCACTTATGGGGAAGTGGGTAAGGGCAAATCTGCCACTAAGAGAACTATTGCCAGGTGGATTGTCTCTTGTATTCAATTCTGCTATGAGAAGCTAGGCAAAATACCTCCCTCAGGCCTGAGGGCTCATTCGACTAGAGGTACAGCTGCTTCCCTGGCTGCAGCCAGGGATATTCCTTTGCTAGAGATATGTAAAGCAGCCACCTGGAAAACAGTCCATACATTTACCAAGCATTACTCCCTGGACATACAGGCTAGGATTGATGCTCGGTTTGGTACAGCAGTACTGCAGAGCCTATTCCCAAGGTAGATTCGATTCCCTCCTCCATGGAGGTACTGCTTGGTAGTCTGCAGTAGTCAGAATACAGCAAGACTTCATGTTGTTTGAAGAAAAAATTACTCACCTTAGTAATTATGTTTCTTCAAATGGAGTCTTGCTGTATTCTGACCTCCCTCCCTACCTCCCCTCTCAGAACCTGTTTTTGGGAAGTGGGCTGGCAGGTGCAGTGTTGCACCCCATGGGTGCATTTGGGTACTTTCTCCTCTGAGAGAGGGGAGTGGGTTATATTATTAATTTAAGTTGTTCACTACCTGGTTTTTGATTTTGGATTTCTTGACTTGAGTCTTTTGGGGATCCAAAATATTTGGTTGCCATTTGGCTAGTAAAAAGTTTACAATTTCCACATAGTAGCTAGTTGGTATTAGCTCATAAGAATCTGACAGTTGCGCTTCAGAGTGCAGCAGACAGAAGTTTGAACCGAGCTCGAGCTCAACGTTCTATGCTCTGCATAGAAAATTAACCCTCTACTCTCCGGGGCAGTTTGAGTGCTGGGGCTAACTGCAATAGTCAGAATACAGCAAGACTCCATTAGAAGAAACATGATTACTAAAGTGAGTAATTTTTTTCTTTTTCCAGTGCTTCTTATTTGAAGAGCACCAGTTTTGGTGCTTTAAGCAAGCCCCCCAATTGAAGCTTACCTAGAAGGGACTTAAACAGTCCGCTTTACAGAATTTTCTTCCTCTTTGTTTTTTTAAAGAGCTAGTGGACGGATGGGAAAATTGTACAAGTTTCAAGAAGTAGTCTGTTGTATTTTTCCTTTTTTCTCATTAGAAAGCTTTCTATATGATAATATTATGCTGGATGTGTAGTATAGATCTTATCCTGATAGCTGATGTGTCTACCTCTAGTCCCTCTACTGAGTCATCAACATTATGATCTCACTAACAGTGACATCACAGGTGACTGACATGGAGGCTACTAAGTGGCTGTTCCTAAGCACCAGTGATGTCACAGTCAGTGAGGCCATAATGATGATGCTGTAATGGGAGGAATGGAGCTAGATATGTCTGCTGCCAGGCAGAGTGTTTTTCCACACACCAGACTTACTAACATCAGATAAACAATTTTCTAATTAACCGAAGAGAAAAGGTACCTCAGAGGTAAAAAGTAGTGGTTGACTGCTTTTAAAAACTAATATTAGTTTTAGGCAGTACACTTGCCCTTTAAGGAAGGGATCATAAATTCTGTTTGACGCCTGATCCCTTGCCCTTTCATTTTGTTGCAGCCCTCTCTGCTCGTGCACTCCACATGTTTTGTGATATAGGTGTTTGTGAGAGCATGTGGGCAGGCTTTTACTGATTGCATTGAATGGGGGTTTAAAATAAAGGTTTTAATATCTTAGGGGGTCTCTGGGGTTAAATCAGAGCCACAGCTGAACTAACAAGGCTGTTGTTAGTTGAGCTATGGCATTCATTTAATCCCTGTGACACTCTAAGTTATTAAAACCTTTCTTTTAAACCCTGCTCCTATTGCAATTAGTCAGGCACACCTGCATACTCTACAAACTCAAGAAAACATGTGAGTTTGTGGACGGCACTGGGGCAGAGATGGCTGCAAGCAGTACCAGGAAGGGGAAGGCATTGGGCAGCCGAGCAGAATTTATGATCCATTCACCTTTAAAAACAAAGAGGAGGAAAATTCTGTAAAGTGGACTGTTTAAGTCCCTTCTACGTAAGCTTCAGCTTGGGGGGGGTTCAGGTGTTATTTAAAACTGAGCACAATTGTTGCTCTATAAACCTCTTTTGAGGTAATTTTTTACTTAAAGTTCTTTTTTGAGGAACCATACTGCATTTTTTGTTTTTATGTCCTTTTTACATTTATTGGGCTCATTGCCTTTTTCACTTTGGTTATTAGGAACCAGAAGTGCTTTTTCAGCAGTCTTCAGTATGTGCTGCTTGCGTGAGGGGGCTGCTACCACCTTAATAAAGTATTTTTTATTGTACGCTAGCATTAAGCGTGTTGTTTGGTTTGGAGTTGTAGCAGAGTTCTCTTGTTTTTGCTGTCTTAAGTATTTGGCATGGTGGACAGACCCAAAAAGCAGACAGGACGTACAAGCTTTAAAAACTGTACAGTTTGTTTTCAGCTTTTGGCAAAGGCAGACTGCCAGGAGTTGTGCTTAAAGCTCCATATGAATTCCAAACTATTCCTTACTTAACATGACAAAAAATGACTACCCATGGCAGAATGAGGAGTGCCTGGGCCCCGACTACAATTTTTCCACTTATCTCCATAAAACTTTTGCCCTAAAACACAAAAGAAAAGGGCTAAAAAATTAAGGAGGCAGTATAGCACAGTGGTTTAAGGCTCTGAGCTGCAAACCTGGAGACCTGGGTTTGAATCCCACAGCCCCGCTCGCATACTGTGTGACCCTGAGCAAGTCACTTAACTTCCTTGTGCACCCAGGTCGCATCTGTAAAGAAGCTTTCAGCTTAGTGTCTCTCTCTCCTGGTAGAAAAAAAAAAAAAATATTAAAAATGCTCATGGCTTCTCAACCTGCCTGAATGTCACCAAAAGGCTCAGGTGAGGGTCCAGCCGCTCAGAGTAAGCAACAGCACCTGTCATAGGGGACAGAAAAGAAAGATAAAGCTGCTAAGATGGTTCAGAACTCTGGGTGTCTGGAAGGGGGAGCCCTGAATCCACAAAAAATAAGAGTCTGTGCACAGACACTGGAAACTGCCTGCCAAGAGGAAACAAAAAGAAAAATATGTCGCTGTCCCTCCTCCTGAAGAAGGAGAGGAGCTGCCACTGTTCACCGAACAAATGCCCTCAGTAGAGGACATGACAAGGGCATGGCAATTTATCCAGGCCTTCCAAGCAGTGGGGGGAACTTCACAAATATATTCTCCCCCCCCCCCGCTCTGATTCCAGTCCCAATATCTGTAGAGGAGGAGGAGGTTGAAGTGTACGATGAGGAAGAGGAGAAAGGAGAACCCATAGAACCAGACAGTTATCCTGAGCAGGAATTTGGCTGTTCTCCTAGGCCTTCAGTGGATTATACCTCACATTATACCTTTGTAAGGCATATGGTAAATACCCTCAACATCTCCCATGAGATTGAGGAGGATGAAGATGAGGTAGACTTTATGGATATGATGAGCTTAGCACCCACAAGGAGATTTGCTGAGTCCCCCAGAAAAGCTACTTTTGAAGTCATGTCAGCACCCACATCAGCTGCTGGCATTGACGAGAAAATTGAGAAAAAATATCAGGTGGACAAACTGGGTGCTCAGTACCTGTACTCCCACCCTGATGATGGAGTGGTTCAGACTGCCACCTGTGATAAGGCAAACATACCTCTTTCATTCAGCTTCCAGAAATAGCTTCCATGAAACCAGACAGTATGGGCAGAAAGGTTTTCATGTCAGCTTACCTGCTCCTGAGACAGGCAGCTTACTTAGCTTACACAGCTCAGTACCAGAGAGCCTTATGGAATTCCATATTGGCACAGAACAAAAAAGTTACTAGGGACTTGGGACAGGATATGGCTGACACAGCAAGATCAGTCCTAGATGCCACAGAATACCAGTTTCATATGGCAGTGGGCACAGATGACACTGCATCTTGGACCATGGGCCATACAGTGTCCATAAGAAACTTTGCCTGGTTTAGAACAGCAAACCGATCCTAGGACACTCAGAGCCAGTTCACATTTTGCACTTTATTGGTGCACAACTGGCTACTCTGCAAGGGAATGCATTCCTTCCTCAAGCAATGGTAGCAAAGCCGATTTCAACTGCAGAATACTTCAAGACAGATCAGGCATGACCTGCAAGGGATTTTCTGCAGTTACTAGGGCACATGGCCTCATTCACTGCAATGGTACCAGGGTCCAGGTTCCAAATGACAAACATCCAGTATCACCCAGGGGACCATTGGTCTCAGAGGTTGGATCCTTTGTCCAAAGTAGTGCCTGTCACAAAAACTTTGCTAAAGGCACAGGAGTGGTGGAAGGAAGAACGCAGCCTCAGAGAGAATTTCCTTCCTTCAGCAGTCCCCTGGATCTATACTCACAACAGATGCATCCCTCCAAGGTTGGAGCACCCAGCTGGAAGATCTCACTGTGAGTGGCACCTGAAGCACACAAGGGATTCAGGAACACATAAATCTCCTGGAGCTCGGGGCACTGTACCTGGCAGTGCAGGCCTTTTCCCTCCCATATTAGGGGCCAGCCTGTCCAGATGAAAACAGACAACACCACCACCACAGTGTACTATGTAAACAAGCAGAGAGGAACAAGATCTTCAAAGTTGCGCATAGAGACCATGAAGATCTGGAACTTAGCCTACTCCCTGGAAGTTCAGCTATATGAAGTTCACTTGCCAGGGAAAGATAATGTACTGGTAGAATCTCTGAGAAGGATCAGCCAGGGAAATCAGAGATGGACCCTGAACCAGCAGGTGCTCAATCAATCAATCAAGTCTTTATTTAACCAGGCGTTCATCGTTGAGCAGAAGCTCATTTGCAAGATGGACCTGGGTGGAGCATGAACAATTGTATATACAGGTCAACACAGGTATTTACAAGGCAATACAGATAATACTCTTTACAGAGAGGAAGAAAAAGAAGTTCATATGTACATAGAATTATACAGATATTGTACAGATTACACGGTATTTACATACATAGAAGTGTCTATAGGAAGATAAAGCAGGTTATCTAAGGTTGCAGGAGGAAGTAAGGAAGAAAAAATAAAAATAAAATATACACCAGGTAGAGGTGAAGGTAGGGGGAAGAGAGGAAGGAAGTAGGGGAGAAAGGCGAGGGAGGGCACAGCACAGAAAGGAGTTGGTAAAGCTGGATGTAGAGAAGGTGGATGGAGAAAAGGGAGGATGGAGCCCCGGATTGAATGCTATAGCACGGGCATGGTAGGTAGTAGGATGTCACAACCCAGGGTAGTGAGCTCCTTATCCGAGGTTGGGGAAGGAAGAATAAGGGTGGATGGGCCTAGTGTTGATAAGACAGGGGATAGAGAGAGAACAATTAGGCTGGTGAGGAGCAAGCTGGGGGTCAGTACTTAAATTGGGTCTAGGGCGTATTATATACCAGTGCAGACACCGTACTGGGTCTGAGTGGGTGAAGAAGTTACATACTTCTCTGATTGTAATGGAAATAAAGCATCTTGAAAGCATTTATACCGATCAGAGTGCATAATTTGAGGGTTTTTTGTAGATCGTTCCATAAGGTAGGTAGCACGAAGCTTATGGCTGCCCTGCCGAAGCGGGATTTTGCTTTGAGTACTTTAAGTGTAATAGCTGAGTAACTTCTTAGTGCGTATTTCCCAATTATACTCAGGGGAAGACAGCAGGAGATATAGTAAGGCTTGATTACTGTAATGCGCTGTATCTCAAGGTCTTGGGAGGTATCCTTTGCCGACTTCAGCTGGTGCAGAACGCAGCTGCTAGGTTGTTGATGGGCAGTCTCAGTAGTGCTATGCCCCCCCACCCGTGCTGCATGAACTGCTCTGGCTGCCAGTCAGGTGGAGGATCCTCTTTATGGTGGGCTTGCTCACTTTTAAGGCCCTACATGGCCTAGGCCCCCAGTTACCTGGCAGACCTTATGCCTGTTATCTCAGTCCGCTCCCTCCGTTACTCCTCCAGGGGCCTCCTTGCGATTCCCAGGACGAGGTTAAAAACTGCCGGCGACAGAGCTTCTAGTGTCGCCAGCCCCATCCTGTGGAATTCACTCCCTGTATCTATAAGGGAGGCCATCTCGATGGAGGTATTCAAGGCATGCCTCAAGGCCTTATTGTTTGCGCAGGCTTTCCCTGACCCAGTTCTGTAAATATCGCCCTGTTCTGACTCGCTACACTATCGGTCCCAAATTATTATTTTATTTATTTACTGAATTGTATTTCATTAGCATTATAGCTTTTATGAGTACTGTTATATATTCATGATTACTTTATGGTTGGTTTTATGTACGGCGCCCAGAGCCTCCGGGATTGGGTGTCTTTTAAATAAAATTTGCCTTGTCATCCCCACTGTCTGACCGGGGGTGACCCACAGTGTGAGGCCCGAGGGAGCTGATGGCTGTCATCCCAGCAGCAGCAGTTTTTTTTTTTCCCATTTTCTTTCCTCCAACCACCCACATACATGATTGCACTGCCTTCCTGGTGGCCTCGGACACCACAGCTAACCCTGAGGGAAAAGCAAGCTCCCTGGCTCTCCACAGGGCTTGCTGCAGCATCTGTTGTATCGCCATCTGTTTCCCTCCCCGGCTGCGAAGCACTGCCAGCAGTGTCACTGTTGCACAACTAGACAGCCCGCTCCACATGCCCTGAATCTGCTCCTGAACCTTTGTCACCATCACAGAAACATTACACTCTTTTGCTGGTCCAACAGGTGACCCCATTTATGTGCATACTTAATACCATGTATAACACAGAAACGTGCAAGGAGAACATTGCATGCAGGTTTGAGTCATGTTTTTAGTTATTATATTTACTTTTCTTCCTCTAGGTGTGCCACATAGTTCTGGGTCTACGACCAGCTAGTCCAGAAGAGGAAGGACAGATAATTAGGTACTATTACCCTTTCACATTTACTTGGAAAGACTTGCTCTAACATACTGTATAGTATAGCTTGTTTTTTAGCATATGTCTTCCTGATATCCATATGTCTTCCTGATATTAAAATAGGCTTCAGTCTTTGCCAGAGTTGTTGCAAAGGGGGCCTTTCACTTTGGGGAACTTACTTGCAGTGGAAATGACTACTGTGCCACATATTTAGTGGTCCAGTGGCTAGAGTATAGGCTTTGAAATCAGGAAGCTAAGGTTCAGATCCCACAACGAGTGACTTACTCATTGTGCAGCCCTGAGTAAGATACTTAACCTGTCAGTCTGCAGTGCTGCAAACATGGATTAAAATAAGCCTCCATCAAAAATAAGGGATTAAATTTCTGCTGCGCACAACTGGGTAAATAAATGGGGGGGGGGGTTCTAGCGATGGTGCCAGAGCAGCGTGTTGCACCCCATTTGAGAGACCAAGGTTTGTGTCGCGAACCTGATTACTCTTGTAAACGGGTTGAATAAGACTCTGTCCCATTTGTTATGTAGAGAGAGTTAAAAGCAAAGATCTGTTCTATCCTCTCCTTTTCTGTTTTTATGTCTGTCTGATTATGCAGTCAGATTTTCTTGTGAGACCTAGGAACTGATCACTCTGACGGTTTCGTGATTCTCCCCGTCTGCTATCGCTCTGCCTTCACCTGCTGTTTCTGTCTTTTCTTCCTCTTCGCTTATCTGTGTTTGTAAAAATATATGTAATTCTTTATGTGAAACTGGCATCCACATGGAAATAATTGCAAAAAGCTGTCTGGAACGCGGGGTTAACCTACACACGCTCATTTGCAGAGCTGTCAACAGGAGGAAAGCTGAAGTAGCCTAGGGCACCCTATAGAGGCAGTGAGTTCAAGCCCTAGGGAGACAGAGTTCTCCATTCTAATATTCACACACTTCCTGGTGGACCATGGGGAGCTGTGACAACACAGGTAACCTAGCATCACCCTTTCCCTTCTCCCCAGGCCAAACCCCAGTAAGCAGTTGCAATGCAGGGGGGAAAGGCAGGACCTAAAGAAGGCAGATAACTAAATACAGCCGTGCATGATCGCAGATGGTTGCCCACATTATGGCATGGTCTCCCTCCCACCCCTCCTCTACTTTGGAGGCCTGCACCAAATACTGTAGGTACTCTCAGGCTGTGGCCTAGCCTCCCACTGATTTGTGGGGGATAGTTTCCTTGGGGTGACATAGGACTGGCAGAGCTATCCAGGGCTGAGGAGCGTGAACTGGAGACCTGGACCGGAAGTGACCCAGGCTTGCCTGAAGGAAGAAGGGGGAGGAGAAAGATATTCCACGTATATGGGGAAAAAAGAAAGAATTACGTGAAAGAATAATAATTCAAAAATAGAGGATTATGTTTTTGTACTAAGCAGGAACATATGAATTGTAGGGGACAGAGATGTCCGAGTAGCTGACAGTCTTTCAGATGAGACGTTAAACCGAGGTCCCATTGCCTGGATTGGTGGTAGTTCAGGTGGATGTTAAAGATCTCATGGCACTTATCGAAAAGAGAAGAGGAGTTTCCCCAGTGTCCTGGTCAAATTTCCCTCATTCACTAAAAAAAAATATACCACCAGCAGCTTAATCTGGTTCAAGGTCAGTTGGCATTCATCTGTATCCCCCTCCCCCGGGTCGTGCCTGAAAATAGGCAGGATTTGTCTAGTGCACTTACCCGGTCAACAAAAAATAAATAAATTTAGGAAAACTTTCCAAAACGTAATAGTTAGGCACAATTAAGCCTGTAATTCATATATCTTCTATATATTTCTCCTCTTCAGTTTTTATTACTGGAGAGATTCCCACAAAAACAAGATCTTCATTCCTTAGAGTTCATTTGCCTCTATAGCTTATTCCCTACTTGAAATTATAAAGCTATTTTATGACATTGCAGTCTCTTGCTATGGGAATAACTTTGATGTCACAAGCAGAGCATTATGACATCAGGTTAGGAAGAAGCAACAGGAGCTGATGAACCGTCAAGGAAAAAATATTCTGTTTTCATGCATATGACCTCAGTAATAAATAATGGGGATAAGAATACAGAGCTGATGAGAAATATAAGCTGCTTTGTGTCCAAATATTATGTTTTTCAAAGTTCTTCTCGAGTTGGTGGTGGCTCTTGAATAATGAACAAAGGTAGGAAAAATACTGACAGTGTATGTATAAATTAAATTATGCCCAAATATTGGAGTTGATAGGGATTTCCTTAAAGTCAGCTTTACGCTTCTTGTCTCCACATGGTGGGAGAGGACGACATTGAAGTCTTAGTTCAAGAGATGTGCCTTTTCCCACCAAAAGATATCCCTTGTAGACATAACAATTGCATGGCCTACCCTGGTGCAGACCATGAGGTTGAGCATTTCTACATTGCCTAACTCCATGGTCCATCAATTAACTGGACTTTTGTTTTTGGTTTTTTATCTATTTATCTCTCCCGTGCCAACCAGCCATCATCCGCTGGTCCCCCTCTGCCCTGTCACTGAAGCATCCTCTGGGACTTGCTTGTCTTTCTCTTCCCCCAGGACTTGCCCCACTGATGGGGTTGGCTGGCACCCTTCAAGCCCCACTGAAAACAGGATCCAGTTCACCAGGACATGCCCAGACAGCCTGGTACAGGGTCAGTGGGAGACCTGTGTCTCATCCTACTGGTCTGCATTTTCCCATTTTCTCCTTGGCTTAGAGGACGTCGCGTTCAGTGATGCAAAGGGTGTGCTGTGCATGCTCCCATGCACAGCATGCTAGGTGTCTGCCTTACCTCCACCCCCATAAGTACAGTGTCAATGTGCCAACAACCCAGCCACCGCTAGGCTAATGCTGGCCAATGGTCCCACCCCTCCCCAGAGGAGGAGAGCAGTTCTTGGGACAGTTGATCTCTTTCCCCCCCCCCAGCCAACCCTCCAACCTCGGGTCATTGTCATTGTCTGCAGTAGTACTGCTGGTGGGCTGGAAGTTAACTGGACTTTTAGAAGTCCACCTTGAAGTCCCATACAAAGGATAGGACTTACTTTGCAGTTGAAGAAAGTCCTGCACATGGTTTAAATGCAAGCACTGCTAGCTCCCTCTTGGGGTGGCAGCAGGGCCACATTCCCTTGAGTCTAACAGCATGAGGCAGTTACTGACCTAGAAGTTCAATCCTTAAACTCGGAGGGTTGAGAGACTGAAGTCTCCCATTAAAATCTGCATCTCAGCCATCCCTTACAAAGATCTGAGGAGACTTTTCTGGAACTGCCTCTTGATTTCCAAGAGGAGACCACCAAACTCCAGCTCAACGTTTCTGAGAAAAGTGCCCCCTTGTATGATTCACTATGCAGTTTATCTCCAGATATTTTTTGATTAACTGATAACCTTGAAGCTGGGTCCCTATCTTGGATCTGCATCTTCTGATAAGGCACTCTGGATAGGGACTCTGGGACATTGTTGGAACATAAAAGTCAGTTCTGCTTCCCAGAAAGGATCACATTCTGGTTCAAGCTTACTAGCAGCACTTCCTAATGTTCTGGTTGGCAGACCCCTAATATCAGTCCTGAGTGATTTCAAAATGGCCCCTTCTCACTACCATAAGTCTTCACCATGTGCTTTTCCTTGGTATCGACCATCTGTTGCAGGCAGACAAGGAAGGTGCATCCGTGCCTAGATGAATAGTTGATCAGAGGCAGGTTAGAATAGAAAGCCAAGCCAGTTCTCTGCTGGACCATGGGGAGTCAGAGTTGAATAACTGTCCTAGTGTCTGCAGTTCACTGGGGCTTTGCTGAACTCAGGAGAAGTTAGGAGCAGGTTGCCTATCAGACATCTTTAGATCTTAGATGATTTTCCAAGAATCGGTCTAAATCATTCAACACTGGTAGGTCAATGCCAGAGATGTCAAGACCCCACTGGAGCATACAGCTTTAACATTTTAACACTAGGGGGCCAACATCGGGGACAGTGCTGCCCACGAGGTGCATGTATGACATGGCGCACATAGGCTGGACAGTAACTGATGCCAGCCTCCTGCTCTGCTCAGCTCTGTTCTTCCTGCCATCGTGGTAACACTCCGTGAGAGTGTTCACCATTTTCACCTGTGCAGTTCTGTTTGTCGCTGCTTTCTCAATGCCATAACCCTTCTTTCAGCTCCTTTCTTTTGCCACTTTTCTTTCTGTGCCTTTTTATGGCACTGAGCTCGCTGTTTTTGCTTTTCTTATTTTCTGTGGTCAGTCATGTCCACGTCTCGGGCCTAAGGAGTCTAAGAAGACAGAGTCTCCCCCTACGCATCAGTGCCATTGTGGGAGAAACATGTCCGTCTTAGACTGACATGACTTCTGCTGGATATGCCTTGGAGCACAACATGAGACAGACCACTGCGACGCCTGCTTCTCAGTAGATATCCACATCTTAGAGATCCATACAGTGAGGCAGGCGTCGCACAAGGGACTCCAAGGAAAGGTCCCTGGGCTCTTCCACTGAGCCCCTCCCCAGTACTTCACATTGCGGGGGAGACCAGGCTTGTTCTGCTTCTTGTCTCGCTGAGCCCAAGAGCTTGTGAAAGGGATCTGTGGGACAGCCGGCCCCCTTCAGGGTGACGGTTGCACACCCCTCCCAGTCTGCGACAACCCCTAGGAGGTCCGGATGCTCCCCATGGTGAGGTCAGAGCTATACCCTGGGTCTTTACTAGTGGGCTCCTTTGGGCCGCAGCCCAGCACCCCTTTAGCTGCTGGCGCAGAGGTATGGGTCCCCTCCTGATGTTGCTTGTGGCGCTAGGAGAGGGAAGGGTTCTGGAGCTAGTGGCCCAGTGGAGATCTTCTGGATCCCATCGCCTGAGCCATCAGATGACCCAGGGGATGAGGACCAGTATGATCCCGACTGGCTTCCAGGGTCTGTTGATATAGGAAGGAAGCATTTCTGGACCTAGTCCTAGGCCTCTGACATTCTCGGCATCACTTCTGGCTGTTTCCAAGCCTGGTGCCAGCCTCAGCACCACCCCATTCTGTCTTGTGGCACTGTTGCCAGAAGAGGGGCCGGTGCCAGGTGTGGTGCTGGGTCAGGTGCCAGTGCCACTCTTGGTGCCAGGTTGGGTTCCAGCACTGTCCCCGGCACCTTGCCTGGCTCTGGCACACTTCACGGTGCCAAGGGGGTTTCTGTTGCTGCTTGTGGCACCAGCTCACCCTCAGCTTGGGTTCTTGACACAGGTTCTGTCCTTAGGCCTAGCCCAAGGGGCAGAGCCTGTCCTGGTGAGGTGGGGGCTAGTAGGTCCTGGTCGGTGCCTTGCTCCATGCCCAGAGTTGCTGGTAGCTCTGGCAGGAGTCGCAATGCTGTCTTGGGTCCTCGGCCTCCCAGGAACTGTTTCGGTCCGCTGTAGGTGGGGATAGAGGGCACCCTCTGGTACCTCTGTGGCTCCAGTCTCCCCTCCTGTGAGTTCCTCCCAAGGGCACCCCCTGGACTGCCCCTCTGCAGTTGGGTGTTCTTGGGTGGACAAATTGCTCAGGCCTTCCCCTCGGCAGAGGTTCTGGTCTAGTCCGTCTGGTGTCTTCTCCTCCACCTCTGCCTACCCACCTGCTCTCCCATGCTTTTCAAGTCCTATGGGGCCATTGACCTGGGGCCAGTTCAGGACTTCGGCGAGTGCCTTCCCAACTTACCTTATGGGACTAGATTGGGACATTTTTGTAAAGTAAGTAAAATTTATTTATTTAAAGCGCCCTTCCCAAGCACAGTGCGCTTTTACAATAATTCAAACACTTTAAATACAAACCATATAAAAAACAATAAATATGATGAGTAAACGTAAATAACCCTTAATTATCAACTCCCACAGAATGCTTGGTTAAAAAGGAATGTTTTTAGCTGTGTTTTAAAACTTTCCACAGTCAGGCAATCTCGTATCTGACGAGGTAGAGAATTCCACAGGGTAGATGCCATATAGGCAAACGATCTTCCTCCAGATGTCTTTAAGTATACCTGGGTATCTCTAGCAATCCCTCGTCAGAGGATCGGAGTGAGCGGGCGTGGCAGTAAGGCACAAGGAGTTCTTTCAGGTAGTGAGGTCCCAAATCATGTAGGGCCTTATAGGTCAGCAATGCGACCTTGAAGGTGATCTGCCACTGTATAGGCAGTCAGTGCAGTTTGCGCAGCACAGGTGTTATATGGCTAGATCTAGAAACTCCCATCAACAACCTGGCCGTCGCATTCTGCACAAGCTGCAAGCAGTGGATAGCCACCCCCCAGCAGCCCTAGATGGAGGGCATTGCAGTAATTAAAACGACTGGTGACAAAGGCGTGGACTGGGGTAGGAAGATCTTGGTGGAACCAAGTGTTTGTGTTGTTTACACATTGTGCAAGTACATTAAATCAGAGTTAATGAGCATGACACAATCGTAAAGAAATTGACCACGTCTTGGGTGCAATCAGCTGTTTTGGTGCATTATAAGCTACTTAAAACCGCTTGATTGTGTGGTGTCCCCATGGCTACGGCTTCTCCATCAGCCTCTCACAGTCCCAGCCGCCGCCCACCATTCAGTGTGCCTTCCTGGTGAAACATTTCATTAAATAAAAATAATAAAAAAGCCAACGGGGTGCTCATGCCCCCTGTCGGTATGGCCCCCCCCCAGTTCATTTGCCAACTGGGTAGCCCAGTCCCCGTCGGCATAATGCACCTCCCCCCATTTGTTGTTTACCAAGGGGAAGGTGCCCAATCCACCCTCCATTCATGCGCCCTCCACAGCAGCCCCCAGCACACTGTATGGCCGACAGGGGGTGCCCCAGTCCCCGATAAACTCTATTGTCCCTCCCCAACAAACTTCATCACCATGCTGAGCCCACCCAGCGTGGCAGGAGAATCCCCGTCGTCTTTAAAAAAAAAAAAAAAACCTAGAAGACAAAAACGGTCCCTCGATTCTCTTGCCCCGCCCACAACCCATGCCGACCATCTGCGTGCTTCACCTCCCCCCACACCCTCTGCCTAACCACATACTTACCACCAGAGACTGGCGCAGTGATCTTCTATGGACTAGGAACACGTCTGCACTCTTCAAAGCTGACCGCAAACTGAAGAAATGCCGGTAAGCTGTATAATGGCATAAATAGGGTTTTTTTCAACTTTGGTGCATATCTCTGCCATTTTTGGGAATTTTTGTCACCAAATTTTCAACATGGGGTTCTTGGGACCCCACCTCATGAACTCAGTCACTGTCATTTTGTTATTCAGTCCCAAAGGTGATTTAGCGGTCACTGCGGGGCCACCTTTTGGGACCCGATAACGAAATGACAGTATCTGATTCATGAGGTAGTCTTCAAAAATCCTATGCAGAAAATTTGGTGACAAAAATCCCAAAATAACACTAAGCGTGCGTCAGCTAAGTTCCTATGCACGCGCTGTGAATTTTGAGCATTTTTAATATATTCACGCCTAGATTTTCATCATTGCCGCTTTACTACACCTCCTATGAATAGTACAGATGTCATTTTTCACATTTCCCCAGAAATGTGTTTTCGAACCTGTTAGTGCACAATGGCACGGTCAGTGTGCAAAATCAATGTTTAGGATAGATTAAGAAAATCACAGTGACAGTGTTCGTGAGGTAGGCCCACAAAAACCCTATGTTGAAATTTTGGTGAAAAATTCCCCAAAATGACTGTTTTACAAGCGTACATTGCGCAGTTCCTACTCACGCTTATAACTTCGAGAATTTTTAATATTTTCACTCCAGATTTTCAACATTGCCATTTTACCACACCTCCTTATGAACAGTACAGCTGCCATTTTTCACATGTTGCCCGAAATGTGTTTTCGCACATGTAGCGCACAGTGGCACGGTCGGTGTCCGAAATCAATGTTCGAGACAGATTAAGAAAATCATAGTGACATTGTTCATGAGCAGAGGTCTTAAACTGGCTATGTTGAAAATTTGGTGACAAACATCCATAAAATTACTGTTATGAGTGTGCATTGTGCAATTTCAATGCACCCTTGTAACTTCACGAATTCGTAATATTTTCAGTCCAGATTTTCAACATTGGCATTTTTCCACACCTCTTTATGAACAGTACAGCTGTCATTTTTCACACCCTGGCCGAAATGTGTTTCACACTTCCAGTGCAGAATAGCATGGTCACTGTGGGAAATCAGTGTCCGGGACAGATTAAGAAAATCAAAGTGACGCTGTTCATGAGCGGAGGTCCCAAAATGCCTATGTTGAAAATCTGCTGTAAAATATCCCAAAACTAATTACATTACGGGTGTGCGTTTTGCAGTTTCTACGCACACTCATAACTTCACCAATTTTTTTATATTTTCACTCCAGATTTTCAACATTGCCATTTTTTACACCTCTTCATAAACAGTACAGGTGTCATTTTTCACATCCTGTTCGAAATGCGTTTTTGCACCTGTGGTGCCAAGTGGCGCAGTCGCTGTGCAGAATCACCCTTTGGCTAACAAACTTACAATGTCACTGTGATGGGGTCACAAAAAGCCCATGTTGAAAACTTTAAGTAAAAATACCAAGAAGCACCCAGGGTGTTAGGGTTTTCAACCATAACACCCTACCCTGTAGGGACTGACAGGCATCAGGGGTGTGATTTATGATTGTCGACAGTAATGCTCATGCCATTCCACCCCCACTCTGCAGCCAGTGGCAGGCATCGAGGTGTGCCTTGGACCCTTTGGCCCCAGAATTCACCCCATTCTTCTATACTGCACCCATTTCAGCGTATTTCCTTATGGAATGAGGTGAGTGTAAAGCCCGAACACTCCAAAGCACACCTCGACACTTGTAAGTGTCTGCAGGGTAGGGTCCGGTGAAATGTCGTGACCGTTATAGGCGACGACCCAAAGACACACCCCAATGCCTGTCCATCTCTGCAGGGTGGGGGTGGAGTTGACGTCAGTTCAGTACTTCACTGACATTCCTATACTGCATCTGTCTAACTCCTGCACTTCCACTGCTAATGACAGCAGGTAACACTTGGCACTGACAAATGCTTGTTCAGCCTGAAACTCTGACACCGCAACCCCCTGAGTTCATCTCCTCCTCTTCATCTTCCTCTTCTGAGGAAGAGGACTCTTCCTTCCATCTATCCTCCGATGCTGAATACCCTTATTACCAGCAGTTCCTTTCAGAGATGATGAGGGAGCTCCTACTACCTCAATTCTCAGGCCGCAATCCTGCACGTCTGATGCTGTCCTTCCTTTGGGAGTACAGTCATGACTACACAGTCATAATTCTGTGGCCTAGGCCATTTGCGGAGGTGTCCAGACATCTAGCTCTGCCCCTCTGCCCCCTCTCCAGCTCCAAGAGACGCCTAGTGCAAGTATTGCACACCTGTGGGCCACACCTCACCTCTGGGGTCCAACTCCTAGACATGCACTCTGGGCTCAAGCACCCCGTGCGTGACCGTCCCCCAAATTCGAACTCAGCTGAGTTTGATGCCTGGGGTCAAAGAGTGTTCTCTGCGTCATGCACAGTGTTGTGCATCTCAGCACACCAGGCAGACTAGGACTCAAACGGCAGGGCAAATCCTAAAGACCAGCACTCCTGACAAGTAAATAACAGTCAACAGGAATATCAGAAGCAAGTGCAAATTTAATGGCAAAAACAAGCCGCATGTAAATACCCCTGTACTTCAGCGATAAAGCCTTCCTTGGGGGGTATGTCAAAGGAACATATTGACTTTGTTATATATGCAGCATAATGTGACATCATCATAAAGTGCCCAAAGTGAAAACATAGAATATATACAAAAACATCTCCGTACATAAAAATCAATACAAAAAGGCTATACAAAGTACCCTCAATTAGTCATACTCTTATAAATATTCATCGATTTCAATTAATTTCAAAACTTTCCAAAATCGTAATAAATTTAGGATTTCAAGTTTTTTGAGACTGGTGATGATAGCACTGGAAGTGGTGAAGACCTAGTGGAGGTAACATGGAAAGGAAGGGGGGGAGAGAAGGGTTTGGAACAGAAGAGGGCAGAGACAGAAAGATGGAGAGGGGGAAAAATGCACTTGTCTAGTTATATTTTATTATATTCTGAAACAAGAGAGGTAAGATGAAAGTTAACATTGTTATACAGAGTTACTACTTAGTTGTGATCACCCTAAAGTCTTATTAAACTTTTCCATTTAAACTCATGTTATCTGTTCAGAGGGGATCCACTGAGATGCAAAAACTCCATACAAACAGACCTAGAACGGAGATGAGAAAGAAAAGTTTTTAGAATTGAGCTAAATACTGCATTTCTACATGCTAAACATTGGCCATTTCCAAACTATTTAAACAAAAATAATACTACTTAAAATATGTGCTAATTGGCAGCAGTTAGTAATGTTACTAGTAACAGAAATGATAAACTTGCCTCCAAGTGGGCCATATTTAACTACCATAATAAACACTGATGTGAAAAACTGTGTTTTCAATTGTTTTCTTTTTATGGACACCATTCTGAACAGTTCTCTTAAAAGAACCAGTAATTTGGAGTGTTTACTATGTCACCGGTTGAGTGCAGAATTCTGAACATGAGCTATTTTCCTATCAGAACCATACTTAGAGTTTTTTCCTCAAACCATGACATAGTTAAAACTCCAGATCACATGTTCCGTAAAGAGAACTGCCACAGAATGCTGCCCATAAAAACAAAACAATGCATAATACTATTTTTCATATCACTTTTTATTCAGGTACAGTTCATATGGATCATTTAGGCTTATGGATATCATTTCTGTAAACTGGAACATTATAAACAGCTACCAATTAAAAATGATTTCCTGTCCTCTTTAAAGGGAGCTCATTTTTATTATTTGTTTTCTATTTTCTCTGAAAGGGCTTGAGGTCCCACTGGTCATTCAGACCATCAGGTTTAGCATTCTGGAGTCTGTATATCCATTCGCTCTCCTTTTTAAGGAGTTAATTCACCCTGTCCCCGCAATAACACATTGGGGCTTGCTAGTCAATACCCATAAATTTAAAATTTGTAGGATCCCCCCCCCCGCCAATGACGTTGTTCAAAATGCAGCCCTACTGGGGTATCTGACTTTTTGTTGATGATATTTCTCACATGCTCCTGCATTCTCAATATCAGGGTTCTTGTTGTTCTCCCTACATATAAAATGTTACAGGGGCACCATAAAACGTAAACGACAAAAGCCATGTCACAGTTGATAAACTCTCTTAAGTCATACCTTATATGACTTCCAGGGTGTACAGATTCTTTCCCAGTGTTGTTATACTTGCATGAAATGCATCTTTGGCACTTGTACATACCCACAGGTTTTGTATCCAACCAAGTACCAGTTCGGTTGGTTGTTAACATCCTACTATGGGTGAGTTTATCCCTAAGACTCGGACCCTTAGAGAAAGTGATCCTGGGGGTCAGACCTACAGCTTCTCCCAGTGCACAATCTGTATGTAATAAGTGCCAGTTACGGTGGGCCACATTCCCTATCAGGTCATGTCAGACAAATCTAATTGATTTCTTTGACTGAGTGACCAAAGTAGTAGACCAGGGAGGGGCTGTGGACATGGCCTACCTAGACTTTAGCAAGGCATTTGACACAGTCCCGCACAAAATATTAATAAACAAATTAGCCAGCCTGGGAGTGGGTCCCAGGGTGGTAGCCTTGGTAAAACACTAGCTGGACAACAGGACACAGCAGGTAATAGTAAATGGAGTCCACAGTGAAGAAAGGAGGGTTACTAGTGGGGTACCGCAGGGTTCAGTACTGGGGCTGGTCCTTTTTAATGCCTTTATAAGTGACATTGCAGAGGAACTGGAAGGGAAAGTATGTCTCTTTGCAGATGACACAAAGATCTGCAACAGGGATGATACGCAAGGTGGGGTGGAAAGGATGAAAAGGGACTTGGCAAGATTGAAGGAATGGTCAAATGTATAGCAGCTTAGATTCAGCGCAAAGAAGTGCAAAGTAATGCACCTGGGAAACAAAAACCCAGGGGAAGAGTACACAGTGGGGGGTGAGATACTGACAACAACAAAAATGGAAAGGGACCTGGGGGTAGGCATGTCAGATGACCTAAAGGTGGGCTAGCAATGTGAGAAGGCAGTAAGGAGGGCTGGGGGGATACTGGGATGCATAGGGAGAGGCATCACCAGTAGAAAACAGGAAGTTGTTGACCCTCTGTACAGACAGTTGGTAAGACCACATCTGGAGTACTCTGTACAGTTCTGGAGACCCCATCTCCACAGAGACATAGACAGGGTGGAGGCTGTCCAGAGGAGAGCAACCAGAATGGTGCAGGGTCTGCACCAGAAGACATATGAAGAAAGATTAAAGGAGCTTAAGATGTATAGCCTCGAGGAAAGGAGGTAGAGGGGGGACATGATAGAAACTTTCAAATGCCTCAAAGGAACCAACAAAGTCCAAGAGGGTAGCATCTTTCAGAAAAAGAGATGTGCAAGAACAAGGGGGCACAATTTGAAGATAGAGGGGGGATGGCTCAGAGGTAATGTGAGGAAGTATTTCTTCACAGAGAGGGTTGTGGATGCATGGAACAGCCTTCCTGAGGATGTCGTAGAGTCAAGAACAGTGGGGGAGTTCAAGAATGCATGGGACAGACATAAGGCAGTTCTAGTGGGGGTAGGAGGAAGTAGGCTGTTGGTTAACTAGGATCTGCAGCTTATCCGTTAGGTAGGGAAATGGGCAGACTAGGTGGGCCAAGCGGTCCTTATGTGCTGTCAAATTCTATGTTTCTATCTGACCTGCTCAGTTATTAAAAGTTGCAAATGTTACAGGGCCTGAATCCAATATAGTCTCTTTGGTCTTTATATTCAAAAGTTCCTCTCTTTTCTCCAAAACCCTTTCTCTAGATATGTTTATCACTGAAGCATCATACCCTCTTTACAAACATCTAGCATTGAGCTCATCAGACTGTTCTAAAAAATCTGTATCACTACAGCAGTTTCTCCTTAATCTTAAGAACTGGCCATATGGTATAGACTCCTTAAGCTGTGCTGGATGTGCACTGTCAGCCCTAAGTAGGGAATTAGTGGCCGTGTTCTTTCTGTAACATTTTTTTTGAATTCCTGTATTTGGTACCCGAGGATCTTACTTTGAGTGGAAGCTCTTGCAGCAGGCTACAACCGTTAAGACTAATGCCGCAGGCATTAGGACCCACTGGAAAAATTCTCAGCTAGCAGTACCCAGCAGGGACCTCCCCCGACGTCGGCTCCACCCTGACGTCGGCCATGGTATAAAAGGGGGCGGACCCAACTCCACCCCAGTTCTTTTCCCGCCACGACTCGCTTACGTTGGGGAAGTTCAGGCTATCCAGCCCAGCAAAATCAGAAAGAGAGCCTTTTCTTTGAATATTTCTTCGTTTTTCCATCATGTTTTCGACTTAGTTTCCACCGACTACAGTGGAACAAGTGTCACTGTGGTCGTCAAATTCCATCTCAAGACAGCCACACTAAGGGTGTCTTTTGCCTGGGCTCAAACCATGACAGCATGTCCTGTTCCATCTGCCAGGGGTTTACCAGCAGGACTAGAATCAGGCGCCTGAAGGGTCTAAAGGCCTACCTTTTTTTTTTTAATTTTTTATTTAAACACTTTGTTTATAATTTTTGTAACAAATACACAAATGAGAACACAACTTAAAACAAACTGTGTACGTACAAACAACATTTCTTTAGTACAATTTCAAATCATTTGGCAACTTATGTGTTTAAACAAAGAGGTAGTAAGGGCCTAGGCTAATTATAAATACATTCCATATTGCCTATTTCATTTTTCAAGATCACAAATCAGAGATCTTACTTCGAGTGGGAGCTCTTGCAGCAGGCTATAACCTTCAGGACTGTGCCACAGGCACTAGGACCAACCGGAAAACTTCTCAGCCAGCAGTATACAGCAGGGACTGCCCCCGACGCCGGCCCTGGTACTAAAGGGGGCAGACCCAGCTCCACCTCAGTTATTTTCCCGCCACGTCCCGCATGTGAAGAGATCTTCAATCAGCTTGCCAGAAAACAGCAAGAATTTCCTTTAAACCTGTTTTTTTACCGTTTTCAACGGTTCATTTTCTCGCTAACCGACGTCAGACCGTTTCCGACGTTTTTCGAAGTTTCGGCGGATGTCTTCCCGTCGTCGGCCTCACGGAACATCACCAGAATAAATGCGAGTGTGGGAGGCAGATCCCGGCCAAGGACGGCCATTGACACTGCGTGTTCTGCCTCGGGCCGGACCACGACACCACGGCCTGCTCCGCCTGCCAGGCTTTTACTAGCCAGACCCGCATCCGTCGTCTCAAGGCCCTGAAGGCTTTCCTGCTGGAGCAGAAGATGGATCTGCACTTCTCCAAGGGGAAACGCAAGGAGAAGAAGCGCCACGGTAAAAACCGTAGTCGGTCCCGGTCTCACTCGCGGCCCTCTCCCAAGAAGGCCCACCCTTCGGGATCAGGAGAGGCTCCGAAGTCTTCTCAGGGCAAGGCTAGCCCCGCGCCGGAAAGCCGAGCCAAGCAGTAACCCGCTAAGGAGTTACCACCAAGCCCTGGAGGTAAAGCTGCGGCCCCACCTCCCAAGGCACCAGCGCCGCCTGCTGACGGTGCGCCTCCAGAGCTCAAGGACTCTCCAGCACCCCCTGGCGGCACCCCGTCATCAGTACCACCACCGACTCCGGTCGAAGGGGCAAAGGGTGAGGGATTGGCCGTGGAAGAGCCGACGTCCCAGTCGCCCAAGTCCTCCTCCCCCCTGGGCCTCCAGGAGGGCTGTCCTTTGCGGGCCGACATCCTGGATACTCCCTTTCTGGGCTGGGCGGCAGAACTCTTTTTGAAGGATGAGCTGCAGGAGCTATTCTCCTTTTGGTGGAGGCAGGTCCAGAAGCGGACCCTGCCGTCGCCGGCCCAGACACCGGTACCGGACCCGGCGGGCAAACCACAACCGGGAGGTGAGCCTTCCCCGCGGAAGTTGTCGGAGCGACTGCCTACACCTCCTTCTAGGGCTCGTTCCCGCACCCGGTCTGGAGACCACTGATGTCGCTCCAGGGATTCTGGAGACCGTCGTCAGTCTAGGTCGCGTTCTTGGAGTCTTTCTCGGTTTTCTAGACGAGAATGCTTCCGACGTCGGTCAGAGGACGAATGTTGGTCTCTGCTCCTTCGCCAGTCTCGGGACCGGAGTCAGTCTTCGGACCGACGTCGGTCCCCCAGTTACCGACGACAGTGGGAATCTGGTCACAAGGAGAGGTCAGACTATTCAAGATCTTATAGTCGATCTCCCTCATCCTCTTCTGCGTCGTCTTCCTCTTTCAGCTTGCAGTGGTCCCTGGGAGAGAAGGACCAGCCTTGCTCGGCTCCAGACAATCCAGCCTTCATGGACATCATGAGGCATATCCAGGCCTCCAACGAGTGGGAGGCGGAGGACCTGGACTCGGAACACCGGAGACTAGTGAAGTACTTGAGGCAGAAGGAGCCGAAACCACTGGTGATCCCTCCTTTGGTGGATACTTTCCAGGACCTTACCCAGACTACCTGGAAGCATCCAGCTTCAGTCCCGGCTGTTCTGAAGAAGTCTGATAGGCTGTACAAGACCCCGAGGGCAGAATCTTTCCTAGCTGAACACCCTCAGGCGGACTCCTCGGTGATCATGGCTGCCCATGATAAATCCAGCCAGCCGGAGCACCTGAGCTCACAGCCTCCCGACCCGGAGTCTCGCTATTTGGACCAGGTGGGCAAGAAGGTTTATTCTGCCTCCACCTGCTCCATACGGTCCCTCAATTTCATGACGCATATGGTCCAGTACCAGAATGCGCTATGGGAACGAGGGCAAGAGCTCTTGAAGGCCATTCCAGACTCTGATCAGAAGACAGAGCTTCTGGAAATTTTGAAATCTGGCTCAGACGTAGGCTCCCATGTCCTGAGAGCCTCGTATGACACTACAGGTATGGCAGCCAGGGCAGCCGCTTCCGGGGGTGTGCCTACAGCGCCACGCCTGGTTGAGAGTCTCGGGCTTTCACCAGGATCTGCAGGCCAGTATCAAGGACTTACCCTTCCAGGGTACCGTGCTTTTTGGGCAGGAGACGGAAGCTTTGATTTCTCGTCTCCAGGAGTCAGGCAAGTCTGTCTTGTCAGTCCACCAGATGTACCGCGGCAACCAGCGAAGACAATGCAAGCGGCCTTTTTGCAAGTCTTCAGGCGGCCAAGTTCATGCCTGTGGTAACCAGCAGGGGCAGAGAGGTAGCTTCCGTACGGAGATCCGGTAACCAGCAGCCTGGAGGAACTCCTACTCGTGGGCCCAAGTCCTCCCAGGCCTCTCTGCCTACACCCGGCTCAGCCCAGTGACTCCCTTCCGCCCCCCAGTTTACACAGGAAGACCCAGGGGAGACGGTCGGGGGGCCGCTTCTCCCTTCATCTCGAAGGGTGGAAGTCGATTACTGCGGACCAATGGGTCCTAGATATCATCAGGGGAGGTCACACGCTGGAGTTCATGGAGTTTCCCCCAAATACTCCGCCAAAGTACTCCCGTTATCCTCCTTCTCACATCCCACTAATAGAAGGAGAGATTCATAGCCTTTTGCAGAAATGGGCAATAGAGGTAGTCCCCTGTCCTCAGCGGGGAAAGGGGTTTTACTCCCATTTCTTCCTGGTCCCAAAAAAGACACAGGATCTTCGTCCCATTCTAGACATCAGCTCTCTAAATCTCTTTATAGAGTACAAAAGGTTCAGGATGGTGACCCTCCCGGGTCTTCTTCCTCTGCTACACCAAGGGGACTGGCTCTGCTGCCTAGACATGCAAGATGCATATATGCATATCGGGATCTTCCCTCCCCACAGGAAGTTTCTGAGGTTCCACTTCCAAGGGAAGCTCTGCCAATTCTGAGTTCTTCTGTTCAGCCTCTCTTCCACTCCGCGAGTCTTTACAGAATGCTTGGCAGTAGTGGCTGTGGCTCTAAGGCGCATGGAACATTACGTTTTCCCATACCTAGACGATTGGCTACTTACAGCCCTGTCAAGGGCAGGCCTACTTCACGCCCTCGGAGACACCTATACTCTATTTCGAGAGCTGGGGATCACCCTGAATTTGCAAAAATCATCCCCAGAGCCCAGTCAAAAGCTCGTTTTCATTGAAGCAGTACTGGATTCCATCTAGGACATGGCCTTCCTCCCCCAGGACAGGGGTGATCGCCTGCGAGAGATTGCCGAAGGGATCTCAATAACTTCTCAAGTTCCAGCACGGAACTTCCTCAGACTACTGGGGCACATGGCGGCGGCCATTCTGGTCACTCCCTTGGCACGCCTCCACATGCAGATCCCACAGTGGATGCTCAGGGTACAGTGGGACCAAGGCTACGATGATCTAGACTTCATGGTCAGGATCACCGAGCCAGTCAGGAGAACTTTGCTTTGGTGGATGGACCCCCAGAACTTGGAGAAAGGTGTCAGCTTTCGTCCGGAGCCACCAGGTGAGACTCTTATGACAGATGCATCAGACCTGGGGTGGGGGGCGCACCTGGGTGCTTATCAAATGCAAGGGGTTTGGTCACCTGAGGAGCAATCCCTTCACATCAATGTACTGGAGATGTGAGCGGTTCTCTATGCCTTACAGGCTTTTCAAGAGGACCTGGTGCCAGGCTGTCTCCTGGTTCAGACAGACAATATGGCGGTCGTCTTCTACATCAACAAGCAAGGGGGTACTCATTCGTATCCTCTTTGCAGGGAGGCGATGAGAGTCTGGTACTGGGCGCTGGAGCAGCACATTCTGCTACCCGCAGTACACGTTCCAGGTATCCTCAACTATCTGGCCGACAGTCTAAGCAGGTCTCGATCCAGAGCACACGAGTGGGAGCTGCTATAATCCATGGCAAATCAGCTCTTCGACAAGTGGGGTCATCCAGAGCTGGACCTCTTTGCGTCACCACGCAATGCCAAACTGCCAATGTTTTGCTCGCGAGAGCACGCGCCTGGAGTTGTCTGGCCAAACACATTATCCCTTTGCTGGGCAGGGAGGTTTCTCTATGCCTTCCCGCCCTTCCCTCTCATTCAGAGAGTCCTACTGAAGTTGCAGGCGGAAGGGGCCCGAATGATTCTCGTAGCCCCCAGATGGCCTCGGCAGATTTGGTTCCCACTCCTGCAGCGGTTTTCCACGGAACCTCCAGTTCAGCTGCCCATATGCTCGCAGTTGCTGTCTCAGGAACAGGGGTCGCTGGTCCATCCGGACCTTCGGTCCTTACACCTACATGCTTGGCTCCTTCAGACGTAGCTCAACACAGGTACGGGGTTTTCCTGGAAGTGGCAGCAGTCCTAATTTTGGCGAGAAAGCCCTCCACCCGCTCCGCTTATACCATGAAGTGGAAGCGTTTTTGTCTGTAGGCCTTGTCACAGCATTTGGACCCCGTCAATTTTCCAGTGAACTCAGCATTGCAGTATCTCCTTTCCTTGTATCACAATGGCCTGAGTTACTCCTCTATCAAGGTGCATATGTGAGCTGTCTCTGCCTATCATGCTCTCATTGGAGATAGGGCGTTGGCACAATTGGATGTTGCCCGCACCTTTTTAAGAGGAATTTTGCATGTGAGACCTCCCATTTGAGACCCTATCCCACCCTGGGATCTCCTTTATGTTTTGAAGAAGCTCACCCTTCCTCCCTCCCTTTGAACTGGCAGCGGAGTGTGAGCTGAGTTATCTTCTTTGGAAGGTTTGTTTTTTGGTTGCTGTTACTTCAGCTCGAAGAGTTTCCGAGCTTCAGGCTCTGATGTGTAAAGAGCCGTATTTGATTTTCCACAGGGAAAGGGTTTCCCTTAGAACAGATCCTAAGTTTCTTCCGAAAGTGGTCTCGGAGTTGACCCTCAACCAGTCGGTTGACCTTCCAGTTTATTTTCCTTCCCCATCCAATAGAGGGGAGGCTCTCCTTCACACACTGGATGTCCACAGGACTTTGATGTATTACCTCAAGCGGACTGCTGCACACAGTCAATCGGAGCAACTTTTTGTGGCCTTTGCACCACAATGCTTGGGTAAACTGATGACCAAGCAGACGATATCAAAGTGGATAGTCCACTGCATTTCTTTCTGCTATGAGAAACACAGTAAGCCCCTACCGGGCCCGGTTAGGGGTCACTCCACCAGAGGAGTGCCTGCTTCATTCGCCGCCCTGAGAAATGTCTCTATCAGGGACATATGTGCGGCCGATACCTGGAACTCTGTGCATATCTTTGTCAAGCATTACAGCTTGGATATCGTGTCCAGCCGCCGAGCTAGCTTCGGCTTAGCTGTTTTACAAGGACTTCTTCCTGAGGCCTCTGGAGTCAGCATATTCCACCTCCCGGGCTCGTCTACCTCTTTGGTGTGGATTGCTTGGTATTCAGTCCTGAAGGTTACAGCCTGCTGCAAGGCTCCCACTCGAGTAAGATGGTACAGATTACGTAAGAACTTACCGTAACAGTTGAGAAGAGCTCTTACGGCAGCGATCACCCGCCTTCCCCCTCGAGGTGTGCAGATCCATCTTCATTTACATCTCCTATATTTGCTTCATCTCCTTCTCTTGTCGGGGCTTGTTGTGGGCCTTGGTGGGAGAACTGAGGTGGGTCCACCCCCTTTTGTACCAGGGCCGACGTCGGGGCGGGGCCGGTGTCGGGGGCGGTCCCTGCTGTATACTGTTGGCCGGGAAGTTTTCCGGTTGGTCCTAGTGCCTGCGGCATAGTCCTGAAAGTTATAGCCTGCTGCAAGAGCTTCTCTCGAAGATCTACTGTTATGGTAAGTTCTTACATAACTGTGCTTTATCGTTGGTTAATTTATTTTTGTATTACGACTTCTCTAACTGCCTCTTTCATGGTACAAAATCCTGTCTTACTCCCGCCATATACAGGACCTAACGCCTCAATAAGATCTCAAATTGAGGCAATTTCTTATTAATGGTCGCTGTTAAAGCTTCCATTCCGTATATATTGATCATAAGGTCTTGCCACCATGATTATGGTTACATTCTGTTGGGTGAGCCACCTTTTGGTGATTACCTTATTGAAAGGCCCACCTACTTGAAAAGAACATGGATGTTCTGCACACCTCGGAGGAAAAAGGCGACAAACACTAGGACAAGTCTGGTAAGTGCTTCTGTGAGGAGTACCGTAGCCGGTCCCATCACCACTCCCGGTCTCGGTCCCGCTCCTGGTCGTCCCACAAGAAGGCCTCTCCCTCCTTGGGCTCAGGGAAGCACCCAGAAGGCTCTAAGGTGCTACCCCCTCCTGCCAAAAAAACGGCACCAGCCAAGGCAGGATCATCAGGGGATAAGCCCAAACCCAAGGTGGCTCCTCTTCGGACTACCCCCCAGACCCCCTCGGCACAAGCTACGACCCTGCCTAGGAAGGTCTCAGCTTCGCCCAACTCTGACAAACCGCCAGGTGAGAAAATCACCCTGGCACTGACTCCAGTGGTACCGACGCCAGTTCCCATACCGATGCTGGTAGAGGTTGTGGTGGTGGAAGACCCCGTGGCAGGAGTGGCCTTGGGAACCCCACAGTCTTCCGCCTCGCAGGGGTCGGAAGGAGGTTCTCCCTCCTATGACCTACCTGATCCGGCTTCACCACCTCCCTTTTCAGGGACCGTGGCCTTGGTCTTTACCAAGGACCAGATGCAGAAACTGTTCACCTTCTGGTGGAGTCAGGTCAAGAAAGAACAGTCTTCACCGAAGCCGGACCCGTCTGGCCGGCCGGACAACGCCAAACCCGAGGGCCTCCCTGCTCCTTCCCCGCGGAAGATCTCTGAGCGGCCTCTGCTGCGCCCACCCTCCAAGGTTCATTCCCGGTTTGGGTCTGAGGACCAGCGTCTGCACCCCTCGTGATCGAGTAGCCATCACGGGTCTCGACTCGGTCCAGGAGCTGTTCCCGTTCTTCTAGGTGGGCCCGCCTCCATTCCGGCTGTCGTCCCCTGACCAACATCGGTTGTTGCTCCATCGCTGTCCCGTAGTCAGTGCCGGTCTTCAGACCGACGTCGGTCCGGCAGCTACAGACATTCGAGCAGGGGGAGTCCAAGACACAGCTCAGGCCACTCAAGGCCCAGTAGCATGTCGTCTACTCCGTCTACCTCCTCGTCCGTCTCGGGAGTCTAGGGCTTCCTGGGAGAGAAGGATCAACCCCGCTCGCCTCCAGACGATCTGACCTTCATGGATGTCATAAGCCACATCCAGGCTTCCAACAAGTGGGAAACGTAAGACCTGGACCCAGAATGCTGTTGACTGGCTAAATACCTGAGGCAGAAGGAGCCCAAGCCTCTCGTGGTGCCTCCTTTAGTGGATACCTTCCAGGATCTTGCCAGGATCATTTGGAAGCATCCAGCTTCAGTCCTGGTGGTTCCAAAGAAGTCAGACAGGCTGTATAGAGCCACGAGGGCCGAACCTTTCCAGGCAGAACACTCTCAGGTGGACTCGATGATTACGGTTGCCCACGACAAGTCCAAGCAGCCCAAGCACCTAAGCTCTCAGCCTCCTGACCCAGAATCCCGCTACTTGGACCAGGTGGGCAAGAAGGTCTACTCTGCTTCCACCTGCTCCATTAGGTCCCTCAACTTCCTCACGCATATGGTCCAGTACCAAAATGCATTATGGGAGAGAGGGCAGGAGCTAGATACTGCCTTGCTAGACTCCGCACAAAAGATGGAGCTCCTGGACATACTAAAGTCGGGCTCAGACATAGGCACACACGTTCTCCGTGCCTTGTACAACACCGCAGATACGGCCGCCAGAGTGGCAGCGTCAGGTGTCTGCCTCTGGTGCCACGCCTGGTTGAGAGTCTCTGGCTTTCACCAGGATCTGCGGTATGGAATCAGGGACCTGCCATTCCAGGGTTCCATCCTTTTCGGGCAGGAGATGGAGTCGCTTATGTCTTGTCTCCAAGAGTCGAGGAAATCTATCTGGTCCATCCAACAAATGTACAGAGGGGACCAGAGGAGAGCAAAACGGTGGCCATTTCGAAAGCCCTCAGGTGCCCAAGCCCGTGGCAACCAACAGGGCCAGAGGGGTGGCTTCAAAAGGAGAGCCGGAAACCTGGAGGCGCTCCTTTTCATGGCCCCAAGTCCTCCCAAGCCTCTCTGCTCACTCCCAGCTCCACCCAATGACTCCTTTCTGAACCCCCCCCCCCCGGAGGTACCAGGGGAAGTAGTAGGGGGTCGCTTCTTCCTTCACCTGAAGGGTTGGAGCTCAATAACTGCAGACCAGTGGGTCCTAGGTATTATAAGGCGGGGACATACTCCGGAGTTCACCGAGATTCCCCCAGATACTCCATCAAGGTCCTCAAGATATCCTCCTCTCACATTCCTGTCATAGAAAGAGAGATTCAGGCCCTCTTGCGGAAAAGGGTGGTAGAATCAGTCCCTCTGCAGCAGCGGGGAAAGGGATATTACTCCCATTTCTTCCTTGTCCCAAAAAAGACACAGGATCTTCGACCCATTCTGGACCTCAGCTCTCTAAATAACTGTATTGAATACCAAAGGTTCTGGATGGTGACTCTTCCAGGGCTTATTCCCCTGCTGCATCAGGGAGACTGGCTCTACTTCCTAGACATGCAAGATGCATACATGCACATTGGGGTCTCCCTCCTCCCCCACAGGAAGTACCTGAGGTTCCACTTCCGAGGGGCACATTATCAGTTTTGGGTTCTCCCGTTCGGCCTCTCCTCTGCTCCTCGAGTCTTCACCAATGCTTGGCAGTGATGGCTGTGGCTCTAAGGCACCAGGGACATTATGTCTTCCCTTACCTCGACGATTGGCTGCTTGCAGCCCCGTCAAGGACGCATCTTCTTCAGGCTCTCTGAGACACATATACTCTATTCCGAGAGGTGGGGATCACCCTGAACCTTCCAAAGTCTTCCCCAGAGCCCAGCCAAAGACTCGTCCTCATAGGGGTGGTCCTGGATTCGGTCCAGGGCATGGCTTTTCTACGCCCAGAAAGGGTCGCTCGCTTGCAGGAGATTGCCGGGTTGGTCCTTGTAACCCCTCAGGTCCAGGCCAGGACCTTCCTCAGGCTTCTGGGGCACATGGCGGCGGCCATTCTTGTCACTCCTCTGGCTCGCCTCCACATGAGAATCCCACTATGGATGTTCTGGATGCAGCGGGATCAAAGCTCAGATGACCTAGACCATATGGTCAGGGTCACAGAGCTGGTCAAGAGGACACTACTTTGGTGGCTGAACTCTCTACTTTTAGAGAAGGGGGTCCCTTTCCGTCAGGAGACCCCAAATCAGAGTCTAACGACGGATGCATCGGATTTGGGTTGGGGCGCACCTAGGGGCCACCAAACACAAGGAGTCTGGACCCCTATGGAGCGCGATCTCCACATCAGTGTTCTGGAAATGCAAGCAGTCTTCAATGTGCTACATGCCTTTCCAAAGGACCTTGTCCCAGGCTCTCTTCTTGTTCAGACGGACAACATGGCGGTTGTCTTCTACATCAACAAGCAAGGGGGCACCCACTCCTACCCGCTGTGCAGGGAGGCGATGAGAGTCTAGAACTGGATGCTAGAGCAGCACATCTCCCTGTCCACAGTGCACATTCCAGGCGTCCTAAACGACTTGGCAGACAGTCTAAGCAGGTCTCAGTCCAAGGCACACGAGTGGGAGCTACTGCAATCAGTAGCAGGCCAGTTCTTCGACACATGGGGTCGACCAGATCTGGACCTGTTTGCATCCCCACACAACGCCAAGCTGCCAATTTTCTGCCCGCGAGAGCCCGCGCCTGGTATTTTCTGGCCAGTTGCCTTGTCCCTTTGTTGGGCAGGGAGGTTTCTTTACACCTTCCCTCCCCTCCCTTCACTCTCATTCAGAGAGTTCTATTGAAGATACAGGCCGAAGGGTCTCAGATGATTCTAATCGCCCCATTGTGGCCTCGGCAGATTTGGTTCCCGCTACTTCAGCGGTTGTTCTTGGAACCTCCAATTCCGCTGCCAGTATGCTCGCAGCTGTTGTCCCAGGACCAGGTCTCTCTGGTCCATCCCTGATCTCAGGTCTTTGCACCTTCATGCTTGGCTTCTACAGACATAGCAAAGTCCACGTACTGGGTCTCCCAGGATGTGCCGGATGTCTTTGTCTTGGCGAGGAAGTCCTCTGCTCGCTCCACCTTATGCTATGAAGCAGAAGCGTGTCTGCTTATGGGTGTCATCTCACCGTCTGGATCCCCTCACCTGTCCGGTGAACTCAGCATTGCAGTATCTCCTCTCCTTATATCAACAAGACATTGGGCTATTCTTCCATAAAGGTGCACATGTGGGCCATTTCTGCATATCACACTCCTTTGGGGGACAAAACCTTAGCCCAACTGCATGTTGCTCACACCTTTTTATGAGGGATTCTACACATGAGACCTCCCATTAGTGATCCTATCACACCCTGGGACCTCCTGTTTGTGTTGGAGAAGCTCATTCTCTCCCCTTTTGAACCAGCGGCTGAGCTCTTGCAGCAGGCGCTGCTTTCCCGCCCTCCATCCGGAGGAGTAGCTCTTATGTAAAGGAAGGGATCAAAGCAACAGAACTAAAGAGTAAACAGGGAGCAGATGAGGCACTCTGGGTCACCCTGGAGACAGGAAATGGCACCACAATCCGCATGGGGTTGTATACAGACCCCCATCTCAGGGAGGGAATGGACAAGGAAATGATAGAAGGCTTCCTTAGAATGGCAGAAAAAGGGGAGATATTGTTGATGGGGGACCTGAATATGCCAGATGTTAACTGGAGCACCTTTGCTGCAGGCACATCCAAGAGCAGGGTCATTCTTGATGCCCTACAGGGGCATGCCTCAGACAGCTAGTATTGGAACCCACTCGGGAGGGAGCAATCTTAGACCTGGTACTCTCAAATGGGGACGGAGAAAGAATCTCAGATTTAGAAGTGGGTAGCCATCTGGGAACAAGCGACCACCAAACAGTGTGGTTCACGATAAACACAGCCATACAATCAAGCCATACAAAAGCAAGAGTATTGGACTTTAGGAGAGCTGACTTTGGGGAAATGAGAGAGTGCCTTAGAAAAGCACTAGCAAACAGGCAAGAAGAAGGGGTGGAGAAACAATGGGGAGTAATCAAAACAGCCATCACAGAGGCAACAAGCCTTTGTGTAAAGCAAATCAATAAAACACAACAAAGGAAAAAAACACTATGGTTCTCAAAAGAGGTGGCAGGGAAGGTTAATGAGAAAAGGATAGCATTCAGGAAATATAAGGAAACACAGAAGGAGCAGGACAGAGAACTTTATCAGTTAAAGCAGAAAGAGGCTGGGAAGACAGTCAGAATAGCAAAGGCCCAAACCGAGGAAAGGATAGCCAATTCTGTTAAGAAGGGGATAAGACCTTTATAGGTACATTAGGGAGCGAAGAAAGACCAAAGGAGGGATACTGAGGCTTAATAAAGGGGAGGGAATGTGGGTAGAGGGGGCAGTGAAAAAGCAGGGATACTGAACAAATATTTCTGCTCAGTATTCACAAAGGAAGAGGAGGGGGAGGTACCTAAACCAAACAAGAGAAACACTCTGAAGACGGGGGTCGATACCAGTCCATTTACAGAAGAAAAGGTTCTGAAAGAACTAATAAAAGTGAAGGTGGACAAAGCAATGGGGCCTGATGGGATTCACCCAAGAATTCTAAAAGAACTAAGGGTAGAACTAGTGACACCGCTGACTACTCTCTTTAACAAATCATGGGAGGATGGGGTGGTACCTGAGGACTGGAGGAGGGCAGATGCGATTCCTCTTCACAAAAGTGGGAGCAGGACAGAGGCAGGAAACTACAGACCAGTTAGTTTGACCTCAGTGGTAGGGAAAATGATGGAATCACTTCTGAAGGAAAGAATTGTTGAGTACCTAGAGGTCAGTGGGGCACAGGACCCAAGGCAGCATGGATTCACGATGGGAAGGTCATGTCAGACGAATCTAATTGATTTCTTTGACTGGGTGACCAAAGTAGTAGACCAGGGAGGGGCTGTGGACATGGCCTACCTAGATTTTAGCAAGGCATTTGATACAGTCCCACACAAAAGATTAATACATAAGTTAGCCAGCCTTGGAGTGGGTCCCAAGGTGGTAGCCTGGATAAAAAATTGGCTAGACAACAGGACGCAAAGGGTAGTAGTAAATGGAGTGCACAGTGAAGAAAGGAGGGTTACTAGCTGGGCACCGCAGGGTTCAGTACTGGGACCGGTCCTTTTTTAATGTCTTTATAAGTGACATTGCAGAGGAACTGGAAGGAAAAGTATGTCTCTTTGCAGATGACACAAAGATCTGCAACAGGGTTGATACACAAGATGGAGTGGAAAGGATGAGAAGGGACTTGGCAAGGTTGGAGGAATGGTCAAATGTATGGCAGCTCAGATTCAGTGCAAAGAAGTGCAAGGTAATGCACGTGGGAAACAAAAACCCAGGGGAAGAGTACACAATGGGGGGTGAGATACTGACAACAGTAAAAATGGAAAGGGACCTGGGGGTAATTATATCAGATGACCTAAAGGTGGGCAAGCAATGTGAGAAGGCAGTAAGGAAGGCTGGGGGATACTGGGATGCATAGGAAGAGGCATCAATAGTAGAAAACAGGAAGTTGTTATCCCTCTGTACAGACAGTTGGTGAGACCACATCTGGAGTACTGTGTGCAGTTCTGGAGACCCCATCTCTGCAAAGACGTAGACATAGTGGAGGCTGTCCAGAGGAGGGCAACCAAAATGGTGCAGGGTCTGTACCAGAAGACATACGAAGAAAGACTAAAGGAGCTTAATATGTATACCCTTGAGGAAAGAAGGGAGAGAGGCGACATGATAGAAACTTTCAAGTACCTCAAGGGAATCAACAAAGTTCAAGAGGGTAGCATCTTTCAGAAAAAGAGATGTGCAAGAACAAGGGGGCACAATTTGAAGATAAAGGGGGATGGCTCAGAGGTAATGTGAGGAAGTATTTTTTCACGGAGAGGGTTGTGGATGCATGGAACAGCCTCCCTGAGGAGGTCATGGAGTCAAGAACACTGGGGGAATTCAAGAATGCATGGGACAGACATAAGGCAGTCCTAGTGGGGTATAGGAGAAAGTAAGCTGTTGGTTAACTAGGATCTGCAGCTTATCTGTTAGGTAGGAAAATGGGCAGACTAGGTGGGCCAAATGGTCCTTATCTGCCGTCAAATTCTATGTTTCTATGTTTCATCCTCCGAATGAGGTTTACAGAACATCATCTACAGGCTTCGCTTCTTTCTCTTGTCGGGGCCCGATCTCGGGTCTTGGCTGGGGACTGGGGTGGAGCTGGGTCCACCCCCTTTTATACCATGGCCGATGTCAGGGTGGAGCCGACGTTGGGGGGATGGTCCCTGCTGGGTACTGCTAGCTAAGAATTTTTCCGGTGGGTCCTAATGCCTGCGGCGTTAGTCCTAATGGTTATAGCGTGCTGCAAGAGCTCCTCTCGAAGATCTACTGTTACGGTAAGTTCTTACGTAACTGTACTTTTTTCAAGTTAAGATCCAGGAACTCAATACTGTTGCTGTCTGCTTTATGGGTAAAAGTCAAATTGAGATCATTGACATTAAGCCACTTAGCAAATTCCTGAATTTCTTGCACATCACCTTGCCCACATGCACAGGATGTCATCAATAAAACATGTCCAGAACCTGATCCTGGGCAGGAAGGGATTTCTTTCTCAGTTAAATATATACTCCTCCTCCCGCCTGCCCAGGAACAGGTTCGCATAAGAGGGTGCCATCAAGGCTCCCATGGCAATGCCACATTTCTGCAGATAGAAGTCTCCTAAAAATTCAAAATAATTACAAGTAAGGACACATTCTAGTGCATTTAAGATGAATTCTAGTGGTATTTCTTCAGTATCCATGTCCTTCTCAAGAAAATATCTACATGCTGATAGGCCATCTATATGCCTTATGCTGGTGTAGAAAGAGTCTGCATCAATAGCAAGCCAAACAAAATCTTTTTCCCACTCTGTGTCTTTAATCTTGTTTAAGACATGTGGTATCTCTGGTATATGAACCAAGTTTAACCACACTGTTTTGTGGAAAAAAGTCTACAAATTTACCTAGTTTCTCTGTTATAGATCCCATCCCCAAGACAGTCGGTCTACCTGGTGGGTTGTGTAAATTTTTATGTACTTTAGGTAAGGTATGAAACCCAGGGATGATAGGATGTTCATTCCAGAGATATTTATGTTCCTGTTCAGTGATGGAACCTCTACCTAGACCCAGCTGCATTAAATAATGCAGCTCCATTTTGAATTTACTTGAAGGGTTACCAGGAAGTTTAACATAATTATCACTGGCATTTAATAGATCCATTGCAATTTTTATGTAGTGATCCTTGTCCAAAATCACTGCGTCCCCCGCCCCCCGTCAGATGCTTTGATAATGATGTCATAATCCATAAGCCTCTTTAAAGCGGACCTTTATTCAGTGTTAAGATTGTTATGCTGTGGTTGCCCTGCACCCTCTAAGATTTCATTCACCTGTTTGAGTACTGCTTTCTCAAACATTGTAATTGCTGGATTAAAAACCACAGGCATAATTTCTGAACCAGGTTTAAACAATTTTTTTTTTTGTTTGCGTGTAAGGTCTTCATAGTTCTCACCTGGCCCTCCCTGAGTTGGCTCAATCTCATAACGATCTATAGCATAGATCCAAGTAGTCAGTGTCCTCAGTCTGACGTTCCATTGGTTGACTGTCTTGCAGAATGGGGAAGACAGGTTCTGCATCCTGCGGCAAAATATCAGAAAAGCCCATTGTTCCACACGATGGTCCATCACCTCAATATTGATTAAAGAAGGCACGAAGTTTGATTTTACGCAAATGCTTGTAAATATCCACCTGAACTTGAAATTTGTTTAGATAGAAAGTGGGTACAACGGAGAGGCCACGTTTTAGAAGACAGTTTTCAGTTGTTGTCAGTTCTCTTTTAGACAAAATTATTTGTAACTCCTGCCTCTCCCCTTACCCCTGGTTTGCCTTTTCTCTACTGGTTCTTCTCTGCCCCCTTCTGCCTCTCCTTGTCTTCCTCCTCCGCCTACCTCCTCGTTGTTTCCCTGAGGTGTTCTTCCTAGAAAAGATCCCTTGTCAGATTGATCTTGAGAGTCCGTCTCATTTATATTTGAAAATCTTGCTCTTGAGTGCCCCCGACTCCTGCTTCTACTGCTGTTGTATTTTTTCCAGGATAGGAGCCTGTTATCAAAATCCTCCTGGTCTCTCTCTGTAGTTTTTTCTGTTTTTTGGTTACCTAATCCGCCTCATATTTTTCTAATCTAATTTTCGTAGACGAATGGGGGTATGCTGGGATGCATAGGGAGAGGCATCAGCAGCAGAAAACAGGAAGTTGTTATCCCTCTGTACAGACAGTTGGTGAGACCCCATCTGGAGTACTGTGTCCAGTTCTGGAGACCCCATCTCTGCAAGGACATAGACAGGATAGAGGCAGTCCAGAGGAGGGCAACTAAAATGGTGCAGGGTCTGCAAGAGAAGCCGTATGAGGAGAGACTAAAGGAGCTTAATATGTATACCCTTGAGGAAAGAAGGGATGGGGGACATGATAGAAACTTTTAAGTACCTCAGTGGAATCAACAAAGTCCAAGAGGGTAGCATCTTTCAGAAAAAGAGACGTGTAAGAACAAGGGGACACAATTTAAAGATGGGGGGGCGGTTCAGGGGCAATGTGATGAAGTATTATTTCATAGAGAGGGTAGTGGATCCATGGAACAGCCTTCCTGAGGAGGTTGTGGGGTCTAAAACTGTTGAAGAATTCAAGAATGCATGGAACAGACATAAGGCAATTCTTGTGGGGGGTAGGAAGAAATAGGCTGTTGGTTAACTAGGATCTGCAGCCCATCCTGTAGGTAGGGAAATGGGCAGACTAGATGGGCCAAGCGGTCCTTATCTGCCGACAAAGTCTATGAATCAAAGTCCTTGAATGAGCTGTTTTCTTTATATTGCAAAACTTCTCTTTTGGCTTCTTCTATCAAGTGGCCTCAGTTCTTCATGCTTTCTTATGTCAAATTTAATCAATAGCTCAATAAACGTCTTCGAACATAACAAGGCGGTGGCTATCTAAAGTTCCTTAAAGCAAATGCATCCAGACCACATGATGGAGAAATGGTTATATAGAGGCCTCGTGGTGCCAAATCTTTCTCCAAGTATTGCTTAAGAGATATAATGTCATATGTGATATCAAGTTCTTTTTTTAAAAGTTTCTCAAGTTTACCAAACAAATTTTTTATGTCGCTCACCTCCGAGTGTGGATCCTCATTCAGTCTCAGTTTCTCTTTAGCCTTGTTTCTTTTCGCAATCAGGCTTTGTGCATTCCCATTCAAACATCGGCTCTGAATTCTCCCCTGCGTTTTCAGTTTGCATTTCAAGCCATAAGCTCCTCAAACCATATTAGCTGGGATGGAACCAATGTCCTGACCACCGTGCAGCTTGTAACTAAATATCTTAGAAAGTCCACGTCTGTAGTCCCACTCGAACACTTATTATGTAGCAAAGTGGCACTCCGTGTATGCAGCAGTGAAACTGTAGCAAAAGACGAAAAAATCCAAAAGTATGCTGCGCTACCACCGGGGACAGGTGCTGACAGGGAGCAGCTAACTCCAAACTGGCTGAGCAAATCCAAAAGGCCAGTACTCCAGACAAATAAATAACAGTCAACAGGAATATCAGATGCAAGTGCAAATTTAATGGCGAAAACAAGCCTCATGTAAATACTCCTGCGCTTCAGCGATAAAGCCTTCCTTAGGGTGTGTGTCAAAGGAACATATTGACCTCGATATATATACAGCATAACGTGACATCATCATAAAGTGCCCAAAGTGAAAACATAGAATAATATATACAAAAACATCTCAATACATAAAAAATGAAAACAAAAAAGGTTACACAAAGTACCGTCAATTAGTCATACGGTTATAAATATTCATACGGCAGGCACCCGTGGGTGATGCTGGGACAGCTCCTAGCATCCATGCCAGAGTGTGAGCAAACCAGACATGCCAGCCCATACGCCTTTCTGCACAGGGCCTGGAGCTGACGAGACACCAGGCAAGGGTGTCCTACAGCGCCAGTGAGGTAGCCTTCAGGTTAGTGGGAACTGTAGTCTGCATTAGGCAGACAACATGGCTGTGTTTCTCCGTGTTGTCATGCTTGGCCCGTCGTAGGGTGATTGCCTCATGGTTCCAGGGGGCCCATTTCTTCTCTCGCAGGGCCAGGTGTGAGCCTCCAGGGTGTCTTTTTGCTCCCAGGCCACAGGAGCCTCCACCTGTCCTTGACCAGTCTCTGGCCTTGCCAAGCCTGTAAGGGGCCCTTCCTCTCTGTGTTTTTCCCCCACAGAAGACTGATGGAACAACCGTTTCCCTCAGGGTTGGCCAGCACTGCCCTTGGTGGTAAGTTTGGCACTCAGACCTACCAGTAATGAATGCTGAAGATTGATTCTTGGAAGATATGAAATTACTTACCGTAATTCTTGATCTTCCAGAATATCTTCACCATTCATTACTGCAACCTGCCCACTTTTCCCCTTAATTGCCAGGCTTCTGGGCAGTCTCTTTTTTTTCTCCCTTGCTCACCTCTGCCTCCGTGATCAGGACGCTCTGCTTTTCACAGAACAAAAAGAGGCATGGGGCAAAACACAATGGAGAACTTTGTTGCCTCTTTTGTGGCCCTTGTTTGTGGGCCTCACAAAAAACTTCTTAAAAAAAAAAGGGGGGGGGTGTTTCTTCCACTATTTCCTCCACTCTTTTCTCTTTGTTGGTAAAAAAAAAAAGGGGGGACAATGGCAGAGTGTTTTTCAGTCCCCTCCACCATGAGGGAATCTGTAGCTATTTGCTGTGGGAGAAGTTCCCCTTTCCTATTCTGCTTTCAAATGGGAAAGGCATGCAGGAGAGCAGGCATAGAAGATGACTAGGAGACATGTCCTGGAGTTGAAACTCAGACTCCTTCACCTGGTGCAGCTCTCCTTTTTCCCCTTGTAGTACACCTCCTGTGCTTCCTTCCAGTCAGTTGGCTACATTTTCTTTGTCTTACCTCCCTCTTTCTAGGGGATCTTTTAGTAAAAAAAAGGAAGATGTGGTCAGAGAATCGTAGGATATCTTCAATTCTCTCAATTGCAATATGTCCTTTCTAGCGGGGAACCCTCCTCCTGATGTGTTTTTTTTTTTTTTTTTTCCCTTCTTGGGGTTACTGTGTAGTTTCAAGCTCCTAGGTGTTTTTCTCCTCGGGTTCGAGGATCTTGGTTTGTAGTGCATGTCGTGGGCCCTTGCTGTTGCGATTATTTCTGGAAACCAGAACCTTTTTTTTCTTCAACAAATTGCACCCCATATTTTTTCATTGGTTTTATGGGATCTATGAGCCCCTGACCCCTCTGCAGTTCAGGTATCTGTAGATGAAGAACACTTACTGGTAAGACAGTTTCAGGGCTTGCAGCTCTACTGCCATTCCTGTGTCTTTCAGGGAGGTGGTACTTTCTTCAGGGATTCATCCCATACTTTTGCGTGGTCATATGGGGTTTCTGGGACCTTTAACTTTGTTGAGGCCATAATCTGCAAGGCAGCATAGCCAAGTTTCTCTGCAGTTGCGAACAAGCCAACTTTTCTGAAAGCACTGCTCTCCTACGGGGTGTTTGGGGCCCCCGCTACCTGCTCTCCCTTTTTCTTTCCTTTTTCTCTCTCACCTGCCCAGTTGACCTGGCCATCTTTTAACCTGCTACCCAGGCCCTCCCTCCCAACCTCTTTTCTCTCATCTGGTAGCCGGGTTTATTTATTTATTTGAATTTTGGTAACTGGGCGAGTCCACTGAGACATTACAGTCCCTTTTTCAGAGGCGACCCGGAAAGTGTGGAACATAAAAAATGATATGGCAGTAGCAGTGGATGCATTTACATCAGTCACTGATTTACAGAAATTTATCATTTACAGAAACATTCACAGATTACAAAGACATGGCAGTTACAGTGGTTATATTTACATCGTGATAGATTTACACAACGCACCATTTACAGATACGTACATCAAATATTTACATAAACTGAAGGAGTCAGGGAGCAGGGATTTTTATACATATGAGGATCAGTGAGAGGGGAAAATGTATGCATAGCATTATGGAAGCCGGTCCAAGAGCCAACGGAAGCAGGAGCAAAGTGATGAGGCATTGGGGTGGTGTAATAGGGAGGATTGGAACTTCCTACAACTCCTAGATCTGAAGACGTGCAACACATATATGGTTCAGTGAGCACAACTGCAAATGCACCAAATTCTTAGTGAGATCAAGAAACAGTTTATCAGATGGCTGCTTGTCGTAGGCAGTAGTGGTTAGTCCTTGGATGATCTACATCTTACCCTGGTGGATGGATATAAAACCTGTGAAAGAGGATCTCTTTCTTTGAGTTGTTCCCATCCCTTGATTTTCCAAGAATCCATCTTCTCCATAGAGTCCCACTAATGGGTCTAAGCTGAAGGTGCTAGGACTCTATGGGAGCGGAACTTTTCTGGGGACTGGTGGCAAGAGTAGGCCCTGTGTATGCATCACCCCCCGGGCCCACTGGTATACGGTGGCACCAGTTCCCAACCACTTCACTTCCTTTTTTCCTACCATTGAGTGCATAGCAGCATTACCACTCTCCTCATCGGAGCCAGAACTTCACCTATATGATGACAGAGTTTAACTCTTCGGTTTTAGATTAAAATATTCAAGAATTTATTATTTTTGTGTTAGTTTAGTTGAGTTGAATTTAACACACAAAACTCTACTGTTCTCTCTCAGCCGTACTTCATGCTAACAGTTAACCATGGAAGAAAGTAGGCAGCCTGAAAAGTCAGGTTGCTTTGGCAATGGGGATGTGTTTGGCCACCATCTCTATCTCTCTCTGGGTGGGTGCTCTGGCAGTGGGAAGTGTGGCTCCCAGTTCTCTTGGAGTCACAAAATCAAATAGTCCAGGTCCTGTGCAAGGTCTTTGTCAGGATCTTTGCACCGTTTGGCCTTAAGAGGAAGAAAAAACACTGGTAGAGGTTTTCCTGTGGTCATTCTTCTGTAATACACTCTACTCCTGTGAACCTGGGTACCCCACTTTCGTCTTTAGCACCAGGCTTGCCTGGGCTTGCGGGGTTGAGGTTTCCATCCTTGAGCCCCTCTTTGTCCAGTAGAAGGGACTTCAGTGAGCAATTAGGCCCTTGGGCAGCTCTCATGGAGTGGTGGATGCAAGGCATAAGTGCAGATGTGCCATTGTTGGTGCCAGTTCCCAACCCTTCAGAGTTGGTTAAACTGGCACCATCTTCGGTGCCACTGGACTTCGACACACGACCAATACTGACTCCAACCTCAGGGTTAGTGCTGTTGTTGGTGCCGCCAATGCCTGTTCCACCGTGAGGTTGCCTTATTCTTTTTATTTATTTATTTTTTTAGTCTTTGGAGGACAGGGGCAGCCATGGTGCCACTGCTAGTTCTTTGGAGCCCGCATGGTCATCAGCATCATCGGTAGTGCATCTGCTGCTGGGATTTGGTCCCTTGGGATCTGCATTGGTGTCTCGGTGCCATATGGCCCTTCGGTGCTGAGACTATTCCCTTCAGAGCAGGTTCCAGGGCTGTCCTTGGTGCCACTGGCAATGTCGTTCCTGAAAATCTACCTGGGGCCAGGTCCGGTGTCACCTGTGTTGCCGAAGCTGTAGCCTATGCTGTCGGTCTCTAGCCCCCGAGAGTAGAAGGAGATGTCAGATCTGCACATCCTCATCACTAATTGGGAGGAAGAGGACTCTTACTATGGTCTGGAGCACCCAGAATCTGTTCTGGTCACCATACCACAGGAGGATCTCTCCTTTCAGGCTCTACTCAGAAATTTGCATACTGCCCTAAATTTCTAACCAGCAGCCATGGACCAAACTAGGTGCCTCCAACTACATGCGTAATATCCTGGTCTCCATAGTCACTCAAATCCAGCCAGCCCTGATGCGACTTGGAGGGGGCCTGCTACTGTGGCAGTTGTCCCCAAGCAGGTGGACAGGAAATGTATGGCACCTAAGTCTAAGTCCACATATTTCACTCAGTCTGTCGTTAGATGCCATTGTCATTTTGGCTGAGAATGACATGGCTGTAGTGGCCAGCAAGGAGGTCACTCTGCACCCCACTAACAAGGAGTCATGTAAGATTGACACCATAGGCAGTCAGGTCTGTGTCTCAGCTACCCTTGGCATGAGGATAGGTGTTGAGGACCACTTCTCTAAGTACAAATATGCCCTTTGTTGCAAGGTAAACTCTCTGATTGAGGCCCTGCCAGACTGAGGCAAACACAAAATGCTGCTAGCCGTTAAACAAGGTATTGAATCTAACAGCAACCAGCTGAAGGCCTCTGTGGACGCTTTTGACACTGCTGCTCGCTCCGTAGATGTTGGTATCTGCATCAGATGGCACTTCTGGCTGTGGACCAAATATCAAACAACAGATCATGAATGTGCCCTTTGATGGCACCTTTCTGTTTGGACAACAAGTGGAGCAGTTTTTCAAAGAGCCTGGTGAAATGAAAATGACCCTTAGGACTTCGAGGTGAGCTCCCTACAACCCACAAAAGAGGTAGAGGATGTGGCTCCTTCGATAACAAGCAGCACTTACACAGGCCACCAGGGCTATCTTATGCCCTTAAGTGCATAGGTTACTCATTAGGGTCATGCTGCTCACTTCCTTGGTAAAAAAGGTACTGAGGTAGTTGGGGACTGGTGTCACCATATACCAGTGGGCATGTGCGGTGATGTGTGTGCAGGGCCTACTCACTCCACCAGTCCCTAAAAAAGTTCTGGCTCCCATGGGGCTCTAGTGCCTCCGGCTCAGACCCATTAGTGTAATCAGTGGAGAAGATATTCAGGAAGATCAACAGTTACGGTAAGTATGCAACTATCATTTCTTACTGCACATGCCTCCTTTTGAGTTGGAGAGCCCAGGTGGAATTATGGTTGCATGGCTTTCACTTAAGCCAGATCTGTTTACCTGGTCAAATAGGTCACTGCATCACCCAGACCTAGTGTCCCTTCATCTGATGGCTAGTCTCCAGAGATGCTAAAATTGCAGTTTCCTGTCCTCTCAAAGACGATTCTCAAGGTGTTGAAGCTTTCTTAGAAGTTTTTAAACTGCCAGACACATAATGGAAGAGATTCTCCTTTTTGTTCCTGGAGGACACGCACACTTCCTTTTTCTTGTGAGTTGTTCAAGATTTCTAATGTCCCTTGGCTAATCTGATGTTAAACCCATCTCTTTTGAGGGCTGATATGGCAACTAATGGAAGATTTGTTGTTGGTCCTTTCTATTGGGTTTCCTATGAGGATGAAGTTGTGCTGTATGTCAGTACTCTGTTTTACCCAAGGTGGTCTCAGGAATTCTGTATGAGCCAGTCATTGGTGTTGCTTATGTTCTTTCCCCAAGATACCCAGATCAAAGCACTTTTCAGTTTCTGATCTGTTCTTGCTTTTTACTCCAGTGGTTTTGGTTTGGGGCATGGAGGGGGCAGGGACTCATAGATGGGATTGGGTACAGCAGGGTTCCAATCAGTAAGTTTCTGTGGACTTCACACAAGCTCATTTGAGGTTACAAAAGTGTGAATATACAAGGAACACCTGTTGTGGAAGTACCGTCACCTATATACAGTCACAAATAAGTAGCTTTAGTCAAGAAAAGTTTCTGGAATTATCCTGTTTGTATGTTACAGTACTAGTAGTTAAAATAACTGTACAAGGTGATTTAGCAAAAAATATTATTTTTTCCCCCCTCATCCCACAACTAAACAGTGAAGAACAGAAGACCTTCTTCGGTTAACAACACTCTGTTACAGTAACTTGTTTGTTTTGTAGTTATAGCACTCTTTTTGATAGCTCACCTTTAAAATACTTAAGTGTTCATTTTCTATAATTTCAGGCATATTCTGGCTGTTTTATTGTCTTTGACTCCAGGAAGTAATCAAACTGTTTCTCAAAAGAGTTTTAGACACATGCCTCAGACTTTTCTTTAATTTTATTTTCTATATAGAGGGTGGCTGGAAAGAGAAAGCAGACATGGTCTCCAACCTGGACATACTTGGTTTCTCATTTCAGTGCAGTGGTGGCAGCAGTGGAAAGAATATGTCAGATATGTAAGTAGCAGATCATTCATAAGACAACAATGTGAGTACAAACCTTGTAAAATTATAAACGTATGAAGTGGCAGGCTAAAGGTGGTACAGTGCATTTGGAACAGCTATAATAAATAATTTGATGAAATAGCTATTTTTAACTGGCATAGCAAGGCTCGACCTGAAGTTATCTTGTAACTTGAATAGTAAAAGAACAAAGTGTGAAATATCAAACTTCTGCAAGATATTTATGCAAAAACCTTAAACATTACTAAAAACAAAGTACAGAACTGTATACTCGTTGACTAGTATGATACCTTTTTTATGATTTCACCAGAATCCCGAGATGCAATGATAAGTGTAGTTACGAATGGGTTTCCATCTGTAATTTTTTGTTATATATTCAATTCAGTTCAGTTTTATTCAGGAAAAAAATCATTGAGCAGAGCTAATTTATAATGATGTCCTATTGAAATGATGGTATAAAGATGTTTGGATGTCAGAACAGTAGTATTATGAGTTTGTGGTATCAAAACAATGGTATTATGAGTTTTTTATGTCGATATATATGGCAGTATAGCGCAGTGGTTTAAGGCTGTGAGCTGCAAATCTGGAGACCTGGGTTTGAATCCCACAGCCCCCACTTGCATATACTGTGTGACCCTGAGCAAGTCACTTAACTTCCTTGTGCTCCCAGGTTGCACCTGTAAACAAGTGTTCAGCTTAGTGTGCCACTCCTGGTTAAACAATTGAAAAAAAAAAAAATGACTACCTATATATTACGTAGAGAATAATACATGGCTGAGTGTGTGTAAGCAGAATTTTACACACATCTGAGGTGTGGGATGCTACCTAAACCTTGAGAGTGAAGCTCAAAGGTTGTATAAAAACATTCCACACCAAGGATATGTGGAAAATTCTGGTTTACACACACACACACACACACGCCCATGTCTTGTTTTTTATGATTATTAGTGAGCATTTGCAATTATTGTGGCAGTTGTGTGACTAGCACCACTCACAGCATGCGCTTGATTGACAGGGAGCAGTTACAACTGCCCTGTTGTAATGCATGATTACAATGGGGTAGTTGTAATGCATTTTTACAAACTGGCTATTCAAGCATCAAAAAATGCTCTCTAGTACCTATATATTTATTTATTTTATTCATGCATAAATTATACAAGACAATATGTAATTCCTTGGTTCCAAGGCATAGGAAGTGGTAAGGCGGTACCATTAAGAAGGATTTGATACTTATCTTTCATTACTGCATATTGGGGATTCACCTAAGATAAAAATAAACATCCAGTTTAAGAATATCGATTAGGCTATTGCAGCCAAGACCATGAAATAATATGCAAAATGGCAATGTCTAATAACTGTCCTGAGTGTAGAACACTTGTGAAGTGTCACAGTGACTTTCACATATCATGTAGATGCCAGTTTTCAATACCTATAGTCCAATAATAAGAGGTGCATTCTGCAGCTCCCCCACCTCACCTAGGAAGAACTCCTTCTCCAACAAAGTAATGACATTTATAAACCAGATAAAATTGTTTATCTAACATGGCATAGGAAAAAACATACCATTGTTGCAGACTTATAATTCTGACTTACAGATATAACATGTCAAAAGTTGTTGGAATAGTGGTGCTGTGAACAGATATGAAAGGCATTTAACGAGAGCTCAGCCTGTAAATCAGAACTGGATGACTTGAGGCAGCCGCCTTCCGTGCATGAAAAAATATTGTCAGCAGCATCCGTAGAGCTGGGGAGAGGTCTATATGTGAGGGTAGATCAGGAAAAAAAAGCATGCTTCTACCCCAAGGAATCTGTCACTTATAGTTTCACTCTGAGCATTATTCTCCATGGAGATGGATGATCTGGAGACGACACAATTCTAAGAATTGAACTGAGAATGTGTTTTGAAAAGCTCTGCTCCCACCTTCTACCCTGGCAGTTGTCAGATTTGTTTCTCTGTTCAGAGACAAAGGTTACCTTGAGTATAGCTCTGGTCCTCCAGTCATCTTATTATTTTAAAATACTAAATCAGTACTTTTTAAGTTTAAACCTTTTCTATTAATACTCTGCTTTATGTAGGGTATTTTTGTGTTCATTACACTGGCCATCTGGTTCCTGTTTTGATTCCCGGGAACCTGATGACTATCTCATCTGTTTACTTTGCTAATTTTTCCATTTTTTACACTTATCTTCCATTTTTTTGAGTAACTGGTTTGATATTTGTTGAACGTCTCTGCTTGGAATTGGAACTGCTTTTACTTTCCATTTCAATGTCTGCCCTTTCACATTAATCACTTCCTGTACTGGAAGTCACAATTTGTCCTTCGGCACAGTTTTTCTAAGGTGAGACTTAATATATGCTCTTGCTTTTAAGATGTTTTTGGGGCTATTTTGACTGTTTTTTGGAAGCGCTTTTCATTTATAACTAGGATCTCTCTAACTGGCAAAACGGAGGGTCCTAGTACATTCACAGGCTGAAATATTTTCAAGAAGTCATTTTCCAGATCTTGGCAAAGGCAGACTGTGAAGAGCATAAATCATATTGCCTGTGTTCTAATCACAACTGTAATTTTTAGAGTATTCTGCATTGTTTTGCCCAAACCAATCCACAAAAATAAATGGCAAATACATGTGGAGCATTATGGCTTCTCAGTATGCCTCCTTGTCACCAAAAGCTAATTATAAAAAAAAAAAAAAAAGACTCTGAGGGAGTGCCTAATGATGGTGATGGACAGCACACATCAGAGGGTTCTGTCACCTCATATTCAATAGCCGCATCAAAAACTGTAAAAGGTGACAAGAAAAAAGATAAAGCTTCTCAGCCATCTGAAAGGCACAAAGGGGATACTAAAGGGGCAGGGGAAGAAGGGGCACAACGCTTACTGCTGCTGCAGCACCAGCACCTAAGCCCCAGCCAAAACAGAACCCCTGACAATTCCTTCCAGGTTGCCCATCCATTGCCAGTGGTGGGAAGATTGGCTCATTACCCTCAAGAATGGGTAAATGTTACCTCAGACAAATGGGTTCTAGAGATAGTGGAGTAAGGACTGTCACTACAGTTCAAAATATTCCCCAAACTGCAGAAACACAAACATTTCCCAGCGGACTTTTCAACAGGGAGAATATTGCTAGAACTTGAAGTAAAAAAAAAAAAAAATTACTGACAGTAAAAGCTGTAGAAAAGGTCCCTGCCTCTCAGTGGGGCAAAGGCCTATGCAGCTGCTAAAGGTACTTCCTCACCACCAAGAAAAATGGGGACGTGGTGGCCTATTTTATATCTCTGGTATTTGACCAAGCTTATAAAGTAAGAGAAATTCAAGATGGTCACACTGAGAACAGTGATAACCAACTTTGCAGTCAGGACACTGGCTGGGATCACTGGATGTGAAATATTCCTATTTTCATATTCCACTCAAGCCATCACACAAAAAATATCTTGGGTTCAAGCTAGGAAACTGCCAGTACTGGTTCACAGCTCTTCCCTTTGGCCTCATCTCAGCATCTTGGGCATTCACAATGTGCTTAGCGGTGGTGGCATCACACCCAAGAAGACAGTATGATAGTTTTTTCCTACTTTGATAACTTGCTAGTCTCAGGGAAAACAGAACAGGAGGCAAGATGCTCTCTCCAAACTGTAAAATGCACCTGGAGTTGCTAGGATTTCTGATAAGCCTGCAGAGGTCTCAGCTAGAACCTGTCGAAGTATTGGACTTCACAGGAGCAGAGCTAAACACCTTACAAAGTAAAGCTTTCCTCACGCAGGCCAGAGTTTCAGCTCTGATAGCAACAGCAAAGTCCTTCATGACAGGTCAGCCAAGACCTGTAAGAGACATTCTGCAGTTGTTAGGACACATGGTCGCATCTACAGCTGTGGTTCCACAGACCAGGTTCCAAATGAGAGACATACAGTACTACTTAAGATACAGTTGATCTCAAAGGAGGTATCCACTTTCCAAGCTTGTACTGGTGACAAAGCACAGGTAAAATCATTAGAATGGTGGAATCAATAAAGCAACCTCAAAGGGGGAATTCCCTTCCTTCAGCAATCACTAAGAAGAATCCTTACCAAATATGCCTCACTCCTGGGGTGGGGCACCCACCTAACCGTCGTACACTGAGCAGCACATGGAGCCCACAAGAGTCACTGGAACACATCAGCCTCCTGGAGCTCAGGGACGTGTTGCTAGCAATGCAGTTTTTCTCCTCCCAGTTATGGGATCAGTCTGCCCAAATCAGGACAGAAAACACCACAACAGTGTATTGCATAAACAAGCAGGGAAGTACAATATCCTGAAAAATGTGTGCAGAAGCAGTGAAGATCTGGCGTACACCCCGGAAGCAGAAATTTGTTTCTGTGTATTTGCCAGGCAAAGATAATGTCCTGGCAGATTCTTTAAGTAGAATCAGTCTGGGAAATCATGAATGGACCTTGAACAGATGAGTTCTGGCTACAGTGTTCATTCAGAAGGTGGGGCACTCCCAAGGTAGACCAGTTCGCTTCTTGGGAAACAGTCAGCTTCCACTATTTTGTTGCAGATTGCCAGCTAGAGGGACAGTCACAGAGGACACCCTAGTCTTGGACTGGACAGGGAAGTTCCTGTATGGCTTCCCACCATTTCCACTCATCAAAAAAGTTCTCCTGAAACTCAGGAGGGAACCTGCAACAGTGATCCTAATAGCTCCAGACTGGGCCAGATAGACATGGTATTCAAGTCTGCTGTCCCTGTCCAGCAAACCTACAATCAGCCTGCCACTGAGTCACAATCTGCTGACTATCTCTCTGGGCAGGATAGCATTTGCTGTGTCTGAGGGCATGGTTCATGAGGAGCGGAACACCCTGTGTTAACTCTCTGAGGAAGTTCTGAGGGTGCTTAGAGTTTCAAGGCACCAGCAACCAGAAGAACATTTCTCAAAATGGAAGAGATTTTTTTATTAGTGTCCCAGTAGAGGCAGGTTTGCCTACAGTTTTGGAATAGTTGGTACTCTTACAGTCATTAGGCCTAAGGTCATCAACACTGAAGGTGCATTCAGCAGCATTGTCAGCCTACATATCAGCAGGCAAAGAAAGCCAATGGTCTTTCAACCCATTTTCAGAAGGTTTTTTTAAAGGCCTCAATCACTTATACCCACTGGTAAGGGAACCGATCCCACCATGGGATCTCAGTGTTTTGCCTTGCACAGCTCATGGAGACTCCATTTAAGCCTATGGACACTGCTGACCTGAATTATGTCACCTGGAAAAACCTGGAAAACAATTTGTCTGGTTGCCTTGACCTCTGCTAGGAGGGTGAGTGAACTACAAGCCCTCTGCACAGAGCCAAATTATGTTATCTTCCATAGGGATAGGGTTGTCCTTAGAACCAGTAGGAAATTCCTGCCAAAGGTGTCTAAATACAGCCTGAATCAGTCAGTAACACTTCCTGTGCTTTACCCAGAACATTCCATTCTAGGTGAGGAAGAACTGCACAGCCTTGAAATGAGCTCTGAGCATCTGTATGGATAGGGCAAAAAAGATGTCAGAACCAAAAGCACTCAGCTTTTTGTTACTTATGGAGAGGCTGAGAAAGGTAAAGTAACTTCCAAGAAGTCTAGCTTTGACTGGATGGTCTCTTGTATCCAGGTCCGCTATGCAAAAGCTGGGAAAATGCCACCTAGAGGCTGAAGGGCACACTCCACAAGGGGCACCTCTGCCACTGTGGCATCCTCAAGGGGCAACCCTTTATTAGAAATTTGCAAAGCAGCTACTTGGAAAACAGTACTCAGTTTGACAAAGCACTGTTGTCCGGACATACAGTCTAGAAGGGATGCCAGCTTTGGAACTGCTGTATTACAGAACCTTTTTCCAAAGTAGATTCTGGACCCAGCCTCCCAAGGTACTGCTTTATAGTCTGCATGGAGTGAAACCATAAGTGAAGGATTCCTGGGGTTAGAAAAAAAAATTACTCACCGTAGTAATGTTGTTTCTTCTCTGGGATCCCTCACAGTGGTTCTACTCTAGCACCCTGATTCCCCTTCCAGAACCTGAAAATAGTTTCTCAAAATAATAAGTCAGTTGCACTTAGGTTGCTTGAGCGTTAAAGGGGAAGTAAACATTGCAGGAGTCACTCAGATAATGAAAACCCACAAAAAGATCTTTCAAATGAGGTGCTGGGCTTACCTGTAGGTATCAGGAGTCCTGCGATATGAATACTTAAATAATCTGTAAATCAAAACAAGGCAAGAGGCATTTCATTGAATCATGAGACCAACAGTGATGTCACTGAGGGGCAAGTTGTAATTAATAACATGCAGCTTGCCCCTCAGTGACGTCACTTTCTATTTTAAAATGGCTGCTGCCTTGTTTTGATTTACAGATTAGTTAGATAGTCATATCTCAGGACTCCTGACACTTACAAGGAAGTCCAGTGCCTCGTCTGAAATATCTTTTCATGGATTTTCACAATTTGAGTCACCCCTGCAATGTTTACTTCCCCTTTAACTATTGTAGTTTTTACTGCAATTGTAAGTTGTTTTCTTTATAATTGCATGTTACATTTGCATGTTTGTTTTTATTAATTAGTGTTTTTTCAAAAAATAGAAATTTACATAAATTTTTAGTTGCCTTTTAGCTAGAATGAATAGGCACCTTCTACTCTTAATAGAAATAAATCTGACAACTGGCAGGGTAGAGGGTGGGAGCAGAGTTTTTCAAAACACATTATAATTTTAAGTACAATTCTCAGAATTGTTTTGTCTCCCGGCAATCCATGTCCATGGAGAATGATGCATAGAGTGATACCGTAGTGAGGGATCCCTGAAGAGAACCAACATTACTATGGTGAGTAATTTTTTATTACTGCGCAACAGCTAAAGACCATGCAGTTGAGAGGCCATCTTGTCCCCACTAACCTACACTGATAGCAGCAAGATGGTCCTTAAATTTGAACATTTACCCACTCCACATCCCACATCCACATCAGAATCAACAAGACATTGCAAGGAAGCTCACCCCCTTCAGCGCAATGCCTGCCAAGTGTTCTGCATCAAAGTAAGCAACTTTAAAGAGCTACTAACACCTCAAAGAAAACTTTGAAAAACATATTAATTAGATACAATTCAGCTTGCATTCCATATATAGCCTGTGTATTTTTCTTCCCCATTATTTATTACTGAATACATTTGCATGAATACATGATCTTTATCCTTCAGAGTTCCCTTACAGTCCATCTGCCTCTAGAGCTTATGCCTTACTTCAAGTCATAATTCTCTGTTGTGACATAACAGTCTGTTAGCATGAGGAGTTACTGTGATGTCACAAGCAGTGCATTATGACCGCAGGTAAGGAGAAAGCAACAGGAATAGAGGAACTTTTCTGGAACAAAGATTTTGTTTCAGTGCAAGTGACCTCAGTAGTAAATAATGTGGAGGAGGAATGCAGAGCTAACATGACACACAAGCTGAACTGTTGTCTAAATATTATGTTTTTTTTGAAGTCGTCCTAAAGGTGTCAACTGCTCTTTAATAACATGAGAAACGTATAACTGTATAGAAATTGTATTCATTAGAATAGCAATGACAAAAATGCAGGTGGTAAAAGGCTGTATATTTCAGATCCTCTTTCACTAGTTTAAAAACCCTAATAGGTTCAAATTCATCCCTCTCGTGTCTTTTTTTTTTCTTCTTCTTTATCCTGCGGTTCCGCTGTCGCTTTATCAGCCCTGGTCACGGCCCCTGGGATTTCCACTGCCATCTACTGCCGCCATCCCCAGTTATCCCTGGCTTACCCCCTGGAGAGCGGGGCCGAGGCATCGGTTCCGATCATCCATGCTGCGGAACTAGTATCTGGTCGGGGATGCGGCGATGGCAGCTATTTGAAGCCCCAGGGAGGGCTTCACTTAGACAGCGGACCTGCGCGCCATCTTTTTCCTGGTTTTCTCGGAGATGGGGACGTGCAATGATGCCAGCGTCCGCTCTGCCTCCCTGATACCGAGCGCTGGTAGCGTGAGTGACTCCCATCCTCTGCCAGGGGTCCTCTTTGCGCCGGACACTGCCCCACCCTCCCCCCGGAGAAGGAGAGCCACCCATGGGGCGCTCAGTTCTTTTCCCCCAGACCGGCCCTCCGACGACCCAGGTCTGTTCCCGAACCCAGGTCGCCAGCGCCACAAGCGGAAATCCAACCGCTGCGCCGATGGGCCGGTATCCCTCTCATGTCTAAGAAAGAATGTTTCACTTTGCAGTCTCTTCTGAGTTGGTGTCCTGTCTCATTCACAGTCCTCTTTAATTTTCACTACTTTTTCCAGCCTCTCCCATATCATTAAAAATGAAGACCTTACCAGAGTGAAAGATACCTAGTTTTGCTGGTAGGAGAAGGGAGTGTGAGATCCCAAGCTGATAGAGACCATTAAAAAGCTTTTCTATGTTGTCAAGTAGCATATGACAAACCACAAAAGAAACAGTCTGATGCCATCAGGGAGCTGGATTCATCCCTTCATTTTCACTGCTGAAAGTATGGAGCTCCTAATGTGAATGCCAGCTGCTGTGATCAGATGGTCCTGAGGCTGTCTCCCTCTGTTTACTGTGTCCTCAGGTTGATGCAGTACGGTTTCAACAAGTGCCCCAATACATCCAGATTGAGCATTGTGCGAATTTGCTTAGTCATAACAGAGAATAGATCTTGTCCCTCAAGCCCCTCTGCAACTCCTAGTAGTCTGATATTCGTCTGTCGAATGCCATTCTCCAGATGCTCAAGGCACATTCTGAGGATGTTGTTTTCAGCGACGACCATTGAGGTCGTTATCATTGCTTTTTCTGCTTTGTCAGCCACCTGTAGAGATTCTGCCTATATACCGTCCAACTTGGTTTCTGCTATGGCCACCTAGACATTGAAAGTGTCCACTTTTTTGTCCATATCATGGACAAACTTTTCTAGGTCTTGGACTGCTTTCAGTACTTCACTGTTAGGTGGCTTGGCCCACCATCTGCTGCCATCTCCTACTGATAAAGCTAAGTTCACAGGGGAGGAAACTTATGTTCTCCTTTGTCAAAGCTAGTGCTGATATCCCAAAACAATATTGGCAGGTTTGAAGTGGATTCTGATTCCATGACCTTCCCAATTTCTTGCCAGAATGGGGCAGCCTATTCGGCACAAGACATATTTCACTCCTAGAAAAGCAAAGAGATTTGACCAGTCAGCTTCTAACCGATGCCTGAAATGCAAGGCTGAAGTAAGGACCTTTACTTACCTGGCTGTCTTGTGCTCAAAGTATTAAAGTCCTTTTTTGATAACATTCCAAGTGTTTTACTTGTTTTCTCCATTGCTGCCCAAGGTTTAACTAGGGGTGGTTTGATGTTAAAGCAGCAGTGCAACAAAAGTTGGCGAAATATTTGACCCTACCTTTTTTTTTTCTGTAAAAGATTCCAGGCTTCTTCCAGATTTCTTTGTGGTAATATTTTCTAGTCCACCAAAAGTTGAGTATTTTATAAATTCTGAAGGGTTCCTTTGGGTTGGTCCTATACCTCTCCTAGTTGTTAACCCAAATTTTGTTCCCTTCCTCTCTCCCTACCCTCTCTCTCTGAAGTCCTTGTGCCATCTTCCCCCTTTTCACTCTTGCCCTCTGTCCTCTTGCAGGATTCTCAGCATCCTGAAAGGGTCCGTCAGGGGCTAGGTTTCTGCCTTCTTCCTCGGTTCACCCTTTCCTCCTCGCATCTGCGCTTCGATACTCACTTCTTTTTCCCCAAATTAACATTTTGTTTTGCCTGCACACACTTAGATCCACCTGTCCCTCTTGCACTTATTGTACCATTTTACTCTTCCCTGTTTGTTCTCCAATTTGCTGCCTCTCTCTGGTCTGTCTTTCCTTTTTCTTAGTAGCTAAACTCTCCCTTTGCTTACTTTTCCACATCTAACATACTAACATACTAAAATGCCAGCAGAATAGGCCTAACGGTCTTTCGTGTCTGCTCGTTTGGTCAGCCCCCACCCTGGGTGCTGACCTTGCTGCCCCCCTCGCCTTCTCTGGCTTCTCCCTTCCCAGTTCCGGATATTCTTGCTGCATTGGATTTTGCTTCCAGAACCCTTCCCCTGTACCTGTCCCACCCCCTCTTGAACCCTCCACTGTCTCTGCCTCCACCAGCCCCCTAGGCAGCGCATTCCATGGCTCCACCACCCTCTCAGTGAAGTAGCACCTCCTCCTTTCTCCCCTGAATCTTCCCCCCTCCAGCTTCCACCCATGCCCTCTAGTGGTTCCCTCCTCCTTCCTTCGAAGCACCCTGACTGTTTCTCCCCTATTTACCCTCTTCATGTACCTGAAAACCTCTATCATGTCCCCCCGGTCCCTTCTCTCTTCCAGTGTGTACATATTTAGCTCTTCGAGCCTCTCCTCATAGGTCCTGTCCCCCAAGCCCCAAATCATTTTGGTTGCCCTCCTCTGGACCCTCTCCAGGAGGTTAATGTCCCTCTTTAAGTGTGGCCTCCAAAACTGCACGCAATACTCAAGTGCGGCCTCACCAAGCAGTTATACAGAGGGAGTATCACTCTCCTTCTGGAGGTGATCCCCTAGCGATGCATCCCAGCATCCTGTTGGCCTTGGCTGCTGCCTCCTACAAGTCTCAGAGTTGTTCATCTTGACATCTACCATCACCCCAGGTCCCTCTCAGCCATCAAGACTTGCTAGCATTTCTCCCCAGGGTATACACTTGGCCTGGGTTCTGGCCCCAGGTGGAGTACCTTCATTTCCTGCATTGAACCTCAGCTTCCACTTTCTAGACCATCTTTCCAGAGCCTCCAGGTCCCCTGTGGAGGCCACCCTCCCTCCTCCCCATCCACCACCGCCTCAGTTTCGAGTCATCCGCAAAGAGACTCATCTCACTCCTGATTCCTGTCCTTATGTCAGAGACATAGGCATTGAACAGAAGGGGCCCAAGGACTGATCCCTGTGGGACCCCACTAATGACCCTCCTTGGGGATGAGACTATCCCGCCAACTACAACCCTCTGGGTCTGGTCCTGGAGCCAATTGCCTATCCATCTGATCATCTGGTTCCCCACCCCCATTTCTCCCAGCTTATCCAACAGGCCCGCGTGAGGAACAGAGTCAAATGCCTTGCTGAAGTCTAGAAAGAGGACGTCCACTGGTCTACCCAGGTCCAAGGCACTCGTCACCCAGCCATAGAACTCCACCAGGTTTGTCTGACATGATTTCCCCGGGATGAATCCATGCTGTCTATCGTCCAGGCACCCTGACTTATCCAGGTCCCCCCCTAGCCTCTGACCATGTCTGTGTTGTCCCTTCCCCCTACCTCCCCTTGCACTTATGATTGTTTTCTCAAATTAATCTTATTGTACAGTACACTGTATGTATCACCTGTGTTATGCAAATGCCTGCTTTATCAGTGCACCTTATTGTACGATACTCTGTATATTACACCTGTTTTATGCAAATGTCTGTAAATGTTGACTTGTGTAACTTGAATGTATGTATTACTGCTCAATCCTCATTGTACCCCCTCTCCCAGGCCGCACCAGGAGATGAGCAACTTGTTCCTCAGTGTTCTTTCTTTGTGAAACATTTCAGTGAATAAATAAATGTTTTAATTTAGATTTTTCTCAAGAAGAAAAGATGTCTTCCATATTTGGCTTAGAAATACTGTACATTATAAGCATGGTATAGATTCCGGAACCTATGGATGCAGCTGTGCTACAGCCCCCCACCACTACCTTGCCCATGAGCATGCAAAATGCCCCTTTGCTTGCAAAAACTTCCTTTTTTACCCTGTGCCCGTTTAAACTTCAGCACCCCAACTTTTCTCCCATATTCCGGCACCCTGTCCTGGTATGGACTGCAGATCGAGGAAAAAAAAATTTCCAAGGTGCACAGCATAAGAGGTACCTAAATAAATAGCTTTGACATACAGTAATATTTTGATTAATTGTAGCTAACACTAGTTCTTTTGGAAAACATTTTTCGTTGCATTGCTGCTTTAATAAGGCTCAAAAATCAGTTGTCAAAATTTCAAGCACAATGTCTGTTCAGGAGACTATGCTAGGAAAATAGGTCATCCCACCGATCTCTCTTTAATCAATTTATTCTATATTTAGATTGTATTTTGCCACTTACTGTATCTAGCTACGCTTTCTGTATTTTCCTTCTTTTGTTCACCTTAAAGAGCTGGTGACACATACAGAGAACTTTAACTGAACATAATATTTAGACACTGTCCAACTTGAATTTCCCATTAGTTCTGTATTCCTCCTTCCCATTATTTAGTAGTGAGGTCATCTGCATGAAAACAGGATCTTTGCTCCTGAAGAGTTTGTCTGTTCTGCTGCTTTCTCCCTACCTGAAGTCATAGAGCACTGCTTGTGATATCACAGATACTCCCATGGCAGCAGATTGTGATGTCACAATAAAGGATTATGACTTGGAGTAGGGAGTACACTACAGAGACTGATGAACTCTGAGGGGCAACAATCGTATATTCATACACGTTTCTTTAGTAATAAATTATGGGGAGGATAAATGTATATAGAATATAAATGGAATGCAAGAATTGTATCTAATTATTATGTTTTTAAACGTTTTCTTTGAGGCATCAGTAGCTCTTTAAAGTCTTGAAATTTGTTGATAATTTGATCAAACATTTTTTTTTTTATTTAACCATGAAATGGACGGCGCACAGCCCTTTTTCAGCCATGCCTGAGATAAAACATCAAGTACAAAATAGAAAATGTTGAAGTATCTTAAAGGGGACAGGAAATTCGTGCTGCTTGCCAGCTGTTTATAATGTTCCCTTTTACAGAAGTTAAGTTCAGACCTCCAGATGTTCGGTACATTCAAACAACTTGAAGTCTTGCTGTATTCTGGCTTAATGCAGTTAGCCCCAGCACTTGAACTGCCCCGGAGAGTAAGGAGTTAAACTCTGTGCAGGAGCATAGAACGTTGAGCTTGAGCTCGGTTTTCAAACCTCTGTCTGTGGTACTTCCCAGTGTAACCGTCAGATTCTTTACTCTGCCTAACAGCGAAGTCGCTCCGGAGATTCCTCTGCTCGGTTCGATTTAAGTCTAAAAAGCGTTCTGTTTAAACCGTTCCATTTGTTATTTTTTTCAGATTTCCAGCCTCTGTCTACAGTACAGGTAGTATTGTAGATAGGTAGTAACTGTTTATTTTTCAAGTGTGTGTGGCGATTACTCTTTTCCTCGATTTCTTTCCGGTCGTTCCTGTTAGGAACCGACCTTGTATTATTTCTATTATCTGAGAAATTTTTTTCTGGGATTAGAGTGGTGTTCCGGTATCAATCGGTTTCAAAAGAACTGGGCCTTTTCTGGTTCTTTTTCAAAACTCGTGACACGGTTTGTAACCGATCGATTATTTCATTACCTGGCTTGAAAGTTTCTATAGGGTAATTTAGTAGGTTGGCCATGTCTGACAAACCAAAAAAGAAAACCGGTCCCACTGGGTTTCAGCACTGTACTATGTGGGGAGGCCTTTGTCAAGGTTGAACCCCACCTCATCTGTGTTTATTGTCTGGGGTTTGACCACCTCAAGTTGGACTGCCAAATTTGTAAAAAAATTTCCTAAATCCACTCTAGATAAGAGACTGAGCAGGTTGAAGGAAAAGGAGGCCGAGAAGTCTGTAGATCCGGATGGCCAGCCCGGTTCGGTTGCAGCTGAACCTGAGGAGGTGCCTACTGACCTAGGCGATACCTCCTCGGGTACTGCCAGTTAGGTGGTCGGTACGGTTGGATCCATCTCCTTCGGATTATGATCCAGATACTTATTACGAGGAGTGGGAAGGAGACGAAGATTATCTCGGTGATGATGATGATGACCGGGGGTCTGGATGTGCCCATTGAACCAGACATCTCCCCAGACAGGCTGTCAGGTGTCTCTCCTCCCAGGCTCTCTGAGTCCCCTTCACACTTTTTGTTTTACAAAAAGGTAGCCGAAACCCTTCAGCTGCCCTTGGTTGAAGCTGCAGAGGAGGAGGAGGAAGAGCTTGATTTTGTGGCAATGATGGACATGCCAGAGTCCAAAAGACTGCCTGTCCCTCTTCATAAGTCCTTGGGGAAACAGACACACAAAATTTTGCAAACTCCTAATTTAGTACCTCCTGTGGACAAGAGAATGGACAGGAGGTATATGTTATCAGGCTCAGCTATGGAGTTCCTTTATAATCATAGCAGCCATGTTGGAGTAGTGCAGGCTGCAGCCTGTGACAGGGCTAACATTCCTTTGGCTTCACACACACCCAGATATGGACTCCAGGAAAGTGGATGCCATGGCCAAAAAACAGTATTTGGCATCCTCTTTGGGACTCAGGCAGGCTAATTATATGGCCTTCACAGCCAGGTACCAGAAATCCAGATGGGATACGGTTCTGGAACTGGCTAAACAGGCCTCCCCCCAGCTAGCCAGAGAGCTGGAGGAGGTGGCTGCTTGATGGAATTGAGGCATCGAAAATGCAATTTCATGCTGACTCCAGTGATGTGGCATCTAGAGTCATAGCTATATCTGTGTCTCTCAGGAGACATGCTTGGCTCAGATGTACTAGCCTTTCACAGGATACCCAGACTAAGGCTATGGATTTTCCTGTAGTGGGTAACTCTCTGTTTGGGGAGTACACAGAGGCTTACATGAAGAAAATGGATGAATACAGGACCACATACAGGAGTGCACAGGCCAAGGAAAGGCAAGCCACTCCACAAAAGCAGCAGTCTAGGGGCAGGGACAGGCCTTTTCACAGGCCTTTTTACCAAGCACAGGCCTCCTCTCCCTTCCCACGGAGGGGGTTCTTCAGAGGGAGGGGCAGGAGGGGGATGAGTAGGGCTGCTTCTTTCTCCTCCTCCTCCCAGTCTAAGGCTCCTGCCAAGAAGACACCCTAATGTGTCAGCCCGGGTTGACTCCCCAATTCCAGTAGGAGGCAGGCTGGCTTACTACTTCCAGGCCTGGAAGTAGTAAGTCAGGGACTGTCCCTCAGCTTCAAAAAGGTCTCAAAAAAGAAGGCCAAGTCTTTTCCACCTGCATCAATCTCAGAAACCCTTGCCCTAGAGGCAGAGGTTTCCTCTCTTCTAGCTCTCAGAGCTATAGAGAAGGTTCCTATTCGGCACAAGGGAAAAGGGCTGTACTCCAGGTACTTCCTTACCCCAAATAAAACATTGGAGTGGCAACCCATCCTAGACCTAAGGTATTTGAACAAGCACATTTCAAAGCCCAAATTCAAAATGGTAACTCTGGGAATAATCCTTCCCTCTCTAAGGTCGGGAGATTGGTTAGCATCTCTGGACCTCAAGGATGCCTATTTCCATATCCCTATCAGATGGTCCCACAGAAAATACTCAAGTTCGTGTTGCCTTCCGGCCACTACCAATTCAGAGCCATGCCATTCGGCCTAACATCAGGTTCAAGGGTGTTCACAAAGTGCCTTGCAGTAGTGGTGGCTTACCTCAGAAGACAGGGTATCACTGTCTTCCCATATCTGGACGACTGGCTCATTGTGGGACAGTCATCTCTACAGGTCAAGTCAGCTGTGCAAACTACCCAGGACCTTCTCAGTTCCCTGGGTTTTCTTCTCAATCTTTCAAAGTCTGCCCTTGAACCAGTTAAACTTCTCACCTTCATAGGAATAGATTTGGACACTGTTCAAGCAAAAACTTTCCTTCCCCTGGCAAGGGTGAAGGCCCTAGTGGATCTTGCTTCATCTTTTCGACCTCGGGTCTCTCGCCCAGCAAGACACTTCCTCCAGCTTCTGGGCCACATGGCAGCTTCCACTGCAGTGGTGCAGGGAGCAAGATTCCAGATGAGAGACATTCAGTTTCACCTAAGGTCCTTCTTGTCTCAGAGAAGGGATTCTCTTACCAAACTGATTCCAGTGACTCAGACTCTGGTCCAAGCTCTCCAGTGGTGGCTGGATCAGGACAACCTTAGACAAGGAGTCCCATTTCTCCTGCAAATTCCTTCTGTAGTTCTGACTACGGATGCTTCTCTCCTAGGTTGGGGGGCCCACCTGGGAGCCCTGACAGCCCAAGGGGTCTGGTCTCCACAGGAGTCTCTCTTTCACATCAGCCTTCTGGAACTCAGGGCAGTGTTCCTGGCACTTCAGTGCTTCTCAGACTTGGTCAAGGGCAAGGTGGTCCAAGTCAGAGCAGACAACATGACCACAATGTGGTATATCAACAAACAAGGAGGCACTCGGTCCTCGGCCTTGTGCACAGAAGCCATGAAACTGTGGTCTCTGGCCTATTCTCTTCAGACTTCCCTAGTAGCAGTTCACCTTCCAGGGAAGGACAATGTACTGGCCGATGCTCTGAGGAGAATATCCCAGGGACATCACGAATGGTCCCTGAATCCCCTCATACTGCAGATCATTTTCTCCAGATGGGGCACTCCAGAGATATATCTCTTTGCAGCCCTGGACAATCACCAACTCCCTCTGTTCTGTTGCAGACCTCCACTTCTGGGGACTGTGCCCCAGGATGCCCTGATTTTGGATTGGAAGGGCAGGTTCCTCTATGCCTTCCCTCCATTCCCTCTGCTTTTCAGAGTCTTGATCAAGATCAGAACTCGGTCTTGCATAGTGATCCTAGTGGCTCCAGACTGGGCCAGGAAGCCTTGGTACCCTCTGCTCCTGTCCCTGACAGTGTCTTGTCCTCTGTCCCTTCCCAAGAGACACAATCTTCTGTCCTTTTCCCAGGGGAGGATCTGGTATCCCGATCTCCAGTCTCTCAATCTAAAGGCCTGGCTCTTGAAGAGCTAGAATATGCAGACCTGCATCTTTCTCAGGCAGTCGTGGATATCCTGATGGTTTCCAGGAAACCATCTACTAGATTCCAAATGGAAGAGGTTTGTCATTTGGTGTTCTTAGAAAGGCATTGTCCCTGATCTGCAGGCATCTCCACAGCCTTAGATTATCTGGTTCACCTCAGTGGATTAGGCCTTAGACCTGCAAATCTAAAGGTTCACCTAGCAGCAGTTTCTGTTTTCCTTTCAGCAGGGAAGGGCTCTTCCCTGGCCTCTCATCATGTGTTTAAAAAGTTCTTCAAGGGTCTGATTCATACAAACCCTCCATTTAGAGAACCGACCCCTGCTTGGGATCTTGATGTCTGCATTGCACAGCTCATGCAGCCCCCCTTTGAACCATGACTTTGGCTGAGCTGAAATACTTGACCTGGAAAACTGTGTTCCTGGTAGTGATTACTGCGGCCAGATGGATTAGTGAATTACAGGCCTTGTCAGTGGAACCTGACTTCATATCCTTCCATAGGGATAAAGTCCTAAGAACCAATAGAAGGTTCTTACCCAAGGTGGTATCAGATTTTTATCTGAACCAGTCTTTGTCTCTTCCTGTGTTTTTCATTGATGACTCCTTTTCAGGTGAAAGAAGGCTACATATCTTGGATGTTAAAAGAGCTCTTAGCTATTACATAGAGCACACTAAGGCTCACCGGAATGACTGTCTTCAGTTGTTTTTCACCTATGGCGAGGTGGGGAAAGGTAAGCCTGTCACGAAAAGAACTATTGCCAGGTGGATTATTTCTTGTATACAATTCTGCTATGACAAATTGGGGAAAACACCTCCTTCAGGCCTGAGGGCTCACTCGACTAGGGGTGTAGCTGCTGCTCTGGCTGCGGCCAGAGATATACCTTTGTTAGAGATCTGTAAAGCAGCCACCTGGAAAACAGTACATACATTCACCAAGCATTACTCCCTGGACATCCAGGCTAGGAGTGATGCTAGGTTTGGCACAGCAGTATTGCAGAGCCTGTTCCCAAAGTAGGTTCTGCATTCCCTCCTCCATAGGGAACTGCTTGGTAGTCTGCATTAAGTCAGAATACATCAAGACTTCATCTTGTTTGAAGAAAAAATTACTCACCATAGTAATGTTGTTTTTTCTAATGGAGTCTTGCTGTATGCTGACCTCCCCCCCCCCGCTTCCCCTCTCAGAACCTAGTTTTTGGGAAGTGGGCTGGCAGGTACAGTGTTGCACCTCAGGGGTGTACCTTGCAACCCCCATCTTGGGTGGGTTATTGTTAGTTCTGTTTGTGTTATGAATCTGTTTGGTGTTGTCACTACCTTTTTTCCTCTTGGGTTCTCGACTTGAGTCTTCTGGGCCCAAATTGTTGCCTTTTGGCTTATACTAAAGCAAATTCTACACACACTTATATATTATATATTAGACTCCGCTAGTTAGTTGCTCGTAAGAATCTGACGGTTACACTGGGTAGTACCACAGACAGAGGTTTGAAAACCGAGTCTGAGCTCAACGTTCTGTGCTCCTGCATAGAGTTTAACTCCTTACTCTCTGGGGCAGTTCAAGTGCTGGGGCTAACTGCATTAAGTCAGAATACAGCAAGACTCTATTAGAAGAAACATTACTATGGTGAGTAATTTTTTTCTTACTGTAGCTGAATAAACACTGATAGTAAAAAAACAAACAAGAAAAAAACAGGTTACTCACCTGTAACAGTAGTTCTAGGAGTGGTATATGTTGTTCAGCCACACTGTTTGGCATGTCCCTTTCCCCTTTAAATGTTGCTGGAAGGTCTAAAAGCTGGCTCCTCCCACCTGCCCGTGTGGTATATGCCTTGGCTTCTCCCCTTGACGCCAGATCTTGTCCGCTGGAAGCAGAGGGTTGTGCATTGAAGCTGGGGAGGTCAGGTGGGTTTGTGTGGATGAACAGCATATACCACTCCTAGAACTACGGTTACAGGTGAGTAATCTGTTTTTCTAGGATTGTGGATATGTTGTTCTATCCACACTGTTTGGCAGACTCCTAGCAGTTCTCTGGGAGGAGGGAGGCAAACTGCACACCCCCTACTAAGGGAACAGAGATCGGAGAACTGAGGCCCCAAAACCAGCATCCCAGCGTGACTCTAGATCAGTGTGGTACTGGGAAATGAAAGTGTTTGCTGACTTCCAAGTAGCAGCCTTGCAGATATTCTGGATAGGGACATCCCTAGAAGAAGCCATCGATGCAGCAGTATGGCAGGTGGTATGAGCTCTTATCCCTATGGGAGGCTCCTTGCCTGCCAACCGAAAGCAGAGATCAGTGCACAATTGTCTGCTTGGCTGCAGGTCTACCAGGTGCGGCTTCAGCATAGTTGACAAATAGCTGGCAAACCTCTCCCCAAACTTCAGCCATACGCTCCTTGTAATAAGAGAGCGCACGTCTCAGGTTCAAAATATGGAGCCTGTACTCTACCTCCAAGGTGTAATTGGGGTAGTACACTGGCAGAGCCATCAGCTGGTTCAGAGGAAACACCCGACACCACCTTTGGAAGGAGGCGCAGGACAATCTTGTCCCTGTTGAAGCCCAGATAGGGAGACTCGACAGAGAGCGCCTGTAGTTCCCCAGTCCTTCTTGCTGACATGATAGCCACCAAGAAGGCGGTCTTCCATGACAGATATGACATCTCACATCTGTGCATTGGTTTGAATGGCTTGCCCATGAGCTTTGCCGGTACCAGCAGTAGATCCCACGGTGGTGGTGATTCACCCACCGGAGGGAAAACATGGTTGAGGTCTTTAAAGAAACACCAAACCTCCTTCTCCTGTGCCACCGTCTGTTGACTGGCCCATGCCCGGCAAGCAGAGATGGTTGCCAGGTGCACCTTAAAGGGGAAGTAAACAGTGCAGGGCTTACTCAAATTGTGAAAGTGCAAGACATGACCATTCAAACAAGGTACTAGTCTTAGCTGTAGGTTTCAGGAGTCCCGAGGTATGAATATCAAATTATCTGTAAATGAAGACAAAGCAGCCATTTCATGTAATCTTAAAACAGGAAGTGACGTCACTGAGGGGCCAGCTCTATGTTGTTAATTACAACTTGCCCCTCAGTGACATCACTTTCTGTCTCAGTATCCCATGAAATGGCTGCTGCCTTGTTTTGATTTACAGAGTGTTTAGATAGTCATATCTCAGGACTCTTGACACCTACAAACAAGTTCCATACCTCGTTTGAAAAATCTTTTCATGGGCTTTTACAATTTGAGAGAGCCCTGCAATGTTTACTTCCCCTTTAAGGGTCGTAGACCGAAGACCTCCTTTGGAGGGTCAAAGGTAGTCAAGGATGCTAGGCACCGGACAGGACGAAGGGTCCAGGCCCTTGCCCTGACACCAAATGGAGAATCTCTTCCATTTGAAGGCATAGCACCTCCTGGTCGACTCCTCCTTAGATGTCTGAACTATATTGAGTACATTATCGGAGAGACCCAAAGCCTGAAACTCAAGCCACTCAGGAACCAGGCTGTCAGTTCTGTTATAAAGGGGGATAAAACCTTTTATAGGTACATTAGAGAATGAAGAAAGACCAATGGAGGGATACGGAGATTTAATAAAGAGGAAGGAATGTGGACAGACGGTGATAGTGAAAAAGCGGGGATACTGAACGAATATTTCTGCTCATTATTCACAACAGAAGAGGAGGGGGAGGTACCTAAACCAAACAAGAGAAACACTCTGGATAGGGGGGTCGATACCAGTCCATTCACAGAAGAAAGGGTTTTACATATGAACATACGAAAGTGCCAGCAGAAACAGACCACCCGGTCTATCTAAGTCTGCTCAAGTGTGCAGCCAACATTTGCAGCTGGCCCACGCCTCCTCCCCTGTCATCCCACTGCCACTTCTTGAAACTGAAAATGGATAAAGCAATGGGGCCTGATGGGATTCACCCCAGAATTCTCGAAGAACTAAGGGTAGAACTAGTGACAACACTGACTACTCTCTTTAACAAATCATGGGAGGATGGGGTGGTACCTGAGGACTGGAGGAGGGTGGATGTGATTCTGCTTCATAAAAATTGGGAGCAGGGCAGAGGCAGGAAACTACAGACTGGTTAGTTTGACCTCAGTGGTAGCGAGAATGATGGAATCACTTCTGAAGGAAAGAATTGTTGAGTACCTAGAGGCCAGTGGGGCACAGGACCCAAGGCAGCATGGATTCACAATGGGAAGGTCATGTCAGACGAATCTAATAGATTTCTTAGACTGGGTGACCAAAGTAGTAGACCAGGGAAGGGCTGTGGCTATGGCCTACCTAGATTTTAGCAAGGCATTTGACACAGTCCCAAACAAAAGATTAATATACAACTTAGCCAGCCTTGGAGTGGGTCCCTAGGTGGTAGCTTGGATGAAGAATTGGCTGGACAACAGGACGCAAAGGGTAATAGTAAACGGAGTTCACAGTGAAGAATGGAGGATAACTAGCTGGGTACCCCAGGGTTCAGTACTGGGACCAGTGCTCTTTAATGTCTTTATAAGTGACATTGGAGAGTACCTGGAAGGAAAAGTATGTCCCCTTGCAGACAACACAAATATCTGCAACAGGGTTGATACACAAGTTGGGGTGGAAAGGATGAAAAGGGACTTGGCAAGGTTGGAGGAATGGTCAAATGTATGGCAGCTCAGATTCAATGCAAAAACGTCCAAGGTAATGCACCTGGGAAACAAAAACCCAGGGGAAGAGTACACAATGGGGGTGAGATACTAACAACAACAAAAATGGAAACGGACCTGGGAGTGATTATATCAGATGACCTTAAGGTGGACAAGGAGTGTGAGAGGGCAGTAAGGAGGGCTGGGGGGATACTGGGATGCATAGGGAGAGGCATCAACAGTAGAAAACAGGAAGTTGTTATCCCTCTGTACAGACAGTTGGTGAGACCCCATCTGGAGTATTGCATGCAGTTCTGGAGACCCTGTCTCCTCAAAGACATAGACAGAGTGGAGACTGTTCAGAGGAGGGCAACCAAAATGGTGCAGGGTCTGCACATGAAGAGAGAGAGAGAGTAAAGCAGCTTAATATGTATACCCTTGAGGAAAGGAGGGGAGGGGGGACATGTTAGAAACTTTCAAGTACCTCAAGGGAATTAACAAGTCCAAGAAGGTAGTATCTTTCAGAAAGAGATGTACATCCGGCCCATTGGCACAGTGGTGGGCTTTCCGCTTGCGACGCCGGCGACCGGGTTGGGAACAGACCGGGGTCATGGGAAAACCAGCAGAGGGAAAGGATGGAAAGCGTCCTATGGGCAGCTCTCCTTCTCTAGAGCGGCGGTATACTCGGGCGCTGAGACTCCTGGCGGAGGCCGGGAGATCTCGCGCTGCCGATGCTACAGTATCTGGGAGGCTGGGCAGACGCTGGCATCATTGCACGTCCCCGCCTCCGTGGGGAGGAAAAGTAAAAGAAAAATGGAGGCAGGCAGGACCACCGTGAGTATGAAGCCCTCCCCAGAGGACCTCACCTCATCACCGTCGATGCGGGGGCCCCGACCAGACACTAGTTCCGTGGTCACGAAGGTGGCTACGGCCCCGCCCTCTGGGGGGTAAGCCGGAGGTGGCTGAGGGTCCTCGGCAGCTATAGGCGATGGTGGAGGTCTCTGGGGGCTGTGACCAGGGGTGATGAATAACAGGGTCCTGCCAGATAAAGAGGAAAATTAAAAAAAAAAAAAAAAGAAAGAGATGTACAAGAACAAGGGGGCACAATTTGAAGATAGAGGGGGGGACGGCTCAGAGGTAATGTTAGAAAGTATTTTATCATGGAGAGGGTTGTGGATGCATAGAACAACCTTCCTGAGGAGGTTGTGGAGTCAAGAACAGTGGGAGAATTCGAGAATGCATGGGACAGACATGAAGCAATTTTAGTGAGGGGGTAGGAGGAAGTAAGCTGTTGGTTAACTAGAATCTGCAGTTTATCCATCAGGTAGGGAAGTGGGCAGACTAGGTGGGCTAAGCGGTCCTTATCTGCCATCAAAGTCTATGTTTCTATGTCAGGTGCAGGGATTGAAGGTCCGGGTGGAATACCTTCCCCAGACTGACTGAAAGCAGGTCCGGGCATGCTGGAAGATGCCTCAGGAGCCTGAGGCTGAGATCTGGATACCAGAACTGGTGGGGCCAGTCTGGAGTGACCAGGATCACCTGTGATTTGTCCCTCCTGACCTTGAGGAGCACTTTGTGGATCAAGGGAAGTGGAGGGAAGGCATAGAAGAGGCCTGGGGTTCAAGTCCTCGAGAAGCATCCCCCTGCAGCTAGCCCTGCTTAGAGGGCTGGGCATGGAACAGCCTCAGCTTTGCATTCTCCCTGGATGCAAACAGGTCCACCTAAGGGTTGCCACACTGGGAGAACAGGCTATGCACTACCTCTGGATGGAGAGACCACTCGTGGGATGCCTCACCCACATGGCTGAGGGGGCATCCGCCAACTGATTCGAGGCTCCTGCCACATGGATGGCTAGGAGATCTGTCTCCAGTCAGCTCACGAGGGTCCAGATGCAGAGCGCTTCTCTGCACAGAAGCTGGGAGTGCGTGCCACCCTGTTCGTTGAGATAGTACATGGTCGTAGTTTTGTCCTTCTGGACCTGGACCTGGACCTGAACCACTTGACCCCAGTGGAATGGAGCGAAGGCATCCAGTGCCAGCCGAACTGCTTGGAGCTCCAGCATGTTGATATGGCATCAGGATTCCTTGGGGGTCCAGAGCCCGTGGACTCTGTGATTTCCCCATGTGGGCACCCCAGCCCGTGAGAGGGACATCAGTCATGAGGACGACTGTCCACTCGGCGGACAAACTGGATCCCACCCTGCAGATGTTCCAGGATGGTCCACCACTGGAGAGCATCCCACATCTTCCAGATTACAGTGACCAGCTGGTCGAAGTGACCTAGACGCTGAGACCACTGGCTGGCCAGCTCCCATTGAAGGGGGCGCATATGCCACCGGGTCCATCAGAGCACAGAGGTGCAGGCCGCCATGTAACTCAGAAGTCACAGGAAGTCCCCGGCAGGGTACAGTTGCCCAACCAGAAATGATGGAGCAAAGGAGGAGAACACCTTTTGCCATATCAGCCAGTAGCCTGGCCCTGGCTCAGCAAGAGTCGAGCTCTGCCCCGATGAAACAGATCACCTGCGAAGGCACTAGTTCCAACATGGCCTCATTGATCAGGAGGCCAAGGCTGAAGCAAGTGTGGTAGGCCAGATCCCTGGACCTCACTACCTCCAGTCTGGAGGGACCTGCTGTGAGCCAGTCGTCGAGATGGGGTAAACTCTGACCTCTCGATGCCGAAGATGGGCCGTCACCACTGCTGTGCATTTGGTGAAGACTGTGGGGCCGATGACCGTCTGAACGGCATTGCTTGGAACTCGTAGAGGGTTCCCTCCACCCTAAAGTGGAGGAACCTTTGGTGAGACGGATGGATCGGGACGTGAAAGCACGCGTCCTGCAGATCCAGGGAGCAGAACCACATGTTCTGCTCAAGAGGTGGTATGATCTGAGACAGAGTTATCATTCGTAATGTGCGAGACCTGAAAAACTGATTCAGGTCATGCAGATCTAGAATGGGGCGCCAGCACCCCATCCTTTTTGTACCAGGAAGTACCTGGAAGCGAACCCTGGGTTGACAGGGAGATCCGCAACTCTGACCACTACCTCCTTGCAGAGGAGTTGGGCAGTGTCGTCTCTGAGAGTCGACTGAGTGTGGGCGGATACCTTCTCCTTCCATGGGGCGTGGGCTTGGCTTGGTGGGTACCGCTCGAATTCCAGAGGCAGTCGCTGGCCAACCACTTCCAAGACCCACCTGTCCATTGGGACAGTGGACCAGGTGGAAAATAAGTGGCAGAGCGGCCCACCACGGGAGGACCCAGAGTGATCGTGACGGGCATGGGGTTGGCAACCCCTCTCCCGTCACTGTGCAGTTTTGTAGGAGGAGGAGGATCCAGCGGGGGGACCACCAGGGCCCTTCCCTCCGGGCTTATGAGCTGCCAAAGCCCCTGACTTTGGCTGAGGGTACCAAGACTGAGCCTGCTGCTGCTGCTCAGATTGGTACCAGGGCTGCTTGGCCGCAGTTTTCCTTCTGGGCAGAAGTAGTGGAGTCCAAGGTGGTGTTGGACTTCTTGATATGCTGGAGGTGACCTTCAACTCCTGGACCGAACAAGTCGGTACACAGGAAAGGAACGTTCACCAGTTTGTGCTGGATGTCTGCCGTAAAGTCAAGACTCTCAGCCAAGGCCTGCTGTGCATGGCAACTGCGGCTGCCACCGAACAGGCACAAGAATCCCCAAGATCCAGAGTCATTTGGAGTTGTTTAGCAACAGCCCGACCCTGGTCCCGAACTTGCTTGACCGTGGTCTGAAGGTCCGTAGGGAGGTGAGGAAGCACTTCATCCAGCGAACCCAATAGGGCATGGGAGAAGTGTGCCATAATGATGGCTGAACTCATCTGTCGGAGACCAAGCGAGGAGGTAGCATAGACCTTTCTGGCCGAATAGTCCAACTTCCTGGACTCTTTGTCCAGAGGTTTATCAGTGTTCCTTGAGTTGCCCGAGTGCCAGAACATAGACTGGGTCACCAGTCTCTCAGCTGAGGAGTGCTGTGTGAACCCCAAAGGGGAGCCGATGGGAGCCACATACTTGTGGGCCCACCAGGCTGAAGGCGCAGGGTAGGTGGCTGGGTGCTGCCAAAGCTCGGCCAACTATGGTTTCGGTCACTAGAAAATCCTTGGATGGAGAATCCCCTTTTCTGAGAATGTCAGGGGATATTCGGCCCATTTTTCAACAGGCTCCAAGGGCATCCCTGTGGATTCGGAGAAGAGATGGGGGGTATATACCCAAGAAGGACTTGGGACCTTCCTCAGTTGAGAGACTCATTGAATCTTCGTCACATGGATACGAATTCAAGTCTTAATTCTCGGACCCCGAGTCCTGATAGAGCGGCTGACCACCAAAGTCACTTTTGACCCACCGCGGATGGTCAGGGGCGAGGGTGACAGTCTGTGTGGGAGGCCCTGAACGGTCCGAGACACCTTGGCAAGAGCCCCTTAAGGAGACTGTTTAGGTGGCGGCTCCACCAGGATCGGTGGAGAGGCAGGTATCGGCCGTGCCGCAAGGCTCTTCATTGGCACCACAGATGAAGAGATGGTGTTGACCAGCTCTGGAGGAGTTGGCATTGGCCTCGAGGGTGACAGCCATGTGATGGCCAGAGTGGAAGCCGGGGTCGACTTCAGACCAGTCAGCAGTAGCTGTTGCCACATAAGGTCCTCGTAGGATCAACGCAACTTGAGCTGAAGCTTCTCCTCATCCAAGGAGGATGAGGCCGAATAGTGTGGCAGCTTCTTGGAAACACCCGCTTGTGAAACTTCCTTGGCCTGTCGGTCAGGGCTCCAAGACCTCAACCATCGGGGGGGCCAATGGGGATGCTCGGAAGGGGCCAGGGAGAACCACGACTCCTCCAGGTCAGGGACAGAGCCCACAGGTGGAGTCCCAGCGGTCTGGGGTCTCCTTCTCCATAGATCCCAGCAGGACCAGAGTCCTGAACAAAGAATTGTCGGCCTCATTAGTCAACAGCGGGGTCGATCACAGTTTCGACTGGGTCATCGTCCCGCGTCTGAGCCGACCTACCTGACTGGGGTACCATGAAGCCAGTGGCAGATGATGTAATTTCGACCAAAGTCGAAACATGAGACTCCTGGGACTGAGATCTCTCTCTGTTCCAAGAGTGACGTCTACATGATGAATCCTCTCTCGACTCTTTATCCTTTTTTCGGGAGCGGGAGGTGTGTGAACCAGACAGGCCCTCCCCTTTTGTCAGGAGAGGCTAGCACATCTCCTTGAAGGAGCTGGAGAAGGAAAAGCCCAGTCTGAGCGGGACGAAGACCAAGACTGAAGAGGATTGGTCGATGGTGCGAGCCGCCTCTTCCTCGAAGGCCTTCATCTGCTCCAGTTGGTTGGTGGATCCCACGGCCATGGAGACCACATGATGGATGTCTTTGGATTTGACCAGCGGGTGTCGTTTTTCCGGTCATCCAAGCTTTGAACGTGTGAGGCGATCGTCCAAGACTGCAGGATGGAACGCGCAACAAAAGTCGCAGGCCTGGGTGTCATGAGCATGGCCCAGGCAGTAAACGCACATGGCATGAGGGTCAGTATGGGACATCTTCTGCCCGCAGGGACACCGGTGGAACCCAGGCGAGGACTTGTCCTCCATCGTGGTCATTATTGCAAATTTATGCATAGAAACTCTATTTAAATTTTCGGTAGTTTATCTGAAGGATTAAGTGCCAAGGCCTACTCAATGCGGGAACGGTAAGGAGGGAACCTGAATCTTCCAGCGGAAAGGAAGATCTGGTATCAAGAGGCAGAACTGAGGCATATACCACCCGGGTGAGTGGGAGGAGCCAGCTTTTAGACCTTCCAGCAAGATTTAAAGGAGAAAGGGACATGCCAGATAATTTGGATAGAACAACATATCCACAATCCTAGAATTGTGTTATTGTTTTCTTTTTATGGACAGCATTCTATAGTCTCTTTCATGAAACCAGAATTTTGGAGTTTTTACTGTGTCACAGTTTGTGCACAGAATGCTAAGTATTAGTTGTTGACCTATCCAAATAGAGGTTCTGTGCATGAACTGTAACATAGTCAAAACTTCAGATTACTTCTTCCATAAAATAAATTGTACAGAAAGTTGTGGGGAAATAAAAAAACACTGCAAAATGCAGTTGTTACAATTTTTTATTCAGGTACTGTTAAACAGGAATCATTTGGTGTGCATGAATTTCATTTTTGAAACTAAGATCATTACAGATGGCTACTATTTAGAAATAATTTACTGTCCACTTTAAGATAGCAATATGTAGTGACTGTGTAAATGCCATTATGGTGCCGTACCTCTCAGATTTTATAAGTGGGGATTAACAACCAAATGCTGTCCCTGACGAAACTCCTGTTTCTAGGGATGTGGATATAATGTTCTGTCCACACTTTCTGGCAGTGCCTTTCCCTCTAAGACTTGGCCAGATACATCTTTAAGCTGGCTCCTCCCACCCATCTTGGTGGTAACTCCCTCGGCTCTGCCCCCTGATGCCAAATCTTCCCTTCCGATGGAAGAAGCAGTTTACCTCCTTAACACTCTAGTGCTGGGTAGGCCCTTGCGACTTAAATCTTTGGATTTACTTCCTAAAACGTTTAAATTTGATTGTCTTCAGCTCAATCAACAATCGCGACTGCAGTGGACGACAAGACTGCTCCCGGGTTCTGCCCATGCCCTTGCGGGCAGAAGATGTCCCAAACGGATCTGCACTCTATGTGTGTCTACTGCCTGTGGCACAAGCATGATCCCCAGGCCTGTGATTTCTGTCACTCCTTTAATCATAACGTTCTCGAGGGTCGTCTAGCCGGGTTCAAGTTAGGCCAACCGAACGAACGGAACCCACCAGTCAAATCTAAGGATGCCCGTTGGGTTGTCTCCACAGCTGTGGGATCTGCTGAACAGCTTGCAGCATTCGAAGAGGTGGCAGCCCAGGCCGCTTCCCACTCCTCTTCGGCGTCTGCCTTTGTGTCGCTCCAGCTGGGATCAACTTTTACGGTGTCCTTCAAAGAACTGTGCCAGCCCCTGCCGTCCCTCCGTCAGCGACTCTCAGGGCACAAATCTAAGTCGATGAAAGAGTCCATAAAACAGTCTAGTCGACGTTTGTGGGATCTGGAGTGCTCTCAGTCGAGAGCTTCAGATTCCCACGCTTCTCCAGATCCGACTTTGTTCGAATCCTCAGCCGAGGCCACTGGCTACACAGTAACCCCATTGGGCCAGTTAGCTGAGACACTGGTTGATCTTCTGGCCAAGATTTTTCTCGAGCCAGTCAACCAGTTGTCGACTGAAGAGGCTGACACTTCCTTATCCAGGACTCCAGTCCTGACTCAGACCATGGGATGGACTTATCTGTCCGCTGACACGCTACCTCTGGTCTCTGACCAAGACTCGGAGGAGCCTTGGTGTTTGCTGACTCCCTCCGAGCCCTGCCACCGGTTCTACCAGAAGTTGAGGTCTCGGTCTTCTTCCCATGAGTTGAGCGGTTCCTGCTGATGTCTATGCACCTGCTCTCAGTGCCATGGGAAGTGGCGTGGCAGCTACTCTTCATCCTTGTCCTCCTTGGGTGAGGAAAGACTTCTGAGCAAATTGTGTCAGTCCTATAAGGATCTCCTGTGGCAACAACTGCTGTTTACCGGTATGAAGCTGACTCCGGCTCCTACGCCAGCCATCACCTGGCTTTCGCCCGATCAACCGGCACCTTCTCCACCTCAGGAGCTTCCTAAGATGGTCCCAGCTCAGCCAACCCCAGCATCTCCACCGATTCCCGTGGAGCTGCCACCCACCCAGCTGAAGGCCGGCAGTCCGAGGAAGAAGTCTTGGCCAGCCAAGGGGCTTCCTCATTGGCTGTTGATCACTGTCACCCCTGACTGTCCGCGGAGGGTCAGCGGGGACTCAGGCGGTCAACCCCTCTTTGACGACTTCTCGGTGCACCTTATGCTTTCCATCGCAGTGCATCAGGCCCATCATGCTGACTATAATAGGTACCTATGGTTGATGCTGGGCCAAGTACTAGCATTAGTGCCTGATATGGAGGCAGCCATGCAAGCCGTTGCCCTCTCCGCATGTGGTCAGGAACTTGCGAGTCATTAGGCAAAGGCATTGTATGATGCCAGTGAGGTGGCATCCAGGCTAGCAGGGACAGCGATCTGCAATAGGCGGATGGCGTGGCTTCGCCTTTCACGGTTAATACCCCTGTCCTGGTGAAGGATGCAAGCCTCCTCCTTCCGGGGGACCCACCTCTTCTCCCACAGTGGAAACTTCAGGGACAACTTCCTTCTCCCAAGCAAAGGGAGACCCTGTCTCACCCTGGCCAGTCACAAGCCTAGCTTGGGCCATGAAGGTCTCCTCTCCCTGTGTCTCCCCCACAGGGGCTGAGGAAGTATTTCCCTCAGGGGATACTAAGTTCCTTCGGGGCTTGGTTATCACCCACCAGTGATGAATGATGAAGATTGATACAGGGAATATTTAAAAATGATGTATCTATCATAATTTCTTGATCTTCCTATATACCTTCACCATTCATCACTGCTTTCCTGTTGGGCTTCAGGCTCTGGGTGATGCCTCCTCCCCGCTTGCCCTCCACCCCCCCCCCATTGAGGCCAGTTGTGGGCGTGGTCCCACTGGTACTTCCGGGGTCTCTGTTCTTTCCTGAAGCAGCAGAGACCCTCCTGTGGGGGAAGGCAAGTAGGGCTGCTTGCCCTCATCCTGACCTTGGGGCTCCCTTGGGCCCTCTTCTCGGGGCTCTGATGGGGATCCTTCCTCTGGCTGACTTGGGACTCTTCTAGGGTCAGTCTGGCCAATTTAGGGTTTTCTTACCTGGCAGAATCAAGGGGGTTCCAGAGGGCCCCTGGGGACCCCTACCATCCTTTTTCTCGGGGTCATGATCCCTTCCCTTCTGCTCTCTTCTGGTGCAGGGTCTCCTCCTTAATCTAGTAGATCTCTTAACAGAGGAACCTCCTTCAGTGTAGGTCATGCCCTGTGGCTCTTAGCGGAGGGTACATTTCATCCTTTAATCTCTTACGAGAAGAATCTAGTGCGGGGAGACCCTGCCTCAGGTGGTTCTCTCCCCTTCCTTGAATATCAAGGACGGGTAGGGGGGCTGTGCCACACCTTCCCATCTTTTCTCCCAGGGAGAAGGCATCTTCAAGCCTGGCGCCTGAAGGATTCTGTCCTGCTGGACTGGTGCCCAGAGTGGTCTTCCCTATCTGCCTCCTTCAAGGATTGCGTTGCTCTCCTCTTCAAAGAAGAAAAGATCTTCTCTTATGAAGGGTTGACATAGGGCAATACTGCCTTTCTCCTTGGCTCTCTGGAGGGCTTGGACCTCTGTTGGGGTGTGGTGGGGTCTCTCACCCCCTTTCCTCTCTCATCTTTCTTCCTCTCTCTCTCTCTCTCTCTCTCTCTCCTTTCTTGCTGCCCAGAGTTTGGGGCCTGTTCTCCAGATTCCTAGGCTTCCTCCTCTGTCCTCTGCCGGCTTTATTCCTTTTTCTGTTTATAACCTTTTCTTTCGGCTGTGAGTCAGCGTCCGTTACTGGCCAATCCTCGAGCACCACATAGTAAGTCGGTCATAAGGCGCCTGTTCCCGGCACCAACTCCTTCCTTTTAGAAAAAAAAGATGCTCCTGAGGGGTACTGCGCCTTCAGCTTATATCCACCAGTGATGAATGGTGAAAATATACAGGAAAATCAAGAATTATGACAGGTACGTAATTTTCGTTTAATGACCTGTAACAGTAGTTCTAGGAGTGGTATATGATGCTCATCCACACGGATCCACCCAACCTTCCCTGGCTTTGGTGCACACAACTGTTTCCAGCGGGCAAGATCTGGCATCGGGGCGGAGCCAAGGGAGTTACCACTCAGGTGGGTGGGAGGAGCCAGCTTGAAGACATTTCCATGCGAGTCTTAAAAGGAAAGGCACTGCAAGAAAGTGTTGATGAACATCATCTACTACTCCTAGAACTACTGGTACAGGTGAGTAACCTGTTTTTACTGAATGCCGGTGCATTTGGGTCACATCCATACCTCTCAACTGTCCCTGATTTTCAGGGATGTCCCTGATTTTGCCTCAGAAATTTCTTCTGTCCCTCCTAAATTTGGCATTTCTGTCACTGAAAAGTAGGGATTTGAATCACAAAATAATGCCAGTCATTGGTGTTACAGTCTAGTTCTCATTAAGAAAATGCTATTCACACTAAGAAGCATGTTGTACACAGCTTCTGGGACTAATATTACTATTTTTTCAGATGTGTCCCTGATTTTGGTTATTTGTCCCTGATCGTTTTAAGCCTTGTCCCTGATTTTTGATGAGGGAGGTTGAGAGGTATGGTCACATCTCATTTTGCTCTGCCCTTCACACTCTTCTGCTGGATGTGCTTTGAGTTGCTGTCTGTTTTACGGCAATAAAGACAAAGCAACTTTAAGAAAGTGAGTCCTGATTAATGCCGGATTTGTCACTGTGAGTGTGTCTGTCTGCTTGTGGTAGGGCTTTCAAAAAGCCTATGCCTGTCCCCAGCTGATCTCAGAATTGCTGTTTCTGACATCAGTCTGTTGTCATGGTGAACAGTATAATGTTATAAACAAAGGCACAATAAGGTCAGTTTGGGGACATTCAGATTCTTTTTATTATAGAGAGGCTACCAAGGTGTCCTAAAAAACACTTCAAGGAACACTGAAAATAAATAAATAATAAAGTATTCTGTAGTAAATTCTAAACGCTGAAACATCACGTTTATAAAAATACATGCTGAAGTGCATTCTCCATTTTTCATGAATTTTATACTTTTTGATTTGGCCTATGTGGGAAGAAAAATAATAAATTAGCTTTGCTAAGCAGAACTGTAAAAAATGTGTATTCAAAATAAATAGACCGCAACCTGAAAGATCAGCAAAGGGTAGATTTTTTTTGTTATATGTGAGAAAAGTAAAGATTTTCTGTGTAATCATTTTTCCAGGATGCTAGACCTGTTGTGGAAGAACCTTCCTCTATTACGTGCGTTGGGAAGAATCTGCCTATGACTCTGAGTTTGGAGCAGGGTAACGACAAATCTACAGTGATAAATCCCTTTAGCTCCCCAGAAGAAAAGTGTTTTGATAACATATCTAGTGCTTCAGAGGCATCGGAAACTACTGGCAGCAGTAAGCATAAAATCCAATTTTGTGTGGTGCACTATCTAGGTTAGTCCTTAAGGGATTTGAGTTCTGTGTAGGTTTATTGCCCAGCAGAAGAAGAAGAAAATAGGATTGGGTGACCAAGTTACTGTAAAGCAACTAAAATGGGTCATAAGCAGATTGGCTTTAGAGTCTGTAGATCTGTAAGCCAGCTGTTCGGGACTCCAGTACAGTATAAGGTGATTTGGATAGAAAATCTTACCTTACTTCTGAGTTCTGTATCTTTTGACTGCATTCTTAATGTTTTTTTCAGAAACCATGCCTCTCCTCAGTCTTAACTCTCACAATCTGTTTTATTCATAATTTTGTTCTGAGTCTCCTTGCTGTTGCAGAACTGCCATAATTTCCCACCTTGTTAAAACAGAGCCTCTGGTCCCGGTACTGTTAGTGTCCGCCTTTGTGGGGGATGGGGCATGTGGTGGCTGTCATACTTTACCAATGACACTTTGCATTAGGGCGGTATGTGTAATGTTATGCTTCTACAGAAGGAGCTTTGTTAAGAGTTCCCAAGAAAAAGGGGGTAACAGCAACAGCCAGAGAGCTGAAAGGGCATAGTTTATCCTGTGCGTTTGTTGCTTAGCCCACACCCTTATCTTTTAATATTTGTTTGGGTGGGGATGCATGGCTGCTTCTTAAACACTGTTACTTCTTCACAGCTAACTTGCTTGTGAGTCCCAAAAACTAGCTCCTTTTTTTTTTTTGTTTGTTTGTTTTGTTGCTCCTTCGTTCCCCCATTTATACCCCCGTTTCTCACCTTCATGACTGGGAACTGCCCGACTGCACCCTTCCGCTGGTCTGGAGTGCGGGTAAGTGGCTGCCTTCACTGCTGACGGCAGTACTGTTCCTTAGTTGGCCAGCAGGGTGCGTGTGAATGCTAAACAGCATGCACCCTTCTTCCCTGGGAGCAGAGTGCCTCACCAGTGTGTTGTGCTCAGCCCCCATGTGGGCCTCAGTGTAGGATTCCGGGGCTTGAACACAAACCTCGATCTCCTAGGCTTGACATCAGTGCCAGACCAGTGGTATAGCTGACATTCATATTTCTTTCCTTCTTTTTTTTTTTTAAATGCTTCTTCCTCTGCAGTTGCTCCCATCTGCACTGTCCTGTCCTCCCAGTCCCCTCCACATCTTCTCTCTGCCATAATCCTAGTCTTCCACCACCTCAGACTTCCCACTCTGAGGTGGGGTGGGGGAGTTGGCCAGGCTTCTCTCAAACAACTCTGTTGCTGTAGGTGGGTGGACGGTCCAAACCCGAGAGGGCCAGCTTTGCCTGACCCTGCATGCTGCGGATGTTTTTTTCTTAGTCTGTGGTCTCTCCCTACAGAGACATCAGGCCGGGCTCAGTGATGGCATATGCATGCAGGGTGTGGTTCTATCCTGTTGAGCCAAGAGATGTCTTCTCCTACTGTCTCTCACACCCTGCCTATGCCTTCACCTGGTAGCAGCAAGATGGCGATCCCATGGTGGGAGAGGCAACCCTTCATCCCCCAAGGAGGCAAGCATCCTTTGGGATTCTCAGCCTCCTTCCCCAGTAGCCCTCCAGCTACTCGGGTTCGTAGTGAGCAGTAGCGCTACTGTTGCACTGATGAGCCGGCTGATCTCCATATTTCTGTGCCAATATTATGCTGCTGCAGTTTTCTCGGTTACGTATGGCAGGCATAGTTACTGCATCAGATACTAAATCATGGTTGGCTGCACATATAATTGGGACTTAGTTTTATTTTACTGTGCTAGAACAAAACAGTTTGAAAAATATAAACATTGCCAAATCTGGTGACGCTACCATGTAGGAAACCCAAATTTTGTGGCTTGAACCCCACTCCCACCACAGGACCAGCGGAGTCTGTGATGTGATATATTAGTAGTGAGCTTCAACTCCACGGGAGGGCTAAGGCAACACCCACTGCTTCAGTGCCACCTATGGTGGTTGATGGATTGACACTACTTTGTGGGTGATCACACAGTGTCAAACAAGAGCCACCCATTGGGGTGTGGTTCTGTGAACACTGCCTACCAGGAAAGGAGGGTGGGTCACTGGAATTAAAAAAACAAAAACACACTGGGTAATGGCTGTCTCTCCCCCCCCCCCTTCCAAATCGTCTTGCATCTGGCACTTCTCAGCTCCCTCACAGACATGGCCAGCTTACTAACCTGACATTATATACTGCATCTGCCCTGTACCCCTTTCTCTCCCCCATGTGGATAGAACAGTTTCCCAGGGCAGGTAGCATTCCGGTGGGTGTCTTGAGATTTTCTGAGTGAGGATTTTGGCATATCCTCAATGGGTAAACAAGGCACAGATAGGCTGGAAAAAAGTGAGGGGGCAAGGGAGGAAACCTTCCCAAAATTAGACATTTCTAAAATACTGTTGAAAATCTTTTGCATTAGGCTTTGTGTTTCTTTTGCAGGTTCTATGTATTCCAGCCTAGCTGCAGCTGATGGTTGCTTTTCTAGGCAGCACAACAATTTGGAGAACAATAACCAGTGTTTCTTAGCGGCCAATGGAAATATTTTGCCATTACTTAATCCCCAGAAGCCAGGAGCAATTGACAACCAACCACTAATTACACAAGAGGCCGTGAAGGTAAATCTTGGTATTCTCTGGAGAAAAGAAGGAAAGAAACGGAATGAATGAGTGAGAGGGAGAGAGGAGAGGGAGGGAGAGAGAGAGTGTGTATATGAGTTTGTGAGTACGTGAAGGTGTGTTTGGGTATGTGAAAGAGAGAGAGTGTGTGTGTGTGTGTGTGTGTGTGTGTGTGTTGTGTCTGTGTGTGCGCGCGCGCAAGTAACTTGCTCAGTCACACAGTAAGTGGTAGCATTAACCGTAGTGAACAAGTCATAGCTTTATGATCTATTCACTAAGCTACACTGCCTCTACTAGAAATTGCTATAATATTTGAATTGAACTTTTTCTATTCCAGCTAAGTTTGAAACAATAATTGTTTCTAGGACGTGGATATGTTGTTCAATCCACACTTATAGGCAGGTTCCTTGCCGCTTTAAATGTTGCTGGAAAGTCTTCAGGCTGGCTCCTCCCACCCACCCGGGTGGTAAAACTCTCGGCTCCACCCCATGACTCCAGATCTTCCTTACCGCTTGGAAGCTCAGGTTCCCTCCTTTGCGCTCTGCGTTTTAGGCCTGGATCCAAACTTTCCGTTTAATCCGAAACTCATTTTAAGATTTACAAGACTTCGGTCTGTATCTTCCCTCACGGCTACGATGGACAAATCGACTCCTGGATGTCGTAGGTGCCCCTGTGGGCAGAAGATGTCCAAGACCAATCCACATGCCACGTGCGTTTGTTGCCTTGGGCTCGGCCATGACCCACAGGCTTGTGAGTTGTGCAAATCCTTTTCGGCTTCGGTCTTGGAGGACCGCACTGCCCGGTTACTGTTGGGGCGACCTGAAAAACTTTATCCTCCGGTTAAGTCTAAGGAGGCCCATTGGGCGGTGTCCACAGCTGCGGGCTCAGCAGAACAGCTGGAGCAGATGATCGCCTTCGAGGAGGAGGTGACCCAGGCCATATCATCATCATCCTCGTTCCCGGCATTTATCCCACACTCCTTGGAATCCTCCTACACAGCTTCTTTCAAGGAGCTTTGCCAATCCCCCTCCACCAAGAGAGAAGGCCCTTCGGGGCATTCCTCTCAGTCCAAAAAGAAGGACCCCAAGGGTAAGTCCCACCGTCAACGTTCGCGGGAGCGGGAGAGGTCCCCTTCCCCAGATAGTCAATACTCAACTCCGGTCGAGGTTGCAGCTAAGGCCGCTGGCTTCATGGTATCCTCGTCAGGTCAGCTGGCCGAGGCACCCGTTGACGCAGTCGAGATGTTTCTCGGCCCGTCGTATGGGCTGTCAACAGGAGAAACTGACAACCCTTCTTCACCAGTTCCCCCGGTGGAAACCGAGGACTTTCCTGTGCCTCCTGTGCCGGAGTTCCCGGTTAAGGTCCCTGAACCGAGGGAGGAGCGGGTTTCCCCCGCCCCCTCTCAGACCCACCCTTGGAAACACCGAAGGTCTCAGTCTCGGGCTTCTTCTCAGTCCAGCTGATCCCGCTGACATCGGCGGTCTCAGTCTCGGCACCGTGGAAAGCAGCGGCGCCGCTCATCCTCGTCTTTGTCCTCTTAGGAGGATAGGCTCCAGTGCAAATTGCGTCGGCGCTGTGAGGAGCTAATGTGGCAGCAGCTCCTTTTGACTGGGAGTAGGCCAACTTCGTCTTCTTCCCCGGCAATTAAGTGGCTGTCACCGGAGTGGCTGAAACAACTCCTCGTAGTGGTCGAGGAGCCAAAGCCGGCACCGTTGTTCAGCCAAAACCGGCTGCGCCACCCATTGTGGTGGAACCCCTGCCTCCACAGCCTAAATTTGGGGCCCTGACTAAGGATTCTTGGTCGAGTCAGGGCTTGCCCCATCGGTTATCGGTCATCCTCACTCCCGATCAACCTCGGCAGGTGGAGGGTGGCTCAGGCGCTCAGCAGCTGTTCGCAGACTCCTCGGAGTCTGATGATGACTCCTCCTTGTTCTCCAGGCCGCTTGACTTGGAGTCCACTGGGGTTCAGTCAGTGGACGAGAGCCCATCCTCGTTTCTGGGACTGCTTCGGCTCACCTCAGAGTCCACTGGGATGATGCTTGAACCCGTTTCAAAACGGGCCAAGTATCCCCTCACGGAGATACTGGACAGAGGGGATTCCCCAACGGAGGCCTTCCCGGTGACCGAAGCCATCGTTGGCCCGGCCCTGGAGCTATGGCAGCGGCCAGCTTCTTGTCCAGCACCTTCGGCCAGGATGGCTTGGAAGTATGCTGTCCCCACCGGTTCACTCTCCGGTTTCTTGGAGCACCCCTCTGCAGAGTGGCTCATGACCGATAGCGTTTTCCGGTGTTCTGGGAACACTCGGGACGTGGACAAGCCTCCCGACAAGGAGTCCAAGAAGTTAGACTACTCCAGGTGGAAAGTTTACGCTGCTTCCTCCCTAGGCCTTCATCAGGCCAGCTGTGCCATCCTGATGGCACACTTTTTACACGTCCTTTTGGGCTCCCTGGATGAGGTGATTCCTCATCTCCTGGCTGACCTCCAAACTACGGTCAAGCAGGTGCGGGATCAGGGAAGGGCGGTGGCCAAACAGCAGCTCCAGACATCCGTGGACATTGCTGATTTGTGTGCCTGGTCAGCGGCCGCAGTGGCCATGCGCTGCAGAGCTTGGCTGCGGATCTCCACTTTCATGGCAGATACCCAGCACAAGCTGGCAGATGTTCCCTTCCTGGGTACCGACTTGTTCAGTCCCGGGGTTGAGAGGCATCTTCAGCGGATCGAGAAGTCAAGTGCCACCTTGGACTCGGTCACGTCTGCCCAGAAGGATAAAGGCCGCCAGCAGCAGCGTAAGCCCTTTCGTCCTTTAGCCCCTGCGGCACTTCCGGCCCAGCAACACCAGCATCAGGGCCAGTAGGCTCACACTTGGCACCCCAAAGCCAAGCCTGCCACTTCCTCCAACAGGAAGCCAGGAGGGAAAGGTCCAGGAGGCTCCTCAGTCGGTCCTTCCTCCAAGCCTGCCCAGTGACGGGTTGAGGGGTGTCGCCCCCAACTTCATCACTCCTCCCCGGGATCCCCCCGTGGGGGGATGGCTCCGCCACTTCATTTCTGCCTGGTCCAATATCACCATGGACTGCTGGGTGTTGGAAGTGGTAGGAAAGGGTCTGCCGCTGGAATTCGAGCAGTCCCCACCCTATCGAGCCTTCGCCCCACGGGGGGCTATGTGGTCTGCAGCCTCTCTTGTCAGCCCGTCGAGCCGACATTGCCCTGCTCCTCCAGAAGGAAGTGATCAGGCAGATGGCGAATCCTGCATCAGACCCACGGTTTGTGTCCAGATACTTCCTGGTCCCAAAGCGGACGGGGGGCTGGCGCCCATTCTAGATCTACATGACCTGAACAAGTTCCCAAGGTCTCGAAACTTCAGGATGGTCACTCTGGCTCAGATCATCCCATCCTTGGAAAGAGGCATGTGGTTCTGTTCTCTGGACCTTCAGGACGTGTTCCTTCATGTCCCAATCCGTCCATCCCACCAGTGATTCCTCCACTTCAGAGAGGAGGGATCCCTTTACAAGTTCCTGGCCATGCCCTTCAGCCTCTCTCCAGCTCCCAGGGTCATCACCAAATGCATGGCAGCGGTGACAGCATTCCTGCAGTGTCGAAGGGTCCGGGTGTACCTTTACCTGGATGACTGGCTGATTGAAGCCTCCTCCAAGTCGGAGGTGGAGCTGTCCAGGGATCTGGCCCTCCAGGTCTGCTCTCAGATTGGCCTCCTCATCAGCAAGGTCAAATCGGAACTCATGCCAACGCAGGTGATTCAATTCATCGGGTCAGAGCTCACCTCTCTTCGAGCCAGAGCACGGCTCCCGGCGGACAGGGCCGAGGTTCTTCCCTCCGTTGCCCAGTCATTTCTGGTTGGGCAAATGCGCCCTGTCCGGGACTTCCTGCGCCTCCTACACCTCATGGCAGCCTGCACCAGCGTGGTCCATTGGGCCCGCTGGCACATGCATCCCCTACAATGGGGGCTGGCCTGACAATGGTCACAGCGCTCTGGTTCTCTGGACCAGCCAGTGATAGTGATCCAGGAGATGGGGAATGCTCTCCAGTGGTGGATCATTCCATCTCATCTGCAGGAGGATATCCTGTTTGTCCGCCCAGAGCTGATGGTCACTCTAATGACCGACGCCTCTCTGATGGGTTGGGGTGCCCTTCAGGGGGAGCTCAGAGTGCATGGCCTCTGGTCCCCTCAGGAGTCTTGATGCCACATCAACCTGCTGGAGCTTCAAGTGGTCTGACTAGCCCTCACCACCTTTGCTCCGTTTGTACGGGGTCAAGTGGTCCAGGTCCAGACGGACAATACCATGACCATGTACTACCTAAACTGCCAGGGCGGGACGCGCTCCTTGCCTCTGTACAAGGAAGCTCTCCGCACTTGGTCTCTCATGAGCAGACTGGAGGCGGATCTCCTAGCCATCCATGTGGCAAGAGCCTCCAACACTCTGGCCGATGCCCTAAGCCGGATAGGTGCTGCATCTCACAAGTGGTCTCTCCTGCCGGAGGTAGTACACAATCTGTTCTCCCACTGGGGCATACCTCAGGTGGACCTGTTTGCCTCCAGGGAGAATGCGAAGCTGAGGCTGTTTCATGCCCGCCCCCCTCAGCAGGGCTCGCTGCAGGGGGATGCCTTCTTGAGGCCGTGGACCCCGGGCCCCTTCTACGCTTTTCCCCCTTTTCCCTTGATCCACAAGGTGCTTCTTGAGGCGAGGAGGGACAAGGTGCAGGTGATTCTGGTAGCTCCAGACTGGCCCCGTCAGTTCTGGTATCCAGATCTCCTCAGCTTCAGCTCCAGGCTCCCGAGACAGCTTCCAGCCCACCCGGACCTGATCTCAGTCAACCAGGGGAAGGTATTCCACCCGGACCTTCAGTCCCTGCACCTGACAGCCTGGTTCCTGAGTGGCTAGAGTTCCAGGCCTTGGGTCTTTCTGACGAGGTCCTCAACGTTGTTGAGGCTTCCTGTAAGGAGTTGACCATGAAATGCTATGCCTTTAAATGGAAGAGATTCTCCATTTGGTGTCAGGGCAAGGGGCTGGACCCTTCCTCCTGTTCCTTGGCAAGCATTCTGGACCACCTGTGGTCCCTTTCTCAGCTAGGGCTTCGGTCAACGACCATTATGGTGCACCTGGCAGCCATCTCTGCTTACCGGGCGCGGGCCAGGAAGCAGTCAGTGGTGCAGGAGAAGGTGGTCGGGCTCTTTTTCAAAGGCCTTAATCACATATTCCCTCCGGTGCGAGAACCTCCACCTCCGTGGGATCTGCTGCTGGTATTGGCTAAGCTCATGGGCAAACCATTCGAACCGATGCACAGGTGTGACATCTCTCACCTGTCGTGGAAGACCGCCTTCTTGGTGGCTATCACGTCAGCCAGAAGGATGAGAGAGCTCCAGGTGCTTTCCATCGAATCTCCTTATCTGGTCTTCCACAGGGACAAGATTGTCCTGCCCTCACCCAAATTCCTTCCGAAGGTGATGTTGGAGTTTCACCTTAACCAGGTGTTGACTCTGCCGGTGTTCTACCCAGTCACACCTCAGAGGCCGAATATAGGCTCCATACTTTGGACCCTAGAAGAGCGCTCTCTTATTATAAGGAGCGGACGGCTGAAGTTCGGGGAGAGGTTCGCCAGCTGTTTGTCACCTACACTGAAGCCGCACCTGGCAGACCTGCAGCCAAGTGGACAGTAGGCAGGTGGGTCACCTCCTGCATAAATCTCTGCTATAGGTTGGCGGGCATGGAGCCTCCCAAAGGGATAAGAGCTCATTCTACCCGCCATACCACTGCTTTGGTGGCTGCTTCCAGGTTCGTCGCTGTCCAGGAAATCTGCAGGGCTGCTACCTGGAAGTCAGCGCACACCTTCATTATCCACTGCCACATCGACCTTGAGTCACGCCGGGATGCTGGTTTTGGGATCTCGATTCTCCAGTCCTTATTCCCTAAGTAGGGGGCGCGCACCTTGCCTCCTCCTCCCGGAGAACTGCTAGGAGTCTGCCAATAAGTGTGTATTGAACAACATATCCACATCCCTAGAAATATAGGTTACTCACCTGTAACAGGAGTTCTAGGAGTGGTATATGTTGTTCATCCACACAACCCACCCGACCTCCCCAGCTTCAGCGCGCAAGCTGGCTTCCAGCGGGCTTGATCTGACGTCATGGGACGGAGCAGAGTGTTTTACCACCCGGGTGGGTGGGAGAAGCCAGCTTGAAGACCTTGAGGCAATATTTAAAGTGGCAAGGAACCTGCCTATAAGTGTGGATGAACAACATATACCACTCCTAGAACTCCTGTTACAGGTGAGTAACCTGTATTTTCATAACATATAGTCCTCTAGATACAGTATCATGTGTAAATGCAATATCATATCATCGCTCAGCTGTCAGTTGCATGAACATTTCAATAAATTTGGCTCATCCAGGAATTTGTTTTTGTCAAGTCCATGATATTAGATGTCATTGTGCAGCACGCTTTAGTTTTCACACACAGTTAAGTTTCCAACTGTGATTTCAGAGATCTTTCCAAAACATTCAGATGTTTACTTCCTTTACAAAAAGTCACAAAATGAAATTAAAGGTAACAGTCCTTATACTTAAAAGTGTGTGCCTGGCTAGCCCATTGGCACAGCAGTAGTGCTGCTGCTCGTGTTGCCCAAGTGCCCCAGTGGATGCGGTCTTTCTCTGGGGAGGGCAGCGGGGCTCTGCTGCCCGCTACAACATAACCTACACTACCTGAGTGGCCATCGGTGGTGGTGCAGCTGGAGAGTCAAAGTAGAAGGGGGAGATGCAGCCTAACTTCAGTGCATGGCTACACACTTCCGTGTGCATGCATGCCATGGAGCCCCAGCTGGTTGCAGAGTAATAGATTCAGTTTCCTCTTAGTCCAACCATGGAAGATGGTAGGGAGCCTGAAAAGGCAAGTTGCTCTGGCAACAGCCTGTGTTGGAGCACTACCTCCCTCTGGGTGGGTGCTCTGGCAATGGGCAGTCCAGTGCCCATGAGGATGGACAGTCCTCCAGAGTTGGTGGGGGGAAAAAAGAGTCCAGATCCTGCACATGCTCAGCGTTGGGGTCTTTACACCATTCATCCTTGACCTCGTCTCACAAAAATTATAAGAGGAAGAAACAGCACTAGCTGAGGTCATCCACTGGTCATTCTGCTGTGAGACACTTGACTTCTGTGAACCTGAGCACCCCACTATCGTCACTGACACTGGGGGTTGCCTGGACCTGTGAAGTTGTAGTCTCCATCCTGGAGCCCCACTCTGTCCACTAGAGGGGACTTCGGTGGGCAGTTTAACCATTGGGCATCGCTCATGGAGTGGTGGGAGCAGGGTATAAGTGGAGCAGTGGCATTGTTGGTGTCGGCTCCTGACCTTTCACGATCAGTTCATCCAGCCCTGCCTTCGGTGCCGCTTGACTTAGGTGTGCATCTGACTCTCACTTCAGCCTCTGGGCCGGGGCTACTCTTGGTGCCACTGATGCCTGCTCCACCTGTGGTGTTGTCTTTGACCCTTCCTGGGAAGGGGGGCAGCCATGGTACTGCTACTGGCTCCTCATGACTGGCATGATTGTCGACTCCATTGGTGGTGCCGTCTAACCCCAGAAATACTCAGGTGTTCATAACTTTCTGCAGTAAACCCTTTAGCTAGAACTGCCCACGGAGAATAGAACACATGCAAATGACTGAATTCTTTGCATGTGACAGCTTTTCAAATGCTGCCCCATATTAACTGCCAATGTTCTGAAACTCCTCAGATTTCACTCTCCGCCTGAAGAGTCTGGTCGCTCAGAGTATCGCTCTTCTATTTGTTCATGTGACGTGAAGAAACTTATAAAATATATATAAGTATCCTTTATTTCATGTGCTGCCTTATACTTATTGGTTTTTTTTGGGTTTTTTTTTTGTTTTGTAGTCAGACTTAATTTTTAGTGTTGTTTGGTTATTTTTATCGGTTCTTCCCGGTTCAGTATAACCGGTTGGAAACAGAGTTTGTTTGCTTTATTTCAAGGTTTTCTGACTAAAAAAAACTCATTAGTTATTTAGATTTCATTTAAATATTTGTTTTTTGTAACTGCTTTTCTCGGTTACTGAACCGCTAATCCCGGTTCGTTTTCTTTATTGGTTCAGTTCCCATCAGTTCCTTATCGGTTCCGGAACCGACAACCACCACTAAACTTCTATAGAAATTTAAAAAATTGTTTAGCAGTTTATTTTTTTTATTGGTCCCCGATGAAAAATGTCAGAGAAACCAAAAAAGAAAACCAGTGAACCCGGTTTTAAAAATTGCTCCAGTTGTGGGGAAGTGTTTGCTAAGGCAGACAAACATAATCTGTGTGTGGCCTGCCTTGACTATGAGCATCTCAAGGAGGATTGTGACATCTGTAAAACCTTCCCGGAGAAAACTGGAGAAACGCCTTGAACGGCTGAAGAAAAAACTTCCTCCACCAAGGGGTCCCTCTGGCTCTGACCAGCCGATACCCCCTTCTAATGTGGCTGAAACCACTTCAGTTGTTGCCTCTACCCCTGAGACAGGTGACAAAGGCACTAAGAGGATTGTTGAACCATCTGACTACTCGTTTCCCTCAAAAAAGACTAAAAAACTGAAATACACAGAACCCCCAACTAGTAAAAAGGGAACTTCTGTGCCTGCTCTGACATTGCCTTCTCCCCAAGAAATTGCTGAGGCATTCAAGGTGATACAGGCCTTACAAAGCCTTGTGCCCACTGACCAGCAGCCACCTCTCCAGGCTCCTGTGGGACAGACTGGCAGCACAGGGAGATCTTCCCTCATGGAGGAGGAGGAAGGGGAACCTATCGAACCTGAGGTATCCCCTGAGTAGGAATTTGGCTCTCCTCCTAGAAACTCTGAGGATCATTCCTCACATTTTACCTTTGTCAGGAAGATGGCTGATGCCCTGGACATCACCACAAAGGAGGAGATAGAAGATGAAGAAGAGGTGGAATACCTCGAAATGATGGGTTTAACCCCCACAAGAGCACTTCTGCCTGTCAACAAATTATTTAAAAATGATGCTCTGAAACTCTTGCAGACCCCTAACTCTGTCCCCTCCTCTTGACAAGAGGACGGATAGAAAGTACCAAATGGAAAAGGAAGGAGCAGAGTTCCTGTTTACCCACCCTGACCATTGGGGGTGGTATATGCGGCTGCCTGCGATAAGGCTAGGGTCCCTGTGGCTTCACACCCACCAGATAAGGACTCTAGAAAGATTGACAGCATGGCAAAGAAGGGGTATTTCTAACTCCAGTAATACTCAGGTATTCATAACTTTCTGCAGTAAGCCTGAAGGGTTGGACTGCCCGGAGAGAATGGAACGTATGCAAATGACGGAATCATCAGCACGTGATAACTTTTCAAATGCTGCCCTATACTAACTGCCAATGTTCTAAACCTCCTCAGATTTTACTCTCCGCCTGAACAGTCTGGTTGCTCGGAGTGTCACTCTTCATCATCTGTCAGAAGTGAAGAAATTTATAAAAACATACAAGTATTCCTTTATTTTTTCAGTTGCTGCCTTATACTGGTTATTTTATTTAGCTAAACTTGTTTTTATAGTAATTTTGTTATTTTTGCCAGTTCCTCTCGGTTAGGGATAACTGGGAGGGAACTGAGCTAGTTTTTGTAGTCTAGGGGTTTTGTAGCGTAAAACCCTGCTTCTTTTTGTTTTAAAATTATTGTTTAAAAATGTTTTTTTGTAACCAAAGTTATTGGTTACTGAACCGCTAGTACCGGTTCCAGAAATATTATTGGTTCGGTTCCTCCGGTTCCCTTTCGGTTCCGGAACCGAACATAACTGCATATTGTTGTTTCAATTTTTTTGCCTTTTGCGGTTCTCTTTATGTCGGTTTAAATGGCAGAAAAACCGAAGAAAAAGACCGGCGAGCCCGGTTTTAAGAATTGTACACAATGTGGGGGCGTTTTTGCAAAGGCAGATAAGCTCACTATGTGTGTCGCTTGTCTGGGTTATGAGCATCTTAAAGAGGATTGTCAAATCTGCCTGACTTTCCCTGAAAAAACAATTGAAAAATGCCTGGAACGGCTAAAGAAAAAGCTCCCCAGGGGTCCCTCTGGCTCTGACTAGCCGATACCCTCTGTTACTGTGGCTGAACCCACACTTGTTGTTACTTCTACCTCGATACGGGTGATAACATTACTAAGAGGTATGCTGAACCGGCTAGCTCCCCGGTTCCCTCTAAAAAGGCATGCAAGCTTAAGCATACTGAACCCCAAAATGTTATCCAGGGGACTTCTGTATCTGCTAGTGTCATGCCAATTCCTCTGGAAATTGCACAGGCTTTTGAAGTTATTCAGGCTTTGCAGGGCTTGGTGCCCCCTACACAGCAGCCACCTGTCACGGCAGGTCAGCCTGGCATTTATCCTCCTATTTAAGAGGAGGAATGCAGTGATTATGAGGAGGATGAAGGGGAACCCATCTTGCCCGAGGTCTCCCCTGAGCAGGACTTTGGATCCCCCCAGGACATCTGAAGATTTTTCATCTCACTTTACCTTTGTGAGAAAGATGCCAGATGCCCTTGACATCTCCACAAGGGAAGAAGTGGAGGATGAGGAGGAAATAGAATATCTGGAGATGATGGGTTTAACTCCCACCAAAGCACTCCTCCTCCCGGTCAATAAATGTTTTAAGAAAGATGCTCTAAAGTTGTTGCAGACCCCAAATTTTGTCCCCCCTCTGGATAAAAGGCTGGACAAGAAATATCAGTTGGAGAGGGAAGGGGCAGAGTTCCATTTTTCCCATCCAGATCACCAAGGGGTCATCCAGCAGACAGCCTGCGATAAGACTAAAGTCCCTCTGGCATCCCACCCACCAGATAAGGACTCTAGGAAAATAGATAAACATTTGTAGTCTCCTACCAAAACTGGCCTCCCTACAAACCTTTGTCAGTCAGCATAACCCCGATATCCTAGCCATTGTTGAAACTTGGCTGACACCCAGCACCCCTGACCATGCTATATCTCTTCAAGGCTACAAGATTCTCAGGCTGGATAGGACGTCAAAAAGGGGTGGTGGCTGTGCCATTTACATAAAGGAATATCTCAACTGCCTCTCTATTACGTATACCACCACTAACTCTGCTGTACAACTCCTCCCTATCAAACTTCTCCTTGGTGCCCAAAACAAAGTCCTCACGGTTGCTGCTATCTATATCCCACCTAAAGATCCTGGGGCCGGCCTCCATTCTGTACTAGATTTCATCAGATCTCAACCTCCTGATGCCGAGCTCCTCCTCCTTGGTGACTTCAATATCAACTGGCTTGCAACAGACGCAGGGTCGACTAAGGATGCTATCTTTGCTGCAGACTTAACACAGCTGGTCAATTCACCCACTAGGAAAAACTATAAATCTGGTAATAGTACCCTAATAGATTGGATCCTCTCCAACCACCCAGACCGGATAAATAATGTTGCTGTTCTCCCGGACTCTCTTAGCGACCACTCTCCTATAATATGTACCTGGTCAAACAAGTTCAGATAACCAGCCCCTAGAACCATCACTAGCAGAGTACTACCTTTTGGAAACCTTACTCCACTCAAGGAAAATCTTAAACAGAAAGACTGGTCTCCCATTTACAATACACAAGACGTCGATGAAGCCCTTAACCACTTTATCTACACCTCAGTGCTGCCTGTGACTCATATGCACCTGTAAAAGCGCAAAGTGAAAGCACTCTCAACTCCTTGGCTCACTGCTAGCTAATGGCACTACACAAAGGAAGGGACCACCTCTGGGCTATTGCAAGAGACTCTGGCTCTCCGTCTGACATCCTAAAATATAAACAGGCCCTAAACTACTGTACCAAAGAGACTACGAGTGAAGAGCAACTACTCAAAACTGCCCTCTCCAACACCTGGGGTGAAGGGAAATCTTTCTGGGACAATCTAAGAAATATCACGGTAAGCAGTCCAAATCTTCTCCTACTATACTGAATGTGGCAGGCTCTACCACCCTCGACCCCTTGGTCATAGCAACACCTTAAATGAGACCTTCACCGACCTCAGCGTGTCCTTGCATCTGACTTCTTCGCTTCTGCTGACCCCCATCTCTATATCCCTCTGCCTCTCCAAACATTCCACCTTCCATCTTAAAATAGTTAAAGCACACACGGTTTATAAACACGTAAAGAAGGCTATATCTAAATCAAGGGCAAGCAGTGACTCTCTTGACCTTAAAATACTATCCTTACCCTTGATGAAGTTCTACCCCTCACCAGAATCTTCAATCTTCCTCTGTTCTAGCAAATTCCTAGTATATGGAAGGCTGCTATAGTTACCCCTGTGCACAAAAGTGATAAGTCTCTGCCTGGTAACTATAGACCAATTTCAATACTTCCTCCCTTATCAGAGACTCTTGAACGTATGGTAGCTGACCAGCTTACAGACTACCTGCAGAAATATAACATTCTTTGTGACCAGCAACATGGTTTCAGACAAAGGCATAGCACCACCACAGCCCTGCTCGAATTCTCAGGAGTAATCCACAAGGCCTTAGACAAAGGACTCCTCACCAGAGCTGTGTTTATTGATCTAACGAAGGCATTTGACACTGTTCACCATGGCCTACTCCACGTCAGCTACAGACTCTTGGGCTCTCTTGGGCTCTGGTGCCTGGATAAAAGCTACCTTGCCCAACGCACTCCAGGTTGTAAAAATAGCTGGAGTTCTCTCAGACCCTAAGCCTGTCCTCTCAGGAGTTCCTAGAGGATCCATCCTAGGCCCGCTACTCTTCAGCCTCTTTCTAAACTCCCCTAAATCCTGCCCGAGCAAATCATCCTCTATGCTGATGACGCTGTGATTCTATCCTCACACAAAGACCCTAACCCCTTACGCCTCAGCCTACAGCACGATTTGCCATGTTGAGGAGTGGTTCTTTGAACACAAGCTAGTCCTAAACCACAAAAAACAAAAACTGTGCTCGCTAGTCCCAGAACAAGAAAAGGCAAGCTCGACTTACTATCAACACTTCCTGGAATCACCCTTGAACAAGTGGCTACCTTTAAATATCTTGGAATCACATTTGATCAAGGCCTAGTCTTTGCAATACATATTGATGGTATTTCCAAAACTATTACTCAGCGGCTCGGAATACTCTACCGAAACTGACAACTCTTCACCCATCCAGCACTGAAGCTAGCTATTCAATCCTCAATCATCTCAGTCATTGACTACGGCTTAATTATTTATGGGTCCGCCCCTCCAGGCGCACTGAAACGGATCACAACCTCCCTAAACAAGGCATGTCGGCTGCTTACAGGTGCACTTCGACTTACTCATACCTGTGAACTCTATGCTGATACTGGGTGGTTACAACTATTAAACCGTTTAAAGTTCTTCACCTGGCTAATGGCCAAGAAATCCATCATGGGCCTCACTCCACCCTGCATTCAAGACCTGCTATGCCAGAACTCAAGTGTACGATCTACCAGAAGATCAGAAACCTAGCTTCTCCAGGTCCCCCACTGTCGGACCACACATGGTCAACTATCATTTGCCGATTGTGCCCCCAACTGGCTAAACACTCTCAGCACCTCTATTACCTCCTCTAACTCATTAGGTGCCTTTAAATCTAGACTATTCTCTCACCTAGCCACCTCAAACTCCTGTGACTGCCTTGATTAAATCCTAATCTATTCTCACTTCTCCTCCCTTGCCCTCTTACTTGACAAAGGCCTACTAGTGGATCCTCGTCTCCTACAATGGTCTGCTTCTCCTCCCACCCTCTTTCCTCTTTTTCTCACTTACACTACCTAATTTACTCCCTTACCTATCTTCCCTCTCCACTTGTTTTCTAAATAGTGAAAGTGCTTAGTGATTTATCTGCTGTTCATAAATGTCATTAGATTAGCTATTTTTGTCTCTGTCTATTTCCACAATGTTACCTAAATGTGCAACCCTGTACCCCTATTGTTTGTAACCGATTTTTAATGCGGAACCTTTGTAAAAGAGCCTTGGCTCAAAGGTATTAATTCCTAGATTTCACAATAAATAAATAAAAATAAAGATAGCATGGCAAGGAAAGGATACCTGTCAGCCTCCCTAGCCATGCGGCAGGCTAACTTCCAGGCCTATGCTGCCCAGTACCAAAAGTCCCTGTGGCAGTCAGTACTGGCCATTTCACAGAAAGCTTCCTCACCCCTGTCTTATGACCTAGCAGAAACAGCTAGGTTTGGGCTAGAGGCAGCTAAGTACCAATTCCAGATGGCTGCTGATACCAACGATACTGCAGCCAGATGGATGTCAAATATGGTAGCCCAGAGGAGATTTGCTTGGCTGAGGGCCACAAATCTCACTGCTGACACACAGTCTAAGGCCCTGGATACACGAGAAAGGGTCCTGAAGGAACTGGAAGTAATAAGAGTTGATTTACACGAGAAAGGGTCCTCAAGGAACTGGAAGTAATAAGAGTTGATAAAGCAATGGGGCCAGATGGGGTGCACCCCAGGGTCCTTAAAGAACTAAGAGAGGTGGTGGCTGAACCTCTGGCTATCCTGTTTAGCCGATCACTGGAAACAGGGGAGGTACCCAAAGACTGGAGGACAGCAGATGTAGTCCCCTTATACAAAAGTGGGAACAAAGAGAAGCAGGAACTACAAACCAGTCAGCCTCACCTCGTGTAGTGGGGATGATCATGGAAGCACTACTGAAGGAGAGATTGGTGGAACATCTGGTTGTCAATGGACTACAGGACCCAAGGCAGCATGGTTTCACCAGGGGGAGGTCATGTCAGACCAACCTCGTTGAATTTTTTGACTGGGTGACTAGGGAGGTGGATCAGGGAGGGCAGTGGACATGGCCTATCTGGACTTCAGCAAGGCCTTTGACACTGTGCCACATAGAAGACTATTACACAAACTGGGGAATATGGGTGTGGGCAGGACAGTAGTGTGGTGGGTAGGTAACTGGCTAGGTGGCAGGACACAGAGGGTGGTGGTAAATGGCTGTCACTCCACAGAGGAAGAGTGACCAGTGGGGTACCACAGGGATCAGTGCTGGGACCGGGTCCTATTCAACATCTTCATCAGTGACATTTGCGAGGACCTAGAAGGCAGAATTTCACTGTTCGCTGATGACACAAAGCTCTGTAATAGAGTAGACACACCAGAGGGTGTAGACAGAATGAGAAGCACCTGCAGAAACTTGAAGAATGGTCAGGGTTTGGCAGTTGAAATTAATGCAAAGAAATGCAAGATAATGCATATGGGGACAAAACCCTGGCACAATATATCAGTTGGGGGTGAGGATATAGCATGCACCAAGCAGGAAAGGGATCTTGGGGTTGTCATCTCTGATGACCTCAAGATGAGGAAACAGTGTGACAAGGCAGCAGGTAAAGCAAATGGGATGCTGGGATGTATAGGCAGGGGCATCACCAGCAGGAAAAGAGGTCATAATTCAGCTATACAAGACACTAGTGAGGCCCCACCTGGAGTACAGTGTACAGTTCTGGAGACCATACCTACGTAAGGACATAGACAGGGTAGAGAAGGTTCAGAGGAGGGCAACAAAGATGGTGCATGGATTGCATCACAAGTCCTATGAAGACAGGTTGAAGGAACTGAACATGTACTCCCTGGAGGAGAGGAGGGAGAGAGGGGAAATGATAGAGACATACAAGTATCTTACAGGAAGGAACAGGGTGCAGGAAAACACTATTTTTAAGCGAAAAAGATGTTCCAGGACTAGGCATGGGATGAAGTTGGAGGGAGAACGATTGAGGAAACATGAGAAAGAATTTCTTCACAGAACTGGTGGTGGACAAGTGGAACACCCTGCCAGAGGAAGTGGTGGGGGCTGAAACAATCACGGGATTTAAGAATGCATGGGATAGACATAAAGGAATTCTGGAGGTCAGGGGTAAGGGGCAACAGACTTCTAGGAAAACAAACTGAACTTACAAGCTCAAATGGGCAGACTGGGTGGGCCATAGGCCCTTATCTGCCGACACTGTCTATGTATCTATGGATTTTCCTTTAGAGGGAAATGCTCTTTTCAGAGAATCCACTGTGGCATACATGAAGAAGGTGGATGAGTACAAGGCCACCTATAGGAGCAACTCTAGTAGAGAGAGAGCTTCTCCATCCACCAGGCCTTATGGAAGGGGAGGCCGGGGCAGGTCCTTCCACACCGGGCCCTTTTTCCAGCCAGTGGCCGTATCCCATTACCAACAGTACCCACAGCAGGGGTACTTTAGGGCAGGGGTCGAGGGGGGGTCTAGGCGTGGAGCTCAAGCACAACTTCCACCCCAAACTAAGCAGACTCCCTGAAGTACAGGCCGCCTCCTCACTCCCTGTCGGAGGCAGACTTTCCCACTTCCTCCAGGCTTGACTGACCATCACCACAGACAAGTGGGTCCTGGAGGTAGATGGCCAGGATCTGTCTCTGGGTTTCAAATCCCTTCCTCCTTTAACAGCCAAGGGTTTCAGTGCACCTTCCCTGGCAGAAAAGATTCTGTTGGAGGCAGAGGTCCAGAAACTGCTACTTTTAAAAGCAGTGGCACCTGTCCCAAGCCCATTGAGAGGAAGGGGCTTTGGCTCCAGATACTTCCTCACCACAAAGAAAAGTGGGGAGTGGCGGCCTGTATTGGATCTCAGAGTCCTAAACAGGCATCTAAGAAAGCCAAAGTTCAAAATGGTAACTTTAGCGTTGATTCTGCCAACAATCCAAAGTGGGGACTGGTTGGCATCACTGGACTTGAAAGATGCTTATTTCCACATTCCCATAAAGGAGTCTCACAGGAAATACCTCAGGTTCAAACTCCCCTCAGGTCATTACCAATTTTTAACCCTGCCTTTTGGCCTTTCTTCGGCCCCAAGGGTGTTTACAAAGTGCCTAGCAGCAGTGGTAGCACACCTCCGAAGGCAAGGTGCGACGGTTTTTCCATATTTGGACGACTGGCTGTTGGTGGGCAAATCATCTCAACAGGTCATTCAGTACTTAGACCTTACTCAAGGCCTCTTAGAATCCTTAGGATTCATTATCAATCTCGAAAAGTCAGTCCTCACTCCTGCACAAAGTTTTCAGTTCATGGGGGCAGAGATAGACACCCTGCAGGGGCAGGGCCTACCTTCCTCTGGACAGGATCAGAAATCTTCAGTTAGTGGCAAATTCCTACACCTTGAACAGGAGCAAGCCTGCAAGACAGTTCATGCAACTTCTGGGTCATATGTCTGTGTCCACAGCCACAGTGCTGGGTGCAAGGTTTCAAATGAGGGACATCCAGTTCCAGCTCAGGGCTCACTGGAGTCAAAGGAGAGATTCTCTGTCAAAACCCATTCCGGTCACAAGAACCCTGCTGCAGGCTTTGCAATGGTGGAAAGAAGTCCCCAATCTAAGGGAAGGTGTTCCCTTTCAGAAAGACAACCCCTCAGTTGTTCTCACAACAGATGCATCCCTTCTGGGCTGGGGCGCCCACTTGGGAGATCAGACAGTGCAGGGCACCTGCTCAGCTTTAGAGTCCCTCCAGCACATAAGCCTGTTGGAACTCAGGGCTGTTTTTCTAGCTCTGAAAACTTTTTCAGGACTGGTACAGTCAAAGGTGGTACAGGTCAGAACAGACAATACCACCACAATGTACTACATCAGCAAACAGGGAGGCACCAGGTCAGGGCCCCTTTGCACAGAGGCCATGAAAATTTGGTCCCTGGTGTATTCTCTGGGAGTCTCCTTGCAGGCAGGACATTTACTGGGAAAGGACAATTCTCTGGCAGATGCCTTAAGTCGAATCAATCAGGCCCATCACAAATGGACTCTGAACAAACAGGTGGTAGACGTAATTTTCTGAAGGTGGGGTACTCCAGAGGTGGACTTGTTCGCATCCCACCAGAACCACCACTTGCCTCAGTATTGCTGCAGGCCACCAGATGAGGGCACTTTGCCACTGGATGCCCTGACTCTAGATTGGTCAGGGAGGTTCCTCTACGCTTTCCCTCCTTTTCCCCTGGTCTTCAGAGTGTTGCTCAAGCTCAGGTCCCATTCAGCATCCCTGATCCTAATAGCTCCGGACTGGCTCAGGCAGCCATGGTGTACTCTAATGCTCTCAATGTCTGTGGCCAAACTGATGAGACTCCCTCTGAGGCACAATCTATTGACCTCCAACCAGGGGACCCTGTTATACCCGAACCTCAAGTCCCTCAATCTCAAAGCTTGGTTCTTGAGGAGTTAGAGTATGCTAACTTGCAACTCTCTGAATCGGTACTTCACATTCTGAGGGGCTATAGGAAACCATCTACTAAGAAAACATATTCCTCTAAGTGGAAAAGGTTTTCCATCTGGTGTTCGACTAAGGATTTGATTCCATTACAGGCTGTGGTCCCAGCTCTTTTGGATTACCTCTCTCAAGCTTAATCTGGTTCAAGGTCAGTTGGAATTCACCTGTATCCCCCTTCCCTGGGTCGTGCCTGAAAATAGGCAGGATTTGTCTAGTACACTTACCCGGTCAATAAAAATGAACTAAACTAAACTTACATTCTCTGGGTCTACAACCAACTCACTCGAGGTTCACCTTGCAGCTTTGTCTCCTTACATTTCTGCTGGTGCTAAGGTATCATTAGCTTCAGACCCCATTTTTAAAAGGTTCTTCAAGGGTTTGGCTCATTTGCACCCTCCCCACAGGGTACCGGTGCCAGCATGGGACCTTAATGTTTGTATAGCCAAGCTCATGGGGCACCCCTTTGAGCCTATGGCTACAGCTCAACTTAAATATGTCACTTGGAAAACAGTTTTCCTAGTGGCAATTACTTCTGCAAGAAGAATAAGTGAACTACACGCTCTCTTTGTGGAGTAGGATTATATCTCCTTTCACTGAGATAAGGTATTTTTGAGAACAAATAGAAAATTCCTACCAAAGGTAGTTTCTGATTTTCACATCAACCAATCCATTACCCTACCTGTCTTTTTCACTGAGCATTCTACTTCTGGTGAAAGAAGACTTCATAGTTTGGATGTGAAGAGAGCCCTTAGTTACTATATTACAGCCACTAAGGACAGAAAACAGCTGTTTTTAACATTTGGGGATGTGGGAAAAGGTAATCCAGCTTCTAAGAGATCTATTTCTCATTGGATAGTCCAGTGTATTCTGTTCTGCTACACAAAAGCTGGTAGGGAGCCCCCACCAGGGAGACAGCTGCTACACTCGCAGCTGCAAGGGATGTTCCTCTAGTGGATATCTGTAAAGCAGCTACCTGGAAAACAGTACACACCTTTACTAAGCATTGCAGTCTAGACATCCAGTCCAGAAGTGATGCTAGGTTTGGCACAGCAGTCTTGCAGAGTCTGTTTCCCAAGTAAATGTTCTGTGCCCACCTCCAGTGGTACTGCTTTGTAGTCTGCAGAAAGTTATGAATACCTGAGTATTACTGGGGTTAGAAGGAAAAATACTACCTTAGTAATTCTGTTTCTTACTAGTGATACTCAGGTATTCATAATCTTCCTACCCTACCTCCTTTCCAGAACTCAAGCCTCTGCACTCCCGCATGCTGCACTACCACAAAATGGTACACCACAATGTGTATATATTGCCACATAGTGGTACAAGTTGGTAAACAAGATTCATGGTCTTACTCTTTGCATGTTTTGCTGGCATGCTGACTTTTCAGTAATGTTTCTGTGTTTTCTTCAGTTGGAGTTTTTCTCTTATGACCAAATTAGGGTCATTTTGAATTATTTCCCCTTTTTAAATACTTTTCGTTTTTTACTGGGTTGCTTGTCTTTTCAGGCTTCTAGAAAATCTGAGGAGGTTTAGAACATTGGCAGTTAGTATAGGGCAGCATTTGAAAAGTTATTACGTGCTGTTGATTCCATCATTTGCATACATTCCATTCTCTCCGGGCAGTCCAACCCTTCAGGCTTACTGCAGAAAGTTATGAATACCTGAGTATCACTGGGAAGAAACAGAATTACTAAGGTGAGTAATTTTTTCTTATCAGCTTCTTTGGCCATACGACAGGCAAACTTCCAAGCCTACACTGCCCAGTACCAAAAATCCTTGTGGCAGTCGGTATTGGCCATGGCACAGAAAGCTCCCTCACCTCTGTCTGAGGGCCTGGCAGAAACTGCCAGCTTTGGTTTAGAGGAGGCTAAATACCAGTTCCAGATGGCTGCTGACACAAATGACACTGCATCCAGATGGATGGTGAACACTGTTGCCCAGAGGAGATTTGCCTGGCTAAGAGCCACAAATCTAACTCAGGACACCCAGTCAAAGGCTCTTAATTTTCCTCTGGAAGGAAATACACTTTCTGGGGAATCAGCAGTGGCTTATGTGAAAAAGGTGGATGCATATAAGACCACATACAGAAGCAGTTCTGCTAAAACAGAAAGCTTCACCATTCACCAAACCCTATGGAAGGGGAGGCAGGGGCAGGTCCTTTCACACCAGGCCCTTTTTCCAACCAGTGGCTGCGCCCCAGTACCAGCAGTACCCACAGCAGGGATACTTCAGGGTTAGGGGTAGAAGGGGTTCTGGGTTGGGGTCCCAAGCCCAGCTGCAGCCCCGGACAAAGCAAACACCCTGACATGTGTGCACAGGCCGCCTCTTCCATACCTGTCTGAGGCAGACTGTCTCACTTCCTCCAGGCTTGGTGAAGCATTACCACAGACAAGTGGGTCCTGGGGGTAGTGAGTCAGGGGCTGTCTCTGAATTTCAAATCCCTTCCTCTTCAGAAAAAACGGGTTTCTAGGGACATGGACATGTTGTTCATCCACACTGTCTGGCAGGTTCCTTGCCACTTTAAATCTTGCTGGAAGGTCTTCAAGCTGGCTTCTCCCACCCACCCGGGTGGTAAAACTCTTGGCTCCGCCCCATGATGCCAGAGCTTCCTTACCACTTGGAAGCTCAGGTTCCCTCCTTAACGCTCTGCGTGATAGACTGGATCCTAATTCTTCAGTTCGCCCGAAACTCATTTTAAAATTTTCAAGACTTCGGTCATCTTTCTCCCGCGTGGCTGCGATGAACAAAGCGACTCCCAGATTTCGGCGGTTCCCTTGTGGGCAGAAGATGTCCAGGACAGACCCGCACTCCACGTGCGTCTACTGCCTCGGCCTAGAACACGACCCGCAGGCCTGCGAGTCATGCCGTTCATTTTCGGCCAACGTCCTGGAGGACCGCGCTGCCCGGTTACAGCTTGGGCGCCCCGAGAAGCGCTACCCGCTGGTTAAGTCGAAGGAGGCCCATTGGGCAGTTACCGCGGCGGCTGACTCAGTTGAGCAACTCGAGCAGATGATCGCCGTCGAGGAGGAGGCGGCCCAGGCCGCATCATCCTCTTCCTCGGTCGTGGCATTTATTCCGCTCTCACTGGGTACTTCGTATTCAGCTTCGTTCAAGGAGCTTTGCCAATCCCTTTCCACGAAGGGAGAGGGACCATCGGGACATTCCTCTCTGTCCAAAAAGAAGGACTCAAAGGGTAAGTCCCATTGTCTGCGTTCGTGGGAGCGGGTGAGGTCTCCTTCCCCGGACAGCCGACTGTCGACTTCGGTCGAGGTTGCGGCTAAGGCCACTGGCTTCACGGCGTCCCTGTCAGGCCAGCCGGCCGAGACACCCGTCGATGCGGTCGAGATTTTTCTCGACCCGTCGGACGGGCTGTCGACTGGTGAGGCCGACAACCCTTCTTCACCAGTTCCCCCGATGGAGACCGAGGATCTGCCTGCACCCCTGGTGCCGCAGTCCCCGGTTAAGGCTTCCGAGCCGAGGGAAGAGTGGGTGTCCCCCGCTCCTTCCCAGACCCGTCCTCGGAAACACCGAGGATCTCGGTCTCGGACATCGTCTCTGTCCAGCTGATCCCGCCGATGTCAGCAGTCTCTGTCTTGGCACCGAGATAAGCGGCGCCACCGCTCGTCCTCGTCTTCCTCCTCGGAAGAGGAGAGGCTTCGGCGCAAATTGTGTCGACGCTACGAGGACCTGATGTGGCAGCAGTTACTTCTGTCTGGGAACAAGTCGACGCCGTCGCCTTCCCCGGCCATCAAGTGGCTGTCACCCGAGCGGCCGAAACAACCCCTCGCTGTAGTCGAGGTGCCCAAGCCTGGGCCGGTTGTTCGGCCGAAACCAGCTGCCCCACCGATTATGGTGGAACCTCCGCCTCCACAACCGAAATCGGGGGCGCCGACCAAGGACTCTCGGTCAGATCAAGGCCTGCCCCACAGGTTGTCGGTCGCCCTCACTCCCGACCGTCCTCGGCAGGTGGAGGGTGGCTCAGGCCCCAGGCAGCTTTTTGCGGACTCCTCCGAGTCCGACGACGACTCCTCCCTGTTCTCCAGGCCCATTGACCTGGAGTCCTCCGGGGGCCAGTCGATGGACGAAAGCCCATTGTCCTTCATGGGTTTGCTTCGGCTCATCTTGGAGTCCACTGGGATGCAGCTCAAGCCCGTATCCAAGTGGGCCAAGTATCCCCTGACGGAGATACTGGACCGAGAGGATTCACCCACGGAGGTCTTTCCGGTGGCTGAAGCCATTGTTGGCCCAGCCTTGGAGCTCTGGCAGTGGCCTGCTTCCTGTCCTGCGCCTTCAGCCAGGATGGCCAGTAAGTGTCTCTTTGCCCGGTTTTTCGGAACACCCCTCTGCCGAGGGGTTGGTCACCGACAGTGTTTTCCGGTGTTCCGGGAACGCTAGGGACGTGGACAAGCCCCCCGAAAAGGAGTCCAAAAAGCTGGACTATGCCGGGCGCAAGGTGTACGCTGCATCCTCCCTTGGCCTCCGCCAGGCCAGCTCGGCCGTGCTGATGGCACACTTCTCCCACGCTCTCATAGGCTTCCTGGATGAGGTGATCCCTCATCTCCCGGCCGACCTGCAGACCAAGGTCCGGCAGGTGCGGGACCAGGGTAGGGCAGTGGCTAAGCAGCAGCTCCAAACGGCGCTGGACATAGGAGACTCCTGTGCCAGATTGGTTGTGGCCGTGGTGGCCATGCGCCGCGGAGCATGGCTGAAGATATCCACCTTCACGGTGGATACCTAGCACAAATTGGCAGATGTCCCCTTCCTGGGGACCGACCTCTTCGGCCCTGGAGTGGAAGGTCACCTCCAGCAGATCGAAAAGTCCAGTGCCACTCTGGACTCGGTCACCTCTGCCCAGAAGGACAAAGGCCGCCGACAGCAGCAGCACAAGTCCTTTCGTCCTTCTGCGCCTGCGGCACGTCCGGCCCAACAGCACCAGCAGGCTCGCGCTTGGCATCCCAAACCCAAGCCTGCGGCTTCCTCAAGAGGAGGCAGGAGGTAAAGGCCCAGGAGGTCCCTCGGCTGGTCCCTCCTCCAAGCCTTCCCAGTGACGGGTTGAGGGGTGTCGCCCCCAGCCTCGTCACTCCCCCCTTGGTTCCCCCCATGGGGGAACGGCTCCGCCACTTCCTTTCCGCCTGGTCTGTGATCACCACGGACCGGTGGGTGTTGGAGGTGGTAGGAAAGGGCCTGCCTTTGGAGTTTGAGCAGGCCCCACCCTTCCGAGCCGTCGCCCCTCGGGGGGCTACAGGGTTCGCAGCCTCTCTGTTGGCCCGCTGAGCCGATAGTGCCCTGCTCCTTGAAAAAGAGGTGATCAGGAAGGTGGCGGATCCTCCTCCAGGCCCGGGGTTTGTGTCCAGGTACTTTCTGGTCCCAAAACGGATGGGGGGCTGGTGCCCCATTCTCGACCTGCACGACCTGAACAGGTTCCTAAGGTTTCGGACCTTCTGGATGGTCACTCTGGCTCAGATAATCCCATCCTTGGAATGAGGTGTGTGGTTCTGTTCTCTGGACCTTCAGGACACGTTCTTTCATGTCCCAGTCCATCTGTCCCACCAGAGATTCCTCCGCTTCAGAGCAAAGGGATCCCTTTACGAGTTCTGGGCCATGCCCTTTGGCCTTTCCCTAGCTCCCATGGTCTTCACCAAATGCATGGCAGTGGTGACAGCATTCCTCCGGCGCCGAAGGGTCCGGGTGTACCCCTGCCTCGACGACTGGCTGATTGCAGCCCCCTCCAGAGTGGAGGTGGAGCAGTCCAGAGATCTGGCCCTCCAGGTTTGCTCTCAGGTTGGCCTCCTCATCAACGAGGCCAAGTCGGAACTCGTGCCGGAGCAGGTGATACAATTCATTGGGGCAGAACTCGACTCTGTACAAGCCAGAGCACGGCTCCCAGCGGACAGGGCTGAGGTTCTTTCCTCCTTTGCCCAATCATTTCAGGTTGGGCAATTGTGCCCTGCCCGGGACTTCCTGCGCCTCCTGGGCCTCGTGGCGGCCTGCACCAGCGTGGTCCATTGGGCCCGCTGGTACATGCGTCCCCTCCAATGGGGGCTGGCCAGCCAATGGTCACAACACTTCGATCCGCTGGATCAGTTAGTGACAGTGACCCAAGGGATGTGGAATGCTCTCCAGTGGTGGACCATTCCAGCACATCTGCAGGAGGGCATCCCGTTTGTCCGCTTCAAGCCGACGGTCTCGCTATCGACCGATGCCTCTCTGATGGGTTGGGGTGCCCATCTGGGGGAGCACAGAGAGCACAGCCTCTGGTCCCCTCGGGAGTCCCGATACCATAACAACCTGCTGGAGCTTCGAGCGGTTCGTCTAGCCCTCACTGCCTTCGCCCAGTTTCTACGGGGTCAAGTGGTTCAGGTCCAGACGGACAATACCACGACCATATACTACCTAAACCGCCAGGGTGGGACGCGCTCCACGCCTCTGTGCAGGGAAGTTCTCCGCATTTGGTCACTCGTGCCCAGCCTGGAGGCGGATCTCCTCGCCATTCACGTGGCAGGAGCCTCCAACACCCTGGCCGATGCCCTAAGCCGGATAGGGGCTGCGTCTCACGAGTGGTCTCTCCTGCCAGAGGTAGTACAAGATCTCTTCTCCCACTGGGGCACGCCTCAGGTGGACCTGTTTGCCTCCAGGGAGAATGCGAAGCTGAGACTGTTTCATGCCCGCTCCCGTCAGCAGGGCTCACTGCAGGGGGATGCCTTCTCGAGGCCATGGACCTCGGGCCTCTTCTACGCCTTTTCCCCATTTCCCTTGATCCACAAGGTGCTTCTCAAGGCGAGGAGGGACAAGGTGCAGGTGATTCTGGTAGCCCCAGACTGGCCCCGTTGTTCTGGTATCCAGATCTCCTCAGTCTCAGCTCCAGGCTCCTGAGGCGGCTTCCAGCCCACCCAGACCTGATCTCAGTCAATCAGGGGAAGGTATTCCATCCGGACCTTCAATCCTTACACCTGACGGCCTGGTTCCTGAGCGGCTAGAGTTCCAGGCCTTGGGTCTTTCCGACAAAGGTCTTCAGCGTCGTTGAGGCATCCTTAAGAGTCAACCAGAAAATCTCGCCTTCAAATGGAAGAGATTCTCCATTTGGTGTCAGTGCAAGGGGCCTGGACCCTTCCTCCTGTTCCTTGGCAAGCATTCTGGACTACCTGTGTCCTTTCTCAGCTGGGACTTGGTCGACGACCCTTAAGGTGCACCTGGCAGCCATCTCTGCTCACCGGGTGCAGGCCGGGAAGCAGTCGGTGGCACAGGAGAAGGTGGTCGGGCACTTTTTCAAAGGCCTTGATCACATATCCCCTCCGGTGCGAGAACCTCCACCTCCGTGGGATCTACTGCTGGTATTGACTAAGCTCATGGGCAAGCCATTCGAACCGATGCACAGGTGTGACATCTCTCACCTGTCATGGAAGACCACTTTCTTGGTGGCTATAACGTCAGCCAGAAGGATGGGAGAGCTCCAGGCGCTTTCCATCGAGTCTCCTTATCTGGCCTTCCACAGGGACAAGGTTGTCCTGCGCCCCCACCCGAAATTCCTTCCGAAGGTGGTGTCGGAGTTTCACCTTAACCAGGTGTTGACTCTACGGTGTTCTACCCCAGTCACACCTCGGAGGCTGAATATAGGCTCCATATTTTGGACCCTAGAAGAGCGCTCGCTTATTATAAGGAGAAGAAGGCTGAAGTTCGGGAAGAGATTCGCCAGCTGTTTGTCACCTACGCTGAAGCCGCACCTGGCAGACCTGCAGCCAAGCAGACGATAGGCAGGTGGGTCACCTCCTGCATAGATCTCTGCTATAGGTTGGTGGACATGGAACCTCCCAGAGGGATAAGAGCTCATTCTACCCGCCATACTGCTGCATCAGTGGCTGCTTCCAGGGATGTCCCTATCCAGGAAATCTGCAGGGCTGCTACCTGGAAGTCAGCACACACCTTCATCACCCACTACCACATCGACCTTGAGTCACGCTGGGATGCTGGTTTTGGGGCCTCCGTTCTCCAGTCATTATTTCCTAAGTAGGGGGTGTGCGCCTTGCCTCCCTCCTCCCGGAGAACTGCTAGGAGTCTGCCACACAGTGTGGATGAACAACATATCCATGTCCCTAGAAATACAGGTTACTCACCTGTAACAGGAGTTCTAGGAATGGTATATGTTGTTCATCCACATGACCCACCCGACCTCCCGGCTTCGACGCACAACCTGGCTTCCAGCGGGCTAGATCTGGCGTCTTGGAGCGGAGCCAAGAGTTTTACCACCTGGGTGGGTGGGAGGAGCTAGCTTGAAGACCTTCCGGCAAGATTTAAAGTGGCAAGGAACCTGCCAGACAGTGTGGATGAACAACATATACCATTCCTAGAACTCCTGTTACAGTTGAGTAACCTGTATTTCAAACAACATGAAGTCTTGCTATATTATAGACATTAGCAGTTTGTTCCAGCTCTAGAACTGCCCCGGAGTGAAATGGTTAAAACCATTCCAAAATAGAATTTTGGCACGAGAGCAGCTCTATCTGTGTCATTTCAAACTTGAACTGTCAAATTCTTTACTCCGCCTCAGTGAACAGTCGCTCCGGAGATTTCTCCTTCTGCTCGGTTCATTTCTCGGTTTAAAAAGTGTTTTCTCGGTTGGATTTAACCGAGAATAGTTTAATTTTAACAGCAAAACCGTTCGGTTCAAGCTCTATCTGTGGTAACCGTAAGTAAATGAAGGTTTTGTCTGTGTGGAACTTGTAAGTTATCGGTTCGGTTTTGAACCGATCAGTGGGTTTAAAACTCATTTAAAACTAAAAGTTACTATTTTAGAGTGCGGTTCCCGGTTCTTATCGGTTCTAAAAAAACAGTTTATTACGTTTTTTTCCAATACCCGTGACACGGTTAGGAACCGATAAGGGTGTCTTGCCTAGCACTGCCGTTAAAGGCAAGTTTTGGTTAGGCTGGCATTATGTCTGAGAAACCCAAAAGAAAAACCGGGCCCACTGGGTTTCAACACTGTGATGTTTGTGGGGAAGTCTTTGCCAAGGCTGACCCACACCACATGTGTTAATTGTCTGGGGTTTGACCACCTCCAGTCAGACTGCCAGGTATGTAAGAATTTCCTGCAGCCACCCTGGAAAAGATTGGGCAAGCTCAGGGACGAGAGGCCAAAAGTCCGCTGACCGGATGGCCAGCCGGTTCAGTGCCAACCAGACCAGAGAGGGAGTGCCCTCTGACCAGGGCCAGACTTCCTCGGGCAAGAAAAGCTGGTTCTGAGGAACCAATTCCAGTAAAGAAAACAAGAAAATCAGCAGGTCTGGAGTCCAAATTCCTTCTCCAACTGCTGCAGAGATAGCAAAAAGCCATACAAATTGTCCAGTCACTGTCTCAGGGTCCGTCCGAACCACCACTATCTGGTAAAAGGTCGGTTCGTCCGGTCCCAGTGGTTCAGGATTATGATATTGAGGAATTTTATGAACCAGAGGAGGGGGAGGAGGATTATGAGCAGTATGAATGTGGCTGGGAAGGTCTGGGTGTGCCCATTGAACCGGACATCTCCCCCTATGCTGTCTGAGTCCCCATCTCATTTTATGTTTTATAAAAAAGTTGCTGAAACCCTCCAGCTTCCTTTAGAAGAGGCTGTGGATGAGCAAGAGGAGCCTGATTTTGTAGAAATGATGGATATTCCAGAGTCTAGAGATTGTCTATTCCTTTACATAAGTCTTTAGGAAACAAACAATTAAAATTTTAAAAGCTCCTAATTCTGTGCCTCCTGTAGATAAAAAGATGGACAGAAGGTATACATTGTCAGGCCCTGATACAGAATTCCTTTCTCAGCAATGCAGTCATGTTAGTAGTTCAGGCTGCTGCCTGTGATAAAGCTAATATTCCTTGGCTTCACATCCTCCTGACAAGGATTCCAGGAAGATTGATGCCGTGGCAAAAAACAGTATATGGCAGCTCTCTGGGACTCAGGCAAGCAAATTATATGGCTTATGTAGCTAGGGTATCAGAAATCTAGATGGGATACTGTTATGCAATTGGCCAAGCAGGCCCATGGCCAGCTGGCTAGTGAACTAGGAACAGGTGGCTGCTGATGGCATTTGAAGCCTCTAAGGTTCAGTTTCATGCTGCTGTGGATGTTAACGATGTTTCCTCTAGGGTCATGGCCACATCTGTAGCTTTTCGTAGGTTGGCCTGGCTCAGGTGTACTACTTTGTCACAGGATACCCAGACTAAGGCTATGGATTTTCCTGTGGTGGGAAATTCTCTGTTTGGAGAGCAGACAGAGAATTACATGAAGAAGATGGATGAATATAGGACTACTTACAAGAATGCTTCAGGCTAAGGAGCGGCAAGCCACTCCTCAAAGGCATGCCCCCAGGGGTAGGGATAGGTCTTTTCACAGGCCTTTCTACCAGACTCAGGCCTCCTCTGCCTATGCTCAGAGGGGCTTCTTCAGAGGCAGGGGCAGATGAGGGGTGGGCAGACCTGCTCCCACCTCCCAGCCTAAAGCTCCTGCGAAACAGGCACCCTGATGGGGTGCCCAGGGCCATTCTCCTGTACCAGTGGGGGCAGGCTGGCTTACTTCAGTCAGAATTGGGCTTTAACCTCAGACAAGTGGGTTCTGAAGTAGTAAGCCAGGGTTGGTTCTCAGCTCAAAAGTTTCCCAAGTTGAGAAGCAGACTTTTCTACCTGCAAGTGCTTCAGAGACCTCGCCTGGAAACAGAGGTCTCATCCCTGTTAGCTCTCAGAGCAGTAGAAAGGGTTCCTCCCTGCATCAGGGCAGGGGTCTGTATTCAGATACTTCCTTACCCCAAAAAGACAGGAGAATGGCGGCCCATTTTAGATCTCAGATATCTGAACAAGCATCTTTGAAACCAAAGTTCAAAATGGTAACTCTGGCAATGATTTTACCTTCCCTAAGGCCAGGGGACTGGCTAGCCTCCCTGGACCTCAAGGATGCCTATTTCCATGTCCTAATCAGAAGATCCCATTGAAAGTACCTCAGATTCGAACTGCCCTCAGGTCCTTACCAGTTCAGAGCAATGCCTCGGCCTTACTCTCTGCTCCAAGGGTATTCACAAAGTGTCTAGCAGTGGCAGTGGCCCACTTAAGGAGGCAGAGGATTGCTGTTTTTCCCTATCTAGACGACTGGCTCATTGTAGGCCAGTCCCCAGAACAGGTAAAATCTCACCTGCAGGTCACCCAGCAGCTTCTCACCTCCCTGGGTTTTCTACTAAACCTACCAAAGTCTGTTCTGGAACCAGTCCAGGTACTCACCTTTATAGGGGCAGAATTGGACACAAAGCTAGCCAGAGCCTTTCTTCCCCCAGAAAGGGTAAGGAATTTAGTGGCTCTGGCCTCTTCCTTCACTCTGCAGGTCTCTCGACCAGCAAGACACTTTCTGCAGCTCCTGGGGCACATGGCTGCATCCACAGCTGTTGTGCAGGAGCCAGATTTCAGATGAGAGACATTCAGTTTCACTTGAGAACCTTTTGTTCTCAGAGAAGAGACCCCTTCCAAGTTGGTCCCAGTGACTCGAACCTTGATCCTAGCTCTCCAGTGGTGGCAGGATCAGCAATTTAAAGCGGGGTCCCTTCATTTCCCTTCTCACGACTCTGACTCTCACTACAGATGCTTCCTTCTGCTGGGGAGCCCATGGGCGACCTTTCCACTCAGGGAGTCTGGTCCCCCAGGAATCTCTGCTCCACATCAATTTGCTGGAACTCAGAGCTGTCTTTTAGCTCTTCAGCTTTTTCTGCATCTGTCCACGACAAGGTGATACAAGTCAGAACAGATAACACCACAACAATGTGGCATCAACAAACAGGGGCACTCGGTCTTGCCTTGTGCACCGAGGCAATGAAGTTGTGGTCTCTGGCCTATTCCTGAACACTTCCTCACTAGCAGTTCATCTTCCAGGGAAGGACAATGTCCTAGCAGATGCCCTCAGGGATTTCCCAGGGCCATCACGAATGGTCCCTGGGTCCTCAAGTGCTGGGATAGTTTTGCCAGGTGGGGCATCCTCAGATAGATCTTTTGCAGCCCCAGACAATCACAGACTTCCTCTGTTCTGTTGCAGGCCTCCAGTGCTGGGCTCAGTTCCCTGGATGCCCTTCTTCTGGATTGGGAGGAAGTTCCTCTATGCTTCCCCCCTTCTCTCCTATTCAAAGTACTAGTCAAAATCAGATCTCAGCCTTGCAGGGTGATTCTGATTGCCCAGATGGGCCAGGCAGCCCTGGTACCCACTCCTTCTGTCTCTGACAGTCCATCTTCCCTGTGCCTCCCCAGGAATCACAATCTGTTGACTTGTGCCCAGGGAAGGGTTTGGTATCGGACCTCAAATCCTCAACCTCAAGGCCTGGCTCTTGAGGAGTTAGAGTTTGCTGATTTACACCTCTGTCAGGGTGTTCTTGAGATCCTAAGAGCCAGAAAGCCTTCCACTAGAGCTCTTATAGTTCTAAATGGAAAAGGTTTTCCATGTGGTGTGCTGGGAAAAATATTTCCCAGAATCTGCTGAATTGCCCATTTTGTTAGATTACATGGTACATCTTAATTCCTTGGGTCTCAGACCAGCTACCCTGAGAGTTCATTTGGCAGCTGTGTCTGCTTTTGTGTCAACAGGAAAGTCATCCCTCTTTCCTCTCATCCTGTGTTTTCCAAGTTTTTTAAGGGATTACTCCATACTAATCCTCCCTTTCGGGAACCGGCGCCTGCTTGGGACCTTAATGTTTGCATTGCCCAGTTAATGCAACCCCCTTTTGAACCTCTGTCTTCTGCAGAGCTTAAGTTCCTAACTTGGAAAACTGTTTTTCTAGTGGCTATCACTTCTGCCACATGCATAAGTGAATTGCAACCCTTGTCAGTGGAGACTGACTTTATTTCTTTCCACAGGGATAAGGTAGTCCTTAGGACTAATAGGAAGTTTTTGCCTAAGGTGGTTTCAGATTTCCATCTTAATCAATCTATCTCCCTTCCAGTATTTTCACTGATCACTCCTCTTGGTGAGAGGAGGTTGCACAGCCTGGATGTTAAGAGAGCTCTTAGTTATTATATAGGCGTACCAAAGGTCACAGGTTGAATCCCTCCAACTTTCCTTACCTATGGTGAAGTTGGGAAAGGCAAACCTGCCACTAAGAGATCAATAGCCAGGTGGATTGTCTCTTGTATCCAATTTTGTTATCATAAAGTGGGCAGAGCCCCCCTTCCCGGTTTGAGGGCTCATTCTACCTGGGGTACAGCTGCGTCTCTAGCTGCCGCCAGAGATATCCCTTTATTAGAGATTTGCCAGGCTGCTACTTGGAAAACGGTACACACTTTTAGCAAGCATTACTCCCTGGATGTCCAGGCCAGGAGAGATGCTCGATTTGGCACAGCTGTTTTTCAGAGCCTATTCCCTAAGTAGGTTCTGCCCCTCCTCCATGGAGGTACTGCTGTGTATTCTGCTAATGTCTATAATATAGCAAGACTTCATGTTGTTTGAAGAAAAAATTACTCACCTTAGTAATGTTGTTTCTTCTAATGGAGTCTTGCTATATTATAGACCTCCCACAGCCTGCCCCTCTCAGAACCTCTACTTGGTGGGTGCGGGCAACTTAGTGTGGGCACTACTTATGTCCTGTTAGCATTTTGTCCCTTTGGGACTTTGGAGTGTAGTATGGCGTGTGTGTGTTTTATTATACTTATGTTCCATTTTCATATTATTAGAATGGTGTTAGTATTTCTGGTCCCTGACTTGAGTCTTGGGTGTTGGGACCATCAATGGTTGTTATTATTTAGGTAGCCATTTGGCTAGTGTAGGTTACAGCTTCCACACAGACCTTAGTGAGTTTGGCTCGTAAAGATCTGACAGTTCAAGTTTGAAATGACACAGATAGAGCTGCTCTCTTGCCAAAATTCTATTTTGGAATGGTTTTAACCATTTCACTCCGGGGCAGTTCTAGAGCTGGAACAAACTGCTAATGTCTATAATATAGCAAGACTCCATTAGAAGAAACAACATTACTAAGGTGACTAATTTTTTCCTTCTGTCCACCCTCCCTGGTAGAAAAGAAGCTGTTGGAAGCAGAGGTTCAAAACCTACTGCTGCCAAGGGCAGTGGAACCTGTCCCAATCCTGCAGAGAGGAAAGGGTTTCTACTCCACGTATTTCCTCACTACAAAGAAAAAAGGGGAGTGGCAGCCTATCTTGGATCTCAGGGCCCTAAATAAGCATCTGAAAAAGCCAAAGTTCAAAATGGTAACTCTGGCATTGATACTGCCAACACTCCAGAAAGGAGATTGGTTTGTATCACTGGACCTAAAAGAAGCTTATTTACACATCCCCATAAGGGAGTCCTACAGAAAATACTTCAGGTTCAGACTCCCATCTGGCCATTACCAGTTTTCAACCATGCCCTTTGGCCACACTTCGGCCCCAAGGGTATTCACAAAGTACCTGTTAGCAGTTGTGTCACAGCATTCCTGTATCTGGACGACTGGCTGGTGATAGGAAAATAGCCAGACCAGGTCAGACGACACCTGCAGACCACCCAAGGGCTCCTGGAGTCCCTGGGGTTCCTGATAAATCACAAAAAATCAGTCTTTCTACCTGCACAGGTCCTGCAGTTCATAGGAGCAGAGCTTAACACCCTGCATGGCAGGGCCTACCTGCCTCTCGACAGCGTGAGAAGTCTCCAACTGATTGCAAACTCATTCAGCCTGCACAAGCACAAAACTGCAAGGCAGCTTCTACAGCTACTGGGCCATATGGCTGCAGCCACAGGCACAGTCCTAAGCTCCAGGTTCCAAATGAGGGACATCCAGTTCCACCTAAGAGCAAATTGGTGCCAGAGAAGCGACCCTCTCTCAAAACCTATTCCAGTAACAAAGACCTTGTTACAAGCACTTCAGTGGTGTAAAGAATCCAACCTAGGGGAAGGGGTTCCTTTCCAATGAGAGTCCCAATCAGTTGTTCTCACAACAGATGCATCTCTCTTGAGGTGGGGCGCCCATTTAGGGGACCACACAACCCAGGACACTTGGTCAAGTGCAGAGTCATTCCAGCACTTAAACTTGCTGGAACTCAGAGCAGTGTTTCTGGCACTAAAAGCTTTCAGAGCATTGGTGCAGGGAAAGGTGGTGCAAGTCAGGACAGACAATACCATCACAATGATTACATAAACAAGCAGGGAGACACCAGGTCAGGCCTTCTATGCACAGAAGCCATGAAAATATGGACCCTGGCTTATTCCTTGGGAGTTTCCCTACAGGCACTCCATCTATCAGGAAAGGACAGTACCCTGGCAGATGTTCGGAGTCGAGTCAACCAGGCTCATTACGAAAGGACTCTGAAGAGGCAAGTGGTGCAAGTGATCTTCAGGAGGTGGGGCACTCCAGAGAAAAACGTGTTTGCATCCCACCAGAACCACCACCTGCCTCAGTACTGTTGCAGGCCACCAGATCAGAGTACAATCCCTCTGGATGCCCTGGCTCTGGACTGGTCAGGGAAGTACCTGTATGCCTTTCCTCCATTATCCCAGGTATTCAGGGTATTGCTCAAGCTCAGGTCCCACTTAGCATCACTAATCTTGATAGCTCTGGGACTAGCCCAGGCAGCCATGGTACTCTCTTCTGCTCTCCATGTCTGTAGCCAAGCCAATGTATCTTCCCTCAGAGGCACAACCTGTTAACCTCCAACCAAGGGACCTTTCTGTACCTGAATCTCAGGTCTCTCAACCTCAAAGATTGGCTCTTGAAGACCTAGAATATGCAGGTTTACACCTCCCCGAAGCTGTCTTGGACATCCTGAGAGGATACAGGAAGCCTTCAACTAAGAAAACTTGTGCCTCAAAGTGGAAAAGGTTTTCTGTTTGGTGCTTAGTCAGGGACTTGGTGCCAGTACAGGCTGCGGTTCCAACTGTTCTTGATTACCTCTCCTGCTTAGATTCCCTGGGACTGCAGTCTAGCACCCTGAAGGTTCACCTGGCCGCAGTATCTGCTTACATTTTTGCTGGGGGAAGGTGACAATGGCTTCAGAACCTATTTTTAGAAGGTTCTTCAAGGGCTTGGCCCATCTGCATCCCCCTCATAGGGAACCGGTGCCAGCATGGGACCTCAGTGTGTGCATAGCTGAGCTCATGTCTTCAGCTCACCTAAAATATGTCACATGGAAAACAGTTTTCCTAGTGGCAATGACCTCTGCAAGAAGAATCAGTGAGCTTCAGGCTCTTTGTATTGAATAGGGCTACATTTCATTCCATAGGGATAAGGTAGTCCTGATAGCAAACAGGAAATTCATCCCTAAGGTGGTTTCTGATTTCCATCTTAACCAATCCATTACCCTACCTGTCTTCTTCACTGAGCATTCCACCTCTGGTGAAAAAAGACTTCACAGTCTGGATGTCAAAAGAGCTCTTAGCTACTACATGACAGCCACTAAAGACCATAGGCAGGACAAGAAACAGCTGTTCCTGACTTATAGGGATGTGGGAAAGGGTAACTCAGCTTCAAAAAGGTCAGTTGCTCAATGGATAGTCCAGTGTATCCAATTCTGTTACCCTAAAGCTGGTAGGGAGCGCCCCAACAGGATTGAGGGCCCACTCCACAAGAGGGACAGCTGCTACTTTAGCAGCTGCTAGAGATATTCCCTAGGTGGACATATGTAAAGCAGCTACCTGGAAAACAGTACACACCTTTACGAAGCACTACAACCTGGATATTCAATCCAGGGGTGATGCTAGGTTTGGCACATCAGTCCTGCAAAGTCTGTTTCCAAAATAAAGTTCTGTGCCCACCTCCAGTGGTATTGCTTTGTAGTCTGTGTATATATGCCACTTTCTAGAACAATTCTGATAAACACGGTTAATGTTGTGTTTTTCCCCATTTCCAGGTGACTCGTGACTTTTTTGGGGGTATCTGATGTGTTTTTCCCCCTCCAGTTGGAGGGATTTTTTTAAGGGGTTATGGGTTTAATTCTTACAATTATCATTGATTATTACTGATCATTAATACTATTCAGTATTCATAGTTCCAGGGGCCTGCCTTTCCAGATGTCTAGGAAATCTGAGGAGTTTTAGAACATTGGCAATTAATATGGGGCAGCATTTGAAAAGTTGTCACGTGCAAATAATTCCATCATTTGCATATGTTCTGTTCTCTCTGGGGAGTTCTAGCTAAAGGGCTTACTGCAGAAAGTTATGAATACCTGAGTATCACTGGGATGAAACAAGATCACTATAGTAAGTCATTTTTTCTTATGCACCTAAAGGGGAAAAACCAGGACAGCATACTGGATGGAAGGAGTTGAACTAAGCACTACAGCAGAGGAAAGGGAACTGGGAGTCTAAGTGACTGGGCTGGCAGTATAGCCTAGAGGTTAGAGTAACAAGCTGTGCATGGGCTTGGTACATCCAGCAGACCTGGGTTTGATTCCCACAACCTCCACTTGCATACTGTATGACTCTGAGCATGTCACTTAACCACCCAGTGCTTCCAGGTCGCCCTTGAAAACAGACACTTGTGCCTAGTGGGCCTTACCCGGTTACCAAAGACTAAAGTAAAAGTGGTTCCGTTAGTCAGTCATGTCAGTGTAACAAGATCTGTAGTAAGGCTAGTGGGATGCTGGGGTGTATTGTAAGGGGTATTGACAGCAGGGGAAAAAAGGAACTACTGCTATCCCTGTATAGGTCACTGGTGAGGCTGCACCTGGAATACTGCACTGGGTTCTAGAGTCCTCATCTAAGGAAGAACAGCGACATGCTAGAGGCTGTGCAACTCGGGGTGACTAAGATGATTATAGGCCAGCAGGGCAGATGTTAAGAAGATCGTCTCAAGGCACTGAACATGTACTTGCTGGAGACTAAGCCAAAGAGGAGGGATATAATAGAGAACTTGAAGTTCCTGAAGAGAATAAACAAGGTGAACTGTGGGGAACTATTTAGCATGATTATAGAGTCAAAAACCCATGGTCACAAGTGGAAACTGGTGAGGAGAAAGTTTAAGAAGGATGTGAGGAAGTTCTCTGTTATGGAAAGGATGATGGAGCAGTTAAACAGTCTGACAGAGGAGGTGGTGGGCTTCAAGACCATAAGTGGTTTCAAGCATGGCCGGGACAGAGTGGAGGGTTTGGTGGTTGCTCAGATTGGTAGCAGTAGGGAGTGGAGCAGGGAGATGAACTAGGTGGGATAACAGGGTTTTATTTAACACTAAAAATTGATTAGCGTTTTGCTCATAAAAGTGCTAAAACATTGTGAAAATGCATAGCACTTGCCTCATTGTGTTTAACAAACATAACACTTCTAGAAAACCTATATAAATAATTTCTATACAGTTATCATTGTCCCCCCCAAAAAACTGTAATCAATTATTTAAAACCCCGGATAAAACCCTGCATGAACATTGGGTCCCAGGGCAGATAGGGAACTCCTGGTAAACAAGATGGACCTGTGGTCTTTTTCTGCCATCATTGTCTGTGTTTCTACCACACCCACCCACCATTCCCATGGCTCACTCCAGTATTATTGTGATGGTCTCTATCCCTTTGTATTTGGTCTGGGCTATGAAGACACTTTGCTACTGAGTTTGATTGCACTTCTTAGAAGGGCAGTCAGAGCTGTCTTATGCCTTGGGTTAAGTGAATAGGTTACTCGTTTGGTTTGTGCTGCTCACCTTCCTGGGGGGTGAAGAAAAAGTACTGAGGTGGTTGGGGGCTGGTGCTACTGTATGCCAGTGGTCATATGCCTATTCATGCCGCCAGCCCTCCCAAAAAGTAATGGCTTCTTTGGGGTCCTAGTGCCTCCATTTCAGACTCATTTGTGGTAATCTACATAGAAGATACTCAGAATTATCAACAGTTATGTTAAGTACATAACTTAAATTTTTTGCAGGTTTTGTGAACCACAGGTGTGACCTGTCCATTCTGAGGTGGGTGTTGGTGGACACCCCAAAATGAAGGTGGGGATACAGGCACTTCATGGTACTTGTCCCCACCAGAATAAAAAATCTTACATTGTTCAGAGTGAGGTGTTTGACTACTATATTCCCATGATGAACATAGTTGCCATATTTCTCTTGTGTATGGGCACTGCCTTACCAGTGTCTCTCTCACTTGTTGTTAAAACACTTTTAGATGCTTCATGACTGAAATACTCAATATAAATCTGGATTTTATTGACTGTTGATTTTATTCTGTGGCTTTGTTTTATTGAGGGGAAGGAGAATTTTAGCACTCACATATCCAAACTGCACTGTCTTGGGCTTTTAACATTATTTGCTTGTTATTGAATGCAAATGTGGAAAGGCAAGAGGTGGATGTACATTAGGAGGTTTTCAAACGTTCCTAGGATGTGGCAAAATAGTACAAACATACAAAGAAGCCAGCAGAAGAAGGCCATTTGGTCTATCAAGTCTGCTTGCATTGCAGGGTCCACAGCTTGAGCTAACGTCCCTGCCCTCCCTCTTCACTCCTCCATCCTCCCCACCCATGATTCTTATCTTCCCCATGCCTATCCCATCCTCTCTTAAAGCTGCCCACTGTCTTCAGCGAGATGACCTCTTTTGGCAGTGCATTCCAAGTGTCTACTGCCCTCTCTGTGAAGAAGTGCTTCCTGACCTCCCTCCTAGACCTCCCATCCTCCAGCTTAAGACTGTGCCCCCTTGTGATATGGTTGCCACTTAGCTTAAAGAGACTCTCCTTATCAACCTTATTTATACCTTTCAAGTACTTGAGTGTCCCAATCATGTCTCCTCTCTCTTCCAGGGAGTACATGTTCAGTGCCCTCAACCTCTCCTCGTATGCCTTCTTCTGCTGACCGGCTATCATCTTTGTAGTCCTCCTCTGTACCTTCTCCAGCAGGTTAATGTACTTTTTGAGGTGTGGGCACCAGTACTGAACTCCATACTCTAGTTGTGGTCTTACCAGTGACCTGCACAAGGGCAGTATAACCTCCTCTCTTCTACTAATGATCCCCCTAGCTATGCATCCCAGGATCTTGTTTACCTTTGCTGCTGCTTTCTTGCACTGTGTGTAGTGCTTCAGCTCACTAGTGATCATCACTCCCAGGTCCTTCTCCTTGTCTGATGCAGGTACTCGGACTCCACCCAGGTAATACTCTGTCCTGGGATTCTTGGCTCCAGTATGCATAACTTTGCATTTCTTGGCATTGAAGCCAAACTGCCAGATCCTGGACCACCTCCCCAGCTTTTCCAGATCTTCCTGTAGGTCCCGTATCCCTTCAGCTGTGTCCACTCTCCCACAGAGCTTGGTGTCATCTGCGAATTGGCACATTTTGCCCTTTATGCCATCCCCAGTATCATTGATGAAGACATTGAACAGTTGAAAAATGATATATAAAGAGAGCTGCTGGTACCTGTTCATGTTATTCAGATGTATATCACTTGTAGGATGGATTAATTTAAAAATGTCTTTTCACACTTTGAAAAAGTTCTAGTTTATTTAGTTCACTGTCAGTACCACTAGGATCTTAATGTAGAATACGCATTTCATGCACACCTCTGTGAATTATTTTTGTTAATGTACTTACATGATTTTGATTTGTGTCCTTCTTACAGGCTCCTTCCTTAACTCTAGAAGGTGGAAGATTAAAACGATTGTTACAGTTGGTTCGAGGTAGAGACATTGAAATGGTGCCAGAGCCAGTGTGGAGGGCTCTGTACCATTGGTATGGCACAAACGTAGCTTTACCCAGACCAGTAAGTATTCAATACATTTAACAAAATACTGGTGGCAGGAGAAATAAAGATTATAAACATTTGTTTTCTAAAACATTTTAAAAATGACCCGTGGGTCTGTGGCAGTGCAGTCACCTGCCATCTCTGAGATCTGGTTTAAATGATGACCTTAAGATTCTGATTTACTGGGCTAGCAGAGGGTGGGCACATCATAGAGGTGATGTACTTGCAGTTTTGTGGAGGGGAGGGTAAGAGTGCATTGCTCTGCAGGGACCTCTGCAGCCAGTTTATGAGATGGACCTAGCATGTTCTTGGCGGTGACCACCATTAGTGACCAGGGTTAGGCAACACAACATACACAGTGGGGGCAGGGGCAGGTCAGAGGACAAAACAGGAAAAAGAATCATTTGGCCCCCAGAAAAAATGTTTAAAACAATATCATGTTATTGAGAATGTTTGCAAGTTAGAATGTTCTCTTTATGTTAAAGAGTAACTTTCCAGGCATACCGAAGGCAATACAGTAAAAACCCTTACCTCCCCCTGTCCATCCAGACATCAATTATAATTTTGAGAGTCATTGCTTTTGGAAGGGAGGGGATCATATTTTGGCTCCGTGAAGCCGAGCCGACACTCCCTCCCACTTTCCTGTTCTGAGTGCCGCCTCCACGCTAGCATTTTTTGTAATGTAATTATATGGAGAACATGGGGGCATGCTCCATAGATTACTATAGGGGGCTGACTTTAACGTTTTTTTCTTTTAATAGTTCAGGGTTCTAGTGGATAAATCAGCGTCACTGCTCAACTAATAAGGCTCTTGTTGGTTGGTGGTGATGATATCGAATCAGAACCCTGAACTATTTAAAAAAAAAAAAAGAGATGTTAAAGTCAGCCCCCGTAGTGTTCTATGGAGCCTGCCCCCACACTGTCCATATAATTACATAAAAACTGCTAGCGTGGGGGTGGCGCTCAAGACAAGGAAGTGGAAGGGATCGGAGGCCCAGCTCCACGGAGCCAAGATATGATCTCTTCCCTTCCCTTGGAATCCAGGGGAGGTAAGATTCTTACTGTATTCTCAAAGGGATTTTATGAAAATGCTGGGAAAGTTGTTCTTTAAAGTTGGTAACTGTATGCTACATAAGAATGAATAAGGATGTTACAACTAGGGACTTATGTTTCATAGTACAAACTAACCCTCTTTTTGTCTTCTAAGAGAGAATTACTTTTGCACAATTGTACTTAATTAGATTTTTATTAAAATCTGTCTTTCTTGCCAGCTTTTTAAAAGCACCTGCTCTAAATGGTGTTTCAGAATGCAAAGTACTTTTAAGACTTGTATTATTTTTTTATTATATTGTATATAGAATAATGTATGGACAACCATGTAAAACAAGGTTGTGTTTCCATCAAGGGGTGAGATAACATCATAGATTTCAAGAATGAATCTCAGGAGGTTTCCATGATGTCATCTTACTCTAAGATGAAAACATCGGCTTAGTTGTGTCCAGTTAACCATACATTATTTTTTTATAGCATATGTTTGTTTCAGTGCGTTTGCATTCCTTCTCATTCTGTCTTGAACGCTGGTCAAGTAAACAGAAAAAAGATCAAAGAAGAAGAGATTAAAACATTTTATGTGATTTAAGTAATAGCTACATGAGCTGGCAACACTTCCAGTAGTTCATCTGTTAACAGACTCTTCACATGGAGTGATGTCTTTGTTATGAGGAATCTGCAGTGTAAATAGGCATGAGGAGTTTTAAGACATTATCACATAGCATCCTATACTGTTCTACCACAGTATGGTACAAAAGCATTCTGACTTCACTACAGTGGTACAAGAGAAGCCCCATGAGGAGTCATGTGAGGACAGACTGAGGGATCTCAACACGTATAGTACACCTAGGAGGAGAAGAGGGAGAGGAGGGGCATGATAGAGACATACAGGTACCTCACTGGGGTGAACAGGATACACGAAAGGAGTCTCAAATGAGAAAGTGCACCAGAACAAGAGGGCATGCATTGAAGTGGGGGGAAGTTTAAGAGGAACTTGAGGAAGCACTACTTCACTAAAGGAGTGGTGGATGTCTGGATCGGTCTGCCAGCAGAGGTGGTGGGGGCTAAAACAGTGGGAGGCTTCAAACATGCATAGGGGAATACTGTTAAATAGGCAGGGATGGGTAGGGTTTGCGGAGACAGAATACATAGGAGAACAACAGGGTAGACTGGGTGGGCCAAACGGTCCTTTTCTGCCAACAGATTTTGTTTCCAAGTTTCTTCAACAGCATCTGGGAGTAGTGTATATGGATTTCTATACACAACACTGAACCATGTACCTTAAATCCAATAATCAAATCACTTCCACTTGTGCTAGTTTATAATTTATATAGCACTCTGTATAAACATGTTAGTCTTTCATAAGACCATTAAAGAACTACTGACATCTGTTATGAAACATCAGAAAGGTAATATTTAGACACAGGTCAGCTTATGTCATGTATTTTCATTATCTTTGCTCTTGCATTCTTTATTCCTAGAGAAATTTGCCTGAAAACTGGCTCGTTTTCCTTTGGCTTGCACCTACTGTGGTCGTTTATCTACACGTGATATCAAAATATTTTGTTTACGATGCCGCAATATGGAAACAATTACAATGTCACATGTAGACAAGCAGTAGCAGCAGATTAGGTTCAAGGGACAGAAATTCTATTTTCAGTCACATTGATTTATAGACATGAAATGGACAGAAATGTAGAAACTGTGTACAATGTAAGTTGAATTGTGCCTAGTTTCCCCGAGCCATCAGTAGCTCATTGAGATCCAGCCTCTGCCTCATTCTTAAATTTATATTTTATACAGTTTTTCAATAAATCATGCCATACAGCACATTCTTCCTGAAAGATTCCTGAACAAGACTTAATCAGTACAATTGATCGTACGCTAGCTTTAGCATCATCAAGCTGTAGTCCTGAAGTCTTTTGTTACCCCATGTGATGGATAGTGTCCATATATATTTATGGTACACCAAGCCCCCAGAAGACCTGTGGGGAAAAACAGTAATAATCCAGAACTAGAAGGGTATTTGATGTAGCCATTACAGTTAATGTGTCCAGCTGTTTGCCTGTTTTTGACAAAAAATATATATTTTTTTAACATTCATAAGTATGTTTCTCTTTGAAATGTATTTGTTTCTTAATCTACCTTGACTCTTATCGTATTACCATATATACTTATGTATAAGCCTAGTTTTTGATGCTAAAAAATGAGGCCTCTATAAAGGTCTCCACTTGTCTGTGAGGTCGATCTGTCTGCAGGGTTTACAATGGTAAACCGTTTTTTGCGACTGGGTAACCCAATTTTGTGCCCCTCTCTGAATACAGAATCGGACTGTGTGCCTGATGTTGGACACAAAGCAAAATCATTCTTCCATTTTGGGCAGCAAAACATAGAGAATAATGTATAGGCAACCATACAGAACAGGGCTGTGTTTCCATCAAGGGGTTGAAATGACAGCATACGGACCTCGAGAGCAAAGCTCGAGAGGTTCATGCTGTCATCTCAGCCCTAAGATGGAAACACATGCCAGGTTGTGTGTGGTTGCCCATATTTTATTTTATATAGTATATGGTTTTGTACACGGAAATCACAGAAGTGTTACCTACCTAAATAAAAACAAAAGAAAACACAAACTTGCAATTTCTTTGTTCTGTTTTATGATCAAAATTAAATTTATAGTCTTTTACAAGTTAAGAGGTACACATTTGGGCACTGGGTGGTTAGTAATCAGATAGGTGCTGGGTGAATGAGGAATTTAAGATTTTATGACCTTTGAACTGTGCTGAACAACTGCTTGAAATGCACACAACAGCACCTTGGAATGGGCAGTTTAGAATGTGAACAAGGTTTTTGAGCAGACTGATTTTTATACAGAACAAAGGCCAACCATATACTATAATGTCTTGCATTCTGGTAAAATGATGAGGTAAACGGGGTCAAGTTAAATGTGAGGTCGACTTACAGACATGTATATATGGTAAATAAATGCTGCTTTTTAAAAATGTAAAAACAATCCTCAAAAACTACTGAGGTGGGATACCAGCGTCTTTCATTTTTGTTCCTTTCCTAAAACAGGTTATTAAGAACGTAAAGACTGACCAACCTGAGCTGGAGTTGTTTCCCCGCTATTTGCTGTTCTTGAGGCAACAACCTGCAACCCGAAATCAGCAGTCTAATATCTGGATGAATATGGGTATGATGAGCCTCCGAATGTTTCCTCAACATTTACCGAGAGGTAAAGTAAGACTGCAGCAAGAACGAACCAGTATTGTTCTATCTGTAGGGAAAAAGAGACTATGCTACCAGGACTCTGCTTACTGTGTGCTCATAAATTCACTTTTCTGCCAGAATGGTCCACTCAAGCAATAAGCCCCAAGAAAGCATACCCTGTTAGGGGTAAGATAAGTAAATGGGGAGTTGGCCAAGTTGCCCACCGTGTCAAGTGCTATTGCTGTCCTCCAATTGAAATCGAAAAATCTGACTACACAGACATTGAAAAATAGTGTATATCGAAGTAGACTCGTGTGACTTTATTGTGGTGTATTGCCCCAAGAGCTGAAATGGCTTCAGTCAATTAAAACAAATGAAAAAATAACTTTAATTAGCTTATTTAAGGCTCAGGTCAAGCACAAGAAAATATCTATGATTTAGCTTGTTTTTCTGTCAGATTACATTTCTACAACAGGAGTGGTGGTAAAAATGTAACAAGATACAAGTGCTGTCTTGGCTGATGACTACACTAGCAGCACAATATAAAAAATACATTGCTGTGAGTGTTGTAGTTGGTGACTTGAAGGTTAGGTACATCACGTAGATACATAGATACATAGACAGTGTCGGCAGATAAGGGCCTATGGCCCACCCAGTCTGCCCATTTGAGCTTGTAAGTTCAGTTTGTTTTCCTAGAAGTCTGTTGCCCCTGCCCTGACCTCAGAATTCTTTTATGTCTATCCCAGCATTCTTAAATCCCGTGATTGTTTCAGCCCCCACCATTTCCTCTGGCAGGGTGTTCCACTTGTCCACCACCCGTTCTGTGAAGAAATTCTTTCTCATGTTTCCTCTGAATCGTCCTCCCTCCAACTTCATCCCATGCCCTCTAGCCCTGGAACATCTTTTTCGCTTAAAAATAGTGTTTTCCTGCCTGTAAGATACTTGTATGTCTCTATCATATCCCCTCTCTCCCTCCTCTCCTCCAGGGAGTACATGTTCAGTTCCTTCAACCTGTCTTCATAGGACTTGTGATGCAATCCATGCACCATCTTTGTTGCCCTCCTCTGAACCTTCTCTACCCTGTCTGTGTCCTTATGCAGGTATGGTCTCCAGAACTGTACACTGTACTCCAGGTGGAGCCTCACTAGTGTCTTGTATAGCGGAATTATGACCTTCCTTTTCCTGCGGGTGATGCCCCTGCCTATACATCCCAGCATCCTATTTGCTTTACCTGCTGCCTTGTCACACTGTTTCCCTACCTTGAGGTCATCAGAGATGATAACCCCAAGATCCCTTTCCTGCTTGGTGCATGCTATATCCTCACCCCCCAACTGATATATTGTGCCAGGGTTTTTGTGCCCCATATGCATGATCTTGCACTGCTTTGCATTGAATTTCAACTGCCAAACCCCTGACCATTCTTCAAGTTTCTGCAGGTCACTTCTCATTCTGTCTACACCCTCTGGTGTGTCTACTCTGTTACAGAGCTTTGTGTCATCAGCGAACAGTGAAATTCTGCCTTCTCGGTCCTGCGCCATGTCACTGATGAAGATGTTGAATAGGACCGGTCCCAGCACTGACCCCCTGTGGTACCGCACTGGTCACTCTTCCCTCTGTGGAGTGACAGCCATTTACCACCACCCTCTGTGTCCTGCCACCCAGCCAGTTACCTACCCACCACACTACTGTCCTGCCCACACCCATATTCCCCAGTTTGTGTTGAGTCCCCAGTTGAATACTAAATTAATGGGGAGAGCAGCATCCACAGTGCTGATGACATCACAGTTGCCTATCGCATCACTGAAGCTGGCAGTTGATAATCGGAGAGAAACAGTTAAATCTTTGAAAAGTAGATTTTAAAGAGCTACTGATGCGTCAAAGAAAACTTTGAAAACATAGAATTTGATGGCAGATAAGAACTGCTTGGCCACCTAGTCTGGCCATTTCCCTACCTAACGGATAAGCTGCAGATCCTAGTTAACCAACAGCCTGCTTCCTCCTACCCCCACTAGAATTGCCTTATGAAAAACATAATAATTTGGTTAAATTCAGCTTGCATTTAATATATATTGTATATTTTTCTTCCCTTTTATTTATTAATGAATAAATTTGTATGAAAACATGATCGTTATCCCTTAGAGTTCCTTTAGAGTTTATCTGCCTCTACAGCCGACTCCCTACTTCAAGTCATAATCCTGTGTTGTGACATCACAATCTATTGCCATGGGAGCAACTGTGATGTAACAAGCAGGGCATTATGATCATCGGTAGGAAGAAAGCAACAGGAATAGATGAATCCTTCAGGTGCAAAGATCCTATTTTCATGCAGATGACATCAGTAATAACTAATGTGGAGGAAAAATGCAAAACTAATGTGAAAATAAGCTGAACTATGTCTGAATATTGTGTTTTGGTAAAGTTCTCCTGAAGGTGTCAGCTGCTCTTTAACATTACAGATAGCAGACCGATGTTGTATAAATCAAATATGCATTGGCTTGCCGGCCAGTTGGTGCAGCAGTAGCGCTACTGATGGTGACGACGGCGACCCAAGTTTGAGAATGAGCTTGGGTTGATGGGGCTGGCTGAGGGTGTTAGTGGAGGAGGTTTTGGCATCCCAAGGGATGCTCTCCTCCTCTGGGGTGGGAGGGTTGCCGTCCTCACTGCAGTACTGCCACCTGGATGACCAGAGGTGGCAGTGCAGTTAAGGATGCTGTGGGAGGGAGGGTTGCAGGCTCAGATCTGGTGTGTCAGCACACCTGTGTGTGCACACACAGATCGGGAAGAAACAAGGAGAGGACCCCAACAGCCAGCCTGATAATAGCCTCTGGTGAACTAAACATGGACCGACCTGAAGCCCTCAGCCACCAGCCTGACGGAGCTTGTTCAGGTAGGAGGGGACCTTCCTCCTTTCCTGCCCTGGGGGTGGGGTTGGGGGTCTGAGACTGTGGCAGCATGGAGGTAGGTGGTTGGAGGGGGGCTGGAGTGCAGTAGAGCTCCTTGTTGGACCCCGTGGGATAGGTTGGCTATTGGCATAGGATGGAGCAGAAAGAAAGAAAGAAGGAATTTAAAATATTTATTTCTAGGAGCGTGGATATGTTGTTCATCCACGCTTCTTGGCATGCCCCCTTCCACTTTAAATCTTGCCGGAAGTCTTCAGGCTGGCTCCTCCCACCCACCCGGGTGGTATATACCTCAGCTCCGCCCCATGACATCAGATCTTCCTTTCCGCTGGAAGATGCAGGTTCCCTCATGCTCTCAGCATATCGTAGGCCCTGGATTTCAAATTGTCTGTTTTACCAAAAGTTAAACTCATTAGAGTTAGCGATCGCGCATTCGCTGTCTCGACTATGGAGGAAAAATCATCCCCTGGATTTTGCCGGTGCCCTTGCAGCCAAAAGATGTCGTGCACCTCACCTCACCTCACGTGCGTTTACTGCCTAGGTGTCGGCCAGACACCTCATCATGCAGTTTTGCCTGGCTTTCCACCCCAACATCCTGGACAACCGCATGGCACACCTGAAGCTGGGGAGACCAGAGAACAGAAACCCGGTGGAAATCGAAGGCGGCTAGGTGGGTGGTTTCCATGGCCATGAGCTCTGCTCTAACAGCTGTAACAGATGAAGACCCGAGGAGGAAGCAGCTGCGCTTCCGCCAATCGAGGCTTCTTCGTTCCGCTTAACCTAGGCTCCACCTTTACAGGTTCCTTCAGGGAGGTGTGCCAGTCTCTCCCCACTCAGGGTGAGGTGCCCTCGGCGCTCATTCTTCCCACTCTCACAAGAGGGAGAAGGACCCGGTGTCTTCGTCCCAACGGAGATGATCTTGGGGCCAGGAGAGGTCCAAGTCCCAAGAACATGCGGTCTCGACCTCGGTCGAGATCACATCCTCGGCCTCTGGCTTTTTGGACTTTGCGTCTGGTCATGGGACCAAGGAAGTGGCTGACGAAGTCGACATTATCCTCGACCCCTTGTCACCGGCTGTGCCTGACGACTCATTGGGAAGGACTCCAGTCCTGGTATTTCCAGGTGAGGAGACCCAGCCTGCTGGTGTCCCCATCAAGGAACCAGTCCCAGACCCCCCGGGTCTCACCAATTCTGGTGTCTCCCGATTGACCGAGTTGGCCTCCCCAATCTCGGTCCAGGAACCCCTCAGATGATCGACCGAGGAAGAGCCATAAGCGCTCAAAGAAGAGGAGACGCCACAGGTCCTCGACATCCTCGGACGAGGAGAGGCTCCGACAGAAACTCCCATCGGCACTATGAAGACCTCGTGGTAGCAGCTTATTTTGACCAGGCAAAAGCCAGCTCCGCTGACTACCCCGGCCATCACTTGGCTTTCACCTCCTAGTCTGAAGCGACCCCTCAGGAACCGAAGCCCTCGGTTCCTCCACCTGTGGGGCCGGCCCGTCTCCTGGTTAGGCCTATCCCTGTCTCTCCACTGATTTGGGTGGAACCACTGCCAAAACAGCCTGAGGTTGGGGCACCCTCGAAAGAGGACTGACAGGGCACCGGGCTTCACCGACGCCTGCCGATAACAGTCACCCTGGATTGCCCTCGGCAGATTGAAGGTGACTTAGGCAGTAGACGGCTCTATCACGACTCTTCGGACTCAGACGTCACCGGCTTGCACTCACATCCCGGGGATGATGAGTCGGTCGGCGCAGGGATGGAGGAAGGCCCTTCCTCCTTCCAGGGCATTCTCCGCCTCATCTCCGATTCCACCAGAATGCCCCTGGATCCTATCCAGAAAATGGCGGAGTACCCTCTCACTGACATTCTTAAGAGAGGGGATACCACAACGGAGGCCTTTCCAGTGGCTGAGGCCACTGTTGGCCTGGCCCTTGAACTTTGGCAGTGTCCTGCCTGCTGCCCAGCACCATCTGCCTGCATGGCCCGCAAGTATGCGGTACCCATGGGGTCCCTAGTGGGGTTCACGGAGCACCCTTCGTCTGAGAGCCTGGTGACTGTCTCTGTGTTCAGGTGTACTGGTAGTTCGGCCAACACTGACCGACCCCTGGACAAGGAGTCCAAAAATTTGGACCACTCTGCCCGCAAGGTCTGTGTGGCCTCTTCTCTGGGCCTTCGTCAGGCCAGCTCTGCTGTTATTATGGCACACTTCTCCAATGCCCTTCTGGAGTCATTGGACGAGGTCCTCCCTCATCTCCCACTGGACATGCAGACCACGGTCAAGCAGGTCCGTGACCAAGGCCGTGCTGTTGCAAAACAGCAGCTCCAGACGGCCTTGGATATAGGAGATTCTTGTGCCCGCTCACTGGTAGCCGCAGGGCTTGGCTGAGGCTTTCCTCCTTCCCGGCGGATACTCAGCATAAGCTTGCTGATGTGCCCTTCCAGGGCACCGACTTGTTCGGTCCAGGAGTGGCCGGTCACCTTCAGCACGTAGAGCAGTCCAGTGCCACCTTGGATGCCACTTCTGCTAAGGGTTGTTCGGGCAAGAACCAGCAGAAGAGAAAGAAGAAGCCCTTTCGGCATTCTTCCACTGCGGTCAGGCATATCAAGGAGGTCAACAGCAGCAGCAGGCTCAAGCTTTGCGCCCGCGGCCCAAGCAGGGTCCTCAACAGCCCCGTAAAGGAGGCCAAGGAGCAGGTCCCAGAGCCTCCTCCTCCTCCTCTAAGCCTGCTCAGTGACGGGTTGGGGGTCATCACCCCTATACCCATCACGCCAGCTCTGGGTCCTCCTGTGGGGGGTCGGCTCCAACACTTCCTTTCCGCCTGGTCCACTATCACTTTGGGCAGGTGGGTTCTTGAAGTATTCAGTCAGGAACTGCCTCTGGAATTCGAGCAGTACCCTCCCAGCCAAGCCCGTGCCCCTTGGGAGGAATGGATCTCCGCATGCACCCAGTCGGCTCTTCGAGATGACGTGGCTCAGCTCCTCTGCAAGTAGGCAGTAGCTCCAGTGCCGGATCCTCTGACAGACCCAGGCTTTGTTTCCAGGTACTTCCTGGTGCCCAAACGGATGGGGGGGTTAGCGCCCTATCCTAGATCTCCATGACCTGAATCAGTATCTCAGGTGCCACACCTTTCGGATGGTCATTCTGAACCAGATCACACCATCCCTGGAGTGAAACATGTGGTCCTGTTCACAGGATCTTCAGGACGTGTTCTTTCACATCCCATTCCATCCATCCCATCAGCGATTCCTCTGCTTCAGGGTCGAAGGGACCCTGTATGAGTTCCGAGCCATGCCATTCGGCCTGTCATCGGCCCTTCAGGTCTTCACCAAATGCGCTGCAGTGGTGGCGGCCCACCTTCGGCGTTGAGGAGTCAGAATCTAAGCTTATCTCGATGACTGGCTCTTGGCAGGTTCCTCCCTTCAGGAGGTGGAGAGGTCCAAGGATCTGGCCCTCCAAACCTGCTCCCAACTCGGCCTCCTGATCAACGAGGCCAAGTCAGAACTCGTGCCCTCTCAGGTGATGGGCTTCTTCAGGGCAGAAGTTGACTCTTGTGAAGCCAGAGCTCGGTTCCCGGCGGACAGGGCAGAGGTTCTCTTCTACTTTGCCCAATCATTTCTGGTTGGGCACTTGCGCCCTGCCCAGGACTTTCTGCACCTTCTGGGTTACATGGCGGTGTGCACCTCAGTGATCGGACCCCGTGGCACATGCACCCCCTCTAATGGGAGCTGGCCACCCAGTGGACTCAGCGATATGGTCACTCCGACCAACTGATCACTGTAACCGAGATGATGTGGGATGCTCTCCAATGGTTGAATTCCCCAGACCGGTTGCAGGAAGGGGTCCCGTTTATCCGCCCCGAGACGACGGTCGTCTGTACGACCGATGCCTCTCTTATGGGCTGGGGAGCCCACATGGGGGACAACAGGGCCCACGGGTTCTGGACCCCTGAGGAGTCCCGATGCCACATCAACCTGTTGGAGCTCAGAGCAGTCAGACTGGTGCTGTTAGCTTTTGCTCCTCAGCTCTGGGGTCAAGTGGTTCAAGTCCAGATGGACAATACAATGACCATGTACAATCTCAACAAACAGAGCAGCATGCACTCCCGGCTGCTGTGCAGGGAGGCGCTCCGCATCTGGACCTTCGTAAGCCGGTTGGAGGCGGATCTCCTAGCCATCCATGTGGCAGGAGCCTCGAACCAACTGGCAGATGCTCTCAGCCGCATAGGCCAGACATCCCACGAGTGGTTTCTCCATCCAGAGGTAGCTTACATTCTCTTCTCCCGTTGGGACCAACCAATGGTGGACCTGTTTGACTCCAGGGAAAACACTAAGCTGAGGCTGTTTCATGCCCACCCCCCTCAGCAGGGCTCGCTGCAGGGGGATACCTTCTGGAGGCCGTGGACTCCAGGCCTCCTCTATGCCTTCCCTCCATTTCCCTTGATCCACAAGGTGTTACTCAAGGTGAGGAGGGACAAGGCGAAGGTGAACCTGGTAGCCCCAGATTGGCCGCGCCAGTTTTGGTACCTAGATCTCTTCAGCCTCAGCTGCAGGCCCCTGGAGCGGCTTTGTACATGCTCGGACCTGATATCTCGGAACCAGGGGAAGGTATTCCATCTGGACCTTTAATCCCTGCACCTCATAGCCTGGTACCTGAGCGGCTAGAGTTCCAGGTTCTGGGTCTTTCCGAAGATGTCTACACCGTGGTGGAGGCATCCAGAAAGGAATTGACCAGGAAATGTTATGCCTTCAAATGGAAACGCTTTTCCATTTGGTGTCAGGGTAAGGGTCTGGACCCCTTATCCTGTTCTGTGGCTAACATTCTTGACTACCTTTGGTCTCTCTCCAAAAGGGGTCTACGGTCATCAGCCCTTAGGTGCACCTGGCAGCCATTTCTGCTTACGGCAGCGGGCCGGTCAGCCGACATTGGCACAGGAGACAGTGGTCGGGCGCTTTTTCAAAGGCCTGGATCACATATCTCCTCCGTTGCGTGAACCTCCACCTCTGTGGGATCTGTTGCTGGTTTTGGCAAAGCTCATGGGCAAGCCATTTGAACCTATGCACAAATGTGAGCTTTCACACTTGTCATGGAAGACGGCCTTCCTGGTGGCTGTCACGTCTGCCAGGAGGACATGGGAGCCCCAGGCACTTTCGGTGGACTCCCTTTTTCTGGTCTTCCACAGGGACAAAGTTGTCCTGCGCCCCACCCGAAATTCCTTCCGAAGGTGGTGTCAGAGTTTCACCTTAACCAAGTGTTGACTCTGCCGGTATAGTACTCTAATTACATCTCGGATGCCGAATACAGGCTCCATACCTTGGATCTGAGACGTGCTCTCTCCTATTATAAGGAGAGGACAGCGTAAATTCGGGGAGTGGTTCGCCAGCTGTTTGTCACCTACGCAGAAGCTGCTTCTGGCAGGCCTGCAGCCAACCGGACCATTGCAAGGTGGATTATATCATGCATAGGTCTGTGCTATGAGTTGCCGGGCAAGAAGCCTCCCAGAGGAATAAGAACTCATTCTACCTGCCATACTGCTGCATCGGTGGCTGCTTCCAGGGACATCCCTATCCAGGAAATCAGCCGGGCTGCTACCTGGAAGTCAGCAAACACCTTCATTACCCACTACCACATCAACCTTGAGTCACACCGGGATGCTGGTTTTGGGGCCTTGGTTCTCCAATCTTTATTTCCTAAGTCAGGGATGTGCACCTTGTCTCCCTCCTCCCGGAGAACTGATTGGAGTCTGCCAAGAAGTGTGGATGAACAACAGATCCACGCTCCTAGAAGAACAGGTTACTCACCTGTAACTGTAGTTCTAGGAGTGGTATATGTTGTTCATCCACACACACACACACACACCCAACCTCCTCGGCTTCGGGCACACAACCTTGCTTCTAGTGGGCTAAGATCTGGCGTCATGGGGCGGAGCCGAGGTATATACCACCCAGGTGGGTGGGAGGAGCCAGCTTGAAAACTTACGGCAAGATTTAAAGTGGAAGGGGACATGCCAAAAATGTGGATGAACAATATATACCACTCCTAGAACTACTGTAACAGGTGAGTAACCTGTTCATATGCAGTAACTTGACACAAAATACTCGCATGTGGGGGACAGAACTTTCATAACTTACTTGTGGCCCCGACACCCATGCATTACTGTTCCGCCCCTCACACTTGAAGACAGATTGCATAATTTATAGTTTGGCCATTTCATATCCCCAATGAAATAATTTTCGTTTACAAACAATATTAGATATTTCATTAATATAGAAAATTATGTGTGTGTTTTCAACTATAACTGATTATCACTGGCTTTGGCAAGAGTGGGCATTCAAAAGGCCCGGTGGCGCTGAGGGTTGGGGTGCTGGACGCCACACCTCGCGCCATGCCAGCAACCCGTGTTTGGGAATGAGCATGGGTTATCGGGGGGTCGGCAGGGGAGGAGAAAGATCGAGCATCCGTAGGACTGTTCTCCTTCTCCGAGTGGGGGGGGCACCAGGGTGTCGGTGTCAACTGCCCTCTAGTGGAGGCTGGGGGACAAGCACAATGCACCAAGACGTGGGGTGGAGCTAGGATAGACACACGCACTCTTGTGTCAGTGCACGTCCTAGCTCCAAGGGGACTCTAGCCACAAAAAATCGCCGGCCCCCGCGTATGAGCCAGGCATGGTGCCCGACCTTTCAGCCACGAATAGTTCCACTTCGGCGACCCCACTCCGGGGAGCCTTCCTGGAGTAAGGGTCGGCATCGCGGGTCGTAAGCCTGTTCACGGGTTAGGGCTCATGTCATAAAGAGAAAAAAAAAAAAAAAGAGTGGGCATTTAAGCCATTTCATTATGCCTGTTAAAGAGTTTATGGTTCTCAACTGTCTCCAGCATTTGGAAAGTAGGACAGGTTGGCATATTAATTAAAAACTGGAAAAAGAACCCAAATCTAGATTTCTGATTTATGCTCTTGCATTCCAGTGCTGTTTGTTAAGCACAGGCCTTCTTAACAGGCACAGAGCAGTATAGAAATTAAACAGTGTGGAACAGGAGGTAAATTCACGCTATAGGGGGCCGACCAGTGGCCCACTGGTACTGCATCATATGCCAATGTTGGCGACCTGGCTTCAGGAATGGCCAGAGTGGCTGGCGTGGCAGTTTTCTGTGCGACAGCACTTTCAGGCAGAGAGGGATGGTGCCATGGTTCACAACCTCAAGTGACGGGCCAGGGATCTTGTTTCCTCCACAGAGAGGTACTTTGTGTGCCTGTGTGACCTGCAAGGGTACTGCCTGGTGGTGGGCAGGGCTAAAGGAGGAATTTAAAAAAGAATATGCACTGGGGCCATCTAAGTGTTGGTCACTGGCACGTTCAGGCATTGCTCTGTATATATCTCCTCTGGCACTGACTGTGGGGGAAGTGCCAGACAGGGCTGTGGGGTGGCCATCTGAAGACCTGACATAGGTATAGGGGATGGCTTGGGGGCCAAATAGCTTTATGAAAAAAATAAAATTCACAATACAGTTTTTTCTGCAGGTGTGATCTTCCAAAAATCAATCTTCTCCATAGATTCCTACAAATGGGTCAGTGCTAGAGGCCTTTAGGACCCCGCAGGAGCCAAAACTTTTCTGGAGGGTTGGTGACATGAGTAGGCTCTGTGTGCGCATCACCACACACGCCCACTAGAATACATTGGGCTCAGCCCCCAACCCCCTTGGATCCTTTTTTCCCAGCCATCGAGTGCACAGCAGCAGCATGGCCGCTCTCCGCATCGGGGTCAGAACTTCACTGTCTACATGAGAACTGCATTCAGTTCTTTGGTTTAGTTTAAAATACTCTAGAGTTTATTTTCATGTCAGTTTAGTTAGTTTAACACACAAAAAAATTACAGCTTTCTCTCAGCCCTTCCTCGTGCCAACGATTGATGAGCATGGAAGAAGGTAGAAAGCCTGAGAAGGCAAGTTGCTCCAGCAATGGTCCTATGTCTGGCCACCAGCTTTCTCAGTGGGGGTCCTCACAGGCAGTCCAGTGCACCGGGAGGATGGACATTACTCCCGGAGTCGCAAAAAGAAACTGTCCGGATTTGGCTCATGCTCTGCATTGGGGTTTTATTAAATTCCATGGGGAGCCCATCTGACCCCTGTCATTTCCCTGTTTTTCTATCAGCCCCAGAATTTCCTCATCAGTAACAGGTGCCAATAACATCTCATTTTGCTGGGGCAGTAGCTGTGTTGGACCTAATCATGCTAGATAGCTGTGTGCTCCTGTGGTTGTTCTGATTTTATCTGATACAGGGACTTGTAGTACTGTTTAAATCCTTCTGTGATCTGGTCTATCTTTGTAACCATCTGCCCCATATGTGGATGTAAGATTTCCATAATGTGTGCCTAGGCTTTTTGTGCTTGGATCCTACAAGTAAGTTGGAGGGCCCCTTAATAATAATGCTGCATGAGGTATTTCAAGTTCTCTTCTACTTTGTAGTCTAATAGTTGGTCAGGTTCTTGTTTCAGTTTTATAAGGTCTGGCCTCTTTGCCTGTTTAACTTTTATCTGCTGCAGTCCCTCCAGTTCTTGTATCTGATTCTCTAACTGAGCCTGTTTCTCTCTTCTTTTTTCTGCTTTCCTGCTACCATACCAATAAGTTTCTCCCTCAAGATTACTTTAACAGTGTCCCAAAGAATTTGTGCAGAGACTCCAGGGGTGGTGCTATCCTGAGCTGCCTGTTGTATAATCTAAGGGACATGTCTTTGGAACTCCTTGTCCTGGAGTAGGGATATATTCAACATCCAAAAAGACTACTTCCTGTACAGGTTCAGATCCTACTCTGCGTTGGGATCTTTGCACTATACAGCCTCGATCTATTCGTGCAAGAATAAAAGGAAGAAACTGCACTGGTCGAGGTTGTTCTCTAGTCAGTCTGCTGTGAGACAAGTCAACTTCTGCAGACCAGGGTTTCCCATTGTTGTCACTGATGACACCAGGGACACCTGGTCCTGCAAAGTCGAGGTCTCGGTTCCAGAGCCCCTCTCTGCCCAGTAGAGGGGATTCTGGTGGGCAGTTTGATCATTGGGCAGCTCTTATGGAGCAGTGTGTACAGCATGTAAGTGAAGCGGTGCCATTATTGGTGCTGGCTCACCATCTTGAGGTTGGTTGAGCTGGCACCAACTTCAGTCCCCCTTGACTTAGGTGCATGGCTGACTCCAATTCTTGCCTCAGGGCTGGGGTTCCTGCTGGCACCATCAGTGCCTGCCCCTCCTGTGGTGTCTCCCTTGTCCCCTCTGGGGATGGGGCAGTGACGGTGCTACTGCTGGTCCCTTTGGGCCACTGGGGTCATCCGCACCATTAGTGGTGCCACACCCAATGCTGGGGTATATCTCCTCAGAACCTACTGTGGTGCCAACAGTGCCGACCAGGCCTTCTCTGCTGGGATTGTTCCCTTTGGAGATGTCCTAGGGCAGTCCTTGGTGCCATTGCCATTTCCTGAGCTCTATCCATGGCCGGATCTGGTTTCGCCAAAGCCACATCCTTCGCTGTCGACTTTTGACTCTCTACTCTTCACTACCCTCCGGGTATGGAGGAAGTAGATGGAGGCATGTCAGATCCTGACCTCATCATCTTCAGTGGTGAGGATGATGACTTGTACGATCCAGGTAACCCGGATTCGATTCCTACCACTGTAACCTCAGAAGGATCTCGCCTTTTAAGCTCTGCTCAGAAATATGCACTCTGCACTGAATTTCAAGCCAGCAGCCATAGACCATGCAAGGCACCTCTAACTGGAGTTTCTAAATGTGCCTAATATCCTGGGCTGTCTAGTTCTTCCTATCCACCCGGCCCTGGAGACACACTCTGAGGTGTCTTGGAGGAGGACTGCTACTGTGGCAGCTGTCCCCAAGCATGCAGACTAGAAGAACGTGGTGCCTAAATTTAAGACCATGTGTTTCACTCAGCCAATAGCGGATCTTATTCTGGTTGAGAACTACAAAGCCATAGTGGCCAAGGAGGTCACCATGCATTGCACTGAGAAGGAGTCGCACAAGATAGACACCATGGGCAGGCGGGTCTGTACCTCGGCTACCCTTGGCAAGAGGATAGCCAGCTACTATGGCCACTTCTCAAAGTGCAAGTACGTCTTCTGGTGCAAGCATAAGTCTCCGGAGGAGGCCCTGCCAGACACAGAGGCAAAACAAGAAGTGCTGCTAGCTGTTAAATAAGGTATTGAACATAACTGCCACCAACTTAAAGCTGTTATGGATGCCTTTGATGCAGCAGGTTGCACTATGGCTGCAGGTACTTGCATCAGGTAGCACTTCTGACTGCCGACTGCTATCTTCACCCCGGATGTCCAGCAGTAGATCATGAATGTGCCCTTCAGTCACACTAGTTTGGACAGCAGATGGAGCAGTCTTTTAGAGTCTGATGAAATGAGAATGACTTTTAAGACATCCAAGTCAGCTCTTTACAACCCACAAAAGGGTAGGGGACATGGCTTTTTTCACAACAAGCAGTCCTTTCATGGGAGGGGCAGGGGAGCCCAAAATAATAGCCCGAGTCCCAGAAGAAGGCGCAACCAAAGGCACAGGCACCTAAAGCGCTCAGTGCCACCATCTGAAGCTGTGGCCCCAGGTCCACTCCAGCTGCCCATTGTGGACCACTCCCCTCTGTAGGGAGACGCCCAGCCCAGTTTTACCATCAGTGGGGAAACCATCTCAACGGGCATGTAAGTTCTAAGAATCATCTGAGAATGGTACTGTTTAGAATTGCTGGGTCTCCCCAGACAGTCCTCTCTGAAGCTCCCATTGTTGGCTCACGTCAAAGCTTCTGGCACAGGAGATTGCGGACCTACTGAGAAACAGGACAGTGGAAATAGTGCTAGAGTCAGAAATGAACACAGGGTTCTACTCCCATGATTTGCAGTTACCAAAAAAGTCAGGGGGCATGTGCCCCATTCTCATCCTCAAAAATGTAAGCAAATACATGAATTGAGAAAAAAATCCAGAATTATTTCTCTGGGATCCGTGCTACCCCGCCTGAAACATCATGACTGGCTAGCATTACTGGATGTACAGGAAGCATGCCAACACATACTGGTGCACCGCAACCACCACAGGTACCTCCAGTTCTGGAAGGGCAATACTGTCAGTTCAGAGTCCTACCCTTTGGGCTTTCCTTGGCACTGTATGTCTTTACAAGTTACTTTGCAGTGCTTGCAGTGCACCTCAGAAAGCTAGGATTCCAGGTCTTCCTGTATCTGGACAACTGGCTAATTTCAAGCCCATCCATACAGAAGATAGAGCAGGCAGTAGCCACGGTCTCTCAGTTTTTAGCGTCCATGGTAGACCTACTGAGCCCCCTCAGAGTCTCAGCTGGAGCTCTTCCATGAACTGCTGTTCTGGGCATGAACTGGGCTCAGGCCTTCCAGGCAGCAGACTGTGGGCAGTCTTGCAGATGGCATGCTACGTCATTGAGCACAAGATTATGCCAGCCCAGTCATGCAACGCATGCTGGACCTAATTGCCTCCCCATTGTTCGTAGTTCCTCTAGCAAGGCTGCACATGAGAACAGTTAAGTGGATGCTCAGTATCCATGGTCACAGGTATCACACCTTCGAAACTATCCCATTCAGATGACCAAACCCCTGGTGAAGTCCCTGATGTGGTGATCAGTGGAGGACAGCCTCTTCCAGGGCTTTCCTTCTCTCATCCAGAGCCAGAGGTGACTCTCACCCCAGTTGTCTCCCTGCTGAGGTGGGGAGTGCACTGCCAGGGTCTCCAGACACATGGAGTCTGAGACTCCTCAAAAACACATCTTCACATCACAGTGCTGGAGATACGTGCAGTTATATACAGTCTGAAAGCACTAGTGGACTTGATCATCCGAAAGACAATTATCCTCCAGATGGACAGCAAGTCTGTCATGTACTATATTAACAAGCACACTCTTACGCTGTGAGCAGGGAGGCAATGAGAGTGTGGGAGTGGTGCCTGGAGCAGGGGATCTTGCTCCAAGCAATCTGTCTGTCAGGGGTCCAGAACACACTGGCAGGTTAAGTGAGTCGAACAGAGGCAGGTCCTCAGGAGTGGTCATTAGCATCAGATGTCATGAGATCACTATTCAATGAGTGGGCATCATGGATGTGGAGCTTTTAGCATCCCCACTTAACACCAGGCTGCCTCAATTCTGCTTCAGAAATCCAGGACATGGGGCCAGATTCCAAAAGGCGTTACGCTTGGCACAAGGCGAGTTATGCCAAACTCGATGGGGCAACTCGCAACTTGCACCAGGCCTAGCGCCAGTTGGTATTTCAAAAGGTGCCTTGTACCATGCTGAATGTGGGTTGCGCCAGCTTGGGTTACGCCACCCACTATGCCTGCAACCTGCAGCGGCATGGTGCAAGGGTGGGTTACAGCTGCAACTGCACCCTATTCCAAAAGGGCGGCTGCCGTAACCCACGAATGCCATTCAAGAGCCGATTATTGCAGCAGAATTAGACCAGCAGGGAAATGGTCTAAGGGCATCCGCCTGTGCCAGTTGATGGATGCCCACTCTGCTGCACCATGCCACGCATGTTGTCCGACTCCCCCCCCCCCCCCAGACACAGGCATGCCCACCTCCGAATGATGGGGACCCCCGGGGTCCGTAACTCGTGGTGCCCCCCCGAACGCCAGTGCCACCTGACCAGACCCCCCAATGCCCCCTGGTGCATGCGCGGTGTTCCAGTGGGGAGCTCTGGGGGCAGTTGTACATGTGCCGCAACTTGCGGTACCCAGGCTTGGTGCGCCATGCATGTGGCACTAGCCTGCGGCTGCCGCACATTGCAGGGATAAGTGCCAGGGACCCTGCCTGTTCTGTAATACGGTGCAGGGTCCCTGGCGTAGCACTGCATGGCGCAACTTGCATACGCCCGCCAGTTGCTCCATGCCTCCTGGAATCGGCCCCATGGTGTTTTCTGTCAGGATGCATTTAGACTGCCATGGCAAACTCTGTTTCTATATGCATTCCCTCCAGTCCCTGTCATCTAGAGAGTTTTTCAAATTGGAGGCACACTGGGAAGGATGATCGTAGTGGCCCCCTACTGGCCTTGGCAGATATGGTTTCCTCTGTTGACTTGACATTCAGACAGCAAACCAAGGGTTCTGGCGCTCAGGGCAGACTTAGATGTGGCCCCCTACTGGCCTTGACAGATATGGTTTCCTCCATTAACTTGATGTTCAGTCAGCAAACCAAGGATTCTGGCACTCAGAACAGACTTAGTGACCCAGGGTCAAATAGTCCTTCCCAGCCTGCGCTCCCTTCACCTTCAGACCTGGCTGATGAAGAGACGGAAATGAAAAAGTTGAAAGCATCTCCCAGCATCTCTTAAACACTTCTGTCTGCATGCAAACCTTCCACCAGGAAGACATAAATGGACAGGGAAAACATTTTCCATCTTTTGCTGCAACATCTCCGTGGACCCTTTCAGGTGTCTGCCCGAAATGGTTTTGGAGTATTTCTGGACCTTTCTGATGCTAACCTGCAGTATTCCACAGTTAAGGTCCACCTGTGTGCTATATCTTTTTACGTTTCATAAGTTCCTTGGCACTTACATCCTACCAATACCCTCAGGCACCTCATCTCACCATCCCATTACTCTCCCAGAAGCTAGGAGTTACCACCTCACTGCTCCTGCCCTTACCAACCCACCTTTACTCATCTACGTCTCCTGTCACATGCCTAATCTCACCTAACTCTCTTCCCTTTCTTCAGGCCTCCTTCTCACCTTTGCGCCCCCGTCCTCTGACAGAGCCAATCTTCCTGGACATAGTCTCCACCACTCATTCACACTGATGGGACTACACCGAAGGCACTAGGACCCAGCGAGAGCCACAGTTTTTCAGGAGTGCCAGCGCCAAGGTAGAGCCGTGAGGAAGCAGCACTGGGAGCCAGACTCGTGCCATATAGACTACCTCGGCGTCGACCCTCCAACTGCCTCAGTTCCTTTTTTCCCGCCATCGAGTGCACTTCAGTGATGACGTTGCTTGCCCGCCAAGTCAAAACTTCTTGTCTATGCGACGGCAGCTTCAGTTTTTAGTTTTTAGTAGTTTTAATTTTTATAGAGAAAATAAATGATTAAATTTTATTATTATATTTCGTCAGAAGATGTCTTCAGCCCTCCATTGATGGAGTCAACCATGAGTGGGGCAGGTGACAATAGGGAGACTTCGCATGAAAGCTGTTCAGTCAGCTGGGCTAGGTCTGGTCCGCCGCCTCCACGGGGGTCTGACTACAGACAGTCCGGTGCTCGGGGGGTGGGGCGGTCTCAAAGCACAAAAGAAGTGGTCTCATTCCAGACACTGCTCGACACCAGAGCTCCTTCTTGACCTCCGGTCAAAAGAAACTGCACTGCTCGAGGTCGCCTTCTGGTACGTCTGCGCGTATATCGTCGGTTGCCGGGGGCAGGGGCCAGTCTCTGCATCCGGAGTCCCCCTCCGGTTTCTGTCCCTGGTGACTGGCATCCTCAACTCCAGAGTCCCTCCTCGCCCATTGGGGGGTCCTCCGGTGAGCAGTTTCACCATTGGGCCACTCTTATGGAGCAGTGGGTGCAGAGGTTGTCCCGACTGCCTGATCCGGCTAGTCTTGTCGCTGGGGCCTTTGGGCCTGTTGGTTTCGGACCTGCAGGCGGGGTGGTTGGGACTTCTGAGTCATGTGGTGCCCTCTCCAGAGCCGTTGACTCTGTCCCCCTCACATGGCTGCAACGCAGGGGTTCACACCGGTGCCTTTCTCTCTTGCTGAATTTCTTAATTTCACTTCTTCAAATCAGAGTTTGCAAACTTCTGTTGCACACCAGCCTCGGTGACAGCTTCTCCAGCGCTGCGTGCGGTGCCGTAAGCTGTGTCAGAGCCGCACTCAGTCTCACTTCCTGTGCCAGCGCCGCTTATGTTCTCAGCGCCACTTCCTGTGGCGGTGCCAGGAGCACTGGTGGCGCCGCATGGGTTTCAGAGGTTTTCAACGCAGATTCTTTCTGCTCCTCCTCCTTCCTCTTCTTTTCATCCCTTTTCTATCTATATAGTCCCTCCTGGACTGGCAGGGGATGACATTGAACCTGATCCTGATCTTCGATTGGGAGACGACTTTGATGATGATTCCTCCATAGGGGCGTCAAACAGACCTTCTACAGAGCCTTTGGTTGAGGACCTTTCCTTTAAGTCTTCTCAAAAATTTAAATTCCTCTCTTCCTCTCTCCCTCTCTCTCTCTTTCCAGACCTCGGATATTGATCCTGGGAAGCTGCTGCGTCTGCAGTATCTGCACATTCCGGATATCCCTACGGATTTAACCCCTCTCGTGCAGCCCTATTTCGAGACTGTCTCTCAGATGGTGTGGGATAACCTGGCTCTTATTCCCTCTGTGGCCAAGTCCATAGATAGGAAATATGCCCCTCCCAAGGATCGTCCCATTCTGGAATCCCAAGCCTTTGCTGACGTCATTGTGGTTCTGGCAGAGAATGACAGAGCTGTTCTTCCACAAGAATCTACAGCACATCCGATAAACAAAGAATCTCGCAAGATAGACACCTTGGGTAAGCGAGTCTTTGCTGTTTCAGCCTTGGGCATGCGCATTGCTAGCTACTAGGGTTACTTTTCTCAGTACAAGTATACACTCTGGCATTCGCTCAAAACTACAGTAGAAGCTCTTCCCGATTCGGAGGTTAACTCAGAGTTCCTCCAGACCATTACTAGGGGTATTGAGTCCAGTGGTCAACAGCTTAACACTGCCATGGATGCTTTTGACACTGCCTCCAGAGCGGCGGCAGCTGGCATTTGCACCCGTCGCCACACTTGGTTTCGTACCTCGGGCTTCACAAATGAGGCCCAGCAAAAGGTTATGGCCTTACCTTTCGATGGTGTGTATCTGTTTGGACCTCAGGTAGAGCAGGCGCTGGAGGCCACTCAGAAAACTAGGTCTGCCATCAAGACAGCTAGACCCCCTTCCGCAGCCCCTCAAAGGGGTGAGAACAGGCATCGGTTCCATAGCTGTCAGTCCTTTTGTGGTAAGGGCAGAGGAGGCTTTAACAGAAACCAAACTCCTTAGTCGCAAAAGAAAGCACAGCAGAAGGCACAGGGCCCCAAAGCACCCAGTGCCACCCTCTGAGTTTCCGGCCCAGGTCCCACCTCAGCTGTCCGAGGGGGCACTCTTTCTCAGCAGTAGGAGGGTGTCTGACTCAGTTTTACAACTGGTGGAAGTCGATAACATCAGACAAATAGGTACTCGGGATAATCCACAAGGGGTGCTCTCTCAGTCTGTCGGAAACCCCTCCCGATCATCCACCCAAACGACAGCCCCAGCTGTCTCGTCTCTCAGTCAGACCTTCTTGCTTTGAAGATCCAGGCCTTCTGAATAACAGGGCAGCAGAGGTAGTTACACTGGAGCAGTGGAACACAGGTTTCTACTCCCATTACTTTCTAGTTCCATAGAAGACAGGCGGTATGCGCCCTGTTCTCGACCTCAGAAAGTTAAACAAGTTCCTTTACAAGGAAAAATTCAAGATGATATAACTCGATACTCTTTTACCCCTGTTTCATCAACACGATTAGCTAGCTTCCAGACAGCAATGAAACAAAACAGCTTGCATCTCAATGCTAAAAATAAAGTTTAGACCTCAGGAGAGTACAGCTTAATTCTCCCGATTACTTACATATTATATTACTTAAAGATAATGGTAGGGCTTAATAGCCGCATCCTCATTTAAAATTACTTTAACTGTGAAAAATTATTACAGATCTACTATGGTAAATATTTTAAGAATACTTATTTTCTAGGCATTTAACTACAGTTAAGATAACTTGCAACAACAGTCAGACCCTAGACGAGAAACGACACCTTAGTGTCCCACTGTAAAAGGTAGATAAAGATCACCAATTCAATCTCTTTCAGGTTTCCTCAGAGGATTCATCTTCCGATGGGAGATCACGAATCTTAGAGTGCTGAGCTTCCACCTTAGAGGCCCATTTACCAGCATCAATTGGGTCAGTAAAAATGAAAACTCTGTCCTGGTATACTATGCGGAGTTTAGCTGGGAAGAGAACCACGTGGGGTATAACAAGGTCCCTCAGTTTGCATCAGACTCTGTTGAATTTTTTTACAGCGTTGCCGAGTGGAGAATGAAAGATCCGGGAATAAGTGTACAGTATGATCTTGTACGCTAAGTGGGCCCAATCCTCTTGCAAGTCCCAAAACAGAATCTCTTGTGCCCATACTGTCCGTCACTACCATGAGTACACGCGGTGCCTCAGCTGTCTGCTTACCTCGTGGACAGATTCTATAGGCCTTAATAAAACGCCATTCTGAAAAGTCTCCATGTCCCTTAAATTGTTCCTGAATCCATTCTCTAAAGAAAAGTAAAGGATGGTCTCCTTCTAATCCCTCCGGTAATCCGATCATTCTGAGGTTAGCACTCCTCGCTTGGTTCTCCAGTAATTCCAGTCAGTTGGTGAGGTGCTGCCCTTCTTTCAGGCGACCCGTGTTTAAAACATTACATTTAGTCACCTGCTGCTGCAAATCTTCCACAGTGCTGGATAGTTGTTCAACAGATGTCTCCACCAGGGTGATTTCCCCTGCAAGGCCATCCAGCTTAGTGTTCATCGCTGTTACAAAAGCAATCAAAGATTGCAGCTTGTGTCCTAACGTTTGAATAGTTTCTTCTCCCTCCTGGCTAGTAGAAGGCGCCGACTTCGCCGAACTTGTGGTGGCAGCGCAGGAGGATGCGTGGGCATGATCTTTCTTTTAGGATTGCCCATTCTGATCTCAGATGTCTTAAGCTTCCGATAGAGATCTTTTCCCGGATTAGATTTAAATGTTAAAGTATATTAAATTGTTAATTAATTTTTAACGATGCAGAGCTGTGTTTCTTGCATCTGTCATGCTTGGGCTCCACAGTGCCCCCCTGCCCCCTTCCCCTTTCTTGACTATGCTATAGTGTCCTCTTTAATTTTCCTTTTCCCTCTGAGGTCCTCGTACAGGGAGGTTATTGTTGTGATCTCCAAGCATATGTAAAACAGGTTGTGTTTATTGTTATTGGATTTAGTATGTAATGGCACTATGTCATAATATACCTTATGTTTGTGAAACCTGTAAATGCCATGGCACTAGGTGTTTTTGATAATGGAAAAAAATACTAGATGACTATTACAGAAATTAAGTTAGTTGTGCTATTTAAAATGCATGTAAATTGCTGTAAACTGAATGAGTCTGAAATTTCATGGTGATTTGCATATATTTTATTTATTGAAATGTTTCACCAGGAGAGGCACACTATCCCATGATGCTTTGCATTATGGAAGTATGTATGATGTTGTATTTCTTTGACACTTGATTTGTTGCCAGTGCCCTTTGGGGTAACCCTTTTTTCAGTGTTTCTGCACTGTTTCTCTTTGTTTTTAGCTTTTTTTTTTTTTCCTTTTGAGCCTACACAACCCAAGCAGATGGGGCCCACATAAGGATAGAGGGTTTTCACTGAAAAGTGGTTAGATCAGAGATCAGTGTCAGTAGGCGCTGGCTAAGTGCAGAGAAAGGACATACATAGTCTGTTGCTGCAAACTGATGTACTGAGGAAGGAATATGGTATTGCAGAAGCTTATGTCCTGTATTTTGAATAAACATTACACGGAGAATGTGTGTTGAACCTGAAGTTCAGTGTCTGATCCATCTGTTATCCCACAACCCCTCCACATGGTGCCCTGCATTAGCCTGGCCCCTAGTGGTGGCTGGAAGTTGGCATGCCGAGACCACACAAAAGGGAGGAGCAGAGGCAGAGAAGATGCCCAACGTACTGTGTGCAGGTGTGTGCGCAGTAAGGCCATTGGCATCATTGCATGCCCATTCCTCTGCACCCGGGAGAAAATGGGGAAAAATGCCAACTGGCAGGATGACACTGGTATTCTGCAGGCCCCGCACATGGCTATGTGGGCATGTCCGCACGAACGGAATCCTGTTCCCAGTGGGGCTTGAAGGGAGCTCGGTTGACCCTGCGGGGGGGGGGGCAAGCCTGGGGGCAGAGCTGCACAAGTAAGTCCCGCAGGATGCTGAGGTGACAGGGCTGGGGAGACCGGGGGATGGGGGCTGATCGGCACAGGGGAGAGAGAAAAAAAAATATTGAGGTGGTTGAGGGTTAATATGACTATATGCCAACAGTCACGTGGCAGTGCCTTTTTCAGGGCCTATTCTCACCACCAACCCTGCAGAAAAGTTATGACTCCCTGCAGGGCCCTAGTGCCTCTGCACAGACCCATTAGTGGTAATCTGTGGAGAAGATATTCAGGAATATCAAGTTACGGTAAGTACATAACTTTCATTTTTAAGCTCCTAATGAGGTACTTATGGGCAGATAAGACATGAGTCTACCACTTTATGAATAGGTACCATATTAACGTTTGAGTATAAACACTATTTAAAATATAGCCCTGCCCTAGTTATATTGGATGACACAAATGTTGACAAGATCTTACTTCGAGTGGGAGCTCTTGCAGCAGGCTATGACATTCAGTACTATGCCGCAGGCACTAGGACCATCCGGAAAACTTCTCAGCCAGCAGTATACAGCAGGGACCGCCCCCGACATCAGCCCTGGTACAAAAGGGGGCGGACCCAGCCCCACCTCAGTTCTTTTCTCGCTGCGTCCCACATGTGAAGAGAGAGAGAAGATCTACATTCAGCTTGCCAGGAACAGCAAGATTTTCTACAAACCCTGCTTTTTTCTTACTGTTTTCAATGTTTTTTTTCTAGTTTAACTGACGTCAGACCGTTTCTGATGGTTTTTGAAGTTTTCCGACAGATGTCTTCACCGTTGTCGGCCTTGCCTGAACACCATCAAAACAAGTGCGAGTGTGGGAGGCAGATCCCGGCCAAGGACGGCCATCAACGCTGCGTCTTCTGTCTCGGGCCAGACCACTACACCGCGGCCTGCTCTGCCTGCCAGGCATTTACTAGCCGGACCCGCATCCGTCGTCTGAAGGCCTGAAGGCTTTTCTTCTGGAGAAGAAGATGGATCTGCACTCCTCCGAGGGGAAACGCAAAGGAAAGAAGCCTCATGGTAAAAACTGTAGTCTGTCCTGGTACCGTTCTCACTCGCGGCCCTCTCCAAAGGCCGCCCTTCGGGATCAGGAGAGTCCGAAATCGTCACAGGCCAAGGCCGGCCCTTCGGGGGAGAAGCTGGCCAAGCTGAAGGTAACCCTGCTAAGGGTTACCACCAAGCCCTTGGAGGTGAAAGCCGCGGCCCCACCTCCCAATGCACCGGCACCACCTCCTAAAGGCCTGCCTCTGGAGCCCAAGGATTCTCCGGCGCCCCCCGTTGTCGGTACCACCACTGATGCTGGTTGAAGGGGCAAAGGGTTAGGGATCGGCCATGGAAGAGCCGACGTCCCTGTCGCCCAAGGCCTCCTCCCCCCTGGGCCCCCAGGAGGGCTCTCCTTCGCAGGCCGACGTCCCGGATACTCCCTTTCTGGGCTGAGCTTTTTATGAAGGACGAGCTGCAGGAGCTGTTTTCCTTTTGGTGGGGGCAGGTCCAGAAGTGGCGCCCCCCCCCGTCGCCGGACCAGACACCAGTACCGGACCCAGCGGGCAAACCACAGCCGGGAGGTGAGCCTTCCCTACAGAAGTCCACAGAGCTACTGCCTACATCTCCTTCTAGGGCTCGCTCCCGCACCCGGTCTGGAGACCACCGACGACACTCCAAGGACTCTGGAGACCGTCGTTGGTCTAGGTCATGTTCTCGGAGTCCTTCTCAGTCTTCTAGACGAGAGCACTCCCGACGTCGGTCTCTGCTCCGTTGCCGGTCTCGGGACCGGAGTCGGTCTTTGGACCGACGACAGCGGGAGTCTGGTCATAAGGAGAGGTCAGACTATTCTAGATCTTATAGTCGATCTCCCTCATCCTCATCTTCGTCATCTTCCTCTCTCAGCTTGCAGCAGTCCCCGGGAGAGACGGACCAGCCTCGCTCGCCTCCAGACGATCCAACCTTCATGGACATCGTGAAGCATATCCAGGCCTCCAACGAGTGGGAGACGAAGGACCTGGATCCAGAACGCTGGAGACTGGCAAAGTACCTGAGGCAGAAGGAGCCGAAACCACTGGTGGTCCCTCCTTTTGTGGATACTTTCCAGGACCTCATGCGTACTACCTGGAAACATCCAGCTTCCGTCCTGGCTGTTCCTAAGAAGTCTGATAGCCTGTACAAGGCCCCGAAGGCAGAAGCTTTCCTAGCTGAACACCCTCAGGTGGACTCCTCGGTGATCACGGCTGCTCATGATAAATCCAGGCAACCGAAACACCTCAGCTCACAGCCTCCCGACCCGGAGTCTCGCTATTTGGGCCAGGTGGGCAAGAAGGTTTATTCTGCCTCCACCTGTTCCATACGGTCCCTCAATTTCTTGACGCATATGGTCCAGTACCAGAATGCGCTATCGTAGAGGGGATAAGAGCTTTTGAAGGCCATGCCAGATTCTGAGCAGAAGACAGAGCTTCTGGACATCATGAAATCGGGCTCAGACGTAGGCTTGCATGTCCTGAGAGCCTCGTATGACACTGCAGATACAGCAGCCAGGGCAGCCCCTTCCGGGGTGTGCCTGCAGCGCCACGCCTGGTTGAGAGTCTTGGGCTTTCGCCAGGATCTGCAGGCTCCTCAAGGATTTACCCTTCCAAGGTACCGTGCTATTTGGGCAGGAGACGGAAACTTTGATTCTAGGGACATGGATATGTTGTTCATCCACACTCATTGGCAGTATCCTTGCCGCTTTAAATCTTGCCGGAAGGTCTTCAAGCTTGCTCCTCCCACCCACCCGGGTGGTATAACTCTCGGCTCCGCCCCATGACGCCAGATCTTCCTTACCGCTTGGAAGCTCAGGTTCCCTCCTTAACGCTCTGCGTTTGCGACTGGTTCCTATTTCTCCGTTTGCGGATTTAAAAATAAAAATTTGCAAAAAGTCTTCTATCCCTCGCGGCTGCGATGGACAAATCGACTCCCGGATTTCGGAGATGCCCATGCGGGCAGAAGATGTCTCGGACGGATCCACACTCCACGTGTGTCTACTGCTTAGGCCTTGAGCACGACCGCAGGCTTCGACCTGTGCTCATCTTTCTCGGCCTCGTCCTCGGCGAGACGTGCTGCCCGATTGCAACTGGGCCGTCCGAGCGTTTCCCTCGGTGAAGTCAAGGAGGCCCGGTTGGCGGTGTCCGGCAGCCTCGGCGTGGATCAGCTCGGCGGATGGTCGCCCTCGAAGAGGAGGCGCGCAGGCCGTATCTTCCTCGGCGCGGCATTTATCCGCTCTCTCTGGGTTCTTCCTACACGGCTTCTTTTAAGGAGCTTTTGTCTGTCCTCTCCACTAAAGGAAGGGCCTGCGTCTGCTGGACCTTATTCTCGGTCCAAAAGAGGACAAGGGTAAATCCCTCCGTCGGCGCTCTTGGGGCCGGAAGGTCCCTCTCCCGGGCGTCGTCCGTCGGCCCGGTCGACGCTCGGCTTAGGCCACTGGCCTCACGGTGTCCCCGTCAGGTCAGTTGACCGAGACTCCCACTGATGAAGTCGAGATTTTTCTCGACCCATTGGACGGGCTGTCGCCTTTAGCAGCCGAGATTCCCCTCTCCCCGGTTCCCCCGGGAGGAGTTGTGGATCCCGTGGGCTCGTCTGTGCCTCCGGTTCCGGAGCCCTCGGATGGACCTTCCGAGCCTAAGGGAGTGCCGGTTCCGGCCGACACCTCCCCGCACCGACCCCGGAAATTCCGGGACTCTCGGTCTCGGTCTCGGACCTCTTCGCGGTCCAGCCGTTCCCACCGTCATAGGCGGTCTCGGTCTCGGCACCGCGGTAAGCGGCGTCGCCGCTCGTCCTCGTCCTCCTCCTCGGATGAGGGAGGCCAGCGTAAGTACGTCGGACGGTATGAGGACCTTGTGCATAACAGCTCCTCCTGGCCGGGAATAAGCCGACTCCGCGCCTTCCCCGACCATTAGTAACTGTCACCGGGCGGCCTGACACAACCTCGACTTGTCCGAGGCCTATACCCAGGCGGTTGTTGGCCAAAACCAGCTGCTCCACCGATTCCGGTGGAACCTCCACCTCCACAGCCACAATTGGGGCTCCGACCGAGATTCTCGGTCGACTAGGGTTTCCCCATCGCTGTCAGTTACCCTCACTCCCGACCGACCTCGGCAGGTGAAGGGTGGCTCAGGCCAGAGGCAGCTCTTCGAGGACTCTTCCAGGTCCGAAGATGATTCCTCCTTCTTCTCCAAGCGACTGGACTTGGGTCTTCAGGAGGTCAGTCAATGGGCGATAGCCCGTCGTCCTTCCTAGGACTGCTGGCTCATCTCGAGTCTACCGGGATGGAGCTCGGGGGCCCGTTTCCAAAGCCGGGCCAGGTATCCCCTCACGGAGATTCTGGACGAGGGATTCTCCGACGGAGGCCTTTCCGGTGGCAGGCCATAGTGGGTCCGGCACTGGAACTTTGGCGCCCTGCTTCCTGCCCTGCGCCTTGACCAGGATGGCCAGGAAGTATCTGGTCTCCGGTTCCTTGTCGGTTTTGGAACACCCCTCTGCTGAGGGTTGGTTACCGACAGCGTTTTCCGGCGGCGGCTCGCGCCAGAGATGTGGACAAACCTCCTGACAAGGTCAGAAATTGGACTCGTCGGTGAAGAAAATCTCCGCTGCGTCCTCTCTCGCGCCGTCAGGCCAGTTCGGCCGTCCTCATGGCACATTTTCTCATGCCCTGTTGGGCTCCTGGATGAGGTCATCCCTCATCTTCCCCCGATCTGCAGACTCGGTTAAGCAGGTGCGGGACCAGGACAGAGGAAGTGGCCAAACAGCAGCTCAGACTGCTTTGGATATAGGGGACTCATGTGCCAGATCGGTGGCGGCCGAGTGGCTATCGTCGGCGGGCCTGGCTGAGGATATCCACCTTTACTTGGATACCCAGCACAAGTTGGCGGATGTTCCCTTTTGGGACTGACCTCTTGACCCTGGGGTGGAAGGTCACCTGCAGAGGATGAGAAGTCAATGCCACCTTGGACTCGGTCTCTTCCGCTCAGAAGGACAAAGGCCATAGACCACAGCCTAAAGCCCTTTAGGTCCTTCCTGTGCCCCGGCGCCCGGTACCCAGCAACGTCAGGGCCAGCAGGCTGGCCTGCATCCAAACCCAAGCCGCGGCTTCCTCTAACAGGAGGCAGGAGGAAGGGGCCAGGAGGTCCCTCGGCGGTCCCTCCTCCAAGCCTGCCCAGTGGCGGGCTGAGGGTGTCGCCCCATCCCCGTCACCTGACCCCTGGGTCCCCCCGTGGGGGGACGGCTCCGGCACTTCCGTTCCGCCTGGTCCGCTGTTACCACGGACAGGTGGGTCTTGAGGTGGTGGGAAGAGGCCTGCCTCTGGAATTCGAGCAGGCACCACCCTTCAGAGTCACGCCCCTCGGGGCTGGGATCCCAGCCTCACTGGCGGCCTGTCGAGCCGACATCGCTCGCCGCCTCCAGAAGGAGGTGGTAAGAGGTGGTGGACCTCCTTCAGACCCAGGGTTTGTGTCCAGGTACTTCCTGGTTCAAGCAGACGGGGCTGGCCCATTCTCGACCTACACGACCTAAACAAGTTCCTAAGGTCTCGAACCTTCAGGATGGTCACTCTGGCTCAGATAATACCATCCTTGGAGCAGCGTGTGGTTCTGCTCTCTGGACTTGCAGGACGCGTTTTTCACGTCCCTATCCGTCCGTCTCACCAGAGATTCCTTCCGCTTCAGCAGGAAGGATCTCTCTTCGAGTTCAAGCCATGCCCTTGGCTTGTCTCCAGCTCCCAGGGTCTTCACCAAATGCATGGCAGTGGTGACAGCATTCCTGCGGCGCCGAGGGGTCCGGGTGTACCCTTACCTGGACGACTGGCTGATAGCAGCTCCCTCCAGGAAGGAGGCGGAGTGGTCCAGAGATCTGGCCCTCCAGGTCTGCTCTCAACTGGGCCTCCTTATCAACGAGGCCAAGTCGGAACTCGAGCCGAAGCAGGTGATTCTATTCATCGGGGCGCAGCTCGACTCTCTTCGAGCCAGAGCGCGGCTCCCGGCGGACAGGGCCGAGGTTCTTTCCTCCTTTGCCCGATCATTTCTGGTTGGGCAATTGCGCCCTGCCCGGGACTTCCTGCGCCTCCTGGGTCTCATGGCGGCCTGCACCAGCGTGGTCCGTTGGGCCCGCTGGAACATGCGTCCCCTTCAGTGGGGACTGGCCAGCCAGTGGTCACAACGCTGCGATCCCTTGGACCAGCTTGTGTCGGTGACACAGGGGATGTGGAACGCTCTCCAGTGGTGGACGTTCCAGATCATTTGCAGGAGGGCATCCGTTCGTCCGCTCGAGCCGGCGGGTCTCTCTGTCGACCGATGCCTCTCTGATGGGTTGGGGTGCCCATCTGGGAACACCGGGCTCATGGCCTCTGGTCCCAGCGAGTCGATGCACATCAACCTGCTGGAGCTCGGCGGTCCGCCTAGCTCTCACCGCCTTTGCTCCGTTCCTCCGGGTCAAGTGGTCCGGTCAGGACGGACAATACCACGACCATGTACTATCTAAACCGCCAGGCGGGGCCGCTCCATGCTTCTATGCAAGAAGCTCTCCGCATTTGGTCACTGTGCGCAGCCTGGAGCGGATCTCCCAGCCATCCACGTGGCAGGAGCCTCCAACACCCTGGCCGATGCCCTGAGCCGGATAGGGGCTGCATCCACAGTGGTCTCTCCTGCCGGAGGTAGTACAGCATCTGTTCTCCCTTTGGGGCACACCTCAGGTGGACCTGTTTGCCTCCATGGAGAGCAAGCTGAGTCTGTTCCATGCCCGCCCCCTCAGCAGGGCTCGCTGCAGGGGGATGCCTTCTTGAGGCAGTGGACCCGGGCCTCTTCTACGCCTTTCCCCCATTTCCCTTGATCCACAAGGTGCTTCTCAAGGCGAGGAGGGACAAGGCGCAGGTGATTCTGATAGCCCCAGACTGGCCTCGCCAGTTCTGGTACCAGATCTCCTCAGTCTCAGCTCCAGGACTCGCGGCAGCTTCCAGCTCGCCCGGACCTGCTCTCAGTCAATCAGGGAAGGTGTTCCATCCGGACCTTCAATCCCTGCACCTGACGCCTGGTTCCTGGCGGCTAGAGTTCCAGGCCTTGGGTCTTTCCGACGAGGTCCTCAATGTAGTTGAGGCGTCCCGTAGGAGTCGACCAGAAAATGCTATGCCTTCAAATGGAAAAGGTTTTCCATTTGGTGTCAGAACAAGGGCTTGGACCCTTCCTCCTGTTCCTTGGCAAGCATCTTGGACTATTTATGGTCCCTTTCTAGTCAAGGGCTTAGGTCGGCGACCTAAGGGTGCACCTGGCAGCCATCTCTGCTTACCGGGCGCGGGCCGGGAAGCAGTCGGTGGCGCAGGAGAAGGTGGTCTGGCGCTTTTTCAAAGGCCTTGATCACATTTCCCCTCCAGTGCGGGAACCCCCACCTCCGTGGGATCTACTGCTGGTACTGGCAAAGCTCATGGGCAAGCCATTCGAACCTATGCACAGGTGTGCTTTCTCTCACCTGTCGTGGAAGACCGCCTTCTTGGTGGCTATCACGTCAGCCAGAAGGATGGGAGAGCTCCAGGCGCTTCCACCGAGTCTCCCTTACCTGGTCTTCCACAGGGACAAAGGTTGTCCTGCGCCCACCCGAAATTCCTTCCGAAGGTGGTGTCGAGAGTTTCACCTTAACCAGGTGTTGACTCTGCGGTGTTCTACCCAATCACACTCGGAGGCGAATAGGCTCCATACTCTGGACCCTAGAAGGCGCTCGCTTATTATAAGGAGCCGACGGCTGAAATCGGGAGAGGTTCGCCAGCTGTTTGTCACCTCACGCTGAAGCCGCATCTGGCAGACCTGCAGCCAAGCGGACGATAAGCAGGTGGGTAACCTCCTGCATAGATCTCTGCTATAAGTTAGCGGGCATGGAGCCTCCCAGAGGATAAGAGCTCATTCTACCCGCCATACTGCTGAATGGTGGCTGCTTCCAGGGGCGTCCCTATCCAGGAAATCTGCAGGGCTGCTACCTGGAAGTCAGCAAACACCTTCATTACCCACTACCACATCGACCTTGAGTCACCGGGATGCTGGTTTTGGGCCCTCGGTTCTCCAGTCTCTCTTTCCCAAGTAAGTATATGGGGTGTGCGTCTTGCCTCCCTCCTCCCGGAGAACTGCTGGAGGCTGCCAATGAGTGTGGATGAACAACATATCCATGTCCCTAGAAATACAGGTTACTCACCTGTAACAGGAGTTCTAGGAATGGTATATAGTTGTTCATCTACACCCGACCTCCCGGCTTCGACGCACACCTGAGCTTCCAGCGGGCAGATCTGGCGTCATGGGGCGCCGAGAGTTATACCACCCGGGTGGGTGGGAGGAGCAAGCTTGAAGACCTTCCGGCAAGATTTAAAGCGGCAAGGATACTGCCAATGAGTGTGGATGAACAACATATACCATTCCTAGAACTCCTGTTACAGGTGAGTAACCTGTATTTTCTCGTCACCAAGAGTCAGGCAAGTCTATCTGGTCAGTCCGCCATATGTACCATGGTGACCAGCGAAGACAATGTAAGTGGCCATTTTGTAAGCCCTCAGGTGGCCTAGGTCATGCCCATGGTACTCAGCAGGGGCAGAGAGGCAGCTTTCGTAGGAGATCCAGTAACCAGCAGCCTGGAGGCGCTCTTACCCATGGGCCCAAGTCCTCCCAGGCCTTTCTGCCTACACCCGTCTCAGCCCAATGACTCCCTTCCACCCCCCCCCCCACAGGAAGACCCAGGGAGAGATGGTCGGGGGCCGCTTCTCCCTTCATTTCGAAGGGTGGAAGTCAATTACTGCGGACCAATGGGTCCTAGATATCATCAGGAGAGGACACGCTGGAGTTCATGGAGTTTCCCCCAAATATTCCACCAAAGTACTCCCGTTATCCTCCTTCTCACATCCCACTAATAGAAGGAGAGATTCAGACCCTCTTGCAGAAAAGGGCAATAGAGGTAGTCCCCTTGCATCAGCAGGGAAAGGGGTTTTACTCCCATTTCTTCCTGGTCCCAAAAAAGACACAGGATCTTCGTCCCTTTCTGGACCTCAGCTCTCTAAATCTCTTTATTGAGTACAAAAGGTTCAGGATGGTAACCTTCCCGGGTCTACTTTCTCTGCTGCATCAAGGAGACTGGCTCTGCTCCCTAGACGTGCAAGATGCATATATGCATATCAGGGTCTTCCCCTCCCACAGGAAGTTTCTGAGGTTCCACTTCCAAGGGGAGCACTGCCAGTTTCGAGTTCTTCCATTCGGCCTCTCTTCCACTCCGTGAGTCTTTACCAAATGCTTGGCAGTGGTGGCTGCGGCTCTAAGGCACATGGGACACTACGTTTTCCCATACCTAGACAACTGGCTACTTACAGCCCCGTCAAGGGCAGACCTACTTCATGCCCTCGGAGACATCTATACTCTATTCTGAGAGCTGGGGATCACCCTGAATCTACGAAAATCATCCCCAGAGCCCAGTCAAAAGCTCGTCTTCATTGGAGCGGTCCTGGATTCTATCCAGGGCATGGCCTTCCTCCCCCAGGACAGGGGCGATTGCCTGCGAGAGATTGCTGAAGGGATCTCAATAACTCCTCAAGTTCCAGCACGGAACTTCCTCAGGCTACTGGGGCACATGCCGGTGGCCATTCCTGTCACTCCCTTGGCCCGCCTTCACATGCGGATCCCACAATGGATGCTCAGGGTACAGTGGGACCAAGGCTACGATGATCTAGACTTCATGGTCAGGATCACCGGGCCAGTCAGGAGAACTTTGCTTTGGTGGATGGACCCCCAGAACTTGGAGAAAGGGGTCGGCTTTCGTCCGGAGCCACCAGGTCAGACTCTTACAACAGATGCATCAGACCTGGGGTGGGGCGCACCTGGGTGCTCATCAAATGCAAGGGGTTTGGTCACCCGAGGAGCGGTCCCTTCACATCAATGTACTGGAGATGCGAGCCGTTCTCTATGCCTTACAGGCCTTTCAAGAGGACTGGTGCCAGGCTCTCTTCTAGTTCAAACAGACAATTTGGCGGTCGTCTTCTACATCAACAAGCAAGGGGGTGCTCATTCGTATCCCCTTTGCAGGGAGGCGATGAGAGTCTGGTACTGGGTGCTGGAGCGGCACATTCTGCTGTCCACAGTGCACGTTCCAGGCGTCCTCAAGATCTGGCCGACAGCCTAAGCAGGTCTCGATCCGGAGCGCACGAGTGGGAGCTGCTACAGTCCATGGCAGAACAGCTCTTCGACAAGTGGGGTCATCCAGAGCTGGACCTCTTTGCGTCACCACGCAACGCCAAACTGCCAGTGTTTTGCTCGCGAGAGCATGCGCCTGGAGTTTTCTGGCCAGACCCGTTATCCCTTTGCTGGGCAGGGAGGTTTCTCTATGCCTTCCTGCCCTTCCCTCTCATTCAGAGAGTCCTTCTAAAGTTACAGGCAGAAGGGGCCTGAATGATTCTCGTAGCCCACACATGGCCTTGGCAGATTGGTTCCCACTCCAGCAGCGATTATCCACGGAGCCTCCAATTCCGCTGCCCTTATGCTCGCAGTTGCTGTCCCAGGAACAGGGGTCGCTGGTCCATCCGGACCCTCGGTCCTTACACCTACATGCTTGGCTCCTTCAGATGTAGCTCAACACAGATACAGGGTTTCCCGGAAGTGGTGGCAGTCCTAGTTTCGGCGAGAAAGCCCTCCATCCGCTCCGCCTATGCTATGAAGTGGAGGCGTTTCTATCTATAGGTCTCGTCACAGCATTTGAACCCCGTCACTTGTCCAGTGACCTCAACGTTGCAGTATCTCCTCTCCTTATATCAAAATGGCCCGAGTTACTCCTCTATCAAGGTGCATATGTGGACTGTCTCCGCCTGTCATGGTGTCATTGGAGATAAGGTGTTGGCACAATTGGATGTCGCCCGCACCTTTTTAAGAGGAATTTTGCATATGAGACCTCCTATTCAGGACCCTATCCCACCCTGGGATCTCCTTTTTGTGTTGAGAAGCTCACCCTTCCTCCCTTTGAACCGGCAGTGGTTTGTGAGCTGCATTATCTTTCTTGGAAGGTTTGTTTTTTGGTTGCTATTACCTCATCTCGAAGAGTTTCCGAGCTTCAGGCTCTGATGTGTAAAGAGCTGTATTTGATTTTCCACAGGGAAAGGGTTTCCCTTAGAACAGATCCTAAGTTTCTTCCGAAAGTGGTCTCGGAGTTGACCCTCAACCAGTCGGTTGACCTTCCAGTTTATTTTCCTTCCCCATCCAATAGAGGGGAGGCTCTCCTAGACACACTGGATGTCCACAGGACTTTGAGGTATTACCTCAAGTGGACGGCTGCACACCGTCAATCAGAGCAACTTTTTGTGGCCTTTGCGCCACAATGCTTGGGTAAACCAGTGCCCAAGCAGACGATATCGAAGTGGGTAGTTCACTGCATTTCTTTCTGCTATGAGAAACGCAATAAGCCCCTACCAGGCCCAGTTAGGGGTCACTCCACCAGAGGAGTGTCTGCTTCATTCGCCGCCCTGAGAAATGTCTCGATCAGGGACATATGTGCGGCCGCTACCTGGAACTCTGTGCATACCTTTGTCAAGCATTACACCTTGGATATCGTCTCCAGACGAGAGCCGGGGCTTCGCCTGGCTGTTTTTGCAAGGACTTCTGTCCTGAGGCCTCTGGAGTCAGCATATTCCACCTCCCGGGGTCATCTACTTTGGCGTGGACTGCTTGGTATTCAGTCCTGAATGTCATAGCCTGCTGCAAGAGCTCCCACTCAGTAAGACAGTTCAGATGCGTGGAACACTGCCATAACAGTAGATCTTGAGAGGAGCTCTTGCAGCATTAGATACTTTCACTTGCCTTCCCCTCGGTGTGCAGATCCATCTTCATTTACATCTCCTCTATTTGCTTCATCTCCTTCTCTTGTGAGGGCTTGTTTGCGGGCCTTGGCAGGAGAACTGAGATGGAGCTGGGTCCGCCCCTTTTTGTACACAAGGGCCGACGTCAGGGCAGGGCCGGCGTCTGGGGCAGTCCCTGCTGTATACCGCCGGCTGAGAAGTTTTCCGGATGGTCCTAGTGCCTGCGGCATAGTCCTGAATGTCATAGCCTGCTGCAAGAGCTCCTCTTGAAGATCTACTGTTATGGTAAGTTCTTACTTAACTGTACTTTAGGTCCACAGCACAGAACTAATACTAGCTTTGAGGCTACCAAAGCTGCATACTGGTGTTCAGTCACTGATCCCTCAATATGCAGTGCAGAGCTTGGTGTTTAGTAAATGGTGAGAGATTTCTGTAGCCCATTTCGTAAATACAATATGAAGCAGGGTACCATTTCAAAAGCATTCTTATATTCTCTTGTGCCTGACTTGGTTGGGGGTAGATATTTTTCCCAGTTTAATTTATTTTAGGATACTAAACAATTGGCTGAATATATATTTCTTCTCTTAAAATGATTAATTTGTCTCGAGAGATATATTGCTCGTGGGCACCATTGACTATGTACCTGATACACAGTAAGTCAGTAACAGAAACTGCCTGGTTATCGGGTCCTGTAATTGTTATTTAAGGCCAGATTACTATGAATTCCTTACCTGTGCTGTTGCAAAGCTTTCCATTCAATAATCAATCAATTTTATTGTTCATATAAGTTATATTGATTTGTATTGGCCATAATTTGCTTAGCACTAATCCTTTGGTAAATCATTTTTTTTTCCAAATTTTTAAGTGCTTTCTTGCTGTAATCTTACAACTAATCCTCTTTATTTATTGTGATTGCACAGAATTGTTTGCTTTTTTGTATATATGTTCAGTGGCATCCTCTTAAAAGAACAGTGTTTTTTTTTTTTTTCCAACTAAGTAAATTATTTTTCTTTAAACTGTTTCATGTGCATAAAAGTGCAACCTACATTTTCCAAGCTAGTATGGAAGATTTTTGTATTTTACATTATTCATTTAAGTGGTTATACTGGATGTATTTTCAGTCTCAGCCAGAAGTTGCTTTGTATAAGTAAAGTTGTTATAGTTTAGTATTTATAATATAAGGAATAAAGTAAACCCAACTATACATAATGTAAGGAATAATCCATGGTTGGGTGGGCAGCAATATTATTATAATTGAACAAGGTCATTACAGCATTGACGCACACCCAGAGTGGATTATTACACTAACAAGATTTGTAAAATGGTCAGAAGTGTTATAAATGGGTGTAGTGCCATTAAGGGGCTCTGAAGGCATTTAGAAACCACAAAGCCAAATATCAGTTGAAGAAAATAATTTGCATTTATAAAATTGGTAAGGAATTTGCTGCTTCTGGTTTGGCCGAGAGGGTTCGGAACCTCATGCCTTACGTGGTGACAACCACCGGTCGGGGAGCCCTTCTAGCAATCAGGACACAATGCACCTAGATATCTATGCCTCCCAGAAAACTGTTGAAAAATAAGTTCTGGCAGCCATGTTGCTAAAGTCAAAAAAAAAAAAAAAACACTTGCCATAGCTTCCTAATTAACATTTTAATAACCCCCCCCCAAAAAAAAACACCTATCAAATCAGAGCAATACATTTAAGCCCATCTGTTCGTCTTTCGCTCTGTTTTTGTTTACTTTCAGTTTTGAGGCCTCTAATCCTTTTTCTCGATTCCTCCCTGACGCTCATCCTCCTGCTCTGTTAGCCCACTTGCTAACACGCTAACTTGGCCACTTAGTATTACCATTTTATTTCAAATGCAGGTTTTCTGTACCTTTCTAATTACTTTAGCATCCATCCTGCTTGCTGTCTGGTTCTCTTTTCTGTCCCAGAACAATGGCCACATGCTTCATCGCTGTCTCCCTCAGCAAGTTGCCGTATCCCCTCCTTCCTTGCTGTCACTCGGCCAAATTGTTCTCCGTCTACATCAAACTCCCTGTTTAACAAATAGCCAGCCCTGGAAATAAAATCAACAAAACCTTCCTGGACACCATCACAATTGCCAACTTCTGTTGCTGAGAATGTTTAAAGACCCCTACCTAGAGCTGGCTCTCTTGCTCGGTTGCACTGCTCTCTCTCCCTCATGCTCACTAACAAAATGGCCACATTGCACACTGTCTCTCTCCCTTTAAAAGAAAAAAGATATATACAAAACCAAAAAGTTACCCTAAAAAAAAAAAAAAAAGACTTGTGGAACAAACAAGCCACTATTTTGGGGGATAAACACATATGAAACAAAAATCACCATTTAAAAATACACAGAATAGTGTGCTCACTACAGTGCCACATAGTGGCACAAGGCTGTAACAAGAACAAGCACTTTAAACTTTAAAGAGCAACTTTCTCAGGCCTTTTGATGATTTCTCCCCCAGAAACATAATGAAAGCTTACCGGGGCAGGTCCTAGGATGCCCATATTTTTGTTTAATAGCCCCTATTTTAGAAGGGAAAGGGATTGTATTTTGTCTCCGCAGAGTCGAGCAGCGCCGATCCCTTCCACTTCCTGATAGCACTTCAGTCTGCAATCCACCCCAGTTCCACCCCCAAGCTCACACATTTTGTGATGTCATGATTTGTGGAGCGTGGGGGTCCGCGCTTCCATAGAAATGAATGGGGCTGTTTTTAAAGTTAAATTTATGTTGTTTAGATGGCTGTTTGGAAAAAATCATGGCCACTTAACTAACAAGGTCCATGTTGGTTCAGCAGGGGCCATGATTTGATCTAGCGACCATCTAAACTAACTAAGATAAGTTTAACAGCCCAGTTCAGTCTATGGGCTTGCACGCTGCAAATCGCGACATCTACAAACGTGAAATGTGGGTGCAGATGCGGGACTAAAGTGCTGTCAGGAAGTGGAAGGATCAGCGGCTCAGCTCTGCCTGGAGCCAAAATACGATCCCTTCCCTTCTAAAATAGGGGCTAGTAAAAAATAAAATATGGGCATGCTAGGATTTCTGCCCAGGTAAGCTTTCATTATGCTTCTTGGGCCAGGGACCTAGATAGTTGCTGTTTAAATTTTTGGTGTGTCTTTGTAAGTATTTTTATGTTATCTTTTTTTTTTTATCTTCAACTTTTTTTAAGGAACACATTTTATAAGTGCATTGAGACACTCCAGGGTGTTGCTTGTTATGGCTTAATGCACTTCTAGTTGCTGAAGGGACTCAGTGCAAACACCTCATGCCTCACTATGCACCTAGCTGTGCAGTAACCCATGATAACCAATGCCCCATCGTGTCTTATTGTTTTCTGTTAGTGCACTTTCCATACACATGTATCGCAAAGTGTTGTTCAAGCAGTGAAGGAGACTGTTAATGAACTGAATTATTAAATATGGTAGGGAGCCAGCCTGTTGTTGCAGTGATAGAACTGCTACTCGTGACACCGGTGACAGTTGTTTGGGAGCATGCCTGGACCAGCAGGGGCCAGCTGCAGGGCGGACATCCATGCGTCCCAGAGGATGCCTTCCGGGAGGGAGGCTTGCCGTCCTTGCCACAGTATTGCTACCTGGGTGACCACAAGTGGCAGTGAAGTTGAGGGTGCCATGGGAAGGGAAAACGTCATTTGAGGAACCCTTGCTATGCACACACTGTGTGCGCATGTGCATTGGGCCCCCTCTTGCAAAAGCTCGGGCCCAAAGTCAGCTCCTAAGATTACCTCGGTATATCCAGGACAGTCCTTGCCCCTTTTCAGTCACCTGACAGTGGGTGCAGTTGGGGGTATATCCCCCCAACTACTGTGCCTCGCCCATGGGGCAGTCCAAGATTCTGTGGAGGTGCATGGCAGAAAGGTAGGTAGGAACCAGAGGGAGGTACTGGGAGTGATACAGTAGCATAAAATGTCAATTACAAAATGGGTAAGAAATTCTAAGCTGCCATTTGGCCAAATCAAGCTGGCAGTCTTATATGCAACTCTGCCTAATGCCCAGTAACGAACAAACAGAAAAAAATACAAGTGGAATTTGGGCAGTCACTTAAAGAATTCATGACCCACTTCACCACTCATCCCTGATTGCCATCACAAATGTGGATGCCATCTTTTTTAAAATAAATACACAAACATTCTTTTGTCGCATGATCCCCTCCTTACACACATTATCAAATTTCTAAAAATGAAGTACTGTTCACAGTTTTGATTCCTGGTGTTTCTTTGGTGACCATGACTCCACCACCACCACCACCACCTCCAGTCTTATTAGCTCTGCTGCTTACCCTGCCACAGATGTGTGTGAGGAGTTGAATGTTCTGCTGGAGGAATTCTACCAAATGTTGAATTCTGTATTCCATAACATAAACAAACTGTCCATGTACTGAATGTGTGTAAAGACATCTGATTGACAGCTGGGGATGGATTGCTATTTACTAGTTATTTTTAAAGGAGTACTATAGTTAGAATTTGCACAAACATATGTTGTGCAGTATTTTGAGTTGTGTGTGTAGTCCTGGTGTGTCCTTCCCTTTGTTTGCTATTAGGAGATTTTTTTCTACATTTGCCTACCAGTTTTATGGCATCTGGGGATCTCCATGTTAGAATGGTTTTTTGCTCATCTTTTTCCTACAATGCCTCCTGTCTCATGTGACGGTGATGCTTCCAGAACCACTGATTCAGTGAGGGAAAGTACTGCAGCAGCAGTCTACAGATAGGAGCCTGATGTTCTGGTGTCCACCAAATAACTCAGTTCTCTATATGTTTGTCTAGGTCTAGCCAACGAGAGTAAATGTTTTGCTTTTAAAGCTTTTCATTTAAACAAACTACTCACAGCCATAAGTTTCAAGTTTATTGCAGGAAAACTCCGTTGAGCAAGCTCATTCACAAGAAGGTCCTGGAACATGTATACAGTCAGATATACAATACGTATAATTAATAGCCATGACAGTAAGTAAAAGTGTGGTAGAGATTCATATGTTATATAATAAATAAACAAATAGTGCCTGACTTGTGGGTGTAAGAAGCAAAAACCTGAGGGAGGAAAAATAATTAGAGGTGAGGGGTGTAGAGACCACAGAAGAGAGAGAAGAGAGAAATGAAGTGGGAAAGTGAGTAAGGAGAAAGGGGGGCACGAGGAGGGGTAGGGGGCTATGGTATTTGGGGGAATGTGGGGGGGGTGAGAAAAATAGATGAAGAGGGGAGAGATAATGATACAAGATATAGCGAACTGAGGGTAAAGAGGAAAATGAAGAGGGTATGGGAGAGTGGAGGGGGTATAACATAGGGGAAAAGAAGTGAAGGCAGGGAAGAGTCGAGAGGGCAGATGCAGGGATAGTAATGGTTGGCTACCATAGGCAAATAGAGAAGAAGAGTAAGGTGTGAAGACTAAGGAGGGTTCCATAGGGACTAGAGCTGGTTCCAGTTAGTTGGTAGGGTGAGGTAGGGAATGAGGGATGGGAGGGAGTTTAGGAGCAGCTACAAGTTTCTTTGAATTTAGAGACAGCTATCCTTTTGAAGAAGTTCACAGGTACAGTGCCGGTTAGTTTCAATGAGGATTGAAGCCGATTCCAGATGGATGGAAGGGCACAAGATATGGCGCATTTGCCAAAGGAGGTGCGAGTCCTAGGCACGTTGAGGAGGATAAGTTCCGCTTTCCTAGGTGAGTAGGTACTGTGAGAGATGCAAATGAAAGATGTTAGATAGTTCGGGAGTTTGTTCAGGAGAAGCTTTAGGGTTCAGATACCTGCATGAATCGTGCGCCTAAGGGTGAGAGACGTCCAACCGACCGCTGCATACAGATTGCAATAGTGGGTTCAATAGGGGAAGTTTGTGATAAAGCGCAAAGCATGATGATAAGAGGATGTCCAAAATATTTAGATTAGTGATTGCAGAAGAGGTGTATATTATGTCCCCATAATAGAGTAGGGGGAGGAATGTAGCCTGAATAAGCCTAATTCTCGTCTCTAGGGGAAAGAGAGACCTGTTGAGAAATAGGAAGCCAAGCCTGGCTTTTAGTCTCATGGCTAGGGCGTCAAAGTGGACATTAAAGGAGAGCTTGTTGTCTAGCCAAATGCCAAGATACTTAAATTTGGAGACGACTTCCAAGGGTTCACCTAATGAGGTGACAGTAAAATCTTTGGGAAGGTCAAGAGGGACAGAGGAAGAGGTATTAAGAGAGAAGATCATGGCCTTGGTTTTCTTAACGTTCAGGAGAAGTTTGGCATTGATAAGATTGTGTTCAAGCTGGGTAAAGTCAGCTTGGAGTATGTCTGTAACTTCGGTCAATGTAGAGCCAGATGTGTACAAAACTGTATCGTCTGTGAAGACGTGCAGATTTGACTTGGTAATATGTGAATCGAGATCATTGATATATAGGGAGAAGAGGATAGGACCTAGGATGGAGCCTTGCGGAACTCCCCTGAGGATTGGCAAGGAGGCAGATAACTGGCTGCCTATCTTGGCTTTCTGGGTCCTTCCCGACAGGTAACTACTAAACCACTGAGCAGTGGGTGGGGTAGCACCGATTTTAGTAAGGCTATTCACTATTAGGTTGTGATCTATGGTGTCTAATGCTTTACTAAGGTCTAAGAAGACTGCACCTGTGATCTTCTTGGAATCTAATTCAGAGACCTAGTCATTGGTAACTTTGAGAATTCCCTTTTTCCTGTTCTAAGGTGGAAATGTAAAAGTTTGTTTTGGCGGAGCGAATGCATTTAATGCCTGCATTCCTGGCTGCTCTAAAAGCCTGCCAATCTACCGAACTCTTAGTGCGTGGAGCGTGGGCCCAGATTTTATCGCGGTTTGTGAGTGCGGCCTTGAGCTCAGGCGTAAACCAGGGATGAGAGGTGTTGCGCATCCTAACCTTGATAAAAGGGGCATGCTTGTTTGCTAGGAAGATAAGGTTGCTGTTGAGGACTGTGGCAGCCTCATCGGTGGTTTTTGCAAGGTAGAGATCTTGCCATCTAACCTTACTTAGGTCGGACAAATAGCTTGATGCACTGAACTTCTGAAAAGACCTCTTCAAGAACTTGGGCTGATAGCGAATTTTGGCTTGCGATCTTGTACAGACTACAACTCTATGGTCGCTCATGTCGTTATGGAAGACCGCCGAGTGTAACATTTTGTGGGGATGGGTGGATAGGATAATATCAAGGAGAGAGCTATTGACAATATTTGAGGTATTAATCCTAGTGGGTTCGCTAACTAGCTGGGAAAGACCGAGTTCGTCGCACAGGGTTTTTAGACTATGCGATTTGGAGGAAAGCCAATCCATATTAAATTCCCCGCAGATTATTGTTTCTGAGTTGGCAGTGGTGGTTAGGGATTTAATGATGTTAAGGATATCTGTCCCACCAGTTGGGGGTCTGTAACCACCAATGACAGTAATGCTTTCCAAGGAATGATGGTGGAGCTTTAGAGATACAATCTCATATTCTTTTTGTTTTGATTGACAGAAAATGTTGCTAACTGTATACTTAGCTTTGGTATAGGCAAAAATATGGGACTTCAGAGGAGCTGACTTTGATAAGATGGCCAACAGAGTTAAGCTAGCCCTGGCAAAAAGAAACACAGGTGAGGAGGTACAGGCAAAGTGGGCAAGCATTAAGGATACAATACTTGAAGCAACATCCCATTGTGTTAGACAGAAAAGGAAGTGCAAAGAAGAAGGAAACCACTTTGGTTCTCAAATACAGTAGCAGAAAAGGTCAGAGCCAAAAGGCTGGCCTTCAGAAAATATAAGAGAACACAGCGGATGAAGATAGGGAGGCATACCAAACTGCCCTAAGGAAGCAGGTAGGCAGTAAGGCAGGCAAAGTCCCAAACTGAGGAAACACTAGTACCGAACAGTAAAAGAAGGTGACAAGACTTTCTATAGATACATTAGTGAAAGGAGAAAGTCCAGAGGTATTGCTAAGCTTAATGGAGAAAAGGGAGCATGTGAGGAGGAGGACCCTGTAAAGGCATCTATCCTAAATAGATACTTTTGCTCAGTATTTACTGAAGAGAAGGTAGGGCAGGGCCCACAGCTCAGCATTATGGACACAGGGGGGAGGGAGGTGAGCACTACTCCCTTCACAAAAGAAAGGGTCCTACAAGAGCTTGCTAAGCTCAGGGTGGATAAGGCAATGGGACCTGATGGCATACATCCCAGGGTACTTAAGGAGCTAAAGGAGGAACTAGCAGAGCCATTAGCAGAATTGTTTAGTGAGTCTCTGAGCACAGGAGAGGTCCCAGAAGGGAGAAGGGCTCATGTATCCCGCTCCACAAGAGTGGTAGCAGGAGGAGGCGGGGAACTACAGACCAGTCAGTCTTACCTCAGTAGTGGGCAAGATTATAGGCACTCCTTAAGGAAAGGATAGTGCAACACCTGGAATCCATAGGGACAGGATCCAAGACAGCATGGGTTTACAAAAGGAAGGTCCTGTCAAACTAATCTCATAGATTTCTTTGACTGGGTAACCAGAGTGGTGGACCAAGGGGAGCAGTTGATGTCGCTACCTTGACTTCAGCAAAGCTTTTGACACTGTTCCATAGAAGATTGATAAATAAGCTAGGTAGGCTCGAAGTGGGTCAGAAGTTGGTCAACTGGGTGGCAAACTGGTTGACTGGCAGAAAACAGAGAGTGGTGGTAAATGGTATACAGTCAGAAGAGATGCAAGTCACAAGTGGGTACCTCAGGGATCAGTCCTGGGGCCAGTCCTATTCAACATCTTCATTAGTGACCTCGTAGATGGACTAGAGGGTGAGGCTTGTCTGTTTGCAGATGACACCAAGATCTGCAACAGAGTAGATGATCCAGATGGGGTGGGCAGAATGAGAAGAGATCTGGATAAACTAGCAAAATGGTCAGAAGAGTGGCAACTGGGATTTAATGCAAAAGTGCAAAATCATGCACATAGGAAGAGAAACCCTGAAGCCACTTATAGGCTGGGAGGAGTTGCTAGCAGTCACAAAGGAAGAAAGAGACTTGGGCATCATCATCACTGATGACCTAAAATCATCAACAGACCTCTAAAGCAGTAGGTAAGGCTGGGGTGTTAGGGTGTATTAGTAGAGGTATCACAAGTCGTAAGAGGAGGTAATAATCCTCTGTACAAGACATTGGTTAGGCCCATCTGGAGTACTGCGTGCAGTATTGGAGAGCCACACCTTCCTGGACATTAACCAAATTGAGGCAGTCAGAGAGGGCAACCAAAATGGTGCAGGACTGCATCAGAAGACATATGAGGACAGATTAACGGACTCAATATGTATACCCTTGAGCAAAGGAGGGAGAGAGGTGATATGATCGAGACATTTAAACACCTTAAGGGCATAAACAAGGTGAAAAGAGTCTAACATGTTTAAATATAAGAAAAATTGCAGGGACAAGAGGACACAGCATGGAGATTAGAGGGAGGCGATTAAGGGGGAATGTAGGAAATTCTTTTTCACAGAAAGGGTGGTAGATGCATGGAATAGCTTACCACAAGAAGTGGTGGCTATGAATACAGTGCAGGGCTTCAAACAGGCATGGGATAGGCATAAGGGAGCAATACAAATGACTATGAATAGATAGGTCACTGACAGAGCAAAGGCCGATGGCACATTTATAAGGTAGAAAAAGAAATGGGCAGACTGGATGGGCCTTGCGGTCCTTATCTGCCGTCAACTTCTATGTTTCTATGTTTCTATGTATAGATAACCACTCCACGCACCCCCCGGAGTCCCTATCTGCCCTATACAGCTTATAGCCCTTTAGAGTAACTTGTTGATCAGTGTTGGCTTTCTTGAGCCATGACTCAGTAATGATAATGAGGTCGGGCTCTGTGTGTAGGGCCCATGATTGCAACTGGTCAAATTCTCTAGGCAAACTTAATATATTGACCAGCATTATTTTGAGTCCTGGAGTGGCTGCCAATTCGATGGGAGAAATAAGCGGAGATGGAGGGCCAGGATTTAGCTCCACATTATCTGAACATAATAGGAGCAAGAGAAGCATTTTCTTTAACACACTCGTAAAGGATCTGAGTACTTTTTTCATTTGGGACCGTCCTCTGGTAGTTGACAAAGATGCCAGTTTATTGCTAGAGCAGGACAGGCTAGCGTGGTAGTTTAGGGATGTGAGGGAGAAGACGCTGAGTGACAGTAGTGAATGGGAGTAGGAAATGTAGCAGGGAGGAGTGTGGGGTGTAGGTAAAGGGAAGGGGTGACACTTTGTGGGGGATGGTGCAGTGAAGAGAGACAATATCGGTCTAAATAAAGGGAGCCAGGACTTGGTTTGAGCCTGGTTCATCATTCGGATGAAGAATATGGATTGCACTGCTTATTAATAGGAAAATGCCAAGAATAAAGTAAGCCATAATTCCAATAGAGTAGAGGCTGAAGGAGAGAAGAAGTGGGATGCCTTTTTCCCCCGGACAGTTGTTAAAACCAATAGTAGGATTCCTCCACAGACTCAGTGAAATTATTGATAGGAAGGAGGCAATTTAAGCCAATTAACGTGACAGCATAGTAGCTAAAGTCACAAAATACTGGATCAGGATAAGCTACGACTAGCGACCACTGGTGGGGGGAAAAAATAATCTGCAAAGGGGAAAATAGCCCGATAGGTTAAAAACCTCCACGTGACCTACGCTATAAAGTAGATAGCTCACCAAGGGTGGTGGTGGTGGTGGGGTAGCCAACCCGTAGTGTCGGTGGGGCAATCCTCAGCACGACAAAGAACCTCACGGCACACAAATCTCCCCAGATAATCAATTCTATAATTAGTAAAGACTAGCTGTTTTCTTGCAGAGTAACACACTCAGTTAGCCCTCAGATGTCTACTAAACTGTAACTGTAGCCTTCAGTGCTCACTAGATGAAGAAAGTTACTTTAAATCACAACTCTGCTGTTGCAAAATTGACTCAAAGCCAGATCTTCCAAGAATCAGTATTCACCATTCATTACTGGTGGGTCTCTGCCGGAGGCACTTGGACCCCGTGGGAGCGTACAACTTTAAAATTTAAGAGCCTGGGGACTGATGTTGTTGATGGTGCTGCCTAATAGGTGGACGCATGACGTGGCGCTTGAGGGCGGCTAGTAACTGACGCCGGCCCCCTGCTTTCCTCAGTTCTCTTCTTCTGCCATCGAGTAACACTCGTGAGTGTTCGCCATTTTAACTGCATAGTTCTGTTTGTCACTGCTTGCTCGATGCCGTAACCCTTCTTTCGGCTGTTTTCCATCACCACCTTTCCTTCTGTCTTTTTACGGCGCCAAGCTCTCTAATTTTTGCTGGGTTTTCTTATTTTCCATGGTCAGTCATGTCCACATCTCAGGAGCCCAAGAAGTCTAAAAAGAAGAAAACAGAATCTCCCACCATGCGTCGGTGCCTCTGTGGGAGAAACATGTCCGTCCGAGACTGACATGACTGCTGTTGGACCTGCCTTGGAGTGCAACACTATATGGACCACTGCAATGTCTGCTTCTCATTGGACTTGTGCACCCTAGAGATCTGCATGATGAGGTGGGGTCACCTGCCCCCCACCTTCAGAGGCAGGCGTTGCACAAGGGACTCCAAGGAAAGGTCCCTGAGTGCTTTCCCTGAACCCATCTCAGTACTGTACGTACTGAGGGAGACCAAACTTCTTCTGGTCCTCATCTCGCCAAAATGGAGAGCCTGGGGGAGGGGTCTATGGCACAGTCAGCCCCCTCTAAGGAGCCAGTTTCACACCCCTCCCAGTCCGCAACCTCCTCAGGGGTTCGGATACCCACAGTGGTGAGATCAGGGCTATAAGCTGGTCCTACGCCGATGGGTTCTTTGGGGCAACGATCCTGCGCCACTGCGGTTCCTGGTACCGAGGCTGGTGAGTGGAATGGCACTGCCCATGCAGCTAAGTCACCTCCTGATGGCTGCTTACGGCACTAGGAGAGGAAAGGTTTCTGGAGCTAGTGGCCCTGTAGAGATCTTCTGGATCTCATCCCCTGAGCGGTCGGATGACCCGGGGAATGGGGTGGGGATGATCCTGACTGGCTGATGGGCTGTGGCGATGAAGGAGGTCTTTCTGGGCCTAGTCTAGGACTCTGACATCCTCTGCGTCACCTCTGGCTGCTTCCCGGCCTGGTGCCAGCCTCAGTGCCACCCCTCTTCTGTCTCATGGTGCCAGGGATGGCCTCAGTGCCGATTCTAGCACTCGGAGAGGCACCAGGTTGGGTTCTGGTACTGCTTTTGGTGCCGGGACGGGTTCTTGTGCCATACCCAGTGCCAGGTCTGTTCTGAGGGAGGGTTTTGTTGCCCCTTGTGGTGCTGGATCCCTTCAGCTCAGGTTCTCAATGCTGATTCTGTCCTTAGGCCTAACCCAAGGGGCAGAGCCCATTTTAGTGAGGGTGGGGGCTGATAGATCCAGGTTGGCACCTCACTCCACGCCCAGGGTTGCTGGTGGCTGTGGTAGGAGTCGCAGTGCTTACTCGGGTCCACTGGCTCCCAGAGCCATCTGGGCCTGTAATAGGTGGGGATAGGGTCCACCCTGTGGGGCTTCTACCTCTCCATTCTCCCAACCTGGGTGTTCCCTCTAAGGGCACCACCTAGAAATCCCCTCTGCAGTTGGGTGCTCTCAGGTGGACAAGCTGGTCAGGCTGTCCTCTTGGGGGAGATCCCCTGTATGCTCTTATAGCCCTGTCAGAGATTCTGGCCTAGCCTGCCAAGTTTCTCCTCCTCCTCCTCTTCCCCCTCTGCCTACCCCTCTCTCTCCCAGGCATTTTGAGTTCTGTTGGGCTGTTGATCTGGGGCAAATTCAGGGCTTCAGGGAGTGCCTTCCCAGCTTACCTTATGGCACTAGATCGGGCCATTTTTCAGCCTAAGACCCCGGCACCATCGCTCCCCGGGTCCAGTTCCTCCTCAACTTCATTTTCCTCTTCTGAGGAAGAGGACTCTTCCTTTCACCTATTCTCCAGTGCTGAGCACCCTCAATACCAGCCATTCCTTTCAGAGATTATGAGGGAGCTAGCACTACCCCACTTCTCAGGCTGCAGTCCTGCACATCTGACACGTCCTTTCTTGGGCAGTACAGTTATGACTCTACAGTTATACCTCCGTGGCCAAGGCCATTTGTGGAGGCATTGAGAGACATCTGGCCCCGTCCCTCTGCCCCCTCTCCAGTCCTAAGGGATGCCCAGTGCAGGTATTATGCACCCGGAGGTCTCCAGGAGCCATGTCGCACCCTACCTCTGGGTCCTGCTTATGGACACCCCCTCTGAGTACAGTTGCTGTGTGCATGACCATCCTCCAGAGTTGAACTCAGCTGAATTTGATGCCTGGGGTTGAAGAGGATTCTCGGCGATGCACACCATGTTGTGCATCTCAGCACACTGGGCTCACCGGGCTCACCCAACACTGGGACAGCTCTTAGCATCAGTGTCAGACTGTGAGCAAACCAGGTAAGCCTTACACCTTTCTGCACAGGGTCTGGAGCTGGCGAGACACCAGGCAAGGGCGTCTTATGATGCCAGTGAGGTAGCCTCCAGGTTAGTGGGAACTGCAGTCTGCATTAGGCAGATGGCGTGGCTGCGTCTTTCTAGGTTGTGCACCCTTGGCCCGGCGTAGGGTAATTGTCTCATGATTCCAGTGGGCCAGCTTCTTTTCCTGCAGGGCCAGGTGTGAGCTTGCGGGGTGCCTACCTATGTCCAGGCCACAGGAGCCTCCACTTTCCCCTGACTAGCCTCTGGCCTTGCCAGGCCCATACGTGGCCCCTGCCTTTCTGTGTTTCCTCCACAGAAGGCTGAAGGAACAACCATTTCCCTCATGGTTGGCCAACATCATGCTATGTGGATGGTGGCCACTAGAACTAAATCATCCCATTCCAAGACAGTAATATGGGACTTCAGAGGAGCTGACTTTGATAAGATGGCCAGCAGAGTTAAGCTAGCCCTGGCAAAAAGAAATACAGGTGAGGGCGTACAGGCAAAGTGGGCAAGCATTAAGGATACAATACTTGAAGCAACATCCCATTGTGTTAGAGAGAGAAAAGGAAGTACAAAAGAAGAAGAAAACCACTTTGGTTCTCAAAAACAGTAGCAGAAAAGGTCAGAGCCAAAAGGCTGGCCTTCAGGAAATATAAGGGAACACAGCAGGATGAAGATAGGGAGGCATGCCAAACTTCCCTGAGGGAAGCAGGGAAGGCAGTAAGACAGGCAAAGGCTCAAACTGAGGAAACACTAGCACAAACAGTAAAAGAAGGTGACAAGACTTTCTATAGATACATTAGTGAAAGGAGAAGGTCCAGAGGGGGTATTGCTAAGATCAAAGGGGATAAGGGGTCATATGAGGAGGAGGAGGACCATGTAAAAGCATCTATCCTAAATAGATACTTCTGCTCAGTATTTACTGAAGAGAAGGTAGGGCAGGGCCCACAGCTCAGCACCATGGACACAGGAGGGAGGGAGGGAGGTGTGCACTAGTCCTGTCACAAAAGAAAGGGTCCTACAGGAGCTCGATAAGCTCAGGGTGGAAAAGGAAATGGGACCTGATGGCAGACATCCCAGGTTACTAAAGGAGCTAAGGGTGGAACTAGCAGAGCCATTATCAGAACTGTTTAGTGAGTCTCTGAGCACAGGAGAGGTCCCAGAAGACTGGAGAAGGGCTTATGTGATCCTGCCCCACAGGAGTGGTAGCAGGGAGGAGGCGGGGAACTATAGACCAGTCAGTCTTACCTCAGTAGTGGACAAGATTATGGAGGCACTCCTTAAGGAAAGGATAGTGCAACACCTGGAATCCATTGGAGCAGAGGATCCAAGACAGCATGGGTTTACAAAAGGAAGGTCCTGTCAAACTAATCTCATAGATTTCTTTGACTGGGTAACCAGAGTGGTGGACCAAGGGGTAGCAGTTGATGTCTCCTACCTTGACTTCAGCAAAGCTTTTGATACGTTCCACATAGAAGATTGATTAATAAGCTGGGTAGGCTCGGGGTAGGGTTACCACCTGTCCTGATTTTCACAGGACAGTCCTGATTTGGGCAGCTATGTCCTGCAAAAAAACATGAAAAGTACTACATGTTCTGATTTAATAGTAGAGAAACTATTTCCTGACTTTCCACTAAATGTTGAAGAAAACTACAGTACCTTAACTAAAATACCTTAAAATGACAAGAAACAATAGAAGCAACTCAGAACCTACAATACTCTGCCTTAATTCTGATTATATAGAGAAAACAAGACTGTTGCATTGGTCGAGGTTACATACTGTCCTGCGAAATATCATGTTTTAGTAAGAAACGTCACACTTTGGGCTTCTTAAAAGGTGGTAACCCTAGCTCGGGGTGAGTAAGAGTTGCTCAACTGAATGGCAAACTGGTAGACTGGCAGAAAACAGAGAGTGGTGGTAAACTGTATACAGCCAGAAGAGATGCAAGTCACAAGTAGGGTACCTCAGGGATCAGTCGTGGGGCCAGTCCTCTTCAGTATCTTCATCAGTGACATTGCAGATGGACTGGAAGGTAAAGTTTGTCTGTTTGCAGATGACACCAAGATCTGTAACAGAGTAGATGATCTAAATGGGGTGGGCAGAATGAGAAGAGATCTGGATAAACTAGCAAAATGGTCAGAAGAGTGGCAACGGGGTTTAATGCAAAGAAGTGCAAGATCATGCACATAGGGAAGAGAAACCTTGAAGCCGCCTATAGGCTGGGAGAGGAGTTGCAGGCAGTCACAAGGGAAGAAAGAGACACTTGGGTATCATCATCACTGATGACCCTTAATCATCCAAGCAGACCACTAAAGCAGTATGTAAGGCTAGGGGGATGTTGGGGTGTATTAGTATGGGTATCACAAGTTGGAAGAGGGAGGTAATAATCCATCTTTACAAAACACTGGTTAGGCCCCATCTGGAGTACTGTGTGCAGTACTTGAGGCCACACCTTCATGAGAACATTAACCAAATTGAGGCAGTCCAGAGAAGGGTAACCAAAATGGTGCAGGGACTGCATCAGAAAACATATGAGGACAGTTTAACGGAGCTCAATATGTATACCCTAGAGCAAAGGAGGGAGAGAGGTGATATGATTGAAACATTCAAACACCTTAAGGGCATTAACAAGGTGAAAGAGTCTAACATGTTTCAATGTAAGAAAAATAGCAGGACAAGAGGGCACAGCATGAGATTAGCGGGAGGCCGATTAAGGGGTAATGTGAGGAAATTCTTTTTCACAGAAAGGGTGGTGGATGCATGAAACTGCCTACCTCAGGAAGTGGTGGATATGAATACAGTGCAGGACTTCAAACAGGCATGGGATAGGCATAAGGGAACAATACAGATGAGTATGAATAGATAGGCCATTGACAGAGCAAAGGCTGAAGGCACATTCATAAGGTAGAAAAAGAAATGGGCAGACTGAATGGGCCTTGCGGTCCTTATCTGCCGTTAATGTCTATGTTTCTATGAAAGCTTGTCACTCAGACCCACCAGTAATGAATGGCGAAGGCTGATTCTTGGAAGATATGAAAATTATGTACTCAACATAATTCTTGATCTTCCATAATATCTTCACCATTCATTGCTGCAGCCCACCCACTTTCCCCCTCAGTGGCCAGGCTTCTGGGCAGTTTCCTTTCCTCCTTTTTTCTCTTCTGCCTCCCTTGCTTGGCATTCCATAAAAAAAAAAAAAAAAGATGGAGACATGTAGGGGGCAAAACACAACAGAGGACTCTCTTACCTCTTTTGTGGACCCTGTTGTGCCCCTCAAAAATAAATTCTTAAAAAAAGGGGGGGGGGTTCTTATTCTCCTATTTCCTTCAGTCCCTTCTGCTCGTTTTTAAAAAAAAAAATCTAACACAAGTTTGGAAAGGGAAAAAAACAACAACACAGTTTTCGATCCCCCCCCCCCCCCCATTGGGGAGTCTGTAGCTCTTTGCTGTCAGAGAAGTTCCTCTTTTTCCGTTCCACTTTTAAAACAGGAAAGGCATGCAGAGGAGCAGGTGTAGAAGGGGACCAGGAGAGATATCTTGTAGTTCCAGCCCAGTTACCTCCTTCCTTCACCTGGTGTTACTGTCCTGTTTCTCTTGCAGTACATCTCCTGTGCTTCCTTCCAGCTAGCTGGTTATATTTTTTTTCTTTTACTTACGTCTTTCAAGGGAGTGTTTAGTAAGAAAAGAGGAAGATGTGGTCAGAGAATCATAGGATTTTTTTGATTCTCTCAATTGCTGTCTGTCCTTTCTAGCGTGGATCTGCTCCTCCCGATTTGGTTTTTATTATTCCCCCTTCTCGGGGTTACTGTGTTAGCTTTCAAGCTCCTACATGTCTTCTCCTCAGTTCGGGGACCTTGGTTTGTAAGTAGCACATTTCATGGGCCCTAGTTTTCTGTTTACCCTGCTTCAGGGAACTTTGACTCTCAACAAATTGCATCCAATTTTTTTTGCATTGGTTATAGGGGATCTCCGAGCCCCCAGTCCCTCTGCAGTTCACTGGTCTCCAGGTGAAGAATCTTGCTGTTAACACAGTTTAAGGGCTCATAGCTCTATTACGATTCCTGTGTCTTTCAAGGAGGTGGCACCTTCCTCAGGAATTCATCCCATACTTTTGCCTTGTTACATGGGATTTCTGGGACCTTTGGCTTTGCTTGAGGTCATATAATCTGCAAGGCAGCGTAGCTCAATTTCTCTGCAGCCACGAGCAAGCCAACTCTTCTGAAAGCACTGCTATCCTACTGGGAGCTCTGGGTCCCTGATACCCTCTCTCTCTTTCTTTCATCCTTTTCTCCAGTTGTCTTTGTCATCTTTTAACCTGCTACCTAGGCCCTCCCTCCCAGCCACTTCTTCTCTCCATTGGTAGCAGGACTTTATTACTTTGTTCTTTTTATATCCTATATCCTTTTTCTGTCCCTTGGGTAACCTTGCTCCATCTTTTCTGTTTTCTTACCCTTTGTTTCCTCTCTTGGTGAACAAAACTGAGGAGAGCAGGGGGCTGATGTCGGTTACTGGCCGGCCCACAGGCATCACGTCATGCGTCTGCCTCGTGGGTGGTGCCATCCTCAGCGTCCGTTCCCAAGCTTTAAAATTTGAAAGCTGTGTGCTCCCGCAGGGTCCTAGCTCCTCTGGCACAGACTCACCAGTAATGAATGGTGAAGATACTCTGGAAGATCAAGAATTTATTTATTTTATTTATATCTTTAGTAACCCGGGTAGGTGCACTGATCCAAAGGACCATTTTCAGTCACGACCCGGGCCACAGAATGTGGCAAAAATAAGTACAGGTGTAACAAAGAAATTATAATAATACATAAGATACAATGGACAAGGTACCGTACACACAGTGTCGGGCAGTACAGGGTACAAGCAGCAATGGTGCAAAAATACAAGGTCAAGTTGAAAAACAGTACAAATAACAGTGATTGTGCAAATTCAGGCAGAAATTAAAAAAACATCAAAATTCAAGTGAAAAACAAACACAAGATTCAAAGAAAGAGAAAAAGGGGAGTAGCAGAGGGGAGAGAAAAATGGGATCAGGGTAGCCAAGGGTAGGGACAGGAGGTGCAGAGCTGGGAAAAGGGGAGTGGGGGGGGGGGGGCAGAAAGGTGCTGTCTGGTGGTGGGTACAGCCTAAGTGCTTAGGTCAGTGGTGAGTTGTGGACCCTAGCATTGTAGTGTGGAACAGTGACAGACTGCAGACGAAAGGAGCCAGGCCTTCATGGCATGCTTAAAAGCTAGATGGGTAGGGGATGAGGGAACAGACAGGGGGTTCTTGTTCCATAGCGAGGATGCAGTGACTGAGAAAGCTCACTTCTCCATGGAGGTGATGAAACGAGGTACTTTCAGCGGTGGAACTGAGGATGCCCGAAGATTTCTGGTGACCACTCTGCCCATAAGTAGGGCTGAGTAGTGGGGCATATTTGGGAGATGGAGGGAGTTGTCCACCAAACAGCCCAACGCATAGTCAAAGAGACCTTGCAGTCTTAGCCACCCTAGTGCTTGGTAGAGTGAGCAGTGGCTGGAATGGTAGGAGGCGAGAAGGACGAAATGACAGATTGAGTTGTATGTAGCATTTAGCCTTGTGAGCAGAGTGGTGGACAGGTGCGAGTAGACTGGGACACAGTAGTCGAGGAGGTTAAATAGGTTTCCACGCGCAATGGCCAGGCAAGCTTACATGGACAGGTAGTGTTCATATCGGTATGCGGCGCCTAGCTTTTAGTGGATCTGGCGTACGGTGTGGTTGACATGTTCAGAGAAAGAAAGGGAGGAGTCAAGGGTAACTCCTAGGTATTTAAAGGATGTGACATTTTCAAGAGGAGTACCGGTGGGGGTGAGAACTAGGAGGGAGGAGTTGGCTTTGGTGGCTTTTGCTAGGAAGGGTTTAGACCCGAAAAGCATAGATCTAGTCATTTTTCATTGACTAATAGTTTGTGAGAGAGGAACCATTGGTTGGCAGATGCAAAGTTTTGTGTGAAGGAGGTGGAAATAGTCAACAGATTTCTCACAGTGATAGATAACCAAATTATCAACATAGAGGAGAGGAGAGCAGAGCAGCTGATGCTGTCCTTGGGGAGTGAATTACGATGAGTACTTGTTATTGCTAGGGACATGGATGATATCATCTCTTCACACTAACTGTCAGTGTCCTTTCCCTTTAAGATGATGCCAGAAAGTCTTCAAGCTGGCTTCTCCCACCCACCCGGGTGGTAACTCCCTCGGCTCTGCCCCATTACTTCAGATCTTCCTTTCCGCTAGAAGAAGCAGGTTCCCTCTTTACCGCTTCCGTGCTGAGTAGGCCCTCATGCTTAAATCTTCAGATTTATTTCCTAAAACTTAAAACTCTCTCGAGTTTCATCTTCAGCTCGATCTTCGATCGTGGCTGTCATGGATGAAAAGTCCGTTCCTGGGTTCCGCTGGTGCCCTCGCAGCATAAGATGTCCAGGACCGACCTGCACGCTACATGTGTCTGCTGCCTGGGGCACGACCACGATCTCCAGGCCTGCAGCTTTTTTGTTATTTTCACCCGAACGTCCTTGAGGTCCATCTTGCCTGACTTAAACTGGGCCGCCCAGCTATTCGAAACCCACCAGTCAAATCCAAGGACACCCATTGGGTGGTCTCCACAGCTGTGGAGTCCGCCAAATAACTCGCGGCGTTTAAGGAAGAGACAGCCCAGGCCGCAGCTCACTCCTGTACGGCTTCTGCCTTCATGCCCCTCCAGCTGGGCTCGACTTTCACAAGGTCATTTAAGGAATTGTGTCGGTCCCTGACGACCCTCTGTCAGGGACCCTCTGGGCACAAATCTAAATCCAAAAAAAGAGTCCAAAAAAGAAAAGACTCGCCGTTGTTCGTGGGATTGAGAGCACTCTGTCGAGAGCCTCTGATTCCCGTGCTTCTCTGTATCTGACTTCGGTTGAATCCTCAGCCCAGGCTGCTGGCTCCACAGCAACCCCATCAGGCCAGTTGGCTGAGACATGGGTTGAGGTCCCAGCTGAGATTTTTCTTGACCCAACCGAGCAGTTGTCGACTGAAGAGGCTGACACTTCCTTGTCCAGGACTCCAGTCCTGACTCAGACCATTGGAGGGACGGATCAGTCCGCTGACCCGCTGCCTCTGGTCAATGACCAAGACCTGGAGGAGGCTTGGCGCTTGCCGACTCCCTCTGAGCCCCGCTGCCAGCCCCCCAGCAGTCGAGGCCTCGGTCTTCCTCCCGTGAGTCAAGCTGGTCCCGCCGACACCGTTGCTCCCACTCTCGGCACTACCGGAAGTGGCACCGCCACAATTCTTCATCCTCCGCGGGTGAGGAGAGGCTTTGGCACAAATTGTGTCGACACTATGAGTACTTGATGTGGCAACAGTTGGTGCTGACCAGCACCACGCCGACTCCAGCTCCTGTGCCGGCCATCACCTGGCTGTCACCCAAAAGGCCGACGCCATCTGCATTGACGGAGCCGATCAAATTGGCCCCGGCATGGCCGACCCCGGCGTCTCCATTGAAAGTGGTAGAACTGCTGCCTAAATAGCCACTGACCGGCGCTCCGACTAAGGAGTCTCGGACGTCTAAGGGGCTTGCCCATCGAATGTCGGTCACCATCACCCCTGACCGTCTATGGAGGGTCAGTAAGGACTCGGGCGGTTGACCACTTTTTAACAACTCCTTGAACTCCGAGGGGTTCTTCCTACATGCCTATCTGGTTGACGTAGAGTCTGTGGGAGACCTGTCGATGGTTGAAGGCCCCATATGAAAATTGAGCCCATCCAGAAACGGGCTCATTACCCATTGACCAAGATCCTTGACTGGGGAGGCGCTCTGACTGAGGCTTTCCCGGTGGCAGAAGCGATTCTTGGCCCGGTCCTGGAGCTTTGGCAGCACCCTGCTTCCTACCCTGCACCTTGTGCCCGGATGGCCAGCAAATGCGCGGTGCCCTCCAGTTCCCTCTTGGGATTCACAGAGCACCCCTCGGCCAAGGGATTGGTGGCAAACTCTGTGTTTAGGCGCTCTGGCAACACCAGGGATGTGGACAAGCTGCCGGACAAGGAGTCCAAGAAGTTGGACCATACGGCTAAGAAAGTCTACGCTGCCTCCTCGCTTGGTCTCCTCCAGCCGAGCATGGCCCTCCTCATGGCCCTCTTCTCTTATGCCCTGCTGGGCTCTCTCAATGAGGTGCTTCCTCATCTGCCAGCAGACCTTCAGACTACGGTGAAACAGGTGTGGGACTAGGGCCAGGCTGTAGCCAGACTGCTCCAGACAGCCATGGACATTAGAGACTCCTGTGCCCGCTCCGTGGCGTCCTCAGTGGCCATGCACTGCAGGGCTTGGCTGAGGATCTCAACCTTCACAGTGGACACTCTGCACAAGCGGGCAGACGTCCCTTTCTTGGGCACCAACCTGTTCAGGCCCGGGGTCGAGGGCCACTTCACCTGTATCGAGAAATCCAATGCCACCTTGGACTCCATGACATCTGCCCAGAAGGATCATAAGGGCTCCAAGCAGCAGAAGAGGAAGCCCTTTCAGTGCATCTCCACTCCTGTGGCCAAACCTGCCCAGTCTCAGGCTGGCCAGCAGGCTCAGGCCTGGAGACCTCAGCCCAAGTCGGTGGCCTCGGCCTGCTCCACCACTTCCTTTCTGCCTGGTCCGCTGTCACTACAGACAGGTGGGTTCTTGAAATGGTGGGTCGGGGTCTGCCTCTGGAATTCGAGCAATACCCTCCTTGCTGAGCCTGCACCACACTGGAGGACATGGTTTCTGCAGACATGCTGTCAGCTCTCAGAGACGACATAGCCCAGCTCCTCCGCAAGGAGGTCATGGTTCCTGTCACGGATCCTCTGGAACACCCAGGATTTGTTTCCAGGTATTTCCTGGTGCCAAGGCGGGCTAGGGGCTGGCTCCCCATTCTAGATTTGCACAACCTGAACTAGTTCCTCAGGTCACGCACCTTCAGGTTAGTGACTCTTGTCTCAGATCATACCATATCTCGAGCGAAACATGTGGTTTTGCTCCCTGGACCTTCAGGATGCATTCTTTCACGTCCTGATCCGTCCATCTCATTGAAGTTTCCTCCACTTTCGAGCAGAGGGAGCCCTCTATGAGTTCCAGGTCATGTGATTCGGCCTCTCCGATGCCCCCAGAGTCTTCACCAAGTGTATTGCAGTGGTGGCAACTTATCTGAGGACCCGAGGGGTCCAGGTTTACCTCTACCTGGATGACTGGCTGATCGCATATCCCTCCAGGCAGGAGGTGGAGCGGTCCAGGGACCTGGCCCTCCAGACCTGCATCTCCCTTGGCCTCCTGGTCAGCAAGGCCAAGTTGGAACTCATGCCCTTGCAGGTGATCAGCTTCATCAGGGCAGAGCTAGATCCCGGCTCCTAGTGGACAGGACAGAGGCTCTCTCCTCCTGTGCCCGATCATTTTGGGTTGGGCAGTTGCGCCCTGCTTGGGACTTCCTCGCTTGCTGGGCTACATGGTGGCCTGCACCAGCATGGTCCATTGGAGAATGTGCTCCCTGCAGTGGGAGCTGGCCAGCCAGTGGTCTCAGTGCAGGGGTCACTTCGACCAGCTGGTCACGGTGACCCAGTGTATTTGGGACACCATCCAGTGGTGGTTAGTCCCAGCACATCTGCAGGAAGGGATCCCATTTGTCCTCTTAGAGCTGATGGTCATCCTGATGACTGATGCCTCTCTCATGGGCTGGGGTGCCCATCTGGGGCGGACAGAGTCCATGGACTGTGGACCACCAAGGAGTCCTGATGCCAAATCAACCTGTTAGAGCTCCAGGCAGTTCAGCTAATGCTGACTATATTTGCTCTGCACATTTGGGGTCAGGGTGTCCAAGTCCAGACGGACAATACCATGACCATGTACTACCTCAACAGACAGGGTGGGATGCACTCCCTGCCCTTGTGCAGAGCAGCTCTCCATGTCTGGACCCTTGTGCACAGCCTAGAGGTGGATCTCCTAGCCATTCATGTGGCAGGAGCCTCCAGTCAGCTGGCGGATGCCCTCAGTTGGGTGGGCGAGGTGTCTCATGAGTAGTCTCTCTACAAGAGATAGTTCATAGTCTGTTCTCCCAGTGGGGCATGCCTCAGGTGAATCTGTTCACTTCCAGGGAGAACACAAAGCTGAGGCTGTTTTGTGCCTACCCTCTTCAGCAAGAAACGCTGCAGGGGGATGCCTTCTCGAGGCCCTGGACCTCAGGCCTCTTCTATGCCTTCCCTCCACTTCCCTTGATCCATAAGGTGCTCCTCAAGGCCAGGAGGGACAAGGCACAGGTGATCTTGGTGGCTCCAGACTGGCCACGCCAGTTCTGGTACCCCGATTCCCTCAGCCTCAGCAGCAGGCTTCTGAGGAGACTTCCCCTTCGCTCGGACCAGCTTTCCATCAATCAGGGGAAGGTACTCCATCCAGACTTTCAATCCCTGCACCTAACAGCCTGGTTCCTGAACAGCTAGAGCTCCCTGCTGTGGGTATCTCCGAAGCTGTCTTCACCGTTTTGGAGGCATCTTTGAAGGAGTTGACTGGGAAGTGATACGCCTTCAAATGGAAGAGGTTCTCCATTTGGTGTCAGAGCAAAGGGGTTGGACCCTTTGTCCTGTCCAGTGGCTAGAATTCTTGATCATCTTTGGTCCCTCTCTGTCAGGCCTTCGGTCGATGACCCTTAAGGTGCACCCGGCAGCCATTTCTGCTTGCGAGGTGCAGGCCAGTCAGCAGTCAGTAGCACAGGAAAAGGTGGTCTGGGGCTTCTTCAAAGGGCTTGACCACATTTCCCCTCCGGTGCTTGAACCAACACCACTGTGGGACTTGTTGCTGGTTTTGGCAAAGCTCATGGGCAAGCCATTCGAACCGATGCAGTGGTGTGATCTCTCTCACCTGTTGTGGAAGACCGACTTCTTGGTGGCTATCATGTCAAGTCATAAGGCTCAGTGAGGGCCAGGCGCTTTCGGTATAGTCTCCTTACCTGGTCTTCCACAAGGACAAGGTTGTCCTGCACCTAACTCAAAGTTCCCCCCGAAGGTTGTATCTAATTTTCACCTTAACCAGGTGATTAATCTTTCTGGTGTACTTCACCAGTCACACCTCGGAGGCCGAGCACAGGCTCCATTCTCTGGACCTGAGGTGAGCGCTCGCTTATTACAAAGAGCGCACTGCTGGAGTTTGGGGAGAGGTTCGCCAGCTGTTTGTCAACTACATTGAAGCCACACCTGGTAGACTTGAAGTTAAGTGGACGATTGGCAGGTGCGTCACATCCTGCATTGACCTCTGGTATAGGTTGGTGGGTAGGAAGCCCTCTGGAGGGCTAAAGGCTTATTCCACCCGTCATACTGCTGCCTCGAGGGATGTCCCTAGCCAGGAAATCTGCAGGTCTGCTACATGGAAGTCAGCACACACCTTCATTTCCCATTACCACATTGACCTAGAGTCATACCGGGATGCTGGTTTTGGGGCCTCAGTTCTCCAATCTGTGTTTCCTAAATAGTGGGTGTGCGCCTTGCCTCCCTGCTCCTGGAGAACTGCTAGGAGTCTGCCACTTAGTGTGGATAGAACATCATATCCATGTCCCTAGAAAAACTGGTTACTCACCTGTAACAGTAGTTCTAGAAGTGGTATATGATCATCCACACAGACCCACCTGACCTCCCCTGTCTTCGGCGCACAGAACTGCTTCCAGCGGGCAAGATCTGGTGTAATGGGGCAGAGTCGAGGGAGTTACCACCCGGGTGGGTGGGAGGAGCCAGCTTGAAGACTTTCTGGCATCATCTTAAAGGGAAAGGACACTCTCAGTTAGTGTGGATGAACATCATATACCTGTACCACTCCTAGAACTACTGTTACAGGTGAGTAACCCGTTTTTCTTGTTGAATCTGTGATCCCAGACTCATCACTGTCACATGGGACAGGAGACATTGTAGGACAAAGAGCCATAAAAAATGCTAGCGTGGAGATCCCAGTGGGTCATAAAACTAGCAAACAAAGGGAAGGACACACCAGGACAACACGCACAAATCAAAACACTGCACAGTGTATGTATTTGCAGATTTTGACTGTAATAATCTTAAACAAATGGAAATACCTGCTTTTAATAAGAAAGTTGACATCTTTAATTGTTATTCAGTTTGCCCATTTTATAAGCACAATAAGACACTCTAGGGTGTGGATTAGACTAGAAAACCTCCCTTCCAGGGGCTGTAAGTGCTTCTGGGTGGGTGGGTGGTTAATCAGCCTAACCCACACCCTGTAATGTATTGTTTCTTGCATAAACATGTCATGGCAGCCTTTTTGCTCATCATCACCCACACACAGCCATAGTAGATTGCCTGAACTGGATTTATTTGAAGGGGGAATGTTGGCAACAACAGCCTGGAAAATAACACTACTTTATTGAAACATAAATATAATAATACTCTACGTTTATGAAAAGTACCATGGGTTCTTTTACTTCCTCCTGGACACCTACTAGGACAGGAGCAGAAGGAGGGAGGGATCTTGGTTTAATGTCTCATGTGAAAGATAGCACACAGAGGCAGTACAGCACCCCCTGGTACTTCACAGTGCTGGTTTATAAGCCCAAGTCCTGATGTGGGACTAGAACCCACAACCTGAGCCAGACTTACCCCCTGTTTGAATCTTTGATTGGTGATTGGTTTGTATTTTGTCCAGAACCCTAACATAGCAGTACACCCTTATATTGCAGTGTTTGTCTGTGTTTTGTTGTATATGATCATCAAGAGGGAGTGTGATGTAAGCACTGAAGAAATTACTGACTTGTTAACGATCAATGCTTGTGTCACATGTTATAGCTTTTCAGAGCTAATTTAAGTACTGAATGATTGTAGGATTGTAAACTGTTTTCATACAGGCATTATAGGTCATCATATGCTTTATTCTGTATTTCCTCAGTTACTATTGTACTTCATTTAAAATTTCCGGACTTATAAATGTTTACTATGGAAAAGCTACACTAATAACCTGGGATTTTTCTTTCTGCCTTACAGTTTTTTTGCCTTCCAAACTGCCACTTCTGCCTGCTTTCATGTTGTGGTCTGGTAACCTTCCAGCCCCGTCATCCGCTATCCCCATCACCAAGGCCAGTGGAGATCCCCATGGAGTGGGACCCGAGGGTTCTGGCAGCCATCATTCAGGTGGCCCATGAGGCATGGAGTTTTTTTGGGGGGGGGAATGGGGTCTTGGTCCCCATGTTCCTTTTAATTCTCACATTGGGCAGTGCCCCATCAGGCCTTGCACACATGCAGCAAACAGCTGTGGAGAAGGCATGCTCCCCAGCTCTTACAGGGGTTCTGGCAGTGTAACCACAATTCCATCCCTCCCCAACTGGGAGCCGCACCACCCCAGCCTCTAAACCAACCAACCCAGCTTCCAGACTCCACTCCGAACCTGGATCACAGGCGCAGGAGTGTGTGTGCTGCCTGCTGGGCCATTGGGTGCTCCTCTTTCTGCTGCTTCTTTTGTAGATGTAAGTAATAAGCCACAATATAATGTGCATTATAGAATTTTAATGCATGCTTCTGGGGTGTAGTAAGGAACGAGGCCAAAGGCTGAGTGTCCTTACACACTTGGGAAGTGCATTAATATACTATGATGCACACCCTTGAGGGGCTTAGCACACTTATAAAATGGCTCCAAGTATTTTGGGGGGCAGGAGAATGAGAGTCAATATCTAACTGTGCATTGATAGAGATTTTATGCGTGGTCAAGTCAAGTGACATCTCTTAGCTAATGACATTTCGAGGTTGTTTTATTTTGCCATTTTATCATATTGAATAAGCAAGATACAAAACTGTCTGTTGTAGAATGTACAGCTGCAGAATCCACAGTTAAAACAGACTGTATCTTCACAGAAAAGCATCATGAACAATCCACGAAACCATGGCTACTTCTATTTCTTTAATTTTATCATGCTGCTGTAACATTTAATGGTAGGCATCATCACTCATTTTGCTTTACTGGGAGTTGGGGGATTCTCTCTGTGATGCCACTGGTTTCAAACTCCCTGTATTCTTCTGTTCTGGGGTTTCAGACCATTTTCAGGCTAACTTGCTAGCTGATCACTGGAGGTCATTACCTGATTTTCAAAGGGAGATAAATCAATACGAGTCAGTGTTTTGGAAGGGAATTGAACATTGTATGGCATTTTGGCTAATTCCCAGCAGACTGTTTTAACCAATTGACAACACTCTTAGCCAAATCATATTAGCATAAATCAATTTGTCTTTCAGACTGTTGTACCTATTGGGTGATTTGAGCCAAAAGATAACATTAATATTACGTGTGGCAGCTCAGATACTGTGATTCACCCTTCCATAGGAAAGCATTTTGATATTTACAGTATTTTACTGGCTTTACATTTTCAGCACTCAACACTGAAAAAATGTACACTGAAGAGCAGTTTCGTGGCTGTTCACTCATTCATTTCTGCTGCTTCTTGAAAGGACCTGTTATAGCTAAGCATCTTAACTGTAAATGTTATATATTTTGTTTTATAAAGCGAAGCTGATCCATGAAGGCTATAACAGTTGAGTATATGAAAAAGGGACATAGACACTGATATAGTCATCAAATTAAAAGCGTTAAAGTTTGATATATATTCAGCAGATAGACTGGCTAGTACCTATACTAATAATTCTGTAATTTTGATTGATAACTTGAGGAAAATGTCAGAATGGTTTAATTTATGTGCCATTATTCATTGGCTGTGACCTTTAATTGTAAGAATGAAGTTAAAAAAAAAAAAAAATATGCTAATCTTGCTTTTAGCCAAATGTCAAAATCATCCCAAGTAGGCTGGTGGTGATGATGATAATATGTTATTGACTTTAAAAAGTACAATACCATTGAATTTCACTTTACTGCACTGCTATACTTGAAACTTTCAGAAACTGTATATTTACATGCTTATAAAGACTGATTTGACTTTTATATTTCTTTGTAAATATGAACACAGGAAATGTACCATCTCCAAATGCTCCTTTAAAACGCGTGTTAGCGTATACAGGCTGCTTTAGTCGTATGCAAACTATTAAAGATATCCATGAATACCTGTCCCAGAGGCTGCGAATAAAAGAGGAGGATATGAGATTGTGGCTGTACAACAGTGAGGTATAGTATCTGTTGAACTAAGTGTCTACTGTTACATTTGAATTTGCTGAATTAGAAATTAATACTTTATAGAAAGATATCTTCAGAAGTCGCGCTCATCTTGTTGGGATCTGTTTTTGTGAATTATGCACATTTTTCTAAGCTGAATTTCCAGGGAGAGGTGGATAATTTAATTCATTAGAGATATAATAATTTTATTTTTTTGTTCTCACGCCCCCTTTCTCTCTGCAGTCCTCCTCTCCTTGGGGACTCCTGTGTCAGGGGCCAGCCTATGCCCCAGACTCGGTCTTCGGCCCCCATCCTGCCACGGATCACCCCTGGGTGGGGAAGCGGGAAGTCCAGCTGCCACCCTGCTTACTCGATATGTGTTGGCCTCCAATCGAACCAGGACTTTACTGCACCCCCACCTGGGCCTGTCACCAGGAGGAACTGCGAGGCCATTTTCCGTTTTCTCCCAGTAACCCCGAGGATGTCCGTGACCAAGGAGGTCCATGGAGGCATGCGCACACTGAGACATGATGCCACTCTGGACCCCAGCCAACGTCCTCACCTCCCACATGGTGTTCTCTGCTGCATCTCCACCCATGTGCACCCAGGTGGCAGCATTGTGGCAGGAGCGGCATCCTTCCCTTCCTGGAGGAGAGCGTCCCTTGAGCACTCGATCCTCCTCCCCGTGACCAACCCTCTGGCTTTCCGGGCTCGTTCTCAAACCTGGGTCGCCAGCATTACAAGCAGTAGCACTACTGCTGCGCCGGCAGTCTGTGAGAGATGTAATAATTTAACCCTTATAGGTGATATTATTCATTTTATAGCATCCTGTCATTTGCCCCCCCAAGCTGGACCAGGATTTCTTTCCGTGGTCCGAAGCTTGGCACCCATGGGTAATTGGTTTTTCTGGGTTTCTGCTTACAGACACCAGAACCTAAGTTGAAATATTCTTCTTTCATCATTGGTCTTTATAGCAACAGGGATATATATATATATATATATGTATTTTTTTTGTTATTATTTACTGTACGTTTTTTCAGCCTGTCTTCCAGCTGGCTGATGTCTGTCTGCCACTCCACCCATCTCCGTCACCCACCATCTCTGGGATTTACCTTATGCTCCTTGTTCCTCCATAGATAATTCCCCAGGGGAAGGACAGCCTGAGGCCACCCCTTCCCCTGGACAGAGGTTGAGGTTCAGTGTGTGAGCGAGAGCCTGGTCGGTAGTGCTGGACCTGTGGTAGGTGGCGGGCAGCATACTGTGTGGTTGGGGGTGGGGGCACTTTTCTCCCCCGCCTGCAGGTGTTGTAGAAATTGCATTTGATGCAGGATGCATCAAAGTGACAATGTTCCCCTCTCTTAACTTTGGCTCCAGTCTGCACAGCCACCTGTGGGCACCCAGGTGGTGGTACTGAGACAGAGACCAGGATCCCTCCTCCCTCCCTCTCTAGAGGTGTCAGGCATCCATTTGGGATGCTCAGCCATCCTCCCCGGCTGGCCCTCTGATGACCCAGGCTTGTTCCTGAACCCAGGTTGCTGGTGTCACGAACAGTAGTGCTACTGCTGCACCCATGGACTGACACACAACAGGGATATTGTAAATGGGTCCCACTTTACTGCTTGTCTCAGCCTTCTCAGTATTCAGTATGGCTGAGGAAACTGAGCAAGGGGCAGCACCTTACAAGAGGCTTACTCCCCCTCTCAGAGCTCCAAGGAGGGACTAGGTAAGCCCCTTGACTTGGGGACAAACTACAACCAACCAAGAGGTGTGATGATAGACCAGAACAGCCCCTTGAGGCATGGTGGCAATCGTCACTTGATCTAGTCCCTCCCAGTGTTCTTCCCACTTCACCTATCGTGATGACGAACAACATCCTGCCACACTTATGCCACCAGTGACATGAGCATCCTTATACTAGATGACTGCTACACTCGTACAGTAGTAACTTGTGAGCCTCAAATCTAGACCTTTTCTGCTGTTTATTCTTTACTTTTAGTTCCCCATCATTTAAATGGTCATGTTCAGGGGAGTGAATTAGTGACACTGTGCTTTGAAAGAGAAAGCCAAGTGTGGTAGACATTACACAGATTCAGTTGACACCCAGATCACAGGACAATACGTTATCGGTAATTTAGGATGAAAACAACAAGGATCCATTGTATATAACTTCACAAATGAAGGGTCCCAGTGAGCAATAAAAACTGGTAAATTGAAGTATAAAACTGAACTGATGCCCACTCTTTAAGAAATAACCAATATTTATTTCTGAAATCCCAAAATAAGAAACTGAATGTTGCTATCTTTAGTTAATTTTCTGAATTTAACTTTCTTTGGACTATTAATTTATAAACTCTGGAATTTTGAAATTTAACAGCAAATTATTAGAAGAACGTCCTAATGTTTGCAAGTTTGCAAATTAAGTATTATTTCAATAGCCTATATTTAGTTTAGTTTTCTCAAAAAATAGCTTCCATTTAAAGTTATAGTGCTAATTACAGTGACGTACTAGATAATTGTGCTGCACCAAAGGAAAAATTGTATTATTTCTGGGGAAGGAGCTGTGTAGGGTGGTCTCCCCCCACTGGCATCCCTAGAAATATAACCTATGGTTTGCTATATTTTTAGAAATTGGAATTTCCACAGTTTATAATTTTTTGGAATTAACTGGGCATTGATGTATGTTAAATTAAGTAATAGTGATAATACTGAAATATTTTTTCTTTGAAAACAGTATGTGATTATTCTCTTCTGTTTAAAAAAATATATTTTGATGACGCCCTATCGAATCTATTTACATTTTCTGTATAGAAATATAAAAAAAATCTAATAAATATAAAAAAAGCTGAGCGTGTCTGCAGTTGGCTTTCAGGAAGACAAAACATACTCCTATTTTAGACATTATTTTATTAAACTGTAGTGTGAACTAACAGAACGTTTTCCTGTTGTAGTGTAGTCCAACCAGAAGGCTTACTAATTTAATAGTCTCTGCTCTAGCCACTGCTTATTCAAGGGAAAACTATTTTGACTCCACGACTTACTATCACTTCATTATCACCATATTGCTTTTAGTCCTTTATTTGCTACATATTGCAATGATTTATAACAGTGTTAAAAGTAGTAATTATACTGCATATTTTTCGCATGAAGTGCACCATACACAACACCGTATTTTGAAGGCACTCATATTAGAAAGGTCATGGACACAGTGCTTAATGCAGAAAGATACGCAGTGTAGTAGCAAAGCACTTACCTGGATGATGATGATGATACTAAATTTCCTTGACCTGTGACGCCAGTTTATTTTCTGAAGAATGGCAACCACCATCACCCAGTCTTTTAAATGTCACATTTACGTGTGACATTTTATGTGGTTAGATGCTTATAGATGCATCATATTTTAATATTTGGCCTCATGAAACATTAGCTTCTTTAGTGGGTTTCAGAAGTTATGTTAATGTTTTGCATTTTCTTTAAAGTGAACCTAGGTTCTGCATTTTTGTAATGTAATAGTAAACTTGGCCATGTGTGAAATCTGTTTAATAACTACAGTACATTGTTTTGTGTGTTGGTTTTGAAGTCTTTTTCCCCCATATTTAGGAGCCTTTTTCCCCAACCAGTATATCTTTTTTAAATTTTTAGCAGTTCTGGAACCCTGTGGCATCCGTAAAGGCTTCCACTCAGCTGATGTCATTGGGTTTCAGAATTGCTAAATAATTAAAAAAAATTTATATTGGGCAATGAAAAAAGGCAACATTAACAATGGGACCCTAAATAAGGCAAAATATATAGGTTACTCACCTGTAACCGTGCTTCTGGGAGTGGTATGCAGTTCACATCCACACTCTGGTAGTTCTACTGGAATGATGAAATTACTCAGATGTCTTTAAGCTAAGCTCTTCCTACAACCTGGATGGTGTGTTTTCCAGTTCCGTCACGTGACATCAGATCTTTGCGCGCTGTAAGCAGGGATCTGAGTGCCACTTGCCATTGGAGGCCTTGTGGGTTGTGTGGATGTGAACTATATACCACTCCTAGAACTAGTTACAAGTGAGTAACCTGTATTTCTCAGGGCATAGATACAGTTCACAATCCACACTCTGGCAGACTCTTAACAGTTCTCCGGGAGGAGAGGGCAAGGCGTGCTCCACTGTTTGGCAAAGAGAAATTGGAGAACTGCGGTCCCAAAAGCAGTATTCTGACATGACATAATGTCATTGCTGTAATTGGAGATGAAGGTGTGTGCTTTCCTTCAGGTAACAGCTGTATAGATCTCCTGTGTGGGGATGTCTCTGTCTGGAGGAAGCCCTTGAGACTGCGATATGTCTGGTAGAATGAGCCCTAAGTCCTCTGGGAGACTACCTACCAGCCAGTCTATAGCAGAAGTTATGTGGAGATATTCTCCTGATGCATAAGTTCTTACGCTTACCTCACTTAGCATCAGGTTGTGGGTTCAAATCATATAAGAGAATTCCAAATTTACCTACCCACGACAAACAATTTATGGTATCGTGGACCAAAACAAACAAAAGGGAAAATTACTACACAGTTCGAATTATTAAGTACTAGAATAATCTACCTTGGGAAATAGTAGAACTGAATACCTTTGATGCATTTAAAAAGTCTCTTGGTGCACACATATTGACAAAAAGGATAAAATAATTAGGAAATCAAGATCCCACTAGTGTGGGGAGACATCCTCGATGGGCATTTTGCCTACTTTTGTCTCTACTAAATCCAGTAATCCAGAACTCGGGCCCAAGGCCCCCACTGTTTGTAAGTGGAGACTCTTGGGCAGCTCTTATGGAGCAGTAGGTGCAGCGCTGGGCCCATATGCCTTCCCCAGTGGAATTGGTCCCTGGCCCTTCAAGGTCAATGGAACCGGAGCTGTGGGCAGAGCCGTCAGGCCAGGTGGAGCATTTGACTCCAGCAGCAGCTTTAGGGACCTTGCTGGTGACCACACCGCCAACTTCCTGTCCCATTGGCGCTCCCCTGTCCCAGGTCGGTATGGGGCCAGCCACGGTGTCATCACCAGTCACTTCAGTGCTAGCTGGGTCATCGCTGCCAGTTCTGGTGCTGGGTTGGGGCCTTAGGGGCCCAGTCCATCTCTAACTGAAGCACCTGGTGTGGTGCTGGGACCTGCGCAGAGTCTGGCACCCTAATGAGGTCACGATACTGGGGCCTCCCCGGTGCCATATCTGGTTCAGGTTGTGGCTCCACCTCTGGCACCGGTTCCCCCCCCATTTGGGGCTGGGGGTAGTGTCACTGGTGTTGCTGCAGCCGCGTACTGGGTTGTTGGAGATCAGGACAGCAGACCACTCCTACTAAACACGTGCCTATTAGCTCCTAGTTAAAAAAAAAAAAACAGGGTGCTCTGAGAGCAGAAACCTGGCCTCTCAGCATATTCAGTGCCAACCCCTTGCCACGCCTTCCTGCAGAAATCCAAAATCTGTGGAATAGATGCCGTTGAAGGCTTAAAATCCTTCCCTTCTGGTCCAAGATAAAAAGAGGTGGCATAGGCTGCGGATACAGAGGTTTTTTTGGCAGCCATCAAGGTGCCAACTAGTTTCTCTGAGAAACCTAAGTTTTTTCCATTTTTTTTTTTTATATTGGAGGGCCTCCTGCTCTCAAGAGCCAGGCCACAAGCTGCATCATTCCTGGATTTTGGTGGAGAATATGACCCTGACAGCAGGTCTCTTTGCACCAGAAGGAGAAAGGGTGCTTGCTGAGCTAGATTCACTAAGTCTGAGAACTACAGTCTTCTCGGCCACTCTGCAGCTAATAAGAGGCAGCTTCCTCTAGAATGTCTTTTATAATTATTTGTTATTCCTTTTTTCTTTTTGTTAATATAACTTTGGAAGAAGAGTTAGTGGAGGAAGCATACACTCTGCTGAAGGTCTACTGCTGAGGCAGAGTGACCACTGCCTCCTTTTGTGGACACCGAAAAGGACTGAAGAACCTTTTCAGATCTGAGCATTGTGGCTGGATGCGAAAAGATAGACCTGAGGTCAACCGAACCAGTTGCATAGGACTTTGAAAACCTTCGGGTTTGACCTCCATTCCATGGAGTGAACATTTTTGCCAGTTAGCTAGTTCGCCTGAAGGTTCACCTCCCCTGCCAGGTGTACTGCTGACAGGTCGGCGGCCTCTCAAAACATCTCCCTGCTTGTGCCACCTTAATGTTTATGTACGCCATGCATTGCTGCATAGTTTGAAACCGAAGGGGAGCTAGGCGGACCGCCTACATCTCCCTACCATTGATGTGGAGACTCCATCCTGAAAGGTTTGTGGCGCACAAACTTGTTCAGGTGCTTAGAATCCAGAATAGGCCTGAAAACCTCCCAACTTCTTGGGAACTATGAAATAGATCCAAAAGGACCCTAGACCTTGTTTGATTAGCAGGACCCATACGATGGTCCCGAATGAATGAGGGGGTCAGGGTCTCTGACAACGCCTGGCCTTTGTGACGCCCTTGGAAATGAGGGTGGAAGAAAGCATCCTCTAATAAGGCATCTAACATTGTTTTTGGCCCATCTTGAGGAAAAACTCATGCAGTCTTTCACTAAAGAAAAGAAGTCAGGAATGGGCCCACGTGCTTTCTTGTGAGGCACCAGTCTTTTGGTGCTGGGCCTCCTGCATGGCACCTGGTCAAGGCTACTGTGATACTGTAACTTTTGTTACTTGAGTAGGCTCCTTATTCTCTGGAGCCAAAGATCCAAAGGAATGGACCCCCCCCACCTCAGAACTGTCTGCACCGGCCGTTATCTTGACTCCTTTGGGTTACAGTAGACGTGAGCTGCTGTTTTGACACTGGAGATGGCCCTTCTTACTGCATATCCTTTACAATAGTATCTAAGTCAGAATCAAACTATAAGCCTTCCTCAAGGGGAGGTTAAACAGCTTAGCTTATGAAGCTGAATCAGTGACCCAATGACTGAGCCACATGGCCAAAGCAACGAAGGAGGCCAAGCGGGCTGATATGCACAATTCTCCAGTGTATAACCACTTAGAAAAGGTGGAGGCCAAGGCCTTCAATTGCAAAATGCTCGTGCCATCAGTCAGGCAGAACGAAACTGGCTAGAGTAGTAACCCACATGTTATAAGGCTCTGGCAACAATAAAAGAAGCATAAGACTTATAGTGTTTGTGCTAATAGAGGCAAAACTCATCCTGCACGCAGAGTCCACCTGCTTGACATGAGAATCTGCTAGGGCCAGATAGCCTTTGATAGGCAGGGTGGTGTTTTTATAGAAATACAAATGGCCTTGTCTTTCAGCAGAGGAGCTTCCCACCTGCGAGATCCTTTCCTTAAAAAATGGAAGATCCATGACTTTGGAGGGAAGATACTTTTTCTGATCCACATCTGCCCATTGTTGCTCAATAATTTGGTCACACAGTAGCGGAAAAGGATGTAGACAAGAGTTGGATTGACATCCATCGTCTCCACGGACTGTACCTCCTGAACTGTAAGGATCTACATGCCTGAGCTATCCAAAAACGACAAGGACTAATTATCAAACAGGGGAGGAAACTGAATCCCTGACATGGACTCTGTCCACTCCCTTTCCTCCTCCTCCTTAATTTTAATTTAAGGTCAGGAACTTCCCCAAGATCCCCATAATCCTCATCCTGGCCTTCTAATAAAGACAGGGTTGGGGTCTGCCTGCACATCTGTTATCGCAGCCTAAGCTCTGTGCACTGCACCTGGACGTGCCTGTGTGGGCCCTCCCTGACCTGAGGGGCTTGATTGGGTCAGGTGTGTCTGCTGGGATGTCCTGCAGGACATCAGGGCACAAGCTCACTCAGGAGCCACAAAAGTGATTTTTTACAATTCTGGTTGCCACTGCCAACTGAAAAACCAGGTGCTCCCCTCCCCAGGCTGAAGGACCAGCTGGGGGGTGCTGAGCAACACAGTGAGGGCAAAAGGAACCCATGGGGGAGGGCCTCATCACCCTTTTGCAGGTCTTACATTGTTTCATGATTAATGGTCTCGATAAGCCATGGTGCCAGAGAGAGATATAACTGTGTGCCAAGTAGCAATCTGTAAGGTAAAAAATAATAATTAAAACAACATGAAGTCTTGCTGTATTCTGACATATGCAGTTAGCCCCAGCACTTGAACTGCTCTGGAGAGGAAAGAGTTAACTCTCTGCAGGAAGCATAGAACGTTGAGCTCTAGCTCGGTTTCAAACCTCTGTCTACAGCACTTCAAAGTGTAAACGTCAGATTCTTTACTCCACCTAACTGAACAGTCGCTCCGGAGATTGCTCCTTCGCTACAGTCTGTTCAGTTTAGAATCCGTCGGTTTAATTACAGATTTTGTTCTTTTTTCGTCTTCAGATCCCTGTCTGCGGTACAGTAACTGTTGTAGGTAGTGGACTATATGGTAGATTTGTTGTAGTGTATTGTTTTTCAGTGTGGAAATTGTAAAAACCTGTTGATCGGTCCGGTTAGGAACAGATTGTGTTAGGGTTTTATCTGTTTTCTTTCTGTAGTATGAGGTACCGGTTCCTATCGATTTAAAAAAAAAACCAAAAAAAAAACGATTTTACACAGTTTTTTCCATGACCCGTAACACGGTTGAGAACCGTTAGGGGGTCTTACCTGGCTAAATAGCTGTAAAAGGTAAGTTGTAGCCTGGCCATGTCTGAGAAACCCAAGAAAAAAAACAGGCCCACTGGGTTTCAACACCTTGGTGAGTGTGGGGATGCCTTTGCTAAGGCAGCCCTCACACCATTTGTGTTTGTCTGGGATTTGACCACCTCAATTCAGACTGCCACACTTGCAGAAATTCTCCAAGACCACCCTGGAAAAGAGGTTGGGTAGGCTCAGGGAAAAGGAGGCCGAGAAGTCCGCTAATCCGGATGGCCAGCCCGGTTCGGTTCCTGCCGAACCCGAGGGAGTGCCCACTGACCTGGGCAATAGTCCTTCGGGCCAAAGGAGATCCGACCCTGAGGGGTCGGTTCCATCGAAGCATAAGAGGAAATCGGATGGTTCGGATCCAGAACCGCATCATCCAACTGCCGAAGAAATAGCCAGGGCGATAAGTATTGTGGAATCGCTTCGTCCGGTTCTGACCGATCCGGCACCTCTTGGTAGGTGCTCGGTTCGGTCGGTTCCCCTGGTTCCGGATTATGTGCTGGATGAGTTTTATGAACCGGAGTGGGAGGGGGAGGAAGAAGACGATGCTGATGATGATAATGGTGATGAAGGTCTGGATGAGGCCATTGAACCGGGCATCTCCCCAGACAGGCCTTCTAATGTTTCCCCTCCCAGGCTCTCTGAGTCCCCGTCCCACTACTTGTTCTACAAGAAAGTGGCTGAGACCCTCTAGCTTCCCTTGGTTGAAGCGGCTGAGGAACAAGAGGAGCCTGATTTTGTGGAAATGATGGACATCCCAGAGTCCAAGAGGTTGTCTGTTCCCCTCCATAAATCTTTTGGGAAACAGACACAGACAGTTCTTCAAACCCCAAATTCTTTACCTCCTGTAGATAAAAGAATAGACAGGAGGTATATGCTTTGAGGCTCAGGTACAGAGTTCTTGTTCCACCAATGCAGCCATGTTGGGGTAGTACAAGCTGCTGAGGAACAAGAGGAGTCTGATTTTGTGGAAATGATGGACATCCCAGAGTCCAAAAGGCTGCCTATCCCCTCTTCATAAGTCCTTGGGGAAACAGACACACAAAATTTTGCAAACTCCTAATTCAGTACCACCTGTGGACAAGAGAATGGACAGGAGGTATATGTTATCAGGCTCAGCTACGGAGTTCCTTTACAATCATAGCAGCCACGTTGGGGTAGTGCAGACTTCAGCCTGTGACAGGGCTAACATTCCTTTGGCTTCAAACCCCCAGATAGGGACTGCAGAAAAGTGGATGCCATGGCCAAAAAACTGTATTTGGCATCCTCTTTGGGACTCTGGCGGGTGAATTACATGGCCTACACAGCCAGATACCAGAAGTCTAGATGGGATACTGTTCTGGAGCTGGCTAAACAGGCCTCCCCCCAGCTAGCCAAAGAGCTGGAGGAGGTGACTGCTGATGGGAATGAGGCATCCAAACTTCAATTTCATGCTGCTGTGGACTCAAATTATGTGGCATCACGAGTCATGGCTACATCTGAGTCTCTTAGGAGGTTTGCTTGGCTCAAATGTACTAGCCTCTCACAGCACACCCTGGCTAAGGCCGCGGATTTCCCTGTGGTGGGTAATTCTCTGTTTGGGGAGCAGACAGAGAATTACATGAAGAAAATGGATGAGTATTGGACCACCTACAGGAGTGCACAGGCCAAGGAAAGGCAGGCAACTCCTCAGAGGCAGCAGTCTTGGGGCAGGGGCAGGCCTTTTCACAGGCTTTTCTACCAGGCAGTGGCCTCCTCTCCTTTTCCACACAGGGGGTTCTTCAGAGGGAGAGGCAGAAGGGGGATGAGCAGGGCTACATCATCCTCTCAGTCCAAGGCTCCTGCCAAGCAGACACCCTGATGTGTCAGCCCGGGTTGACTCTCCAATCCCAGTAGGAAGCAGGATGGCCTACTACTTCCAGGCCTGGAAGTCTGTTACCTCAGACAGTTCGGTCCTGGAGGTAGTAAGTCAGGGATTTGCTCTCAGTTTTACAAAGTTTCCAAAATTGAGGGCCAAGTCCTTTCCACCTGCAAACCTTTCCAAGACCACTGCTCTAGAAGCAGAGATTTCCTCTCTACTAACTCTAAGGGCTGTAGAGAAAGTTCCTACTTAGCACAGGAGCAAGGGTCTGTATTCCAGATATTTCCTTACCCCAAAAAAACACAGGGCCCCATCCTAGACCCAAGATACCTAAACAAGCACATCTTAAAGCCAAAATTCAAAATGGTGACTCTGGGAGAAATTCTTCCCTTTCTAAGGCCAGTGGATTGGCTAGCTTCCCTTGACCTCAAGGATGCCTACTTTCACATTCCAGTCAGGTGCTCCCACAGAAAGTATCTCGGGTTCGAATTGCCTTCAGGCCCTTATCAGATCAGAGCAATGCCCTTTGGCCTAACATCAGCTCCAAGGGTGTTCACAAAAATGCCTAGCAGTAGTAGTGGCCTTTCTCAGGAGACAGAGTATCTCCAGTTTTCCATACCTGGACGACTGGCTCATCGTGGGGCAGTCTCCAGACCAAATCAAGTCAGACCTACAAGTGACACAACAGTTGCTCAGTTTTCTAGGGTTCCTTCTCAATCTGCCAAAGTCAGTTCTCGAACCAGTACAACTCCTCACCTTCATAGGGATAGAGTTGGATACTGTGCAGGCAAAGGCTTTTCTTCCTTTGGTAAGGGTGAAGGCCCTTAAAGATCTTGCCTCCTCTTTCTGCCTTCTGGTGTCTCGACCAGCAAGACATTTTCTTCAGCTCCTGGGCCACATGGCAGCTTCCACTGCAGTGGTACAGGGAGCCAGATTTCAAATGAGGGACATTCAGTTCCATCTGAGGTCCTTTTGGTCTCAGAAAAAAGATCCTCTAACCAAATGTATTCCAGTGACTCAGACTCTGGTCCAAGCTCTCCAATGGTGGTTGGATCAGGACAATCTCAGACAAGGAGTCCCATTCATCAGTCAGACTCATTCAGTGGTACTAACCACAGATGCCTCTCTCCTGGGTTGGGGAGCCCACTTAGGAGCCCTCACAGCACAAGGTGTGTGGTCCCCTCAGGAGTCTCTACTTCATATCAATCTTCTGGAACTCAGGGTGCAGTATTCCTGGCTCTCCAAACTTTCTTGGACTCAGTGAGGAACAAAGTGGTTCAGGTCAGGACAGACAACACCACCACCATGTGGTACATCAACAAGCAAGGGGCCACTCTTTCTATAGCCTTGTGCACGGAAGCCATAAAAATATGGTCTCTGACTTATGCCCTGCAAGCATCCCTAGTAGCAGTCCATCTACCAGGGAAAGACAATGTGCTGGCAGATGCCCTGCGCAGAATCTCTCAGGGCCATCACGAATGGGCCCTGGACCCCTTCATATTGAAAGTAGTCTTATCCAGGTGGGGCACTTCAGAGATAGATCTCTTTGCAGCCCAGACAATCATCAACTTCCTCACTTCTGTTGCAGACCTCCAGTCATGGGTACAGTTCCCCTGGATTCTCTAGTTCTGGATTGGGGGGGGGAGAAATTCCTTTATGCCTTTCCTCCTTTCCCCCTGTTATTCAAGGTCCTGGTCAAGATCAGGACACAACCGTGCAATGTGATCCTGATTGCACCAGACTGGGCCAGACAGCCTTGGTATCCCCTGTTGATGTCCCTAGCAGTCCATCTTCCCCTATCTCTTCCCAAGAGGCAAAACCTGTTGACCTCCTCTCAGGGAAAAATCTGGTACCCCAATCGTCAGTCTCTCAACCTCAAGGCTTGGCTCTTGAAGAGTTAGAGTATGCAGATATGCACCTGTCTCAAGGGGTGCTGGATATTCTCAGAGCCTCCCGAAAACCTGCCACTAGAAAAAACATATAATCGAAATAGAAGCGATTCAGCTTTTGGTGTTCCAATAAGGATATCTTACTGGATACTGCTGATCTGGCTACAGTTCTGGATTATATGGTTCATCTTAATAGCCTAGACCTTAGGCCAGCCACTTTAAAAGTTCATTTAGCAGTGGTATCTGCATTCCTGTCAGCAGGGAAGGCGCCCTCTCTGGCATCTCATCCTGTCTTCTGTAAATTCTTTAAGGGTTTGGTTCATACCAACCCTCCCTTTAGTTACCTTACCCCTGCTTGGGATCTTAATGTTTGCATTGCTCAGCTCATGCAGCCCCCCTTTTGAGCCCTTGGCTTCAGCTGAACTCAGATATTTGACTTGGAAAACTGTGTTCCTGGTAGCTACCACTTCTGCCAGGCGTTTTAGTGAATTACAAGCTCTGTCAGTGGAGCCAGATTTTATCTCATTCCATAGAGATAAGGTGGTCCTTAGAACCAATAGGAGGTTCTTACCCAAAGTGGTCTCAGATTTTCATCTGAACCAGTCCATGTCTCTTCCTGTGTTCTTCACTGATCATTCTTCTTCAGGAGAAAGAAGATTACATAGTTTGGATGTTAAGAGGGCACTTAGCTACTACATTAAGCATACTAAGGCACTTAGGTATGAATGTCCCCAATTGTTTCTCACTTATGGTGAAGTGGGAAAAGGCAAACCTGCTACCGAGAGAACTGTTGCCAGGTGGATTGTCTCTTGTATTCAATTCTGCTATGAAAAACTAGGCAAAATACCCCCCGAGGCCTGAGGGCTCATTCAACTAGGGGTACAGCTGTTTCCCTGGCTGCTGCCAGGGATATTCCTTTACTAGAGATATGCAAAGCAGCCACCTGGAAAACTGTCCATACTTTCATCAAGCATTACTCTTTGGATATCCAGGCTAGGAGTGATGCTCCATTTGGAACAGCAGTACTGCAAAGCCTATTCCCAAAATAGGTTTGGTACCCCCTCCATGGTGGGACTGCTTGTAGTCTGCATATTGTCAAAATACAGCAAGACTTCATGTTGTTTGAAGAAAAACTTACTCACCTTAGTAATTGTGTTTCTTCCAATGGAGTCTTGCTGTATTCTGACCTCCCTCCCTGCCTCCCCTCTCAGAACCTGTTTTTTGGGAAGTGGTCTGGCAGGTACAGTGTTGCACCTCAGGGGTGTACTTGGCACTCCTCCTTTCTAGAAGGGGGGGGGGTTATTGTTATGTTGTTTTGGTAGCTATATGTTGGTTCACTACCTGGTTATTATTTTGGGTTCTCGACTTGAGTCTTTTGGGGGAACCAAAAAATGTGTTGCCTGTTGGCTACCTTCTTTTACAATTTCCACTTTAAGAAGTGTAGTTAGTAATAGCTCGTAAGAATCTGACGGTTACACTTTGAAGTGCTGCAGACAGAGGTTTGAAGCAGAGTTCGAGCTCAACGTTCTATGATTCCTGCATAGAGTTAACTCTTTCCTCTCCGGAGCAGTTCAAGTGCTGGGACTAACTGCATATGTCAGAATACAGCAAGACTCCATTAGAAGAAACACAATTACTAATGTGAGTAATTTTTTTCTTATTAGCCCTAATATCTGAATATAGATTTTCTGAGCTACAAAACTCTCCAGTGAGCTGTATGTAGCAATTAACGCACCAAACATGCTAAATAGACGTGCATGCTCACTAGCAGGTGTGCTCAGGACACTAGTACGTTTGCACAGGCATGTGTGCACCAACAGGCACGCAAGCGCAATGCAATTAATAGGCTATTGTGCTATGCAAATGCACGTACCACGGGCATGCATGAGAACAAAGGCGGCAAAATGGCCTGAAGGAGGAGCACATGCCCAGCCGTTAATGGCAGCCGTGCAAATGGGAAAAACAGAGAGCTGTGAAGAAAAAAAAAAAACACAAAACCTCTGAGGAGCACCAGAAATTCAAACTAACTGAAAAACGAACAAGAAATGCAAAACCTAAAGCTGGGGGACAATGCAAATCTAAAGGATCCCCACAGAGACCTACACCCCAGAAAGAATTGAAATTGTACCTACCTCTGGCACTTTTTTAAGTGGAGACTATTAAAAAATACCCTAAAAAGGCTGAAATGGTTCCCAATCCCCACAGGGAAATGGGAAAAGGCAGGCTATTCAGTTTGAAAGCTGCTGCTTAACAGGCACAATTTTAATTTAGGGGTGCTTCCTGAAAACAGGCAGCCACAGCCTGCTATGCAGAATTACAGCCCCAAAGAAATCTCGAATCTTGAAAATATTGAGAGAAGATAAAAGTAGCTCTGTCCCCTTCAAATGGCACAGCTTAACTGGGAAGTTGCTGCTGCTTCAAGTCCTGATGTGCCCAGCATTCTAAAGCTTGTTCTGTGCCATTTCCCCTGGTAGGGGTGCACAGTACCCATTTGTTATGATTACCCATTGACAGTGTTGGAGGTAACAGAAAAGGAAATTACATTAAATATGAAGAAATTTGTTCTTCTGCCCTCCTTCCATGTTGGGGTGTAACAGAGGACAAGTCACATCTGAACTCATTTTCTCTGGGGGTGGTGACGATGACTCCACCTACAGCCTAGAGACCTCTGAACCTGTTCCTATGCCTCAGGAGGACCCCTCTTTCCAGGCCGTGCTCAGAAATATGTACACAGCATCGAATTTTGAGTCGGCAGCCATTGACCAGGCTAAGCACCTCCATCTGGAGTTCCTAAATGTGCCTAATATACCTGGCAGTTTGGTTCCTCCAAGTCCACTGCACTAGAGATCTTGTCTGATGCAGTTTAGCAAAGCCCTTCTTTAGTGCCAGCTGCCCCCAGGCAGGCTGACAGAAATACACTGCTCCTAAAAATAAACCAGTGTATGTCACTCAGCCTATAGCTGGTACGATTGGTCTTCTCATTGAGAATGACAAATATTGTCCCCACTAGGTTACTGCACACCTTGTTAATAGGGAGTTGTACAAGACTGATGCTATGGGCAATCAAGTCTAGGTTTCAGCCACCCTGGGCATGTGGATAGCTAGCTACCAAGGACACTTCTCTAGTATATGTCTTTTTGAGCAAGACATAGTCTCTGACAAAGTCTCTGCTACATTCGAGGCTAAACAAGATATTATTCTGCTGACTGTCAAGCAAGGTTTTGAGTCCAGCGCTCACCAGCTTAAATCCTCTTAGATGCCTTTGAGGTGGCATCTTGTTCTGCTCTACATGCATTTGCATCAGGCAGCACTCCTGGCTGCTGACTACTGGTTTATCCCAGGATGTTCAGTAACAGGTGATGTATGCTCCCTCGTTGGAACTCACCTGGTAGGACAGCAGGTGGAGCAGTCTCCCTTAAGGTGTCAGATGAACTTCGAATGACCTCCCAGACCTCCAAACCCAGTGCTGTGAGTCCTATATAGTGCTTTCTAATGCTGGCTGTGCACCTGAGGAAGTTAGGAAGTTGGTCTTTCCAGTACTTGGACGTTGGCAGTAGCCACTGCTTCTCATTTCCTGACTTTGATGGCGGGTCTTGCTGAACTTTGAACAGTCTCAGCTACACCCTTCCCAGCAATTGCTGTTCTTAGGAACTTGTCTGGATCAACTGAGCTCAAACTTTTTTTTCCAGAGAACAGGCTACAAGTAATTTTGTAGATGGCATGCCACATCATGGAGCACAAAACTGTGCAAACCCATTCCATGCAATGCATGTTAAGCCTTACAGCCTCTTCATTCACAGTGCCCACAGCATGTCTTCACATGAAGATGGCGCTGTGGATGCTCAGTGAACAGTGGTCACAGATATCATACCCCTTAGACTTACTCCATTCAGGTGACCGAGCCCTTGGTTAGGTCTCTCTCATGATAGTCCATGGAGAACAACCTCCTCCAAGGCTCCCCCTCTCCCAGCTGGAGCCTCATGCAACTCTCACCATGGATGCCTCCCTGTCAGGGTTGGGGGCCACTGTCAAGACCTCCTAGCACAAGGTGTCTGGGATCCCTAAGAGACTCATGTCCACAATGTGTTGGAGATGTGAGCTGTTTTTGTATAGTCTGAAAGCTCTAATGGGCCCAGTTAGCCACAAAACAGTCCTCCAGACAGACAACAAGTCAATCATGCTGTACATCAGCAAACAAGGAGGAGCACACTTTTACTCTCTCTGCAGGGGGGGGCAGTGAGAGTGCAGGTATGGTGTCTGGAGCAGGGATCCTGCTCCAAGTAATCTGCCAGGAGTTCTGGACACTCTGGCAGACCAACTAATTTGGCCAGTGGTGTACTCGAGATGAGGCCTTTTTGCATCCCCTCACGACATCTACAGTACTGTCTCGATCTTGATTCAGTTCTGCTCCAGAAGTCCAAGACCTGACGTTTTCTGTCAGGATGCATTGAAACTGCAGTGGCAAATCTGGTCTGTATGAATTCCCTCTGGTCTCTCTCCCCCTCAGAAAGTAGGGAGGAGTGGCCCTGTATGTTAATGAAAATATCAAAGCTACAGAAATTCAGAATACACATAAGGAGCCGGAAGAACTGTGGGTCACCCTGGAAACAGGAAATGGGACAGCCATAAGAACTGGGGTTGTCTACAGGCCCCCAGACCAGAGGGAGGACATAGACACATTACTGTTAGAAGATATACAAAACATGACAGCTAAAGGGGAGGTTCTGATAATGGGAGACTTCAACATGCCGGATACAGATTGGTCAATACAGCAGGAACATCTGCCAGAACTAGACACATAGTGGATTCCTGCAGGGGAGGGCCTCAAACAACTGGTACAGCAACCCACAAGAGACAGGGCTATCCTAGATCTAGTACTGACTAACAAAGAAGGGATCACAGATCTCCAGGTAGAAGGTCACCTGGGGGCCAGTGACCATCACATGGTATGGTTCAATTTGGCTACTACATCTAAATCATCCCATTCCAAGGCAAAATTATGGGACTTCAGAGGAGTTGACTTTGATAAGATGGCCAACAGAGTTAAGCTAGCCCTGGCAAAAAGAAACACAGGTGAGGGGGTACAGGCAAAGTGGGCAAGCATTAAGGATGCAATACTTGAAGCAACATCCCATTGTGTTAGACAGAAAAGGAAGTGCAAAAGAAGAAGGAAATCACTTTGGTTCTCAAATACAGTAGCAGAAAAGGTCAGAGACAAAAGGCTGGCCTTCAGGAAATATAAGGAACACAGCGGGATGAAGATAGGGAGGCATACCAAACTGCCCTAAGGGAAGCAGGTAAGGCAGTAAGGCAGGCAAAGTCCCAAACTGAGGAAACACTAGCACGAACAGTAAAAGAAGGTGACAAGACTTTCTATAGATACATTAGTGAAAGGAGAAAGTCCAGAGGGGGTATTGCTAAGCTTAATGGAGAAAAGGGAGCATGTGAGGAGGAGGAGGAGGACCCTGTAAAGGCATCTATCCTAAATAGATACTTTTGCTCAGTATTTACTGAAGAGAAGGTAGGGCAGGGCCCACAGCTCAGCATCATGGACACAGGGGGGAGGGAGGTGAGCACTACTCCCTTCACAAAAGAAAGGGTCCTACAAGAGCTTGCTAAGCTCAGGGTGGATAAGGCAATGGGACCTGATGGCATACATCCCAGGGTACTTAGGAGCTAAAGGAGGAACTAGCAGAGCCATTAGCAGAATTGTTTAGTGAGTCTCTGAGCATAGGAGAGGTCCCAGAAGACTGGAGAAGGGCTCATGTGATCCCGCCCACAAGAGTGGTAGCAGGGAGGAGGCGGAACTACAGACCCGTGCTGTCTTACCTCAGTAGTGGGCAAGATTATGGAGGCATCTTAAGGAAAGGATAGTGCAACACCTGGAATCCATAGGGCACAGGATCCAAGACAGCATGGGTTTACAAAGGAAGGTCCTGTCAAACTAATCTCATAGATTTCTTTGACTGGGTAACCAGAGTGGTGGACCAAGGGGGAGCAGTTGATGTCGCCACCTTGACTTCAGCAAAGCTTTTGACACTGTTCCATGAGAAGATTGATAAATAAGCTGGGTAGGCTCGGTGGTCAGAAGTTGGTCAACTGGGTGGCAAACTGGTTGGACGGGCAGAAAACAGAGAGTGGTGGTAAATGGTATACAGTCAGAAGAGATGCAAGTCACAAGGGGCACTCAGGGATCAGTCCTGGGGCCAGTCCTCTCAACATCTTCATTAGTGACCTTGCAGATGGATTAGAGGGTAAGGCTTGTCTGTTTGCAGATGACACCAAGATCTGCAACAGAGTAGTTGATCCAGATGGGGTGGGCAGAATGAGAAGAGATCTGGATAAACTAGCAGAATGGTCAGAAGAGTGGCAACTGGGATTTAATGCAAAGAAGTGCAAAATCATGCACATAGGGAAGAGAAACCCTGAAGCCACCTATAGGCTGGGAGGGGAGTTGCTAGCAGTCACAAAGGAAGAAAGAGACTTGGGCATCATCATCACTGATGACCTAAAATCATCCAAGCAGACCTCTAAAGCAGTAGGTAAGGCTAGGGGGGTGTTAGGGTGTATTAGTAGGGGTATCACAAGTCGTAAGAGGGAGGTAATAATCCCTCTGTACAAGACACTGGTTAGGCCCCATCTGGAGTACTGCGTGCAGTATTGGAGGCCACACCTTCACAAGGACATTAACCAAATTGAGGCAGTCCAGAGAAGGGCAACCAAAATGGTGCAGGGACTGCATCAGAAGACATATGAGGACAGATTAACGGAGCTCAATATGTATACCCTTGAGCAAAGGAGGGAGAGAGGTGATATGATCGAGGCATTCAAACACCTTAAGGGCATTAACAAGGTGAAAGAGTCTAACATGTTTAAATATAAGAAAAATAGCAGGACAAGAGGACACAGCATGAGATTAGAGGGGGACCGATTAAGGGGGAATGTGAGGAAATTCTTTTTCACAGAAAGGGTGGTGGATGCATGGAATGGCTTACCACAAGAAGTGGTGGCTATGAATACAGTGCAGGGCTTCAAACAGGCATGGGATAGGCATAAGGGAGCAATACAAATGACTATGAATAGATAGGCCACTGACAGAGCAAAGGCCGATGGCACATTTATAAGGTAGAAAAAGAAATGGGCAGACTGGATGGGCCTTGCGGTCCTTATCTGCTGTCAACTTCTATGGTTCTATGTTAAGTATTGCTCAGATTGGAGGCGCAAGGGAGCAGGATGATACTAGTGCCCCCCCCCCAACCACACACACACACACACACTGGCCTCCACCGATTCGGTTTCCTATGTTGAACAGACTTCATTCAGCAACCAAGGACTCTACTGCGCAGGATGGACTTATTGACACAGGGTCACCTAGTCCATCCCTGCCTACACTAAGAAGTGAAACAGGTACAAGGTATCTCATAGAGTCTTCAAAATACTTTTGGCAACACCTCAGCATTCCACTAGGAAGACATGCACAGCTGAATGGAAAAGATTTTCTGTTTGGTACTGTAAAATCTGCATGGACCCCCTTTTAATGCCATCTGACAGGGTTCTGGGGTACCTACAGTTACCTGCTACTGCTGGTCTACAGTATTACACAGTAAAGGGTTTATCTGTGTGCTATTCAGCATACCACAAGCCCGTCAGTACCCCCTATGTGGCACTCTGCCACTATTCAAGAGGTTCCTCAGAGGCTTTTTTCAGAGAAACGCCTCCTTGCACAAAGCTAGTGGCTGCCCGTGTTATCACCTTTTACTTACATGCTCACTCATAAGTTCTTGGAGCCTTGCAGTGTGACTTGAAATGTTTTGTTTCTATAGAGATTGCAGACTCCTAAGCTGCCCCTGGCTGCCCTCCTCTGACTGACCCCCATCACCCAGCTTCTTCTGGGCTTACCCTCCTCCGTCATCCTCTGCCACAAGACTGTGAGGGTGCCTGATTTTTGAAGTCTGTAAAGGGTTGGTCATCTTCCTACAGCTGTGGGTGTTTTTTTCTCTGATTTTCTCTCTGAGCCCACAGGATGTTCAATGGGTGTGCTACGCTTCCACATAGATGCCCACGACATCCTGAACATGAGGTCCCTTCCCTTGCATACATGGTTTGCTTGTGTTGCCACCTGGACACTTCCAGGTAGCAGTCAAGCAGCAAGCCACAACACCCACCTCTTCCTGAGGAAGGAGAACAATCCTAGGGATGCTCGACCTCTCTCCTGGGCCAGCCCTTGAGCTACCCGCATCCATTTCCAAACATGGATCGTCAGCGTGGCAGGAGGTGATGTGCTCATTGCATCAGCCCTCCGTGCCACTGAGCCAGCTGGCTTGCAATTTATTTAACTTGGGAAACATTTGGGTGGCCATCACCTCTGCTCTCAGAGAATCTGAAGTCTGTGCTTGGTCACAGATCCTTCGTCTACTGTTTTCCATTAAATAAGATGGATCTTCTCTTGTCAGTCTTTACCATTCATTATTGCTTAGGTTGTGCCAGAGGCATGCACCTGCTATGGGAGATTTTTTTTTTTTAGGTCGGCCCCAACGGCGCCGCCCCTGACAGCAATGCACCGCGTCATGCACGCGGGGTGGCCGTTAGGTGCCGCAGACTCCTCCTCCATCTCAGTTCTGTTTCTCCCGCTGTCAAGGCTACACCTGCTACTCTTGAAGTTTTTCATCTGTGTCAGAGGCCTACTTTTCGTGACTCCTCTCTGAGTAGTTCTTCCCGATGCCATTGATGTTGGTAAGATCGTTCCTTTCTTTTTCACAGCTCCGGGAGCTTTTCTGTGTTTTATATTGTTTTCGCATCATGTCCGGTTCTGGAGCAAAGTGTAAGTCGAAAGTGGGCCGCGCCCCTATGCGTCTGTGCTCCTGTGGCCGGCATTTTTCCGTTACAGACTGGCATGATGTTTGCCTTCGCTGCTTGGGACCCAACCATGATATGGATTCGTGCGACGCCTGTTTCTCGATGGACCGTCGTGTCCTAGAAGTCTGCGCGTTCAAGATTGGCAAAGCTCCGCCGATTTTCGGGGGAACGGCATCACTCCAGGGCTTCCCAGGTAAGATCTCTAGACCCTTTCTCCGGGTCCCCTCCCAGGCCTATACGGTCTGGAGAGGAGGAGGCCTTCTCATTTTCTAGTCTTGCTGAGGAGGAGGCCTCTTTCGCGGTGTCGGAGGAGCACTGTGGTCCCTCCCAGGGCTGCGGTGGAGACACCGCCCTGGCAGTCACCGCTTCGGAGGTGCAGGCTCCCCCAGTGTCGAGGCCCAGGTCTGTTGGGCCCGGCATTGGTGGACCCTCGACACTGCCTTCCGGCGCTGATCTGGATCCTGGCGCTGTTTGTGGCACCAGTGATTAGGGCGGCACTGTTTGCAGCGCCGTGTTGGCTCTCAGCACCGCCTACGGCGCTGTGGGCCCGGTCGACTCTTCTAGCGGCACCAAGTTGGGTCCCGGCACCAAGGGCGGTGCCGCAGGTCTGACTGGCGCCGTTGGGGAGTCAGGGCCAGGTTCGGGGTCTCTGGTGCATTGAAGCCGCCCGGTGGTGTAGCTGGCACCGACATCGTTCGCGGCGCCGTTTCTCTGGAGACCCCTGGGGTGACCAGTATTGAGGTCCAGCTGGTCTCTCCCTCCTCGGAGGAGGATGATTCAGACGTGGACCCATCCTGGCACCCTTACTCTTCGGAGTCAGGGTCTCCAGTGAGACGAGGTGCTAGGCGGCCCAGCATGCCTATTCCTCTGTCTCCTCTGCTGTCCTCTCCTGAGGCCTCCCAGGCTGGGGGTGGTCTGGGGTCCCTGGAGGGGGATGGCGTGGAGGCGGGGCTCATCCTCCTGAGGGGGTTGCGGTAGCTGCCGATCCCGGTGTTGCTGCACCTGCTCAGGGTGGATTGTCACTGGGGTCGAGGAGGAGGGTGTTCTCAGAGTCTGGGGGGGTTGAGAGATTAGGATGAGGCGCCTCGGTCTTCACCTGCCACCCCTCGGGGTGCGGGTAGGAGCCATAGCGCTGGGCCCATCTTTTCCCTCTCGGGCACCAGGGACCCTTCTGGTGGCGTTGCTGTGGGCTGCCCTTCTGGACCCATGCAGCCCCAGGTTCGTCACAGGGGGAGGATCCCCTACTAGGCTGTTCCAGGATTCGCATCCCCAGGGTTCCGTTCTGCAACCTGGTTTGTTGTCTGGGACCCCGCCAGCTCGGGCTCCATTTTCCAGATTTCAGAGCCTCAGCAGAGGACAGTTGCCACATCGTAGGTGTCCCTCTCCCGTTCCTCTGCAGCCACCCCCCCCAGGCCATGTCAGTCCTACGGGCCTGTTATCCTGGGAGACATTCAGAGGCTCTGCGGCGGCCTTCCCCTCATATGTTAGATGTATGCATGAGCGGGTGTTTCGCCTATCCCCACCGCCGCAGGAGTCCTCTGGACATTCGAGCTCCACATCATCCCCGTCTCCCTCCTGGGAAGAAGAGGAACCCCCTGCTCATCTCTCCTCCAGTGCTGATTTCACTGAATATCAGCGATTCCTTTCGAGGATGGTGAGGGATCTTCATATCTCCTTTGTTAGGTGAGACAATACAGAACGGGAAACGCGCGAATTCCTCAGTGAATTCAGTGCCCAGCATTTGATGGTACTGTCCTGGCCTGTTCTTTTCCAGGAGGCATCTGTCCGTTCCTGGCAGTCACCAGCCATCCTTGTTCCAGCCCTGGCAGACTGCAGGAGAAGGTATTCTGCCCCATTGGAGTCTCTAAGTTCTCTTCCCAACCCACCTTCGGGAGTGGCTTTCCTAGAAAGTCCCTCCGGGCGCCGCCTGGCGCACTACCGCCCACCGAATTCAGATTCCTTACAGTTTGACCGGTGGGGGAAAAGGGTGTTCTCTTCTTATCATGCGATGCTATGCATTGCCTCACATCAGGTGCACCATGCTGCCTACAATAGGCATTTATGGTAGATGCTATCCCAGCTTCTAGCATCAATGCCTGATTTGGAGCAATCTAGAAAGGCCATTGCCCTCTCTGCTATAGACCTGGAGCTTGCAAGACACCAAGCAAGGGCTTCTTACGATGCCAGTGAGGTGGCTTCCAGGCTTGCAGGGACAGCGATCTGTATTAGATTCACGGCATGGCTTCATCTATCAAGGTTATCACCCCTGGCCCGGCGTAGGGTGATTTGCTCCGCTTTCCGGGGGACCCGTCTTTTTTCCTCCAGGGCTAGGAGGCTTCTGCAGGGGCTTCCTCCTTCTCTCCGTCCCCGCGGGGGACACCTCCTAGCTCTCCTCCGCCATAGGCTTCTTGTCTGATTAGTCCAGGGTCTTCCTCTTTTGTTTCCCACCAGCAGGAGGCTGAGGGTCTTGTTCCCTCAGGGTTTCTGTTATCCCTCCCTCGGCGGGGAGCTTGGTACTCACTCAAGCAGTAATGAATGGTGAGATTGACACGGGAAGATATGAAAATTATGTACCTACCGTAATTCTTGATCTTTTCTTGTATCTTCACTATTCATTACTGATACCCGCTCACCTTCCCTTCAGTGGCCTCCTACTGCGGCATCTCCCCTTCCTACTCGTTCCTTTCCCTTCCTCGTTGGCCTTTAAGCAAAAAAAAAAAACAACCCTGTCTTGATTTTCCGTTCTTCTCTGGTCGGATCCTGTTTCCTCAAGGTAAAGGGGAATGAGTAGGATTTATTCTATCCTGAGGGAACTCTTTCTGATTGCCCCTAGGGGTGGCCTCTTGGCTTCTTAGCCACGTTGTTCAGTTCACAGCTGAAGAGAAGCATAGAAACATAGACTTTGACAGCAGATAAGGTCCACTTGGCCCACCCAGTCTGCCCATTTCCCTACCTACTGGATAAGCTGCATATTTTAGTTAACCAACAGCCTACTTCCTGCCACCCCCCACTACAATTGCTTTATGTCTGTCCCATGCATGTTTGAATTCCCCCACTGTTTTAGACCCAACAACCTTGCCAGGAAGGTGGTTCCATGCATCCACCACTCTCTCCGTGAAAAAAAATTTCCTCACATTACCCCATAGCCGTACCCCCTCTGTCTTTAAATTGTGCCCCCTTGTTCTTACACATCTCTTTTTCTGAAAGATGCTAGCCTCCTGGACTTTGTTGATTCCCTTGAGGTACTTGAACGTTTCTGTCATGTCCCCCCTGTCCCTCCTTTCATCAAGGGTATACATATTAAGCTCTCTGTCTCTCTTCATATGGTTGCTGAGACCGTCCCTCTATGGCTCGGCCCCTATTTTCAGGTTTCCTCTGGCAGGTATTAAGTAATATTGTGTCAGCTTCTTCTGGTTGGTGCTTCTGGCACTTCATTTACCTTGAGCTGTTGTTCCTGCCTTGCCTTCAGGGAGTCCGACTGAGTTCCCACTCTATCCTTTTATACAAAGCTGTCTTCTGTAGGGCTTAACCCCTCCCAACACACATCTTTGTTAGCACTTAACAAGGTGCTAAGGGGCTTATTCCCCTTCCTAGTTGGGCACTCTCTTTCCGGAACAGAATTGCTGCCTGGGCAGTCTGTGAGCGCTCAGCTAGAGTGTAGGGGGTTGGGTTGATGGGAGGTTAGAGAATCTGCCCTTTGTGTCCAATCTGTACAAGCGGTTCAGTTGAACCTTCTCTCAGTCCTATCAGGAGGGATTCTTGCTCCCTTGTTTTTGGTTCCGAGTTTATAAGCCTCTCAACCAATATATCTATGGGCAGTGTTCTCCCCTCTCAATATCCCTTGTTTTCTTCTTCTTCTTCCCTTTTCTCTTTCTCTTTATCTTTATCTGTTCCTCCCTTGGAGCCGCCCCAGAAGGGAGGCCCTGCGGTCCCTTAAGGTAAGCATTCTCTCGCTCTCTCTCTCTTTCTGTCCTCTACCGGCTTGTTCCTTTTTCAGTTTATATAGTTTCTTTTTTCTGTCCCTCGGCTCTCTTGCCTCGCTCTCCTTTTCCTTACCCTTTTTTGCACCTCTCCGGTACCAGAACTGAGATGGAGGAGGAGTCTGCGGCCCCTAATGGCCGCCCCTCGCGCATGATGCAGTGCATTTTTGTCGGGGGCAACGCCGTTGGTGCCGACCTATAAAAAAAAAAAAATCTCTTGTAGCGGATGCGCGCCTCCAGCACAACCCAAGCAGTAATGAATGGTGAAGATACAAGAGAAGATCAAGAATTACAGTAGGTACGTAATTTTCATTTCTCCGCACACATCGAAAGTATCTATTGAAGTGGTGTCGGAGTTCCATCTTCACCAGGCTTCATCCTGCCTACCTACATTGTAACATCCAGAGTCAGGGTGAGGTCTCTTCACTATCTGAATGTTAAGAGGGTCCTTAAGTTTTCCTTGATAGAACTAAGGACTTCATTTTACATTTCTAGGTATATGGATACGTTGTTCTTATCCACACTTGTTGGCATGTCCCTTTCCCTATTAAATCTTACCGGAAGGTCTTCAAGCTGGCTCCTCCTACCCACCTGGGTAATATAACCCTCAGCTCCTCCCCATGATGCCAGATCTTCCTTTCCGCTGGAAGATACAGGTTGCCTCCTCTCTGCTACCACGTGTTGTAGGCCCAGGCTCAAAAAACTTCAGAACCGCTGACAATTATGCTCCTTTGGGTTAGCGACTGTAGTAGCTGCTGCTCGATAATGGAAGATAAATCTTCCCCTGGTTTTCGCCATTGCCCGTGCAGACAGACAATGTCATGCACAGACCCACACTCTGTGTGCATTTACTGGTTGGGTGTCGGCCATGACACCCAGTCTTGTGAGTTTTGCCTCACATTTCAACTGAATGTCCTCGATGACAGTCTTGCACGCTTGAAGCTGGGCAGGCCCAAAAAACTTAAATCCACTGGTGAAATCCAAAGAGGCTTGGTGGGCAGTCTCCGCGGCTGTGGGATCCACCGAGCATTTGGAACAGATGCAGGCCTTCAAGGAAGAGGGGACACGTGCCGTGGAGTGTTCCTCTCGGATGATATTTGTTCCGCTCAACCTGGGCTCCACTTTCTTGGGCTCCTTTTGGGAGCTCTGCCTTTCTCTCCCCACTAAGGGCGAGGGACCTGCGGGCTCGCATTCTTCCCGGTCCCGTAAAAAGGACATGGAACCGAGAGATTCTTCGTCTCAGCAAAGGTGTTCTTGGGATCAAGGGCGATCTCGGTCCTAGGAATCTCCACCCTCAACCTCGGTTGAGATTGTGGCTTTGGCCGCCGGCTTCTCATTCCCGTCATCAGGCCAGCTGGCCGAAGTTTTGATCGAAGACATAGTTGAGTTAACTCTCAACTCTGTCCATCGGTTGTTGGCCGAGGAGGTCGACGACTCTCCTAACAAGACTCCAGTCTTGTTTATCCGCAGTGAGGAGACCCACCTTGCTGGGAATCCTATCGAGGAGCCAGCCCCAGATCCGGGAAAATCACTGGTTCCACCGGTGTCTCCTGAGTGACCCAGTTGGCCAGCCCGATCGAGGTTGAAATATCAGACTCCCTCGATCAACAGGCCGAGGAAGGCGCATAAGCGTGCCACAAAGAGGCGATGTCACCGCTTATCTTCGTCCTCCTCAGATGAGGAGAGGTTTCGGTGGAAATTCTGTCGACGCTACGAAGATTTGATGTGGCAACAGCGCTTCCTGTCTGGGCAGAAGCCTTCCTCGGTTTCTACCCAAGCCATTACGTGGCTCTCGCCTCCTAGGCTGAAGCCAATTCCCTTGGAACCGATAAAATCAGTCCCCCCACCCGAGGAGCCAGTAAAACCCGCCCTGGTTCGGATAAAACTGGTCTCTCCACTGATCATGGTGGAGCCACCACCAAAACAGTCCTCAGGAGGGGCTCCTACGAAGGATTCCTGAACAGTCCCGGGTCTTCCTCGTAGGATATCTGTCACCCTTGAGCCTGATCATCTCAGGCGCATCAAAGGGGATCTTCGTGGTTGACCGATTTATCCGGATACCCTGGATTTCTGGTTGGGCACTTGCACCCTGCCCAGGACTTTATGCGCCTTCTGAATTACATGGCAGCCTGCATCACTGTGATCCATTGGGCCCGGTGGCATATGCTCCCCCTTCAATGTGAGCTGGCGCCCATTGGAGTCTGCGCATAGGTCATTTCGACCAGCCAGTCACTGTGACCCAGAATTTATGGGATGCTCTCCAGTGGTGGACCATCCTAGACTGGTTGCAGGCAGGGAACCTGTTTGTCCACCCTGAGCCGATGCCTCTCTCACGGGCTGGGGAGCCCACGTGGGGAACAACAGGGCCCATGGGTTGTGGACCCCTGAGGAATCCCGATACCATATCAACCTGTTGGAGCTCAGAGCAGTCAGACTGGCATTATCAGCATTAGCTCAGCAGCTTTGGGGTCAAGTGTTTCAAGTCCAGATGGACAATACCACGACCATGTACTACCTGAACAAGCAGGGTGGCATGCACTCCCGGCTGCTGTGCAGCGAAGCGCTCCACATCTGGACACTCATGAGCCAACTGGAGGCGGATCTCCTAGCCATCCATGTGGCAGGAGCCTCAAATCAACTGGCGGATGCCCTCATCCACATAGGCGAGACATCCCACAAATGGTCTCTCCATCCAGAGGTAGCTCACAGCCTGTTCTCCCACTGGGGCAAATTCGATGGTGGACCTGTTTGCCTCCAGGGAAAACACCAAGCTGAGGCTGTTTCACGCCCACCCCCCTCAGTGGGGATTGCTGCAGAGGGCTGCCTTCTCAAGGCTGTGGACCCCAGGCCTCTTCTATGCCTTCCCTCCATTTCCCTTGATCCACAGAGTGCTTCTCTAGGTGAGAAGGGACAAGGCGCAGGTGATCCTGGCAGCCCCAGACTGGCCCTGCCAGTTCTGGCATCCAGATCTCCTCAGCCTCAGCAACAGGCTCCTGAGGTGTCTTCCAGCACGCCCGGACCTGATATCAGTCAGTTAGGGGAAGGTATTCCATCTGGACCTTTAGTCCCTGCACCTGACAGCCTGGTACCTGAGCGGCTAGAGTTACAGGCTTTGGGTCTCTCTCAGGATGTACTCACAGTAGTGGAAGCATCCAGAAAGGAGTCCACCAGAAAGTGCTATGTCTTCAAATGGAAAAGGTTTTCCATTTGGTGCCAGGTCAAGGGCCTGGACCCTCTGTCCTGTCTGGTGGCAAACATTTTAGACTACCTTTGGTCTGTGTCCAAAGGGGGTCTTCGGTCTTCGACCCTTTAAGTGCACCTGGCACCCATCTCTACTTATTGGGCATGGGCCGGTCAACAGATGGTAGCACAGGAGAAGGTGGTCGGGTGCCTTTTCAAAGGCCTCGATCACATATCCCCTCTGGTGCGTGAACCTCCACCTCCGTGGGATTTACTGCTGGTTTTGGCAAAGTTGATGGGCAAGCCATTCGAACCAATGCACAAGTGTGAGATGTCACACTTGTCGTGGAAGGTGGCTATCATGTCTGCCAGAAGGACTGGTGAGCTCCAAGCGCTCTCGGTGGAGCCTCCTGATCTGGTCTTCCACAGGGACAAGGTTGTCTTGTGCCCCCACCTGAAATTCCTCCCAAAGGTGGTGTCAGAGTTTCACCTTAATCAGGTGTTAACTCTGCCTGTGTTCTACCCAAACTAATCCTCAGATGCTGAGTACAGGCTCCATACTCTGGACCTGAGACATGCTCTCTCCTACTATAAGGAGAGGACGGCGGACGTTCGAGGAGAGATTCGACAACTGTTTGTCACCTATGCTGAAGCCGCACCTGGCAGGCCTGCAGCAAAGCAGATGATTGGCAGATGGATTACATCGTGCATTGATCTCTGCTATAGGTTGGCAGGCAAGGAGCCTCCCAGAGGGATAAGAGCTCATTCTACCCGCCATACCGCTGCGTCAGTGGCTTCTTCCAGGGATATCCCTGTCCAGGAAATCTGCAGGGCTGCTACCTGGAAGACAGCAAACACCTTCATCACCCATTACCACATCGACCTAGAGTCACGCCGGGATGCTGGTTTTGGGGCCTCAGTTCTTCATTCTCAGTTCCCTAAGTAGGGGATGTGAGCCTTGCCTCCCTCCTCCTGGAGAAGTGCTAGGGAGTCTGCCAGCAAATGTGGATAAGAACAACATATCCACACCTCTAGAAAAGCAGGTTCTAGGGACGAGGATATGTTGTTCAATCCACACTGTCTGGCGGGTTCCTTGCCACTTTAATTCTTGCTGGAAGGTCTTCAAGCTGGCTCCTCCTACCCACCCGGGTTGTAAAACCCTCGGCTCCGCTCCATGACTCCAGATCTTCCTTACCGCTTGCAAGCTCAGGTTCCCTCCTTAGCACTCTGCGTTTTAGGCCTGGATCCAAACTCTTCTGGTTTTCCAAAAATTATTTTAAAGTTTTCAAGACTATGGTCTTCATTTTCCCTCGCGGCTGCAATGGACAAATCCACTCTCCCGACTTCTGTCAGTGCCCTTGTGGGCAGAAGATGTCGCGGACTGATCCGCACTCCATGTGCATTTACTGCCTGGGCCTTGCCCACAATCCGCATGCCTGCGATTTGTGCAAATCCTTCTCGGCCTTGGTCTTAGGGGACCGCACTGCCAGACTACAGCTTGGGCGTCCTGAGAAAAGGTACCCGCCGGTGAAGTCAAAGGAGGCCCGTTGGGTGGTGTCCACGGCTGCGGGCTCCGCGGAGCAGCTGGAGCAGTTGATCGCCCTTGATGAGGAGTAGGCAGCCCAGGCCGCTTCATCTTCCTCCTCGGCTGCGGTGTTTATCCTGCTCTCCTTGGGCTCCTTCTACAGTGCTTCTTTTAAGGAGCTTTGTCAGTCCCTCTCCACCAAGTTAGAAGGGCCATCGGAATATACCAGTCGGTCGAAGAAAAAAGAACCAACGATAAGTCCCACCGTCGACATTCATGGCAGTGGGAGAGATCCCCTTCACCGGACCGTCGACTTCGGTCGAGGTTGCGGCTAAGGCTGCTGGCTTCATGGTGTCCCCATCAGGTCAGCTGGCCCAGACATCCGTCGATGCGGTCAGGATGTTTCTTGACCCGTTGGATGGTTTGTCAACTGGAGAAGCCGACAACCCTTCTTCACTGGTTCCCCCAGTGGTTGCTGAGGACTTGCCTGTGCCTCCTGTGCTGAAGTTCCCCGTAAAGGACCCTGAACCAGGGATGAGAGGGTTCCCCCCCCCCTCCTTGACCCACCCTCGGTGACCCCGAGGGTCTTGGTCTCTGTCCTCTTCCAGGTCAAGTAGGTCCCGCTGACATCGGTGGTCTCGGTCTCGGCACCATGGAAAACGGCGTCGCTGCTCGTCCTCTTTGGAGGATAGGCTCCGACGTAAGTTATGCCGGCGCTATGAGGACATGATGTGGCAGCAACTTTTGTTGACTGGTAACAAGCCGACTCCGTTGCCTTCTCCGGCAATTAAGTGGCTGTCACCGGAGCGACCGAAGCAACCCCTCATGGTTATCGAGGAGCCGACCCCCAGTGCCGGTTGTTCAGCTGAAACTGGCTGCTCCGCCCATTGTGGCGGAACCACCGCCTCCTCAACCGAAGACTGGGGCCCCGATCAAGGATTCTCAGTTGGGTCAGGGCTCGCCCCACAGGTTGTCGATCACCCTCACTCCCGATCGACCTCAGCAGGTGGAGGGTGGCTCAGGCGCTCGGCAGCTTTTGCAGACTCCTTGGAGTCTGACGACAACTCCTTCCTGTATTCCAGGCCTATTGACCTGGAATCTGCAGTGGGTCAGTTAGTGGACAAAAGCCCATCCTCGTTCTTGGGTATACTTTGACTCATCTCAGAGTCCACCTGGATGCAGCACGAACCCGTTCAGAAATGGGCCAGGTATCCCCTTATGGAGATACTGGACCGAGGAGATTCCTCTATGAAGGCCTTTCCTGTGGCCGAAGCCATTGTTGGCCCGGCCCTGGAGTTGTGGCAGCGGCCTGCATCTTGTCCCGTGCCTTCGGCCAGGATGACTTATAAGTACGCGGTCCCCACCGGTTCACTCTCCGGTTTCTTGGTGCACCCCTCTGTGGAGAGGATGGTGACCGACAGTGTTTTCCGGCGTTCCGGGGGCACGAGGGACATGGACAAACTGCCCGATAAAGAATCCAAGTAGCTGGATTACTTGGGGCGGAAGGTTTACGCTGCTTCCTCCCTAGGCCTTCGACAAGCTAGCTCGGCTGTACTGATGGCACATTTCTCACACGCTCTTATGGGTTCCCTGGATGAGGTGATTCTTCATCTCCCGGCTGACCTTCAGACGATGGTCAAGCAGGTGCGGGATCAGGGACAGGCGGTTGCTAAACAACAGCTCCAAACTTCTTTAGACATCGGTGACTCTTGTGCCCAGTCAGTAGCGGCTGTAGTAGCCATGCGCCGCAGAGCTTGGCTGCGGACCGCCACCTTCACGGTGGACACCTAGCACAAGCTGGCAGACGTTCCCTTCCTGGGCACCAACTTGTTCGGGCCAGGGGTGGAAGGCCATCTCCAAAGGATCAAGAAGTCCAGTGCCACCTTGGACTCGGTCACGTCTGCCCAGAAGAACAAAGGCTGCCAGCAGCAGCGTAAGAAGCCCTTTCACCCTTCCGCTCCTGTGGCACGTTCGACCCAGCAACACCAGCAACAAGGCCAGCAGGTTCACACTTGGCGCCCTAAGGCCAAGTCTGCCACTTCCTCCAGTAGGAAGCCTGGAGGGAAGGGTCCAAGAGGTCCCTCGGCCAGCCCTTCCTCCAAGCCTGCCCAGTGACGGGTTGAGGGGTGTCGTCCCCAGCCTCGTCACTCCTCCCCGGGTTCCCCCCGTGGTGGGGACAACTCCGCCACTTAATTTCCACTTGGTCCGCTATCACCACAGACCGCTGGGTACTAGAAGTGGTCTGCAGGGGTCTGCCTCTGGAGTTCGAGCAGTTCCCTCCCTATCGAGCCGTCACCCCAGCGGGGGGAAACAGGGTCTGCAGCCTCTCTGTCGGCTCATCAAGACGACATTGCCCTGCTCCTCCAGAAGGAGGTGATTGCGAGGTGGCGGACCCTCCTCCAGACCCAGGGTTTGTGTCCAGGTACTTCCTGGTCCCAAAACGGATGGGGGCCTGGCTCTCCATTCTCGACCTGCATGACCTGAACAAGTTCCTAAGGCCATGTACCTTCAGGATGGTTACTCTGGCTCAGATCATTCCATCCTTGGAACTAGACTTGTGATTCTGCTCTCTGGATCTCTTGGACGCGTTCTTTCATGTCCTAATTTGTCCGTCTCATCAGTGATTCCTCTGCTTCAGAGCAGAGGGATCTCTTTACGAGTTCCGGGCCATGCCCTTCGGCCTCTCTCTCTCCAGCTCCCAGGGTCTTCACCACATGCATGGCAGTGGTGACAGCATTCCTGCGGCGCCGAGGGGTCCGGGTGTACCCTTACCCGGATGACTGGCTGATTACAGCCCCCTCCAGGTTGGAGGTGGAGCGGTCCAGGGATCTGGTCCTCCAGGTCTGCTTTCAGATTGGCCTCCTCATCAATGAGGCCAAATCAGAACTCATGCCATCGCAGGTGATTCAGTTCGTTGAGGCAGAGCTCGACTCTCTGCGAGCCAGAGCTCGGCTCCCAGCAGACAGGGTCGAGGTCCTTTCCTCCTTTGCCCAATCATTTCTGGTTGGGCAATTGTGCCCTGCCCGGGACTTCCTGTACCTTCTGGGCCTCATGGCGGCCTGCACCAGCGTGGTCCATTGGGCCCACTGGCATATGCACCCCCTGCAGTGGGGGCTGGCCAGCCAGTGGTCATAGCGCTCCGGTCCTCTGGACCAGCCGGTGACAGTGACCTAGGAGATGTGGGACGTCCTGCAGTGGTGGCCCGTCCCAGCTCATCTGCAGGAGGGCATCCCATTTGTCCACCCCGAGCCAATGGTCACACTAACGACCGACGCCTCTCTGATGGGTTGGGGTGCCCATCTGGGGATCTCCGGGCCCACGGCCTCTGGACCCCTCAGGAGTCTCGATGCCACATCAACCTGCTGGAGCTTCGACCAGTTCGGATAGCTCTCACCACCTTCACTCCGTTTGTCCGGGGTCCGGTGGTTCAAGTCCAAACGGACAACACCACGACCATGTACTACCTCAACCATCAGGGCGGGACACACTCCTTGCCTCTGTGCGAGGAGGCTCTCCGCATCTGGTCTCTCATGATCAGCCTGGAGGTGGATCTCCTAGCCATCCATGTGGCAGGAGCCTCCAACAGTGTGGCTGATACCCTCAGCCAGATAGGCGCTGCATCTCATGAGTGGTCACTCCTGCTGGAGGTAATGCAAGAACTGTTCTCCCGTTGGGGCACCCCACAGGTGGACCTGTTTGCCTCCAGGGAGAATGCGAAGCAGAGGCTGTTTCATGCCCCCCCCCAGCAGGGCTCACTGCAGGGGGATGCCTTCTCGAGGCCGTGGACCGCAGACCTCTTCTACACCTTCCCTCCATGTACCTTGATCCACAAGGTGCTTCTCAAGGTGAAGAGGGACAAGGCGCAGGTGATTCTGGTAGCCCCAGACAGGCCTCACCAGTTCTGGTACCCAGATCTCCTCAGCCTCAGCTCCAAGCTCCCTAGGCAGCTTCCAGCCCACCTGGACCTGATCTCAGTTGACAAGGGGAAAGTTCTCCATCCGGACCTTCAATCCCTGCACCTAATGGCCTGGTTCCTGAGCAGCTAGAGTTCCAGGCCTTGGGTCTTTCCGACGAGGTCCTCAACATTGTTGAGGCATCCCGTAAGGAGTCTATCAGAAAATGCTACGCCTTCAAATGGAAGAGATTCTCCATTTGGTGTCAGGACAAGGGGTTGGACCCCTCTTCCTGTTCCTTGGCTAGTATTTTGGACTACCTGTGGTCCCTTTCTCAGCTAGGGCTTCGGTCGATGACCCTCAAGGTGCACTTGGCAGTCATCTCTGCTTACTGGGCGCGGGCTGGCAAGCAGTCGGTGGCGCAGGAGAAGGTGGTCAGGCACTTTTTCTAAGGCCTTGATCACATATCACCTCTGGTGTGAGAACCTCCATTTCTGTGGGATCTACTGCTGGTATTGGCTAAGCTCATGAGCAAGCCATTCGAACCAATGCACAGGTGCAGTGTCTTCCACCTGTCGTGGAAGATGCCTTCTTGGTGGCTATAACGTCAGCCAGAAGGATGGGAGTGCTCCAGGCGCTTTCCATCGAGTCTCCTTATCTGGTCTTCCACAGGGACAAGGTTATCCTTCACCCCCACCCGAAATTCCTTCCGAAGGTGGTGTCGGAGTTTCACCTTAGCCAGGTGTTGACCCTGCCAGTGTTCTACCCCCAGTCAAACCTCGGAGGCCGAATATAGGCTCCATACTTTGGACCCTAGAAGAGCGGTCACTTATAAGGAGCGAATGGCTGAAGTTCGGTGGGGAAGGTTCACCAGCTGTTTGTCACCTTTGCTGAAGCCGCACCTGGCAGACCTGCAGCCAAGCAGACGATAAGCAGGTGAGTCACCTCCTGCATAGATCTCTGCTATAGGTTGGCGGGTATGGAGCCTTCCAAAGGGAGAAGAGCTCATTCTACCTGCCATACCGCTGCTTCAGTGGCCACTTCTAGGGATGTCCCTATGCAGGAAATCTGCAGGGCTGCTACCTGGAAGTCAGCCACATCTTTATTTCCCATTACCACATTGACCTAGAGTCACGCCGGGATGCTGGTTTTGGGACCTCGGTTCTCCAGTCCTTATTCCCTAAGTGGGGGGTGCACGCCTTGCCTCCCTCCTCCCGGAGAACTGTTAAGAGTCTGCCAGACAGTGTGGATTGAACAACATATCCACGTCCCTAGAAATACAGGTTAGTCACCTGTAACAGGAGTTCTAGGAGTGGTATATGTTGTTCATCCACACGACCCACCCGACCTCCCTGGCCTCGACACGCAACCTGGCTTCCAGCGTGCTAGATCTGGCATCATAGGGTGGAACCAAGGGTTTTACCACCCAGGTGGGTGGGAGGAGCCAGCTTGAAGACCTTCCGGCAAGAATTAAATCGGCAAGGAACCTGCCAGACAGTGTGGATGAACAACATATACCACTCCTAGAACTCCTGTTACAGGTGAGTAACCTGTATTTACTTACCTGTAACAGTAGTTCTAGGAGAGGTATATGCTGTTCATCTACACTGACCCACCCGACCTCCCCGGCTGCAATGCACAACCTGGCTTCCAGCGGGTTAAGATCTGGTGTCATGGGGAGCAGGGTGGGAGGAGCCAGCTTGAAGACCTTCCAGCAAGATTTAAAAGGGAAAGGGACATGCCAACAAGTTTGGATGAACAACATATATCACTCCAAGAACTACTGTTAGGTGAGCAACCTGTTTTTCTTGTCTCTGTTGATCCTAATCAGACAGGACAGCCCATTTTAATCAAATGCATTCTGCCCGGATTGTGAATTGCCTTTTCCATTGCTGTCCATGGGTAAGATTAGCTGGAGGGCAAGGTTCATGCCCTCTCCACCTGAGCAGTTGTCACGTCCCTAGCTGTCTTATGCTCTATGCCCATTGGAGAAATTTGCAGAACTGCAACTTGTAGCGCAGTGCACGTTTGTTCTGGTGCTGTGCCCTGGATGTCCATGCCAGGCAGCAAGCCACATTGGCACGACAGTCCTGGATGGAGTACTACCCTGTGTGAGCCCTCTGCTCCAGCCTCCCTCATCTGGGGAACTTTTTCTGAGCTTGGTACTCTGACCCACTAGTGAGAATCAGTGGTGAAGACTGATTCCTGGAAGATACTAAAATTATGGTCCCACAATATTTATTTATTTTATTTATGTTTTTGGTAACCAGGTAAGTGCACTGATCCAGAGGACCATTTTCAGTCACGACCTGGGCCACAGGGTGACAATACAGTGAGAACGTCAGTAGACAATAAGTTACATTATGGTAAACAGTCAAGTGCAAACAGTTACGGAGAATAAAAGAAAAAAACAGACATAAATTACTTATTACATATAGGTCTTGTAGATATAAAGAAAGAAACTACAGGCAGAGAGTACAGAGGAGAAAGTAGTTAAGCATTTGCATTCAGTATACAATATGGTACTCAGTAGATTACGTATTTACACACAAATGTACATTGGTAATCGGTCAGTTTACACTATGGTAACAGTCAACTGCAGACAGTTTTTCCAGGGGGAAAAAAAAACAGACATAGATGACATATAGTGTACAGGTATTTGCAGATAAAAGCAACAGGTAGGATACAGGCAGAATTACAGAGGAGGAAGGTAGTAAACCATTTGCGTAAACTAGACCGGGGCAGTTGAAAGGAATAAGCAGATACATTGACAAGTTGTCTAGGGTAGACTTGCCTATGTCCTAGCATATTGTTGAAGCAGGCCGAGTTGATAAAAACCTATCGGGTAGGCTGAGCGAGACAGAAAGAGGGTTGCACATGGGGTGGTGTCCCAGACAGTAGGGGTCTTAGGCGGAGAGACAAAAAAGGGGGGGGGCTGTATAGCAGCTACTGACTGAGTAGGTTTAAGGCGGTTTGGGGGTTCCTGTGCATCCCAGCAAGCATTTTCAGGTGGACTCTTCCAGTAGCCAGGCCTTCAGGTTAGCTTTAAAAGATGCATGGGATGGAGATGCACGAATGGATGCAGGAAGATGGTTCCGGGGCAGATACAGAGAAAGCCTTACTGCCCATCACTGTAGAGACACGAGGGACTTCCAGCGTGGAAATGGAGGAGGCCCTAAGAGGTCTGGTGGCCACTCTATTTATGAGAAGGCTGGCATAGGGGATAGTTCATATCTTCTGAGAGTGCTGTCCACCAGGCAGCCAGTGGCATAGTCTAAGTGTGCCTGAAGAGGGAGCCATCCTAATGACTGGTAGAGAGTACAATGGTGTGTAGATGGGGGGGGCTTTGAGAACAAAGCGACGGATAGCATTATATGTCGTGGACAGACAGGAGTGTTGCTTCGAGGATGTGACGGAGTGGATGGGTGAGTAGTAGTCAAGAAGAGGGAGAAGGTTTCCTTGCGCAATGGCAAGGCGAGCTTCAGGTGAGAGCAGGTGGTCTGCGCAGCATACCGCTCCTAGCTTCTGGTTTATCTTTCTTACAGTCAGGGTTGTGTGGTTGTTGAAGGTGAGGGAGGGGTCTAGAGTAACGCCGAGATATTTGAAGGAGGTGACCTGCTCGAGAGGGGTGCCTGCGGGTGTGCATACGGTGAGGGAGGATTTTGACTTGGCCTTATTTAGGAAGGGCTTTGATTCAAAGAGCATGGCCTTTGTCTTTTTCCTGTTTACTAGGAGTTTTCTGGATGCAAATCAGCTTTCTGCCGCAACATATTCGTCGGTGAGGGTGGAGGAGATGGCTTCCAAGGACTTATCGCTGAGGTACAGGACTAGTTCATCCATGTAAAGGAGTGCATTGCAGTGTAAACATTTAGCCGGTAGACCATTGATAAACATGGAGAAGAGAAGGGGACCAAGAATAGATCCCCTGCGGGACTCCAGTATTAGTAGGAAGGGAAGCTGAGGCCACTTTGCCTATGACCACGGATTGGGACCTGTTCGTGAGGTAGCTTTGGAACCATTCTGCAGGTCCAGGGGCACTGCCAAAAAGTCAAAGTGTGGAGAGAAGGAGATGATGGTCTACGAGGTCGAACGCCTTTGACAAGTCAGCAAAAACTGCACCCGTGGCCATACCTGTGTCCATATTTTTGAGGACATGATTTGAAAAAAATGGCCAGGGCAGAGGAGGTGCTGTGATGCTTATGAAAACCATGCTGGAGGGGACATAGGAGGTTGTACTTGTTCGGATAGCTGGGAATGGACCACCTTCTCTAGCAGTTTGCTAAGATGTGGGAGCAGGGGAAATGGGCCTGTAATTCTCTGGGGATAGGTGGTCTCCCGGTTTGAAGATGGGTATCACGTTAGCATGCTTCCAGGTGTCTGGCACTGAGGACGTAGTCAGTGCAAGGTTGAAAATGTGTATTAGTGGTTTGACAAGGACAGGGAAGATGATTCTCAGGAAGGCAGGGTAGAGCTCATCGCTTCCCAGGCTATCACTGGATGGGAGGGTTTTCAGGAGTTTTGTCATGGTTTTGGTACCAATAGCTCTGAAGTAGAAAGGGGGGATAGAGGCACCAGTGTTTAGAGGAGTGGAGGGGCTAGTGTAGCTGTATATGTTGGAGGGAGGGTGAGGGGGAAGTTTGCTTAGGTACGGGGTCAGGTTAGTGAACATAGTATTGATGAAGTCTGCGATGTCCACAGGGTCATCGATTTTGCCTGTTGGGGATATAAGTTGTGTTATTTGCTTGTTTGTCTTGGGGTGTAGTATTGACCCAATAGATGCCCAGAAACTACAAGGATTTCCCAGGGTATTTTGCTGGAGGTTTGTGAAGTATTTTCTTTCGAGTGACTTGGTCATCTGCTTACAGGCATTTGCATAGCTGCCTGTAGGTGTTCCACAGATGGGGGAATGGAGGCACTTTCAAAGCTTTCAACTAGAGTCCCTGAATTTCATTTGTAGAAGCAGTTCTTTTGTTATCCAGCGTGTACAGCCGCCTCTTACCCTTCTGGATTTGATCAGAAAATAGTGGTCCTGAAATTTCCGAAGGGTGCTGGTGAAGAAATTGACAGCACAGGAGACGTTTTCTGTCAGATACATGGAGGACCAATTTAAGGATTCTGCATCTCTAGTCACGAGGTCATGGTCTGCGATATTAACATTTCTGAAAGACAGTAGTTTTGGTGTGAGGCACAGTGACTTGTTATTAACGACAATGTAGGTGGTGGTGTGGTCACTGATTGCTTCGGACATGGTCCCTGCTTGGAGGATTTGATCAGTCCAGTTTGTTATTATCCAGTTGAGGATAGAGTGGTTAGTTTCGTTGTTGAGTCTGGTTGTGGTGGAGATTACTTACTGTAGGTTGTGGGACTGTAGTAGAGTTGTGTAGTCCGGGTGTGGGCTCGAAGCCCAGTTGAGACTGAAATCCCCGAGCAGGAATGCATCCCTAGGTGGTGTGGTGCACGCTAGCCCGGGGAGGAAGCTAGACAAGCCCTGGCTAGTAGCTGGAGGGGGTTACAGCAGCAACTGAAATAAAGTTTTTTTGATGCACTAATAGTTAGCTCGCATATAATTCATTCGCTTGTGGAGTTGGTGGTGGAGCAGACAATAATGACAGCTGATATGTGGTGCTGGACATAAAGTGCAATGCCTCCTCCTCCTCTCTTCTTACCTGGTCTATCCAGCCGGAGGAAGACATAGCCTTGGAGTTGGCACAAGGCAGATTCATGGCTTGACTTTAGCCAGGTCTCTGACAGACCCAGCACGTGTGGCTTGTACAGAGTCACCCAGGCCTCTATCTCTGCAAATTTGGAGGGGAGGTTACAGACATTTAGGTGGGAGATCTTTATTCCGTGGCGTCCCACCCATATGGCATCTGTGTGGTCAATGTGTGTGTTTGTAGGGCCAGGGTTTGCTTCTGTATCACCTGCAAGCAGGGCAAGGAGAAAGAGGGACAAGAGTGGGCAGGTTTGAGGCTGCCAATGGTGCTTGTGAAGCGTGATGGCGTGAGCCGGTACCCTAGCTGTCTTTGTTCCGCATTGGATAAGGATTCCAGGAGTATACAGTAGGTGCCAGGGATGTGTCCATATTCGTGGCTACATTTGGCATGGCTGTGTGGCTTGGTGGTGGGGGTGTTTGGGTGCAGTGGTACAGGAATTTTTGTTCAGTAGCTAGGACTGATGTGGAGAGAGAGGTCTGTGGCTGACAACAATCCAGCCAAGGTGGATATAGCCAGCAGGAAAAGATTTGCATTTCTCAGGGTCAGTACTGGGGACAGACTTTTTGATTTATGGGGAGATATGAATAAGAGGAGAGACCAGGTTGCCATGTTAAAAGATTTTTGCAGTGTGTCTTTTAGGGGAGATGTACAAGGCTGTGAAAGACATGGAGAAAAGAAATTGGAAAATCCTGTGGTAGAAATTAGAAAATCCTGTGGTAGCGAGTAGTAGCGGCCACTAGCGGTGTTATTTGATAGGCTGCAGATGGAAAACTGTACTGATTGGTTTTAAAGCCCACATGATGGCATGCTGGTGTGCTATAAGTTACAGAGCCGACCAAGGATGGTGGCGCGAAGTGCTGGCAGGGACAACCTCAGTCTGAACCAAACAAGGACTCAGCCATTGCAGCTGTTTGCTCCGAAAATGTCTGACTTCTGAAAAGGACTGAATCCTGCTGTGTACCTGGATTTGCTCCGGTGAGCTCGGCGCTAGGGGGAGGGCTCCTGATTATGTCCCTCACGACCACTGGAGTGCTGCAGGATAATAATTCTTGATCTTCTAGGAGTCTCTTCACTGATTCATATGCCCACCCATCATCCCCCAGACTGACTCCATCATGGTTCTGTTGGTCATCATCTGGCATGTTTGGGCTGGGACACTGTTACTGGATTGGTGACCCTTCTCAGGCCACCAGGGCTATTGTATGCCCCTTTTTTTATTGGCATAGGTACTTGTTAGGCTATGCTGCACCTCCTCAGTAAAAAAGATACTGAGGCAGTTGGGGGGGGGGGGACTGGCGCTTATGTAAGCAGGTGGCCACATGCATTCATGGTGCTGCACATGTGTGCTGTATGCCTCGGCACAAGCCCTCTGAAAAGTTCTGGCTCCTGCTGGGTCCTAGCACCTCCAGCTCACTAGTATGAATCAATAGTGGAGCTATTCCTAGATCAAGAATTATGATAAGAACATAATTTACTTTCCCACCCCCCTTTTGCCTTGGATGGCATAGTACTGATCAGATAACTACTTTGGATATACTGGCATAACAGAAAGCACTTAAGGTCCACTGCAGTCACTCCTTTTGCTGCATGGCAGTGACCAGTATCCCAATTTGAGTACCGATCACAAGTATAGCCTATTGTGACAGCTCCAGCTTCAAACCAATTTCAGATTGTAAATCGCTTCTAAAGGCAGTTGAGTTTTTTGTTGTGTTTTAAGGCAACAGGGTTAAAAACCACAGAAAACATGAGAATCAGAGGAACCAGTTAGGGCAGATTTGGCTATGTTCAATATTGGGGTGCTTAGAAACTTTTCTGAAGGTGGCTGTATCATGCCATAGCACTTTCACTGTAGGTGTAATAACAGAATAATACTGTGATGTCATTTAGACAGCCACATGATCTTCTGGTTGGCAGACAACCCCCAGGGCATAGAAATCACTAGCAGGTATGTTCGCCAGTCAGCAGAGGGAATTCAATGTATGTTAACTAGTAACGTCACTGTTATTGCTGTATCAGTATTGTTCTAAATTGGCATGAGGCTTAATGTGCCGTCTTTTTTAAACTTTTGTGATATATTGACATTTTGTAATGGGAACCTTCAGCTCATTTGAACTTAAAAGTATGGAGTAAATACATAACAGAACTTCCTTGTTTTGGTTAGCCTAACCAACTAAGGGACAAGCTTTGTACAGTAAAGATATTAAAAAAATTCAGTTTTCATTGCATTACGTATTACTAGCAGCTCAAGTTTGCAGTACGAGGTTATACGCCAAGATTTCCTAATGTTTTCACTGGTGGTAAATAAAAAAAGAATAACAAATTGGAAAGAAAGGATTTCACAGTTACCATTCACCGGCCCAGATAGGCTCCAAGTTGAGATCCAAGCCAGACTGGTGTCAAGGTGTAGCTACCCTCATTTAACTACAGTAGTTTACCTGCAGCTAGCTCTGAATGAAATATGTTAGTAGATAACTGAACATGAATGCTGCATAACAAGTGTACCACTACCTCCCTGACTAATGAACCCTCTGGTACCTCTACTACTTCCTGTCTCCCACCCAAACTCACTCCCCCCTTTTTTCCTGTCCCCTCTCACTTACTCTCCCGCTCACCACCTTTCCCTCCTCTCTAGCCTCCTTTTGGTGCCTAATGATCACCCTCTCCCTGGAAGTTTCCTTAACCTCGAAATTGTCTACTCGCTTGAACCTGTTATAGCTTGTTTTTCTATGAAACTTAAAAACGTTACTGCCTTAAACTGTTAATAGCAAATTTATGATGTAACTTTCCTGTCTGGTTTTACCTGTAATGTGTATCGTGCTTTGTTAAATGTTCTTTGTGACGTGGAACCTTTGTAAAAGAGCCCTGGCTCAAAGGTATTAATTCCTAGACTAATAAACTAAAAACTAAAAACCACTGTTTGCTCGGCATGTATTTTGTTCAGATTGTGAAGCTGTGTCCAGAGAATAAATCTGTAATTTTTCTTTGTTTAAGAATTACCTTACCCTCCTGGATGATGAGGATCATACTTTAGAAAATTTGAAAATACAGGACGAGCAGCACTTAGTAATTGAAGGTATGGAAGCTTACATGAAAACTGGTGAAATTTGTATGACCGTTTTGGGGTTTCGTGTGGGGGCAGAGAGCCACACGAGTTGGTTAAACAACAAAAGTAGTAGCTATAGATCTCTGTGCATTTGAAATGTATGGCCCTAAAATGCAGTGCAGATCAGATCAGAATGTATTTTCTAGGGGCATGGAATATAGTTCACCATCCACACTTCTGATAGTTCCACTGGAAGTCTGATTTGCTGAACGTCTTTAAGCTAAGCTCCTTCCACCACCCAGGTATATCCTGTGACTGCTCTGTGATGCTGGATTTTTCTTTCGCTGAAAAAACAGGTCACCTTTTTCATGGTTCTCGCTTAGGATTTTGTGCACCATAGGTGTACTTTTTTTTTTTTTTTGGTTATGTTTTCGAGTTATTTGGATTTCTGTTCTTGGTTCCTTCAACTCCTCTCTTAGAGCTTCGAGGGAGCAGTGGAAGTTGGGATTCAAGTTCTTCGTTTTGTGCTGTTTGAAGATGTTGGTCACCAACCCATACAACACATGCATGTATTGCTTGGGAGGGCAGCATGACATGGCCAGGTGCGGCCTTTGTCTCAGCATGCTTCCTGAGTCCCTCAAGGACAGGAAGCGCTGGCTGTTGTTGAGTTGGCCTTTGGAATGGGATCTGAGGGGTCGCAAGAAGGCCTGGGCTGAGACCGATTCTGCTGAGCAGTTTGCAGCCCTTGCGGCAGAAACGGTTGCTGCCGCAGTGGGCACTTTCTCAGTCGCAGTGCTGTTTCTTGTTGGGGCCAGCACCGGAGGGTCATTTACTGGAGGCTTTTGGGACATGTGTTTGGCCATCCGTACTCTTAAGGGGAGAACCCTGCTTACTGTGGTCCCAAGCACAAGCGCCGCCTGCACCAGTCATGGAATGGGGAGAGATTGAGGTCCTCCCAGTCCTTCGATACGCTCAACGACCGCCGACCACTAGACAGTAGTCAAGTGCCCTTCAGTCGAGGGGCAGGTCAGGCAGATTGAGGGTTCTTTGGTACCCCTGTCGAGCCAGTTGACTTCAACTCTAGTCAAGCAGACCATGGAAATTTTCCTTGAGCTTTTTGACAAGTTGTCAGATGAGGTCGAGGAATCAGTCTTGCATACCCCTGTGCTCCCAGTCCTCATTCAAGAGGACGTGGTTTGGTCAGTGTCCCCATCCGGTCCTCAGCAGGAGCAGCCTCTACCAGTGGTCGAGCCATCTGCACCCATGCTGCTTAATGTGAACAGGCATGTGGTGTACCACAAGCAGCTAGAAGGCTCCGCTCACCGTCGATCATCCAGTCGAGGTCACGGTTATCAGAGACCTTGGTCAATTGCTGGCTGAACAACAGCTCCAGACAGTCATGAACATGAGCGATTCATGAGGCCCATGCAGTGGCAGTGGCCGTCTCCATACAGGGTCTGGCTGCATCTGTCTACCTTCATGGCAAACACCCAGCACAAGCTGGCCAGTGTCCCTTTCTTGGGCACTGACCTATTTTTTTTTTGTAGTTACTTATGTATTTTTGACCTTGGTCACTGCCAGGGGATGACCCACCCCCCACTCCCCATACCAGTTGAGTACCAGCACTTGCTGGGATCCCTGGTGTTATGGGGCTCACATCGAGGTGTTTTTGCCTTGTGCACCCTCTCACCCTCGCTGTAGCCAGGCCGGATGTGCAATGACCTTGCCGCATAGTCGGGCGCGTTCCTGCCCCCAACATGCAGAGGTCCACTGGTCTCCGCCCTGATGGGCACACAACATGCTCCAGGGCTGCCATATCATCTAGCCAATGCTAGAGGTTAGTAGGCACCAGGTACCAGATCCCCTCCCTCCCTGAAGAAGGCGAGCAGTCTCCTGGATGCTCAGCCTCCTTCTCCTACCAGGCCGACCTTCCAAGATCCGATCCTGAACCATGGTCATCAGCACCGCAGGCGGTAGATCTACTGCAGTGCCTGTGGGCCAGCACTGACCTGTTTGGCCCTGTTGTGGAAGAACATTTCACCCGTATTGAGAAATCCAGTGCCACCCTGGATTCTGTGGCATTGTCCCAGAAGGACATGAAAAAGAGGCCTAAGAAACAGACTTTCCAGTATTGGTCCTTTTAGCCACAGCCCCCTCGTTAGCAGCCCCAAAATGGGCAGTACTGGGCGTGATGCCCCAAGCCCAGTGGCCAGGGTCCTAAAAGGGGGGGGGGCAGGCATGGTGGTGCCCCTCTGGATGCAACTGGCGGTGCATCCACAAAAGCTGCCCAGTGACGGGTTAGGGGGTGTCGTCATAATGGACAAGTGGATGTTGGACATAGTTGCAGAGGGTTGCCTGTGGAATTCAAGGCCATCTCCCCCTCTCCTCCTTACTGCCTCCACTCACATCGGGAGTCCAGGGTATCACAGGACATGCTGTCCACCCTTCGGGAGGACATTGCTAAGCTTTTTGGAAAAGGGGTAATAGCCCATGTCTTGGACATCCTGGCCAGTCAGGATTACGTGTCCAAATACTTCCTGGTTCCGAAACATACAGGGGGCCGATGCCACATACTGGATCTGCAAGATCTAAACCAGTTCATGTAAGACATGCAAGTTCCAGATGGTCACACTGCATCTGATTATTTCGTCACTGGAGCAGAACATGTGGTTTTGCTCCCTAGACTGCCAGGATGCATTCTTCCACATCCTAGTCCACCTGTCCTACTGCCGGTACCTCTGGTTCCAAATGGAAGGGGTCCTGTACCAGTTCCATGTCACGCCCTTTTTGGCAGAGCTTCACTTTCTGCAAGCCAAAGCCTGCCTTCCTGTGAACCTGGCACTGGACCTTGCCTCCTTTGCCCAATCATTTAAGGTTGGGCATTTGCGCCCTACTCTGGATTTCCTGAGGTTGATGGAGTGCATGGCATCCTGCCCCAGCATAATCCATTGGGCACACTGGTGGATGTGCCGCTTCCAGTGGGTGTTAGGCCATCTGTGGTCCCAGCACCTAGGCCACTTGGACCAGCCAGTCACAGTGACCAAGCTGATGTGGGACCTTGGTTCTCTGGTCTTTGTTCACCAAGTAGGGGGGTGCGCCTTGCCTCCTCCTCCCAGAGAACTGCTAGGAGTCTGCCAAAAGTGAACTATATCCACGCCCGTAGAAAAATATGTTACTCATCTGTAACCATAGTTCTAGGAGTTTTATATAGTTCACATCCACATAACCGGCCTGGCCTCCCCTGGCAACTGGCAGACATATACATGCCTCCAGTGTGCAAGATCTGACATCACGAGGTAGTGTTTTGAGGATATACCACCCAGGTGGTAGGAGGAGCTTAGCTTAAAGATGTTTGGCAAATCAGACCGCTTCAGTGGCACTGCCAGAAGTGTGAATTTGAACTATATACCACTCCTAGGACTGCAGTTACGGGTGAGTAGCCTACTTGTCACTTCTTCTGCTTTATTCTAAGTTTAGATGACTGACACAACATCACATGGAAAACTCTGCAGAGGAGTTAATACCTTAGATTCTGTGTGTAGAATAAGCAGTAGTAGACGTATACTGTAATATAGTCAGTATAGTCTTTGTAGTGTGACTGTTTTGGTACAGTTAATTATTTTATATTAGTGTGCATGATGGTAGTACCCATACCCAAATCAGCAAGACAACCTTTGACCTCTGTGGGATATAAACACTTTGGTATCCTGTGCAGAGTGGTGACATGTGCTACTCAGGCAAATTATTCATTAAATTTAAAAGTGTATGCAGTAGAAGTGTGTTAAGCACTTGTTCTATTTTTGTTGAGAAAATGCATTTTCTTAACAGTCCCTACAGCTAAGTGTCATTTATTATCAGGTGTGTGCCAGCTACTGAACAGCTCAAGTTGTTTCCACTGCATTTACTGAATCTCCCAATGCACATACACAAAGGAACAGTAGAGACCATAATTAAAGTAACTTGGTATAAAATAGTATGTATTATGCAATGGCAAGAAAGAATCCTGGCTCCTGATTGGTCAGTTGGCCATCACAGAAGGGATGTTATCCTGGCATAACATCCCTGCTGATGATATCCTGGAGCACCTGGAGCACTGCCTGCATCTTTTCTTAAAAAGATATTTTAAAACACTAAATAAAATTCTTTAAATTTTTTTTTTCTGTATAAAACAACGAGCCATTGTATAATAGGAATAATGCCCTCCAGGGTGGGTGTTATGCTGGGATAACATCTCTTCTTGGGTGTTGAACGCCCTCAGCTGGTGGCCTTGGGCCCAACCACCCGAGGTGGGATGTTATCCCAGCATAACACCCACCCTGTCAGGCATTATTCCTTTATTAACCTGTTTTCTAAATTGTTGTGCTAATGACATATTGTAAATACCTATAGACCAATTGTAAATATGATTAGTACTTGCGAACATGTGAATTTTTGGTATGGGTATCGGCAGGGCTTCAGTTAACTCCATTTTGGGAGTATTTGACTCCCACAAATAAGACAAAAACTTCCAAAATAAACGGTGAGGAAGCCATTGACTTCCAAATGTGTAAAAAAAAAAAACTGGATGACTTCCAAAACTGAAGGCACAGAATCCATGAAATTATGTTTTTTTGTAAAAGAAATTGTATTTTACCAGTGATATTTGTATTAACATCCATAAAGTGATCCTTCTTAGAATACTGGTTTTCAAACTGTGGGATCTGAGAAGTATTTTTGACTTCCAAAAAATTGGAATGACTTCCAGATTTTGACTCATGGAAGCATTTGACTTCCACAAAAAATAGATTAACTGAACACCTGGGTATCGGCCATATTGTCCACCAGATTCACCCATCCACCATCAGCTCAGTTCCCCCCACCCACCAGATCAGCAGCTGTACAGAAAAATTCTGTATTTAGTCCTGAACTAGTCATGACTGGAATTAAACGTCCTTACTGTCCCAGCCTGAAACATGGATTCTGGTGAGCCAATTCGCAGCCTGACTACCATTTGAGAAAAACAGTGATCGTACCTGAATTGTTCTTCTCCATTGAGTCCCACTTATGGGTCTGGGCCAGAGGCACCTGGACTCCGTGGGAGTACATATTTTGGCTGGGGGTCAACAGCAGCTACTGGTTACAGCGCCTGTGTGCCCCACGTGGTGCCGCGTGCCTTCCAGTAACCATTGGCAGCTCCTTCACCTACCTAAACATATAAGTAAATACAGTAGGACTTAATAACCTACCAGATTTAGGTTTTTGAGTGTGTCACCTGATGACCTTATTCTTAAAAAGCATATGTTCATTTCTAATAAATAGACAGTTGGCTAGTTTATTTATTGTGCCTATACCCTACTACTTCCCAGATTAACTTATGCCCTTCCAGTATTTGGCAGCGCTCCCAACACTTCATTGCGCAAATGGAGAGTGGGATATAACAATATGTGCCGCTTCGCCCTGGCGTGCAACCCACTCGCCCATCACTGCCTACTTTATAGTAAATTAGGCTGGCCCTCCCCACTGCACTGATGGACCTAACACTAGGAAGAATTGTCCGCAGTGTGTTACAGAACCGAATGCCTTACTCCCCTGCATTTAACCTGTTGTCCTGCACTAACCACTATACTTGTAGAGCCTCAGAAAATTAACAACTGTCCATCCCTAGGCCATGAACTAAATATGGTGAAATGACCTTCTCCGTAGCCCTCAAACTTCGAAACAGCATATCCCCACTTGTGTGGCAGTTCCAAGTAGCCAATACCTTTAGAACCCACTTCCGCTCCTATCTGCTTCAGTGCTCATAGTGTGCCTGCCCCTAACCTGTTGCACCCCAGTGATACCCGTCTCTTCCCTCTCTGATAACGAGGCGCACTTACTTGTACCTGCCCTCAGGTCTCTGACCCTAAAGTCTCTAAGCTGACTTCAGTATCTTTAGTTGGAAACAAACTACACTATGAAATAATGTATCCTAGCACTATGCTACATTGTCTAAAAGTGTCCTTTTGTCAATTCTTTACTCCTAGAATTTATCCACTATTGTGTATTTCTGGCTTCCTCTGTAAGGTGCCAGCCACTAGGATGTTTTTTTTTTTATTTTTTTTAAACTCAGCTTTTATTCAGTGTTTGATCACCACAGCCAGAAATATACATATTTTTTATGATGCAATACTAACATTTATAAGCTGTGGGTGGGTGACTGCCATTATAACAGCAGCTTCCCGACATGTTTCATACTGTAAGTTGTTCAAACACAAAAACAATTAATATGGTGCAGGCAACGTGCACAACAGTGCCCCAAACATAATATTGGCTGCTTAAGAAAGAACAGAAAAAGAGAAACTTTCTTTCCTCCTTGGTTGTTGCCCGGAATAACCTTCTAAGACTAGGGTGGTATCCAAACGTGCATCACTTTTCCAAGATCAGAGAAGTTTCCCTTAGCTATCTCCTCACTTGTCTGTTTCCACCACCTCCCCATGCATCCAGGATTCCCAGGTTTGCCATCTATGTAAATGTTTGTCCAGTTGCAATCTGAGCCTCGCTGTCATAGCCTCCATCGATACTACCTCTTTAACTGTAATCATCCACTCACCCAGTGTGGGGACCCCCAGCTGAAGCCACTTCATCGTTATACACTTTAGGCCAACTACTATTAGCGTAAGGACTACTTTGCGGAGGTCCCCCATCAAGTGCATGGTAATGGGAAAACCTAAGACCCATTCTGTAAAATTCAATAGGAGGAGAATCCCTGTGATCTTGTAAATCGCTGTCTGGAGTGTCTGCCAGAAGGGGGTCAGTAGGGGGCAACCCCAGAATACGTGCCAGTGGTTTCCTATCCCCCCACAGCCTCTCCAGCACAAAGTTGAGTGCGAGGCAGAATAATGTTTTGTTAGAGTGGGGACTCTGGTATATCTAATTAGGAATTTCCCAAAAAATTCTCTCCAGGCCGGGGCCGCCGTTACCCTCCAGCACTAGGATCTTTTTTGAATAATCCTCATTTATTCTGTTATCAAAGGTTTATCCACTATTATGAATGTTGCTGTGTACTACTATCCCCAATGAGTAGTGTACATTCTTGCCATTGTTTGTAGCTATCCCTTGTGAATCTTGTTGTGAATCTAGTACAAACCTAGCTTTGTAACCTCCCGGGTTGTGCCTGAAAATAGTCATTTGTCTGCCTAGTGCACCTTACCCGGTCAACAAAAACTAAAATAAATTGTGTTTAAATGTGCTGGTACTGACTTCCTGTTTTTATAATACATTATTTGATTGTGCAGTGCATTTACCGGGAGTCTGCCTTTACTTTTCAAACTGCTAGTAAAGAAATAATTACAATTCCACTGTTGTGATCAAAGAAAATCCCAGCTACTTAGGAGCCCAGTGTATTTCAGTGAAAAAATACAGATTTAGTTCTATCTTATTCAGAAGAAATAGACACTTCTGACAGCAACAAATTGCACCTTTTTTTTTTTTTCCAAACTCTCTTTTGTCACCTCCAACCCCGAACTCTCTCAGGCTACCCTATCTTGCTCAGCCGCTCTACCGTCCACCATGACCTCTGTCCTCATATGTGTTACTGCCCCACTGCCGAATCCATGCCAGACAAGCCCCCTGTCTCTGAGACCCCCGAGGGAGGGCTGCCAACCACACACCTGGTGCTCTATCTGTAATCCAGTTAGTCCGGCTGGGTCGGTGAGGAGACTGAAAGGGTGGAGTGGAGATCTGGTCCTGGGCATGTGGCAGCCAACCCTGTAGTAGTGGACGCTCAATCCTCTCTCTCCCCTTCCGACCCCCAGCGGCCTGGGCTTGTTCCCAAACCTGGGTCGCCGACGTGGCGTGAGGTGTGGCGTCCAGTGCCTCAACCCTCAGCGCCACCGGGCCGGCTAGACAAATTGTACCTTATGTGTCTGCGATAATTGTGGTCCATCTGTATGATTTTACTTTTTTTTTTTATATAAGTAAATAGCTTCTTTTTGTTCTTCCCAAGTAAGAAGTTACATGATTAAGCATCAAAAAACTCCTAAGTTATTTGAAGTCACATATTTGTATTAAATCTATAACATTTTAGGGTTAGAAAAAATATGTTACTCATCTGTAACCATAGTTCTAGAAGTGCTACATAATTCACTTTTTCACTCTGGCAGTTCCACTGGAATAGCTGATTTGCCAGATGTCATCAAGCTAAGCTCTTCCCACCACCTGGGCAGTATATCACCCGACTCTACCCCATGATGTCAGATCTTGCTCATTGGAAGGAGGAAGCCATATGCCATTTGCCAGGGGAGGTCGGCTGGGTTGTGTGGATGTGAACTGTATTTTTTTTTTATTTGTTTTACCAGGAAGAAACTCATTTGAACAAAGCTCATTTGCAAGGAGGTTCTGGATAGGACAGGAAATAAAAACAATGCATGCATACTGGGAAATACTGTTCCTAGGATTGTGGATATGTTGTTCATCCATACTGTTTGGCATGTCCCTTTCCCCTTTAAGATCAGTCGGAAGTCTTCAAGCTGGCTCCTCCCACCCAACCGGGTGGTATATACCTCGGCTCTGCTCCATGACGCTAGATCTTCCTTTCCGCTGGAAGCTACAGGTTGCCTCCCTCGTGCTCACGCATTTTGTAGGCCCTGGCTTTCAAAACCTCGGTTGTACCGAAACTAAAACTCGTTCGAGTTAGCAATTGCACTTGTGTGTCCTCAATCATGGAAGAGAAATCTTCTCCAGGATTTCGCCGGTGTCCTTGCGGCCAGAAGATTTTGGGCACCGATCCCCATCTCACGTGCATCTACTGCCTAGGTGTTGGCCGTGACACCTCATTTTGCAGTTTTTGCCTCATCTTCCAGCCTAACATCTTGGAAGACTTTGAAGTTGAGGAGACCAGAGAAAAGGAACCCTCTGGTGAAGTCTAAGGAGGCTAGGCGGGCGGTTTCCGTGGCCATAGGTTCCGCTGAGCAGCTGGAACGCATGAAGATGTTCAAAGAAGAAGCCGCCCGCGCTTCAGCAAATCGAAGCTTTTTCGTTCCACTCAACCTGGGCACCACCTTTACAGGTTCTTTTAAGGAGTTGTGCCAGTCTCTTCCCCAACCGGGGTGAGGTGCCTGCGAGCTCAAACTCTTCCCGCTCTCGAATGAGGAATAAAGAGTCTGGCTTGTCTTCGTCTTGACGAAGGCACTGTTGGGACCAAGAGAGGTCTCAGTCCCAGGAGCATGCGGTCTCGACCTCGGTCGAGATCGCTTCCTTGGCCGCAGGCTTCACGGACCTTTTGTCTGGCCAGACGACCGAGGAAGTGGCCGATGGGGTTGAGATTATCTACCCTCTGTCACCGGCCGTGGCTGATGACTCCTGGAGAGGACTCCGGTCCTCGTGTTACCTGATGAGGAGACCTAGCCCACTGATGTCTCCATCGAGGTCCCGGATCCGGACCTCTGGGTTTCACCAATCCCTCCGGTGTCTCCCGGGCGACCGATTCAGCCTGCCCGATCTCGGTTGAGGTCTAGAACCCCCTCACCCGAAAGGCCAAGGAGGAGCCATAAGCACTCCAAGAGGCGGTGACGCCACGGGTCGTCCTCGTCTTCCTCAGATGAGAAGAGGCTCCGATGGAAACTCCATCGGTGCTACAAGGACCTTATGTGGCAACAGGTGATTTTGACTGGGCAGAAGTCGGCTCCGTCGCCTACCCCGGCCATTACTTGGTTTTCACCTCCTATGCCGAAGCCGACCCCCTCGGAACCACAGCCCTTGGTTCCCCCACCCGCGGGGCCGGCCCATCCTCCGGTTCAGCCTTTGCCGGTCACCCCACCGATAGTGGTGGAGCCACCACCTAAGCAGCCTGTGGAAGGGGCTCCTTCAAAAGGGGACCGACCAGATACTCCGATGTCTGTTGGTCACAATCACACCGGGCTGTCCTCGATGGGCCGAGGGTGATTAGGGTGGCAGATCACTGTATCCTGACTCCTCGGACTCAGACGTCACTGGGCTCCACTCACATCCAGGGGATGATGAGTCGTCCGTTGGCACAAGGATGGAGGGAGGTCCTTCCTCCTTCCAGGGGATCCTCTGTCTCATCTCTGATTCTACAGGGAGGCAGTATAGCACAGTGGTTTAAGGCTCTGAGCTGCAAATCTGGTGACATCCAGCAGACCAGACCTGGGTTTGAATCTCACAGCTTACACTTGCATCCTGTGTGACCCTGAGCAAGTCATTTAACTTCCCTGTGCTCCCAGGTTGCTCCTGTAAAAAAGCCTTCAGCTTAGTGTGCTACTGTTGGTTAAACAACTAAATAAATAAAACAGGGATGCCCCTGAAACCCATCCAGAAAAAAGTGGAGTACCCTCTCACGGACATACTGAAGAGAGGGGACACCCCGACAAAGGTCTTTCCTGTGGCCGAGGCCATTTTTGGGCTGGCACTTGAACTATGGCAGTGCCCTGCCTCATGTCCAGCACCGTCTGCCTGCATGGCCTGCAAGTACACGGTGCCCATGGGGTCCCTTGCGGAGTTCACAGAGCACCATTCGGCCGAGAGCCTGGTGACCGCCTCTGTGTTCAGGCATACTGGCAGTTCTGCCTACACTGACCATCCCCCTGATAAGGAGCTCATGCTTTTGGACCATTCGGCGTGGAAAGTCTATGCAGCTTCCTCCTTGGGCCTTCGTCAGGCCAGTTCGGCCGTCATCATGGCTCATTTCTCTCATGCCGTTCTGGGGTCAGTAGATGAAATACTCCCACATCTCCCTGCGGACATGCAAACCACGGTTACGCAGGTCCAGGACCAGGGCCATGCTGTTGCCAGACAGCAGCTCCAGATGGCCCTGGACATTGGGGATTAGTGTGCCCGCTCGATGACTGCCACAGTGTCCTCTCGCCTCAGGGCTTGGCTGAGGTTATCCTCCTTCCCGGCGGATACTCAGCATAAGTTAGCTGATGTACCTTTCCTCAGGACTGACTTGTTCGATCCAGGAGTGACTGGACTCCTACAGCACATTGAACAGTCCAGTGCCACCTTGGACACCACTTCTGCCAGGAGTTCTTCGGGCAAGAACCAGCAGAAAAAAAAGAAGAAGCCCTTTTGGCACTCTTCCCCTGTGGTCCAGCAGTCCTCCTACCAGGGAGGACAGCAGCATTAGCAGCAGGCTCAAGCATGGACCCCAACAGGCCCACAAAGGAGGCTGAGGCTCAGGTCTTGGAGCCTCCTTCTCCTCTAAGCTTGCCCAGTGATGTGGTGGAGGTTACTACCCCATCTCCATCACGCCAGCTCTGGGTCTTCCCTTGGGGGGATGGCTCCATCACTTCCTTTCTGCCTGGTCTGATGTCACTACAGACAGGTGAGTTCTCGGGTGGTTGGTCAGGAACTGCCTCTAGAATTAGAGCAGTACCCTCCCAGCCGAGCCTGCACCCCTTGGGAAGAATGGACTTCCGCATGCACCCAGTCGGCTCTTTGAGACGACATTGCTCAGCTCCTCCTCAAGGAGGCAGTAGCTATTGTGGCGGATCCATCTGCAGACCCAGGCTTTGTCTCCAGGTACTTCCTGGTGCCCAAGCGGATGGGGGGCTGGCGCCCCATTCTAGATCTCCACGACCTGAATCAGTTTCTCAGGTCACACAACTTTTGGATGGTCACTCTGTCCCAGATCATATCATCCTTGGAGCAAAATATGTGGTTCTATTCACTGGATCTGCAGAATGCATTCTTTCCTGTCCCAATCCGTCTGTCCCATCCGCGGTTCCTCCACTTCAGGGTCGAAGGGACCCTGTACGAGTTCCCAGCCATGCCATTCGGCCTGTCATCAGCCCCTCGGGTCTTCACCAAATGCATTGCAGTGGTGGCAGCCCATCCAGTGTCGGGGAGGGTCAGAATTTACCCCTAGCTTGACGATTGGCTCCTGGCAGGTTCCACCCAACATAAGGTGTAGAGGTCGAGGGATCTGGCCTTCCAAACCTGCTCCCAGCTTGGCCTCCTGATCGACGAAGCCAAGTCGAAACTTGTACCTTCTCAGGTGATGTGCTTCATCGGGGGGGGGGGCCCACATGGGGGACAACAGGGCCCACGGGTTCTGGACTCCGAGTCTCGATGCCACATCAACCTGTTGGAGCTCAGAGCAGTCAGACTGGCACTGTCAGCTTTCGCTCCTCAGCTCCAGGGTCAACTGGTTCAACTCCAGACGAACAATACCACAACCTTGTACTATCTCAACAAATAGGGCAGCATGCACTCCCATCTGCTATGCAAGGAGGTGCTCCACATCTGGACCCTCGTAAGCCGGTTGGAGGCAGATCTCCTAGTCATCCATGTGGCAGGCATCTTGAACCAGCTGGCAGATGCTTTCAGCCATATAGGCTAGACATCCCACGAGTGGTCTCTCCATGCAGAGGTAGCTTACAGCCTGTTCTACCATTGCGGCATACCAATGGTGGATCTGTTTGCCTCCAGAGAAAACACCAAGCTGAGGCTGTATCATGCTTGCCCCCCTTAGCAGGGCTCGCTGCAGGGGGATACCTTCTTGAGGCTGTGGACCCCAGGCCTCCTTTACACCTTCCCTCCATTTCTCTTGATCCACAAGGTGTTACTCATGGTGAGGAGGGACAAGGCGAAGGTGATTCTGGTAGCCCCAGACTGGCCGTGCCAGTTCTGGTATCCAGATCTCCTCAGCCTCAGCTGCAGGACCCCCGAGCGACTTTGTACATGCCCAGACCTGATATCTCTGAACCAGGGGAAGGCCTTCAATCCCTGCACCTCACAGCCTGGTACCTAAGTGGCTAGAGTTCCAGGCTTTGGGTCTTTCCGAAGATGTCTACACTGTGGTGGAGGCATCTCGAAAAGAATCAACCAGGAAGTGTTATGCCTTCAAATGGAAAAGGTTTTCCATCTGGTGTCAGGATAAAGGTCTGGACCCCTTGTCCTGTTCTGTGGCTAACATTCTTGACTACCTTTGGTCTCTCTCTAAAGGGGAACTACGGTCATCGACCATTAGGGTGCACCTGGCAGCCATTTCTGCTTACCGGCCATGGGCCGTTCAGCCGACATTGGCGCAGGAGAAAGTAGTCGGGCGCTTTTTCAAAGGCCTGGATCACGTATCATCTCCGGTGCATGAACCTCCACCGCAGTGTGATCTACTGCTGGTACTGGTAAAGCTCATGGGCAGGCCATTCGAACCAAAGCACAAGTGTGAGCTGTCACACTTATCGTGGAAGGCGGCCTTCCTGGTGGCTATCACGTCTGCCAGAAGGACAGGGGAGCTCCACGCACTGTCGGTGGACTCTCCTTATCTGGTCTTCCACAGGAACAAAGTTGTCCTGCGCCCCCACCTGAAATTCCTTCCGAAGGTGGTGTTAGAGTTTCACCTTAACCAGGTGTTGACTCTGCCGGTATACTACCCTAATTACACCTCAGAGGCCGAGTACAGGCTCCATACTTTGGACCTGGAACGTGCTCTCTCCTGTTATAAGGAGAGGACTGTGGAAATTCGTGGAGAGGTTCGCCAGCTGTTTGTCACCTATGCTGAAGCTGCTTCTGGCAGGCCTACAGCCAAACGGACCATAGCAAGATGGATTACATCATGCATGGGTCTGTGCTATGAGTTGGCGGGCAAGGAGCCTCCCAGAGGGATAAGAGCTCATTCCATCCGCCATACTGCTGCATCGGTGACTGCTTCCAGGGACATCCCTATCCAGGAAATCTGTCAGGCTGCTACCTGGAAGACAGCAAACACCTTTATCACCCATTACCACGTCGACCTTAAGTTATGCCGGGATGCTGGTTTTGGGGCCTCAGTTTTCCAGTCTCTGTTCCCTAAGTAGGGGGTATGCACCTTGCCTCCCTCCTCCCAGAGAACTGCTAGGAGTCTGCAAAACAGTGTGGATGAACAACATATCCACAGTCCTAGAAATGAAGGCACGCCTGTAACAGTAGTTCTAGGAGTGGTATATGTTGCTCATCCACACGGACCCACCCGACCTCCCTGGCTGCGGACGCACACAACCTGGCTTCCAGTGGGCTAAGATCTGGCGTCATGGGGCAGAGCTGAGGTATATACCACCCGGGTGCGTGGGAGGAGCCAGCTTGAAGACTTCCGGCTGATCTTAAAGGGGAACGGGACATGGCAAACAGTGTGGATGAACAACATATACCACTCCTAGAACTACTGTTACAGGTGAGTAACCTGTTTTTTTGAGGCACAGTGTCAACTGGTAGTGCATAATACATAAGCAAGGCAATTATACAGAAACAAACGAAAGAAAAATACAAGGAAGGGATAACAAGTTCTGAACACAGTATCAACTAATGGTACATAATACTTGAGAACGGTAACCTAGAGTTAACAGACCTTCTTAAAACTAGGCATATGAATAGGAATAATGAAGGCTGTTTATAGTTACAGTGTGCAGATGTGGGGAGTAAATACTGTGACATGTTACATAGCACTCCTAGAACCACAGTTACAGGTTAGTAACCTTTTTTTCTAGGAGACTCGTAGCAGTTCTCTGGCAGGAGGGGCCAAGTTGTGCACCCCTGTTTGGTGAACAGAGATTGGAGACCTGAGGTCCAAAAACCAGCATCCCGGTGAGACTCAAGGTCAGTGCGTTAATGGGAAATGAACATGTGTAGTGACTTCCAGTTAGCAGTCCTGCAGACTTCCTGAATAGGAACGTCTGTGGAAGCAGCCACCTAGACAGTAGTATGTCTGTTGGAATGAGCTGTAAGCCCTACAGGAGGCTCCCTACTAACCAACCTATAGCGGAGAGTCATGCAGGATGTTATCCACCTGTCAGTTGTCTGCTTTGTTGCTGATCTGCCAGGCGCAGCTTCAACATAAGTGACAAACAGCTGGCAAACCTCTCACCAAACTTCAGCCATGCGCTCGTAAGAGAGCACCTTCCACAGGTCCAGGGTATGGAGCCTGCTGTCATCCTCCAAAGATGGGTTAGTAAAGTATACCGGCAAGTTAATCACCTGATTAAGGTAAAACTCTGACACTATCTTTGGGAGGAACTTCCGGTTGGGGCAAAGGACAACTCTGTCCCTGTGGAAGACCAGGTATGGAGACTCCACTGAGAGCACCTGGAGCTCCCCTATCCTTCAGGCTGACATAAAGACCACCAGGAAGGCTGTCTTTCATGACAGGTGTGACATCTCACACCTGTGCATAGGCTCAAAAGACTAGCCCATGAGCATAGCCAACAGCAGTAGTAAGTCCCATGGTGGAGGTGGTTCACGCATTGGAGGGGACAGGTGGTCCAGGCCCTTGAAAAAGCACCTGACCACCTTCTTCTGGGTCACTGGTGCCAGGTGCACCATAAGGGTCATCACTCACCGTCTCAGCTGAGAGAGGGATCAGAGGTAGTCAAAGATGCTCACCACAGGGCAAGCAAGGAGATCAAGCTGCTTTTCTGGTACCAGATGGAGAACATCTTCCATTTAAAGGCATAGTATCAGTGAGTCGACTGTTTTCTGGAGGTCTCCACAACATGAAGCACTTTATCTGAAAGACCCAAGGCTTGGAACTCTAGCTGCTCAGGAACCAAGCCATGAGGTGCAGGGACTGCAGGTTTGGATACAGGACCATTCCCTGTTTTCTGGTCAGCAGATCCAGGTGGAGTGGCAGTCACCACAGAAGTATGTTGCTGAGGCTTAGTAGATCTGGGTATCAGAGCTGCCGAGGCCAGTCTGGAGCTGTCAGGATTATCTACTCCTTGTTCTTCCAGGCCTTGACCACCTCCTCGTGGATCAGTGGGAAAGGAGGGAAAGTGTACACGAGGCCTGGGATCCAGGGCCTCATGAAGACATCCCCCAACAGTTTCCTGGACACTGGGGGGGGGGGCTGTAAGTTTGGTGTTCTCCCAGGAGGCAGATAGGTCCAGCAGAGGAGTGCCTCGTAGGGAGAACAGGTGGTTTACCACCTCCTGATTCAGGGACCACTTGTGCAACATCTCTCCAACTCGGCTGAGAGTGTCTGCTAGCTGATTATTCTCTCCTGCAGCATGGATCACCAGGAGATCTGCACCCAGGCTATGGCGACGGGACTCCTGGTGTGACCAGACCCATGGGCTCTGTGATCTCCCAGATGTGCTACCCATCCCACCAGAGACTCCTCTGTCGTGACCATGACAGTCGGTATTGGGTGGACAAATGGGATTCCTTCCTCCAGGTGTTCAGGGATCTACCACCACTGGATGACATCCCACATCGGCTGGGTCACTGTGACTAACTGGTCCAGGTGGCCTAGGCACTGGGACCACTGATGGCCCAACTCCCACTGCAGGTGGTGCATCCACCAGCGAGCCCACTGGACCATACTGGTATAGGACACCATATACTGCAGCTGCTGCAGGAAATCCTGGATAGAGTGCAAGAACCCCACCTGAAATGATCAGGCACAGGATGTAAGATCCAGTGTCCGGTCCACAGGGAGACTAGATCTTCCAAGGATCAATCTTCACCATTCATTCAAACAACATGAAGTCTTGCTGTATTCTGACAATTTGCAGTTAGCTCCAGCTCTTGAAATGCCCCGGAGAGTGAAGGGTTAAATTCTATGCCAGGCATAGAACGTTAGGCTCGAGCTTGGTTGAAAACTCGCTGTGCCCTTTTGAAACCAAACTGTCAGATTCTTTACTCCGCCTCACTGAACAGTCGCTCTGGAGATTTCTCCTTCTGCTCGGTTCTACCGCGGTTAAAGTTTCGGTTTTAGTCCAATTTTCGTTCTGTTTTTTGGTTCGAGACTCTGTCTGTGGTACCATAAGTACTTCGATTAGTAACAGTTGTGTGGAAATTGTGAAATTTTTCCGATCAGTTCGGCTGAACCGACCTTCTGCTAAGATCTTGAAGAAGAAAAAGTTAGTGTGTGGTTACCAGTCCATATCGTTTTAAAAAAAAAAAACACATAATTTTAGTGGTTTTTTCCATCACCCGTGACACGGTGAGAAACCGATAGGGGAGTCTTGCCAGGCAGTTGCCATATAAAGGGTAAATTGGTTAGGTTGGCCATATCTGAGAAACCCAAGAAAGAAAAACGGGCCCACTGGGTTTCAACACTGCAGTGTGTGTGGGGAGGTCTTTGCTAAGGCCGATCCCCACACCACTTGTGTTTACTGTCTGGGGTTTGACCACCTCAATTCAGACTGCCAGATTTGTAAGAATTTCCCTAAGTCTACCCTGGAGAAAGGTTAGGTAGACTTAGGGATAGGAAAACCCGAGAAATCAGCTGACCGGGAAGGCCAGCCCAGTTGGTTCCTACCCGAACCAGAAGAAAGTGCCCTTGACCAGGGCAGTACTGCTTTAGGCAAGAGGAGAGAGCGATCCTGAGGGATCACTCCCAAAAGAAAACGAAAATAAATCGGCCAGTTCGGATCCAGAGCTGCATGTTCCGACCGCCGAAGAAATAGCCAAAGCGATTTGGATTGCGGAATCGCTCCGTCCGGTTCCGACCGATCCAGTGCCTTCTGGCAGGAGTTTGGTTCGGTCAGTTCCCCCGGTTCAGGATTATTCCCCTGAAGATTTTTACAAACCGGAGTTTGAGGAGGGGGATTTTGAAGAGGATGATTATGACAGTGAAAGTCTGGATGTGCCTGTGGAACCGGACATCTCCCCAGACAGACCTTCTGGTGTTTCCCCTCCTAGGCTTTCTGAGTCTCCTCTCCACTTTCTGTTCTACAGAAAAGTGGCTCAAACCCTCCAGCTTCCAATTGAGGAGGCTGTAGAGGATCAAGAGGAGCCTGACTTCGTAGAGATGATGGACATCCCAGAGTCTAAGAGACTGTCTATTCCCCTTCATAGGTCATTTGGGAAACAGACACAAAAAAATTCTTAGGTCTCCCAACTCTGTACCTCCTGTTGACAAGAGCATGGACAAGAGGTACACCTTGTCAGGCTCGGATACAGAATTTATTTACCAACAATGCAGCCATGTTGGGGTAGTGCGGGCTGCTGCCTGTGACAAGGCAAACATCCCCTTGGCTTCACACCTCCCAGACAAAGATTCCAGGAAGATAGATGCCATGGCAAAGAAACAGTACTTGGCATCATCTTTGGGACTCAGGCAGGCTAATTATATGACCTATACAGCCAGGTACCAGAAGTCCAGGTGGGAAACTATACTGGCACTGGCTAAACAGGCCTCCTTCCAGCTAGCCAAGGAGCTGGAGGGGGTGGCTGCTGATGGGATTGAGGCATCAAAGGTGCAATTTCATGCTGCTGTGGACTCCAGTGATGTGTTATCAAGAGTCATGGCTACATCTGTGGCTCTTCGGAGAATGGCCTGGCTCAGATGTACTAGCCTTTCGCAGGACACCTATGCTAAGGCCATGGATTTCCCTGTAGTGGGTAATTCTCTGTTTGGGGAGCAGACAGAGAATTACATGAAGAAAATGGATGAGTACAGGACCACTTATAGGAGTGCCCAGGCCAAGGAGAGGCAGGCAACTCCTCAGAGGCAGCAAGCTAGGGGCAGGCCTTTTCACAGGCCTTTCTACCAGGTGCAGACCTCCTCTTCCTTTTCTCAGAGGGGGTTCTTCAGAGGGAGAGGCAGAAAGGGGATGAGCAGGGCTGCATCCACTCCTCAGCCTAAGACTCCTGCCAAACAGACACCCTGATGTGTCAGCCTGGGTCGACTGCCCCATTCCAGTAAGAGGCAGGCTGGCTTACTTTGTCCAGGACTGGATGTCTGTTACCTCAGACAAGTGGGTCCTGGAGGTTGTAAGCCAGGGACTGGTTCTCAGTTTCAAAAGTTTTCTGAAACTGAGACCTAGATCCTTTCCACCTGTAAATACTTCAGAAACCCTTGCTCTAGAGGCAGAGGTTTTGTCTCTACGGCTTTAAAGGCCATAGAGAGAGTTCCTACTCCATACAGGGGCAAAGGTCTGTACTCCAGGTACTTTCTTACCCCGAAAAAGACAGGGGAGTGGTGACCCATCCTAGATCTAAGATACCTAAACAAGCACCTAGTAAAGCCAAAATTCAAGATGATGACTCTGGGAACAATTCTTCCCTCTCTTGAGGCCAGGAGACTGGCTAGCCTCCCTGGACCTCAGGGGTGCCTATTTTCACATTCCCATCAGGTGCTCCCACAGAAAGTACCTCAGGTTCGAATTGCCCTCAGGCCATTATCAGTTCAGAGCAATACCCTTCGGTCTAACCTCAGCTCCAAGGGTGTTTACAAAGTGCCTAGCAGTAGTGGTGGCCTTTTTAAGAAGGAAAGGGATCTCTATTTTTCCATATCTGGACTATTGGCTTCTGGTGGGCCAGTCTTCAGACCAAGTCAAGTCAGATCTACAGGTTACCCAGAAAGTTCTCACTTCCCTTGGGTTCCTTCTCAGTCTTCCCAAGTAAGTTCTCGAACCAGTACAGCTCCTCACTTTTATAGGAGCAGAGCTGGACACCCTCAAGGCAAGAGCCTTCCTTCCTTTGGAAAGGGCAAAAGCAATCTCTCAGCTGGCCTCTTCCTTTCTCCCTCTGGTTTCTCGACCAGCAAGGCATTTTCTGCAGCTTCCACAGCACTGGTCCAAGGAGCCAGGTTTCAGATGAGGGACATTCAGTTCCATCTGAGAACCTTTAGGTCCCAAAGGAAAGATTCTCTTACCAAGCTAGATCTTATCTGTGTCAGTCTTCACCATTCATCACAGATGGGTATCTGGCCGGAGGTCAGGACCCCGCGGGAGCTTTTTTTTAAAGGTAGGCGTAGCCAACACCATCGGCGCCACCTCAGGGCGGCGGTACTGCGTGGCGCTTCAGCGGAGTTGGCGTTAGGCTGTGTCGACTCCGCCTGCCTGCCAGTTCGTCTCCACCGTGGGGTCACCTCGTGTGGAATCTAGAAAGAATTTGAGGCCTGCTTCGCAGTTTCTCCATGACGCATATCTCGTGCCGAAGTCCGTCGGTTATCCTACCGGTTCTGTGTTGCTTACTCGACGTCACCCGGTAAAATCTTTCCATTATTATTCTTTTTTGCGATGTCGAGTCTGTTTTTTGGTGTTTTTTTCCCCGTGGTCATGTCTCTGTCGGGCAAGAGAAGTCTTCAAGCGGGTCAGCCCCCATGCGGCAAGTGCCCATCGTCGAAATTTCTCCAGTCACCGACCAACACGACTGGTGTGTCTCGTGTCTTGGCCCGCTTCACGACATGGATTCGTACGACGCCTGCTTCTCCGTGGACCGCCGGGTCCTCGAACAACGTGCGTGGAAAGTGGGGCGAGCTCCGCTGATTTTCGGGGGTCGGGTGCGCACTCATCGGGCCAAGCCACGCTCTCTCGGCCTTTCCTCTGGGTCCCCTCCCGGTTCTATACGGACCAAGGAGGAGGGAGCCTCGGCTACTTGTAGTCTAGCCATTGCCGAGGCTTCTTCCGTGGCGCAGGAGGCCCGTCCCACTCCTTCCCTGGAGCGGGTGGGAGGCGCCGCCATGGCAATCACACCTTCAGAGGTGAAGGCTCCCCGGTGTCGCTCCCGTGGCTTGGAAGGCCTGGGTCGGTGCCGTCCTTGCCAGCGCCGTTGGCTGGCATCATCCCGGGTCCTCGGCGCCGTTTGCGGTAGCGGTGGGCCCTGGCAGGGGCCATCGTTGGCACCGACTTGTCGCATGGCACTGTGACCTCTGTTGAAAGCCATTTGCGGCACCAACACTGTTAGCAGCACCGTGAGATCTATTGCGACGCCATCCTTTGCCACGTCTCGCCTCGGTGCCGAGGTTGAGCACGGCGCCATGTCCTCGAGGATCGGCACTGTGGTGTCTTCGGTTCCCTCAGTTGGCACTGCCCTCAGCGCTGCTCGCGGTGCCAGGGAGCTGGACGGCGCCGTGCTCGGCGCCGTGTCTGCCTTCGGAGCCGTCCTCAGCGCCGCCTCGGCGCCAGGGCTGAACAGCACCGTTGGCAGCGCCGATGGTGCCGCTGGGACCGGATGGTACCATGACTGGTCCCGGCTCTGGATCTCTGGCTCGGGCTGGGGCCGCACCTCCCTCGCATTCCGCTCGCGGGATTGTGGGAGGTGCGGGCACCGACTTGGGCACAGCTGTGGTCTCTGGACCTGGTGGTAAGGATGGCTCTGCCCACCCTTCCACAGCTTGGCACAGGGCTTCTGACTCTACCTCCTTGGAGATGGAGTCGAGCTCTGAGTCGGACGTGCAGTCTGACCCCTTGGGGTTGGCTGTTGAGGTGGGCAGCACGGTAGTCTCTTCGACCAGTCGGAGTCAGCCCCCTTCTGAGGTGAGGTCGGTGGCTACCGAGACTAGGGTCAGGGGTGCTGACCAGCAGGCAGTGGTGCGGACCACCATAGCTCTGCAGCCTGGTCTTGGCGGTTTCACTGACCCCTCAGTTGTGGTACCCCCTCCGGTGGTGTACCTTGATCGCCCAACTTTGGGGCCGATCGGAGCACCTGCGGGGGGAGGGTACTGCACCCTGGATAGCCCCTTCGGGGGCTGCCCAGAGTTGCCAGCTACCTAGGCTGGCCCTCTCGAGGAGGAGGGCTCTTTCAGACTCCGAGGGGTTGAGGGGTGTGGGATCGGCGCATCTGCCTTTTTCTGGGGTCCACCCGGGCCCTGGGAGAAGCCGTAGTGCGGATCTCTGCTCTTCCTCCTCAGTCTCTTTGAGAGAGTCCCATTTCTTTTGAGGCAGGGGACCGTCCTTCTGGACCTATACGGCCCCGGTCGCCTCACAGGGGGGATTCTTCCGGGGCACAGCCAAGGCAGTACCGATGTGGTTCAGCTGTCGGCTGTGGGGTCTTCTGGGGCACCTTCTTCTGCAGGTGCTCAAGGTCCGCTCCTTAGCCCAGGCGGAGGTCAGCTGACATCTCTTCTCGGCTCTGTCCCCATCCCTCTGCCACACTCTCCTGCACTCCCAGGTATCCTCGGTCCTAGCGGGTCTCTCACCTGGAAGCAGTTCAGAGCGGTGGCTGCTCGGTTCCCTGCTTACGTTAGGGCAATGGACAGCCAGGTTTTTCAACCTCCCCCCGTGCAGCCACCCACTGAACAGATGGTGACCTCCAGCTCCTCATCCCCCTCTTCAGGGGGGAGAGGAACCCTCTGTCCACATCTCTCCGGCTGCTGATCTCTCTGAGTATCAGCGATTCCTCGTAGGGATGTTGGAGGATTTGCACCTTACTCCTTCCAGTATTAGCAATCCTGAACACTCATCGCACGCCTTTCTAGGCGATTTTGGCGAGGCCACCCTTGTGGTGCCGCCTGGCTGGCTCCCTTTCGGGGGGCGTCGTTGCGTTCCTGGCAGAGGCCCTTTTCCAGAGTTCCTGCCCCAAGGGATCTCAGCCAGAAGTATTGCGCACCCCCGGAGTCTCCAGGTTCCTTGCCTCATCCACAGTCTGGATTGACACAGTTGGATACTCCTGATGGGCTTCGTGCCCTTCACCGTGACCGGCCCCCAGATCAAGACTTCTTGGATTTTGATTTGTGGGGTAGGAGGACTTTCTACACGGCACAGTTGCTTCTCTCTATCTCTGCACATCAGGCCCACTATGCAGCCTACGACAGGTTCTTGTGGTCCAGGCTAGGTCAGCTCCTAGCCTCATTGCATGACACAGAGCAAACCAGACAAGCCATTGCACTCTGTGCGCATGGCCTGGAGCTAGCAAGGCACCAGGCGAGGGCATTTTATGATGCCAACGAGGTAGCTACCAGGGTCGTAGGGACAGTGATCTGCACTAGGTGGACGGCATGGCTACGTCTTTCCCAGTTGTCACCCTTGGCCCGGCATAGGGTGATTAACTCTGCCCACCAGGGAATCTACCTTTTCTCCCGCAGAGTGAGACGGCGCTTGTCGGGGCCACTTCCTTCCCCCTCCGCGGGGACTCCGTCTCTCTCTCCCCACTCTAGGGCCTCTCCAGGCCCTGAAGGTTCCTCCCTTAGTGTGTCACCCACTGGGGGCTAAGGGACTTTGTCCTTTAGGGTGTAAAAGAAAACCCCCTTTGGGGGCTCGGTACTCACCCATCTGTGATGAATGGTGAAGATTGACACAGGTAAGATATGAAAATTACATACCTACCGTAATTATGTCTTCTGTGTATCTTCACCATTCATCACAACCCCACCCTCCATCCCCCTGGGGCCTCAGTCTCTGGGTCCCCCTCCCTGTCTGTGACTCCCCCTCTCCTCCTTAGGAGTGGGGTAAAATAAGGACACACAGGGGAATATTTTTCCAGTAAGAGTGGATAGCTCGAGCGGCACTCCTTCTCCAGTACTTTGTCTTCACCCCTGTGGGGTGGGAGTTGGTAGTTGCCCTCCTTCTCTCCTCCTCCCTGTTTCCATCCAATCTATTTCTCCTAAAAAAAAACAAAAAAACCTTTTTTTCACCAAAAATCTTTCCTTGAGAGGATGCTGAAGCCCTGTATCCTGTCCTTCCTCCAGAATAGCCGACTCTGCTTATCTGGAGTGTTTGCCAGCTATTCCGTGCCTTGAATTCTGACAGAAAGCTTTGCTACTCCTTGCAGTTCCTATACAATCTGGAGATGGACCAGGGTCCAGGATGTTTTATCCTTCTCCCTCTCTCCTAAATTCTTCCTTCCCTACCCCCCCTTTTTCCTCTTCCAGAGATTGGGGCCCCCCCAATCCCCTTTAGTTTCTAACCTCTTTCTTTTCTGTCCTCTCAGTTGTTATTTCTCCTTTTAGTTCATACATCTTTTCCTTTTTCTGTCCCTTGGACTCCCTTGTCCCACCCTCCACTCCCTTCTTCTTACCTCTCGGCGACTCAGAACTGGCAGGCAGAGTCGACACAGCCATAACGGCTTACCACATGAAGTCCGACCCGGGTGGCGCCGATGGTGTGTTGGCTCCACCTACCTTTAAAAAAAAAAAAAGCTCCCGCGGGGTCCTGACCTCCGGCCAGATACCCATCTGTGATGAATAGTGAAGATACACAGAAAGATCATAATTACGGTAGGTACGTAATTTTCATTTCCTGTTACTCAGACCTTAATTCTGGCCTTTCAGTGGTGGCAGGACCTGGACAATCTGAGGCAAGGTGTTCCATCTGTCCCTCAGACTCACTCAGTGGTTCTTACCACAGATGCTTCCCTTTTGGGGTGGGGAGCCCATCTGAGGGCTCTCACGGCCCAGGGACTGTGGTCCCCTCAGGAATCCCTTCTTCACATCAACCTTCTGGAGCTGAGGGCAGTACTTCTTGCCCTACAAGCTTTCTCTCAGTCAGTACAGAACAAGGTGGTTCAGGTCAGGACGGACAACACTACCACCATGTGGTATATCAACAAGCAGGGAAGCACTCGGTCCACGGCCTTGTGCACGGATGCCATGAAAGTATGGTCCCTGGCTTATTCCCTGCAGACCTGTCTAGTAGCGGTCCACCTCCCAGGAAAGGACAATGTGATAGCGGATGCATTGAGCAGGATTTCCCAAGGCCATCACGGATGGTCTCTGGATCCTTTGGTGTTGAAGGTGATCTTCTCAAGGTGGGGCTCTCCGGAGATAGATCTCTTTGCAGCCCCAGACAATCATCAACTTCTTCTGCTTTGTTGCAGACCCCCAGTCTTGGGTTCAGTCCCTCTGGATGCTCTGGTTTTGAACTGGGAAGGGAAGTTTCTTTATGCCTTCCCTCCTTTTCCTCTGTTGTTCGAGGTTCTAGTCAAGGTAAGGTCACAACCATGCAAAGTGATTCTGATTGCTCCAGACTGGGCCAGGCAGCCTTGGTACCCCCTGTTGCTGTCCTTAGCAGTCCATCTTCCCCTGTCTCTTCCCAGGAATTACAATCTGCTAACCTCCTCTCAGGGGAGGATTTGTTACCCCAAACTCCAGTCACTCAGTCTCAAGGTATGGCTCTTGAAGACTTAGAGTATGCAGATTTACATCTGTCTCAAGGGGTTCTGGAGATCCTCAAGGCTTCTCGAAAGCCTGCCACAAGAAAAACTTAAAACTCCAAATGGAAAAGGTTCAGTATTTGGTGTTCCAAGAAGCACGTTTCCCCAGACACTGCTGACTTGTCTACAGTTCTGGATTACATGGTTTACCTTAATGGCCTAGGCCTCAAACCAGCTACTGTCAAAGTTCATTTGTCAGCTATTTCTGCTTTCCTGTCAGTGGGGAAATCTTCCTCTCTGTCATCTCACCCTGTATTCTGTAAATTTTTCAAAGGATTGCTTCATACCAGCCCCCCTTTTTGGGATCCTGCTCCTACCTGGGATTTGAATATTTGCATTGCTTAGCATATGCAACCCTCCTTCGAGCCTGTGTCCTCAGCAGAGCTCAAGTACTTGACTTGGAAAACTGTGTTTTTGGTTGCTGTTACTTCTGCCAGACATATCAGTGAATTGCAAGCCCTGTCAGTGGAGCCTGACTTCCTCTCTTTCCATAGAGATAAGGTGGTCCTTAGAACCAGTAGAAGGTTCCTACCTAAAGTGGTTTCTGATTTCCACTTAAACCAATCTATGTCTCTTCCTGTGTTCTTCACTGATCACACCTCCTCAGGGGAATGGAGGCTACACAGTTTAGATGATAAAAGGGCTCTTAGTTACTACATAGAACGTACAAAGGGTCAGAGGTTTGACTCCCTCCAGTTGTTCCTCACTTATGCGGAAGTAGGTAAGGGAAAACGTGCCACCAAGAGAACCATTGCCAGGTGGATTGTGTCCTGTATTCAATTCTGCTATGAAAAACTGCACCCTCAGGCCTGAGGGCTCATTCCACTAGAGGTAGAGCTGCATCTCTGGCTGCAGCTAGGGATATCCCCTTGTTAGAAATCTGTCAAGCAGCCACCTGGAAAACAGTTCATACCTTCATCAAGCATTACTCTCTGGATATCCAGGCTAGGAGTGATGCTAGGTTTGGCACAGCAGTACTTCAGAGCCTATTCCCAAAGTAGGTTCTGTCCCTCCTCCTTGGAGGTACTGCTTGGTAGTCTGCAAATTGTCAGAATACAGCAAAACTTCATGTTGTTTGAAGAAAAAATTACTCACCTTAGTAATTGTGTTTCTTCTAATGGAGTCTTGCTGTATTCTGACCTCCCTTCCTGCCTCCCCTCTCAGAACCTATTTTTGGGAAGTGGGTGGGCAGGTGCAGTGTTGCACCCCAAGGGTGTCTTTACCCCACTCTCTTTGTCTTGGGTGCTTTGTATTTGTTTAATTAAGAATGTTTAGTTCTTATTACCTGGTTTTGGTTCTTTGGGTTTTCTGACTTGAGTCTTTTTGGGAATCCAAAGTCTTTGTTGCCAGTTGGCTACTAGGAGTTTTTACAATTTCCACATTATTTAGTCAGTGAGTTTTAGCTCGTAAGAATCTGACGGTTTGGTTTCAAAAGGACACAAACAGAGTTTTCAACCGAGCTCGAGCCCAGCGTTCTATGCCTGGCGTAGAATTTAACCCTTCACTCTCCAGGGCAGTTCAAGAGCTGGAGCTAACTGCAAATTGTCTGAATACAGCAAGACTCCATTAGAAGAAACACAACTACTAAAGTGAGTAATTTTTTCTTACTGGTAGGTATAAGCCAGAGGTGCAGGACCCCACGGTAGTATGTAGCTTTAAGACTCTTGAGGAGGGGAGCTGACTTATGAGACGGCGCCACCCTCAAGACCGATGCATGACGTAATGCTCGTAGGTTGGCCAGTAACCGACAGTGGCTCCCTAACCTCCTCGATTCTGTTTTTCCTGCTATCGCGGTTGGATCACCATGGGAGCTGCTGTGGAATTCTTTACTACACCATCAGACTCTGCTCACTTTGCTTGATGCCACCTTCTCAGTTTCACCTTAAATTTACTTCCTTAGTTGTCTTCGCATTATAATGCGGCATTGGGTGCCTTTTTTTTAATAGTTTTTTATTGTTTTCCACTCTCAAGCAATCGTGTCCAATTCAGAGCCTAGCAAGTCCACGTGCTCAAAGGCGGGGCATCCCCCAACGTGTCGGTGCCCCATTGGGAAAGCCATGACCACAATGGAACAGCATGTTTCACCTGTCTGGGCCTGCACCACAATATGGACAGTTGTGACGCCTATTTCTCCATGGATTTCCGCACACTGAAGATCCATGCCTTAAGATTGGAATGAGACCCCCCCCCCCGAACTTTGGAGGATGGCGTCACCTGCGTTACAAAAACACAGGTCTCTTGGCTCTTCCCAAGTCTCTCCCCAGTACCAAACATACAGAGGGAGAGCAGGCTTTGGCTGGTTCTAGTCTCGATGGAACCGCAGGCCTGCACGAAGGGTTGGGTGGACAGTCGGCCTCCTTCAGGGGGTTGGCGGAGCACCCCTTGCTGTCCCATGCCCCTTCGTGGGCATGGATGCCCCCATTGTTGAGACCTCAGCTATACACTGGGCCTGTGCCAGTGGTTTCCTCAGTGTCACGGCCTGGTGCCATCCCGATTCATGGCACCCTCTCCAGTGCCGGTGAGTGGAGCGGCACTGATTACACTGCTAGGTCCCCTTCCGACACCTCTTCCGGTGCCGGGAGAGGAGGAGTCCCCAAGGTGGCCTCTTTGGAGAGATCTCTGGTCTTATCCTCAGATTCGGACGACCAAGCTGATCCTGATTGGCTGCCCGGTTCCCCGGAGCCTCAGGACTCCCCTTGACCTAGCTTAAGGCTCTCTGCGGAGTTAAGGAGTCTCCAGCTCAGCGACGACTCTGGTTCCACTCTTCCTTTACCTCCTGGCACTGTTTACGGCACTGAGAAGGCCTCCAGTGCTGACCCTTGTGCCGGAGAAGGGGGTGATGCTGAGTACGGTGCCAAATCGTGATGGTGCTGGCCCTGTTTCTGATGCTGTGGAAGGCAGTGATTTAGGTGTCAGCGCCAGAGACAGTACTGAGGGGAGTTCTGGAGCTGCCTGCGGTGCCAGTTCTTCTCAGTTTTCTTATCCGGATTCTTCAGTTCCTGTTGGGCCTTGGTCATGGGGCAGGGGTCAAAAGGTCGGAGTCAGTGCCACGTGTTGTCCCCATTGTGGCTGGAGGTTCTTGGAGAAGCAGGAGTGCAGACTTGGGACTTCACTCCCCTCCTAATTGGGCAGGATCTGCAGTGGGTGGGGATAGGGACCACCGGGAGTTTCCCCCAAGGGCATAACTCAGCTCATCCCTCCATGGTTGGGTGACCTACAGTGGGCAGTCTGCGCAGCCTGCTCCCTAGAAAAGGGTCCCCTGCTCCTCCTGCAGCCCTAGCAGAGGTACTGGTGTGGTCTTTCACAACTATTCTCCCCCTCCCCTACCTCTGCCTCCCATTCCTTCTCCCAGGTTTTTCTGGCCCTATGGGGCCTATGACTTGGGAACAGTTCAGGGCGATGGCGGCAGCGTACTCCCTATACCTTGGAGCTCTGCATTAGGTCATCTTTAAACCTCAGGCCCCTGCACTGCTTCCCTCTGAACACAGCTCTTCCAAATCTCCACCCTCATCTTCTGAGGAAGGGAATACCTTCAATCATTTTTCCTCTGATGCTGATCTTGCCTCCTATCAGCGTTTCTTATCGGAGATGATGGAGGAGCTGCACCAGTCCTATTTTGTAGGTCACAACCCTGCATGTACGACACTATCAGTCCTCTGGGAGGAGGGGGATACATTTTGGAATCCACCATGATTCCTCTGTGGCCTTAGTCCTTCATGGGTGCATCCCACAGTGCGTGGTAGAACCCCTCAGCCCCTGTCCAGCCCCAAGGACTGCCAGCACAGGTACTGTGTACCCGTGGGGTCTCTAGGTGCTGTGCCCCATCCTACCTCAGGAATGGAGCTGCTGGACACCCCCCTCTGGGAATCGTCGCCCTAGGCATGACTGCCCCACAAATTCCGACTTGGCCTAGTTTGATCACTGGGATAGAAGGGTGTTGTCAGTGGTGCATCTCCTTGTGTGCATTTTGCTGCACGAGGCACACCAGGCACCTGTGGGCGATGCTGGGTCAACTCATGGCATCCAAGCCTGGTGTGAGACAATCAGGTGAACCATCAGCCTTTCCATCCGTGGCCTGGAGCTAGCGAGACACCAGTCAAGGGTGTCTTACGATGCCAGTGAGGTAGCTTCCAGGCTTGTGAGAACAGTATTCTGCATTAGGTGGACGTTGTGGCTCTGTCTTTCCAGGTTATTATCCCTGGCCTGGCATAGGGTGATTGCACCACCATTCCAGGGGGCCCACTTTTTCTTCCCCAGAGTCAGGTGGGAGTTAGCAGGGCACCTTCCCTCTCCCAGGTCTTGGGAGTGCCCACCTGCCCCTAATCAGTCTCTGGTCCCGCCAGACCCATGAGGGGTCTCCTCCTCTTGTGTATCCCCCACAAGAGGCTGAGGGGTCTTTCTCCCTCAGGTTGTGCCAGTGCCACCTAAGGTGGCAGCTTGGTACTCACCCACCAGTAATGAATGGTAATGATTGATCCTTGGAAGATATGAAAATTAATGTCACCTCTGTACTTGCCCTCCCCTCTTTTGACCCAAAGAGGGCTAAGATGTTGACCCGGTGGCACTCAGGGGTTAGGGCGGACACCACACCTCACGCCACGCGGCGGCCGACGGATTTGGGAGCAGGCGGGGTCATCCAGAAGGAGAAGGATTGGCGCTCAATGGCTGCTCTCCTTCTCCGGCGGGGAGGGGACGCACTCTCCGCCACTATATTGCCACCTGTTGGGGGAACTCGGACGTCGATGCAGCTGGGGGGATGCCAAAAACATAAGGGTCGATGCTGGCAGAGGACTGGATTCAATGTGTGTCTCGGCAGACGCCGGCATCCTTGCTGCTCATTGCACGCCAGCATCGAGGGTCCATAACAGAACACCAGAAAAACCCTGCCTTGATCTAGGCAACGGGTCTCAGCGTCAGTTCCGGGGTAGCAACCAGGAAGCAGACTCCGCTGTGCGCGCTCCCAACGTTGCTCAGGGGGAGATGAGGGGGATCTCCGCTGCCCTGCCTAGAGGGTAATCCAAGGCCCTGAAGGTACGAGGGTAGCGTTGGCACTCTAGGGACAGACTCCTTGGGGCTGCTAATTGGGATCTATGAAGGGAGCTCTGAGAGAGGGATCAGAGGCAGCAGTGGCAGGGTGGGGAGGGCTAATGTTTAGCTGGCACACCCAATAGAACTACCAGGCTCGTAGATGGACAGATCCCCTCCTCTTTGCTTCGGGGGGGGGGGCAACTATGGCTAGCTTGCCTCCTCCTCTGTAGAGGAGGTTTTGCTACCTTAGGGATTCCAGAGCTTGCCTTATCTCTAAGAGGAGGGTGTTGATTATCCCTTGGCTGCTTGCTCATGTCATCACTGGATTTCCAGGGTTAGAAGTCACTTGTAGTATCTTGTATCGCATAATGTGCCTTTTTCTCCACTTCGGAGACTAGCATAAAAGTTCTGCCCCTTTGCACATTTGTCCTCAACATCTGCTGTTTTCAGTGCTGGCCTAATCAGGCAGCCAGCACCTTCATTTCCACCTTGCCCTTTTCCCCTACTTGCAGGGACATTAGGCCTTTCAGGACTATTCTCCTGGACCCTCTATAGAGAGAGATAGGGAGACATTGGCAGATGCTCCTGTCTCCCCAGATCCCTTACCTCAGCCTACCGGGATTTCTCTAGCCTATTATATTAACAAAAAAAAAAAGGCGAGACAGGACACAAGAATGGGCCACCTAGCCTCTTACATGGTCCTGTGTGGACTGCACTTTATGTCCCCCTTATTCTGACTTGGGACTGTGCCCTTGAGAAGTTCTCTTGGACACTTGTCCTCGTAGGATCCTCTCTTCAAATGTCAGACCATAACCCTTTCTAGCAATGTTCTGGCTCCACCTCCACGTCTCACCTCTTGCCCATTCACTGTTGGGTAGATTGCCTTCCTGCTGGAATAGGTCAGCCCTGTCCTACATCCCTGGCTGAGGATAGGGCACCCTCCTCTCTTTTTCTGTCTATTTTTTTGGCCTGTCCAGTACTCTGGTCACGCCTAACCTGAAAAACCCTCTCCACAGTCCATACCCTTCTTCTCTCTAGTCGGCTTTAGGCTTCAATTTATATCCTTTCCTTTTCCCCTTGAGCTCCCTTGCCCCTTCCCTTCTCTGCTGTTTTCTATTTCCCCTCCAGCAAGCAGAACTGAGGAGTTTGGGGAGCCAGCTTCAGTTACTGGCCAAATCGTGAGCGCCACGTTATGTGTTGGCCTTGAGGGTGGCGCCATCTCTGACATCAGCTTCTCTACTCAAAATTCTTAAAACTATATGCTCCCGTCGGGTCCTGCATCTCTGGCTTATACCCACCAGTAATGAACGGTAAAGATATCCTGGCAGATCAAGAGCCATGGTGAGAACATAATTTTCATTTCTGCCCCGATGAACTTGATCATCTGCGCAGGTACCAGTTTGAATTTTTCCAGGTTGACCAGCAGTCCCATGTCTCAGCAGGTCTGGAGAGCCAGATCTTTCCATCGCTCTTTGGACAGACTAGCTAACAGGCAGTCATCCAGGTAGGGATACACCCTGATGCCTAGGTGCCTTAGGTAAGTTGTCACCACTCCGGTGCACTTGGTGAAGAACCTAGGCACCGAGAAGAGGCTGAAGGGCATGACCTGGAACTGGTAGGTGACCTTTCCACTTGGAACTGGAGGTACTAGCAGTGGGATGAATGGACTGGGATGTGGAAGGACATATCCTGGAGGTCCAGGGAGCAAAACCACGTATTTTGCTCCAGTGATGCTGTGATCTGATTCAGAGTGACCATCTGGAACCTGGACTTCTGAATGAACTTGTCCAGCTTATGCAGATCCAGTGTGAGGTGCCAGCCTGCACCCCTCCCCCCCCGGTTTGGGACCAGGAAGTACCTGGACACGTAACTCTGGCTGGTCAATGCATCTGGGACATGGGGTATTGCCCCTTTTACAAGGAACTGAGCAGTGTTCTCCCGAATGGGGGGCAGCATGTCCTGTGACACCCTGGACTCCAGAGACATGTGGAAGTGGTATGGTGGGAGAGCCTCAAACTCCAGAAGCAACATTCTGTCCACTGCATGTGGTCCAACACCCACTTTTCCATTGCTGTAGTGGACCAATGTGGCAAGAAGTGATGTAGCCGACCTCTTACGGGGAGTGCAGACAGGGACAGAACGAATGGAGGGATGGCATCCCCAACTCGTCACTGGACAGCTTTTGGGGGGGTATCGGCAGCTGCAGCTGGAGGGGCATCACCACCCCTGGCCCCCAGACTTGGGCTTGGAGTGCCAGGTCTGCTACTGCACCTGCTGGGGATGCTGATGAGGAGGCTGTAGCTGAAATGGCCGGTACTGGAAGTCCTGTTTCTTGCGCTTCTTTTTTTGGGTCCTTCTGGGAGGATGCCATAGAATCCAGGGTGGCATTGGACTTCTTAATACAGATGAGATATCCTTCCACCTCAGGGCCAAATACGTCAGTGCCCAAGAAAGGGACATTGGCCAGCTTGTGCTGGATGTCTGCTGTGATGGTGGACAGACGCAGCCAGGTCCTGTGATGTAGTGAGACAGCCGCTGTCATTGCACAGGCACACAAATTGCCCATGTCCAAGGCCGTTTGGAGCTGGTGTTTAGGCAGCAGTTGACCCTGTTTTCTGATGACAGTCACCACTGGCTGTTGCTCAGCTGGAAGATGAGGAAGGATTGCATCAAATACTCCCATCAGGGAGTCAACAAAATTGGCCATCATTTATGTATTTATTTATTTAAGCGTTTCACCAGGAAGGCATACTGAGCAGGCTACTGCTCGATTCCAGATGCGTCCTGGGGGAAGGGAGGTACAAACATAGTTGAAGAAACAAGTGCAGTATGTTACAAAAATGGCATGGGAGGACAATTGATACAGACACATGCAGGCACTGTTTTGAATACAAGCATTAAAGTATTAGGATAGGCAGCAAACATTAAATGTGCAATAGGAAGGGAGACCAGGCTACCTCATTGTGGACTGTTATTAGGCCTGGGCGCATGTACAGGTAGGGGAGTAGTGAGCTAGGAGCATAGAGTTAAGGTGTGTGGGGGAAGAGAAGTGACGAATGTTTGAGGGGAGAGAGTACCATAACTTAGGCAACCGGTAGCTAAAGGCTGCTTGTCCCATGGTAGTGGATCTAAGTGGGATTAATAGGATCCGTGGGTCATTGCTTCTGAGTGAATATGTTTGGGTGCTTGTGTTGGCTAGGGCTGAGATGAGGTAGGGCGGAGCAACTGGGACCAGTACTTGGCCGAGATTTTGGTGCAGTGGGCCTGTCTGCGGTTATCTAAAGATGTAAGGTTCATTGATTGGTAGAGAGCACAGTGATGGGTGGAGTAATGGTAGTTCAGGACAAAGCGGCAGAAGGAGCGATAGAGGGGGTCCAGTCTGGCTAGGGTGGACTTGGTCCCCGCACATTAGACTACGTCTCAGTAATCGAAGACGGGGATTAGATCATTTTTTTGCACAGTGGCCCTGCGAGCAGAGACTGAGATATTGTCACAGTTCCGGTAAAGTGCACTGAGCCTGGGGTGTAACTTCTTGAGTATGGAGTCAACATGTACGGAAAAGTTTAGATGCTGATCAAGCCAGTCTTCGAGGTACCTGAATGAGGTGCAGGCCGCGAGTGACATCCCATCCAGGGTATGGAAAGTGATAGGGGACGGGAGCCTGGAAAGTCTCTGCCTAGTGCCAAAAGTCACTGAGAGAGTTTTCTTTGCATTGAGGGAGAGTTGATTAAATTGTAGCCAGAGCTGGATCTTATCAAAGTCCAACTGTAATCTGCTCATAGTCTCTGGGGCCGATGGGCCAGATGTGTACAGTACAGTTATCATCTGCATACATGTGTATTGAGGTGTGAGGGCAGGCGGACGGCAGGTTGTTAAGAAAGATGGAGAACAGTAGTGAGCCAAGGACTGAGCCTTGCGGAACCCCAGTAGTAACAGGGAGGGGGGTGGAGGTGGCAGAATTGACTCTGACCGATTGGGACCTGCCAACAAGGTACGAGTGGAACCATCTTGAGGCCCAGTTAGACAGCGCAGCATTGATGAGTTTGGTCAGGAGGAGTGAGTGGGAGACTGTGTCAAATGCCTTGGCCAGGTCAATGAAGATGGCAGCTGTGATGTGGCCAGCATCTATCCCAGTGAGGATGGAGTTGGTGAGCCTGAGAAGGGAGGTAGTGGTGGACTGGGATTTCCTAAAGCCTGACTGGAAGGGGGTGAAAAAGGAGGAGGAATCAAGAAAGGGGGACAGGCGAGAGAGCACCAGCTGCTCTTGGAGTTTAGCCAATATGGGTAGTAGGGAAATAGGACGGTAATTGCTTGGGTTGGAGGCATCCCCACCTTTGGGAATGGGGATTACGGTGGCATGTTTCCATTGAGAGGGGACTCCTGCAAGGGAGAAGGATAGGTTGAAAAGGTCGGTCAAAGGTTTGGTTATGGCTGGGGCCGAGAGGTGGAGCATCTTGGAGTCCAACCCTGTTGGGCATTTGCCCTTATTAGGATTAAGGGTGCGCTGTGCGTTAAATACCTCTTCTTCGGTGATTTGCTGAAAAGAGAATGAGTGTGCTGTAGATGTGACTATATCAGGGGGTTGCTGTGCAGGGCGAGGTAAGGATAGGAGGGTTGCATGGAGATTTGTGAAGTGAGTGTTAAAGTGAGAGGCTACAGCTGGGGGCTCTGTGACTGTGAGCCCTCCTACCTGTAGGGTAGGAGTAGGGGGGCTGCAGTGGGGGTCTGAGAAGCGATTTTACCACTTTCCAGAATTTGATTGGCTGATGTGAGGAGGAATTGAAAGAGGCTTTGAAATAGGCCGCTTTTGCTTGGCGAATTTTCCTAGTGCAAGCATTGCATAATGAGTGATAAGTCTGGAGGTCAGCTGGAGAGCTGGATGACTTATAGAATTTCCAGGCTTTATCCCTGCTCCTGAGGAGGGCTATGATTTTAGCTGAAATCCATGGTAGGAGTGAGCCTCTGACTCTAGTACGCCTGAGGGGGGTGTAGTGGTCCCATACAGCAGAGAACTTGGACTTAAAGAACTCCAGGGCCATGTCAATGGAGGAGAATTGGCTGATGAGTGACCAGTGAGTATTGGCCAAGTCAGATAGTAATGAGGTGAGGTCCAGGGACTTGTAGGATCTAGTCATTAGGATTCTGGGAGGGGGGCTTTGGGCCTGAGGATTTTTCTTACCGAGTAGGCACCATGATGGTCACTTAGGGCATCGGGCAAGAGGCCGGAAGCTAGGATCCTGTGGGGGTGAAAGGTGAGAGTCCAATCCAGGAGAGTGTGGTTCAGTGTTTTGTGATTTAGCTGGGTGGGTTCAGTGATTAGCTGGGCTAAGTTTAGGGCAGTCATCTTGTCTTGAAGCTTGGAGTTCGCCTCAGTGAGCCAGTTCAGGTTAAAATCCCCTAGTATATGGAGCTCGCCACCAGAAGACAGGGAGTTTAGTGAGCCTAGGTGGTCCAGTATAGTAGGAGTATTGGAGTCGGGTGCGCAGTAGGTGCCAGCAATTAAAACCGATGTAGAGTAGGGGAGTGTAAGTTTTACCATTAGAGCACTGATGGAATCCGAAGACCGTGGCAGGGGTGACCTGGGAGAACTGTATAGGGGAGGCAATATACATGGCTATGCTGCCCCCCTTTTTATTGCCCGTGCGATCTTGTCTGATGAGAGTATAGCCAGGAATAGAGAATTCCCTGTCAGTGTTGTGGGGCTTCAGCCAGGTTTCAGAGACAGTCATCATGTCCGGACTGTGGGACAGAGCAAGGGGCTGGAGCAGTGTTATTTTATGAAGAAGGCTGCATATATTTAGGTGGATCATTTTTAGGCTTGGTGGGAGTTGGGTTGGCAAACAAGGGTTAGTGGTGTAGCAATGATTAGGACCTGGGTTGGACTCAACATCGCCTGCTGGGAGTAGCAGTAGCATGATCAGGAGTTTAGTATTGTGTGCAGTCCAGTATAGCTTACGAGAGATGGTGTAGGGCTTTGCGATAGCAGCTGTTGTTCTTCGAACGTGGGGCTGCAGGGCTAAATGGCTGAGTTGGAAGGTGTGTGGCAGCACGGTGGGACCAACTACTATTGCGTCGGAGTGGCAGCCAGGCAGTGTATCATCCTTGGTGGAGAGTGAATATATGTTAACTGGCAAGCTGATGCGGGGTGTTTGCCCGCCCATCAACTCAGGGAAGAAAGACGGTAGGAGGAACACCCAAGGGACGAGGAAGAAGACTGTAGCTAAGAACAGAGGTAGCATTGTAGTGGAGCAAGCAGATATGAAAGATTAGGGTTTATTTGTTTTGAGGAGTAGTGGCCTCTAGTGGTTGATGGGAATAGCCTACAGATGGGAAACTAGGCTGATTGGTTTTCGTATTCATGTGACTACTCCTATATATAGGAATGTTTGCCAAGGGTGGTGGTGGGGGTAGTGGGGTAGCTGACGCGAAGTGTCAGCGGGGTTCTTGCTCACAACTGAGCTGATGTGATGCGATCTGCCGAGGAGCAGGAGGAGCCGTCCCTACTTGCTGTGCTGTAAGGCGGGGGGCCAGCTCTTGAGCTCGGGGAGGGCTGGTGAAGATCTGCTCTCACAATCTCCATGGAAGCGAGAGCTGCTTGCTGTGCTGTAGGCGGGGGCCAGCTCTTGAGCTCGGGAGAGGCTTCTGTAAGATCTGCCCTCACGACCTCCGTGGAAACGAGGAGAGCTGCTTGCTGTGCTGTAAGGCGGTGGGCCAGCTCTTGAGCTTGGGGGGAAGGCTTTGGTAAGATCTGCCCTCACGACCTCCATGGAAACGAGAGCTGGGGCATAAGGGTATGTTCACAAAAAGGAGGCTCCAATGCTGTGAAAAATTTCCGCAGCATGTACTGGTTAAATAAAAGCTGTCTGTCCAATTATTTTTACACTGTTTTGAAGCTATCCCATGTAGGAATAAATAGAATAATAGATAGGTTCTGGTGTATTACAAGGCAGTAATTCCATCGAGAGGTTCTGGGGATACAAGAAACCTCGAGAGCGAAGCTCGAGAGGTTTCTTGTATCCCCAGAACCTCGAGATGGAATTTCTGCCTTGAAACACCAGAACCTATTTGTTATTTTTTGTAATATATGGATGCAAGGAATTTTAATTCTTACTTGTGCCTGCTGTACGCGCCATGGGTCTGCAGAGTTAGTAAGACTCCAGTGTTGTTCCTCGCCCTCGCTCACACCACCCCACTCCTGCTCCCACTTCCAGTCCCATTCCGCATGTTTCTCTCACAAAAAAAAAGAAACAAAACTTGGTTCACACAGTAGTCACATCGGTAATCCCAACTATACTATTACGAGGACCGGAAGTATAGTATTATTGGTCCGGAAGTATACTATTACGAGGACCGGAAGTATACTATTACGGGACTAACTACTGTATTACAAGGAATTTTTTGTATGCATTTTGGGGTATTATTTTCACTATCCATATATTACAAATAAATAAATGTACACTAACAGCCCAGTCACATTTTTGTTTGATTTTCTACCTCCTTATGCTGCCAGTTTGCACAGCTGAAATGTGACATAGAAAAAAACACACAGCTTATAACTGTGTTTTTATGTATTATGTTAATGTGCCCTTTCATTAAAATGGTCAATCATATGCTGTGTTGTCTTTCATTATTCATTGATTTTATTCACTTATTTATTACCCTCTGCAAACTGACAGACATTTTGTCACTACGGTGTTTCTAACATGTGATGTCTGAAACTGCAGGCTTCACAAAAAGTCACTGTGCACCTTATTCCTATTTTCCAGCCTGCTTTTCTTTTGTCCCCCCGGCCCCCAATCCCTTTTGCCAATATTCAGTGTGTTTGCCAGATTCACGCTGCTCCCTGTGTCAGCATGATTGACCTTTGATCCCCCCTCCAGGACATTTTTTTTGCATCTCGCGGTCGTGCAAATGTCATGACCAGGATCAGGTATTGGGCTTAAATACACTACAGGATTCTAGTAGTGTAACGAGACTGGGTAGCCACATTTTGCAGCTTAAAAGCGGCTGTGTTTAACTTGGTAGCCCTTTTACAATCACGGTGTTTTGTACCAAAACAATTGTGTCTTAGACTTGATAACCGAATTACAAATGCGACAGGGTCTAGCCATTTTATGAATGCCACCAGAATCTGTAAATTCTAGGTGCATTGCTGAAAAGATCATAGCTGAGCCACTCATTTACTAAAACAGTATTTCTTTCAGCAGTTCATGATTTTATAAACTGTTGTTATAGCCACCTTAACGTGCTCCTTTACAAGTGTGTGTATTACTGTCTTATTTAGCCTGTCCTCATAATTCATTTCCTCTAAACCAGTGCTCCTCTGATCACTTTAGTAGCACTCTGTACCTCAAAGGGGAACAGTAAAGAACTCAACACTCAAGTGTGGGGCTTGTCCCAATTCGTAGTATGTGTGCAACGGAATTTTTTTTAATTCACTACTGTTTTCTGCAGAATAATAGATTGTATGTGACTGATCCTGCTGACTGCCTACATAACATTTGCTGTATCCGAGAATCCCAGAATCCCCTGCATCTAGCATCAGAGCTGGGTTACATCTGTGGAAAATGTAACAGCCTGAAGTACATCTTACAGTTTTCATAAGCTCTGATCTTTTTGTTTGCTGACCCTGTTGTCCTCCTGGGGCAAAGTACAGTCACAGATGATTGTACCTAGCCCTGGGAGAACAGTGGGACTGGCAAACAGCTGATTGGAGCTTATAAAATCTGTAACATGCACTGCAGGCTATTGAATCTCCCGCTACTGCAGCCCTACTGGGATTTCTGGTTACTGGAAATGTCAACTTGGAAGGTAGCAGGATTAGCCCAGTACAATCTACTATACTGCACGAAACAGTAAGTTAAAAAAAAAAAAATGTTTTTGCACACAAAGTGCAGGTTGGGACCAGCCCCGTACTGAGCATGGGCTCTTGGTGGTGGCTTTTTCTCTTTAATAAACATTCTTATGGAGTATTGGCTCACCCAATTATTTCTCATTACAGTTAGAAATAAGGACATGAGCTGGCCAGAGGAGATGTCTTTCATAGCAAACAGCAGTAAAATAGACCGGCACAAGGGTATGTATTATATTTTAATATCATATTAAAATCAGTCCTGTTGTTTTAAATGTTTGAGAGTATTATCCTGCAAAACTCAGCATTATAAAATAAATTTGCATGCCACCACAAGTTACATTTTAAATTCATTTTGGTTACAATATTGAAGAAAATAGTGATTGACAGGATTATTAATTTTTTAACACATTTTTATCACATAGATGTGTAATCCTTTATGAAACTAGATTTTTTGCACTTTATTTACCTTTGTAATGCACATAGCAGGGGTCCCACAGGGCTCCATCCTAATTCCTGTCCTCTTTCTCAGTTTTCCTAAATGACTTGTCCTCTGTTTGCGATTCATGTCGTATCCATTTGCATGCTGATGACATGGTCATATACACCTCCGAACCCTCAGCCTTGACTATGGAAGGACTGCTCCAGCACAACTTCTAAAACGTGCTGTGGTGATTCCATGTCCCACTAGCTCAGGGTCAGTACCAAGAAGACAGTGTCCATGACCTTCAGCACCAGCCAGAAACTGGCCATGCTCTCACCCATACCCATCCTCTCCACACTGGATGGCACCCCTCTGGAGATTGTCCCTGCCTTCAAGAACCTTGGTGTGTGGCTTGATAGTAAGCTCGACTTCTCAGCCCACATCAACACCATCCATGCCAAACTTTGTCTTGAACTTGGTGCCCTGTACCACAACACTGTACCACAACAAGGACTGCCTGTCCCTTCAGATCCACTAGGAGCTGGTCACCAAAATGGTTCTCCCTGTTTTTGACTATGTGGATGTGGTCTGTGGCACGGCACCTTCCTCTTCCCTTGCCAGACTAGATACCCTTTGCAATGCCTTTTTTTGGTTTGCTACTCACTCTCCCCTCCATACTCATCACTGCTTCTGTTACTCCTCCCTTTCCATCCTCTCACCTTCGCGTCAGCAGTCCCACTGTGCCTCCTCCTTTGCTAAATTCTGGTTTGGTTCCTTCCCCATCTTACCTCTCCACATTCCTCTCCCCCCTCCTTCTTACTTTCTCCACTTCAGGGATTCTCCTGTACCTCTTGCCATTCCCCACCCTCACTCCTCTGCTGGGCAAGCTGCCTTCTCCTACCGCCTCCCCTCACTCTGGAACCTGCTTCTGTCTCCTCTCAACCTCTCCCAGCCCTTGGAGTCCTGCTTTGGCACCTTCCTGCACCCTCCTGTCCCTGTCAACCCCCCTCATGACTCTTCTTCCCCTCTTTGGCCCCCTTAATTTAAAGATGTGAATACACCCATAGTCTGAGTCTGGATAACATAGCACTGTCACCCTCCTCAATCAGACTCTGAGCACTTGTTCTTTATTCTTGCACGTTTTGTCATCATGTCAGTATGATTAACCATGCTGCTTGTTTGTCTACTTGTTCACCATATTGATCTTGCATCTGTGATGCTGCCTGTGTATCCACACTCTGTTTTTGCAATGTTATTCTTCAAACAACATGAAGTCTTGCTGTATTATAGACATTAGCAGTTTGATCCAGCTCTAGAACTGCCCGGAGTGAAATGGTTAAAACCATTCCAAAACAGAATTTTGGCACGAGAGCAGCTCTATCTGTGTCATTTCAAACTTGAACTGTCAGATTCTTTACTCTGCCTCAGTGAACAGTCGCTCAGAGATTTCTCCTTCTGCTCGGTTCATTTCTCGGTTTAAAAGTGTTTTCACGGGTTGGATTTAACCGAGAATAGTTTTATTTCAACATAAAACCGTTCGGTTCAGCTCTATCTGTGGTAACCGTAAGTAATAATGAAGGTTTTGTCTGTGTGGAACTTGTAAGTTATCGGTTCGGTTTGAACCGATCAGTGGGTTATAAACTCATTTAAAACTAAAAGTTACTATTTTAGAGTGCGGTTCCGGTTCTTATCGGTTCAAAAAAGCGGTTTATTCGTTTTTCCAATACCCGTGACACGGTTAGAGAACCGATAGGGTGTCTTCCTGGCACTGCCGTTAAAAGGGCAAGTTTTGGTTAGGCTGGCATTATGTCTGAGAAACCCAAAAGAAAAACCGGGCCCACTGGGTTTCAACACTGTGATGTTTGTGGGGAAGTCTTTGCCAAGGCTGACCCACACCAAGTGTTTATTGTCTGGGGTTTGACCACCTCCAGTCAGACTGCCAGGTATGTAAATTTCCCTGCAGCCACCCTGGAAAAAGATTGGGCAGGCTCAGGGAGCGAGGCCAGAAGTCCGCTGACCGGATGGCCAACCCGGTTCGGTGCCAGCGAACCAGAGGGAATGCCCTCTGACCAGGGCCAGACTTCCTGGGCAAAGAAAGCTGGTTCTGAGGAACCAATTCCAGTAAAGAAAACAAGAAAATCAGCAGGTCTGGAGTCCAAAATTCCTTCTCCAACTGCTGCAGAGATAGCAAAAGCCATACAAATTGTCCAGTCACTGTCTCAGGGTCCGTCCGAACCACCACTATCTGGTAAAGGTTGGTTCGTCCGGTCTCAGTGGTTCAGGATTATGATATTGAGGAATTTTATGAACCAGAGGAGGGAGGATTATGAACAGTATGAATGTGGCTGGGAAGGTCTGGGTGTGCCCATTGAACCAGACATCTCCCCAGACAGACCTTTAGAATCTCCCCCTATGCTGTCTGAGTCCCCATCTCATTTTGTGTTTTATAAAAAAGTTGCTGAAACCCTCCAGCTTCCTTTAGAAGAGGCTGTGGATGAGCAAGAGGAGCTTGATTTTGTAGAAATGATGGATATTTCAGAGTCTAGGAGATTGTCTATTCCTTTACATAAGTCTTTTAGGAAACAAACAATTAAAATGTTAAAAGCTCCTAATTCTGTGCCTCCTGTAGATAAAAGATGGACAGAAGGTATACATTGTCAGGCCTGATACAGAATTCCTTTCTCAGCAATGCAGTCATGTTGGGTAGTTCAGGCTGCTGCCTGTGATAAAAGCTAATATTCCTTGGCTTCACATCTCCTGACAAGGTTCCAGGAAGATTGATGCCATGGCAAAAAAACAGTATATGGCAGCCTCTCTGGGACTCAGGCAAGCAAATTATATGGCTTATGTAGCTAGGTATCAGAAATCTAGATGGGATACTGTTATGCAATTGGCCAAGCAGGCCCATGGCCAGCTGGCTAGTGAACTAGAACAGGTAACTGCTGATGGCATTGAAGCCTCTAAGGTTCAGTTTCATGCTGCTGTGGATGTTAATGATGTTTCCTCTAGGGTCATGGCCACATCTGTAGCTTTTAGTGGTTGGCCTGGCTCAGGTGTACTAGTTTGTCACAGGATACCCAGACTAAGGCTATGGATTTTCCTGTGGTGGGAAATTCTCTGTTTGGAGAGCAGACAGAGAATTACATGAAGAAGATGGATGAATATAGGACTACTTACAAGAGTGCCCAGGCTAAGGAGGCGGCAAGCCACTCCTCAAAGGCATGCCCCAGGGGTAGGGGTAGGCCTTTTCACAGGCCTTTCTACCAGACTCAGGCCTCCTCTGCCTATGCTCAGAGGGGCTTCTTCAGAGGCAGGGCAGACCTGCTCCCACCCCCCAGCCTAAAGCTCCTGCGAAACAGGCACCCTGATGGGGTGCCCAGGGCCGATTTTCCTGTACCAGTGGGGGGCAGGCTGGCTTACTTCAGTCAGAATTGGGCTTCTTTAACCTCAGACAAGTGGGTTCTGGAAGTAGTAAGCCAGGGTCTGGTTCTCAGCTTCAAAAAGTTTCCCAAGTTGAGAAGCAGACTTTTTCTACCTGCAAGTGCTTCAGAGACCCTCACTCTGGAAACAGAGGTCTCATCCCTGTTAGCTCTCAGAGCAGTAGAAAGGGTTCCTCCCCTGCATCAGGGCAGGGGTCTGTATTCCAGATACTTCCTTACCCCAAAAAAGACAGGAGAGTGGCGGCCCATTTTAGATCTCAGATATCTGAACAAGCATCTTTTGAAACCAAAGTTCAAAATGGTAACTCTGGCAATGATTTTACCTTCCCTAAGGCCAGGGGACTGGCTAGCCTCCCTGGACCTCAAGGATGCCTATTTCCATGTCCTAATCAGAAGATCCCATCGAGTACCTCAGATTGAACTGCCCTCAGGTCCTTACCAGTTCAGAGCAATGCCCTTCTGACCTTACCTCTGCTCCAGGGTATTCACAAAGTGTCTAGCAGTGGCAGTGGCCCACTAAGGAGGCAGAGGATTGCTGTTTTTCCCTATCTAGACGACTGGCTCATTGTAGGCCAGTCCCCAGAACAGGTAAAATTTCACCTGCAGGTCACCCAGCAGCTTCCCACCTCCCTGGGTTTTCTGCTAAACCTACTAAAGTCGGTTCTGGAACCAGTCCAGGTACTCACCTTTATAGGGGCAGAATTGGACAAAAGCTAGCCAGAGCCTTTCTTCCCCAGAAAGGGTAAGGAATTTAGTGGCTCTGGCCTCTTCCTTCACTCTGCAGGTCTCGACCAGCAAGACACTTTCTGCAGCTCCTGGGGCACATGGCTGCATCCACAGCTGTTGTGCAGGGAGCCAGATTTCAGATGAGAGACATTCAGTTTCACTTGAGAACCTTTTGGTCTCAGAGAAAGACCCCTTTCCAAGTTGGCCTGTGACTCGAACCTTGATCCTAGCTCTCCAGTGGTGGCAGGATCAGAGCAATTTAAGCGGGGTCCCCTTCTTTCCCCTTCTCACGACTTGACTCTCACTACAGATGCTTCCCTTCTGGGTTGGGAGCCCACATGGGCGACCTTTCCACTCAGGGAGTTTGGTCCCCAGGAATCTCTGCTCCACATCAATTTGCTGGAACTCAGAGCTGTCTTTTAGCTCTTCAAGCTTTTTCTGCATCTGTCCACGACAAGGTGATACAAGTCAGAACAGACAACACCACAACAATGTGGTACATCAACAAACAGTGGGGTACTCGGTCTTCGCCTTGTGCACCGAGGCAATGAAGTTGTGGTCTCTGGCCTATTCCTGAACACTTCCTCATAGCAGTTCATCTTCCAGGGAAGGACAATGTCCTAGCGGATGCCCTGAGTAGGATTTCCCAGGGCCATCACGAATGGTCCCTGGATCCTCAAGTGCTGGGGATAGTTTTTGCCAGGTGGGGCATCCCTCAGATAGATCTTTTGCAGCCCCAGACAATCACAAACTTCCTCTGTTCTGTTGCAGGCCTCAGTGCTGGGCTCAGTTCCCTGGATGCCCTTCTTCTGGATTGGGAGGAAGTTCCTCTATGCTTTCCCCCTTTAGTCTCCTATTCAAAGTACTAGTCAAAATCAGATCTCAGCCTTGCAGGGTGATTCTGATTGCCCGATTGGCCAGGCAGCCCTGGTACCCACTCCTTCTGTCTCTGACAGTCCATCTTCCCCTGTGCCTCCCCAGGAATCACAATCTGTTGACTTGTGCCCAGGGAAGGGTTTGGTATCCGGACCTCAAATCCCTCAACCTCAAGGCCTGGCTCTTGAGGAGTTAAGAGTTTGCTGATTTACACCTCTCACGGTGTTCTTGAGATCCTAAAGGCTTCCAGAAAGCCTTCCACTAGGGCTACTTATAGTTCTAAATGGAAAAGGTTTTCGATTTGGTGTGCTGGGAAAAATATTTCCCCAGAATCTGCTGAATTGCCCATTTTGTTAGATTACATGGTACATCTTAATTCCTTGGGTCTCAGACCAGCTACCTGAGTTCATTTGGCAGCTGTGTCTGCTTTTTGTTCAACAGGAAAGTCATCCCCTCTTTCCTCTCATCCTGTGTTTTCCAAGTTTTTAAGGATTACTCCATACTAATCCTCCCTTTGGGAACCGGCCCTGCTTGGGACCTTAATGTTTGCATTGCCCAGTTATTGCAACCCCTTTTGAACCTCTGTCTTCAGAGCTTAAGTACCTAACTTTGGAAAACTGTTTTTCTAGTGGCTATCACTTCTGCCAGACGATAAGTGAATTGCAAACTTTGTCAGTGGAGACTGACTTTATTTCTTTCCACAGGGATAAGGTAGTCCTTAGGACTAATAGGAAGTTTTGCCTAAGGTGGTTTCAGATTTCCATCTTAATCAATCTATCTCCTTCCAGTATTTTTCACTGATCACTCCTCTTGGGTGAGGGGTTGCACAACCTGGATGTTAAGAGAGCTCTTAGTTATTATATAGGCGTGCCAAAGGTCACAGGTTCGAATTCCTCCAACTTTTCCTTACCTATGGTGAAGTTGGGAAAGGCAAACCTGCCACTAAAGAGATCAATAGCCAGGTGGATTGTCTCTTGTATCCAATTTTGTTATCAGAAAGTGGGCAGAGCCCCCGGTTTGGGGCTCATTCTACCAGGGGTACAGCTGCGTCTCTAGCTGCTGCCAGAGATATCCCTTTATTAGAGATTTGCCAGGCTGCTACTTGGAAAACGGTACACACTTTTACCAAGCATTACTCCCTGGATGTCCAGGCCAGGAGAGATGCTCGGTTTGGCACAGCTGTTCTTCAGAGCCTATTCCCTAAGTAGGTTCTGCCCCTCCTCCATGGAGGTACTGCTGTGTATTCTGCTAATGTCTATAATATAGCAAGACTTCATGTTGTTTGAAGAAAAAATTACTCACCTTAGTAATGTTGTTTCTTCTAATGGAGTCTTGCTATATTATAGACCTTCCCCCCAACCTGCCCCTCTCAGAACCTCTACTTGGTGGGTGTGGGCAACTTAGTGTGGGCACTACTTATGTCCTGTTAGCATTTTGTCCCCTTTGGGACTTTGGGGTGTGTATGTGTACGCTGTGTGTGTTTTATTATACTATGTTCCATTTTCATATTATTAGAATGGTGTTAGTATTTCTGGTCCCCTGACTTGAGTCTTGGGTGTTGGGACCATCAATGGTTGTTATTATTTAGGTAGCCATTTGGCTAGTGTAGTTACAGCTTCCACACAGACCTTAGTGAGTTTGGCTCAGTAAAAAGATCTGACAGTTCAAGTTTGAAATGACACAGATAGAGCTGCTCGTGCCAAAATTCTATTTTGGAATGGTTTTAACCATTTCACTCTGGGGCAGTTCTAGAGCTGGATCAAACTGCTAATGTCTATAATATAGCAAGACTCCATTAGAAGAAACAACATTACTAAGGTGAGTAATTTTTTCCTTCGTACTCCTCTTCCTGTCTCCCCCAGGATGCACCTGGAAACGAGCCTCATCTCAGTGTGCTTCTCTTGGGTACCAACTTTAAATAAATAAGCATTGCGTAGTCACATAATACCCTTACAGTACAGTATATTCAATTGTTTAATGAAGAATATCACTGACTAGGAATCAACGAGTTAAACACCTTTCATCTTATGCTGCCCTCCCACACTGTGTACATTAAACTTACTGTAGAAATGTTCCACTAGATATCAACTTTTATAGAAACTGTAACAGAAGCTGACAGCGTTGAGATAACTGTACAAATCATTTAAAATAAACATTCATTCTGTATAAGTTACTATAACTGCTTTGTTGTTAATTTCCGTAAACTGTATAGTAGCAAAAGGATAGGCATGTACAACAATAAATATTAGGATTTTTCCTTCCTTTTTATCTTAGTTCCCACTGAAAAGGGTGCCACTGGATTAAGTAATCTGGGAAACACGTGTTTCATGAACTCCAGTATTCAGTGTGTCAGTAACACACAGCCACTGACACAGTACTTCATCTCAGGGAGACATCTCTAAGAGCTGAACAGGTAAACCTTAAGCAGAGACTGTCTCCTTTAGCATCCTGCTGTTGTTTGCAGACAGCTGCTTAGCCAAATTTATACCACTGGTTGACCCCGTGGCATACTGTGATGAGCTCAATGTACTGGGCCCCTTGTGCGCCAGTCTTATACGCTTGCTTGCATGTCTTTATCCACATTTTATGATGCGTAGTGATTTTTGTTGGCACCATACAGATAGTTACAAAAATGATACTTTTTACATACAAGTTTAGGCCAGGAGTGTACACTGAGCATAAAGCTGGTGTCCGTGTATGACCTGTGAGTGGGGAAGGTCACAGTGGTGTGGGTGGTTATGGGAGTGAATACAAGGATACTGTATACTGAGTTTCACATTAGGTACGTTCATAAAATTCTTAGGGAATGTCTTGTGTCCTGATTGGCTGAGAGTGTTTAGACCACTGGTCTGGGAAACCTTTCAGCAACCAGGACATACCACACTTAGTTATCCCTGCTTACCATAATTTTTTTACAGAAAGATTTCTGGCAGACATGTTTGTAAGGTATAAAACCGTAACACTCCTGACTTGCCATAAATGGAGAAAAACGAATTAGCACATTTTTAAACCTCCTTCACCCCCAGTCACAACCTAACACACATCTAACATGTGAACATACTCACCTGTTTTTTCACCGTCTCACGTCATAGACCTCCTGTCCCCACTGTTTCATCCTGTCTGCTGCCATAGTCCACAGTGTCTTACTTGCCCCCCCCCCACGCTCTGCCACTTGCTTCTTCATCGAGCTGCCCAACCACTCCACTGTTTAGAAACATAGACTTGTAAGCAGAAGAGGTATGCTTGGCCCACCCATTTTGCCCAGATGGTCCCTGCCTAGTCTGTTTCTGCAGACCCCCTAACTGGTCTCCGGTGACCTTCCCTCCTCCTTGCCCTTTTCCTGATATATCCCTGTGTCTGTCCCACACATGCTTGAAGCCCCATCCTGTTTTCACCTCCACTACTTGTTTACTCATCCAGTTTGGATCTTTAACATTTTAAATAATTCAGTAGTTACTGGCCCAGCAACTGCCCAGTGCCACTCACTCTTGCTGCTAGTAACCATGACAGCATTCAGCAGTGTGCTCTTTCTCACTGCATCTCTGTTTCACACAGCAAACATTTCTCCCTCTGTCTCACTCAGCATTGGCTCTCTCTTTCACATTCTCACTGAATGGCTGCAACAGTGAAATAGTTTTTTTTTTTATTGGATAATAGACCACCACTTGTATTTGATCTACGTTTTGTAGTTATCTAACTAGTTTATCAGGATCTAATTTCACAAATAAAAAGACATTTTTAACATAAAGTATTCATTGTAGGTAATGACACTGAATATAACACACCTTTTTTCTGTTGCATTCATTTATACAATATATGTTTTGGATAAATTGATCATGAAACTTAACATGTAATTTAATACACATATTAGACGAAACGTTTCCTTTTTTAAAAAATATCACGCTGGCAAGATCAGAAATATACATTTTTTAAAACTTATATATGTATTTCATTTTTAAATTTAATTGAATAAAGCTGTGCCCACCTAGATAAGTTGGTCCTCTCTCACATGTGGTTTTCTGCCACTGTTGAGAAAGATTCAAAATATATTTTTGTTTAACCTATTCACAATGCATTTCAGTTTATAAAAATACATCAGTTTGTTATAGCAGATATAAACAAATTAAATAATTTTCATATAATTACCTCCTTCTCTTGAGGCAATTATTTCCCAATGTCTGTTTCTGTGTTTCCTAAGGGAGAGGCTGACTTGCCTCTGTTCTGGACCAAACCTGGTAGTGTTAAGCACAACCAAAGCCGTTCAGTTTTAAACTTTTATTTCTTTTTTTTTTACCTTCCCTTACTTCTGTTCTATTTTTAAACACATTTAATAGTTTTAAAAAACCACTAGTGAGAGAGGACCAACTTATCTAGGTGGGTATAGCTTTATTCAATTACATTTAACAATGAAATACATATATAAGTTTTAAAACATATATGCCGGGATATTCAAAGGGGTTGCGCCTGATGCAACAGGGCTGCGCCATGCGTAACCCCCCCAATGCGCCCCGGCATGATATTCAAAGGGGCAGGTTAGTGGTGCAGCCTGATAGCCAGGCATTGGTAATGTATGGCGAGTGCAATGCAGGGGCGGCTCATGCACATGCACATCCCGAGAATCTGGGATGTATGACTTATATGTTGGCACAACCTCATGCGCTGCACACTGGTACTCAAAGTTGAGCCGAAAAGATTGGCTTAATGCTGGCCACCCACAGGCGGGCAGCTGTATTGCAAGGCAGAACACAACAGCCGCCAGCCGTGGATGGCCTCCCGCCCAGCAGGTACAATGTCCACAAGCACCTGGACCCTCCCTGGTAGTCTAGTGGCCCCTCCCCTTCCCATATGCCCGATTGCGGGCATCTGTAATAATAATAAAGGCACCTGGTGGTCTAGTTGTCCGTCCCACCCCTCCCCGTATGCCCGATCATGGGCTGTAGTATCTGAATGATATACCAGGTGGTCTAGTGGTGCCTCCTCCCCACCCACCCACAGAGGACCCCGGCCACCCCAGCACCCCGTCATCAGCGGTGGCATCACCCGCCTGCATACTGCCGCCAAATGACAGCGTACAGTATGATCTATACACCTATTGGTCCATAGTGTGGACCAATGGGCTTGAACCATACTGTACTACAAAGGATCAGATATGTGAATGAATGCATTCATTCACATATCTACCCTGTGTAGTACAGTGTGGTCTGTAAACCATTGGTCCACACTGTGAACAATAGGCAGGTGTACAGATCACACTGTACACTATCATTCGGGCGGGCGGGTGCTGCCACTGCCCGCCAATGATGGGTGGGGGTGCTGGGTGGCTAGGGGGTCCCTCTGTGGGTGGTGAGGGGGGTACCACTAGACCACCAGGTATAGCATTCATATTACTACAGCCTGAGATCAGGCATACATGGGGGACTGCTAGACCACCAGGTTATTTCATGACATTTACGGATGCCCGAGTACGGGTGGGAGGGGACCACTAGACCACCAGGTTATTTCATGACATTTATTACAGCCCGCGGTCGGGCGTACGGGGAGGGGGGGACTGCTAGATCACCGGGTAATTCATTTACACATACAGATGCCCGTGATCGGTCATACGGGAAGGGAGGGGGTTGCAAATGCCCACCAGGGACCCACCCCGGATGACAGCAGCTAGATAGTGTGCCAGGCGCATTGCACGGAGCCACCCTGCACAGTGCATGCAAATGGGGCCATAATGACATGCAAATGGCCCCATTTGCACCTTGCATATCTTATGGCCTCATTTGCATGCCCCCGGCTGAATATCACGGGTGATGCGCCTAGCACAACTGCACTTGCGCTGGTGCATCCCTGTGCTCCCTCTCTGTGGCTTGCACTGGCTCAGTGCCACTGTGCCATGCACAGTATGTGCGCCGATCATGTCAATATTCAACGGTGCTGAGCCATGGCTCATCACCGTTGAATATCGCCTGGTCCTGGCCCTGGCGCAGCCCAATTGCACTGCACCCAGGCTTGCACCAGTGCTAGGCGCAGTCTGAATATCTGGCCCATAGTATATTTCTGATCTTGCCAGCGTGATATTGTTTTTAAAAAAAAGGCTTTTTTTTCTGATATGTGTAAATTTATCAAAAACGTATATAAATGAATGCAATAGAAGAAAAGAGGTGTGTTGTATTCAGTGTCCAATACTCCCAGTTAGAAATGTCTTCTTATTTGTGAAATGAAATCCTGATGAAGCAGTTGGATAACTACAAAACGTAGATCAAATACAAGTGGTGGTCTATTATCCAATAACATAAAAAACTAAATCAACATCTGGTGAGTGGATCATATTGTCTCCAGTTGTGTGGTTTGGTTTTCAAGAGGCTGTTGGAGCTTTGATCCTTCCCAGTATCTTCTTTATACCTATAGGGACTGGGTGGGCCACACTGCCTCCTTGTGGTGTCATTGCAACAGTGAAATCCCATAAAACAATTAAAGGGCACTGTCAGCTTTGCCCCTTTGTTTTATGAGTAAAACGAGCAGTGTGCCTTTTGGCACCCATCTATCCTAAATGCACCCCAGAATGCTTCATGTGCAAATTTATAACCTTTTGGCGGTTTTAAGATTTGTGAGAAAATATGATTACACTCAAGATGCGACTAAAGCACCAGCGTCCCGGAGCTTACAATGAGATCAGAGAGCAGCCTCTCGCACGGCTGTCAAAACAGTGATTTTTTGAGAACAAACCCAAGATAGAATAATAACCCTGCTCACGTGGTAAGAAATAAAGCGTTGCTGGTATCTCAGTTGAAAACCTAGCGCTCGTGCACAATGTTTAATTTCTCGTGGTTGCCGAAATCTTGCACCTGTCCTCAGAGCGCTTCGCTCTGCGCGGATCTCTGTTCTTACCTCTCTGAAGTGCAGGCGCGATTTCGCAATCACGAGAAATTAAACATTGTGCACTGTAGAGCGCCTGTTTTTCAACGGAGATACCAGCAACGTTTTATTTCTACACGAGGAGCAGGGTTATTATTCTATCTCGGGTTCGTTCTAAAAAAATCACTGTTCTGGACAGCGCTCATGCCAGAGGCGCGTTCCTGACCTCATTGTGCTTCCAGGACGCGGTGAGTTTTAGTCGACCCGAGTGTAACCATATTTTCTCACAAATCTTAAAAACCAGCCAAAAGGCTGTAAATTTGCACATGTAGGGGCATTCTGGGGTGGATTTAGGATAGATGGGTGCCAAGAGGCACACTGCTCGTTTTACTCATAAAACAAAGGGGCAAAGCTGACAGTGCCCCTTTAAAATGCAGCTTTGGAAACAAACGTAAATAAAGCTTTCTATAAACAACTGTAGAGTCATAAAAGGCTTTCAAGCACAACAGTGCCACATAGTGGACACTAAAACAGCCACATCGTATAATGTGCTAGACCAACTATTTTTATGTTTGTACTGTAAAATGTAATTGTTTTCTTTTTCTCATCTATATTCCAAATTTTTGCAATGGGACCTATTTCAAAAGCACAGTAAGACACTCGAGTGTTGATTTGTATGTGATGTGATAACCACACCCCACATACTTAGGCATGTGGTTATTACATAATAGCCAACATCCTGGAGTGTCGTATTGTTTACAGATATATGCATGGGGTAAAGCAGTACACAGTCCCAACAGCAGTGAATGCAGTTTACAATCAACACACAACTTCGCCCTGACCAGTTGCTTCTGGAGTGGAGTGTGGCAGCAGTTCCATGCCAGCAAGCTACACTATAGTTTTTGTGCTCTGTGTTGAAATGTTTAACCGAGGTCCCATCTGCCTGTTTTGGTGGTTCAGGTGGGTGTTAAAGAGCCCATGTCGCTTCTCAAAAAGAGTAGAGGAATTCCCCCTGTGTCCTGGCCAAATTTCCCCTATTCTCTAAAAATACCACCAACAAGCTTACTTGATTCAATATGTCAGTTTGCATCTGTATCCCCACCACTTGCCCTGGGCAAGGCTGAAAATAGGCAGCATTGCCTAGCCCTCCTTTCCTGGGGTATACTGTGATGACGGCCACTGTAGGACGGCGACTGGTCGGAATGGTGACCGAATTACAGCGCCAACACAGTGCAGCGACTTGCGGTTTCCCCCCTTCCCGAGGTGTGCCCCCCTTCCGAGTTTGAATCTTTAAGTGGGGGTGTGGGGAGGTCACAGCCCCCACAAGGGTGGTGCCCCCCGCAAAAAAACTTAGAAATCCACTATTGGTGCCCATGTGGGGTCGGCACCGTCCGAGCATTCGCCGTCCTGCAGTCGCTGTTTTCACATAGAACCCTTTCCCAGCCAACAAGAGCAAAAATAAAATAAAAATTGTTGGGGCGTGTTACCTAGAGATATAAAGCTATGTATGCAAACAGTCCTGGTTAGGAGGTTGGTTAGATACTCTGCGCCATATTCATTTCATGATTGTGACTGCCTAGTGGAGTTATTTTTGGCTAGTCAAGGGTGTGTGTGTCTGTGTGTCCCATCCCTCCAAAATTCCTTCCTTCTAGTTTCATTGCATGCCTTCTTGTCCTGGTGCACCTTCACCTATGAAAAATACTCCCCTCTGTACCTTGTTTAACCCTGTGAGATACATACAGGTCTCTCTCATGCCCCCCTTCTCTCTTCTAGGGTGTACATACTGAGATCCCTTGCCTGCACCATATTAGTTGCCCTCCTCTGTACAGCCTCTGCCTTGTCTATGTCCTTCCTGAGATGTGGTCTAAAGAATTGGACACAGTACTCCAGGTGGGGTCTCACCAGTGATCGATACAGTGGCAACATCACCTCTCTCCTTCAGCTGGGAATTGCCCTCAGTATTTACATCAGCATCCTGCTGGCCGTGCCTACTGCCTTATTGTGCTGCCTTGCCACCTTGAGGTCATTAGATATGATAACCCCAAGGTCTCTTTCCTGCTTTGTTACTGTCAATACCCTCCCTCCAGTTTGAACAGTGCCCCTGGGTTTCTGTGCCCTAGGTGCATGATTTTGCAGTTTTTGCATTGAAACTCAGCTGCCACACCATCGACCACTCCTTGAGTTTTCTCGGGTCTCTACTCATTCTGTCCACACTCTTAGGAGTATGTACCCTGTTGCAGATTTTGGTGTCATCTGCAAAGAAGCATACTTTTCAAACCCTAGGAAATCTTACTGTATTCTGACTAATGCAGTATGGTCTCACCATAGGACTGCCCTGGAGCCGAAATGGAAAATAGAACCTATGCAAATGATGGAATGCTAGGCTTGAGCTCAGTTTTCAAACCACTGTTCCTGGTTGCACTTCTTTCAACTGTAAGATTCTGTACTCCGCTTGCCTCAGTAAGATGTCTCCAGAGAGCTCTCCTTCACTTGCTTGAAAACTTTGTTTCTAGGGACGTGGATATGTTGTTCAGTCCACACTTATTGGCAAGTTCTTTGCTGCTTTAAATGTTGCCGGAAGGTCTTCAAGCTAGCTCCTCCGACCCACCCGGGTGGTAAAACTCTCGGCTCCGCCCCATGACGCCAAATCTTCCTTACCGCTTGGAAGCTCAGGTTCCCTCCTTAGCGCTCTGCGTTTTAGGCTGGATTCACACTCTTCAGTTAATCCGAAACTTATTTTAAGATTTACAAGACTTCGGTCTGTATCTTCCCTCACAGCTGTGATGGACAAATTGACTCCCGGATTTTGTCGGTGCCCCTGTGGGCAGAAGATGTCCCAGACCGAGCTGCACGCCACTTGCGTTTATTGCCTTGGACTCAGCCATGACTCACAGGCTTGTGAGTTGTGCAAATCCTTTTCGGCTTCGGTCTTGGAGGACCACGCTGCCTGGTTACTGTTGGGGCGACCCAAAAAATGTTATCCTCCAGTTAAGTCTAAGGAGTCCCGTTGGGCTGTGTCCGCGGCTGCGGGCTCGGTGGAACAGCTGGAGCAGATGATCGCCCTCGAGGAGGAGGCAGCCCAAGCTGCATCATCATCATCCTCGGTCACGGCATTTATCTCGCTCTCCTTGGAATCCTCCTACACAGCTTCTTTCAGGGAGCTTTGCCAATCCCTCTCCACCAAGGGAGAAGGCCCTTCGAGACATTCCTCTCGGTCCAAAAAGAAGGACCCCAAGGATAAGTCCCACCGTCGGATGTTCTTGGGAGCGGAGAGGTCCCTTCCCAGAGTAGCTCACACTGACTCGGTCGAGGTTGCAGCTAAGGCCGCTGGCTTCATGGTGTCCCCGTCAGGTCAGCTGGCTGAGACACCCATGGACGCGGTCGAGATTTTTCTCAACCTGTCGGATGGTCTGTCGACTGGAGAAGCCGACAACCCTTCTTCACCGGTTCCCCCTGTGGAAATCGAGGACTTGCCTGTGCCTCATGTGCCGGAGTCCCCGGTTAAGGTCCCTGAACTGAGGGAGGAGCGGGTTTCCCCCGCCCCCTCTCAGACCCACCCTCTGAAACACCGAAGGTCTCAGCCTCGGACCTCTTCTCGGTCCAGCCAATCCCGCCGACATCAGTGGTCTCGGTCTCGGCACCGTGGAAAGCGGCGGCGCCACTCATCCTTGTCTTCTTCCTCTTTGGAGGATAGGCTCTAGCGCAAATTGCGTCGGCGCTCCGAGGAGCTAATGTGGCAGCAGCTCCTTTTGACCGGGAATAGGCCGACTTCGTCGGCTTCCCTGGCCATTAAGTGGCTGTCACCGGAGCGGCTGAAACAACCCCTCGTAGTGGTCGAGGAGCCGAAGCTGGCATCGGTTGTTTGGCTGAAACCACCTGCGCCACCCATTGTGGTGGAACCCCCGCCTCCACAACCACAATTTGGGGCCCCGACCAAGGATTCTCAGTCGGGTCAGTGCTTGCCCCATCGGTTGTCGGTCACCCTCACTCCCGATCGACCTCGGCAGGTGGAGGGTGGCTCAAGCGCTCAGCAGTTGTTCGCAGACTCTGAGGAGTCTGATGATGACTCCTTCTTGTTCTCCAGGCCGCTTGACTTGGAGTCCACCGGCGGTCAGTCAGTGGACGAGAGCCCATCCTCATTTTTGGGAATGCTTTGGCTCATTTCAGAGTCCACTAGGATGAAGCTCAAACCCATTTCTAAACGGGCCAGATATCCCTCACAGAGATACTGGACCGAGGGGATTCCCCCACGGAAGCCTTCCCGGTGGCCGAAGCCATTGTTGGCCCGGCCCTGGAGCTATGGCAGCAGCCAGCTTCTCATCCAGCACCTTCGGCCAGGATGGCTCGGAAGTATGCTGTCCCCACCGGTTCACTCTCCGGTTTCTTGGAGCACCCCTCTGCTGAGGGGCTCGTGACTGATAGCATTTTCTGGCATTCCGGGAATGCTCGGGACATGGACAAGCCTCCCGACAAGGAGTCCAAGAAGCTGGACTACTCTGGGCGGAAAGTTTATGCCGCTTCTTCCCCAGGCCTTCGTCAGGTCAGCTCGGCCGTCCTGATGGCACACTTTTCACACGCCCTTTAGGGCTACCTGGATGAGGTGATTCTCATCTCCCTGCTGACTTACAAACTATGGTCAAGCAGGTGCAGGATCAGGGAAGGGCGGTGGCCAAACAGCAGCTCCAGACCTCCCTGGACATTGCTGATTCGTGTGCCCGGTCAGTAGCAGCCGCAGTGGCCATGCGCCGCAGAGCTTGGCTGCGGATTTCCACTTTCACGGCAGATACCCAGCACAAGCTGGCAGACATTCCTTTCTGGGTACTGACTTGTTCGGTCCCGTGGTTGAGGGGCATCTTCAACGAATCGAGAAGTCCAGTGCCACCTTGGACTCGGTCACGTCTGCCCAGAAGGACAAAGGCCACAAGCAGCAGCGTAAGCCCTTTTGTCCTTCAGCCCCTGTGGCACGTCCAGCCCAGCAACACCAGCATCAGGGCCAGCAGGCTCGCACTTGGCACCCCAAAACCAAGCCTGCCGCTTCCTCCAACAGGAAGCCAGGAGGGAAAGGTCCAGGAGGCTCCTCGGCCAGTCCTTCCTCCAAGCCTGCCCAGTGACGGGTTGAGGAGTGTCGCCCCCAACCTCATCACTATTCCCCGGCTTCCCCTCGTGGGGGGATGGCTCCGCCACTTCATTTCCGCCTGGTCTGATATCACCACGGACCACTGGGTGTTGGAAGTGGTAGGAAAGGGTCTGCCTCTGGAATTCAAGCAGTTCCCACCCTATCGAGCCATCGCCCCACGGGGGGCTACGGGGTCCGCAGCCTCTCTGTCGGCCCGTTGAGCCGACATTGCCCTGCTCCTCCAGAAGGTGGTGATGGATCCTCCTTCAGACCCAGAGTTTGTGTCCAGGTACTTCCTGGTTCCAAAACGGACGGGGGGCTGGTGCCCCATTCTAGACCTCCACGACCTGAACAAGTTCCTAAGGTCTCATACCTTCAGGATGGTCACTCTGGCTCAGATCATCCCATCCTTGGAACGAGGTGTGTGGTTCTGTTCTCTGGACCTTCAGGACGTGTTCTTTCATGTCCCAATCCGTCCGTCCCACCAGTGATTCGTCCACTTCAGAGTGGAGGGATCCCTTTACGAGTTCTGGGCCATGCCCTTCAGCCTCTCTTCAGCTCCCAGGGTCTTCACCAAATGCATGGCAGTGGTGACAACATTCCTGTGGCACCGAAGGGTCCGGGTGTGCCCTTACCTGGACGACTGGCTGATTGCAGCCTCCTCCAAGTCGGAGGTGGAGCGGTCCAGGGATCTGGCCCTCCAGGTCTGCTCTCAGATTGGCTTCCTCATCAGTGAGGCCAAATCGGAACTCGTGCCAATGCAGGTGATTCAGTTCATCGGGGCAGAGCTCGACTCTCTTCGAGCCAGAGCATGGCTCCCGGCGGACAGGGCCGAGGTTCTTTCCTCCTTTGCCCAATCATTTCTGGTTGGGCAGTTGCCCCCTGCCCAGGTCTTCCTGTGTCTTCTGGGCCTCATGGCAGCCTGCACCAGCGTGGTCCATTGGGCCCGCTGGCACATGCGTCCCCTGCAATGGGGACTGGCCCACCAATGGTCACAGTGCTCCAGTCCTCTGGACCAGCCAGTGATAGTGACCCAGGAGATGGGGAATGCTCTCCAGTGGTGGATCGTTCCAGCTCATCTGCAGGAGGGTATCCCGTTTGTCTGTCCAGAGCCAACGGTCACTCTTAATGACCGACGCCTCTCTGATGGGTTGGGATGCCCATCTGGGGGAGCTCAGAGCGCACGGCCTCTGGTCTCCCCAGGAGTCTCGATGCCACATCAACCTGCTGGAGCTTCGAGCGGTCCGATTAGCCCTCACCACCTTCGCTCTGTTTGTATGGAGTCAAGTGGTCCAGGTCGAGACGGACAACACCACGATCATGTACTACCTAAACCACAAGGGCGGGACGCGCTCCTTGCCTCTGTGCAAGGAAGCTCTCCGCACTTGGTCTCTCGTGGGCAGACTGGAGGCGGATCTCCTAGCTATTCATGTGGCGGGAGCCTCCAACGCTCTGGCTGATGCCCTAAGCCGGTTAGGTGCTGCATCTCACGAGTGGTCTCTCCTGTCGGAGGTAGTACACGATCTGTTCTCCCACTGGGGCACACCTAAGGTGGACCTGTTTGCCTCCAGGGAGAATGCGAAGCTGAGGCTGTTTCATGCCCGCCCCCCTCAGCAGGGCTCGCTGCAGGGGGATGCCTTCTCGAGGCCGTGGATCCCGGGCCTCTTCTACACCTTTCCCCCATTTCCCTTGATCCACAAGGTGCTTCTCAAGGTGAGGAGGGACAAGGCGTAGGTGATTCTGGTAGCCCCAGACTGGCCCCATCAGTTCTGGTATCCAAACCTCCTCAGCCTCAGCTCCAGGCTCCTGAGACGGCTTCCAGCCCACCCGGACCTGATCTCAGTCAACCAGGGGAAGGTATTCCAACCGGACCTTCAAGTGGTGGATACGTGGAACAGCCTTCCTGAGGAGGTCGTTGGGTCTAAAACAGTGGGGGAATTCAAACATGCATGGGACAGACACAAGGCAATTATAGTTGGGGGTTGCAGGAAGCAGGCTGTTGGTTAACTAGAATCTGCAGCTTAACCAGTAGGTAGGGAAATGGGCAGACTGGGTGGGCCAAGTGGTCCTTATCTGCCGTCAAAGTCTATGTTTCTATAATCCCTGCACCTGACAGCCTGGTTCCTGAGTGGCTAGAGTTCCATGCCTTGTGTCTTTCTGACGAGGTCCTCAACGTTGTTGAGGCATCCCATAAGGAGTCGACCAGAAAATGCTATGCCTTCAAATGGAAGAGATTCTCCATTTGGTGTCAGGATAAGGGGTGGGACCCTTCCTCCTGTTCCTTGGCCAGCATTCTGGACTACCTATGGTCCTTTTCTCAGCTAGGGTTTCGGTCGTCGACCCTTAAGGTGCACCTGGCAGCCATCTCTGCTTACCGGGCGTGGGCCGGGAAGCAGTCGATGGTGCAGGAGAAGGTGGTCGGGCACTTTTTCAAAGGCCTTGATCACATATCCCCTCCGGTGCGAGAATCTCCACCTCCGTGGGATCTACTGCTCGTATTGGCTAAGCTCATGGGCAAGTCATTCGAACTGATGCACAGGTGTGACATCTCTCACCTGTCGTGGAAGACCGCCTTCTTGGTGGCTATAACATCAGCCAGAAGGATGGGAGAGCTCCAGGCGCTTTCCATCGAGTCTCCTTATCTGGTCTTCCACAGGGACAAGGTTGTCCTGCGCCCCCAACCGAAATTCCTTCCGAAGGTAGTGTCGGAGTTTCACCTTAACCAGGTGTTGACTCTGCCGGTGTTCTACCCCAATCACACCTCAGAGGCCAAATATGGGCTCCATACTTGGACCCTAGAAGAGCGCTCTCTTATTACAAGGAGTGGACGGCTGAAGTTTGGGGAGAGGTTTGCCAGCAGTTTGTCACCTACGCTGAAGCCGCACCTGGCAGACCTGCAGCCAAGCAGACGATAGGCAGGTGGGTCACCTCCTGCATAGATCTCTGCTATAGGTTGGTGGGCATGGAGCCTCGCACAGGGATAAGATCTCAGTCTACCCGCCGTACCGCTGCTTTGGTGGCTGCTTCCAGGGACGTCCCTATCCAGGAAATCTGCAGGGCTGCTACCTGGAAGTCAGCACACACCTTCATTACCCATTACCACATCGACCTAGAGTCACGCCGGGATGCTGGTTTTGGGACCTCTGCTCTCCAGTCCTTATTCCCTATGTAGGGGGTGCGCGCCTTGCCTCCCTCCTCCCGGAGAACTGCTAGGAGTCTGCCAATAAGTGTGGATTGAAAACATATCCACGTCCCTAGAAATACAGGTTACGCACCTGTAACAGGAGTTCTAGGAGTGGTATATGTTGTTCATCCACACAACCCACCCGACCTCCCCGGCTTCACCGCGCAACCTGGCTTCCAGTGGCTAGATCTGGCATCCTGGGCGGAGCCGAGAGTTTTACCACCCGGTTGGGTGGGAGGAGCCAGATTGAAGACCTTCCGGCAACATTTAAAGCGGCAAGGAACCTGCCAATAAGTGTGGATGAACAACATACACCACTCCTAGAACTCCTGTTACAGGTGAGTAATCTGTATTTCTAGGAGTGGTATATGTTGTTCATCCACACGAACCCACCTGACCTCCCTGGCTTCGACACACAACCTCAGCTTCCAGCGGGCAAGACCTGGCATCAAGAGGTGGAGCCGAAGCATATACCACCGGGGTGGGTGGGAGGAGCCAGCTTAAAGATCTTCCGGCAAGATTCTTAAAGAGAAAGGACATGCTAAACAGTATGGATGAACAACATGTAGCACTCCTAGAACTGCTGTTACAGGTGAGTAACCTGTTTTTTCCCTCCCAAGATGGTATCCAAATTCCACCTCAACCAGTCCATTACATTGTCTGTCTTTTTTACTGACCATTCCTCTTCAGGGGAATGTAGACTGCATAGCTTGAGCGTTAAGAGAGCTATCAGCTACTATCTTGATCACACAAAGGGCCACAGGCAGGACCATACTCGACTCTTCCTCACCTGTGGAGAAGTGGGGAAGGGAAAACTGGCCACTAAAAAGTCTATTACAAGATGGATTGTCACTTGCATTCAGTTCTGCTACAACAAGGTGGGCAAGCTGCCACTGCAGGCCTCAGGGCCCATTCGACCAGGGGTACATCTGCTTCCTGCTAGGGATGTTCCCATAATGGAAATCTGCAAAGCAGCTACCTGGAAAACTGTCCACACATTTACCAAGCATTACTGCTTTGATGCTCAGCCAGAAGGGATACCAGGTTTGGCACAGCAGTCCTGCAGATCCTGTTTCCTAAATAGGTTCTCTACCCACCTCCAAAGGTACTGCTTGGGTAGTCTGCATTAGTCAGAACACAGTAAAATTTCCTGGGGTTTGAAGAAAAAATTACTCACCATAGTAATCTTGTTTCTTCCAAGGGAATCTTACTGTATTCTGAGCTCCTCCCTACCTCCCCTGCTAGAATCTGTTGATATAGTGTTCTTTCTAACCCCAGGAATCCACTAATATTATTACTCTTTGCAGTGCCTCTTTAAGTCAGCACTGCCCCGGAGCCAAATAGAATGCTGTGCTAATTATGGAATGTTTAGCTTGTGAATTCATTTTCAAACTGCCCTATTCTAATTGCCTGGATTCTACCGGAGATTTTCTGTCTCCGCTGCAAAGTTCAGACGGCCTCGCTCTCTCTCTATCAAGATCTTCTAAATTGTGCATAAGAACAAAAAAAAGTAAGTATTTTGTTTTATTTTTTCATTACTGCCTTTTTCTTATTGTTATTTAGTAATTTTACCTCATATATAAGTTCTTTAGGTTTTTTTATTGGTACTTCGAGGTTCCTTTGAACCGAAGGGGAACCAATTGTTTTGTTAATTTCAAAGGAAACTTTTAGTTAAGTTTCCGTGTGTTTTTTCTTCTAAAACATTTAATTTTACTCATTTTGAATCGAGGTGTTCCGGTTCCACTAGCGGTTCTCGGTTCCTGAACCGATCGGAACCGTGGTTCTGTTTAAAAATTGTCCATTTCTGAACCGATCGTTTTTTTATTTAAACCGACCGCAGAATCTTAAAATCCTTCATATTTTAGCGGTTTTGAATCCTGTTTTCTACAGTGGATAAACCTAAAAAGAACAGAGGACCTACAGGTTTTAAGAATTGTATTAAATGTGCAGAGGTATTTGCAAGAGCTGACAAACATGGCCTTTGTCTGCTCTGTCTTGGTGTTAAGCATTTCAGTGAAGATTGTGAGATTTGCAAGTCTTTCCCTGAAAAAACTGTGGAGAAACTCAGGGAGAGACTTAAGAGAAGGCTTGAAGAGGGGTCCCTGGGCTCTGACCAGTCCACCCCCTCAAACAAATGTGGTAATTCCTTCTAGAGCCATCAGATCCACTCCTGATATGGGTGAGGGCTCTAGTAAGAGAGGCAATCAGCCGACTGACTCTCTGCTGCCTGCCAAGAAACTAAGAAAGAGTAAGCACACTGACACCTCGGCTGAAATGCCTCAAGGGGTCCCTCAGGTGCCTATACATACTCCCTCTCCTGCTGACATTTTACAAGCTCTGGCTTTGTTACAGGTGCTGCAGGGCTCTCCCCCAGCAACCTGTAACTGCTCCATCTGATAAAACTACTGCTGCTGGTACCCCCCAGTGCCTGTTTCCACTATGGGTGGAGAAGTTGATGAGGAGGAAGGAAGGAAGGAATAGAGCCTGAGGTGTCACCGGAGCAAGACTTTGGTTCCCCTCCTAGGCCTTCAGAGGACTTTTCCTCCCATTTTTCTTTTATCAAGAAAATGGTGGCAACACTGGAACTCCAGACAATTGAGGAAGTACAGGATGAAGAAGAGGTTCAATATATGGAACTAATGGGGTTAACACCCTCAAAACGACGTCTCCTTCCTCTTTATACATTTTTCAGAAAAGACATTCTGGAAATCTTACAAGCTCCTCAGACTGTCACACCTATTGATAAAAAATGTGACAAAAAGTACCAACTGGACAGATCTGGTGCTGAGTTTTTATTCAGTCACCCAGATCATCAGGGCATTGTGCAGCAGGCAGCCTGTGAGAAGGCCAAAACTCCCTCATTTTCTCATCCACCTGAAAAAGACTCCAGAAGGGTGGACAGTATGGCTAAGAGGGGGTACCTCTCAGCATCCCTTGCTATCAGGCAAGCCACTTATCAGGCCTACGCTGCTGTCTACCAAAAGGCTGTATGGCAGTCTGTGGTGGATAATGCAGAGGCAAATCCCTCTCTCACTGTTTCTGAACTATTAGAGACAGCCAAATTGGGTTTGGTGGCTTCCAAATATCAATTCAAGGTGGTAGCAGATACAAATGACACTGCTGCCAGATGGTTGGCTGGTACTATAGTTATGAGGAGGTTTGCCTGGCTGAGGGCTACTAACCTCCAGGAGTAATTCCACCAGAGACAAACCTTCTCCCTCCACTTATTCTAGGGGAGGCAGAGGCAGGTCTACTTTTAGAAGACCTTTCTTTCAGGTGCAGGCTGCTCCGCAGATTCAGTACCAACCCCAGCAAACGGGTTTCTGCAGGGCCCGGGGCAGAAGGGGCTTCCACAGAGGGTCCCATTCTACCCAACCTCAACAACAGCAAAAGCAGAATCCCTGACTCTTCCCTTCAGGCTGCCTCTCCACATCCAGTAGGGGGCAGGCTCTCCCACTATTTTCAGGACTGGTCAAAAATAACATCAGACAGGTGGGTCCTGGAAATAGAGGGTCAGGGTCTCTCCCTTTGTTTCAAGTCCCTTCCCTTTCTAAGGGTAAAACGTTTTGCATCAGTTCCTCCATCACAAAGAGAACTGCTGGAGCAGGAGGTAAAAAACTTATTATTGGTAAAAGCAGTCAGGCCTGTTCCACACAATCAAAGAGAGCAAGGGTTCTACTCCAGGTACTTCCTAACAAAAAAAAGACTGGAGAGTGGCGGTCTATACTACACCTCAGATGTCTAAGCAAGTATTTGGTCAAACTCAAATTCAAAATGATCACAATGGCAATAATTCTGTCAACACTACAATAAGGGGACTGGTTGATCTCTCTGGATTTAAAAGATGCATAGTTTCACATCCCTGTCAGAGAATCATACAGAAGATATCTCAGGTTCACTCTCCCCCTCAGGCCACTGCCAGTTTTTAACACTTCCTTTCAGCCTTACCTCTGCACCAAGGGTGTTCACAAAGTGCATAGCAGCAGTAGTGGCACACCTCAGAAAACTGGGTGTCAGTTTTTCCTTATCTGGACGACTGGCTGATGGTAGAAAAATCCCATTAAAAGGTGTCAGAACACTTACTGCTAGCTCAGTGTGTTCTCTAACCCCTGGGGTTTCTTCTAAATTTAAAGAAATCACTTCTCTCCCCAGTCTAAGTATTGCAGTTCATAGGGGCAGAACTCAATACAATTCTGGGAAAGGCCTTCCTTCCCTTGGAAAGGGTACAGGCTATTCAGCTTCTTGCAAACTCATTCGTCCTGGGCAGGCCAAAACCAGCAAATCAGTTTTTACAGCTGTTAGGACACATGGCTGCAGCAACAAACACAGTCATGGGTGCCAGATTCCAAATGAGGGACATTCAGTTTCACCTCAGGGCCCATTTGTCTCAGAGACGAGATCCACTTTCAAAACTAATCCCTGTAACAAGAATTCTTCTACGGGCCCTCCAGTGGTGGAAGGATCTAGACAACCTAAGGGAAGGGATTCTCTTCCTACAAGAATACCCCTCCTTGGTGCTCACAACAGATGCCTCCCTCCTACGATGGGGTGCCCACCTAGGGGACCACACAGTTCACGGGTCCTGGAATGCTGCAGAGTCACTTCTGTACATAAATCTCTTAGAGTTAAGAGCAGTGTACCTGGCCATTCAGGCTTTCGTTCATCTTATAAAGGGAAAAGTGGTTCAGGTCAGAACAGACACCACCACCACAATGCACTATATCAACAAGCAAGGAGGGACAAGATCCACTCCACTATGGACAGAGGCAATGAAAATATGGAGCCTGATTTACTCCATAAATGCCTCCTTACAAGCAATTTATCTGCCAGGGAAGGACAATACACTTAATTTAATTGTTTAATTAGCATTTCGGAAAGACCTTTGAGCGTGAGCTCCTTTACAAAGGTTCCACATCGGGGTGGACAATAAGACAATACACATATTCAATGGTATACATACACTGGCAGATGCTTTGAGCAGGATAAAGCAGACCCATCACGAATGAGCACTGAACAACGAAGTAGCACAGGTCCTATTCAGGCGGTGAGGAACCCCAGAGCTGGATCTTTTTGCTTCCCGCCAGGATCACCATCTACCCCTTTATTGCTGCAGGGCTCCAGTGAAAGGAACCGTCCCTATGGATGCCCTGATTCTCAATAGGACAGGCAAATACCTTTATGCCTTTCCTCCTTTCCCTTCGATTCTCAGAGTACTCATCAAGCTCAGGTCACAGCCAGCCTCGATGATTCTGATAGCACCAGACTGGCCAAGACAGCCTTGGTACTCCCTGTTACTCTCAATGTCAGTGAGCGAACCGATCTACCTCCCTCAGAGGTACAATCTGCTGACTTCCTTCCAGGGCAGAGTGGTATATCCCAATCTCAGGTCTTTCAGACTCAAAGCTTGGCTCTTGAGGACTTAGAGTATCCAGACTCACAATACTCTCAGACAGTTTTAGAAGTCCTTAAAAGTTGCAGAAAGCCTTCTACTAAGAAGACTTAATGCTTGAAAATGGAAAAGATTTTCTATTTGGTGTACAGAAAAGGGCTTAATCCCAGCACAGGCTGGCATTGCAACCCTCCTAGATTATTTGTCTTATCTGCATTCCCTGGGGTTGCAGCATTCAACCCTAAAAGTTCATCTGGCTTCACTTTCAGCTTATCTCTCTGTAGGGAAAGAGATATCTTCGGCCTCGAACCCCATATTTAGATGGTTCTTTAAGGGCCTTCTACACCTGTTTCACCCTCATAGGGAACCAATGCCAGCTTGGGACCTTAACAGTTGCATAGCCCAGCTTTTGCTCCCCCATTTGAACCTTTAGCTACTGCAGAGCTAAACTTCCTTACCTGGAAGGTAGTTTTCCTTGTGGCACTTGCCTCTGCTAGGAGGATAAGTGAGTTACAAGCCCTTTGTGTGGAAAATGACTATATTTATTTCCACAATGATAAGGTGGTGTTGAGAACCAATAGAAAATTCCTTCCCAAAGTAGTTTCTGACTTTCATTTGAATTAGTCTGCTACCCTACCAGTATTCCTTACAGCACACACCAGTTCTGGTGAGCATAGGCTGCATAGTTTGTATGTGAAGAGAGCATTGAGCTATTATATAGCCAATACCAAGGAACATAAGCAGGGCAAGCAACAACTGTTCCTTACCTATGGGGGAAGTAGGTAAGGGGTCTCCTGCTTCAAAGAGGACTATATCTCGATGGATAGTCCAGTGTATTCAGTTTTGTTATACAAAGGTGGGCAAGGTCCCTCCTTCAGGTTTTCGGGCCCATTCCACAAGGGGCACAGCTGCCACCATTGCAGCTGCTAGAGATGTTCCTCTTTTGGAGATTTGTAAAGCAGCTACTTGGAGATCAGTCCACACCTTTACTAAGCATTACAGCCTAGATACCCAGGCCAGGAGTGATGCCAGTTTTGGAAGGGCTGTTTTGCAGAGTCTTTTTCCTAAATAGATTCTGCCCACCTCCTACTGGTACTGCTACATAGTCTGCAAAGAGTAATAATACTAGTGGATTCCTGGGGTTAGAAGAAAAAATTACTCACCTGTAGTAATCTTATTTCTTCCCAGGGATCCACTAATATTATTACTCCCCGCCTCGGTCTTCCCCCTTAGAATCTCAGAAAATACTCTATACAGCTGAACTATCTCTCAGTATGATGTGTATGTCATCTACTGTCACATTTTCTAATACTTAGCTGGTAGGTTCTTTTCTAAGGGTATTTCTGGCTTAAAAAAGAGGACTCATTATTTACTGTTTTTGTTGGCTTTTTCTTGGCCTATTCTTTTTATGGCACTGTTGGCCATTACCTTTCTAATTATTAATGGTTCTATATATATTATGTTCTCTTTGCAGGCTTCACAGAAATCTGAGGTAGAATCCAGGCAGTTAGAATAGGGCAGTTTGAAAATGAATGCACAAGCTAAACATTCCATAATTAGCATAGCATTCTGTTTGGCTCCGGGGCAGTGCTGACTTAAAGGGGCACTGCAAAGAGTAATAATATTAGTGGATCCCTGGGAAGAAATGAGATTACTACAGGTGAGTCATTGTTTCTTCTTGTGCATCTGTGACTTAATTCTTAGGGATGCCCTTCTGGTTTATGAGGGGAATGGCTTTTCAAAAATTTAGTCCTGCTAATAAAAAGAGCTGGGTATTGGGTATTTAGTTTCTAAAATAGTAATAGTAGTAGTAGTAGTAGTAGTATAGTTGGATAGTTCACTGTGCATGCTTTGTAAGAATCTGACAGTTGAAAGAAGTGCAACCAGGGACAGTGGTTTAAAAACAGAGCTCGAGTTTAGCATGCCATCATTTGCATTGGTTCTATTAACCATTTTGGCTCCGAGGCAGTCCTTTGGTGAGACCATACTGCATTAGTCAGACTACAGTAAGATTCCCTTGGAAGAAACAAGATTACTATGGTAAGTAAGTTTTTCTTCCCTTCCAGCTCTTCTTGGTCCCAGCACTGAGCCCGGATCACCCTTCCCTCATTAGAGTGAGTGCCATTTACCACCCCCCTATGTCGCCTATCCATCATCCAGTTCCTTACCCAGTTTACCACCTTAGGTCCCACCCGTAAACTGCCCAGTTTACTTATAAGCATCCTATGTGGTACAGTGTCGAAGGACTTGCTGAAGTCTAAGTAGGCCACGTCCACTGCCCTACCCTTATCTATTTCCCTGGTCACCCAATCAAAGAAATCGATCAGGTTTGTCTGACATAGCCTTCCTCCCAAGAATCCATGCTGCCTCGTGTCTTCAGGACCAAGGACTATGAAAAAGCAAGCATGGTTAATGAATTAATTTCTGTGCTTGCTTTTTTCTATATAGAGCTGGCAAATTTCATCAGAAATGGGAATCAACAAACAAATGTACAGATAAGTGTGATCTTCCTGGACTAAGTCTCCATCACTCATTCACACTAGTGGGATAGTGCCGGAGGCGCTAGGACCAAGTGGGAGCCAATATTTTTCAGAAAGGTCGGCGCTGAGACAGGACCACACATGCGCGGCACTGCGAGACTAGCTCGCGCCTTTGGCAGAGCCAGCTGGCGTCAACCTCCAACTGCCTCACAGTTCCTTTCTCCCACCTTCGGTGCGCGCTTGGATGTTGACGCCGCTCATCTGCTGGAGTCAAGTTTTTTGTCTATCGACAGCAGCTTTTAGTTGGTTTAGTATTCGTTTTATTTAACATTTTAAGTAGTATTTTCTTATTCTACGAAGAAGAAAAAGATGATTATGAAGAAGAAGAAAAAGAAATTCTCACCTGCCGTCAACGGAGTCATTCTTAGACGGTAGCGGTGATGGTAGGAAGACTTTGTTTGAAAGTTGGTATGGCAGAGGGGCTGTGTTCGGTCTGCCGCCCTTTGCTGGGGGGGTCTGACCTGGACAGTCCTGTGTTGGGGGAGGAGAACAGTCCACGAAGCACGAATCTGGCGGTTCCAGGGATTTGGCTCTGCTTAACCTTGCGCTCTTCTTCCTCTTTGGGGAAGTAGAATCGGTGCCGCTCAAGGTTGCCCTCTGGTATGTCTGCATGGGGATCTTTGGGAGGGAGGGGTGATAGGCCTTAATCTACTTTGGTGGGTTCCCCTTGGTCCCGCCTTTAACGGTCACCTTCTTCGACTCCGGACTCCATCTCTGTCCTCGATGGAGTTCCAGTGAGCAGTTTCACCTCTGGGCCGCTCCTGTGAAGCAGGGGGTTCGACCTCTGTCCAGTTTTCCCGATTCGGGACCTCCAGGCCTCGGACCTGCTGGACTGGGTTGATTGGATCAGGATGTGCGTGGTGCCCTCCTGGTGCCTACGCCATCGTGTCATCCTCTCGTGCCTACCCTCCTCCCTCTTTCCTTGCAGGGGCCGGCACGGGCACCTCTTTTTCCTTTCTCCTCAGGATTTTCTCCATTGGCATTCTCTTCAGTGCCTGGCGCAGCCGGCCAACACGATGAGTGGCGCAGTAGGTCCAGTGCCGTGGAGTGGTGCCATGGCAACACGGCTGGAATTTGCATCGGTGGCGTGGGCAGTGCCACTGGTGTCGGTGTCAGCGCTGGCGCTGTGGGTCGGCGCCAACATCGTGGGTTGGTGTCCGAGCCGCTGGTTTTGGTGTTGGCGCCATGGGTCAGCGCTACTCTGCCCTACAGTGCCGCGGGTGCTGTTGGTGCCCTTATGACATCATGGATGCTATTGGGCCGTTGGTTCCCGGTCTCCTGCGACACCGCGCGGTGGTACCGCAGGCACTCCCCGGCACCCATGGCAGACATGGCACCAGTAGCATCCAGGCACCATGGCATCCCGCACTATGACCCCATGGCACCCATGGTAAAACACGGGTGGTTCCGCAGGTTCTCATATCGCCTGTGGCACCCACAGGTGCTGCAGGCAGTGCCAAGCACCTGTGGGTGCCGCAGGTGACATCAAGCACCCACAGGTTCCGCCCATGGCACTCATGGGTGCCACGGGGCCATGAGCGCCGCCAGGGTGCCACAAGTGCCTTGAATGCCATTGGTGCCGGGGTGCTATGGGTGCTGGGGGTTCCTGCTGGTACTACCGTGGGTCTCCTCTGGTGTCACCCGGGATGGCATAGGCATTGCTTGGTGCCATCCTGTGCCACGAGTGATGCTGGTACCACGGGCGGTGCCAGTTGGTGCTGTCAGGCAAAACTAGTGCCGCATTTTTCGCTCTGCAGACCTCTTCTTCACGGAGCTTGTGGCGAGATGTTTTTCGCAGGATGAAGTCCTGTTCTGTGGATTATTTTTCCACAGATCTTAGTGAGTGGCAGTCTGTGTGGGATCTTGTGACATCCAGCGGTTTCTGCTGATGGAACTCTTCTGTGCTGTTCTGCCAGCAGAATCCTTCTTTCCACTCAGCACTTTCTCAGCTCCTTAAGTGGTACTGAGCTCCTCGACACCCTTCCTGATGGTGAAGTCTCTAGTGGCTTTGTCTTAGGTCTCGCTTTAGGGGTCCTTCTGGGGTAGAAGTGCATCTGGATGAGTCTCTCCCTGTCCTACATTTCGGTGATACAGCGGATGACTCATTTATTGACTGGAGGGTAAGCCTTCTCTATCACCAGACTCTGTGATGGAAGATCTTTTCAGTTGTTGCTCAGTGAGGGGGTCCACTATAATACTTCAGACTGCACCTGTGGACCAAACACTTATGTGTCTGGACTCTTCAGTCGTCAGGGCAGTTACACTCTGTGGAACATTCAGATTCAATGGTCGGGAGCCATACAGGCTATTCCGCTCCTTTGATGGGGTATATAGCCCCCTTGTGATACTGCCCCTTTGGTGGCTTCATCGACACAGGTGGTTAACATCTCTTCAGCTGTGATTATTGGTCTGGTCACAGTTTCAGTTATGGATGCTCAGGCTCCTCTTGCCCCTCAGGTGGACGACATCCTCATCATTTTTGTATCGGGCAATCCTTGCGAAATAGCAGCCTGAAAACCTTGTGAGGCTCGCACTAATGGTAAAAAAAAAAAAAAAAGAAAAAAAAAGTATCACAGCACAGGGCCTAGCCAAAATTACCCAATACCACCCTTTTGGATCTGGTCAGGTTCCATCTCAGCCCCTGAGGCAGTCATCTCTAAACTATGGTAAAGAGTACATGACTTCTTCTACCCTTAGGAGGAGTCCGATCCAGCGGAGGTATGGGTCATCACTTTTCTCCAAGAGAGATTTCTCTTATTCAGACATATTTTCTAGACCTAGGTGACTGCCCAGTCTGTTGGTCCCCCTTTTTTTTATCAGGTTTTCTTCTCTTGATCAGAACCTTGCAGCAACAGAAGTGACTCTCCAGCGAGTCGGAACTTAGGTTCCTACTTCCTTGCTTGCTTCAACTTAACAGATGAAATGCGCCTTTCCTGACTGTAGGTCAAGTACGCCTTTTTTCTGAGATGGCTTCTCAGTATTCACACCTTTGGTTCCTGCGCACTGGTTCCGTTCCAGTTGCTCACAAGGTTGTCCTCTCCGAGTGTGTGACGAAACTGTGATGTTTGTTTTTCATCAGCAAGCAAACTAGAGTCCTTTCCTACTCCCTTCAGGAAGGCCGGAGTGAGAGGTGCCTCACTTTCAACGAATGGGTTAGCCCTAACTTGGTCCTGCTGCATCCCTTCTCAATGCACATCTGCCTCTATTTGCTTTAGAAATCCAGCCCCTGTTTTTCTGTCGGATTGTTTTTCCGCAGTGGACACGTCCTCCTGTACACTTTCCCCCTCTTCCCTGAGTTCAGGGACTGCTACTACAGTTGTAGCCACACGGGGCAGGATGTTTTCTTTTTGGAATATGAAGTGGGTAGGATATGGTTCTACTAGACCACCACAATTGGCTTTTAAGTCGTACTGTGGCCTTCCATCAGAAAGGTTTCAGTGACTAAGTGGAAACCATTCTCCTTGATGGGCTATCCCCACCTGGACCTTCTTTTGCTCACCAAGGAAGGGGTTCAAGTGTTTCTGGACCTGTTGTTCACAGGTCAGCCATACTTGGTTATGGGGGTTTCCATCTGCACTTTTCGGTCTACCCTGAACCAGTAGACTTTACCTCCGGCTCTTTCAGTTCCTGAGGTCCTTTTACGTCAAATTAGTACATGTCTTTGACACTATTAATTTTGGTCCTAGACCAAATTGTGAGGCCGGGGTCTCGCCGCTCTCCTAGAGTGGTTGAGGCTTCCTGGCAGAGTTTCATTTTGTGTCCATTGCAGTTGTCTGCAAAGTAGAGAGTTACAACTCAAGCACTTATCTTATATGCACTAGGTTCTAGATGCTCTTTCCAAGACAGCTCTTTTTATTAGCCGGACAGTCCTTGGCCGTGCTTTCTGAGTGAATCCTATCCCCTACCACCCTACTCAGGGTTATTGGTTTTAGCTCGGTACTCTCCCACTAGTGTGAATGAGTGATGGAGACTTAGTCCAGGAAGATATGGAAATTACGTACTTACCGTAATTGTTGATCTTCTTTGGTAGTCTCCATCACTCATTCACACGCCCACCCACCATCCCCTGGGTTCACTCGTTTTCTTTCCTGGTCTTCATGGTCCTATGATTTAGGCTGTAAAGACATTGTTCTTTGACCCTTCTTCCAAGGGCCATCTGGGCCCCCTCAGGCCCATAAAGTCAGGATAAGTTATTTTCTTTAGTTACGCTGCACCTCCTCGGTCTAAAAGGTACTGAGGCGGTTCGAGGGTCGATGCTGAGATAGCCTACACAGGGGCGAGCTAGTCTCGCGATGCCTCGCATGTGTGGTCCTGTCTTGGCCCAACCCTTCTGAAAAATTTTGGCTCCCGCTTGGTCCTAGCGCCTCAGGCGCTATCCCACTAGTGTGAATGAGTGATGGAGACTGTCCAAGAAGCTCAACAGTTATGGTAAGTACATAATTTCCATTTCTATCACTGAAAGTAATAGTTGTGGATATGACGAGTTCCATGAACTAGAGATGTTTTTTGGTAACAACTTTGTGTTAAATTTGATATAAACTGGTATTTGAAAATTAAAAAGATACTGATTGAGAATACCTAAATGTCTTTGACAATATGGTGGGAGGCAGCAGCTAAAGAGGTAGTAGCATACGCACTCAGTTGATTTCAACCCCAGGAACCCCAGTTCTTTAGTGTGGGGAGGAGCCGTTTTGTCCGAAGCTGGGTCAGCAGCCTTATCAGACATTTTTTCCCCTCAGTCGATTAAGTCACCTGTCAAGCGTGGACTGTGGAAAATTCTTACAGATCTCACAGCAGGGTCGGACTGGCCCACCTGGATACCTGGAAATTTCCAGGTGGGCCCCCCTCAATTGGGTAAGTGGTTACCTTCTGAACTCTGAAAACTTTTGCATTTATCTTCTTTTTTCTAATTAAATGGGGTATCTGGGACACTGTTGATAAATGTAAGATGCAAACACAGAGCTAGTGTATTAGATTGAAGTGGAATATTGATTTGAGTGTGTCAACCTGGGCCCTTCTCTACTGATTTTCCAGGTGGGCCCTTGTATCTACTTTCCAGGTGGGCCTTCTGTACCCCAGTCCGACCCTGTCTCACAGTCTGCTTTCAGGTGGTCAAACCCTAGGAAGACAACACAAACCAAGTGAGGATCTGCTTTAGTAAACGGTTCCCGCATTTGGTACGGTGCTGGAAACCTGTAGGACCGGTTCTTTTCTTGGGAGTCTGAGAACATACTGAATAACCCTAAAAGCGAATTTAGTAGATTTAACTCTAAGGAAAAAAGGGTAACTTCTCTGGATTGTCCCTTTTTTTTTTTTTTTGGTCGGTTCAGTGACCAAAACAACAGCCGGGGGTTTGTCCGGTAAAAATAATGCCCAAGAAGCCTGGTCACCAGAGAAATCTGAATCAAACAATATATAAACCAAATTACCTTTTTACAGAATAAGGAAACTTCGGTTCCTTCTCGGTTGAAAAAAAAAGTCAAGGAACCAAAAAACTTACCAAAAATACACTAATCTAAACTAGTCTACCTGTAAACTGAGGACAGTGCTTCAAAAAATGAAAAGAAAGAAATAAACAATACTTAGAAAACTGATGAAAACAAACATTGTTCAAGAAAGTGAAGGAGAGCTCCGGAGACATCTTACTAAGGCAAGTGGAGTAAAGAATCTGACGATTGCAGGAAGTACAACCAGGGACAGTGGTTTGAAAACTGAGCTTGAACCTAGCATTCCACCATTTGTGTAGGTTCTATTAACCATTTCTGCTCTGGGGCAGTCCTATGTTGAGACCATATTACATTTTGTCAGAATACAGTAAGATTCCCTTGGAAGAAACAAGATTACTATGGTAAATAATTTTTTCTTGTATGCGAACTAGTAAGAGACATTTTGTCCTTGGATCAGTGCCTAACTGACTGATAGTGAGCTTCCAGAGGTCTGCCTTTTAGCTTTGAGCAAAGAAGACCACATTCGTGCACGCGCTTTGTGATCTGAACCTAGCTAGCAACCACGTCTCCACTTTATGTCTATATGCATAGGTTGAGTCTCATATTTTCTCAGTTCGAAATTTGTATTATAAAACTGGTCTTATTACATATTCTACATCAAAGTCACGCCATCTGTTCCTCCAAGAGAAATTCACAGTATAAAATAATGGGTTCTAATTTCTTCCCTTAAGCGAAGTCACAGTAGTTCTAGGAGCATGGTTATGTTGTTCATCCACACTGTTTGGCATGTTCCCTTCCACTTGAAATCTTGTCTTCAAGCTGGCTTCTCCCACCCACCCGGGTGGTATATACCTTGGCTCAGCCCCATGATGCCAGATCTTCTTTCCACTGGAAGATAGAGGTTCCCCCATGCTCTCAACATTTTGTAGGCCCTGGCTTTCAAATTGTCGGTTTTACCGAAAATCAAACTCGTTCAAGTTAACGATCGCGCTTTCGTCGCATCGACTATGGAGGAAAAATCTTCCCCAGGATTTCGCCGGTGCCCCTGCAGCCAGAAGATGTCATGCACCGATCCCCACCTCACGTGCATTTACTGCCACCTCATCGTGCAGTTTTTGCTTGGCCTTCCATCCCAACATCCTGGACGACTGCAAGGCATGCTTGAAGCTGGGGAGACCGGAAAAAAGAAATTCACCGGTGAATTCGAAGGAGACTACGTGGGCGGTTCTGTGGCCGTGGGCTCTGCCGAACAGCTGGAACAGATGAAGGCATTCGAGGAGGATGCAGCTCACACTTCAGTCAGTCGAAGCTTCTTTGTCCCGCTGAACCTAGGCTCTACCTTTACAGGCTCCTTCAGGGAGATGTGCCAGTCTCTCCCCACTTGGGGTGAGGCACCTTCGGGCTCGCACTCCTCCCGCTCTTGGAAGAGGGAGAAGGACCCACTGTCTTCGTCTCAACGGAGATGCTCTTGGGACCGGGAGAGGTCTGAGTCCCAAGAGCATGCGATCTCGACCTTGGTCGAGATCACATCCTCGACCGCTGGCTTTTCGGACCTTTCGTTTGTCCAGGGGACCGAGGAAGTGGCCGACGAGGTTGAAATTATCCTCAACCCGATCGACCCCTTGTCACCGGCTGTGCCTGATGACTCGTTGGAATGGACTCTGGTCCTGGTCTTCCTGGATGAGGAGACCTAGCCTGCTGTTGTCTCCATCAAGGGCCCGGTCCTGGACCCTCGGGTCACACCAATCCCAGTGTCTCCTGATCGACTGAGTCGGCCTCCCAGATCTTGGTCCAGGACCCCCTCGGACGAACGACTGAGGAAGAGCCATAAGCGCTCAAAAAAGAGGCGACGCCACAGGTCCTCATCCTCCTCTGATGAGGAGAGGCTCCGGCGGAAACTCTGTTGGTGCTATGAAGACCTTATGTAGCAGCAGCTGATCTTGACCAGGTAGAAGCCGGCTCCGCTGCCTACCCTGGCCATCACTTGGCTCTCGCCTCCAAGGCCGAGGCCGGCCCCTCCAAAACTGAAGCCCTCAGTTCCTCTACCCGTGGGGCCAGGCCATCTCCCGGTTAGGCCTACTCCGGTCTCTCCACCGATTTGGGTGGAACCACCGCCTAAACAGCCTGAGGGATGGGTGCCCTAGAAAGAGGACCGACAGGACACCGGGCTTCCCCGACATCTGTCGATAACAGTCACCCCGGACCATCCTCGGCAGATCGAGGGTGATTTAGGCAGTAAACCGCTGTATCACGACTTTTCGGACTCTGACATCACTGGCTTGCATTCACATCCCGGGGATGATGAATCATTGGTTGGCACAGGAATGGAGGAAGGCCCTTCCTCTTTCCAGGGCATTCTCAGCCTCATTTCCAATTCCAACGGAATGCCCTTGGAGCCTATCCAGAAAAAGGCGGAGTACCCTCTCACTGACATTCTCAAGAGAGGGGATACCCCAACGGAGGCCTTTCCAGTGGCCGAGGCCATTGTTGTCCCGGCCCTTGAACTTTGGCAGCATCCTGCTTCCTGCCCAGCACCATCTGCCCGCATGGCCCACAAGTACGTCGTGCCCATGGGGTCCCTTGCGAGCTTCACAGAACACCCTTCGGCCGAGAGCCTGGTGACTGCCTCTGTGTTCAGGCATACTGGTAGTTCGGCCGACACTGACCGATCCCCGGACAAAGAGTCCAAAAATATGGACCACACTGTTCGTAAGGTCTATGCGGCCTCTTCTCTCTGCCTTCATCAGGCCAGCTCAGCTGTCATTATGGCACACTTCTCTCATGCCCTTCTTGGGTCATTAGACGAGGTCCTCCTTCATCTCCCACTGGATAGGCAGACCACGGTCAAGCAGGTCCGTGACCAGGGCCGTGCTGTTGCTAAACAGCAGCTCCAGACGGCCTTGGACATTGGGGATTCTTGTGCCTGCTCGCTGGCAGCCGCAGTGGCCTATTGCCGCAGGGCTTGGCTGAGTCTTTCCTCCTTCCCGGCGGATACTCAGCACAAGCTTGCTAATGTGCCCTTCCTGGGTATCGACTTGTTTGGTCCAGGAGTGGCCAGTCACCTTCAGCGTATAGAGCAGTCCAATGCCACCCTGGATGCTACTTCTGCCAAGGGTTCTTCAGGCAAAAACCAGCAGAAGAGAAAGAAGAAGCCATTTTGGCACTCTTCTTTTGCGGTCTGGCAGCCCTCCTATCAAGGAGGACAGCAGCACCAGCAGCAGCAGCAGGCTCAAGCTTGGCGCCCTCAGCCCAAGCAGGGTCCTCAGCAACCCAGTAAAGGAGGCAGAGGCTCAGGTCCTGGAGCCCCCTCCTCCTCCAAGTCTGCTCAGTGACGGGCTGGGGGTGGCCACCCCCTACACCCATCACGCCAGCTCTGGGTCCTCCCGTGGGGGTGTCGACTCCTCCACTTCCTTTCCTCCTGGTCTGCTGTCACTTTGGACAGATGGGTTCCCAAAGTGGTCGATCAGGGACTGCCTCTAGAATTCGAGCAGTACCCTCCCAGCCGAGCCCACACCCCTCGGGAGGAACGGATTTCCGCATGCACCCAGTCAGCTCTTCGAGACAACGTAGCTTAGCTCCTCTGCAAGTAGGGAGTAGCTCCAGTGCCGGATCCTCCGACAGACCCAGGCTTTCTTTCCAAGTAATTTCTGGTGCCCAAGCGGATGGGGGTTGGCATCCCATCCTAGATCTCCACGACCTGAATCAGTATGTCAGGTCCCGCACCTTTCGGATGGTCACTCTGAACCAGATCTTACCATCCCTGGAACAAAACGTGGTTCTGTTCACTGGATCTGCAGGACGCGTTCTTTCACGTCCCAATCCGTCCGTCTCATCAGCGGTTCCTCTGCTTCAGGGTCGAGGGGATCCTGTACGAGTTCCGAGCCATGCCGTTCAGCCTGTCATTGGCCCCGCGGGTCTTCATCAAATGCATTGCAGTGGCAGCGGCCCACCTTCAGCGTTGAGGCGTCAGAATCTACCCTTATCTCAACAATTGGCTCTTGGCAGGTTCCACCCATCAGGAGGTGGAGAGGTCCAGGGATCTGGCCCTCCAAACCTGCTCCCAACTTGGCCTCCTGATCAACGAGGCCAAGTCGGAACTCGTGCCTTCTCAGGTGATGGGCTTCACTGGGGCAGAGCTTGACTCTTCTCAAGCCAGAGCTCGGATCCCAGTGGACAGGGCGGAGGTTCTTTCCTCCTTTGCCCGATCATTTCTGGTTGGGCATTTGTGCACTGCCCGGGACTTTCTGTGCCTTCTGGGTTACATGGCGGCGTGCACCTATGTGGTTCGTTGGGCTCGGTGACACATGCACCCCCTCTAGTGGCAGTTTGCCACCCAGTGGACTTAGCGATATGGCCATTTCAACCAGCTGATCACAGTAACCCAGAAGATGTGGGATGCTCTCCAGTGGTGGACCACCCCAGACCGGTTGCGGGAAGGGATCCCATTTGTCTGCCCGGGGCCGATGGTCGTCCTTACAACCGATGCTTCTCTCATGGGCTGGGGAGCCCACATGGGGGACAACAGGGCCCACGGGTTCTGGACCCCCGAGGAGTCCTGATGCCACATCAACCTGTTGGAGCTCAGAGCAATCAGACTGGCACTGTCAGCTTTCATTCCTCAGCTCCGGGGTCAAGTGGTTCAAGTCCAGATGGACAATACCACTACCATGTACTACCTCAACAAGCAGGACATCACGCACTCCCGTCTGCTGTGCAAGGGGTGCTCCGCATCTGGACCATTGTAAGCCGGTTGGAGGCGAATCTCCTAGCCATCCATGTGGCAGGAGCCTCGAACCAGCTGGCGGATGCTGTCAGCTGTATAGGCCAGACATCCCACGAGTGGTCTCTCCACCCAGAGGTAGCTTACAGCCTGTTCTCCCGATGGGGCAGACCGATGGTGGACCTATTTGCCTCCAGGGAGAACACCAAGCTGAGGCTGTATCATGCCCACTCCCCCCCCCACAGCAGGGTTCGCTGTAGGGGGATGCCTTCTCGAGGCCGTGGACCCCAGGCCTCCTCTACACCTTCCCTCCATTTCCCTTGATCCACAAGGTGTTACTCAAGGTGAGGAGAGACAAGCCGAAGGTGATTCTGGTAGCCCCAGACTGGCCGTGCCAGTTCTGGTACCCAGATCTCCTCAGCCTCAGCTGCAGGCCCCTGGAGCAGTTTTGTACACGACCGGACCTGATATCTCTGAACCAGGAAAAGGTATTCCATCCGGACCTTCAATCCCTGCACCTCACAGCCTGGTACCTGAGCGGCTAGAGTTCCAGGTTTGGGTCTTTCCGATGATGTCTACACCGTGGTGGAGGCATCAAGAAAGGAACCGACCAGGAAATGTTACGGCTTCAAATGGAAAAGGTTTTCCATTTGGTGTTAGAGTAAGAGTCTGGACCCCTTATCCTGTCCTGTGGCTAACATTCTCGACTACCTTTGGTCACTCTCCCAAGGGGGTCTACGGTCATCAACCCTTGGGGTGCACCTGGCAGCCATTTCTGCTTACCAGGCATGGACCAGTCAGCTGACATTGGTGCAGGAGACATTAGTTGAGCACTTCTTCAAAGGCCTGGATCACATAACCCCTCTGGTGCGTGAACCTCCACCTCCGTGGGATCTGTTGCTGGTTTTGGCAAAGTTCATGGGCAAGCCATTCGAACCCATGCACAAATGTGAGCTTTCACACTTGTCATGGAAGACGGCCTTCCTGGTGGCTATCACGTCAGCCAGAATGACAGGGGAGCTCCAGGCGCTTTTGGTGGACTCCCCTTACCTGGTCTTTCACAGGAACAAAGTTGTCCTGCGCCCCCACCCGAAATTCTTTCCGAAGGTGGTGTCAGAGTTCCACCTTAACCAGGTATTGACTCTGCCGGTATACTACCCTAATTACACCTCGAACACCGAGTACAGGCTCCATACCTTGAACCCGAGACATGCTCTCTCCTAGTACAAGGAGAGGACGGCGGAAATTTGTGGAGAGGTTCACCAGCTGTTTGTCACCTACACTGAAGCCGCTTCTGGCAGACCTGCAGCCAAATGGACCATAGCAAGATGGATTACATCATGCATAGGTCTGTGCTATGAGTTGGCGGGCAAGAAACCCCCCAGAGGGATAAGATCTCATTCTACCTGCCATACTGCTGCATCAGTGGCTGCTTCCAGGGACATCCCTATCCAGGAAATCTGTCGGGCTGCTACCTGGAAGTCAGCAAACACCTTTATCACCCACTGCCACATCGACCTTGAGTCACGCCGGAATGCTGGTTTTGGGGCCTTGGTTCTCCAATCTGTTTCCTAAGTAGGGGGTGTGCGCCTTGCCTCCCTTCTCCTGGAGAACTGCTTGGAGTCTGCCAAACAGTGTGGATGAACAACGTATCCACGCTCCTAGAAGAACAGATTACTCACCTGTAACAATAGTTCTAGGAGTTGTATATGTTGTTCATCCACACGCACCCACCCGACCTCCCCTGCTTCCGGGCGCACAACCTTGCTTCCAGCGGGCTAAGATCTGGCGTTATGGGGCGGAGCCGTGGTATGTACCACCCGGGTGGGTGGGAAGAGCCAGCTTGCATACTTCTGACAAGATTTAAAGTGGAAGGGGACATGCCAAACAGTGTGGATGGATGAACAACATATACCACTCCTAGAACTACTATTATACATAAGTAACCTGTTCTTACTCCCTACATTAAGAGAGAATTTTGCTTATTCCATCAACAATTGCACCATTCATCAAATGCGAAATTCGTAATAAGAAGTATTCATATTTGAGTTAATGAACGACGTTACGGCAGTACTAACTCACAGATAAAATGAACTTTGCTTATACCTAACACAGTAGAACACTGAGTGTTTCCGTAGTCTTCACAACACTACACTGTTTCTGCACTTTATTGGTTTTTGGAAATGGTGTATGCATTTGAGGAAAGATGGTGCTTTTTTATCGATTATGTTAATGTGTACAACTGAGGATACAAAGTTGTAAACTTCAAATGTATGGATCAAAGGTGTTACTTTTTTTTATCAAATATGATATTAGATATAATGGAAAGCTGCATGATTGAAGCCTATTTATGAAAAAAAAAAAAAAAGATTATCAAATAAAACCAAGTGGCAGTTTTTCCAAATTGTGGTGCTGGTGTTCCCTACTAGTGTGTGGAGTATGAGGTACCTGTCTTTCTGTTTGTGACGTGATTCCATTTTACAGCGCATCTTGTGCACTCATTTGAAGGGCTTGGGAGCTGGTAGAACCTGTCTTTTCTTTTGACACTCTTGACTCTATAGCTTCTAAGTGCTGGTAGTATTTGTGTTAGCCCAGTAAAATTGTCTTTTAAGTAGCCCTACTGGCTGATATCAGAAGAGTTATTCTTTCAAAAATTGTACCAGTTGAGCCACTGGAAAAGATTGTGGGGAAGTGGATTTTCTCTGTCACTAGCCCTAACGGCTGGTGGCTAACTTTGAGCTGTGTTACCTTTACAGAATGGAAAATTAATGTGCCAGTATAGAAAAAAGGGAAAAAAAAGCGAGGTATGCCTTTAATTAGGTTAAAGGATGTTATGGTGGGCACAGGTAGAATTAGAGTGGACCTTGCCCTCTAGGCCGTACTTTGGCCATACCACAGACTACTATTTATCAGAAATTATGTACTCATTATAATTTTTGATCATCTAAGAATATCTTCACCATTGATTTACACTAATGGGCCTCAGCTGGAGGTGCTAGGACCCAACGGTAGCCAGAACTTTTCAGAGGGCTGGTATCGCGGCAGACAGTGCGCATGCATGATGATTGACGTCGGCGCACGTGGCTACTGATTTACCCTGATGACAGCCCCTAACCACCTCAGTCCCCCCTTTTTTTTGTACAGAGGAGGTGAGCAGCATAACTTAACAAGAACCTATGCATGTAACATAAGAGCATAAGATAGTTCTGGTGGCCCATATAAGAAGGGTCACCAAATCCAGTAACACAGTGCCTTCACAGCCCAAATCAAGTATAAAGGGGTAAAGGCCAACACAGCCATACTGAGGGATGGTGAGTGGGCATGTGAATCAGTGGTGAAGATATTCTTAGAAGATCAAGAAGTACAGTAAGTGCATAATTTTACTGTCTTCCGAGAATCCGTCTTCACCATTGTTTCCCATTAGAAGGTCAGAGTACCAAGCTCAGAAAAAGTCCCCTGGACAAGGGCAGCTGGAGCCAAGGGCTCATTCAGGATAGTAATCCATTCAGGATTGTGCTACCTGGCATGGACATCTAAGGCATAGTGCTTGGTAAAAGTGTGCACTGTGCTCCAAGTTGCAGGTTTGCAAATGTCTCCAAAAGATGCAGAACATGTTTCTGCTAGGGACATGGCAACCACTGTAATAGAGTGGTGTGTACGCTGCCCTCCAGTTTGACCTTTGCCATTGCATAGCAGTGGTGAAGACAGTTCACAGTCCAGGCAGAAGTGTGCATGACTGTAACAGGCTGTCCAGTCTGATTAGGATTGAAGGAGACAAAAAGTTGTTTGGGTTGTCTGAAGTCCTTGGTTCTGTCCAGATAAAATTTAGGACCCTCTTAACATCTAATGAGTGGAGAGACCTTCCCCTCTCATTCTGGAAGTTGTCAAAGTAGGTAGGCAGGACTGAGGCCTGGTTAAGATGAAACTCCTAACACCACTTTCAGTAGAGACTTGGGTTGTGAATGAGAACTACCATCTCTTTATGAACGACAGTATATGGAGGATCTCTGTCCAAAGCATGGATTTCAGACACGCAGTGTGCAGAGGTGATAGCCACCAGAAATGCTGCTTTCCAAGTCAAGAACTTTAAGTCATATGTTGAAATATGCTCAAATGGCTTGTGAGTGAGCATATCCAACATAAGGTTAATGTCACAGAAAGCCACTGGCTTCCTGATGGGAGTCCTTGTGTGTACAATGCCCTTGAGGAACCCCTTGAACAGTGGCAGCTGTGCCAGGTAGAGGGTACCAACAGGCTCATGGTATGCTGAAATAGCACACAAGTGACCTTTACTGTGGAATACTGTAGGCCAGCATCAGAATGATCCAGCAAGTACTTCACAACCTTGTCAGGTAGAGACCGGAAGGGGTCCATGTGGGTTTTGGAGCACCAGGCGGAAAATCTTTTCCATCTGGCTGTGTTATGTCTTTCTAGTGGAAGGCTTATGAGCAGTTGAAAGTATTTGGGGACCCTCTGTGATACCTTGGACGTTTTCACTCCTGTCTCTTCAGGAGCCAGGTCTGAAGATAAAGGGAGTGCAGGTTGGGACAAACCAGGTGACCTTGTGTTAGCAAGTCTGTCCTGAGTGGTAGAGTCCTTGATTTGCTTGTCTGCCCAACAGAAGAAACCATATCTGCCAAGACCAGCATGCAGCCACTAGAATCATCTTGCCCCTGAGTGCCTCCAGCTTGAGCAATACCCTCTGTAGGGGAGATATTGGAGGGAATGCATACAGAAACTGATTTTGCCGTGGCAGTCTGAATGCATCCTGACAGAAAATGCCATGTTCTGGATTTCTGAAACCGAACCGAAGCAGTCTCTTGCTGATTGGGGATGCAAAAAAGGCCCACATCTGGGCTACCCCACTCGTTGAACAGCAATTTCATGACATCTAGAGCTAGTGACCACTCGTGAGGATCAGCCTCTGTTCGACTGAGCTCATCTGCCAGGGTGTTGCGGACCCTTGGCAGATAGAACAAGTAGGTGTGCAAAAAAAAAAAGTCAAGTCACAGAAAAGCTAAGTGCAAAATATGGCTTTATTGTGCAGCCAAAGAAGAATGGACAGACTGACTGAACCGAGGCGCTCCAAACCCTTGCAGGTTCTTTGTCAGGGGGAGGGGCAAACACTGGTGCTAATTATTGAGTACATGCTTACATAGGATTTTATTTATTTAAAATCTTGGCAACTGGGATAGGCATGCTGAGCCAAGGCTCATTTTGAGGTGTGACCCAGAGGAACTATACAGTAAGGAATATATAGTTGAATAATATACAAAATATTCAAGACTTGCAGGGCTTCCTAGTGATGGTGTAGCTAGCTAGGATGGAACATGGTGAGAGGAGGCTGCAGTACAGTAGCAGGGGAGGAGTCAGATAAAATGTTTAAAAGAGAGGAGATTAGGAGAGTGCCGGAGATGTAGGGGAGGATTAAATTAAAAGCTGCAGTACTGTTTACAAAATTTAGAATCAGCGTCATTGAATCACAGTCCATTTTAAAAAAGTGCAAGTCAGCAGTGCCACAGAGCATAAATAAAAACTAGTACAAACCAATATAGAATGTGATAAAATTATTAGAACTGTAGCTAAAGCAAACTGGCACCCCTGGACCAAGTCACGTTACAAAAAGGCATAACGATTAAGCACTACAGTGTGACCTTAAGTAAGGTTAATCATACAGTTGACTATAAGGAATAGGCATCAGAGGCTGAAAGATTTCAGGACAAGAGGAACTGAAATGGCAGGAGAAAGAAAAATAGTGAGAATTAAATTTAACAATTAAGTAAATACACCAAAAATGAAAAGGATTAAAAAAACAAGGAAATATACACAGAAACATGCAGTCAATACAGCTGGAGACCAGGGAGTGAGAAGAGGGTATAGAAAATCAGAAGAACAGGGCAACATCCCAGTCATCAATCCAGTAAGAGAGAGGGCACCCTATTCAGATTGTTTCAAGGTTCTGCATCAGTTTTCCTCAACTCTGGGTGCATTGTTGTTTAGCCCCTGGCAGATAGACTGCTTGGAGCAGGATCCCTGGTTCCAGGCATCATTCCCAAACTCTGATTGCCTCTCTGCAGAGAGGGTAAGAGTGTGCTCCTCCCTGTTTGTTGACAAAATATGTGACAGACTTGTTCATCTGTCTGGAGGAGTACTGCTTTGTGGCTGACATGACTTCAGACTGTAAAAAACTGGTCACATCTCCAATACACTGATGCAGTACTGTTTACAAAATGGGTCACTGCCAGGTCCCAAACACCTTGTGTCGGAAGTCCTTAGCAGTGGGCTCCCCACCCCAACAGGGAGGCATCTGTGGTGAGAATCACTTCCAGCTCCGGTGGGGAGAAGGAGAAGCCCTAGAGGAGATTTTCCTCCACTGACAAGCATGTCGGGGACCTTACCACTAATTTGTTCACCTGAATGGGGTAATGCTGAGGGTGTGATGCTTGTGGCCATTGGACACTGAGCATTTACTGGGTTGTCTTCATGTGTAGATGTGCCAGGGGCACTGTGAGCACTAAGGAAGCTATCAGACCCAGCATGCACTGCATGGAGTGAGCTTGTACTGTCTTTTGCGCCATGATCTAGCATGCCATTTGCACATTTGCTTGTAGTCTGCTTTCTAGAAGAAAAGCCTGGGGTCAGGTGTATCCAGAACAGCTCCTATGAACATCAGTTGCTGGGAATGTTCAAGCTGAGACTTCTCAAGGTTCAGCAGTACTCCCATGAATGCTAGAAACTGAGAGGGAGTGGCTACTGCCTGATCCATTTCCTGTTTGCACGGGCTTGAAATCAGCCAGCTGTCCCAAGTACGGGAAGACCTAGAGTCCCAATTTCCTGAGGTGCACTGCAAGTACTGCAGAACACTTTGTAAATACTCGTGGTGCTGTGGAAAGCCCAAAGGGCAGGACTCTGAACTGGTGATGCTGCCCCAGTATCATGAAACTGAGGTATCTGTGGTGGCTGGGGTGCACCAGTATGTGTTGCTGTGAGTCCTGCAATTCCAGGGATGCTAGCCAGTCCTACAGTTTCAGGTACGGTACCAGAGAACCCAGAGGAATCATCCTGAATTTTTCTCAATCCATAAATTCAGATTTCTGAGATCGAGAATGGGCACATGCCCCTGAGTTCTTTGGAACTAGGAAGTAGTAGGAATAGATCCTTGGGTTCTGTTCTAACTCTGGCACGATTTCCACTGCCCTCTTGCTTAGGAAGGCTGCAGTCTCTTACATCAGAAGCTCTGGCAGGTGAGCTGACAAAGGTGGTTGCCTTCTGAGTAGCTGTTTGGGGAGGAGGGTTCTGTGAAATCCAGGGAGTAAACCTCGTAGATAATCCTGTGGGCCCACTTGTCTGTTGTGATGGATTCCCACTGATGGTAATACTGGGTCAGGCCATCCACCCTGGGGAGGAGAGGTCTACCTCTGGCAGCTGAGGCTGGGCCGGGGCTGGCGCTTAAGATAGTGGCACTAAGTGCTTTTGGTGCCTGTGCTTTCGGCTGCGCTTTCTTTTGAGGTTGAGGAGGCTGTTTTTTTATTACTCTGCCTCTGCCACGAAAGGACTGATTGTTGTCAAAAGACCTACATCTCTTGCCTCTCTGTTAGTTGTAGGAAAGTGGTCTGGAGGTATTAAGAGTTGTTCTTTTTTCATTAGATACCTTAAAGAGACCACTCCACCTGCTGTCTGAACAGGTAAAGTGCCATTGAAGGGGACATTCATTACCTGTTGCTGGACATCTTGGGTGAAGCCATCAGTTTGCAGCCAGGAATGCTGTCTGATGCAGATACCTGCAGCTGCATTGTGATGTGCTGCATCAAAGGTGCCATAGAGGCTTTTAGCTGGTGAATTCAGTACCTTGCTTATCAGTCAGCAGAATGTCATTTTTAGCCTCTGAATCTGGCAGAATCTCTGCCAGAGACTTTTAACTTGCTCAACAGGATATATTCATACTTGGAAAAGTGCCCCTTGTAGCTAGATGTCCTTATGCCCAGGGTATCTGCATTTGTCCACAGTGTCAAGCGTGCACCGTACGGGCTCCTTATCAGAAAAGTGTGCAGTGACCTCCTTGGGCACAATGACTGTTATTTTCAAAGAGAATAACAATAGCATCAGCTGTGGGCTGAGTGAAATACACTGGTTTATTTTTAGGAGCAGCACATTTCTTGTTTGCCTGCTTGGGGACAGCTGCCATGGTAGCCGGCCTATGCCAGACTGCGTCAGACAAAGTCTCTAGGGTGGGTTTGATAGGAGGAATTAAACTGATTGCATTGTTTGGCACGTTCAGGAACTCGAGCTGGAGGCGCCTGGGCTGGTCGTTGGCTGTTGACTTGAAATTATATGTCGAATGCACTTTCTGAGCAGAGCCTGGAAGAATAGATCTTCCTGAGGAACAGACACAGGAACTAGGTCTGAGACCTCCTGACCATAAGAGTCATTGTCCCCATCTTCAGAAATAGTGAAGTCAGGATCTGACTGATCTCTCTCTCTACACCCTCATCACAAGGAGGATAGAAGAGAGAGAGAGTGGGGTTGCAGGGCCAACACTGCAGTGTGCAGCTGTGGCAGCACTGATGACAGTGCCACACCAGTGGACAAAGGTTCGATTCCAGGTGCGATGCCGGAAGTGACACCGGGGATGGCAGTGTGGGTACCTGCAATGCCAGAACCAGCACCATGCCTGACACCGGGCCAGACCCCTACGGGTCTGAACCAGGCACTGGACATGACACCAGAAGTGGAATTGACAACCCATCTGGCACTGGAGCGATTAGTGGTGGCATTGTGGCTGTCCCTGTCCCCTGACGGAACAAAAGCGAAACCACAAGTGAAGCAGACCTTAGTGGTGGTGCGCCTGGCAAGAACCCAGAGACTGTTGCCACAAGCGAACACTCTGTCAGACCCAGCGCTACCACTGGTGGTGCAAGCCCAGCCAACCGTAAAGGGCCAGAGACCTGCGTAGCTAGCGGTACTAAATGGACCAGACACAGTACGCACTGCTCTATAGGAGCTGCCACCTGGAGCCCTTACTAGAAAACAAGGGCTCTCCTGGCCTTCCTGGCCTGAGAGACTGATCTTTCAGGCCTAGAAATTTCTGGTGTAGTCAGTGATGACAGTGGGGACCTCCAACTTTGCGAAGTAAAATGCCTTGCCGCAAACCCCATAGAGGGTGACCTTGACCAGTGCCATTTATTCCCCTTCTTTTTTCTATATACAATTTTTGTGTTTTCTTCCAGGTCCCGTGACTCCGGCAATTGTGTCAGTGCGTGCGCATGGAGGTGCACACGCACTCCGTGCACTGGCTCAGCCCCTTCCACCCCACCCCTGGCAATCGCCACCACTCCTCCCACCTATGCTACCCATCAGACCTTCACCCAGTGAGACCAGAGCTGCCTTTCAGCTGCTCAGTCTGACTCCCGCTCCCCGATGACCCAAGGTCATTCCCGAACCTATGCCAATGGCATTACGTGAGGTAAGGCGTCCACGGCCTCTGCCCTCTGCACCACTGGGCCAGCTATTCCCCTTCTTGCAAGAAGAGGTCGAGGTCAAGCAGTACCTGGACCCTGACGCTTAGCACATGTGGGATCAGTACTGCTTCTTTTTGTACCTATGAGAAGACTGCCTTTCCTGCCGTATACTAGACCGCCTGTCATCAGAACATGTCTCCGAAGGAGCAGCTTGCGTCTTCAGACTCTCTACCATCCTCCATGGTCAATGACCATGACTAAACTGATACAAAAATAACAAACTCTAAGTTTAAACACTAAAACTCTGAAGAACAGAATGCTGTTGTCATATAGACGATGAAGTTCTGTCTCCTGGTGGACGAGCAGTGTAGTCACTGATGTGCACCCGGCAGGAAAAAGAACTGAGGTGGTTGGGGGCTGACAGCAGTAAACTAGCGGCTGCGTGCACTGACATCCGACGTTGCACACGCACACTGCCTGCTGTGGCACCAGTCCTCTGAAAAGTTCTGGCTCCTGCTGAGTCCTAGCACCTCCAGCTTAGACCCACTAGTGGGAATCAATGATGAACATTGGTTCTTGGAAGATTTATATATTTAAACACAAGAAACTCAATATCTTTAAAAATATTTTTGCCTTAATCTATTCAAAGAGCATTATGGAAGGCCTGCAGTTAAAGCTGTCCATTACTGCTGGATGCATTTTTTTTCTCTTTTTATTACTTTTGGGCGTGCTCAACCTCTGGTCTATGCCTCTTCCCTGCATCCTGCTCTTAACACCTCCTCATTTCTCTGGACCACCTCCATCCCTGGAGTGCTGGACACCCCAGTTCATCCCCAGTGACTGGACTTCTTCCTTCCTTCCTTTTGGGTTGGTTGTGATCTAGTCAGAAGGGAGGTAAGTGCTCCAGCGTCAGATGAGGGGCCAGACATTCAGAGTGCCTGTGAGCATGCTGATTGGTCAGCCCTTCATGCTGTGCCAGTCGCCCACCACCGCCCGAGTGTCTGTGCGTACAGGTTGAGGATTGCTCTAGGGGAGTGTCAGCATGTGCCTGGTCACCAGCGCTGTCAGTGACACTTCCATTGAGCCACCCCTAGGTGTCGCCAAGTGAGCAGCATTGTAGTCCACCTCTGTGAGGGAGGAGGGCATCCTGTGGGATGCTTTGAGCTCTCTCTGATGGCCTCTGCTCCTGACGTCCCAGGTATGGGACACAAACCTGGGTCACCAGTGAGCAAGAGTGGTCCTCCACAGCTCAGTGCTATCGATGCATTATTAACATAACACTTAGCTTTGAATTTTGAACTTCTCTGTAAACTGTTACAACCACAAAGCCATTTCATGCAATCACTGCAACATATTTGGTAACAGTTACATATTTCATTTAAAATGCAGGACAAATCCCATTGGTATGAAGGGCCACATGGCGAAGTGTTACGGAGATTTGGTTCAAGAACTCTGGAGCGGGACTCAGAAGAATCTGGCACCATTAAAGCTCAGGGTAAGGATGTGATTCATATAAAATCATTTTATAAAGGAAATCTGAGCAAGTTCTACTGTCTTAAAATGATTTTGAAAAAGCTCTTGGCTAGCCTGTCAGCACAGTGACAGCACTGCTGCTCTCGATGGCAGTGACTCAGGCATGAGACAGGGGCAAAGAGCATTGGAGGGCCACCAGTGAAGCAGAGAAGGATCAAGCATTCCAGAGGACACTATCCTCTTGGGGAAGGGGTTGTCTCCATTGCTTCACTACCACCTGGGTGGCCATTTGTGGCAGTTCAGTTGGAGGCATCAGGGAGGAAGGGAGATATCTGGGTAGGTTAAGGGCTGGAAAGGAAACAGTAAAAAAAAATTTCAAATAACCCCAGCCCGCATTGATGGCACTAGGGTAATTTTGGCCCCTCACAACGTCATCTGCAACACCACTAATTGATGTCCTGGGGATATCATAGACTCTGCCATGGAGCAAGCTGTGAAGTTGAGGAGTGTAGGTAGGAAGTGTACTAGCTAGGTGGTCACCCAAGGGCTGGTAGCAGGGATGGAGAAAAGGGGCATGAATTACAGATGATACAAAAATGATTAGCTGTGAATGTGAACATTAAGAAGACAAAGGGGGAGGGGGAATGTCGGCCCAGTAGCACTGCTGCTCGATGCACTGGTGACCTGAGTGCAGAAGTGAGCTTGAGTTGTCGAGGGAAGGAGGACTGAGAATCCTTAGGTCTGCTTTCCTCCTTCATGGAGGGAGAGTAACGTGTCCAGCCACTTGACTGCCATCTGAAAAAGGCTGGGTGGTAGCATGGCTTGGAGCGTGGCAGATTAAGAGATGGGTGGCTTCTGATGTTGGCGCCACCAACGCATGCTCGGCCATACGCCTATATGCATTATTGCACAGCAGCATTCCCAAAGAGGGAAAAACCAGAAAAAATGGCTGGCAGTTGGGCAGATGATGCCCTGCCTACCCCCTATATCCATCATTGAGTTTTCTCTCCTCTTGGTTCCTACAATGGCTGCTGGGCTTCACCTTTACCGTTGGGCAGCTGGACCTGGGGGGGGGGGTGGAGCTACCATGGCACAGAAAGCAGGCCCCGCTGAGGTGGGGCTCAAGCCGAGGATACAGTGTGGCAGTGTGTTGCAGGTGACCCAGGAGTCCTGGGAAGCACAAGTGAGGAGGAGCCTTGATGGACAGTAAGGTGACACTGGCAGCAGTTGGAGGACCTGGTCAGAGGTGTTCAATGGGGAAAAATAGAACTGAAAAAAAAAAGAAAGAGAAAGGCAACAAGAGGAATTAGTAGTTGTGACTGTGTGTGGCTCAGTGTATGTATTGTTTGCACATTGGAAGACTGAATGGGAGTTAAAGGGGAAATGGGAATTATCAGGACATTATATTTAAAAAAAAAAGTGATTAGAAGTGAAATAGAAAAAAAAAATGCAACTTGTACAAGGATATGGTCATTTCTTCTGTGCTTACCAGGCAAATCATAATTTCTTTTTATCTGTTAATACCCCTTGCTCTCCAGTGGCACTCCCATCAGCTCGACCCAGCCACAGCCTCATCACGCTGGCATTCCCTAGGTGTTGGCAGAGCCTCCCCCCTCTGGCAGAGGTGGTGGGGTCCCCATTACCTCTGCTGCAGAAAGATCCGGTGTGAGAGACTGCCCCAGGCAGCCGGTGTGGGGCCTGCAAGCTGGTTCGCTTCATCCTGCCACTCAATGTATTTCTGCTTTTCTCCCGACTTCCCCATGATGCCAGTGTCAAGGGTTTGGCAAGCACCTCAGAACACGCAGAATGCGATGTTCAGGTCTGCATCCTGTGCAAAATTCTTTTGCCTTCATCCATTGAGGATCGAGGCATGTGCCTCCTCCTTGGTCAGCCTGATGAACGTTACCCCCAGATCTGCATGAAAGATGCCTGTAAGGCAGTGACGTCAGCAGACGGCATGGTAGCCCAGGTTGCAGCCATTGAAGAGGTGGCAGTCCAAGCTGCGCCAGGTGCTTCATTGGCGTTAGCGCTGCTCCCAGCTGGGATCAGCATTGGGTCCTTCACGGGAACGTTCAGGGAGATGTGAAGATTCCCCTAGACCCATGTGGAGGGCCTCTCCTGTGGCGAAAAGAAAAAGTCTACAAAATCCCACCATCAGTTGTGGGACCAGGAGCGAGCATACTCTTCCTGCTCCTGCAATTCCGTTGATAGCTCGACAGCCGTTCAACACTTGGCTTTGACTGAGCCTGTGTTAGTCAAGGGCCAGGCCGCTGGCTCTGTGGTGCTCCATCGGGCTTTTTGGCCATGACTCAGGCTGACCAGGTGGTCAGGAGCTTTCTTGACCCAGTCGACTAGCTTTCTGAAGGGATCAAGGACAACTCCATCTACAGGACTCTGATGCTTTTGACCCTCTCTCAGGTGGACCCGACTGTCTCCTCCCAGGAGTTGCCTCCTTCAGGGGTCCTATGGTAGGAGCCAGTCCATATTCTTTACATAGCCCCTCCATCCGCCCCTCCTCGCCGTCAGTGATCAAATCATCAGTTGAGATCTTGGTCGAGATCGCAGTCGAGGGGATCCTTACACTTCCACTCTTGACCATCGACCTGGAAGTGCCGCAGGCACTCTTCTTTCTCCTCATCTTGGGATGAAGAGAGGCTTCGTTGCAGGCTGCGTCAGTGCTGTGAGGAGCTGATGTAGCAACAACAGGTTCTTGGGCAGGGTAGCCCCCTTCCCCCGACCCCCACCCTTCCCTGGTTGCACTTGGTCCAGCTTGCCCCAGTCCTGCCGCTCCCAGTGTCTCTGCTTCTGGCCTCTCCCCCAATTAGGGTTGAACAGCCACCCATGCAGCCATTGCAGGGAGCCCCTCCCAAGGCCATCCGCCTGGCCACTGGCCTGCCATGTTGGCTGTCGGTAGAAATTAGCCACTCGGATGAGACCAGGGTAGTGCATGGTGAAAAGTGGCCAATGGTTGTCTTTGAGGAGTCTTTGGATTCCAGATCCTGCAAGCAATCCTCGAGGACCCCCATGCTTTGACTGCGAATCAGTTGAAGAGTTGACCACTGACCAGTGTCCTTTGGGGCTATGATCCAGTTGATCTCCGAATCTATGGAGGTCCCCTTAGAAGTGGTCTAAAAGCAGGCTAAGTATTCCCTCACGGAAATCCTGGACATGGACAGTTCTCCAGAGGTGCCTTCCTGGTGGCAGAGGCTCCCTGGCAGCATCTGGTCTCCTGTGTGGCACCCTCATCCCGTATAGTCCACAAATATGCGGTCCTGACTAGTTCCTTGTCTGGTTTCTCGGACCATCCCTTAGCTGAGGGTTGGTGGCCAACTCCATTTTCTGCAGTGCTGGCAATGTCAGGGATTTGGACAAGCCTCCTGACAAGGAGTCCAAGAAGCTGGACCATGCAGCGAAAAAAGTGTACGCTGCATCCTCCCTAGATCTTCGTCAGGAGAGTTACGCCTTGATCATGACCAACTTCAGTCACTCCTTGATGGGAATCCTTAACCATGTCCTCCCTAACCTTTCTGTGGGTTTGCAGTTGGCGGTTAAGGTGGTCAGCGACAAGGGTCACGCAGTGGCCAAACACTAGCTTTATGCGGCTTTGAACGTCAGCAACTTGTGCACCTGGTGCATTGCAGCAGCTGTCACGATGCATCACAGGGCCTGGCTGCAGATTTCCACCTTTACAGAGGACACCCAGCACAAACTGGTTGATGTCCCATTTTCGGCCCTGGGGTGAACAAGCACCTTACCAGGATTGAAAAGTCCAATGCCACCCTTGATTCTGTGACATCCTCACAGAAAGACCAATCGGGAAAGCAGTCAAAGAAAAAGCCTTTTCAGGTTCAGCACTTTATATTACAGCAGCCCAGGCAGCAGCAGCAGCCCCAGCTGGGGTGATCGCAGGTCTGGCAGCCTAAGACTAAGTTCACCAGCCAGGGCACCAAGAAGCCCGGGGATAGGGGCAGTGGTGCACCTCTGGTAGCTGGTGCCGGTGCCCCCTCCAAGGTTGCCCAGTGATGGGTCGGAGGTGTCTACCTCCCTCCTCTATCTGATCCCTGGCTCAGTTCCCCGTGGGGGTCAGCTTCACCATTTCTGGTACAACTGGTCCGCCATCACCTCAGACAAATGAGTGCTAGAAGTGGTGGGCAGTGGATTACCTCTCGACTTCGGAGCTCTCCCGCTATACCGACTCCGTGCTCCATGGAAGTCTGGTGTCACAGGACATGCTGTTTGCCCTCAGGGAGGACATTGCTCAACTCCGAGAGAGAAAGGAGCTGTAGCTTGTGTCCTGGATGCCACAGCCTATCAGGGCTTCGTGTCCAGGTACTTCTTGGTCCCAAAATGGATGGGGGGGGGGCTGACGCCCCATACTGGCTCTTCATGGTCTGTCAGTTCCTGAGGAAGCATAAGTTTCAGATGGTCACTCTGGAGCAGGGCATGTGGTTCTGCTCTCTGGACTTCCAGGATACCTTCTTCCACATTCCAGTTCATCCAACTGGTGGTACCTCTGGTTCCGTGCAGAGGGAGCTATTTATAAGTTCCAGATCCATGCCTTTCGATCTCTTCTTGGCCCCCAGGGTCTTCATCAAGTGCATCGCAGTGGTGGCAGCATTCTTGCGGTGCTGAGGAGTCTGGGTCTACCCGTACCTAGACATCTGGCTGATAGTCGGGCCATCCAGTGAGGCGGTGGAGTGGTCCAGGGACCTGGCCTTCTGGTCAACCCAGCCAAGTCTGAACTCAACCCCTCACGTGTGATTCTCTTTATCAGGGTGGTGCTAAACTCCCTTCAGGCCAAGGCCCGACTCCCTGCAGAGTGGGTATTGGATCTGTCCTCCTTTGCCTGATCATTTCAGGTTGGGCGTTTTGCCCTCCCCGCGACTTCCTGCAGCTGCTGGGGATGAGGTACATGGCATCCTGCACCAGCGTTGTCAGATGGGCCCTCTGATGGGTGTGCCACCTGCAGTGGGAGCTGAGCCACCAGTGGTCTCTGCACCTTGGTCACCAGGACCATCCGATAATTTTTAACTCAGCCGACATGGGATGCCATCCAATGACGGCTTATCCTGGAATATCTGGAGGATGGAGTCCCATTGGTGCACCCAGAGCTGACCGTCACTCTGACAACTGACTTGTTTCTGGTGGGATGGGGAGTGAACCTGGGGGACCACAGGGCCCATGGGCTCTGAACCCCGGGGAGTCCCATTACCACAGCAGCCTGCTGAAGTTTTGTGCAGTGCACCTTGCTCTGACAGAATTCGCTTCATTTGTCCAGGGTCAGGACATGCAGGTACAGACAGACAATACCACGACCATGTACTACCTGAATAAGCAGGGTGGAATGCACTCCCTTTGTTTGTGTCGGGGATTCTGTGTGAAAATAGAGAATGTAACTTTACGATCTCAATATAAGCGAGTTGATAATGGTGAGCGCAAAAACCGTCCCATCACATAAACGCCCAGCACATATTAGTGGCACTGTAAAAATCGCGATCCGCACTTGTCCAAACAATTGGAGCAGTGCAGTAGACATGACCATTTTACTCACAATGCCATGCTTTACCTCTCCATTGCTTCCTTGTTCCAGAATTCATTATTCTAGGGACGTGGATATGTTCTTATCCACACTTGTTGGCATGTCCCTTTCCCCTTTAAATCTTGCGGGAAGGTCTTCAGGCTGGCACCTCCCACCCACCTGGGTGATATAACCCTCAGCTCTGCCCCATGAGGCCAGATCTGCCTTTCCGCTGGAAGATTCAGGTTGCCTCCTCTTTGTGATTGCTTTTTGTAGGCCCTGGCTTCTAACCCTTCAGTTATTCTGAAAATTAGGCTTATTCAAGCTAGCGACTGTACTCTCTGTTATTCAGTCATGGAAGATAAATCTCCCCCCGAATTTCGCTGGTGCCCATGTGGCCAAAAAATGTTACACACTGATCCGCATACCATGTACGTCTACTGCCTGGGTGTCAGCCATGACACCCAGACTTGCGAGATGTGCCTCACGTTCCACCCGAACGTCCTCGATGATCGTCTCGCATGTCTTAAGTTGGGCAGGCCTGAGAAACGGAATCCTCTGGTGAAATCCAAAGAGGCCAGTGGGCGGCTTCCACGGCTGCGGGGTCTGCCGAGCAGCTGGAACATATGCAGGCCTTCGAAGAAGAAGTGGCGCGGGCCACGGAATCCTCTTCTTGGTCATTTTTTGTTCCCCTCAACCTGGGCTCCACGTTTTCGGGTTCCTTCCGAGAGCTGTGTCAATCACTCCACACTAAAGGTGAGGGACCTGCGGGCTCGCATTCCTCACGGTCCCATAAAAGGAAAAGGGATCCAAAATCATCTTCATCTCATCAAAGACACTCTTGGGATCGTGAGCAATCTCAGTCCCAGGAGCCGACAGTATCTACTTCAGTCGAAATTGCTTCCTTGGCCACTGGCTTCTCAGCCCTGTCGTCTGGCCAGTCGACTGAGGTCTCGATCGATGAGGTTGAGATCGTTCTCAATCCTGTCGACCCATTGTCGCCCGACAAGGCCGACGACTCTTTGACAAAGACTCTGGTCCTGCCTCTTCCTGATGAGGAGACACAGCCAGCTAGGAATCCCATCGAGGAACTGGTCCCTGATCCGGGTAAATCACTGGTTCCCTCGATGTCTCCAGAGCGACCAGATTGGCCAGTTCGATCAAGGTCGACATCTTGGACCCCCTTGACCGACAGGCCAAGGAAGGTGCATAAACGCTCTAAAAAGAGGCGATGCCATCTGTCGTCCTCCTCGGATGAGGGGAGGCTTCAGCAAAAACTCCGTCCATGCTACAAGGATTTGATGTGGCAGCAGCTGAGTCTGTCTGGACAGAAGCCGGCCATTATTTGGCTTTTGCCTCCTAGGCCGAAGCCAACTCCTTTGAAACCAGTCATATCGGTTCCCCCGCCTGCAGAGCTGGCCAAACCCACTCCAGTTTGGCCAAAATCGGTCTCTCCACCAATTGTGGTGGAGTCGCCACCTAAACAGGCTCCTACAATGGATTCTCAGACGGTTCCGGGACTCCCACATAAGTTGTCAGTCACCCTTTCGCCTGATCGCCCCAGGCGCATTGAAGGGGACCTTGGTGGCCGACCGATCTATCCAGATTCTTCGGCTACGGAAGACACAAACTTACACTCTCACCTGCGTGACGATGAGTCTATCGGTAGTCTGTCGATGGTGGGGGGCCCTTTGTCTTTTTAAGGGATTCTCCGCCTTATCTCTGAACCCACGGGGATTCCCCTGGAGCCTGTCCTGGAAAGGGCAGAGTACCCGCTTACAGATATTCTTAAAAGAGGGGATACCCCCACGGAAGCCTTTCCTGTGGCCAAACCCATTATTGGCCCGGCCTTGGAGCTGTGGCAGCATCCTGCCTCCTGCCCAGCGCCATCTGCTTGGATGGCCCACAAGTATGAGGTGTCAGTTGGGTCCCTCTCAGGGTTCACTGAACACCCCTGAGCCGAGGGGTTGGTGACTGCCTCAGTGTTCAGATGCACAGGCAGCTCTGCTGACACTGATAAGCCTCCTGACAAGGAGTCAAAAAAACTGGACCACGCGGCCAGGAAGGTCTGTGCAGCCTCCTCTTCAGGCCTCCATGAGGCGAGCTCGGCCATCATCATGGTGCACTTCCCTCGTGCCCTGTTGGGCTCCTAAATGAAGTTCTCCCACACCTCCCCTCAGACCTTCAGACTACAGTCAAGCAGGTCCAGGATCAAGGCTGTGTTGTTGCCAAGCAGCAGCTTCAGATGGCTTTGGACCTTGGGGACTTTTGCGCCCATTTGGTGGCAGCTGCGGTTGCCTCACACCGCAGGGCTTGGCTTAGGCTTTCCACCTTTACGGCGGACACCCAGCACAGTCTCACTGATGTTCCTTTCCTGGGTACCGATCTCTTCGGCTCTGGTGTGGGTGGTCACCTTCAGGGAATCGAGCAGTCCAGTGCCACCTTGAACTCAGCCACTTCCGCTACAAGCACCCCTGGTGCCAAGAAGCAGCAGAAAAAGAAAAAGCTTTTTCCGCACCCTGCTCCTGTGGCACAGCAGCCTTCCTTTCACGGTGGGCAGCAACAGCAGGCACAGGCATGGCGCCCTCTGTCCAAGTCCGAGCCTACACCGTCCCGTAGACAGGGAGGTCAGGGTTCAGGCCCTCGACCCTCTTCTTCCAAGCCTGCCCAGTGATGGGACAGGTGCCACCCCATCTCCATCACGCCAGCTCTGGGTCCTCCCGGGGGTCGGCTTCGCCACTTTCTTTCCGCCTGGTCCGTTGTTACCACGGACAGCTGGGTCTTAGAAATGGTCGGCCAGGGTCTACCTCTCGAATTCAAGCAGTACCCTCCCAGCCAAGTCCATGCCCCACAGGAGGAGAGAGAATCAGCCCACACTCGGTCGGCTCTGAGAGCCGACGTAGCCCAGCTCCTCCTCAAGGAGGCAGTGGTTTGAGTGGTAGATCCTCCAGTCAACCCAGGGTTTGTTTCCAGGTACTTCCTGGTCCCGAGGCGAATGGGGGTCTGGCTCCCCATTCTAGATCTGCACGACCTGAATCAGTATCTCAGGCCACGCACCTTCAGGATGGTAACTCTGTCCCAGATCATACCATCCCTAGAGCAAAACATGTGATTCTGCTCACTGGATCTCCAGGACACATTCTTTCATGTCCCAGTCCGTCCATCACACCAGTGGTTCCTCCGCTTCAGAGCAGAGGTAACCCTATACGAGTTCTGAGCCATGCCATTCAACCTGTCATCGGCCCCAAGGGTCTTCACCAAATGCATTGTAGTGGTGGCAGCCCATCTCAGGCATCAAGGTGTCAGAGTGTACCCCTACCTCAACGATTGGCTGTTGGCAGGTTCCATCCAGCAAGAGGTGGAGAGGTCCAGGGACCTGGCCCTCCAGACCTGCTCTCAACTTGGCCTCCTGATCAGCAAGGCCAAGGCGGAACTCGTGCCTTCTCAAGTGTTGTGCTTCATCTGGGCAGAGCTCGACTCTTGCCGAGCCAGAGCTCGGCTCCTGGTGGACAGGGCGGAGGTTCTCTCCTCCTTTGCCCAATCATTTCTGGTTGGCAACTTGCGCCCTGCCTGGGACTTTCTGCGCCTTCTAGGCTACATGGCGGCCTGCACCACCATGGTCCATTGGGCCCGATGGCATATGCGCCCCCTTCATTGGAAGCTGGCCGTCAGGGGGACTGAGCACCCAGGTCATTTCGACCAGCTGATCACTGTGACCCAGAAGATGTGGGACACTCTCCAGTGGTGGACCATCCTAGACCAGTTGCAGGAAGGAATTCTGTTTGTTTGCCCTGAGCTGATGGTCATCCTCATGACCGATGCCTCTCTTACGGGCTGGGGAGCCCACATGGGGAACAACAGGGCCCACGGGTTCTGGACCCCGAGGAATCCCGATACCGTATCAACCTGTTGGAGGTCAGAGTGGTCAGACTGGTGTTGTCAGCATTTGCTCAGCAGCCTCGGGGTCAAGTGGTTCAAGTCCAGACGGACAATACCATGACCATGTACTACCTCAACAAGCAGGGCGGCATGCACTCCCTGCTGTTGTGCGGGGAAGCACTCTGCATCTGGACACTCGTGAGCCGACTGGAGGCGGATCTCCTAGCCATCCATGTGGCAAGAGCCTCGAATCATCTGGCAAATGCTCTCAGCTGCATAGGCGAGACAACCCATGAGTGGTCTCTGTCACAACCTCACTCAGCAGGTCAGGCCCTCTGCTTCCACAGTGCCAACCTCCGAGTGTAGTATTTTGAACAGGGTAACAGAACAGGGTAACTCTCCTGTCTGTTTTGTGGGTCCGAATCACCTTTGGTCTTAAGTTCTGGAGGGATTCAAACTGTGAACCTTCTGCTAGCATACCCAAATGTACAGGCTCAGATAATTCTGCTCTTTGGGGAAATGCCAGATATCTTTTGCCAAGGGCACCTAGCCAGGTATACAAAATGAACCCTTAAAAACTCTATGATAAAGACTTTAGCAAAATTCTTACCTTTTTCCAGTTTGGTATACTATTAAGCTTATGAACAGTGTCAACTTTAACCATCTGTACCTCACAGGCAAAAGAATTTCGAAGACACATACAGTCTCTTTAAAATAAAAGGTTTCCTTAGAAAATGGATCAGAATAGGTAAAATGTAAACACAGAACCATATATCACAAAGCATACAATCACTTAAAAGAAAACAAGGAAAAAGTGCAAACTCCTACCACTGTAATACAATGAGACGTGTCTATCTAAAGTATTACCTTCTAAAATAGTACTTAAAGTAGATGTTGTTGTTTCAGAGTCCAACAGGAATGCGTCTGTGATGAAACACAGAATACAGTTTTAAAATGCTGTGTTTCAACCCCAATCATCTAGCTCCTCCTGTCAGAATACAAAAAAATATATACAACAGGATGTCTTATCAAGAGGTATATTAAATACTGTGACTTCAACAAAAACCTAACTTTCCCAAATTATGACGGTCTTTAAATTCCCTCTTTGATCTCGAGCATTTCCTCTCCCCATGGCACATCCAAGGAGTTTTATGACTTAGCACCATAGTGATATAATAGGTTTTCTTCCTCTAAACGTCATAAAAGTTTATGATCTCTATCCTGGCAACTAGTCAGGTACAATTAAGTCAGATAAGCAGGAGACCCTTAATTATGTCTCTCTAGTCTTTAATCATCTCCTGGTTTCAGGTTAACATATATCCTGTTATTTTATTGAAACCTGGTAGATGGGGGGGGGGGTTCATCCCAGGAGAACAGGATGTCTCATGAGAGACGCTCAATAACACTTTTTTTTTGTTTTTGTTTTTTACAAAATCATAGAGCAATCAGACCCAGCTGTCCAAGTGTCACAATCCTCCCCACTTAGACTGAATTTGGGGGCTCTATCCCCTGCATGGGATGAGCTTCCCAAATCAATTCACTCCTCGTAGACACGAGACAAGGCATCTGAGTTCTGATTTTTCGCTCCAGCCCTGTGTAAGATTGTCGTGTCATACCCTTGCAAAGCAAGACTCCATCTTAACAATCTACCATTAGTCTTTTCCATTTGCGTCAGCCAAACCAGGGGGTTGTGGTCAGTTTGTACCACAAAATGCTGCCCATATAAAAATGTCTCTAGCTTCTTTAGGGCCCGCACTATGACAAGGCACTCCTTTTCCACAGTAGAGTATGCCTGCTCCCTGGGAAGTAACTTTTTACTCAGGTACACTACTGGGTGATCTTTCCCTTGGTAGAATGTCTGACTCAGTACTGCCCCAATACCCATGTCTGAGGCGTCAGTCTGAACTATAAAGGGTTTGCTATAGTCAGGACTTGTTAATACAGGAGCATTGCACAGTGCCTCCTTCAGTCGGGTAAAGGCTTCTTCACAGGCTGGTCCCCAGGTAATTTTCTTTGGCATCCTGTTCTTTACCAGGTCAGATAGGGGAGCAGCCAGGGCACTGTAATTGGGTACAAATTTCCTATAGTACCCTGCTGTCCCTAGAAAACTCCTGACCTTCTTCTGCATTTCTGGTCTGGGCCACACCTGGATCACCTCTGTTTTTATTTGGTTAGGACAGAGCTGTCCCCGGCCTACCACATGCCTGAGGTATGCCACTTCTCCCATGGCCACCTGGCACTTCTCAGCTTTTACAGTGAGCCCGGCCCTCTGTATCCTGCCCAGCACTTCCCTAAGTTGGGACAGGTGTTTCTCCCAGCTGGCACTAAAGATGGCAGTGTCATCCAGGTACGCTACGACATACTCCTCAGCACCATTTAACACCTTGTTCACCAACCTTTGGAAAGTGGCCGGGGCATTCTTCATTCCAAAAGGCATTAGTTTAAATTCAAATTAGCCTATCGGAGTGACGAAAGACGACCTCTCCCTAGCTCTGTCTGTTAACTCTAACTGCCAGTACCCCTTGGTCAGGTCAGTGGTCGTAAGGTAGGTCGCCCCTCCCAACTTGTCCAGGAGTTCATCCGTCCGGGGCATCTGTTGGGCGTCTGACTTCATGACTACATTCAGTCCATGATAGTCCACACAGAAACGAGTAGAGCCATCTGGCTTGGGCACAAGGACTGCGGGTGAGGCCCAGGGGCTGTGGGATCTCTGGATTACCCCTAAATTCAGCATCTCCTCCACTTCCCTCCTAATGTCCTTTTGGACAGCCTCTGACACCTGATATGCTGTCCGCCGTATGGGCGTCTGTGTCCCTGTCTCCACATCGTGTGTCGCTAAAGGGGTTAGTCCAGGCTTGGCGCTAAGCATGGGGCAAAGTCTGCTAAAACCTCCCTTACTTCCTGGATCTTGTCTGGGGCCAGCTGGGGAGACAGTTTTACTGCCTCCACAGAGGACTCCTGCTTGCTTTGTTCCAGCAAGTCCAGAAGGGGGTCTCCTTCATCCATCCCCTCCCCAGGAGTACACACTACAAACACCATATCAGCCCTATTAGCATATGGCTTCATCATGTTGACATGGTACATCCTTTCTGTCTGTCTTCTGTCAGGTAACTCTATAATATAGTTCACGTCATTTACTTTCCTAACTACTTTGTACGGTCCTGCCCACTCAGCCTGCAGCTTGTCTTTCCGGACCGGAATAAGGACTGTGACTTCCTAACCCACCATGTACGGGTAAGCTCTGGCTCTGCGGTCATACCACACTTTTTGTTTCTGTTGGGCAGCTGCCAGGTTGCTCTGGGCTGTCCCCATAAGCTCCTTCAGTCTTTCCCTAAACCTAAGGATGTAATCCACTGTGGGAGTTTCCTGGGTGGCGTGCTTGCCTTCCCAGTCCTCCCGGATCAAGTCTAGGGGCCCACGTACCCAGCGTCCATATAAGAGTTCAGAGGGGGAAAATCCTGTTGACTCTTGGGGCACCTCCCTGTATGCAAATAACAGGTGGGGAAGGTTTTTCTCCCAGTCCCTCGCATGCTGTTCAGCAAACGCCCGGAGCATTGACTTCAGGGTACCATTAAATCTTTCCACAAGCCTATTGGCTTATGGGTGATACAGTGTTGTGCATCTCTGCATCACGCCACACTTCTCCCACAAACATTTCATCAGGTCCGACATGAAAGAACCCCCTCAATCGGTGTTAACCTCCTCCGGAACTGCGGAAACCCAACACGGGAGAAAATCCCAAGTAAGGCATCTGCCACTTTGTCCTCAGTGGATAGGGTGACTGCCTCTGGGTACCGGGTGGCATAATCCACCACAGTCTGGATGAATCTCTTCCCTGAGGAGCTGGGGGGTATTTAAAGGCCTCACAATATCCATCCCCACCCTCTGGAATGGCTCCTCCACTATGGGCAATGGAATTAGGGCAGTTTGGGTTTTCTTGTTCGCCTTCCTTATTTCTTGGCACCGGTGACAAGACCTGCAATACTCCTTCACCTGCTGGGTGAAGTTGGGCCAATAGAAATTCTGGGCCAACCACTGCATAGTGCGTGCGATTTCCAGATGACCAGACAAGGGAATATCTTGTACAGTTTTGAGCAACTGCTCATGATACCCCTGGGGAACGACAAGCTGCCTGCCTAGCACCCCTCTCTCTGCCTGCACAGCCTGAGTATACATCAGTCCATTTTCCCAATAAACCTTATGTTTACCGTCACCTCCTTGTGCTCTGTCAGATCAGACTCTGCCCAAGCCCTCAGCTTCTCTAGACTAGTGTCACTTCTCTGAGCAGCTGCAAACTCCTCACACATTCCCAAGGCAAGGGACAGGTCCCCTTTAGTCTCTAAACTAGGGTCCCTAGCACTAGCGTCAGGGCACTCAGGATCACTGTCATCCCTAACCCTTTGACAATGGGTCACCCCTCCCTCTTTGGAGTAACCCTCCGTAGCTGTGTGGTTAACTGCTACTGGGGAAATTTCTACCCTCTTTTCATTAGTCTCCATATCAAGAGACATAGGCTGGGGAACCAGCCTCCCTGTGGTTTCCACAATGGCTTCTGTGGGGGTTCAGGGAGCTACAATTTTCCCTTGCCGCTTGGCTACAGGTAACTGCATACACCATCCCCTGTTGGAGATTGTTGCCAAGGATGATGTCCACTGCTAATGTTTTGGTTACAGCCACCTGTTGCACAGTTCCCCCGTTTCACCCCAGTCTAGAAGAACACTAGCGAGGGGCAGTGTTTTCTCCCCACCAGTAAAGTCTTGTACAGTGACATTTATTGGGTATAAGCTAACCAGGCTGTACTAGATCCCCTTTTACCGATGTCAGGGATGCCCCTGTGTCCCTTAACCTTTAAGTCTGTACACCATTCACCATGTCTGGGTGCATGTGTGTTCCCTCATGTTCACAGGCATGCTTCCAGGGACACACAAACAACCCACTTCTTTCCTAGCCCCTTGTGTATTTCTCGCCCTTTTGGGACACTGTCTGGCAATATGCCCAGTTTCTTTACACAACCAACATTCATTTGTTTTCTCAGAGAAATCTTTTCTCTGAAACCTGGGGCTAACTGGTTTCAGTGGAGACAGTGAGGGTTTTAGCTGCCCTGAAGGCGCACTTTTCCCTTTTTGCGTTGCCACACCCGCCCCATTCACTCTCAGAGCAGGTCTGCTCTTGGCATAGCAGTCCAAGAGTTCAGCAGCCTCTTGCACTGTTTTGGGATCTGTGTCCTCCAGCCAGGTTTTCAGCTGTGCTGGGCATGCCCAGAAGAACTGTTCCAACAAAATCTCATTTTCAATTTTATCTACAGAGTTTGCTTCAATTCATTCCCACCAATGTTTTAAAAACTGATGTTGTTTCATGGCTAGCTCCTCGTAGCTCATGTCAGGGCTTCTGCTGAGCTTACGTAATTTAACTCTGTATGATTCAGCAGTTACATTTTTTTAACAGTGCAGCTTTAAGTTTGCTGTAATCATTACTGTCCTCATTGTCCATTTGACCCAATGCATCCGAGCTTTCCCGGTAAGTAGCGGGGATAGCTGGAAACTCCAGGACTCTCTATAAATTTTAGCCTGAATACAAACTTTTTCAAAAGAATTTAAAAAGGCATCCATATCCTCCCCCTCTTTAAATTCAGCTATCAATTATGAATTCAGTTTGTAACCCAGTCCTGTAATTCCAGTTAAACCCAAGCCACTTACCTGCTCTGGTGCTGGTGGTTGGAGTCGTAACATCTCCAGTTCATGTCACCTCTGGCGCTCACGCTCCTCACAGTCCGCCTCTCACTGTTCACAGTCCCTCTTCTCCTCTGCAGCTCGCTGGTGCTCACTGTCCTAATGATCAGAATCTTGCTGCTCCCGCTCTCTCTCCTCCTGGAACTCCAGCTCCATTTGGTGCCATTCAGTCTGCAGCCTGAGTACTTCTGGCTTCAGAATGCTGGTGACCTTCCCCTGCTGCAGTGGCCCTTTGCTGGCCCTGCTGTCTTCCTCGCCGGATCTGGACACTGCACTGGCCGCTAGCCCTTCCACACTCAAGGTTCGGTCCCTTACAGTCACTGTCTGTGACTCGATGCTCTGGGCATCTGCTGCCATCAGGGCATCCACGAGGTTCTGCTTGGTGGCTTTCACCTCGTACAGGACTCCTCAGCCCTACACAACTGCTTTAAGTAGTCTACAGTGTGCACGCTGTAGGTGGAAGCTGTCTTCTTCCCTAACTACGTCTACTCTAACTTGCACTTTAGGAAAAAAATAAAACAGATAGGAACTTGATTGTAAGCCAAATTATATAGTTCTGTTTCCTTTTTTTAAAAAAATCACTGCCTTGTTTTGCAAGTGAGCTGACAGTATTAAGCTGACACACTGAACGATAGAAGCTTGTATTACCATAATTATGCACTTCGCTGCCAACCAATCTGGAAATTATCAGCACCGCTGCCACCAATCTGTTACAACCCCACTCAGCAGGTCAGGCCCTCTGCTCCCACAGTGCCAACCTCCGAGCGTAGTATTGTGAACAGGACCAGAACAGGGTAACCCTCCTGTCTGTTTTGTGGGTCTGAATCACCTTTGGTCTCAAATTCTGGAGGGATTCAAACTGTGAACCTTCTGCTAGCGTACCCAGATGTACAGGCTCAGTTAAGTCTGCTCTTCTGGGAAATGCCAGATATCTTTCGCCAAGGGCACCTAACCAGATATACAAAATGAACCCTTAAAAACTCTGTGAAAGACCTTAGATAAATTCTTACTTTTTAACAGTTTGGTATACCATTAAGCTTAACCATCTGTACCTCACAGGCAAAAGAATTTCGAAGACACAGGCAGTCTCTTTAAAATAAAAGGTTTCCTTAGAAAATGGATAAAAATAGGTAAAATGTAAACACAGAACCATATATCACAAAGCATACAATCGCTTAAAAGAAAACAAGGAAAAAGTGCAAACTCCTACCACTATAATACAATGAGAATGGTCTGTCTAATGTATTACCTTCTAAAACAGTACTTAAAGTTGATGATGTTGTTTCAGAGTCCAACAGGAATGTGTCGGTGATGAAACACATAATACAATTTTAAAATGCTGTGTTTCAACCCCTTCCATGAGGTCGTCTAGCTCCTCCTGTCAGAATACAAAAAAATATAGACAACAAGATGTCTTATCAAGAGGTATAGTAAATACTGTGACTTCAGCAAAAACCTAATTTTCCCAAATTATGACGGTCTTTAAATTCCCTCCTTGATCTCGAGCATTTCTTTTCCCCATGTCACATCTGAGAATTTTTATGACTTAGCACCATAGTGTTATAACAGGTTTTCTTCCTCTAAACGTCATAAAAGTTTATGATCTCTATCCTGGCAGCTGGTCAGCTACAATTAAGTCAGATAAACAGGCGACCCTTAATTATGTCTCTCTAGTCTTTAATTATCTCCTGGTTTCAGGTTAACATATATCCTGTTATTTTAATGAAACCTGGTTTGGGGGGGGGGGTTCATTCCAGGAGCACAGTATGTCTCATGAGAGACACTCAGTAACACACTTTTATCTGATAAAATCATAGAGCAATCAGACCCAGCTGTCCAAATGTCACAGTCTCTACATCCAGCGGTAGCTTACAGCCTGTTCTCCCATTGGGGCAAACCGATGGTGGACCTGTTTGCCTCCCGGGAGAACACCAAGCTGAGGTCGTTTCATGCCCGCCTCCCTTCAGCGGGGATCGCTGCAGGGGGATGCTTTCTCGAGGCCGCGGACCCCAGGCCTCTTCTACGCCTTCTCTCCATTTCCCTTGCTCCACAGGGTGCTTCTCAAGGTGAGGAGGGGCAAGGTGCAGGTGATCCTGGTAGCCCCTGACTGGCCCCACCAGTTCTGGTATCCAGATCTCCTCAGCCTCAGCAGCAGTCTCCCAAGGCATCTTCCTGCACTCCCGGACCTGATATCTGTCAATCAGGGGAAGGTATTCCATTCAGAACTTCAGTCCCTGCACCTGACAGCCTGGTACCTCAGTGGCTAGAGTTCCAGGCTTTGGGTCTCTCTGAGGATGTATTCATGGTAATGAAAGCATCCAGAAAGGAGTCGACCAGAAAGTGCTACACCTTCAAATGGAAAAGATTTTCCATTTGGTGCCAGGGCAAGAGGGCCTGGACCCTTTGTCCTGCCCTTTGGCGAGCATTTTAGACTACCTTTGGTCTCTCTCCAAAGGGAGTCTTAGGTCTTCGACCCTCAAGGTGCACCTAACTGCCATCTCTGCTTTCCCGGGCATGGGCCGGTCAGCAGACAGCACAGGAGAAGGTGGTCTGGTGCTTTTTCAAAGGCCTTGATCACATATCCCCTCCAGTGCGTGAACCTCCACCTCCGTGAGATTTACTGCCGGTTTTGGCAAAGCTGACGGGCAAGCCATTCAAACCAATGCACAAGTGTGAGATGTCACACTTGTTGTGGAAAATGGCCTTCCTGGTGGCTGTCATATCCGCCAGAAGGACTGGGGAGCTCCAGGCGCTCTCGATGGAGTCTCCTTATCTGGTCTTCCACAGGGACAAGGTTGTCTTGCACCCCAACACGAAATTCCTCCCAAAGGTGGTGTCAGAGTTTCATCTTAATCAGGTGTTGTTTCTACCTGTGTTCTACCTAAACTACACCTCAGATGCCAAGTACAGGCTCCATACTCTGGACCTGAGATGTGCTCTCTCCTGCTATAAGTAGAGGATGGTGGACGTTCAGGGAGAAGTTCGCCAGTTGTTTGTCACCTACGCTGAAGCTGCACCTGGCAGGCCTGCAGCAAAGCAGATGACTGTCAGATGGATTACATCTTGCATTGATCTCTGCTATAGGTTGGCAGGTGGGGAGCCTCTCGTAGGGCTAAGGGCTCATTCCACCCGCCATACCACTGCATCGGTGGCTGCTTCCAGGGACATCCCTATTCAGGAAATCTGGAGGGCTGCTACCTGGAAGACAGCAAACACCTTCATCACCCATTAACAGATTGACCTTGAGTCACATTGGGATGCTGGTTTTGGGGCCTCAGTTCTCCAGTCTCTGTTCCCTAAGCAGGGGGTGTGTGCCTTGCCCCCTCCTCCCAGAGAACTGCTAGGAGTCTGCCAACAAGTGTGGATAAGAACAACATATCCGCATCCCTAGAAAAAAAGGTTACTCACCTATAATAGTAGTTCTAGTAATGGTATATGTTGTTCATCCACACTGACCCACCCGACCTCTCTGGCTGCGATGCACAACCTGTCTTTCAGCGGGCTAAGATCTGGCGTCATGTGGCGGAGCCGAGGGTTATACCCCCCGGGTGGGTGGGAGGAGCCAGCTTGAAGACCTTCCGGCAAGATTTAAAGGGGAAAGGGACATGCCAACAAGTGTGGATGAACAACATATATGACTCCTAGAACTACTGTTACAGGTGAGTAACCTGTTTTTCATGCACACTCAGTACATTTTTATTTATTGAAATGTTTCACCAGGAAGGCACACTGAGTGACAAGTTGCTTGTCTCCCAGTGTGACTTGAGGGAGGGTACAATAGGGTGAGACATTAAACATTCAAGTTACAAGATCAACATTAACATACAGTTGTAAGGCAGGCGTTATAAGCAGTGTTACAGCAGTGTTGCGCATAATAGGTAGAAGAGTGGACAGTAATAAGTGCTGGGTTAATAAGTAAACAAGTGCTTACATTAAAGAAAGGGGGGGGAGGAGAGGGAAGGGTGAGGTGGGGGGGAAGAGTCGAGTTTGTTACATTCAAGTTACAAGATCAATATTAACATACAGTTGTAAGGCAGGTGTTACAAACAGTGTTAAAACAGTGTTGAGCATAATATGTAAAAAGAGTGGACAATAATAAGTGCCAGGTTAATAAGTAAACAAGTGCTTACTTGAAAGAGAAGGGGGGAAAAGGAGAGGAAAGGGCGAGGTGGGGAGGGGGAAAGAGTCATGTCCCTGGAGACCCCTTCAGGATGCGTGGAACCGTACAAGGGGACTGGGAGAATCAGAGAGAAGGGGATAGGCAGTGTCCCAGAGAGACCCCTTCAGGCTGTGTATCTATTTGGGGAGTACAAGCTGTGCCAGTATCTTGCTCTGTCACACTGTTCCTTGTCCTCTCTGAGTACTGCAAGTTGCTGCATCCCCCCACCCAGATGTAGCAACAGACAGTGCCAACAGGCAGATCCGGTGGTGAGTGAAACACAGAGACAGACATACAGTGACACCGGGTACGGGACATGGAGTGCATAGCTCTGAGAGTGTCCCTGTGTGCAACTCAATCAGCTGCAGCTTGCTTTCTGTGTCTGCCAACCCTTGATACTGCATGCAGAGCGAACAAGTGAGTGCACAGCCGGTACACTGAATCGCCGCTACATTCTCGACACTGTGCCACAGAGACTTGTCACTGTCACCGGTGCGTTCCAACAGCGGGTAGTGCTGATTCTCACATGGCTGACAGCAGAAAGCTCCCAGAGAGTGGGAGGGAGCATGACAGCAAAAGCAAGAGACCGATCGCTACATACTCATGGTGAGTCACAAGGGGCGACTGGCTCCTGACCTGCAGTGGCTGGGGTTGAGTATGCACAGTACAAACACGAGACAGAAAACTTGCAGAAGTGTTAGCAGAAGTGCAGAGCTTGGGAGAGTGGTGGGCTCCAGTGTCACTGATTTGGTCAGAGAGGGTGTTGCACTTTAGTATGCTATCCATAAGCTATTATGGCAAAGTTCTTTTATGTGCAGCTTGCTGTTACTGTTTTCGCTATTACTGAGTCGTGGTATTGTCGCTATTATTTACTTGCGATTATCACGGGATACCGTGTTGGGAGACCCTCTGCACCTGGACCCTCATGCGCAGCTTGGATGCCGAGCTCCTGGCTTTTTCACGTAGCAGGAACCTCCAACCAGCTAGTGGATGCCATCAGCTGAGTGCGTGAAACATCTCACGAGTAGTTCCTGCGTCAGGAGGTGGTGAACCACCTGTTCTCCTAGTGGGGCACTCCTCTGGTCGACCTGTTCACCTCCTGGGAGAAGCCAAGCTGGGGCTGTTTTGTGCCCACCCCCGACAATGCGGGACACTGGTGGGGGATGCCTTCACGAGACCCTGGACCCCTTCGCTTTCATCTGATCTACAAAGTGTTGTTCAAGGTGTGGAAGGACAAGGCACAGATGATCCTGGTAGCCCCAGGCTGGCCACACCAGTTTTGCTACCTAGATCTCCTCCGCCTCAACAACAGGCCTCCTTGGTGATTGCCCCTACTCTCAAACCTACTGTCCTGTCAAAAGGTTAAGGTCCTCCATCCGGACCTTCAGTCCCTGCATCTGAGATTCAAGTTCTTGAGTGGCTAGAATTCCAGGCTTTGGATCTGTCCAAAGATCTTCTCCATGTTATGGAGGCCTCCCAGAAAGGGTCGACCCATCAGTGCTGTGCCTTCAAATGGAAGAGGTTTTCAATATGGTGCCAAGGCAGGGAGCTAGACACCCCCTAGTCTGCCCTTTAGCTAGCATTCTGGATTACCTATGCTTTCTCTCTGTCAGGGCTGAGGCCAGCGACCCTCAAACTGCACCCGGCAGCCATCTCTGCATACCAGGCATGGGCTGGTATGCCGATGGTGTCATAGGGGAAGGTTGTTGGGTGTTTTGTTAAAGGCCTTGACCCACCTGTCCCTGCTGGTGTGTGAACCAGCACCACCTTAGGACTTTATTTATTTCGTTTTATTTATTGAGTTCTTGGATAACACCTGTGAGTGGATGCTCTTTTGTAAGTTCTACGTCAGTTGAACAGAAAATGGCAGAGAATAACAATTTATACGTTTACAGAGATGGTACGGTATGTTACAGAAAGGTTCACACAAGTAGACACTGCTGAGGCATTGTACACTGTATGCTTGCATCCATGAGTTTGAACACCCTGGAGAAGATAGGCACAGAGAAGGTAACAGACAAAGGTGACACAGTGAAGGAATGGAGGTGGGAGGGAAGGGTGTGCCCTGGGATGTTGGGGGTGTTAGGCAGGGGCGGGGTGGGAATCAGTGAAGTGCTGAGGTTGGGAGGTGCCCCCTGGGTCAAGAGGTGTGTCTTAGTGCAGCTGGTGATTACTATGGAAGGCGAGTAAGCAGATGCAGTCACAGGTGTCCTTGATAATGAGGTGCTGATGAAGACTTTGCTTGTGTGCACCGAAAGTTAGATGAAGCAGTCACAGTTGTCTTCAACAATGAGGTGCTGACAAAGCTTATGCTTGAAGGCACCAATAGTTGCTACTCCGGAGATTGCAGTTGGTAGAGCGTTAATCCAGTGGGGTGCACAGTAGGAGAATGCACGTTGTGCCAATGCAGTGTGGCATCTAGGTTTGTTAAAGATTTGACTGTTAGAGCTTCTGGTCAGCCTAGCTCTCGTGTGTTGTGTGAGCAGCTTCTGAACTCCTGGTGGCAGCAGATTTAGTGAGGCTTTTTTGGCAAGTAGGCAGGTTTGGTATTTAATTCTGTTCTTCAGTTGGAGCCAACCTGCCCAAGCATAGAGTTCACAGGTGTGCATGAGTCTTGCAGCATCTGTGAGGAGGCGGCAGGTCTTATTTAGTGCCAGAGAGATGCGGCAGAGGGCAGTGTCCATTGCCGACCCGTATATGGCCAGACCGTAATCAATGAGGGAGACAATTGAACTACTGATGGTTAGGTTCAGGGCTTCGTTTGTTAGGCTGTGTTTGTGACAGTAGAACATCCCAATTCTGACTTGTTGCTGGTACTGGCAGTGCTCATGGGCAAGCCATTCAAAACAATGCACAGGTGTGAGATGTCACACCTGTCATGAAAGACTGCCTTCTTGGTGGCTATCACCTCCGCCAGAAAGACCAGCAAGCTCAAGGCACTCTTGGTGGTGCCTTCTTATCTGGTGTTTCACAATGACAAGGTTGTTCTTCTCCCCACCTGAAGTTCCTCCTGAAGATTGTGTTGGAGTTTGACCTTAACTAGGTGATTAACCTTCCAATGTACTTCACCATTCCAACCTCGGGAGGCTGAGCTCAGGCTTCATACTTTGGACCTGAGGTGAACGCTCGCTTACTATAAGGAGCACATGGCTAGAGTTCGGGGAGAGGTTTGCCAGCTATTTGTCACTTATGCAGAAGCCGCACCAGGCAGACCAGCAGCAAAGCATATAATTGGCAGGTGGATTGTCTCCTGCATCATCCTCTGCTATAGGTTGGCTTGTGGGGAGCTACCCATAGGACTAAGGGCTCCATTCCACCAGACCTACCGCTACTTTGGTGGCTGCTTCCAGGGACGTCCCCATTCAGGAGATATGCAGGGCTGCAACCTGGAAGTCATCAGACACCTTCATTTCCCATTACCACATTGATTTGAGCCATGCCAGCATGCTGGTTTTGGGGCCTCAGTTCTCCTATCCCTGTTCACCAGATAGGGGTGTGCTCCATGCTCCCTCCTCCTGAAGAATTGCTAGGAGTCTGCCAGAAGTGTGGCTAGTGCATCATATCCACGCCTCGTGAAATGAGGGTTACTCACCTGTAACCATAGTTTTAGGAGTGGTGTATAGTGCACATCCACACAACCCACCTGACTTCCCTTGGCAAGTGGCACATGGATCCCTGCTTCCATTATACAAGATCTGACGTCATGGTGTGTCGCTGAGGTGTATACCAGCTGGGTGGGTGGGAGGAGCTGAGCTTGAAGATGTTCCAGCTGGAATTAAAGAGAAAGGAAGATTGCTAGATTTTGGATGTGTACCATATACCACTACTAGAACTACTGTTACAGGTGAGTAACCCTCATTTCTGTGTGTCTGCCTTCTACCTTTCTCACTCCTTCACACACCGAGGTCTACAGCTCATGCTGCAGTGTAACTGTCTAAAATGTTGATCACATGGCAGCCTAGTCATGCTGATAAAGGCTGTGAAAAATGTACAGTAACTGGCTGGAAAAACAGTTCTGATTCAGTGTTTGTATTTGTCACTGAGAAGTTCTGAGCCCTCTGTATTCAACAACCACTGATTTGTACCTGTCAATGAAACGTTTTAGACAAATTATACATTAAGTAGTGTTGGCAGCCATAAGTGCTCCTATATTTGATATGCTTTCCAAAGTGGTAGTCATTATTTGGTGATTGCAGTGTCTACTTTATTCAGAAAAAGAAAGAAGTATATATTGCAGAGAATGTGATTTGGCCAGTGATAGCTTAAAACTGCAGATTTATAAGCATGATATCATTAGTTCCCAATGAATATAATAAAAGAAGACATTCTAAAGGAAAATTGTCTTCTTTAGTTTAGTAACTTCATGTTTTTGCTGTTTTTTTATTTCAGTGGACAATAGCAAAATACGCTCCCAGATTTAATGGATTCCAACAACAAGACTCGCAGGAGCTTCTGGCATTCTTATTAGATGGTCTTCATGAAGATCTGAACAGGGTCCATGACAAACCATATGTAGAACTGAAAGACAGTAATGGTCGCTCAGACTGGGAGGTAGCAGCAGAGGTTTGTTCAGCAATATATGAGTCTTATTATTTTAACCTCTGCTTGGCACTTACGTATTCTTTTATCATTGCAAGTAACCCAATTAAATAGAAATGTAACCCCCCAACAAATGGTGGTTCCCAAAAAAGTCTTCCTTGAGCTTGCCAAAATGCTCACTGCCAGGCTGGTGTCCTACGCTTTAGCAGTTTAAATGTATAGCCTCTGTGTACTGTCTCTTTAAGGGCTGCCTGGGTTGCAGTCATAATTAATCTGGGAGGGGGCGGAGTGTTTCTATGCTGTAGTCCCACCTGGGCTGCCAAATGATAGCTCCGTTCTGCCATTGCTATTAGCGCAGAGGGAGCTCTGTTAGAAGATGTACTTGTTTGCTGATCATTTATGAGAATAGTAATAATATTTTAGTTTGTCTAACCTGCCTTCTTTGCAGTATGGGCATTTCTGTTTATCTCCACCATCTTGGTCCTGGACTGCTGAAATGGGCTAATCAGTACCTTTGGGGACTCTAAAATGGAGCCTGTCCCCAGGGGCTTTGTGGGAGCAAAATTCTGTAGGAATTGTAGTTTTGGGGTTTTTTTTGCGCCTAAATGAACCAGGAGGAAGAGCCCTTGTTGTGACTGACAGAGAAATCAGCCAACCGAACCATTTGGATCCCTGGGAAAGTCCCAGGCTACTTGCAGCTACTTTCAGTTTGAGTTAGGAAGTGAAAGAAGTAACAGCTTGAGATAGTTGAGCAGTAATCCTGCATAGATTCGCACGGGAAAACTGTGAAAAGGCTGAGTTTTGGCCTGCCTATCTTCCTGCTGTCCCTGAGAGGGAAATTGAAGTTTATTCGGACTGTATCCAAATTGTGAGGATGATTTAAGCCACAGAACTGTGACCAGGCTTTAACCTGAAGAAGACCGAAGATTTGCTGAATGCGATCGGCCTGTCAGGATTTCCAGCCACCTTTGAACTCCCGGTTTGTTCAGAGACTCTGTAATTGCAACCAGATAACAATCTGCCTGGTATAGTAGAATTTCTTACATGTAAATGTGCTGTGTGCTGTTAGTGGGTCGTGATTTGGTTTCCCACTGTGTGCTGAACTGTGTTCTGCTTGCTGGAGGCTGCGTCCAGCTCCAACTGACTAAATCCGTTTGCATCTCCATTTGGCCTGGGCCTTACCACACTGGCCTAGCCAGACTATCCACTACACAGAGAAAGTCATCGATGAGAGACCTGCCTGGGGATCATCCCCCTGCTCAACGCCTTGAACAGGAACGACGCCTTGGTGATTCGTGTGGGCCCTGCTTCTCCTGGCACTCCAGCTCAACAACTTGCAGTCTCAGTTTCGTCCTGCCTGTGTACTGTATTGGGTATCGTGAGTAAACATCAGGGTAGCTCCCTGCAACAGCTAAATCTAAAGTGTTGTCATCTGATTGATTTGTTGTCTTTTCCTTCACGAACTGAGCCCTCCGGCTCCGGATTACAAATAGTGTATGCTGTGCATGTTGCTTTCTTCCATCACAGGGCTCCAACCAGCTGCAACGCCGGCCTACCCCGAGCAACGGTCCTGGCTAGCCCCCCTTTTTCCTACTTGGGTACCCAGAGTGTGTGACTGTGTAGGGACTCTGAAGTGCATGCATAACTGTCTGATTGATTTAGCCTTTAAGCCAATCAACCTGATTACACCCCTCCCTTGTTCAGGTCCCCTAAATAAATCGGATCTAACTCTTCTTGCATTTAACCTGACTGTAGTTCCAGTTTGTGCCAGGAGTACTGTAGTGTTGCTATTTGCTGTGCACTAACCTTGTTTTACAGGTGGTCCCCAGGGTCAAGCTAGAGGAACCAGCCCTGGTGGTAAGTGCAAACACTGTGGGTAATTGCATGGTGAATAAGGGTCATTGTGAAAGTGAGTATTGTATGTTGTTCAGGCCACTAGAAGAGAAAGAGGGGGGTTACAGTGTCCCAGAGGGCAGTGCCCAGGTTAGCTTGACCACTAACAACCCTGACCTCTGGGTGGAGGCACCCATTTCAGTACCCAGGCCCCTTAACCTGCTACTAGTCAAGCAGGCATGGGTAGTAGCCCTTGGGATAGTACCACCTAGGGGTTACAGAAATAAAACCGGAAATAATCAAAAAAGTATATATGTTATCATAATCTTCCTGGACATAAAGTCTCCACCACTCATTCACACTAATGGGATCTGCGCCGGAGGCACTAGGACCCAGCAGGATCAAACTTTTTTTGCCAGAGGGTCGGCGCCATGAAGAGCGGCACCGCGAGCCTCTGCTCATGCGGTAATGACCATCCTGGCGTCGACCCTCCAACCACCTCAGTTCCTTTTTTCCCGCTGTCGAGTGCGCTTCAGTGATAACGTCACTCGCCCGCTGGGAGTCAAACTTCAAACTAGCAGCATAGTTTTCAGTTTATTATTTTATAACATTTTCTCGAATAAAAGTACAGCTACAGTATTTTATTCTTAAGAAAGAAGTCTCGGCCTACATTAACAGAGTCGACCATGGATGGGTCAGGTGACGGTAGGGAGACTTCGTATGAAAGCTGTTAAGTCAGCCGGGCTGGGTCCGGTCCGCCGCCTTCTCCAGAGGGGGGGGTCTGACAATGGACGGTCCAATGCCCGAGGGGAAGGGTGGTCCTCCAGGAAGCATAAACGAAAACAGTCGCATTCTCTGCACCATTCGGCCTCGAGCTCTTCTTCGGCCCGTAGGTCCAGAAAGAGGAGGCATCACTTGAGGCCACCCTCTGATATGTCTGCTCGTCAACGGCCAGTCATTGGGGCCTTTCAGAGTCACCGGTTTCTGGTTCTGGTCATCGACCTCTTTGACATCGGAGTCCTTCCCCGCCTTCTGGTAGGGCTTCCGATGAGCAGTTTCATCAGTGGGCCGCTCTGATGGAGCACTGGGCTCGGAGGTTGGTCCAGTTGCCTGGCCCAGTCGCCTTGGTGCTCTCCGACTCGTCGGGCGATCAGGCAGGACGATTGGGCCTCTCCCTAGTTGCTGCTTCCCTTCTTGATGCCGCTCAACTCTGCGCTTAGGTGTTTTCCCCCCTCACATGGCTGTGGCGCAGGGGGCCACAACGATGCCTCGATCTCCTGATATTCTTCCTCTTTTCCCCTCAAATCCTGGTTTTCGGGGTCCTGGGTTGGTTGCGGCACCTTGAGACCTATCGGCGCTGTCCATGGCACCATGTGGAGTTTCGGCGCCATGTTCCTCAGCGCCGGGACCTGGTTCTTTACCTGCCAATCCTCGGGGCCTCTCCTCTCCGAATTCTTTTCCTTCCTCTTTTCCTACTGATTGTCATTCCTTTCCTGTCCATAAGTCCCTCCTGGACTGTCAGGAGATGATGTTGAACCTGACCCAGATCTTAGACTGGGTGATGATGTGGAAGGAGCAGGTTCTGATCCTGCTGCAGAGCCTGTGGTTGAAGACCTGCCATTTAAGTCTCTGCTGAAAAAATTGAATTCCACTCCTTCTCTCCAGACTATGGACATCGATCCTGGGAAGCTTTTGAGACTCCAGTACCTTCATGTTCTGGACATCCCTATGGATTTAACTCCCCCGGTACAACCCTCCTTTGAGATGTTTTCTCAAATGGTATGGAGTAATCCTGCTCTCATTCCTTCTGTGGCTAAGTCCATAGATAGGAAATATGCTGCTCCCAAGGATCGACCCATTTTGGCATCCCAACCCTTTGCGGATCCTATTGTAGTCCTGGCAGAGATGATAAGGTCATCCTTCCTCAGACTACTACAGCTCAACCTATAAACATAGAATCTCGTAAGATAGATACTTTAGGTAAGAGAGTCTTTGCTGCTTCCACCCTAGGTGTGCGTATTGCCAGCTACCAGGGCTGTTTTTCTTAATATGAGTATATTCTTTGGCATTCGCTCAAACAAATGGTTGAAGCTCTTCCGAAGTCAGACACTAATTCAGAATTTCTTCAAACCATAACCAGGGGTATCGAGTCCAACAACCAGCAGGTTAAAGCAGCTATGGACGCCTTCGATACTGCCTCCCGAGCGGCAGCAGCTGGTATTTGTACCCGCCGTCATTCCTGGCTGCGCACTTCAGGTTTCATGAATGATGCCCAGCAACAGGTCATGGCGTTGCCCTTTGATGGTGTGTATCTCTTCGGCCCTCAAGTAGAACAGGCTCTAGAGGCCACACAAATGACTAGGTCACTCATTAAATTGGCTTGACCTCCTCCCGCTCCCTCTCGAGGGGGTGTCAAGAAATGCCAGTTTCATAACCGTCAGTCCTTTCGGGGCAGGCAGGGGAGGTTTTAATAAAAACCAAGCCCCTCAGCCCCAAAAGAAAATGCAGCAGAAGGCGCAAGGACCCAAAGCGCCCAGTGCCGCCTTCTGAGTTATTGGCCCAGGTCCCACCTCAGCTGCCCAAGGGGGACTCTTTCACAGTGGTGGGAGGTCATCTGACTCAATTCTACAATCGGTGGAAGTCCATAACATCGGACAAATGGGTCCTCTGGATAATCTGCAAGGGCTATTCCCTCAATCTTTTGGAGACCCCTCCGGATCGTCCCCCCAAACGACAGCCCAGGCTGTCAGTACTTCAGTCAGAACTTCTCGCCTCCGAGATACAAGGCCTTCTGAGCAACAGGGCAGTGGAAGTAGTTCCACTGGATCAACGGAACACAGGGTTCTACTCCCATTACTTTCTGGTTCCAAAGAAAACTGGGGGCATGCACCCCATTTTGGACCTCAGAAAATTAAACAAATTTCTTCCCAAAGAGAAATTCAAAATTATATCGCTAGGAACCCTGTTGCCTTTGCTTCATCAAAACGACTGATTAGCCTCCCTGGACATGCAGGATGCTTACCAGCATATTCCTATTCACCCGAAGCATCACAAATATCTAAGGTTCATGGCTTTGGGACAGCATTATCAGTTCAGAGTCCTGTGTAACCCCTAGATGGCGCTATCCCAGGGGCTACTACCCCTGCCTGATTTGCCACTAACAGTTTGAGGGGCCTGGATCCAATGGCGGGTGCCTCCACCCAGAGGTCAGGGTTTGCAATAGTTAAACTAACTTGGTCACAGCCCTCTGGGACACTGCAACCCCTTTCTTCCCACTAGTGGCCCACACAATATATCAGAATTACCTTCACAGTATACACTACCCCCAGGTCTGGTTCGGCACTGGGACCTCCTGTGAAATGAGATACAGTGCAACAATCACAGTACAGTACTTTAACATGACAAATACCTCAGGCAGTATAACTTTGCTGAAACAAGCAGCTCTGATTTATTTAGGGGATATAACAAGGACAGGGAAATCAGGTTAATTAGCTTATCACTCTAATAATCTACCTATGGCTCTGTGCACGGCCTATCCCTATCAGTTACTGTCCCTGGGTACCCAAGCCCTAGTGGCTAGTCCAAACCCGTGGCAGCTGGTAGGGGCCCTTTCACACAGAGAAAAGGAGAATTAAACAGTCAGCAGTACAGTAATTCCATTTGGATTTAATGTGGCAATTCAACAGGGAGCAACCCTGAATTAGTACTCACGACCTCCAAATAAGATAGGGTCCTTCAATGTCAGCAGGGCTCACTTGAGGTACACAAACCTCTTCACACATCCATATAAAAGAAAGCACTATACCAGGCAGGCTGCATCTGTATCCCGATGCAATTACTGCACAATACCGGGAGAACACACAGCAGATTCAGTTCCTGACAGACAGAGTGCAATTTTCAACAATTCCTCCAGTCTTCTACAGGGTGAGCCTGGTTTCTACTCTTCAGAGATCCTTTGATTCTTTTCAGGGACGGATTCAGTCCTAACAAGCTGTTACACAAGCTGCAGACGGAACTCTGGGCCCTACACCGTTTTTGACTAAAACTGCACACTGAAAAAGCACAAGGCTCCTTCCTTCTTCACTGCCAAAGCTCAACTGAAGCTCCAACCGACAAAACTGGGCACTTCTTTGAGTTCCTCCCAGTTCTTGACTGGATTGGCTGTCACTCACAATAGACTCTGCTGTTGGTCCAAAAGGCACTGAAGTCCAAACTACATCTCCCAGAGTCACTGCCCATACAATCCTCTTGTGGCTGGCTCAGATTATGAGTCCAAGTTCTGATTCGTCAAGGCACCATTTTAGAGCTAGCTTACCCCACACTGATTGGTCCAGTTCAGCAGTTCAAAACTAGAATGGGAACTAGCAGACACAGTTCTGACTGCAAAAAGCAGGTTAGACAAACTGTAATTTCATTATTACTCTAAATAATTTCTGGCAACAGTTACATCTTTCAGATAGGTTCCCTTTGCACTCCTAGTGACTGCAAAATGAAGTGAATTGGCAGCAGCTCAAGTGGTACTCAGAGAAGCACACAGTCCCCCATACAAACTAATTATGTCTGCAAGCAGACAGCTCTTAAAGAGACAGTACCAGAGGTTCTAAAAACACTCACTGATAAATGGCTTAAATGCCAAACACCATTCAGGCTTGGAGCATTCAAGCAAGCTCCTGGAAGTCTTTGGAACCCCCATTTGCAGGGGTTACACCCTTCCTGGCCTGGGAAAGCTTGGCGTCGCGTCAAACAAGTACCCCATAGTTTCAACTGCAACCACATACATTTGCATTAGGCTCGCACATGTAATCATCAGTCAATATATCATTTACCAAACACATTTCTGAAACATTGCAGTCGTCACTCTTTACAGTATTACATACACATTGTACCATAACTCAAGTTATTACCTCTTGTACATGAAACCTGAAGAGGGGCCCTTCCTATCAGTTACCTTGGGGCTGGAGCGGGCAAGGACACCATACTTAGAGGCAACACAAGTAACTTGGGTTAGCACTGGCGCTCAGTTTGGGCAATGAGCTCGGGGACACATACACTCCTTTATGGACAACATTGAGAGGCAAATCCACAGGCCTCCCAAGGAATCATAACTGAGGTGCACCACAGGCTTTACAGCTCGACCAGTCTTTCTAGGGGAACTGTTACAGTCTCTGCACTCTGAGCCTCATTTCAGCATTGTCCTCACTTATCAGGAGTCTCCTGGGGGTAGAGAGGCTAGAACTTAGGGCACTTTCAGCTCCAGGAGTTACAGTTTCAGAGTCCACACACATTTGGCTCGCATGGAGCTTTCGGACACTGGCAGTGGACTGTCAGGGCACTCAAAATACTCTTCTTGTTCGTGTATCACCAGTCTGCCCCAATCTATCATTTCCTCCCTGAAAGCTCAAACAGTTCAACCATGCACAATGATTCCATTTCATCTGATCTGATGCTTTGCACTTCACTTTCTGGAGCATTGGCTCCAGGGATGAAGCTAGAGGGCTTAGACAGTCAGAAGGCCCAGCTTTGTCTCCAGTATTGACTAGGGGATTGCCCGAAACAATTGACTCAGTTAGTGAAGGATAGTATTCAAAGTCCTCTCACTTTCTTCCGATATGGACTGACAGTCATGCTCAACTGGGACTTGTGGAGAACACTTTAACTTTGCTTCTGTAGGTGCAGACTTTCTTGATCTTTTCTTAGCAGCAGCTCTAGTCACTGGTCAGAGGGGCATCTTCTAGGGGCTCAGACTCAATTAAGATTTGTCCAATGGGCAGTAAATGATTTCTATGCATTGTTTTTACATCTTTGAATTATTCTCAGGCCTTACTTTGTACACTGGCAGATCATCTAGTTTGCCCACTACAATGTGAGGGAGATGGTGCCATCTGTCAAGCAATCTTGTGCTTGCCATGCAATCCCAGATTTCTTAGCAATACCCGATCTCCCTCCTGGAGTTCCTGTGCTTTCACCTTTTTATCATACCTTTCTTTGTTGGCAGATTTCTTTTGGCAGCCATGGTTTGAGCCAGTTAGTACGCATGAGTTAGCTGGGCCTTTAACTTTTGCACATACTGTAAATAGTTGTCAGCTTGAACCCCATCAGGAGAGACCCCAAAACACATCTACTGGTAGTCGAGCTTCTCTTCCAAACATCAGGCGGTAGGGGAGAATCCAGTGGCATCACTTTGGTGCAGTTATAAGCATGTACCAGGGTGCTAATTTGTTGGCTCCATCTAGGCTTGTCCTTTGGGTGCAGGGTGCCTAGCATATCTAGCAAAGTGCGGTTGAAACGTTCAGGCTGTGGGTCCCCTGGGGTGGTGAGGAGTGGTTCTGGACTTCGCACTCCCCACAGAGAAAGCATCTCTTTGATCAGGCGACTCTCAAAAGTCTCCCCTTGATCAGAATGGATTCTTTGTGGAGCCCATAGTGAACAAAAAGTTTTCTACAAGTACTTTGGCACAGTGGATGCTTTCTGGTCTTTGGTGGGAAAGCTTGGGCATATCTCGTGAAATGGTCAGTGACCACCAGCACATTACTGATATTTCTTTGATCTGACTCCAAACTTAGAAAATCAATACAGACCAGCTCCATGGGTGCACTGGTGGTGATGTTAACAAGGGGCAGCCCTCTGGGGCAAAGCTTTCCTCTGTAATAGCGACTACAGATTCAGATGTGTTGCTCCCATCAGCCCCCATCTTAGGCCAATAGAATCTGGATCTCACCAAGTCAAGTGTTCTGTCTATACCAAGGTGCCCCATGTGGTTGTGCAAGGACCTCAGTACTGAGTCTCGAAAAGCAGTGGGCAGCACTGTTGTTGTTTGTCTACTTGTCCCCCTCTGTCTACTGTTTCTCTATAACAGTTTATTGATCAGTTTCAACTTAGGACCTTCTTTGTATAACATGCAGTTCTCAAATCAGTGGGCGTAATTTGGACACATCTTTTCCTGCATAGAGGGCTTCTAAGCTGCTTTGATCATGGGATCGTGAGTTGAGCCCTTGAATACTGTCATTGTCCAGCTGAGGCAGTGCACCAATGTCTAGTCAGAAAGTGGCAATAAGCAGCAGGTATGCAATTCTCAGAGGCTCCCAAGCAATCCACCATGCAGTCCACTGCGTCCGTGGACATTGTTCCTCCCTGTCAAACTTCCGGCAGAGTGCCGAATGTCAGGTTCTGCCAATGGACCCAATCATTCTGGGAACAGGCCTCGGAGGAGACATCAGCATCTATGTGGTTCAGACCTGCTCGGTATTCGAGAGCATAGTCATATGTAGATAATGCAGAAAGCCACCTATGGCCAGTGGCATCCAACTTAGCTGAGGTCTGCACATAGGTCAAAGATTATTGTCAGTTTTTACTAGTATTTTAGCCCCATACAAGTACTCATGGAATTGGTCAACAATAGCCCACTTCAAAGCTAGAACTCTAACTTATGTACAGGATAGTTCTTTTCGGATGAGGTCAGGCTTCTACTGGCAAAGGCCACTGGTCTCAGGCCATTCTCGTGCTCTTGGTACAACACAGCCCCAACCCTTGCAAGCTAGCATCAGTGTGCAGGGCGTAAGGTTTTTCTTGGATCGGCATAGGCCAGCACTGGAGCATGGGTAAGTTGATATATGATCTCATGAAAAGCAGTCTCACAATCAGGAGTCCAGGGGCCCCAAATACTTCACTCGGATGAAAATACACTCTTTCAGTCTTGAGGGCACTGACTTTTGGTATTTTTGTGGGTTGGGGGATACCTTGAGTAAGGTTAAGTAAAGGCGGATCACTCTTGAATAGTCCTTGATGAGCGCCGATAATAACCACAGAATCCCAGGATCTTTGCAGTTCTTTTAGATTTTTGGGCTGTGGCCAGGTGGTCAAGGCCTCAACTTTACTTGGGTCAGTCTCTATTCCTCGGTGGATACTGTGTCCACATACTTTACTGATGTTTGAAAAAATTGACACTTATCAATGGACAGTTTAAGGCCAAAGTCCTCCAGTCGGTCCAATACCTTAAATAATCTGCTCTCATGTTCCTCCAGTGAGCTGCCAAACACAATAACATCATCTAGGTATACCAGGCACTCTAGTAAGTTCCATGTCCCCCACTGCACGCTCCATCAATCGTTGAAAGTGGCTGGGGCACCTGAAATCCCTTGAGCATCCTCCTATGAATTCATAGAAATAGCGGACAGATAAGGCTGTCTTTTCCACGGTCCTCTGGGGCCATGGGATCTGATAGTACCCACTGCGGAGATCCAGCACAGAGAACCACTTGCTCCCGTTTAGGCAGTCAAAGCATCCTGAATGCGGGGCATTGTGTACTGATCAGGGATAGTCCACGCGGTTTAGATGCGATAATCCACACACATCCTTACTGTTCCATTCTTTTCTCCTCACTACCACAATGGGGGAAGCATAAGGGCTTCTGGATTCTTGTATTACACCAGCAGCTAGCATCTCTGCAGATGCCGTCTCACATCATCTATGTCCAGCAGGTGCCAGGCGTCGAGACCTCTCACGAAATGGTCTTTCGTCATGCAGCCGGATATTGTGCTCAGCTCCTTGCACGCATCCTACATCCCATTCCTTTAAAGAAAACACCTGGTCTCTCTGGGCAAGCTTCTCACTGATCTTCACTTTCCATTCAGCTGGCAGCGGGAGTCGCAAATCAAACAAGTCAGGTGTTACTCTGTCATTCTTCCTTGAACTCTTGCTGCTGGGTAGCACTGCAGTGTCTGCACAATGCACATTAGCCAGATGCAACCTCTGTTTACTGAATGTCTCTTTCAGACACATTATGAACTTGGACCATTACCCTTCTGGCATAAGCATGGGCTCTAGGGCAAAATACTAAGCTTGACCAGCAGTCCCTCTGGCAATTTTCCATCGCCTGGTGCATCCAACATTAATATTTTATTCTTAACATCCTTTCTGACCACGGACCTCTCCTGTAAGGTACACTGGGCATTTGGCGCCAGGATCTGAGACTCAGGATCCTTCTTCCATACAATTCGACCGGTTCCTCTGGTTCTGTTTTTCAGCATCTCTCTGTGCCTCATAGGCCTTCTTAATTAAGCCGGAACTCTTAAAAGCTCTACTAGTCTTTGACCCTGTTTTCTCATAACACAACTGTGCCAGCCTTCCGAACATATGAGCATTTGTTCCAATCAACAAAGGGACACCATCCTTACAGTCAAGTGGGGGACACACTAAGGCTAGGGTCTCTACTTGTTAAGCCACTCCAGCCACGGAGGTGGGAAAGACAACTAAATTCGGATATACCGGAATAGGGGTAGGCCTTCTCACTTAACCCCCATACATGCAGTCCTTCTAATGGTTGTAAAGGTACGTCTGACAAATGCTTCTGATACCAATCTTGGAACATAATTGTCACTTGAGGAGCCACTGTCTAATATAGCTCTTGTAGACACTCCGTTCCACCTTTACAGTGGTCTCCATGGAGGGACCCACTATTCTGGACCAGACTGGAGAGGCGGTAGGGGGGCCTGGGCAACTGACCTTGCCACAAAGGACGGAATTAGCATTTTGGTGCCCTCACTGGGATCATGTGGTACCTCTTAACCACTGATTTCTTCAAGCTCTCCTTGTAGCCTATATGCAACTTTGTCAGTGTCTTTTGGGACTGGCATTCCCTTTCATGTGCCCATCTTTCCCACAATTATAGCAAAACATACTTTCTGGAGTTTGAGCTGGCCGAGCGCCACACTGGGAGCCAGGGCAGGGTGTACTAACTGGAAACCTTGGTGCCATCTCTGTCTGCTGGCGTGATAAGCATTTGGAGACATCTCGTCAGTTTCTCCACTTCCATGGTCAAGGAATCGAGTTCGGAGCTGTTATCAGCAGGAGATACATGGGTGGGTACCCCACCCCATAGCAATGCTGCATCGGATATAGGTCAGGGCCCGTACTTGCAGGCGTGGCCTTCATAAAGGACTGTTTTGAATTCCCGGATCTCTCTGAACAGTTCGCCCCATTGTGACATATCTTTTCCTTGTCAGAGCACTCATTGACTGCCAACCTCTGCCCCTGAACTTCACTTGATGGGTCACCTCAGTCACTCGGGTCGTGAGCGCAGCTATTGGTGCAGGTCCCTCCGGTGCGTCTTTCTCAACTCCTCGAATTTCTCTCATTAACTCATCATAGGAGGGTGGGATTCCAGTCGATCTGCCAGGCGTAACTGAAGCAACAGCAGTTCTGAGAAGGGGCAGACTTAGGATCCTGTCCAGCCTGGTTCGGTCCAGTTCAATCGCTGGCAAACTACCTTTTCTGAGGCATTCTTGCAACAATTTTTCCAGCCGAGATACATACACAGACAACAACTCCCTTGGTACTGTTGTGCATCTCTTACTCTCCACCATAGGTCCTCATCAGAATCTGGGCTCCATACAATTCTCCAAGGCCTCAAGATAGGCCTGTGCAGTCGCTTCCAGGGTTACTGGCCCGCTTAGCACGGATGGTAGCCGGGCAGGACCTCGGAGGCTCTCACTAACCCTCTTTTCGCTTTCACCTTCCGAGCATTGCCATTCTAGCACTTGGGGGCAACATAGTCTATCCAGGTCTCCCAGTCATCCTCCCCTTGGGGGTGGGGAGGGTGCCAGAGAAGATCCTCAACCTTGGTAAGAGTCGTGACTAATGGCAGGTGCAGAAATAGGAGTCTGCATTGGTTCAGCCACCATTACGGCACTGGAGCAGGAGAGGGTGTTGGGGGAGGAACACCCCCAGGTGGCAAGAATAGTTTCTTCAAGTCCTCCACAGTTTTCCCCTCTCCCAGCAACCATTCAGCAAATTTCTCCTCAAAAGTTTCAGATAGTGGTGGGGGCTGATTCCCCCCCGGGTCTTTACTGTCCTTAGTTATCACTCTCCAAGTAGTGAGGGCTCCCTCTGGGGTAATGGTCTGTGGCACTTTGGAGCTATCTATGGGATCCTTAAACTCTACTAGGGCCAGGAAAGTGTGGGTGAGCAGATTAGCATGCCGACCCACCACCACAGGGTTTTGTAAACCTTCCACCTTGGAAAGTACTCCCTGCACAGTGTCCGTATTGATACCCAGGGGGATGTCCAGGATAAGCATAGCATTTTGGGGTCGATCTCTCCCCAGTACACCACTCCACCAGCCGGTGCACAGCCACTTCTGTCGGGTACCCATTTTTTATAACAGTGGTTCGTAAATATGGCCACTAGAGGACACAATCCCAGCGGTGAGCCTCAAGATGTAACCCCTAGATGGCGCTATCCCAGGGGCTACTACCCCTGCCTGATTTGCCACTAACAGTTTGAGGGCCTGGATCCAATGGCGGGTGCCTCCACCCAGAGGTCAGGGTTTGCAATAGTTAAACTAACTTGGTCACAGCCCTCTGGGACACTGCAACCCCTTCTTCCCACTAGTGGCCCACACAATATATCAAATTACCTTCACAGTATACACTTACCCCCAGGTCTGGTTCCGCACTGGGACCTCCTGTCAGAAATGAGATACAGTGCAACAATCACAGTACAGTACTTTAACATAGACAAATACCTCAGGCAGTATAACTTTGCTGAAACAAGCAGCTCTGATTTATTTAGGGGATATAACAAGGACAGGGAAATCAGGTTAATTAGCTTATCACTCTAATAATCTACCTATGGCTCTGTGCACAGGCCTATCCCTATCAGTTACTGTCCCTGGGTACCCAAGCCCTAGTGGCTAGTCCAAACCGTGGCAGCTGGTAGGGGCCCTTTCACACAGAGAAAAGGAGAATTAAACAGTCAGCAGTACAGTAATTCCATTTGGATTTAATGTGGCAATTCAACAGGAGCAACCCTGAATTAGTACTCACGACCTCCAAATAAGATAGGGTCCTTCAATGTCAGCAGGGCTCACTTGAGGTACACAAACCTCTCACACATCCATATAAAGAAAGCACTATACCAGGCAGGCTGCATCTGTATCCCGATCGCAATTACTGCACAATACCGGGAGAACACACAGCAGATTCAGTTCCTGACAGACAGAGTGCAATTTTCAGCAATTCCTCCAGTCTTCTACAGGGTGAGCCTGGTTTCTACTCTTCAGAGATCCTTTGATTCTTTCACAGGACGGATTCAGTCCTAACAAGCTGTTACACAAGCTGCAGACCGGAACTCTGGGCCCTACACACGTTTTTGACTAAAACTGCACACTGAAAAGCACAGGGCTCCTTCCTTCTTCACTGCCAAAGCTCAACTGAAGCTCCAACCGACAAAACTGGGCACTTCTTTTGAGTTCCTCCCAGTTCTTGACTGGATTGGCTGTCATTCACAATAGACTGCTGCTGTTGGTCCAAAAAGGCACTGAAGTCTAAACTACATCTCCCAGAGTCACTGCCCATACAATCCTCTTGTGGCTGGCTCAGATTATGAGTCCAAGTTCTGATTCGTCCAAGGCACCATTTAGAGCTAGCTTACCCCACACTGATTGGTCCAGTTCAGCAGTTCAAAACTAGAATGGGGAACTAGCAGCACAGTTCTGACTGCAAAGAAAGCAGGTTAGACAAACTGTAATTTCATTATTACTCTAAATAATTTCTGGCAAACAGTTACATCTTTCAGATAGGTTCCCTTTGCACTCCTAGTGACTGCAAAATGAAGTGAATTGGCAGCAGCTCAAGTGGTACTCAGAGAAGCACACAGTCCCCCATACAAACTAATTATGTCTGCAAGCAGACAGCTCTTAAAGAGACAGTACCAGAGGTTCTAAAACACTCACTGATAAATGGCTTAAATGCCAAACACCATTCAGGCTTGGAGCATTCAAGCAAGCTCCTGAAGTCTTTTGGGAACCCCCATTTGCAGGGGGGTTACACCTGCACTTTGGACTATCCTCGGCGCCGCAAGTTTTTACAAAGTGTGCAATTCTCACAGCGCATCTCAGAAAAATCGGAATACAAGTGTTCCCATATCTGGACGACTGGCTTCTAGCAAGTCCTTCCAGGCAGGGAACTCTAGACGCCGTAGCCATGGCCTCACACTTTCTCACATCCATAGGAGTCCTGCTAAACCTCAAAAAATCGCAGCTGCAGCCCACCCAGAGGCTCCATTTTATAGGAACTCTTCTGGACACCTCCTATACGAAAGCATTTCTTCCAGAGGACAGGAGGAGCGATATCCTTCAGATGGCCCGATACATCGGAGAGAACAGCTCGGTTCCAGCTCTCTCGATGCAACGGATGCTAGGTCTCATGGCATCCTCGGTGTTCACTGTACCCCTAGCACACCTTCACATGAGAACCTCTCAGTGGATGCTCAGTACTCAGTGGTCCACGACCACTCACCCTCAGTCCTTTCTCATCAAGGTGACAGAACCTCTGAAGAGATCACTCACTTGGTGGAGGGGTATCCCTTTGCTTCTCTGGATCATCGGATTTCCATTACCACGGATGTGTCCCTGATGGGGTGGGGAGTCCACTGTTAGGCTCTCCACACTCAAGGTACAGGGACTCAGCACGAGTCCCAGCTTCACATAAATGTCTTAGAAATGAGAGTTGTCCTTTATGCAGTCCAGGCTTTGAAGGACATTCTTTGTCACAAGAACATTCTCCTCCAAACAGACAACAAAGCAGTGATGTATTACATCAACAAGCAAGGTGGTGCTCACTCTTACCCCTTATGCAGGGAAGCGATGAGGGTGTGGGAATGGTGCTTGGAGCACAAGGCTCTAATTCATGCGGTCTACCTGCCGGGTGCAGAACGAACTAGCAGACCATCTCAGCAGAACAGAGACAGATCTTCACGAATGGTCTCTCGACTCAGCAATAGTTCAGTCACTATTCGTAGAGTGGGGAACTCCAGAACTAGACCTTTTTGCATCGCCACTCAACACAAAACTGCCTCTCTTCTGCTCCAGAATTCCAGGGTCTGGCATTTTCTGTAAGGATGCGTTCAGGCTGCAGTGGACAAGATGCTTTCTATACGTCTTTCCGCCTCTTCCTCTAATTCAGAGAGTACTTCTCAAGTTCGAGTTCTTGGGGGACAAAATGATCCTCATTGCTCCCTTCTGGCCTCAACAGATATGGTTTCCATTACTCAACAGTATGTCAGAAACCCCTCCGAAACCGCTTTCCCTTCAAATGAACCTTCTGACTCAGGGGCCTGTGGTCCATCCTAATCTGAGATCGCTTCACCTTTGGCTACTGAAGAGATAGAAGTGAACAGGTTCAACGTCTGTCGCAAAGTTTCAGATATTCTTCTGGCTGCACGCAAGCCAGCCGCTAGGAAAACTTACACAGCCAAATGGAAGCGTTTTTCACTCTGGTGTGCAAAATCCTCTTTGAACCCTTTTTTCTGCCCACCAGATACAGTTCTAGAGTACCTTTTGGACCTCTCAAATTCAGGTCTGCAATACTCTACTGTCAAAGTTCACCTTTGTGCCATTTCAGCTTATCATGAGCCAGTACTTTACTTGTCACTGGCTCAGTTACCTGTAGTTAAGAGGTTTCTTAAGGGAATTCTACATACCAGACCTCCTATCAGATGTCCATTCGCAGCCTGGGGCATTAATCTTGTGCTAGAAATGCTCACTCAAAAACCTTTCGAGCCTCTAGCTACCTGTGAGTTAAAATTTCTCACTTGGAAAATGGCCTTCCTGGTGGCCATTACCTCAGCCGGCAGGGTCTCTGAAATACATGCCTTGGTCACAGACCCTCCATATACTGTGTTTCATAAAGACAAGGTAGTTCTGAGGACCCATCCTAAGTTTCTCCCTAAGGTTGTTTCAGAATTCCATCTAAACCAACCTTTGGTCCTTCCTACTTACTTAGCGAACTTCCAAAATGAAGGAGAGCGTGCTCTTCATTCCTTGGACGTCAAAAGAGCCTTGCGTTTCTATCTAGACAGAACAAAAGATTTTCCCAAAGCTCAACAACTGTTTGTTTCCTTCAGCGAGACCCGGCTGGGTCAACCTGTCACTATCAGATGTATTTCAGCATGGCTGGTGGCATGCCTTCGCCACTGTTATTCCATGGCACAGGTTAAGCTGGAGGGCAGAGTGTACCCTCACTCTACTAGAGCGGTCATGTCATCCCTAGCGAAAATCCGCAACATGCCCATCGCAGTTATTTGCAGTGCAGCCATCTGGAGCTCAGTGCATACTTTCGTCAAACACTATGCTCTGGATGTCCATGCCAGATGACATCTTTCATTTGGCAGGATCATCCTTAATGGACTTCTGTCCTAGAATTGTGAGCTCTTGGTCTCTCCTGCCACCCTCTCGGGAGATTATTAGCTCGGTACTCTCCCATTAGTGTGAATGAGTGGTGGAGACTTTATGTCCAGGAAGATATGGAAATTACGTACCTACCGTAATTCTTGATCTTCTTGGACGAGTCTCCACCGCTCATTCACATGCCCACCCACCATCCCCTGAGCTCACCTCTGTTTTTGGTCTTCACTCCCTCAATCTTAGGCTGTGAAGACTTCTTTGTTGACCCTTCTTATACGGGTCGTCCGGACTATCATATGTCCGGTTTTTGTTAGGCTATCCTTCTAGGTTAGTTACGCTGCACCTCCTCGTAAAAAAGGTACTGACTGCGGTTGGAGGGTCGACGCCGGGATAGTTACTACTCACACGAGCGAGGTCATGTTACCCCTGCGGTGCCATCTCCAGCCCGACACTCTGGCAAAAGTTTGCTCCCACTGGGTCCTAGTGCCTCCGGCGCAGATCCCATTAGTGTGAATGAGTGGTGGAGACTCGTCCAGGAAGATCAAGAATTACGGTAGGTACGTAATTTCCATTTTTTTCTGGTACCTTAAGAGATAGAAAGGGTCATGGGCTGCTGTTATGACTGAGAGTGTGCAGTAGATACTTAACCTGTGAAACTAAATGAATATTTCTTTTACCTTACTTGAAACTGAAAAGCAGTGAAATCTGGTGCCATGTAGAAGGAACCCAAGTTTTATCGGAATTTTTGCTTTACATTTTTTAATGCATTTATGTTGAGCATATAGTGGGGGAGGATTGTAGTAGATGCTTTTTCTGCTGTTGTAGTTCTAAATGGAATGTGCTCATTGATCATAAAAACATAAGTACTGAAGTTCCACAAACTAGTTTTATTATTTTACGGTTGATAGAGGGAGAAGTCCTCTGTACAAGGCTTTTGTCAACCACCCCTGGAATGCTACGTCCTGTTCCTATCACCTCAGTATAAAAAAGACATTGATGAGATTGAGAAGGTCCAACACAAGGCCAGGAAGCTAATTGGTGGCTTAGGAGGCAAGATCCATGAAGAGATACTGGATACACTTAACTTACTGTAGTTATCCTAGTGGAAAAAAAGGCAGAGAGGCGGCACGGACATGGATTTCCAAGTACTGAAAGGGACTGAGTGGGCAGAGTATAAGAACGTGTTTGAGCTGAAGAGTGCTGGTAGAATTAGAGGATATGCCTTCACATTGAAAGTGCTGGGGGATAGTACCACCTCAGAAGCATTCGACATCAAGAGGGGCAAGGCTGCCCACTGTCACCAATCTTTTTTGCTTTAAGTATAGATCCACCGACAGCAATAGTCAGGACACATGAAGATTTAAAAGGAGGAGTTGTAGGTGCAAAGGATAATAGAATTTTCCCTTTTTGCTGATGACATCATGTTATACCTTTGAAATCCAGTCAAAATATTCCCAGTCCTAGAACACATCCTAAAAGATTATGGCCGGGTTTCGAGATTTAAAATTAATAGAGGGAAAACTGAGGCAATACTGATCAGCAAGACAATGACACCAGAGTTAAAGGCGTGCATCCCATGTAAGTGGGTTACAACGCAGATCAGATATTTGGAGTTACAGATCTTGATTCATTTAAAGCACCTGTACCATGCAAACTATGGGAAGCTAATGACGGAGGTCTCAACAGATTTCAAGAGATGGGGATTACAACCAGGGGTGCTAACGGGGGGGGGGGACAGCTGGGGCAATTCTCCTGGCCCCGGTGGGTCAGGGGCCCGGCGTCTGCCTGCAGTCGGGCATGCCCTATGCCCTCTCAAACTTGCCCACACTGCTGCTTGCCCCTTCACTCTTCTGCTCCGTTGCCGGCGTCGATCCATACTTCCCTGACCAGTTCCGAATCCTGCTTCTGATCGCCAGACTGGGGCTGGGAGGGAGTCAAGAAGAGACGAGTTAATAATAAAATTTAAATACCAGCCAGTCCAGGAGTCCGCTTAAGAGCAGAGGTAGTGAGGTCACCATAGATCTTACTTCGAGAGGGCTCTTGTAGTGGATATTCACAGATGGGACTAAGCTGCCAGATGTCAGGACCCCACAGAAAAACTTCTAGCTAGCAGTCTCTGGCGGGGGGGACCGCCCCTACATCAGGTAACCGGCATCAGACGACGTCCGTATAAAGGAGCGGTCCCCACGCCCGCCTTCCAGTTCTTTACCACCATCGGCTTGTGAAAGTTCCTCACGGTAGAACAGCACTCGTCAGCACCTTTCATTGGCCAAAAGTTTCGATTTTTCGGCTAATTATTTCAATTTTTATAGAATTTTTCCAAAACCATCTGCTGTGTGAGTCGTCCCCGATGCCCTCCGAATCACAAGTGCGACTCGTGTGGTTCACAGCTTCCACACAAGGACAGGCACTGCTTGTGCCTTTTCTGCCTAGGCCCGGACCACCGCATGGAGGACTGTCAGCACTGCCAAAAATTTAACTCAGCTACCCACAAATGAAGGCAGCAGTCCCTGGAAGCCCATCTCCTGAAAAAGAAAATGGCATCCATGGAGAAGGAGTTAAAGAAACTTCGGAAGGCGTCAGTCTCCCCAGAAGGCCATAAAAAGAAATGGTGAGAAGGAGAAGCAGTGGGGCCGAAATTATTCATCCACAGCAGCTGCAACTTCGGCTTGAGTCGCAGCCCTCCAGGTATCTGCCCCTCCAGGGATCGCTTCTCGATGGTCGTCTTAGTGGCTACCAAGAAGGCGTTGCCCCTCCCGTCGGGCTCATGCTTGGGCCCCTCAGTAACCTCCGGGGCAAAGGAAGCTTCCTTGCCCGCCAAGGCCGCTCCTTCATCGCAGCCTTGTGGTCCGAGCGGGTCCGGTAAGTCAGACGCAGGTTCCACTGACATCCGCATGGAAAGGGCTGATAAGCCGCCCACCACCTCAGGTGAACGCCCAGCCCGCTACCCTTCCGCCAAGGCCGCCCCTCCTTCATGGCCTTCCACAGACAGGGAGTCTGATAAGTTTGATGCCGGCTTACCCGACGTCCACCTGGACGCTGTTGATGAGTCGGCCGTCAGCCCCTCCTGACAACTGCCTAGCAGATACGGCCTATGCTCAGACCCAGTTGTCATGCCGGCCCCAGATTCCGCAATAGATAGACCAGTGCCCCTAGAGGTCCCGCATCCCCTCTGGGCCCCCCCCCCAGGGATTCTGATCCTCTGTCCTTGACCGGGACCGAGGACCTAGGGACACTGCCATCAGGGGTGTCCCCCCGATGATGGACCGGATGCCGGCCGACCTGATGCCGCCCTCCAGCAACTTCTGCCTGACCAAGGACCTGCTCTTCCACCAAGACCGTCGGACCCTCCTGGAGGTCTCCCCACGTCAGGCCTGATGCCCTCCGGACCAGCGATCCCACTGTCTGGTCCGCCAGTAGGGCCTATGCCAGGACCTAATGCTCCATCAAAGCCCCGGGCGCCAGGGTACCCGACACTGCAATACCCAGCGCCGCAGTACCCGGCTCCGCAGTATCCGACGCCACAGTACCTAACGCCGCATTATCCGGCACCGCAGTACCCGACGCTATGTTTCCCACCATTGGGTTACAGATACTCCTATTACTGGTACCCCAGCTCCCCGTAGCCGAGCCACCCTTCTCCTCCTCCACCTCTGCAGCCGCCAGTGGACCTGAAGGAGGTCTTGGCCTCCTGGTGGGCCGAGGCCAAGGCTCAGCTCACCAGGGAGGTCGACAGTCATCTTCCAATGCCGACCCCCTACGTCAGTGACCAGAGACCCCTCTCCCTTTACCCAGTGCCAGAGGAGATCCATCTGGCTCCCAAGGCAGAGAGGACACGCACCCCAGAGTGGTCCCCAGAGGGGTCGTTCTTCCCCCTCCTAGGGAGGAGTCGTCTTCTATTTCAGAACCATCAGACTCAGATTCCGACTCAGATCACTCTGAACCTGGAGACGAGCCTCATACTCCAGAAAACCCAGGGCTGAGGGACCCTCCAAAGTCCCCTCCGGAGGATCCTTCTTTTCTGGAGCTCTTGAGAAAGATCCAGGAGACATATCAGTGGCAATCAGTGGAGCCAGACCCACAGCATAAGAAGCTCGCTGCACATTTGGATCTGCCTGAGACTGCTCCCACATTGATTCCACCCTGGATAGAGCCTCACGCAGATCTTGTCTCCACTATTTGGAAGCAACCATCCATGCTAGCCCCCCCTTCTAAGAAAGGCGGATAGGCTATATCAGGCTCCAGAGGGTAAAGACCTTCTCAGTCTCCACCCCAAGGTGGACTCAGTTGTGATCAGCACCACCCATGGCCTCTCCACCAACCCAAAACACCTGAGCTCGTCCCCAACTGACAAAGAATTCCGACCTCTGGATCAGTACTGGAAGAAGATTTACTCATCTTCGACCCTAGGCATCAGGGCCTTCAACTACGTCGGTCACATGGGGGACTTCCAGAAGTCCGTTCTTAGCCAGGTAGAATCCAAGCTGGACTCCCTTCCTGATTCACACACAAAACAGGAACTGGGAGACCTGGTCCGATCCACTCGTTCAGCCTGTAGGCACATGCTCCGTGCCACCTATGATGCGGTGGACACAGCTGGCAGAAGCTTGGCTTTTCGCCATAGGCTTACGGCGTCATGCCTGGCTCCATGTGTCAGGATTGGTCCCTGAAGGGCAGACTGCCATACAGGATGCTCCCTTCAGGGGTTCGGTGCTGTTCGGGGGTGATGTCAAGGACATCATAACTGACCTGCAGGGGAAGGGTACTGAACTTAGTTCAGTCCAGACTTTGTACAGGCCCCCTCAAGGGCAGCAATGTCCTTTTCGTTGCCAAAACTAACAAAAATCAAAACCTAATCAAGGAAAGCGTGCCAACAAATGTTGGCCCCTCCAGCAACCAAGACTCCCCCCAGCAAAAAAACCTGTGGGAGCCTCAGCTGCTGTGCTGCCCTTTACCTCCTGACTCCCTGCCTCTCCCTCTGCCTCTGGCCATTCCAGAGGAACCGGTGCGGGGGGAGGATTCTTCTCCCATATACCGGTTTGGGAGAGGATAACATCAGACACTTGGGTGCTCCAGCTAATATCTGCCGGACACTCGATAGTTTCTACAAAAACCTCCTCGAAAACCCCCTTCTCCGTCATCTTACTCCCCGCAACATCTTCCTCTGGTTCTAGAAGAAATCCTATCCCTTCTGTCGAAGGCAGCGATAGAGCCCATCCCCACTCATCTTTGGGGGACGGGTTACTATTCCCATTTCTTTCTAGTTCTAAAAGAGACGGGAGACTTAAGGCCTATCCTAGACCTCAGCTCCCTGAACATGTTCATGGAATACAAATGCTTCATAATGCTTTCCGTGTAGAGTCTTCTTCCCTTACTTCAGCCAGGACAGTGGCTGTGTGCTTTGGATATGCATTATGCATACCTGCATATCTCCATATGCCCTTCGCACTGCAGATACCTCCAATTTTGATTTCAGGGCGACCACTACCAGTTCAAGGCCCTTCCATTTGGTCTTTCTTCGGCCCCCCCCTGAATATTTACCAAATACCTGTTAGTGGTAGCGGACCACCTGCATATTCAGGGTGTGCAGGTCTTCCTGTACCTGGTTACCATCCTAGGTATTACCGTCAACCAGGCCAAGTCCCACCTGGTCCCTTGCCAATGCCTCCAATTTATAGGGGCGATACTGGACACGACCCTAGGCAAAACCTTTTTGCCTCCAGACAGGTTCGTGACCCTTCAGATTCAGGCTCGAGTCCTGTCCAGTCGCAGACTGGTCGGAGCCAGATCAGTCCACTGTCTTCTCGGGCTTATGGCGACTGCCATTCTGACAGTTCCATTCACTCGGCTCCATATGAGGATCTCTCAATGGATGCTTCGGTCGCAGTGGGACCAAACTCTGGATGAACTAGACCAAGAGGTGCTAGTGTCAGATCCCATGATCAGGGACTTGCACTGGTGGATGGTTCAGGAGAACCTGTGTCTGGGAGTTCCGTTTTGCATCGTCCCCTCCATCCCAAACGCTGACAACAGATGCGTCAGGGGAGGGCTGGGGTGCCCACCTCGGGTCTCATAGGACTCAGGGCAGCTGGTCCCTTTTCGAGCAGAAACTGCACATAAATGTGCTCAAACTGAGAGCAGTCCTATATGCCCTATAAGCTCTTCTTCCCTTCATTCTTCCCAGTCATCTTCTGATCCAGTCAGACAATGTGTGTGTGTAGTCTGGTATCTCAGCAAACAGGGAAGAGCACGTTCCTATCCCCTGTGCTAGGAGGTGAGAGTCTGGTATTGGGCAGCTCAGCACAACCTTCACCTGACCGCAGTTCACATTCCGGGGTTGGAAAATACCCTGGCAGAGGAGCTCAGTCGCTCCTCAGCCAGGGCTTACGAATGGGAGTTAGACCAACAAGTCGTAAATGACATTTTTTGGCAGTGGGGGACACCTCAGGTGGATCTTTTTGCCTCCCCCCAAAACACCAAACTTCCCGCCTTTTGCTCACTCGATCCAGGGCGAGACGTTTTCTGGCAGGATGCTCTGTCTCTCTGCGGGAGGGACAGATTAATTTATGCCTTCCCTCCCATTCCCTTGATTCCGAAAGTCTTGAACAAACTCCGAACAGAAGGGGCTCGAATGATTTTCATCACCCCCTTCTGGCCCAGGCAAGTTTGGTTCTGTCTTCTGCAACAGTTTTCTGAGGAACTTCCTCTTCCTCTGTCACAGCTATTGTTGACTCAGGATCAGGGGACTCTAGTTCACCCAGGCCTCAAATCCCTTCATCTCCATGCGTGGCTCCTTCAGATGTAGCTAAGGCATGCTTCGGAGTTTCTCCGTTAGTAGTGGACATTTTGGTGGAGGCAAGAAAACCTTCCACCAGGTCCACCTACGCTATGAAGTGGAAACGGTTTTCCATCTGGGCAAGCTTTAAAGAATTGCAGCCTTTCTCATGCCCAGCTAACAAAGTCCTGGATTAAATGTGTCACCTCTTCGACCTGGGACTCTTCCATTCTTCTTTGAAAGTCCATATGGCAGCTATCTCAGCCTACCACATTCCCTTCGGAGACTGGTCTTTTGCCCAACTGGAAGTCTCTAAGAGCTTCCTTAAGGGGTTCTCCACCTGAGACCCCCATCCTGAAACCCCCCTCTATGGGATTTGAATTTCATCCTGGAAAAGCTCACACTGCCCCCCTCCCCTTTGAACCGGCAGCGGAAGCAGACTTAAGTTCCTTTCCTGGAAGACTCTCTTCCTAGTGGCCATTACCTCTGACCTGACATATTTCCATGCTCCAAGCCTTGATGTGTAAAATACCATATCTGATTTTCCACAAGGAATGGGTGGCCATGCGCACCAATCCTAAGTTTCTTCGTAAGATGGTGGCTGAGTCTACGTTGAATCAATCCATTGAGTTACCAGCTTTCTTTACGCAACACTCCAGTCATGTGGAGTACCTCTTACATACTCTGGATAGTCACAGAATCCTGACATACTAAACCAGTTGGACTAAGAATCTCAGGAAAACTGATCAGCTTTTTGTTTCTTTCGCTCACAAAAGGGAAGGCAATGCTGTTTCCAGGCAATGCCTGTCTTAAGTGGTTGGCAAAAGTACAACAAGACCCTCCCAGGTCAGGTCAGAGGTTACTCCACTAGAGGAGTAGCTGCCTCTGCTGCTTGTTTCAAGAATGTGTCAGCAGCAGATATCTGCGAAGCCGCAACTTGGACATCTGTCCATACCTTCATGAAACTCTACATTTTGGACATTGCCTCTCACCTTAGAGCTGGCTTTGGGTTGGCTGTTCTGCAGGGTTTCCTTTTATGAGACCCGTCCAGACTTGAGGTTTTTGTTGTGGATGACAATCCTCCTCCCGAGTTTTCTTCTTTGTTTCAGACTGCTTGGGACTCTGTCCTTTCTGTGAATACCTACTGCAAGAGCCCTCTCGAAGTAAGATAGTACAGTTTCATAAGAACTTACTGTAACAGTAGATCTTTGAGAGAGGCTCTTACAGTAGGTGTTACCTTCCCGCCCACTGTCCCCCTAGGTTTCTTCTCTTTTTCTTCCATAGGGGCATATCCTCTTCTTTCTTGTCTTGCCTCTTTAGGCCTTTGACAGGAAAGAACTGGTTATGGTGTGGGGACCAACCCTTTATATGGACGTCATCTGACTCCGGTCACCTGACGTGGGGGCGGTCCCCCACCAGATACTGCTAGCTAGAAGTTTTTCTGTGGGGCCCTGATGCCTGGCGGCTTAGTTCTGTCTGTGAATACCCACTTCAGGAGCCTCTCTTGAAGATCTACCATTATGGTAAGTTCTTACGGGACTGTACTTTTGGGTCGCAGGTCAGAGGAGGTCATTGGTGCAGGCCAGTGGGGTCATGGATGGTGATTGGTGGTGGTGGTGTCTAACATGACATGTAGGTCGTGCGCGCGGCAATACTTCCTGTCCTTTCTTGCATCGATAATATGAGAAGGAGAGGAGGACCTCGTGGAGTCATCATCGACATTGTTTCTTCGGGGAGCAGCCCTACTCATCACCGACTCACTTGTTGTGGTGGTCTACCATCTAGGCGGGCGGGCAGGCGATTCGGACGGTCGTGATTCATTTTTCTTTTGTTTGCTTCAGATTGCTTGTTGCTGATTCAGAGGAGCACGGGGCAGGGCGGGCTGGGCTGGAGACAGTGCGGAGGGCCGGATATCGGAACAAGGTTGAACCTGGATGGATTGGCTGGACCAGTGCAGCGCATTAAGAGGAGGGCCGGAGGCTGCAAGAGAGGAGTGGTGGAGGATTCCATCCTGACTGGCTTCCCAGATTTTCTGATGGGTAGTGGCACACAAGTGGTGTGCAATTTTGCAAAATGATTTTTTTTTTAACTTACTTGTTAGTGTTTTGTAGCTGGGAGTCATGGCATGCAGCAGGACCCAGCCTCAAGCATGTTAATTAGAAACACCACACGGTACACTTGTAATGCATTCAGTGCCTAATTCAGCTGTGTTGATTGAAAGCAGTCTGTGAAAGCTATGAGTGGGAGGGAAGATCATGGTTAAATGGATTTGAGATTCCAGGAAATTGAAGCCAAGGTAGATCATTTCATTTTCTGAGACCAAGTAACTTAAAGACAGCATGTATTACTCTGTTTCTCTCCTCCTTAAGCCCCCTTCCCAGTCTAGAGCTGATGTTTATTAGATGGGCTGGCCTGGCCTGGCACATGGCAGATGGCAGTGGCATGGATCTGTTCTTTCTTGTCTGGCATATCTGGTTTCCTTTTGCAGCATTCTCTCATAGCCCCCTACTCCAGAGTTACAAGGTTAGATGGCTAAGTCTAATGATCATCCCCTGTGCTTAAATGTAATGTTTTATGCATTACCTACTAATTGAATATGTACCTTTTACAAGAAAGAACTGCATAACACAAGTCTAAATGTACCGTGTGTGATATTTTGCTGAAGGCTTTGTATGATATTCAGTGGTGGGTGAATTTTTGTTTGGCAACTAGGAGAAAATCTATGGAACAGATGGGGGAGGGAGGGGACAGAGAGAGACATGCCGATATAAAGCATGGGCTGTCTGAAGAGATGTGATATAACCTTCCCTAACGTGCAGTATTCCCTTAAAATATGTACACTTGTGTTTTAAGTCTGGGGAGATTCAGTTAATTGGGCCTGGCAGACCAAACAATACTGTTTCTTGCATAAGCTATCTTCTCTTACACCTTAAAAAATGGCAACTGTGTGTATGTGTGTGGGGGGCCTACATAAGCTACTCAGTACTTGTGTGTTATCTATCTTCAGTAAAAGCACCAGAACTCACTACAGAGCATCTAAACCCCCAGAGCTTAGGGGGGCCTAGCGACCCCCAGCCTTACATGGTTTGGGAGAGGGGGGCCCATCTCAAAGAACTTGTCCCAGGCTCAAACATTCCTGTCTGCTCCCCTGATTACAACCACTGTCAGTGCTAGGAAAACTAGAATCAATCCGCATGAATGCACTGCCGAGATTGTTATTTCTCTTTTGAGTGCTACCAGTGCCGATACCTAACTCAGACTGGACTAAAATATGCAAGGCACTGCACAGTTTTATCCAGCAAAAGGTGAAACAAGGTTAAATGGCAAAAACTACAGAAATCACGAGGGGGGGGGGTGGGGGTAGGACTACCACATCTAAAAGGGTCCTGTCATATGGATCAGCTACTACCATGGACAGCATACAAACAAGAAGACCCAGAGAATGTCTGGTTGCAAATAGAGAAAAATGGCAAGGGGGGCCTCTCGCCGCTATTCACCTTTAATTCACTCATCACAGGGTCACAAACACCTTTACAAACCCATGGATGAAGCAGATATGTGTCAGTTAGGAAACTATAAGGAAAGATTTAGGAATTGCAAGTGTAGTCACCAAATTTATGGAAATTGACCAGTGTGCAGAACTGGTCCCACCCAAAACAGATGTAGCCTTCAGAAGGTAGAAGGGGTTGGGCCTTAGTCACTTTTCTATGTTTCTCGGGGCAACAAAACAATTCACAACAGTTCAAGGAGAAACCTGCTCATACAGTTATGTTTTTTTCTGATACCTGCACGTAGTGTCATTCCTTAGAGGGAAGAACTGCAGGAAGTGCAGAAGGAACCACACCCCACAATAGTCTTTCAAATTAATGGCTGTAAGGATGTAGTCACGAAAACAACACATCTCTAACCTTGTCTGCTGTTTTAAAGCAGTGGGGCAGGAACAGTCCACACAAATTCCAAGAGCTTGGGAAGGGGAAGTGCAGATCGCACTTGATAATTGGGACTGGCACAATATTTGGGGAGGGGTTTTCCATACTTCTGCCTCTAATAATTGGTGAGAGTAATTGGCGTTTTTCCTTTTTTCATATGAGACGTTAAACCAAGGTCCCATCTGCCTGGATTGGTGGTAGTTCAGGTGGATGTTAAAGATCCCATGGCACTTATCGAAAAGAGTAGGGGAATTTCCCCGGTGTCCTGGCCAAATTTCCCTCATTCTCTAAAAAATACCACCAACAGCTTAATCTGGTTCAAGGTCAGTTGGCATTCATCTGTATTCCCCTTCCCCAGGTCGTGCCTGAAAATAGGCAGGATTTGTCTAGTGCACTTACCCGGTCAACATATGCTAAATAAATAAATAAATTCTGTTGGAAAGTAGTAGGAAGGTACTTTTTAACTCATCACTCACAAAACATTACACAACTGGAGGCATGGACAGATGCTGGAGAAACTGTGTGGAGGAGGGCACACCGTATCATATTCTTTTTTAGCTTTCTCCAACTCCAGCCTTTTTTGGAAGACTGTAAGTCTTAGATATAAAAGGATGATAAACACGGCAACAGATCCTGGAATTAGTACATTTGGTGCGGGGAAAACTACCCCATGGGAAGAGGAGTAACCAGTATTAGGCTTTTGCCAGGATGCTTCTAGCATCTGTGAGTAAGGCCTTCACATACAAATGGTTAACACCAGATTGTCCAACAATGGAGAACTGGGTATGCATAAATAATCCATGTATCAAATGGAGAAAATCACAGCAGAGCTGAGACTAGACACAGAAAAAATTCTGGGGTTGTGGCTGTCCTTTATTTTATTTATTTATTTGTCTCTAGGATTACAAAGTACATTTGAACCAAGGCTCTTTTACAGATGTTCCACGTCATGCTGGTTATAGGGCAACAGATACTAAAACATAAAACAGTTACAGGTACATGGTATTAGACAAGAAAATACAAAATCACACATGGCCACACAATGCAAAGCATCATGGGCTGCATATGCAAATCACCACAGAATGTTATGCTGGTTCAACTTTAAGCAGAATTGCATGGTGCCGAAAGGCCTCTCACGCAGTTTGCAAAGGGTGCTAACAGATGACATAGACACGTGTTTCGTCCTACCAGGACTCATCAGCATGCCTCGTCTGTTTGACACCCCAGTGGAATGAACCAGCTACCCTAAGACGGTCGGTCTGGGTTATGTTGTGGTGAACCCATTAAAATAAAAAACTATTTAAAAGACAAAGAACCTCTGTGCGCAAACACTGAGGCAAGGGTTACAGTAACTTTGCTTGACAAAATCAGACTGAGCGATGAGTAACTCAAGAAACAATAGGAGGAAGAGGGCAAGAAAGGGAGAGGGCTGAGGGTAGGGGAAGACATAGGCGTAGAGGGTCAGGGTGAGGTAGCCGAGGGGCCTTGTCAGGACAGACACAGGGCAAGTGCATTAGAAGTTGCACTGGACAGGTAAGTGTAAGAAGAGAGGGCAGAAACTGACACCTATAAGGTCAGAAGCAGCGTAGGGAATGAAGATGTTATGGGGTGCAAGCATAGGTGGAGGTGCCAGTTATGGAGTGGCAGACTTTTTTTTTTTTGAACGCTCCAAGCGTTGCTGTGGATGACGTGTCACTAGAGAGCTCGTTGAGCCAACTCGGAGCCCTGTATGCAAATGACCTTTGGCCTTGGGACATGCGGCAGCGGGGGATTTGAAGGATTTGGGGCTTAGAGCTCCTGGTGTTGCGGTTGGTGATTTTAGGTTTGAGGAGGGTGCTGACTCCTGGTGGTGCCTTACCCCATCATGATTTTGTTAGCAGTGATGCAGGTTTGGTATTTTTTTAATTTTTATTTTAGTTTTTGTTGACCGGGTAAGCGCACTAGACAAATCCTGCCTATTTTCAGGCATGACCCGAGGGAGGGGGATACAGATGAATGCCAACTGACCTTGAACAAGATTAAGCTATTTGATTCGGTTGTTCAGTTGTAGCCAGCCTATTTTGGAGTAGAAGTCGCAGGTGTTGGTGAGACGGTGGGAACCAGTAACGAGTCGGCAGGCTTGATTGAGGGAAGTCAAAACACGCCTGAGAGATGAGGTTGTGGCAGATCCATGGATAATGAGACCATAGTCAGTGATGCTGATGATGGAGCTCTGGACAGCTATGGGCAGAGCTTCTGGGGTTAGATGTTTCCTATGTCAGAATAGTAGGCCCATCCTGGTGTTGGCTACTTTTGCCACATTATTGACGTGTGGGACATAGGAGAGATTACAGTCGAGGTTGAGGCCGAGGTATTTGAAGGTATGAACTTGTTCAAGGGGGATTCCTTGCTTGGTTTTAGTGGAGAGCTGATATTGTTTGTATTTGTTTTGGAGCTGCAGAAGATCATGGTCTTTGTTTTTTTCTGGTAAAGGATAAGTCTGTGTTTTGTGAATCAGTTTTTGACTGCAGAGAAGGCCTGTTGGAGGTTACCTTGTGGATGGACTGGATCATGGTGGGGTGCCAGGATGACAGCATCATCCACGTAGAGTAGGATGTGTCCAGGGTAGGATTCTGGCAGTGAGTTCAGAAAAAGACTGAAAAGGAGGGGGCCCAAGATTAAGTCCTGTGGGACACCGGAATGGACTGGTTTTTGGTCTGAGAGTGAGCCATCAATTCTCACTCTTTGGGAGCGGTTGTCTAAGTAGCTTTTGAACCAGTTCACCGAGTTAGGTGAGAGCCCTGCTAGTCGAAGCTGGGCAAGTAGGAGATTGTGGTTGACAGTATCAAAGGCTTTATTTAAGTTGATGAAGGTGGACCCAGTAAGATGACTGTTATCGAGTGAGTGATGGATTGCACCAATGAATTCAGGTAGTGCCGTTGAGGTGCTATGACCTTTTCTAAAGCCGTGTTGCTCCTTGTACAGGATGTTGTGATTGTCAAGGAAGTCAGTGAGCTGGTCTGACACAATCCGTTCTAGGGCCTTGGAGAGTGGAGGTAGGATGGAAATTGGACAGTAATTCTCAGTAGCTGTTTTGTCACCACTTTTATGAATTGGGGTTATCATGGCAGATTTCCATAAGTCAGGGAACTGGCTGAGGGAGAGGATGAAAATCCTGGTCAGTGGTCGGAGCACTTCAAGTGTGAGTGATATCAATTTGAGTTCGAGGGAGTCACTGCTGGCTCTGGAGTTGCAAATGGCTTTGGTAACGTAGCTGCAGACTTGATGCATTTTTAATGCTTTAAAGTAGAAGGGAGGGTGGCTGGGGGGGGGGCAAGGGAACCACCTCATCGAAAAAACCCTGTGGGAGTACAGCACTGAGGTCCGTGGATGGTGTCATTGAATGTATCAGCAATGAGTTTCTGGCCAAGTGTAGTTTCACCATTTATGCTGAGTGCTGATGGGGATGATTTAGATTGCTTCCGTGACTTCTTTGATGTTATTCAGAGTCTCTACCGTTGCCCATGAGTTAGTGAGGCATTATGGAAATGGGTGGTCTTCATATCCCGGATATATTGGTGCAGTCATTTCGTGCACGCTTATAGTTAGCAATATCAACTTGTCTCCCGGTGTTTCTGGCAATCTCCCAAAGGTGGTCTCGAGCTTTTAGTCATCTAAGTAGGTCTCCGGTGAGCCAGGGGTTACATAGGGCTTTGGCCTTGCGCTTCTTGAGGGGTGCAAATATGTTGCATGCTTGGTTGAAGATCCTGATGAAGTGTTCCAGTGCGGTGTTCACATTGGTTGCAGTGAGAATGGGGACCAGTCCTGTTGACAAAGGAAGGTTTTGAGATGAGGTAGCTTGCCTCTAGGTAGAACTCGGCTAGTAATGGTTTTTTGGGGGTGGGCTTGATGAATTTATTGGACCAGTAGCAGATGACCGGGGAGTGGTCACTAAGTGTGTCATGGAGGACAGTGGTGTTCGTGATCCTGGCGGGATGGCTTGTTATGATCCAATCCAGAAGGGTGCTGGTACCCATTTTATAGTTTGTCTTGGTTGGGGAGCTAACCATCTAAGAAAGGTTTGCTGCCGCTATCAAGTCCCTGTATGCCCCTGCCTCTACTGCAGGCCAGTTAATATCAGCACTTCCCGGTTCGGCCTGGGAGCTTACCAGCAAGAGGAGGGTTCCTTGGCAGTGAGCAGTGGTGGTGTGGGTGGCTGGCCGGCCCAGGTAGCCCCGACCACTCAGTTGTTTCCCCGATCAGGGGCTGAGAGATCTGAGAGAAGGAACAGAGCAACAGATTGTAAGTCACAGTAATAACAAAGGGTGACACTGGAGAGTAAATCAGGGGCATGTGCAGTGGAGAGACAAAGGGGAATTTGGCAGAGTGGTGGGGGGGAGGCTGCCACAGACAAGAGAAATAAGCTTGAACTGGTACCAGGGGGAGGACAGAGGGGAGATTTAGTAGAATATGAAATTTACAAGGGGAGGAAAGAGATAGAGAGACAAGAGGGAGAGAGATGCAGGGTTTAGCAGCAGGGGGGAGAGTGGAGAGAAAGAGTGAATGCAGAGGGGCAGGAATTACTTCACAGCTCTAAATTACAGCAGTTTCCAACTGCACTTTACAGTTCAGTGCTAAAACATTTAGGCAGGTCTACACAATTAATTTTGACTTTGAAAAAAAAAATAGCAAGTAGCCTAGTAATTTAGCCTAGATTATCGGCTGAGACCCGGAGTTTTTAGAAGTCGAGTGCCAAGAACATCAAGACTGGTCTACACATTAATTGAGACTTTAACAGAAAAATAAGCAAGCTGTCTAGTAGTTTAGCCAAAATTTTCTTCCGAAACCCACTGAAGTCTATGGGCGCAGAGCCCAGCAGAACAGTTTGAATCAGTCAAGATTGCAGGACCAGTCAGTGGCCGCGCGGAGCACAACAGTCCAACAGGAGATGGAAGCAACAGGCAGCGGCCAGTGGGAGCCTTGTAGCACTTCCCAGTTCAGCCTGGGAGCTTATCAGCAAGAGGAGGGTTCCTTGGCGGTGAGCAGTGGTGGTGTGGATGGCTGGCCCAGGTAGCCCCGGCCACTCAGATGTTTCCCCAGTCAGGGGCTGAGAGATCAGCAAGAGGAGGGTTCCTTGGCGGTGAGCAGTGGTGGTGTGGACGGCTGGCCTAGGTAGCCCTGGCCGCTCAGATGTTTCCCCAATCAGGGGCTGAGAGATCAGCAAGAAGAGGTTCCTTGGCGGTGAGCAGTGGTGGTGTGGATGGCTTGCGCAGGTAGCCCCGGCCGCTCAGATGTTTCTCCAATCAGGGGATGAGAGATCAGCAAGAGGAGGGTTCCTTGGCGGTGAGCAGTGGTAGTGTGGATGACTGGCCCAGGTAGCCCCGGCCGCTCAGATGTTTCCCCAATCAGGGGCTGAGAGATCTCTGACTTTGACTTTTATAGAAGAGGTGGAGGGATGATCAGTACTCTCGCAACAGGCAGAGGGGTACTAAAACACAAACGCAAATCTACCCCGAAACACAAAGCTGAGGAATCAGCAGGATTTCTTGTTATGACGTCTATTAGAACCAGAGAGTAAAGACCCATCTGTGTTCAGCATGGCCTCTTTGTCCCCATTCGGGATCCACAGGTTGCCATTTGTGTTTGTTAAAGTTGGTTATAAATGTTTAATAGATTAAATACGAGTTATTTACGTATTTTTGGTTCAGCGGCATAAAATAAGGATGTCAGTGAAGGACAAATCACAGAAGAAGGTGGTTACAAATGCAGTTCTTTATTCACAGACATGGACTGATGGTGCTTGTATTGTAATCTAATATTTACCATGCAAATGAACTAAAACAACCCTGGTTATTAAAAACCACCATATTTTGAAGGTTCTGTGATGAGATGACCACATAACTGTACTGAACTGTAATGTAAAGTTGTGAAGATGTCTGTGCTCTTTTTAATGTTAAATATGGCTATGTATTCACCATGGCACCTTTATGATACAATAAAAAAAGTTTCAAAAAAAAAGAAAGGAGTGGGGAGTAAAATAAGGGGGAAACATTATAAATGATTTCACAAAGACAGTGATTATGTCTTCAAGCATCTGTTAGAATAATCAGTCTAGTATAGAAAATAATTGTATAGAAAGACTTCCACTGATGTCACCAAACCGAAGTGACATTAGCCGTGGAGCTCTGCCGATAGCCTGGCATTAAAGACCTTCAAATAGTGGGTTAACTCAAAACTAAATGTCTGAAATGGCATCTGGAGGTGCAGATAGAGACAGACTGACCTGATCTCGGAGACAGCAAGCAGTTATGAAGTTGAATAGCAGAGGATTGAACTCTGATGGCAGCACCTGCAGTCTGGAGCCCCTCTCCTGCCAGTGCGACAGGCCCAGGTGGAGACACAGATGCAGAGATGTAGAGGCTCTTCCATTCTCGGTTTGAGACTCTTCTCAATGAAATTAAAACCTTTTTGGAATGAAAAATCAAAAGGAATTCTGTCTATTTAATTCAAAACTACAAGCAGTGGAGAAACAGTTGGAGAACATGGAGTACCGCATCAGTCATATGGAGGACGGGGCATTACAGCTCCACACAGCGATTGAATTTCTCCTGGGCCAAAATGCAAACTTAAAAGAAAAATGTCAGGTTTTGGGAAGCCCGCTCACACTGAGATAACCTTTGGTTATACAGCCTTCCGGAGGACTCTGAGGCTGGCCGTGTGACCGATTTTTTGAAGGATCTACTGTGGGATGTTTTGGTCTTGCCTGTCACTCTGCGCTTTCACATTGAAAGCGCCCACAGAGTCCTCCCCTGATTAGTAGTAATGAAATTTTCGAGTTATGAGGATAAAGAAGAAATGTTGAGGATTGCTTGGAGGTGAAAATACATTTACCCATATTTCTTCCTGCTATTGTGGATCATATATGTAGAAGATGAGAAAGATTGGGCATTCACTTGATTGTCCATTTTCTTCCGGAAGGAAAACCTAGAACATTTCTGAAGCTACAGGTCCAGTACTCACATCCCAGAACAGGTTCTCTTATTGGCAGGTGATGGACTTTATTACACAATTACTACCCTGTCCACAGGATATTGGGTCAGCCCCCAAAATTGTGGAAGTCTTGCAGTGCACATTAGATGGGACTGCCCCTCTTCCACATATGATTTCTTATGTCTGTGATGCCTTAGCACAACTGCATACTGACACTGTAGTATCAGTTAAGAGAGCAAGGGGAAATGGACCTGAATTTGCCAATAGAAGAGAAAGATTGGGATAGACATTTACAGTCTGTGAACTCAATAACAGCCTGCCATGTGTGGAAGGAATTTTCTTGGAAGGTTTCCATTAGATATTTTCATACCCCTGTGATTCAGTACAGGTACCTTCTATTGAGGGGGGGCTACCTGTTGGAGCGGAATTGTGTCAGTTCCCCAGTCATGCAAGGCCACGTTTTCTGGAGATACCCAGCTTTGCACCCTTTGTATGGCTTTAAATATTGCATTTATGTAGATATTTGGGCAACAGATACAGTTAACTGCTAGTATGTTCTTTCTTTAAACTTTACCTCAGGCCTTACAACCCTCCCCCCCACAACATTGAAATTACTTAACATAATGCCTCCTTACTGCAAAACGATTATCACAAAATTGGCTTACTCCCACCATCCCTGCCATCCACCTCTGGCAAGACTTAGTAGTGGAGATTTACAAGATGGAGAAAATTACTACCCATTTAAACCATGTGGTGGAAACATTTTAATCTCAAAAGGCGACTTCCTGGAACAATTAGCCAGTGCCTCCACGGAAGGAATCCATCATGTCAAACGAAGAGTGGAGCCATTCAGCACTAAAGAAATAAGACCTTTGAGCTAAGTCAGGTTAAAAGTTATTTTAATTTATAAAATGAATTCATACATGTAACAGCACCCCACCAAAAAAACACTTTTTCATGTCGCTCTGACACTTTTTCATGGTGGGGTGCTGCTGCATGTATGACTTTATTATTAAAATAACTTTAACACTGACTAAAGCTCAAAGTCTCACTAATTCTTTGGTGCTGACTGGCCCCACTCTTCGCTTGATATGTTGGTGGAAAATTTGAACTTTTATGGTGCAGATGGGTTAACATATTGGTTCATAGGGTCGACTTCGTCCCATAAGGGTACTTTTTCATTTGTTCGAGGGACCTTACCATTGATGTTGTAATATGATTCTTTGTAAAGAGCAGAGGTCAATTGTCTCATCAGTTAATAATTATATTTTTTCATAATTTGGTATTACTGGTCACACTTTTGTTGTGTTCCCTCGTATGCAGCCAGTGTTGCTGTATTGTCTGTTGTACTGTGTTTGCACATTATGCTAAAACTTAATAAATAAAAAGTTAAAAAAACTATATATAAATGAGAACTATATAGTTCCGATAAGTCAACTTCATTTCTAACCCTATGTATTCCCCTATGTATTCTTCTCATATTCATAACTCTCTGCAGTTAGCCTGCTTAGTAGAACTGCCTGGAGAATGGAACTATATGCTAATGATGGAATCATTGGCAAGTGACAGTTATTCAAACTGCTGCCCTCATCTGCTGCACATTCTATCAATGTCTCAGATTTCTTACCCTGCCTCACAAGTCTAGACGCCCAGGAGATTCCTCAGGTCGTTGTTGGCTTACTGTGAAGTCTAATTGTTTAATTATACATAATTTTTTTCTGCTGCCTTCATTTATTGTTATTTTTTAGTCTAACATCTAGTTTATTTACGTTTAGTCAGATTTAGCGTTTATTTCTTGGTTCCTCACGGTTCGGTATAACTGTTGGGGAACCGAGTAGTTTTATATTAGTTGCAGAGTTTTTCCCGCTTTATTTTCTTTTAAATTTTTTTGTGTAAAGTATATTTTAACATTGTTGAAGCCGTTAACCTGGTTTCTTTATTTTTTTTTTTTATTACTTTCATTTTTATCCCGCCTTAATGCCCCCTCGTTCCACTCCTTCAGACCTCTGATCATCCCTGTAGGTCCCTCCCACAAAATCTGCCCCTAGAGTGCCAGGCTTACTCCACTATCCCTCCTACCTTACTCCTCTCCTTGGAGTGCCTGCACAATGGGGTCTGTCCTGCGGGTAGGCGAACTGAGGGTTAGATCGGTCATCATCTTGGAACGAGAGGTTTTTTTTTCCGTTTTCTCCCCTTAGACCCTCCTTCCCCTGAGGGTGTTGGCACATAGGACGAATGTCCAGACATACGGCGTGCAGATGCACGCTGCAGTCAAATGCCCACAACGTCCTCCCCTCCCCAACTCTTGAGGAGCTGCCTGTGCACTGATGCCCGTGCTTCCACCAGCACAGGTGCATTGGGTGTGCGCGACTCCCCAGGATCCCAACCCTGGAAGAGGAGAAACGTCCGCTGGGATGCTCAATCCTCCTCTCCCCCCGGCGACCCCAAGTCTGTTCCCGAACCTGGGTCACCGGCGTGGTGCGAGATGTGGCGTCCAGCGCCTCAGCCCCTCAAGCGCCACGGGCCCAGCTTGGTTTTCTTTCTAACCCTGCTGATGCACTGTGCACTGTTGAATCGGTTCCGAGAACCATGACCCGGTTTCGACTTTAAAATTCATCGGTTCTTTCGTGGCCTAATCAGTTCCTGAACTGACTGCAAAAAAAAATTCTTATTTTTGTGGTTAAGGTTTTTCTCCCGGAAATGGAGCATACTGAAAACCTAAAAAAAAAAAAAGACTGGTCCCCCAGGTTTTAAAAACTGTCTCAAGTGTGGGGAAGTGTTTGCCAGAGCAGACAAGCATGACAGCTGTGTGTTCTGCCTGGGAACCAAGCATTTAAATACTGACTGTGAAATTTGCAAATCATTTCCACAGAAAACTTTGGAAAAAAGAATGGAGAGGTTGAACAAAACGTTGGGGAGTGCTTAAGGCTCTAACCTGCCAACACCTTCAAAATCAGCTGGTGAAATTGCCGCTTCTTCTTTTACTACCCCTGATAAGGGTGAATCAACCCCTTAAAAAGACTGAGTGGGCTGGCTGACTCTCCGGTCCCCTCCAGAAAGGCAAAGAAGACCAAGCACGTTGAACCCGAGGTAAAACCAACAGGGTTCTTCTGTGCCTCACAGTCTGCCTACTGCTGAGGAGATTCCCAGGGCTATGAAAGTCATCAAGATAATTCAGGGGTTCATACCTTCTCCAATCCCTCCTCCTCCAAGGGTTCAGGAGATTACTCCCTTCTCGGATCCCCAGTCTTAGGAGATGGGCACTGGGGAGTATGATATACCAGAGGATGATGATGATGATGAGTCCATTGAACCGGAAATCTCACCAGAGCAGGACTTTGACTCTCCTCCTAGGACTGAGGATCTTTCCTCTCACTTTTCCTTTGTAAGGAAAATAGTAGATGCCCTTGACCTGGCTACCACCGAGGTCATAGAAGATGAGGAGGAGGCAGAATATATGGAAATGATGGGGTTAACACCCACTAAGAAGATTTTTCTGCCTATTAATAAATTCTTCAAGAAGGATTTATACACAGTCCTGCAGAACCCTAACTCTGTCATGCCTCTGGATAAAAAGGCTGGCAAGAAGTACCAATTGGACAGGGAAGGGGCTGAATTCCTCTATTCTCACCCTGATCATTAGGGTATAGTCCAACAGGCAGCCTGTGAGAAGGCGAGGGTTCCTTTATCCTCTCACCCTCCTGAGAAGGATTCAAGGAAAATGGACAGCATGTCCAAAAAAGGTTACTTAGCTGCCTCCCTTGGGGTCAGACAAGCTAATTACCAGGCCTATGCTGCACAGTATCAAAAGACACTGTGGCAGTCTGTTTTGGCCTTGTCAGAGAAGGTTCCCTCCCCTGTCTCTGACGACCTAGCAGAAACAGCCAGGTTTGGACTGGAAGCATCCAAATACCAGTTCCAGATGGCAGCAGATGCCAATGATAATGCTGCTAGGATTATGACTCTTTCTGTAGCCCTGAGAAGGTTTGCTTGGTTAAGGGCTAAAAACTTAACACATGACACTCAGGCTAAGCCATGGACTTCCTGTACAAGATCATTCTCTCTCTTTGGCAAACAAACTGAAGAATATATGAAAAAGGTGGATGAATACAAACCACCTATGAGAGTAATTCATCTAAGGACAGGAATACTGCTTCTTATAGGCCTTATGGAAGGGGAGGTAGAGGAAGGCCCTATGGTAGGCCCTTCTATCAGCCTCAAGCTGCCCCACAGCTGCAGCCATACCCACAGCAGACTGGGTATTATAGGGCCAGAGGTAGGAGGGGCTCCAGGAGGGGTTCCCAATCCGACCAGGCTCAGGTCCCAACGAAACAAAATCCCTGACTCCTTTGCCAAGGCCGCCTCCCTAATACCAGTAGGGGGTAGACTGGTTCACTTCTTCCAGGTCAGGCAGGCCATAACTACTGACAAGTGGGTATTGGAATTAGTGAGCCAGGGATTGTCTCTGAGTTTCAAATCTCTCCCTTCTCTGAAGTCAAGGCTGTTCAAACCAGCCTCTCTTCTCAAAGAACAGCTCCTAGAAAAGGAGGTTCAAACCCTGCTCATCATAAAAGCAGTGGAGCAAATATCAAAGCTTCAGAGAAGCAGAGGGTTTTATTTCCCAGTACTTTCTTACCAGAAAGAAAAATTGGGAGTGGCGGCCTATTCTAGACCTACGGCATCTGAACAAATACCTGGCAAAACCAAAATTCAGGATGGTGACCCTATCTATAATTTTGCCTGTCATCCAGCAGGGAGACTGGCTGGCATCTCTAGATTTAAAAGATGCCTATTTCCACATCCCCATAAGGGAGTCTCACAAAAAATATCTCGTATTCAGACTCCCTTCAGGTCATTACCAGTTCTCAGCCCTGCCCTTCAGTCTTACCTCAGCACCAAGGGCATTCACAAAATGCCTGGCAGTGGTAGTGGAATTCCTACAAAAACTAGGAATTACAGTTTTTCCCTTATCTCGATGTCTGGCTAATAGTGGGAAAGTAATTTCAGCAGGTGCAAGCACACCTGGAAATAACAAAAAAATCTGTTGCATTCTCTGGGCTTTCTGTTAAACCAGGAAAAGTCCATTCGCATACTGGTTCAAGTCCTGCATTTCATTGGAGCAGAACTGAATACCTTAAAAGGAAGAGCTTTTCTTCCAGAGGACAGGGTTCAGTCTATACTGCAACTGATTGCCTTATTCAAGTTGGGAAAGCCATGTCCCAGCAAGAAGTTACTTGCAAATACTGGGACATATGGCTGCAGCAACAGGAGTGGTCTTGGGAGCAAGACTTCAAATGAAGGACATTCACTTTCATCTACAGACACACTGGTGCCAAAGAAAAGACCATATGTCAAAATTGATTTCTGTAACAACATTTGTGATCCAGTCCCTTCAGTGGTGGACAGATGTCCACAATCTAAGGGCAGGGGTTGCCTTTCAGAGGGAAAATCCCTCAGTCATTCTTAAAACAGATGCTTCTCTGTTAGGATGGGGTGCTCATATAGGAAAGCACACTACCCATGGCACTTGGTCAAGTGTAGAGTCTCTCCTCCACATAAATCTGCTAGAGCTCCGAGCAGTGTTTCTGGCTCTAAAACGTTTTTCCTAGTTAATGCAGGGCAAGGTGGTGCAGGTCAGAACAGACAACACCACTACAATGTTCCACATAAACAAGCAAGGTCGGATCCCCCTGTGCACAGTGGCCATGACAATCTGGGAACTGGCTTACTCACTGAAAGCTTCCATGCAAGCCATTCATGTACCAGGAAAGGACAATACCCTGGCAGATGCCTTAAGCAGGATCAACCAGGCACATCACGAATGGTCTCTGAACAGACAGGTACTGGACTCAGTGTTCAGACGATGGGGCACTCCAGAGGTAGATCTCTTTGCCTCTCATGAGAATCGCATGTTGCTCCTATTTTGTGCAGGCCACCAGTCAGGGGTACAAGCCCCTTGGATGCTGTAACCCTGGACTGGTCAGGAAGGCATCTATATGCCTTTCCTCCCTTCTCTCTCATCTTCAGAGTGTTACTGAAACTCAGGTCACAGCCTGCATCCATGATACTGATAGCACCAGACAGCCATGGTATCCCCTTCTGCTGTCAATGTCAGTGTCCAGATCAATCCTCCTACCCAGGGGGGCACAATCTATTAACTTCCCACCAAGGGAAGATCCTGTACCCAAACCTCAGGTCTCTCAGGCTCAAGGCCTGGCTCTTGAGGACTTAGAGTTTGCAAACTTACAACTTTCTCAAGCTGTTCTGGATATCCTAAAAGGATATAGAAAACCATCTACTAAGAAAACCTATAATGCAAAATGGAAACAGTTTTCTATTTGGTGTGATGCCAAACATATTTCTCCCTCCCTGGCAGAAATCCCAGTGCTGTTAGAATATCTTACTGAGTTACACTCACAAGGTCTGAAACATACATCTCTGCAGGTACATTTGGCATCAATTTTAGCTTTTATTTCTGCAGGAAAAAATGTTTCCCTTGCATCTAATCCCATTTTCAAAAAGTTCTTTAAAGGGCTATGTCACTTACATCCTCCTATTAAAGAGCCAGTCCCAGTATGGGATCCAAGCATTTGCATTGCTCAGCTCATGAAACCTCCATTCAAGCCAATGTCATCAGCACACTTGCAGTATATCACATGGAAAACTGTGTTTTTGGTGGCAATCACTTCTGCTAGGAGAGTAAGTGAATTGCAAGCATTATGTGTGGAAAAGGATCATTTATTTTTTCATAATGATAAAGTAGTACTTCGAACTAATAGGAGGTTTCTTCCTAAGGTGATTTCTGATTTCCACTTAAATCAGTTCATGACACTGCGAGTCTTCTTCACAGAACATGCCAGTTCAGGAGAGCGCAGACGTCATAGTCTGGATGTAAAAAGGGCGTTGAGTTATTACTGTATTTGACCCACACCAAGGATCATAGAGGTGATGAACAACAACTTTTCCCCCCACTTATGGGGATGTGGGAAAGGGCATCCCAGCTTCCAAGAGCTCAGTCAATTGCTGGATAGTTCAGTGCATTCAGTTTTGTTACAAAAAATATGGAAGACAAGCCCCAGCAGGCCTCAGGGCCCACTCTACTAGGGGCACAGCTGCTTCTATAGCAGCTTCTAGAGATATCCCTTTAGTGGAGATCTGTAAAGCAGCTACCTGGAGAACTGTACACTCCTTTACTAAACGTCATAGTTTGGACTTGCAGTCCAGAAGTGATGTCAGGTTTGGCACAGAAGTCCTGCAGAGTTTCTTTCCTAAGTAGATTATCTGCCCACCTCCAAAGGTACTGCTTCGAAGTCTACAGAGAGTTATGGATATGAGAAGAATGTATGGGGTTAGAAGAAAAAATTACTCACCTTAGTAATCTTGTTTCTTCTAATGTATTCTTCCATATTCATAACTCTCCTTCCCTACCTCCCCTTCCAGAACCAGAGCCGCTGAATGGTCTTCTTTCGTTGTTAACTCTTTTTCACTCCGATCACGGCTGTGGGACCTTCTCTTGGGCATCCAGTCTTTCATCCTGCCCGCCTGTGGATCCCCGGACCGTACCTCCTCTTCCCCCCCTCTCCTCTGGCGGCACCCCTGGTTTCACCTGCCCAGAGATGGTAGCCCTACGCCTCTTGGGCTCTCTCTTTCTAGTAGACAGACTCCAACTGCAGGGTGGGCCCGGCGGGAGGAACTGGAAGGCAGGCAGAGGAGAACCTGGCAGAGGGCAAGGGGGACTGGTGCTATCGCCTGCCCCAACGAGCCGGGTTTTTCCTTTGTTCTTCCCCCCTCGCAGTGAGCATGCCCCGACACGTGGGCACATGGCAACCCTGCCAGCGTCGGCCATGCAATTACGTGCAGCCCAGTGCACTGAGATGCCTCCGATCTCCACCAGGGGTTGCCGGAGTGCCAGGCTCACTGATGCCCTCCCCCCTGAATAGGAGAGCAGCCGAATGGGCGCTCAACCCAATCCCTCCCCTGCTGACACCTGAGCTCGCTCCCGAACTCAGGTCGCCGGTGTGGTGTCCAGCACCTCAACCCTCAGCGTCACCGGTCCGGACTCTCTGAATGGTCTTCTTACCTGGCAGTCCCAAACACAGGCACACTTACCTTTAATCCTGTGGGGTTTTATTTTACCTTTCTTTTCCCCCAGGTGATTCTGGTCATTTTGAGGTAGGACTGATACCATAATTATTAGTATCAGCTTTAGTATACAGGCATAGAGTATAGTTATCTGTATCAAGCAGCATTTAAGCTTGAATATTTTTAAATAGGTTGCCTTGTGGGCTTCCTAGAAATCTGAGACGTTGATAGAATGTGCAGCAGATGAGGGCAGCAGTTTGAATAACTGTCACGTGCCAATGATTCCATCATTAGTATATAGTTCCATTTTCCAGGCAGTTCTACTGAGCAGGCTAACTGCAGAGAGTTATGAATGTGGAAGAATACATTGGAAGAAACAAAATTACTAAGGTGAGTAATTTTTTTCATATGTTGCCCCATATATATAGTACTTTCCGATAAGACAACCTCTTATATGTTGCCCCCCCCCCCACACACACTATTTATGTTGTTAGAATTGGGCAGAAATCCGGTTACAAAGTAGTTAGCCATTTTAAACCTTACAGATTGGTTAAGTATGTATGCAAGTTGAGTCACCCTTCTTGGGTGTTTGTTTTTAGTACAGAAAACTAGACTTGTATGTGAAAATATACAGTTGACAGTATTCTGAATGTTTGACATTATTTTTTGTTTCTAAATCTCTACTCTTTAGTCACAGAAACATTTATGATAATCGGTAACTGTTAAGACGTGAGGCAGGCAGAGAAGATGCTTTTTATGCATTTCAGTTTGTGTAGAATTATTCTGTTCTCTCAAAGCTGTTTCTGTTGCAGGCCTGGGAAAACCACTTAAGAAGGAACAGATCGATTGTGGTGGATTTGTTTCATGGACAGTTAAAATCCCAAGTTAAATGTAAAACATGTGGCCACACAAGTGTGCGTTTTGACCCATTTAACTTCCTATCATTACCTTTGCCAATGGACAGCTACATGCACTTAGAAATTACAGGTAAGTTTTGCACTGATCTCAAGTTTAAGGCTATTTTAGGATGTTAAAAAAGAACCGTACATGAGTCACAAGATTGCAGTAAACCATGCACCTGTGTAACAGATATCAGCATAAAATGCTTGATAACGATGAAATGCAAATAGATGCATTGCAGATACTCCATGAGCTGCAGTGTCAGCTTAGCTGTTATGTGAGGACATCTGCTCCACATATTCCTGCTCTTTGGTCTGTTACTTACAGCTCTAGGGATAGGTGGGAACCTTTAGAAATTTCAGTTGCTCCACACCAACGATTTGCTACAAGGTAGAGCTCAAGCTTTGAGAACAGAAGGTTAGCGCAACCTAAATTACCTCTGAGATTACATATAAGAAACATGCAGTCTAAGTTCTCCTGAAGGTGTCAACTGCTCTTTAATCCATATTCAATATTAAATTCACATATTTCTCTAAAACATGTGTCCGCTCATTTCAATCACATGAATTATGTTTGACTGACGAATGGTCGTATCTTAAATATGATTTGTGTTTTCTCAATTACAGTTAAATCTATCGCTTTTAAATTCTGCAAAACATTGTTTATTTTGTTAAACACATTACTATGGTATTGATCTTCCCTTGTCAGTCTTCACCATTCATTACTGCTGGGTGTAAGCTGGAGGTGCGCACCCGTTGTGGGAGCCTTTTTTTTTGGAGGGAGGACTCGGCACCAGTGGCGCCACCCATATAGCAGATGCACTGCATGGGGCACACAGGTTGGCCGTTAGGTGCCTCCTCCGTCCCAGTTATGTTTTTCCTGCCATCGAGGTCACACCTACTGCATGAGTCACACCATTATTCTGCGTCGTCAGGTCTTTGCTGCCTTTTGAAACCATTTTATGTCTCCATTCCAGTTCGTTTCATCCCGACGCCGTTTGAAGACTCCGGTAAGACCGTTCTTTTTATTTTGATGGTGCCAGGATCTTTTTGCTGTTTTAAGTGTTAATTTTGTATCGTGTCCAGTTCTAGGGCAAAAAGAAAATCAAAAGTGGGCCGTGCCCCCATGTGTCGGTGTCCATGTGGCCGGCATTTCTTTGTTTTGAACCGGCATGATGTTTGTCTTCTGTGCCTGGGACACACCCGTGATATGGACCATTGCAACACCTGTTTCTCCATGGACTGCTGTGTCTTAGAAATCCACACGTTTAGAGTTGGCAGGGCTCTGCCGACTTTTGGAGGACGACGTCACCCGCGAGCTTCCCAGGTAGGACTCCAGACCCTTCCTCTGGGTCCCCTCCCGGGTCTGCATGGCCCGGCGAGGAGGGAGCCTCCTCCAGGTCTAGCCTTGCCGAGGAAGAGACCTCTTCTGCCGTGCTGGAGGAACAGCGTGATTCCCCCCGGGGTCTCGCTGCTGACGCCGCTCCGGCATTCACCTCTTCAGAGGTGCAGGGTCCCTCAGTGTCGTGGCCCACGGCTGCTGGGCCCGGCACTGGTGGACCCTCTGCACTGCCCCGGATCCTGGTGCCATTCATGGTGCCAGTGATCGGGGCGGTGCCACGGGCGGCGATGTGTCACGTGGCTCAGCGTCACTGCCAGGGGCTCTCCTGGGGTCACTAGCCTGGAGGTCCTCCTGGTCGCCTCCTCTTCAGAAGGGGACAACTCTGAGTTGGATTTAGCCTGGCAGCCTGACTCTTCGGGGTCAGAGGACCCTGTGGGATGCGGCGCCAAGTGGCCCAGCAGCCCTATTCCTGAGTCCATGGAGCCTGTTGCCAGCGAGGATCCTTCAGCTGGGGGTGGCCACGGATCCTTTGGGGGTGGGGGCTCGGGATGGGTGCCCTCCCTGGGGAGGCCCAGGTAGCTGCCATCTTTGGTGCTACTGTGGCCCTCCAAGGGGAGTAGGGGCCCTTGCTCCTGCGGCCTCTTTCGGGGGGATCTGTAGGGTTGGGGGAACCTGCCTCGCTGGGACCTAGAAAGAGGGCTGCCTCTGAGTCTGGGGGGTTGAGAGGCCGGAACGAGGTGCGGCTGCACCCTTCCATCACCATGAATGGGGTGGGGAGGCATTGCAGTGCTGAGCCCCACCTTTCCCTTAAGGTTTCAGAGGCATCTTTGGTTGGCAGCGCAGAGGGTTGCCCTCCTGCACACATGCAACCCCAGGCGCATCACAGGGGAGACTCCCCTTCAGGGCGGTTCCTGAGTTTGCCTTCCCAGCATCAACCTTCGCAACCCCGTATGGTCTCAGGGTCCCCTCGTATGGTGACACCAGCCCCTGGATTTTAGAGCCCCGGCACAGGTCGGGCACTTTCTGTGCGGTGCCCATTGCCCATCCCTCTGCAGACACCTCCTTCTGTCCTGGGCCATGTGGGTCCTACGGGGCCTTTAACCTGGGAGACATTCAGAGCTACTGCAGCGGCCTTTCCTACCTACGTTAGAGCCATGAACGAATGGGTCTTCTGCCTTTTCGCCGCCGCAGGAGTCCTCTGGATACTCAGGCTCCTCATCCTCCTCGTCTCCCTCTACTGAGGGAGAGGAACACTCTGTCCACTTGTCCTCTGATGCTGATTTCACTGAATATCAGTGATTCCTTTCGAGGCTGGTTCAGGAGCTTCATATCTCCCATGTTCGAAGGGCCAATACCGAGCGGAAGGCGTGTTCATTCCTTAGTGAATTTAGTGCTCACCATCTCGTGGTGCCCTCCTGGCCCCATCCCCTTCCAGGAGGTGTCCGTCCGCACATGGCAGTCTCCAGCTGCCCCTTCTACAGACCCGGCAGACTGCAGGAGATGATAGTGTGACCCACAGGAGTCTCTAGGTTCCTTACCTCACCCTTCTTTGGAACTGCGTTCCTAGACACTCCCTCCAGGCCTCGGTGCCTGGTGCATGACCGACCCACAGATCCGGATTCCATAGAATTTGACCAGTGGGGATGAAGGGTTTTCTCTTCGGCTCGTGTGTTGATGTGCATAGGTTCACATCAGGCACACCACGCTGCCTATAACAGGCATCTGTGGTCGATGCTGGCTTAGGTGCTAGCATCTTTGCCTGATATGGAGCAATCTGGACAGGCCATTGCCCTCTCTGCTCAAGGTCTGGAGCATCTTATGACGCCAGTGAGGTGGCTTTCAGACTGGCAGGGACAGCAATCTGTATTAGGCGGACAGCATGGCTTCGTCTATCCAGATTGTCACCCATTGCCCGGCGTAGGGTGGTTTCCTCTGCTTTCCGGGGGACCTGCCTGTTTTCCCACAGGGTAAGGAGGGTTCTTTTGGGGAAATCCTTTGTCTCCCCTGACCACGGGTGACACCTCCTCGTCCTCAGCAGCCTTAGACCTTACTCGGTCTAGTATGGCTAGGGTCTCCTCCTCCTGCTTCTCACCAGTAGGAGGCTGAGGGATCTGTTCCCTCAGGGCTGTGCCAGGTCCCCTCCGGGGGGGGGCTTGGTACTCACCCAGCAGTAATGAATGGTGAAGACTGACAAGGGAAGATCTGAAAATGATGTACCTACCCGTAATTCTTGATCTTCTCTTGTTTCTTCACCATTCATTACTATGTCCCGTCCACCTTCCCCTCTTGGGCGTCTCCCCCGCCCTGCTCAGTCTCCCCCTCTTTGAGGCCAGTTGGGGGCTGAATCCCCCTGGTACCTCAGAGCTCTCTGTTCCTTCTCTAAAGGTCACAGAGTGTTCACTCTGGAGTAGGGCTAGTAGAGTCTTCGTCTTGATCCCTCTGAGGGAACTTCCTCTGATTGTGTTACTTCTGGGGTGTCCCCCACTTGGGGTTAATATAATCCTCTGGTTTGCCACCCCATGACTGTCATTGCTTCAGAGCAGTCCTAGAGAGTTAGTGGGAGTTTTCTCCTCTCCTCTCATATTGTCCCGTGGTTCTTTTCTTTTGAAGTGGGGACTACGCCAATACTCCATGTAAAATCTGTACTGGAAGTCTTTCCTTACAACTAAGTCAGGTCTCACTCCTCTTCTGAGCGGAACTGTTCCCTTCAAAGGGACAGTTTGTGAGGCATAGGCTCTAGGTTGCTTAAATTTACAGATAAAAGGATGGGAAGAGGTGTCTGTCTTCTCCAATCTGGTCAAGACTGGTGTTTCAACCTTGAATTCTTAGCCCTTAATGGGCGGGATCCTTGCTCCCTTGTCTTCAAATCCCGTTGAGAATTTGAAAACCTCAAGCCAGTGGTCTTCCAAATCACCCTGGCAGATAACTCTTCCCTCTCCTTTATCCTTTTCTGTTTCTTCCTGTCTTTCCTCTTGTATCTCTTATCTCCTTTCCCCTTAAACCGCCTGAGGATTGAGGCCCTGTGGCCACTTAGGTTAGGGTTTTCTCTCTCTCTCCTGTCTCCTATTCGGCTTACATCCTCTTCTTTTTGCCTCCCCTCGGCTCCCCTCGCTCTCTTTTCCATAAGCTATTTTCTGCCTCTTGACTATGCAGAACTGGGATAGAGGAGGAGTCTCGCTTAACAGCCAACCCGTGCCCCACACAGTGCGTCTGCCACATGGGTAGTGTCGTTGGCGCAGACTCCTGCCTCCCAAAAAAATTAATAAATAAAGTTCCCACGGCGCGTGCGCGCCACCGGCTTACACCAATCATTAATGAGTGGTGAAGATAACAAGAAACGATTAAGAATTATGGTAGGTGCGGAATTTTCATTTCTCTACTTTGTAACCATCTTGTTCTGTTATGTATTCTCCTGGGTCGTGCCTGAAAATGGGCATATGCTTGCCTAGTGTATCATACCCGGTCAACAAAAGCTAAATAAAATAATAAAAAAAATAGCTTACTGATGCTTCGGGGGAATTTTGAAACTACTGTTTAGATGCTCATTGCCTCATTTCCATGTTTTTCAGTATCTCCTCCTCTATCTTTATTACTGACGATGGCTGGAAAAAAAGATTTGTCCCATATAATCCATCTGCTCCTGCTGCTTGTTTACAGCTACCCTGCTTGTGACCTCATGATCCTCCTCTGTAACAGATTATGACATCACAAGAAGATCATGACTTCAGGTATAGACATGCAGCAGGAGAAGATTAGTTCTAAAGAACAAAGATCTTGCTTTCATGCAAATGTTATTGGAGATAAAAAGAGTGAAACAGAAATACAGAATAAAAGCTGACAAGAATGCAGTATTGAGTTTTTCTGAGTATTTCCTTAGATGTTAGTCTTTAAACATTCAGGTTTAGCATTCTTACAGCACTAAGACCAGTTTCTAAATTAAAATATTGTAGATAACAGAGGTGTATGTCTTTTTGTTGTTCCAGTGATTAAATTGGATGGTTCAACCCCTGTCCGATACGGTCTGCGCTTGAATATGGATGAAAAGTACACCGGCTTAAAGAAGCAGTTAAGTGACCTTTGTGAACTGAAACCAGAACAGATTCTTCTAGCCGAAGTTCACAGCTCAAACATAAAGGTAAAGGCTTAAATGAGTGATATCTTAAATCGGGCTCTGCAGCATATCCTCAGTGTAAGTATGGTATAGTAGCCTGACTCATGATATTCCATTTATCGTCATGAGTATGGGAGCAGGACCATATACTGTAACGCATAAGTGGAAAAGCCACAAGTGAGTTATTGAAAGACCTATCCCCTCGTGAGTGAAGATGAATGGCCTATTCAGACTTGTGGCATCGTGTGTTCAGTTTGTACGACGTGTCGTAAAATGTAAACCATTTCAAGTGGTCATTTTTATGAAGATGTAACTGATATCACTACTTTCATTTAAACACACACTGTAGGGCCCTTGTGTTCAAAAGCAGTGGATGAGCTGCTGTCCTGTTGGATAAGAGAACATATGCAAATGATCTGTATTTTATACATGCTATTATTTGGCATGACGTCAACGTAATTTTATATTAAAATATACTTTCACCAGAGTTAGAATACATTTTTAATTTAAAAAAAGTTAAAGATTTAATGTTAAGTGCAGTATTTTTTCTTGTTATTGTATCATCAAAATTTCACCTTCCAATGCCCAGCAGTTTGTATTTCACTGAAAAAGTGTTTGTGAAGCTCATTTGTCTTTTTAATGTTAGTTTGTTTTTTTCTCAAGAATTTCCCCCAGGATAACCAAAAGGTTCGGTTATCGGTAAATGGGTTTCTTTGTGCATATGAAATTCCAGTTCCAGGATCGCCAACATCTGCCTCGTCTCCTGTGCAAACAGGTAAATTGGAAAACAGACTTTAAAAAATGATTTAGTTTTGCTTGGCATTAAAGAGTGGGGTTACACCTTTAATTCTGTTTTGAAATGGACTTGTCATATTGCTGGGTAATTTCAGTAAATTATTACATTTTTTTTTAACTCACAGTTTATCCCCTTCCTTATGTGTGCCCCCATCTGGACAGCCCTCTCCAGCCCAGTAACCCACCATCACTGGGACTTCCCCTGTTTTCTCCATGACTTGCCCCTCATGGCGGGTTGGTGGAGACTTGCTCTTGCCCCACAAAGGAGGATCCAGTTTGTTGTCCATTCAGTGGTGCCAGGCCTGTGGGAGGGCTGTCCGTCATCCTGATCTGGCAGTGATTTTGCCTCCTTATCTTTCAGGAATTAATCATCTCCATAGGATACCACTGCTTGGTCTTAGGACTGAAGGCACTGGGACCCTGCTAGAGAAAATTCTTTCATCTGGGGCGCCAGCACCATCTATTGGTGTTAGCAGATGTGTGGCCTCACAAGGTGGCATGCACTTACAAATAACTGTTGCTGACACCCTAGCCTACGTCAAGTTCTGTTTTTCCTGCCATTGAGTGCACACAGTGGGAGTGAATTGTTGTTACCTAAGTTCGCTTTTCTTCTCTGTATTTTCTCTCGGTTTCCAGCAGAACGTCTGATTCTTCTAAGACGGGCCCTCCTTTTCACTGAGTTTGTGTAGTAAAGATACAGCCAGCACAGACTGGCATTTCATTTGATGGGCCAGGCTTAGGAAGGACCATGATATGGACTCCTGAGGCACCTGCTGCTCATTCGAATGCCTGACCCTTGAGATGTTATGTCTGAAGATGGGTTGCCTGTACCCACCTTCAGCAGCAGGCCTCAATCCAGGAGGTACTAAGGTTAGTCTCTGGACCGTTCCCTCACAAGAGCACTTAAGGGCTAGCAAAAAGGTGTCAGCGTGTTGGACTGTGTGTTTATTGTATGCAATAAAGTTTGTTATGAATGCTTTATACTGTCTAATAAAGGATTGATCTTTCAAGATTTGGTTTAGTCTCCATTTTCTTGTCTGTGATGGGGTACGGGTAAACTATAATGAGAGAGACTGGTGAGTGACTTGAGATTACTCGGTCTTGCATGTCACACGTATGCAGATCCTGAAGGCGTTCCTTGCTAATAAGAAAATAGTTTAACCTGGACATGGATTGATGTGTTGCAGAATAAAAGGTGTACGGCTTGGTATCAGGATGTAAGGTACGTCATGGCTCGACCTAACCCATTGTGTCGATGAAATCTTTAAGGGCCTTTGAGCTGGGGATAAGCCCCTGTGTCTGGCCACAACCCTCTCAATATCTTGGTCTTGTACTAGGTTCCAGTCCTCGCTAAAGTAAGAGGGAATTGTGCCCAAGGTGCTAAAAGGCCCGCTGGTTCCATAAAGAACCCAGGGGTGTCTATATTAGGGCCATAAATCATGCCTAAAACTACAGTGGTTTGCCTAAGGATACCATGTAATAAATTATAGTGGCCAAGAGGAACTGCAGTTTGCTCTAGAAACCTGAAACTGCACCGTACAGGCAGTTAGTATGGTTACCTCCTTTTTATTCATGGTGTTCCCAGTCCCATAGGCCTGTGCCACCCAGTTTCTGCACCATAGCAGTGTTGGTCTGCTCTAAGATGAATCTCCTGAAGGAAGGAGATGTGTGTCTGCAAGTTTTGTAAACGTTGTAAGACCTTGTATTGTTTATTCCTGGATTGGGCGCCTTTATTGTTCCAGGTGTAAAAATTTTGATTGGGTTTGTCGTAGTTGTAGCTGGAGATATATAACTAATGTCCCCACTGCCTGCCATGAGTTCTGTAACACATGCTGTAACTGGTCTCTTTATGTGCTCTGAAATCCCCCCCCCCCCAACAACATCAAATCGTGTACAAAATAAACAATGAACGTTTTACACACAAACATCAACAATCCAATAACATAGAATCTTCCTGGACATAAAGTCTCCACCACTCATTCACACTAATGGGAGTTCACCGGAGGTGCTAGGACCCAGCAGGAGCAAACTTTTTCAGGAGGGCCGGTGCCAGAGATGGAGCCGCAAGGAAGAGGCACCGCGAGCCCCGGCTTGTGCGGTAATGACCATCTCGGCATCAATTCTCCAACCGCCTCAGTTCCTTTTTTCCCGCCGTCGAGTGCGCAGTGACGACGTCACTCGCCCGCCAGGAGTTAAACTTCACTAGCAGCAATAGTTTAGTTTTATTTCGAATCAGTACCAATTATATTATTGGTCTACAACTGTACAACAGAAGTCTTCAGCCCTCCATTGACAGAGTCAACCTTGAGCGGGTCAGGTGACGGTAGGGAAACTTCATATGAAAGCTGTTCAGTCAGCTGGGTCCAGTCCGCTGCCCTATCTGGAGGGGGTGTGTGACAATGGACGATCCAGTGCTCAGGGAGATGGGCAGTCCCCCCCCAAAAGCATAAAAGGAAATGGTCCGATTCTTGGCACCGTTTGGTCTTGAGTTCTTCTTTTACACATAGGTCGAAGAAGAAACGGCATCACTCGAGGTCGCCCTCTGGTATGTGTCCGTGTAGATGGTCATTTATTAGGGCCAGGCGCCAGTCTCCACCTCTGTTGGAGTCGCCAGTTTCTGTCTCTGGTGGCCCACCTCCTCGACACCGGAGCTCCTCCCCGCCTATTGGAGGAGCTTCCGATGAGCAGTTTCACCAGTGGGCTGCTCTTATGGAGCAGTGGGCTCGGAGGTTGGTCCAGTTGCTTGAGCCAGTCAGTTTGACACCAGGGCCTTCGGGCCATTCGGTTTTGGAGGAACAGGTAGGGTGGTTGGGCCTTCCTAGTTGTGCAGCGCCTTCTTGGGTGCTGTCGACTCTGCGCTCAGGTGTTTATCCCCCTCACATGGCTGCACCGCAAGGGTCCACACCAATGCCTGTATCTCCTGCCATTTTTCCCTCTTTTACTTCAAATCGCAGTTTTCAGACCCCTGTGACACTCTCGGCACCATCCGCACACCATGGGCTCTGTCAGTGCTAGCTGTGGCGCCGCAGTCTCTGTCGGCGCCTTCCACAGCGCTACAGGCTCTATCGGCACCATGCGCAGCACTGCGGGCTCTGTCAGCACCATGCGTAGCACCGGGGGCTCTGTCGGTGCCGTGTGCATCGCTGTTTCCGATGGTGCCTCCTTCCTTGTTCTCCGCGCCGTTTTCCTCGACAGTGCCAGGGATTGTGGCATCGTCTGGTCTTCAGGGGTTCTCGACTCTGATTTTTTCTTCTTCTGTTCTTCCTCCTGATTTTCACTCCTTTCCTGTCCATACAGTCCCTCCTGGACTGTCAGGAGATGATTTTGAGCCTGATCCAGATCTTTGCCTGGGTGATAATGTCGATAACACTGCCCTGGGAGCAGGGATCAATCCTTCTGCAGAGCTTGTGATTGAAGACCTTTCCTTTAAGTCTCTGCGCAAAAATTTAAATTCTACTCCTTCTCTCCAGACTACAGAAATCGATCCTGGGAGGCTTTTGAGACTGCAATATCTTCATGTCCCAGAGATCTCTATGGATTTAACACCTCCGGTTCAGCCCTCTTTCGAGACCCTCTCACAGATGGTGTGGAAGAATCCGTCTCTCATTCCTTCCGTGGCCAAGTCCATAGATAGGAAGTATGCCCCTCCCAAGGATCGCCCCATTTTGGCCTCACAAGCCTTTGCTGATGCCATTGTAGTCTTGGCAGAGAATAAGGCTGTCCTTCCTCAGAGATCTACAGCCCAGCCTGTGAACAAAGAATCTCGCAAGATAGACACCTTAGGTAAGAGAGTCTTTGCTACCTCAACCCTGGGTATGCGGATTGCAAGCTACCAGGGCTATTTTTCTCAATATGAGTCTGTCCTTTGGCATTCCCTCAAAGAAGTGGTAGAAGCTCTGTCCGAATCGGAAGTTAACTCAGAACTACTTCAAACCATAACTCGGGGTATCAAATCCAATAACCAACAGGTTAAAGCTGCAATGGATGCCTACGATACCGCCTCCCGGGCAGCAGTGGCTGGCATCTGCCACTCTTGACTGTGTATCTTGGGCTTCACGAATGACGCCCAGCAGCAGGTCATGGCCTTACCTTTTGACGGTATGTATCAGTCCTGGGGCCAGTCCTCTTCAATATCTTCATCAGTGACATTGCAGATGGACTGGAGGGTAAGGTTTGTCTGTTTGCAGATGACACCAGGATCTGCAACAGAGTAGATGATCCAGATGGTGTGGGCAGAATGAGAAGAGATCTGGATAAACTAACAAAATGGTCGGAGGAGTGGCAACTGGGGTTTAATGCAAAGAAGTGCAAGATCATACACATAGGGAAAAGAAAACCTGAAGCCACCTATAGGCTGGGAGGGGAGTTGCTGGCAGTCACAAGGGAAGAAAGAGACTTGGGCGTCATCATCACCGATGACCTTAAATCATCCAAGCAGACCTCTAATGCAGTAGATAAGGCTAGAGGGATGTTGGGGTGTATTAATAGGGGTATCACAAGTCGGAAGAGGGAAGTAATAATCCCTCTTTACAAGACACTGGTTAGGCCCCATCTGGAGTACTGCATGCAGTACTGGAGGCCACACTTTCACAAGGACATTAACCAAACTGAGGCAGTCCAGAGAAGGGCAACCAAAATGCTGCAGGGATTGCATCAGAAAACATATAAGGACAGATTAACTGAACTCAATATGTGTACCCTAGAGCAAAGGAGGGAGAGAGGTAATATGATTGAAACATTCAAACATCTTAAGGGCATTAACAAGGTGAAAGAGTCTTAACATGTTTCAGTATAAGCAAATAGCAGGACAAGAAGACACAGCATGAGATCAGAGGGAGGCCGATTAAGGGGTAATGTGAGGAAGTTCTTTTTTACAGAAAGGGTGGTGGATGCATGGAACAGCCTACCTCAGGAAGTGGTGGATATGAATACAGTGCAGGGCTTCAAACAGGCATGGTATAGGCATAAGGGAGCAATACAGATGAGTATGAATAGATAGGCCATTGACAGAGCACAGGCCTATGGCACATTCATAAGGTAGAAAAAGAAATGGGCAGACTGGATGGACCTTGCTGTCCTTATCTGCCGTCAACTTCTATGTTTCTGTCTGTTTGCACCTCAGGTGGAGCAAGCTCTGGAGGCCACACAGAAGACTAGGTCTGCCATTTAGACGGCTAGACCTCCACCTGCCCCCTCCTGAGGGGGTGCGAACAAGCGTCAATTTCACAACCGTCAGTCCTTTCAAGGCAGAGGAGGTTTTAACAAAAACCACAACCCTCTGCCACAAAAGAAAGCGCAGCTGAAGGCACAAGGGCCCAAAGCGCCCAGTGCCACCTTCTGAGTTTCTGGCCCAGGTCCCACCTCAGCTGTCTGAGGGGGACTCCTCCTCAGCGGTGGGAGGACGTCTGACTCAGATCTACAATCAATGGAAATCTATAACATCAGGCAAGTGGGTCCTCCGGATAATCCGCGAGGGGTATTCTCTCAATCTTTCGGAAACCGCTCCGGATTATCCTCCCAAACGACAGCCCAGGCTGTTGGCAGTACAGTCAGACCTTCTTGCTTCCGAGGTACAAGGCCTTCTGAACAACAGGGCAGTATAAATAGTTCTGCTGGATCAACAAAACACAGGTTTCTACTCCCATTACTTTCTGGTCCTGAAGAAAATCGGCGGCATGCGCCCCATTCTGGATCTCAGAAAGCTAAACAAGTTCCTTCACAAGGAGAAGTTCAAGATGATATCACTAGGTACCCTGCTACCTTTGCTTCAGCGACATGATTGGCTAGCCTCCCTGGACATGCAGGATGCCTACCAACACATTCTCATACACCAAAAGCACCACAAATACCTAAGATTCATGACATTGGGTCAACACTATCAGTTCAGAGTCCTACCCTTTGGGCTATCCTCGGCGCCTCAAGTTTTTACAAAGTGTTGTGCAATTCTTGCGGCGCACCTCAGGAAAATCAAAATGCAAGTGTTCCCATATCTAGACGACTGGCTCCTAGCAAGTCCCTCCAGGCAAGAGACTCTGGAGGCCGTGGCCACGGCCTCAGACTTCCTCACATCCATGGAAGTCCTGCAGAATCCCAACAAGTCGCAGTTGCAGCCCTCCCAGATGCTCCTTTTCATAGGAACTCTTTTGGACACCTCCTGTGCGAAGGTTTTTCTTCCAGAGGACAGAAGGAGCGATATCTTACAGATGGCCCGATACATCAGAGAACACAGCTTGGTTCGAGCAGTCTCGATGCAACGGATGCTGGGTCTCATGGCATCCTCTGTGTTCACTGTACCCTTAGCTCGTCTCCACATGAGAACCTCTCAGTGGATGCTCAGTATTCAGTGGTCCCCAGCCACTCACCCTCAGTCCTTTCTCATCAAGGTGACGGAACCTCTGAAGAGGTCACTCGCTTGGTGGTTGCAGGAGGACAATCTTCTGGAAGGATACCCCTTTGCCCCTCTGGATCATCAGATCTCCATTACCACGGACGCACCCCTGATGAGTTGGTGAGCCCACTGCCAGGATTTCCACACCCAGGGTATGTGGACTCGGGACGAGTCTCAACTTCACATAAACATCCTGGAAATGAGAGCCGTCCTCTATGCAGTCCGGGCCTTGAAGGACATACTCTGTCACAGGAACATTCTCCTTCAAACGGACAACAAGGCAGTGATGTGCTACATCAACAAACAGAGCAATGCACACTCTTACCCATTATGCAGGGGAGCAATGAGAGAGTGGGAGTGGTGCCTGGAACACAAGGCACTGATTCAGGTGGTTTACCCACCAGGAGTACAAAACGAGCTGGCAGACCATTTCAGCAGAACACAATCGGATCCTCACGAGTGGTCTCTTGACTTAACCATCATTCAGTCACTCTTCAAAGAGAGTGGGGAACTCCTGACCTGGACCTTTTTGTGTCCCCACTCAGTGCAAAACTGCTTCTCTTCTGCTCCAGAAATCCAGGACCTGGCATTTTTTGTCAGGATGTGTTCAGGCTGCAGTGAACAAAACGCATTCTATACGCTTTTCCTCCTCTTCCCCTAATTCAGAGGGTGCTACTCAAATTGGAGTCTGTGGGGTGCAGAATGATTCTCATTGCCCCTTCTGGCTTCAGCAGATATGGTTCCCACTACTCAACAGTCTATCAGAAACCCCCCGAAGATGCTTCCCCTTCAGACGAACCTTCTGACCCAGGATCCCGTAGTCCAGCCCAACCTGAGGTCACTTCACCTTCACACTTGGCTCCTGAAGAGATAGAGGTGAATAGGTTCAATGTTTCCTGTAATGTTTCAGATATTTTCTTGGCTGCGCGTAAGCCGGCCACTAGAAAAACCTACACAGCCAAGTGGAAGCGTTTCTCTATCTGGTGTGCAAAATCCTCTTGGAACCCTTTTTTCTGCCCACCGAGTAAAGTCTTAAGAGTATCTTTTAGACCTCTCAAATACAGGTCTGCAGTACTCCACAGTCAAGAGTTCATGTTTGTGTCCTTTCTGCATATTATGGGACAGTACTTTCCATGTCACTGGCTCAGTTGCCTGTAGTTAAGAGATTTCTTAGGGGTATTCTGCATACTAAACCTCCTATCAGACGTCCAGTCGCAGCCTGGGACATTAACCTTGTGCTAGACATGCTCACTCGTAAACTTTTCAAGCCTCTAGCTACTTGAGACTTGGAAGTTCCTCACTTGGAAAACTGCATTCCTGGTGGCCATTATTTTGGCCCTTAGAGTTTCTGAAATACATGCCCCGTACACTGTATTTCATAAGGACAGGTAGTTCTTAGGACTCATCCTAAGTTTCTCCCCTGGTTGACTCAGAATTTCATCTAAACCAATCTTTAGTCCTTCCTACCTAGCGAACTTCCAGAATGAAGGGGAGCATACCCTTCATTTGCTGGATGTTAAGAGAGCACTACGGTTCTATCTAGATAGAACAAAAGAAATTTGCAAGACTCAACAACTGTTTGTTTCCTTCAGCGAGACCTGGCTGGGTCAGCCTGTCGTTATCAGATGCATTTCAGAGCGGCTGGTAGCATGCCTTCGCCACTGCTATTCTGTGGCACAGGTCAAGCTGGAAGGCAGAGTGTATGCTCACGCTACCAGAGCAGTTGCGGCATCTCTGGCCGAAATCCACAATGTACCCATTGCAGAAATTTGCAGTGCGGCTACCTGGAGCTCCGTGCATACTTTCATTAAGCACTACGCCTTGGATGTTCATGCCAGATGACGTGTCGTTTGGCAGGACCATTCTTAATGAACTTCTATCCTAAGTATTTGAGCTCTTTATCTCCTGCCGCCCATCTCGGGGGGATTATTAGCTCGGTACTCTCCCATTAGTGTGAATGAGTGGTGGAGACTTTATGTCCAGGAAGATATGGAAATTACGTACCTACCATAATTTTTGATCTTCTTGGATGAAGTCTCCATCAGTCATTCACCACCCTATCCCCAAGCTCACTTCTCTGTTTTGGTCTTCACTCCCTCAATGTCCAGGCTGTGAAGACTTTATTGATGACCCTTCTTACACGGGTCATTAGACTACGTTAAGTCCGATTTTAGGTTAGTCCTTCTAGGTTAGTTACACTGCACCGCCTCAGAAAAAAAGATACTGAGGCGGTTGGAGGGTCGATGCCAAGATAGTCATTACCGCACGAGCCGGGGCTCGCAGTGCTGCTTCCTTGCGGCTCCATCTCTGGCACCGGCCCTCCTGAAAATGTTTGCTCCCGCTGGTTCCTAGCGCCTCCGGCAAACTCCCATTAGTGTGAATGAGTGGTGGAGACTTCATCCAAGAAGATCAAGAATTACGGTAGGTATGTAATTTCCATACTTGTGAGTGCCTGATCTGGCCACATAGGTAGATTTCTGTTATATGGGTCTTCCTCACTGTCGTCCTTCGATCCCATCTGTCAGCGAGGGTGCTTAAATCATGCAGACCAACCTAGGCCCCACAGGATCCCACTATTAATGTGAGTTAGCAACTGCTAAAAAAGAAATTATAGTGCATTGAAAGAAATCTCCATTCCCTATACTCCAGGGGAAGTATATTACCAACCTGAAAATGGTAATATTCTCAAATGTATGAGCCCAAAAGCATAAAAGGTTAGTGCAGAAAGCCTGTAAGGAGAGAGCTTGGGGGGCCAAGGTATAATGAAAATCTAAAGGGGTGAAGAGAAGGAAGAGTGAAGTCCCTCCCCGGGTTGGACTGGAAGGCAGCGCAAGGACACCCCCAGTGGCGTATTGTGATTGGGTGAAAATATTGCCTCCAGGATGATAAGCGTAAACTGCTAGTGCTAGATCAGTGAAAGAGGTGCTTAATGCTGCACATGGGCTGGGTCAACTGCAAACAAGTCTGGAGTCATAATGCTTTGTGCTGGGGGGTGGTGTGTATCAGTGACACGTGCGGTGTGGCTGTATGTTTGCAGGTAGACAGGACCTGGGCGCCCAAATAGCACCCACTCCCAACATCACACAGGTTGTTAAGACAGTGCTCATGCATTTCCACCACTACCAGCAATCTGTGATAATGTTCTCCAGCCACAGTGCCATACACAGCAGTACCAGGCTGTGATGTCAGCAGAGGGGCTGAATAGCGGGAGTGCTTCCCTGCCCCTCTTCTGCCCCTACTGGTCTGTCCCTCTAAGCAAGGCACTAGTGTCTCTGACGAATTATAGAAACACAGTTAACGGTCAGAACAGTGTCAATAACTAGCAAACAGTGGAAAGAGAAACAGCTTGGGTGTGCAGTTTCTGAACATCAAGCTGCATTTTTCAGAGTCATTATCTGGTAGTCAGCAGCAGAGTACAGTGCTTAGTCCAAACATCCCATCAACACTAGTTCACAGTGGGGTGCTCTGGGTGTCTGTGAATAGGCTGGTTCCACTCTCAGGCATAAGGAGTCATTCCCAGGTAGGTGGTTGGCGGATAAAGAAGGCTTGTCTTGTATCTAGCCACCGAGAAGGGTATGGAAGGGACTGTACCCCTAAAATCCCCTCTTCACCTTAATGCAATGTCAGGAGTAGAGGGGCATATCAAAGGAGCTTTGCCTAGGTTATTATCCAGAGTTGAGTGGATGCCCTCCATTCAGCAGGAGCATCCCATGCACGAGCCTTTGTCGGAAGGAAAAAGAGGTTAGCAAAATTGGATAATCTCACCCATGCGATGGCAGCTCCAATACAGTTTTTGCTATAGAAACATAGAAGTTGACATCAGATAAGGACTGCAAGGCCCATCCAGTCTGCCCCATTTCTTTTTCTGCCTTATGAATGTGCCATAGGCATTTGCTCTGTCAATGGCCTATTTATTCATACTCATCTGTATTGCTCCCTTATGCCTATACCATGCCTGTTTGAAGCCCTGCACTGTATTCATATCCACCACTTCCTGAGGTAGGCTGTTCCATGCATCCACCACCCTTTCTGTAAAAAAGAACTTCCTCACATTACCCCTTAATTGGCCTCCTTCTGATATCATGCTGTGTCCTTTTGTCCTGCTATTTTTCTTATATTGAAACATGTTAGACTCTTTCACCTTGTTAATGCCCTTAAGGTGTCTGAATATTTCAGTCATAGCACCTCTCTCCCTGCTGTGTTGTAGGGTATGCATATGAAGTTCAGTTAATCTGTCCTCATATGTTTTCTGATGCAGTCCTTGCACCATTTTGGTTGCCCTTCTCTGGACTGCCTCAATTTGGTTAATATCCTTGTGAAGGTGTGTCCTCCAGTACTGCACGCAGTACTCCAGATGGGGCCTAACCAGTGTCTTGTAAAAAGGGATTATTACCTCCCTCTTCCGACTTGTGATACCCCTACTAATACACCCGAACATTCCTGTAGCCTTACCTACTGCTTTAGAGATCTGCTTGGATGATTCCAGGTCATCAGTGATGATGACGCCCACATTTCTTTCTTCCCTTGTGACTGCCAGCAACTCCCCCCTCCCAGCCTATAGGTGGCTTCAGGGTTTCTCTTCCCTATGTGCATGATCTTGCACTTCTTTGCATTAAACCCCAGTTGCCACTCTTCCGACCATTTTGCTAGTTTATCCAGATCTCATCTCATTCTGCCCACCCCATCTGGATCATCTACTCTGTTGCAGATCTTGGTGTCATCTGCAAACAGACAAACCTTACCCTCCATCTGCAATGTCACTGATGAAGATATTGAAGAGGACTGGCCCCAGGACTGATCCCTGAGGTTCCCCACTTGTGACTTGCATCTCTTCTGACTGTATACCATTTACCACCACTCTCTGTTTTCTGCCCGTCAACCAGTTTGCCACCCAGTTGACGAACGTCTGACCCAACCCGAGCCTACCCAGCTTATTAATCAGTCTTCTATGTGGAACAGTATCAAAAGCTTTGCTGAAGTCAAGGTAGGCAACATCAACCGCTCCCTCTTAGTCCACCACTGTTACCCAGTCAAAGAAATCTATGAGATTAGTTTGACAGGACCTTCCTTTTGTAAACCCATGCTGTCTTGGATCCTGTGCTCCTATGGATTCAAGATGTTGCACTATCCTTTCCTTAAGGAGTGTCTCCATAATCTTGCCCACTACTGAGGTAAGACTGACTGGTCTGTAGTTTCCTGCCTCCTCCCTGCTACCACTCTTGTGGAGTGGGATCACATGAACCCTTCTCCAGTCTTCTGGGACCTCTCCTGTGCTCATACTCACTAAACAGTTCTGATAATGGCTCTGCTAGTTCCACCCTTAGCTCCTTTAGTACCCTGGGATGTATGCCTTCAGGTCCCATTGCCTTGTCCACCCTGAGCTTATCGAGCTTTTGTAGGGCCCTTTCTTTTGTGATGGGACTAGTGCACTCATCCCTCCCCCCCGTGTCCATGATGCAGAGTTGTGGGCCCTGCCCTACCTTCTCTTCAGTAAATACTACCTAACAGATAAGCTGCAGATCCTAGTTAACCAACAGCTTACTTCCTCCTACCCCCCACTAAGACTGCCTTATGTCTGTCCCATGCATTCTTAAATTCCCCCACTGTTCTTGACTCCACGACCTCCTCATGGAGACTGTTCCATGCATCCATAACCCCCTCCATGAAAAATACTTCCTCACATTACCTCTAAGCCATCCCCCCTCTATCTTCAAATTGTGCCCCCTTGTTCTTGCACATCTGTTTTTCTGAAAGATGCTACCCTCTTGGACTTTGTTGATTCCCTTGAGGTACTTGAAAGCTTCTATCATGTCCCCCCTCTCCCGTCTTTCCTCAAGGGTATACGTATTAAGCTCCTTTAGTCTTTCTTTGTATGTCTTCTGGTGCAGACCCTGCACCATTTTGGTTGCCCTCCTCTGGACAGCCTACACTCTGTCTATGTCTTTGCGGAGACGGGGTCTCCAGAACTGCACACAGTACTCCAGATGGGGTCTCACCAACTGTCGGTACAGAGGGATAACAACTTTCTGTTTTCTACTATTGATGCCTCTCCCTGTGCATCCCAGTATCCCCCAGACTTCCTTACTGCCTTCTCACATTGCTTGCCCATCTTTAGGTCTTCTGATATAATTACACCCAGGTCCCTTTCCATTTTTACTGTTGTCAGTATCTCATCCCCATTGTGTACTCTTCCCCTGGGCTTTTGTTTCCCAGGTGCGTTACCTTGCACTTCTTTGCACTGAATCTGAGCTGCCATACATTTGACCATTCCTTCAACCTTGCTAACTCCCTTCTCATCCTTTCCACTCCATCTTGTGTATCAACCCTGTTGCAGATCTTTGTGTCGTCTGCAAAGAGACATACTTTTCCTTCCAGTTCCTCTGCAGTATCACTTATGAAGACATTAAAAAGAACTGGTCCCAGTACTGAACCCTGCGGTAGCCCGCTAGTAACCCTCCTTTCTTCACTGTGGACTCCATTTACTACTACCCTTTGCATTATGTTGTCTAGCCAATTTTTTATCCAGGCTACTACCTTGGGACCCACTCCAAGGCTGGCTAAATTGCGTATTAATCTTTTGTGTGGGACTGTATCAAATGCTTTGCTAAAATCTAGGTAGGCCATGTCCACAGCCCCTCCCTGGTCTACTACTTTGGTCACCCAGTCAAAGAAATCTTTTAGATTTGTCTGACACGACCTTCCCATCGTGAATCCATGCTGCCTTGGGTCCTGTGCCCCACTGGCCTCTAGGTACTCAACAGTTCTTTGCTTCAGAAGTGATTCCATCCCTTAGGGAAGTTTGGTATGCCTCCCTGTCTTCATCCTGCTGTGTTCCCTTATATTTCCTGAAGGCCAGCCTTTTGGCTCAGACCTTTTCTGCTACTGTGTTTGAGAACCAAAGTGGTTTCCTTCTTCTTTTGCACTTCCTTTTCACACTAACACAATGGGATGTTGCTTCAAGTATTGCATCTTTAATGTTTGCCCACTTTGCCTGTACTCCCTCACCTGTATTTCTTTTTACCAGGGCTAGCTTAACTCTGTTGGCCATCTTATCAAAGTCAGCTACTCTGAAATCCCATATTTTTGCCTTGGAATGGGATGATTTTGTTCTAGTGGACAAATTTAACCATACCGTGTGATCGTCACTGGCCCCCAGGTGACCTTCTACCTGGAGATCTGTGATCCTTTCCCTGTTAGTCAGTACTAGATCTAGGATAGCCCTGTCTCTTATGGGTTGTTGTACCAGTTGTTTGAGGCCCTTCCCCTGCAGGGAATCCACCATGTGTCTACTTCTGGCAGATGTTCCTGCTGGTATTGACCAATCTGTATCTGGCATGTTGAAGTCTCCCATTATCAGAACCTCCCCTTTAGCTCTCATGTTTTGTATATCTTCTAACAGTAACGTGTCTGTGTCCTCCCCCTGGTATGGAGGCCTGTACACAACCCCAGTTCTTATGGCTGTCCCATTTCCTGTTTCCAGGGTAACCCACAGTTCTTCTGGCTCCTTATGTGTATTCTGAATTTCTGTAGCTTTGATATTTCCATTGACGTAAAGGGCCACTCCACCCCCCCCCCTTTCTGCACCTTAGTCTCTTCTGAACAGTACATAGCCAGGTACTGAAGTATCCCAAGTGTGGTTACTGGTAAACCATGTCTCACTAATGGCTACTATGTCCAGTTTAGCCTCTGTCATTATTGCCTGCAGGTCTGGGATCTTGTTTCCCAGACTGCGAGCATTTGTGTACATGATTTTCCATTGGTCAGATTTTGGTGTGTTAGTTGTTGGGTAAGGTCCGGCGTTTCCCCTGTGCATCGTATGGGGAGCCAGACCTTTTTCTTTACCTGGCAATGCAGATGAACTACAAACATGCTGAACTCCTGTTTGACCTCTAGCTGAGGGGGAAGGGGTGTTCTTACCATTCGACGTTTCAGGTGCTGCACCCCTCTCCCCATTCGTTAGTTTAAATATTCTGCAAAGACATCAAACTTCTGCCCTAGTGCACTGACTCCCTCCTTAGTCAGATGCAGTCCATCAAATTTAAAGAACTTTCACTCACAAAACTGTTGCCAGTTTCCTACAAATATGTGTCATTTTTCCTGGCACCAGCCCTTAAGCCACATGTTTAGCTCCCCTAGCTCCCCTTCTCTGACCTTCCGTCCATCTGTCCCCCTCTCCCAGACTGGCAGGATCTCAGCGAAGGAGATGCCGGACTAAATTGATGATAGTTTGTCACCCAGCCTGGTTAGGTGTTCCTTGGTCTCCACATCTGACCGGCTGGCGAGATCGTTAGTCCCTACAGTATGTGTACCAGGACATCAATGTTTACTCCTGCTTCCTGAACAATTTTAGCAGTGCAGTCAGTGTCTCTCCAGGCTGATGTACCTGGGAGACATCTGACCATTACCCCTGGCTGGAGATAGGTATCAACTCCCCGAATCATGGAGTCTCCTATGGTCAGAAGTTTTTGGGATTTCATTTTTGCTTTTTTTGTTTTGGTTCCTGTTTTGGGCAGGTTTTGTTGTGCTAGCTCCTGTGCTGCAGTGTCCTGCTCTGCAGTGTCCTCTGCCCCTTTGTTTGATTTCGGAGATAGAGGCAGATACCTGTTTGTAGTTTTTATATGTTTTTTTGAAGGGGATATGTTGGAGAGCACAAAGTGATGGGGCACCCGATTTGCCCCTCCTAACCACCTGCCAACCTCCTGGACCAACTGCCCTTTGCGGTCGAGGTGCTTCTGTTGGATGTTGGAGAAATGGCGGGTGGTTCTTAGAATATATTTCCTCTTGAATATGCAATTTGAGGCATGCAATCTCTGTCCATGCTGCCTGGAGCTGAGCCCTTAGATCTCCAATGGCCCAGCATGTACGACAGTGTCCAAAATCCCATAAAACTGCCCTTCTGAAAAGTGTTCCACAGTGCCTGCAGTTGATGATAGCCATTCCAGGTAGGTTGGTGGGTTTATGACCTGGTCAGAGTAGTTAGAAGGAAGAGAAGGAAAGCAAAAGTTTGAGTTTGTGTTTTGTTTGTTTGTTTTTGTATAACTTATTATAACAAGTTAAATTACAAGTGCCCTTGTAAATGAGGTCACTGTGTGGATACCCCTCTGATCCGCCCCTTCCTGCTTTGCTACAGGAAATGTCACGACTACGCTACCCTATAAAAGGAGTGCTAGTCTCACAGTAAACAAAGTCAGAATGAGTGTGGGGAACAGTACTCATTGTAACCAGGTCTCAAAAAAGGCCAGTTCAACAGTCATGTGGGGAAGGAGTGTTTGAGCCATTCCCTCAGTGGTCATGGTGGTGTTGTTGGACAGCGGGAAACAGGTCCAGGAAAATGGCATGAAGTCCCTCTTCACCTTCTGAGGTGCGATTATATTAGTGCATTCCCTTATTGGAGGTGATCAGGAGCAGGGCGGGATAAATGGTATTTAATGCCTGCCACCTACTGCTTGGACTTGATGTGCGATATTCAACCTGAAGCAGCCAGATCTGAGGTGTTAAGTCATTGAAAATGTGATGCTTGTCCTCCCATTTCAGCTCACCTTTCTCCCTCTCCTATTGCTGGATGTGTTGTTTTTACAAATAGTTCCGCATTTCAAGGATGATTGGGCACGGGTATTCATTTGGGCCAGGTGTAGGGCACAGTGCTGTGTGAGCCTGTTGGATAATATAGTTGGCACGTTGGAGGGACAGGACAGCTGCTTCAGGGCAAAGGGTTTGTACAAACTGGAGCATATCTGTCCCTTCTGCCTTGTCAGGGATGCTAACAGTAACCAGGTTACTTAAGTGGTTTCATCCCTCCTGGTCCTCAGTCCTAGCTTCCAGCTTTTTAAGTTACATGAGCTCTGGTTCTATGCGGGATTGCCAGTCTTCCACGCAAGAGATGCGGGCTTCCACATCTCTGACTTGTTTGGACAGGGCATCGAGAGCTGGGTGAATTATCTGGAGCTCCCCTGATATGTGTAGGATGGCATTCTTGATTGCGCTGAGTTCCTTGAGGAAATGCTGAGATGTGTAGTCAGGGTCCTCAGGGCTAACTGCAGTTGAAATCAGAGAGGAGGAAGCCTTCAGACAGGCCCTGTTCTCGCTTTGGCAAAGGAGGTTTTGTGTGCAGCAGCAGGGAGTCGACCATCTCAGTCTCATTGGAGCTTGGTCTTATCTGTGTCAATCTTCACCATTCATCACAGTTGAATATGTGGCCGGAGGTTGCGACCCGGCGGGAGCCTTTTTTTTGGATGGGCGGAGTTGATGCACTATCAGCGCTGCCCTCGAGGCCGATGCAGTGCATGGCGCTCATGGGTTGGCCGTTAGGTATCGTCAACCCCGCCGTCGTGCCAGTTCTTCATCTCCTGCCATTGAGGTCGCACCTCGTGAGGAGCTCCTGAAGTTTTCGGCGTGTTGATGACTCCGTTTTCTCGACGTTGATCCTTCCTGTCGGTTATATCGCCTACTCAACGCCACTGCCTGGTAAGATTGTTCCTTTATTATTTTCAGCGACGTCAAGTCTGTTTTTTCACTTTGTTTACTGTCGATCATGTCTAGGTTGGAGGGCAAAAAGTCACTGAAAGCGGTTACGTGTCTTGGCCTGCTTCACGACTTGGATTTGTGTGATTCCTGTTTCTCTGTAGATCGTCATGTCCTGGAACAGCATTCGTGGAAAGTTGGACACGCTCTGCCGACTTTCAGGGGACCGGTGCACACTCGTCTGGCCAAGCCACGGTCTCTCTGCCTTTCCTCCGTGTCCCCTCTTGGTTCTATACGGACTGCGGAGGAGGGTGCTTCCACCTCTTGTAGCCTCACCATGGCGGAAGCCATTTCTTCAGGGCAGGAGGCCCAGTCTGTTCTCCCCCCCCGGGGGCGAGCGGGAGGCACCATTCTGGCAGTCGCCCTTTTGGGGGCAAAGGCTCCCCCGGTGTCATTTCTTGGGTCTGGAAAGCCTGGGTTGGCACCGTCCTCGACGCCGTCCATCGGTTTCGTTTTGGGCTTCTGCGCCATTCATGGTGCTGTGGGCCCTGATGGCGCTGTGGTTGGTGCCGGACTGCCGCTCGGCGCCGTCTCTGCTGTCGATGACGTTCGCTGCACTGGTGGCGCCGTGGGAAGTTATACGGTGCCGTCTTTCTGTTTCTGGTCTGCACCGAGGCTAGGGACAGCGCCGTTTCTAGCTCCAGTGTCGCTTGCGGCATTGTGCAGGGCCACGGGGCCGAGGGAGGTGTCGCTCTCGGCACCTTGGTGCCGAGGGGGCTGTTGGCGCCGTCCTTGACCCCGGTGCTGTTCGGGACACCGTGGGGGGGATGGCTCCATGGCTGGCGTCGGGTCTGGTTCCGCTGCCGCTCTCTGCGCCGTCTCTTCCTCAGGCGCCGTTCACGGTGTCATGGGAGAGTTCGGTGCCAACTCTGGTGCGGATACCCAGATTGGTGCCTCCCTCGGTCCGGACAGGAGCAGGCATCCGCGTACAGTCTGGCACTCGACTGAGGTCTCTACCTCTTTGGAGGTGGACTCTGAGTCTGGTTCGGACTTGCTGTCTGACTCTTCAGAGTTGGCAGCCCATGTGGACACCTCAGTAGCTTCTTCGGCTGTCCAGAACCAGCCTCCCTCTGAGGAACAGGCAGTAGACCCTGAGTCTGGGGTGCTGACCAGCAGGCGGTGGTCCAGGCCACTGTTGTCCTGCAGCCTGGACTTGCAGGGTTTTCTGCCCCCTTGGTTGGGACACCCCCTCATGTGGTGTGCCTGGATCACCCAACTTTAGGGCCGACCAGGGCTGCCATGGCGGGGGAGAGCGTTACTCCCTGGGTGGTCTCCTTGGGGATCGACCAGGGTTGCCAGCTGCCCAGGCTGGTGTTTTCAAGGTGGAGGGCTCTCTGGGACTCTGAGGGTTTGAGGAGGCGACCCTTTTCTGGGAGCAACCCTGGTTCGGGGAGGAATCACAGTGTGTACTCCCACCCCTTCCTTTTCGGTCTCCTCGAGAGTGCCCTGGTTTTTGGAGGGAAGGGACCGTCCTTTTGGGCTCACACAGTCCTGGTCACCTCACAGGGGGGATTCATCTGGGCACGATCTAGGCAGTTCCAGCGTGGTTGATCAGCCCTCGGCTGTTGTGCTCTCTGGAACTCCTCCTCCCTTGGAGGCTTCCGGTGGGCTCTCTTGCCCAGACAGAGGACATTCCTCTTCTTTTGTGAATCTGGCCCCATTCCTCTGTCGCCATCTCCCGCTTTCCCAGGCATTCGTGGTGCTACCGGACCTCTCTCCTGGGAACAGTTCAGTGGTGTGGCTGCTCATTTCTCTACTTATGTCAGGGCCATGGATGAGCGGGTGTTCCACCCTCCCCCTGAACAGCCAACCTCTGGATCTCTGAAGTCTTCCGCTTCCCCATCCTCCTGCTCTGGAGGAGAGGAACCTTCCATCCACATCTCCCCTGCTGCTGCTGATCTCGAAGAGTATCAGCATTTCCTTGTGAGGATGATGGAAGACCTGCGTATCACCCCAACCACTCCTCAGCACAATCCAGAGCACTCGACATGTACCATTTTAGGCAACTTCAGTGTGGCCACCCTTGTGGTGCCCACCTGGACTGCTCCTTTCCAGGAATCCAGGAAACATTTTGGTTCTGGCAACGACCCTTTTCCGGAGTCCCAGCCCCTAGGGATCTGAGCCAGAGTTATTGTGCCCTCCTGGAGTCTCCAGGTCGTATGCCTCATCCTCAGTCAGGACTGACGCAGCTGGACACTCCCAATGGGCTTTGCGCTCTCCACCATAACTGGCCCCCTAGATCAAGATTACGCGGATTTTGACTTCTGGGGGAGGAGGACCTTCTACTCGGCACAGTTGTTGTTGATTTCTGCTCATCAGGCCCACTATGCTTCCTATGATAGGTTCTTGTGGTCCAGGCTGGGTCATCTGCTAGCCTCCTTGCCTGATTCAGAGGCAACCAGACAAGCCTTTGCACTTTTTGCATGTGGTTTAGAGCTAGCAAGGCACCAAGCAAGGGCATCTTACGATGCCAACAAGGTAGCTTCCAGGGTTGTAGAGACAGCGATCTGCATTAGGTGGACGGCATGGATGCGTCTTTCCCGGTTGTCACCCTTGGCCCGGCGTTGGGTGATTTCCTCCACCTACTAGAGAACCCACCTTTTCTCCCATCGAGTGAGGCGGCGTTTGTCGGGGCAACTTCCTGCCCCCCTCACTCTCCCCAGTCTCGGGCCTCGCAGGCCCGTAGGGGTTCTCCCTCTCAGTGTTCTCTCCCCCACTGGAAACTAAGGGACTTCCCCTTCGAGGGGCTCGGTACTCACCCAACTGTGATGTATGGTGAAGACTGACACAGATAAGATATGAAAATTATGTACCTACCATAATTCTTGATCTTTCTGTGTATCTTCACCATTCATCACAAAATCCCACCACCCTCCATCCCCCTGGAGCCTCAGTCTCTGGGTCCTCCCCTCCCCTCCCTCCTTCCCTTTGGCTAGGAGTGGAGGGGCCTTGGAGACACACGGAGGAACCAAGTTCTACAGCTTAGCGGCTGGGGAGATAGGGGCTTGCAGCCTTATGTACCGGCTCTCCCACCCTTTCTTAGGGATGGGGTGCTGCATAGAACCCCTCTTTTCCCCTTCTCCTTTGTCCTTTGGGGCTCATTCGATTTTTAATTATTTTGGGGGAGGCTCTTCTCTTGAAGTTCCTCCACCCACGTTTTAATTGGATAGGGGGAGGATGTGCCTTGGCGTCTGGACTTCTTTAGTTGTGTTTTGCGACTAATCCCTCTGAGATAGTCATCCTGTGCCTGGAGCTGTTTATTCTGTGGTTAACCTTGCTTGCCTTGTCAGGTTTTCTTCTCTCTCCTCTCCCCTAGGGCAGAAGGTCTGAACTTGTTCAGTCTTAATTAGAAGGTCCAGGTTGCAGGGCCAGTTGGCACTGTCTTCCCCCTTCCAAGAAAGATGTTTGTCCTTCCCTTTTTCTTCTTCTTTCCCAGAGATAGGGGCCCCTCCCAATCCCTTAGATTCCTCTTCCTCCTTTTCTGTCCTCTCAGCCATTATTCCTCCTTTTGTTTTGTATATATTTTCCTTTTATCTGTCCCTTGGACTCCCTTGTCCCACCATCCCTATTTTCACTCTACAGCAACTCAAAACTGGCAGGGGGGGGTCGACGACACCTAACGGCCAACCTGTGAGCGCCACGCAGTGCGTCAGCATCGAGGGAGGTGCTGACGGTGCGTCAACTCCACCCAGCCAAAAAAAAAGGCTCCCATGGGGTCTTGACCTCCGGCCACATACCCAACTGTGATGAATGATGAAGGTACACAGAAAGATCAAGAATTACGGTAGGTACGTAATTGTCATTTCTCTCAACGCTGCTGATAGGTAACAAACTCAGACTTCGTCGAGAGGCACTTTATCTATTTTTCTACTGACTCAGAGAGATTTCTGCCCTGAGAAGTAAAGTTCAATTAGTGATACAGTATCAGTTTTGGGTCTGCAGAACTCAGATCAGATTGACTGCACTAGCCGAACATTATCACGTGACTCCAAGCCATGGACATGTCTATGATGGGTTTGGAGGCAGCCCGGCACCAGATGAAGGCATCATACTATGCCAGTGAGATGGCCTCCAGGATCACAGGATTGGCCATCTGTATCAGATGGATGTCTTGGCTTCATCTGTTTCGGCTAGTTCCCCTTGTTCCCCAAAAGGTGCTAAATTCCCAGTTCTTGGGGGCTCACATTTTGTCCTTATGGATCAAGCGGGAACCTTTCGGGGAACCTGCCAGCTTCTGCTCCTCAGGAGCCCTTCCCTCACCCTGAGCATCCTTTGACCAGTCCTGACCAAGAAGAGCCCCCCCCCCAGGTGTTCTCCCACAATCTGAGGCTGTTTGAGCCTTAGGGGTGAGCGGGCTCCTCTCTTATGTAGGGTAGCTTGTTACTCAGGTCAAGGAGTGGGACTTTATGGAGAACATTGATTCTTGAAAGATAGACAAGTTACTCACTGTAACAGTAAATCTTCCAGAATATCTTCTGCATTGCATACCACTCATCCACCCCCCCCCCCTTGTTTGAGGAACCAGGGTTATAGCCCGATAACTCACCCCTTAAGAGGATGAAACTATGCGGATGGCCATTTCTCACCCTTTTTGTTTCAGTCTCTGATCTTGGGCTGTTGGACCTTTGGCCTGCATAAAAAAAAAAAAAGAGAAACAGCAAATTTGGGATGGTACTGTACAGCTTTCAGAAAGGACATAAGGCAAAAAAAAAAACTCTCACTTGTGTCTACCCTCCCTGCCCAGGGTACATCCCTTTATCCCGTGGGGTATATCCCAGTTAGTTGATACAAGCAGCATTGCCTTGTGGAGGCATTTCCTAAGATGGCAGTCTAATTCCACACCTGATAGTAGCCCTGTCAGGATGGGCAAGTCTGGATTTGCAATCTCTGTAGTTTTACATTTGCTGCTGTTCATGTCAGAGCCATAATTTCTGGATTTACTGCACCAAGGTAAAACCCTGTTCTCAATATTCTGAATCTGTTTGTAGGGTAGAGGTAGATCATTTTTCTGGGCTTTCCCAGGCTCTAGCACTATATGTGTTTCTTGTAACAAGTTTTTGTAACTGCAGCTGTGCAGCAATCCTATGTATTGTATGTCTTCACATTTCCTGGGCTACTAGACCCATATTTTGCTAGGCATACCCTAAAATTGTTCTCTTTTTTTAATTATGCCTGCTGCCATTTTCTTTCCCAAGTTGTTTAGCTTCTCACGGTAGATCTACCCTTCTTTCCCTTCTTCAAGGAAAAGGGTCAGTGGGAGTAATTTTTATTCCTACTACAGCTTATGGCTTTTCCACTTGAAAAGGCACCCTGTGTTACAGGACAGGTTACTTTGTCCAACCCTTTCATGCTAGAACGGAGTCCTAGACATTGCAGAGAGCATAAGCTAATGCCATTCTTAGGGCTGCTGCCCAGAGTGTTCCTTTCCCTGTTGTTGTCAGCAACTTTTCCTTGCAGGCAAACGGTCATAGCCTTAGTAGCTCTTGATCAGGTTTTCTTTATGTTGATTACCAGTTGCCATACCTCTCAACCTTTCAACTCCCAAATGTGAAACATTGTACTTCAAAATGTGGAACAAACAGACAAAATGTGGAACACCTCATCAAATCACAAACATAAGAAGCTCAGAACACTCTGTAAATGTGTTTTCATGTTCACAAAGTTTTCTGTTTACTGAGCAACACATTTTTCACATTTATAGTTTTGGATGTCTGCTTTAAAATTTCTTTGTAAAATGTGAGACAGTACCCACTCAATATGGAACTGAGGGCTTTTCTGAGGTAAACTGAGCTGTTCCTCGTGATGTGAGACAGTTGAGAGGTATGCCAGTTGCCCCCTGCAGAGGGCACCCTTGAATGAGAAACTTCTTCCTTGCCTGTTAGTTTGGCGGTAGTTTTATATTCACCTGTTAATTTTCACTTTATCTTTTTCCAGTTCTTTCTGTCCAGCAAACATATGCTTGTAGCCAATGGCTATTTTTCCTTTTGCTACAGAACTGCAGTAGATCATGAGCATCAGTAATTGTTATTGGTAAGTATGTGCCACTTGGTGCTGACACCAATAGCTGGTGCTGTCACCCTGTCTAAATTGCTCTGAAGGGTCCCAATGCCCCCTGCCATAAGACTAAAGAGTGGTACTCTGTGGAGAAGATATTCTGGAAGAACTACTGATGTGTAAAACGTCTCTTTCTTTTTTTACTGCTTGGGACTCGTCCTATATGTGTGGCTTTATGGAGGAGATTTCCATGAGGAAGATAGATAAGTTACTTACCATTATCAGTAGGGCTTCAGGAGACTCTCAGCAGTTGCCCTGTGGCATGGGTGACAGATGCGCCTAATACCTTGCCTCCTGCCACACCGGTGACCTGAGTTTGGGAATGGAGTCGGGTCGTTCCAGGGCTGGCCGGGAGAGGGAGGGAGGATTGAGCGCCTCATCGGACAGTTCTCCTTCCTCGGGGGAGAGGGTTTGTGTAAACCAATGCGTGCCTGGAGATGTCCAGGTGGTAGCACAGTTCAGACACACACAAGTAAGCCAAACACAGGCATTTGAGGACATCTCCAAGAAGGCGGAGCTTGTCCGTTACACCACTTCAAGTGGGTGGATGCAGGGTCAGCAGCCTGGGGAAGAAAATCCGGTGGAAAATTGGAGGTTTGGCTACATGAAGCCCAACCCACTAGCACCAGCAAGTCTGCCTGATCTCTGGGAGGGAGAGCAGAGGCTCAGACCAGCTGGGGACTGTGGGACAGGTTGATACAGCTGCCCAGCCTGCCATGGACGCTTAAAAACCTATATGAAAAAAAAAAAGAGAATCTCAGCTGTTTCTTGTTTTTTTGTTTGTTTGTTTACAGACAAAATTTCTAAACTTAAACCATGCATGTTGATTATTTGCTTAATCAGCTTCTGCTTTAACCCCAAATTCCTGTTGGAGGCTGGGTATTTTGCCATTTAGCCTGAATTCTACTCAGAATTTTATTTATCTATTTATTGACGTCTTGGAATTACAACCCTTTGAGTCAAAAACTCTCTTGCATAGGCTCCATATCAGAGTTACAAACAGACAGGTTACAAAAAATTACAGGAGGTTAATACAGCACATTATACATAGGGTATGAGTATACTATTAATGCAGTACATTATACAGAAGTGCATAATAAATGAGGCCGGAGTGCATAGTACAGAAACAAACATGGTGAGTAGATTTAAAACAGACACGATATGAAACATTACAGGAAATTAATACAGTACATAATACATAGGCTAAGCATATACAAGTAATGTAGTGCATTATACATAATTGCATCATAACTGAAGGCAGAGTACATGATAATGAAACAAACATGGTGCAGCCAGTGCTAGCTAACTGAATAAACAGATACAAAATGAAAGAAAAGAAAGGGAGACCAGAAGGAAGTCCGTTAAGGAGAGTTGTGAGACAGCTGGGGGGGGGTGAAAAGTTGAGTAGAGAGGTGAAAGGTGTAAAGAAGGAGGAATGAAAAAAGAGTGCAGGTAAAGGATGAGTAAAGGGCTGGAGGGAAACAGAGTGGGGAGGGAGAAATTAGACCAAGATAAAGTGGGGAGGAGCAGGGGGAAATTGAGGGACAAGCCATGAGCAGTCCCAGACTGACCAGTAAAGGCTAGGATCAGTCACAACTATTCACAGAGAGTAGGTGCAGGTGAAGTTTAGTTTTAAAGGGGCCAAATTTAACTGTAGAGAAAACAGGAGGCAGGCCATTGAGCAGGACGGGCTCTGTGTAGGAATGCTCACTGCCCTAGGGATGTCTTACAGAAAGGAACTAGGTAGTAGGTCTTATCAGAGCTCCTAGTAGAACAAGGGGTATGGGCAGGGGAGATGAGCTGCTGGACCGAGGGAGGGGAGAGTGAGGTGGTAAGCTTCTTGGCCAACAGGCAGGTGTGATAGTCTAGCCTACCCTTAAAGTTTAGCCAGTTCACTTGACTGTAAAGATTGGAGGTATGGGTAAGCTTTGGTGCTCCTGTTATGAGGTGACATGCTTTATTGAGAGAGAGCGCATTATTCTTTTAAGGGCAGTGTCAGATGCAGATCTGTAGATTACTATACCATAATCCACTAGGGATAGAACAGAACTAGTGACAGCCAGGCGGAGGGCGTCGTTTGTCAAGCAGCTCCTATGCCTGTAGAGGAAGCTCATTCTGGTGTTTGCCACTTTGCAAACCAGATTAATATGTTCTTGGTGGGAGAGGGAGGAGTCTAAGGTGATCCTGAGGTATTCAAAACTCCTAACCTGCTCAAGTGAAGAGAGTTGACTATTTCGGATATTTAGTGACACCCCTTTATGTTTATTCTGGTGGTTTGCAAACAGCATTACTTTGGTCTTTTTGTAATTGATGATAAGTTTATGAAAGGAGAACCAGGACTCAATTTGTGTAAAGCTATTTTGCAGGCATTTTGCAGGCATTGTTCAAGCATAAGGGGTTCAGGGTGACTAGAAAAAATACCTGCATCATCTACATAGAGGTGTGTAGGTTGCTAGATCAGGCTTGGGGAAAGGTATTTCTAGAAGTGGGTAGCCATCTGGAAACAAGTGACCACCAAACAGTGTGGTTCACAATAAACTTAGCTGTCGAGTCAAGCCATACAAAAGTGAAGGTACTGACCGATTTTGTCAAAATGGGAGCGTGCCTCAGAAAAGCACTAGCAAACAGGCAAGGAGGTGGGGTGGAGCAACAATGGGGAAATGTCAAAACCGCCATCACAGAAGCAACATGCCTTTCTGTGAAGCAAATAAATCAAAACGAAAGAAAAAAAACACTATGGTTCTCAAAAGAAGTGGCGGGGAAGGTTAGGGAGAAAAAGATAGCATTCAGGAAGTATAAGGAAACACGGAAGGAGCAGGACAGAGAACTGTACCAGGTAAAGCAGAAGGAAGTGGGGAAGGCAGTCAGAATAGCGAAGGTCCAAACCGAGCAAAAGATAGCCAACACAGTTAAGAAGGGGGATAAAACCTTTTATAGGTACATTAGGGAGCAAAGAAAGACTAAGGCAGGGATACTGAGGCTGAATAAAAAGGAGGGTGGTTGGGCAGAGAGCGACAGTGAAAAAGCAGGGATACTGAACGAATACTTCTGCTCAGTATTCACAGTGGAAGATCAGGGGGAGATACCTAATCCAGTCAATAGAAGCACTCTGGATAGGGGGGTTGATATCAGTCATTTCACAGAAGAAAGGGTTCTGAAAGAACTCCTAACACTGAAGGTGGATAAAGCAATGGGGCCTGATGGGATTCACCCCAGAATTCTAAAATAACTAGTAACACCACTGACTACCCTTTGTAATAAATCAAGGTAGGATGGTGTGGTACCTGAGGACTGGAGGAGGGCAGATGTGATTCCTTTTCACACAAGTGGGAGCAAAACAGAGGCAGGAAACTACAGACCTGTCAGTTTGACCTCAGTGGTAGGGAAAATGATGGAACTGCTTCTGAAGGAAGGAATTGTTGAGTACCTAGAGGCCAGTGGGGCACAGGACCCAAGGCAGCATGGATTCACAGCAGGAAGGTCACGTCAGACAAATCTAATTGATTTCTTTGACTGGGTGACCAAAGTAGTAGACCAGGGAGGGGCTGTGGACATGGCCTACCTAGACTTTAGCAAGGCATTTGACACAGTCCCACACAAAAGATTAATATACAAATTAGCCAGCCTGAGAGTGGGTCCCAGGGTGGTAGCCTGGGTAAAACACTGGCTAAACAACAGGACACAGAGGGTAATAGTAAATGGAGTCTACAGTGAAGGAAGGGGGATTACTAGTGGGGTACCGCAGGGTTCATACTGGGGCCGGTCCTTTTTAATGTCTTTAGAAGTGACATGCAGAGGGACTGGAAGGAAAAGTATGTCTCTTTTCAGGTGACACAAAGATCTGCAACAGGGTTGATATGCAAGGTGGGGTGGAAAGGATGAAAAGGGACTTGGCAAGGTTGGAGGAATGGTAAAATATATGGCAGCTTAGATTCAGTGCAAAGTAATGCACCTGGGAAACAAAAACCCAGGGGAAGAGTATGCAGTGGGAGGGGTGAGATACTGACAACAACAAAAATGGAAAGGGACCTGGGGGTAGTCATATCAGATGACCTAAAGGTGGGCAAGCAATGTGAGAAGGCAGTAAGGATGGCTGGGGGATACTGGGATGCATAGGGAGAGGCATCACCAGTAGAAAACAGGAAGTTGTTGTCCCCCTGTACAGACAGTTGGTAAGACCACATCTGGAGTACTGTGTTTATTTTATTTTTTATTTTATTTAAACAGCAGTTTGGAAAACCTTTGAGCCATAGGCTCATTTACAAAGGTACCTTGTCACTACTGTGTGCAGTTCTGGAGACCCCATCCCCGCAAAGACGTAGAGAGGGTGGAGGCTATCCAGAGGAGGGCAACCAGAATGGTGCAGGATCTGCAACAGAAGACACATGAAGAAAGACTAAAGGAGCTTAAGATGTATAGCCTCGAGGAAAGGAGGGAGAGGGGGGACATGATAGAAACTTTCAAATACCTCAAGGGAATCAACAAAGTCCAAGAGGGTAGCATCTTTCAGAAAAAGAGATGTGCAAGAACAAGAGGGCACAGTTTGAAGATAGAGGGGGAATGGCTCAGAGGTAATGTAAGGAAGTATTTCTTCACAAAGAGTGTTGTAGATGCATGGAACATCCTCCCTGAGGAGGTTGTAGAGTCAGAAACAGTGGGGGAATTCAAGAATGCATGGGACAGACATAAAGCAGTTCTAGTTGGGGGGGGTAGGAGGAAGTAGGTTGTTGGTTAGCTAGGATCTGCAGCTTATCCGTTAGGTAGGGAAATGGGCAGAATAGGTGGGCCAAGCGGTCCTTATCTGCCATCAGATTCTATGTTTCTCTGTTTTGTTTAGAAAAAGAGTAAACAGGAGTGAGCCAAAAATTGAACCCTGTGGAACTCCTGAGCAAACTGGTTTACTGGAAGAAAGGGTATCTAGGATTTTAACCCTCTGGGACCTCCCAGAAAGGTAACTGTCAAACCAGGTGGTAGCATCAGAGTATAGGCCCAGCCCCGAGAGGGAGGCGGAGAGAAAGCCATGGTGGACGTGTCAAATGAGGCAGTATAACGCAGTGATTTAAGGCTCTGAGCTGAAAATCTGGTGACATCCAGCAGACCATACCTGGGTTTGAATCCCACAGCTTCCACTTACATACTGTGTGACCCTGAGCAAGTCACTTAACTTCCCTGTGCTCCCAGGTCATGCCTGTAAAAAAGCTGTCAGCTTAGTGTGCCACTCCTGGTCAAACAACTAAAAAAAAAAAAAAAAAAATTGCTTTTGTTAAGTCTATGTACACAGACTCAGCCAAGTGACCCCAGTCCAAAGCTTTATATATAAAGCTAGTGAAGTCCAGAAGGGCTGTGGAAGTACTGTGGTCCTTCCTGAAGCCATATTGTTGGCTACACTGCAGATTATACTTGGCAAGATATTTAGAGATTTGATCATTCACTCTTCTTTCAAGGGCTTTAGAAATAGGGGGAAGGAGAGAGATGGGGCGATAGTTACCATGGGCAGTTCTGTCACCACTCTTGTGAACAGGTGACTATCACATATTTCCACTGGGAGGGAAGCTGACTGAGACAGAGAGAAAGATTAAGAATTTTGGTGAGTGGTGGGAGGACTGCATCGAATGTTAAATGAAATAATTTTAGGTCAAGAGAGTCACCACTGAATCTGGACTTGCCCAAGACTTATGAAAGGTAGGATCTGGCTTCACTTGAAGATATTACTCTGAAGCGAATGGCTGTCAGATAAGGGTTAAAGATCTTCCTGGACATAAGTCTCCACCACTCATTCACACTAGTGGGATTAGCGCCGGAGGCACTAGGACCCATCGGGAGCAAACTTTTGCTGGAGGGTCGGGCGCGAGAGATGGCGCCCGCGAGGCACGGCAGCGAGCAGCGGCTCGGCGGCGGCTTCGGCGGCGACCCTCCAACCGCCTCAGTTCCCTTTCCCCCGTTGAGTGCGCTTCGGTGACAACGCCGCCGCTTGTCGGAGTCAAACTTCAAACTAGCGCATAGTTTTCAGTTTATTTTTTTTGTAACATTATCACGATAGTAGTATAGCTTAGTTTTATTCTATTTTCATTAAATTTTTCTAATATTTTAAATTTAACTTACTTGAAGAAGTCTCTACTGGACGGAGTCGACCATGAGCAGGTCAGGTGACGGTAGGGAGACTTCGTATGAAAGCTGTTCAGTCAGCCGGGCTGGGTCCGGTCAGCCTCCTTCTCCTCAGCGGGGTTCCGACAACGGTCAGTCCGATGCCCGGGGGGATGGGCGGTCCCCCCGTCGGCATAAAAATAAGCGGTCACATTCTCGGCACCGTTCGGCCTCGAGCTCTTCTTCGGCCCACAGGTCAAAAAAGAGAAGGCATCACTCGAGTGTCGCCCTCTGGTATGTCTGCGCGTCGACGGTCGGTTATCGTTGCTACTTGCGTCTCCTTCTTGAGTCGCCAAGTTCGGTAACCGTCGTCCTCGACATGGAGCCCTCCCGCCTATAGGTAGGGCTCCAGATGAGCAGTTTCATCAGTGGGCCGCTCTTATGGAGCGATGGGCTCGGAGGTTGGTTCTTCTGCCTGGCTCGGTTGCCACGGAGCCCTGGGCTCCTCAGTGATCAGGTAGAGGCGGTTGGACCTTCCTTAGTCACGCGGCGCCTTCTTTGGTGCCAGCGACTCCGCGCTTAGGTGTTCCCCCCCTCACATGGCTGCGGCGCAGGGGGCCACACCGATGCCCTTATCTCCTGTTTTTTTTCCTTCTCTAGCTTTCCAGGTTCCTGGGGTGTTTCCGGCGCCATCCGCGGGGTCTGTTGGCTCGTCGGCGCCGGTTTCGGTGCCGCTGGGCCTTGCTGTGTCGTCTGCAGTGCCGCGTGGTCTTGCGGCGCCGTTGGGTCCAACAGCGCCACTTGGTCTGGCGGCGCCTTGTGTCGGCGCCGCCCTTGGTCTGGGCGGCGGCTGGCAGTGCCGCTTAGTCGGACGGCGCCGTGTGCTCTCGCAGCACCGCGTGCCTCTCCACGGTGCCGTTTTCAACCCGTTTTGCCTTCTCAGCGCCGTGGGCCCTCAGGGGACTCTCCTTGTTTCTCTGCTATTTCCTCCTCTCCTAATTTTCACTCCTTTCCTGTCCAAACAGTCCTTCCTGGACCATCAGGAGATGATGTTGAGCCTGACCCAGACCTTTGGTTGGGTGATGAAGTGGAGGAAACAGGATCTTTCTTTGCTACAGAGCCTGTGGTCGAGGACCTGTCCTTTAAGTCTCTGTTGAAGAACCTGAGATCCACTCTTTCTCTCCAGACTATGAGACATCGATCCTGGGAAGATATTAAGACTCCAGTATCTTCATGCTTGGAGATCCCTACGGATTTGACTCCTCCGATCCAGCTTTCCTTCGAGACGCTGTCTCAAATGGTATGGAATAATCCTGCTCTTATTCCCTCAGTGGCTAAATCCATTGATAAGATATTCAGCTCCCAAGGATCGTCCCATTTTGGCATCCCAAGCCTTTGCAGATCCTATTAGTCCTGGCAGAGAATGACAAGGTCATTCTTCCTCAAACTACTACAGCTCGACCTATTAACAAAGAGTCTCATAAGATTGATACATTAGGTAAGAGAGTCTTTGCTGCCTCCACTCTAAGTATGCGTATTGCCAGTTATCAAGGCTATTTTTCTCAGTATGAGTATATCCTGTGGCACTCTATCAAAAGAATGGTTGAAGCTCTTCCAGATTCGGACTCCGAGTCAGAGCTTCTTCTGACCGTTATTAGAGGTATTGAGTCCAATAACCAACAGGTCAAAGCCGCCATGGACGCTTTCGACACTGCTTCTCGCTCAGCGGCCGCAGGTATTTGTACTCGGCGCCATTCCTGGCTGCGTACTTCTGGCTTCACGAATGATGCTCAGCAGCAGGTAATGGCGCTGCCTTTTGATGGCTCCTATCTTTTTGGCCCTCAGGTGGAGCCCCGAGGTGGAACTTTCTCCTCCGGTGGGAGGTCGTCTGATGTACTTCTACAACCAGTGGAAGTCCATAACTCCGGACAAATAGGTCCTTTGGATAATTCGCGAGGGTTATTCTCTCAATTTCTTGGAAACCCCCCCGAGTTGTCCTCCCAGACGACAACCCAGGTTGTCGGCCTCTCAGTCAGACCTCCTCACCGCCGAGATCCAGGGCCTTCTAAACAACAGGGCAATAGAACTGGTGCCCCCGCATCTGCGAAACACAGGGTTCTACTCCCTTTACTTTCTAGTTCCAAAGAAATCTGGGGGGATGCGCCCCATTCTAGACCTCAGAAAGTTAAACAGATTTCTCCCCAAGGAGAAATTCAAAATGATTTCCCTAGGTACCCTGTTACCCTTGCTGCATCAGCATGACTGGCTGGCCTCCCTGGATATGCAGGACGCTTACCAGCATATCCCCATCCACCCGACCCACCGTAAGTTCCTCAGGTTTGTAGCTTTGGGTCAGCATTATCAGTTCAGAGTCCTACCCTTTGGGCTATCCTCGGTGCCGCGAGTTTTTACAAAGTGTTGTGCAGTTCTCGCGGCACATCTCAGGAAGATCGGACTCCGAGTGTTTCCCTACCTGGACGATTGGCTTCTAGCAAGCCCTTACAGCCAAGGGACTTTGGAAGCCGTGCAAACGACTTCTCGTCTTCTTACATCCATGGGAGTTCTGCTGAATTTAAAAAAATCACAACTGCAGCCCTCCCAGAGGCTCCTTTTCATAGGGATGCTTCTAGACACCTCTTCCGTGAAGGCTTTCCTTCCAGAGGACAGAAGACTCGACATCCTTCGGATGGCCCGTTACATCGGGGAGAACCAATCGGTTACAGCTCTCTCGATGCAACGCATGTTGGGTCTCATGGCGTCCTCGGTGTTCACTGTACCCCTGGTCCGGTTGCACATGAGAACCACCAATGGATGCTCTCCACTCAGTGGTCTCTGACCTCTCACCCCAGTCTTATCCCATCAAGGTGGCGGGCCCCTTCAAGGTCTCTCACCTGGTGGTCTCAAAAAACAATCTCCTGGAAGGATTCCCCTTTGCTCCCCCGGATCATCAGATCTCCATCACCACAAACGCATTGCTAATGGGATGGGGAGCTCACTGTCACTCCCTCCACACTCAAGGTGTATGGACTCAGTTCGAAACTCATCTCCACATAAATGTCCTGGAGATGACAGTGGTCCTCTATGCGATCCGAGCTCTGAAGGATGTCTTTTGTCACAAGAACATTCTCCTTCAAACGGACAACAAAGCTGTGATGTATTACATCAACAAGCAAGGCGGTGCTCATTCTTATCCCTTTGCAGGAAGCAATGAGGGTGTGGGAGTGGTGCTTGGAGCACAAGTCTCTGATTCAAGCGGTTTATCTGCCAGGTATACAAAACAACCTAGCAGATCACCTCAGCAGAACAGAGGCAGACCCTCACGAGTGGTCTCTCGATCCAGCCGAAGCTCGGTCACTGTTCGAAGAGTGGGGGACTCCAGATCTGGACCTTTTTGCATCCCCACTCAACGCAAAATTGCCTCTCTTCTGCTCCAGAAATCCAGGGCCTGGCATTTTCTGTCAGGATGCGTTCAGGCTGCGGTGGACAAAACGCTTTCTTTACGCCTTTCCACCTTCCTCTAATCCAGAGTACTCCTCAAGTTCGAGTCTCAGGGGACCAAATGATTCTCATTGCTCCCTCCTGGCCTCGGCAACTATAGTTTCCTCTACTCAACAGTATGTTGGCAGCCTCTCGAGACCACTTCCCTTGCAAATCAATCTTTTGACTCAGGGTTCGTTGGTCCATCCCAACCTGAAATCACTTCACCTTCATGCTTGGCTCCTGAAGAGGTAGAAGTGAATCGGTTCAACGTCTCTCGTAGAGTCTCAGACATCCTTCTGGCTGCTCAGAAGCCAGCCACCCGGAAAACATACGCTTCCAAATGGAAACGTTTTTCTCTCTGGTGTGCAAAGTCCTCTTGGAGTCCCTTTTCCTGTCCTCCTGACAAGATTCTGGAGTATCTTTTGGACCTATCAAACTCAGGTCTGCAGTACTCCACAGTTAAAGTTCACCTTAGTGCCATCTCAGCGTTCCATGAGCCGGTTTCTTCCTTGACTCCGGCTCAGTTACCTATGGTGAAGAGATTTCTTAAGGGAATTCTTCATACCAGACCCCCTGTTAAGCGTCCAGTTGCAGCCTGGGACATTAACCTGGTGCTGGACATGCTCACTCGGAAGCCTTTCAACCCCTAGCTACCTGTGAGCTAAAATTTCTTACCTGGAAGACTGCCTTCCTGGTGCCATTACCTCAGTCCATGGGTCTCTGAGATACATGCCCTGATTCTAGGACCCTCCGTATACTGTATTCCATAAAGACAAGGTAGTTCTCCGTACTCATCCTAAATTTTTCCCAAGGTTGTGTCAGAATTCCATCTAAACCAACCTCTGGTACTTCCCTCTTACTTCGCTAATTTCCAAAATGAAGGGAACAATCTCTTCATTCCTTGGATGTTAAGAGACCTGGCGGTTCTATTTAGATAGAACCAAGAATTTTCAAAGACTCAGCAACTGTTTGTTTCTTTCAGCGACACCGCTGGGTCAACCTGTCGCTATCAGATGCATCTCATCATGGTTAGTGGCATGCCTTCGACATTGCTATTCCATGGCTCAAGTTAAATTAGAAGGTAGAGTGTACGCTCACTCTACTAGAAGTGATCGTAGCATCCCTAATGAATTCGCAATGTTCCAATTGCAGATATCTGCAACGCCGCCACCTGGAGCTCAGTGCATACCTTCGTTAAGCATTATGCACTGGATGTTCATGCAAGGCGGCATTCCGCATTCGGCAGAACTATCCTTAATGGACTTCTATCTTAGTCGCGTGAGCTCTGGCTCCCTGCCGCTCTTTTGGGGGATTATCAGCTTGGTACTCTCCCACTAGTGTGAATGAGTGGTGGAGACTTATGTCCAGGAAGATATGAAAATTACGTACCTACCGTAATTCTTGATCTTCTTGGACGAGTCTCCACCACTCATTCACACGCCCACCCTCCATCCCACGAGCTCACCGCTGTGTTGGTCTTCACTCCCTCAAATCTTTAGGCCGTGAAGACTTCTTTGCTGACCCTTCTGACACGGGTCGTACAGACTATCTTATGTCCATTTTTAAGGTTAGATTTACTCTTTACGTTAGTTGCACTGCACCTCCTTGGTAAAAAAGGTACTGAGGCGGTTGGAGGGTCGTCGCCGAGATATTGCCGCTCGAGCCAGCTCTCTGCACCGTGCCTCAGCGGGTGCCATCTCGCCGACCCTCCAGCAAAAAGTTTGCTCCCGATGGGTCCTAGTGCCTCCGGCGCTAATCCCACTAGTGTGAATGAGTGGTGGAGACTCGTCCAAGAAGATCAAGAATTACGGTAGGTACGTAATTTTCATGTCTTGTATTTAGTCCTATACCTAGGTACGCCTTTTGTGCAGTGTTTTTCTTCAGAACGGTTTTCCCTCTCTCATCTGTGTCAGAATTTTCTGGGATCATTGGCCGAGTTAATCAGTAGGTCTTTATAGTACTTGCTCTTAGCAGCTCTGATTTGTTTTTTACATGAATTCTGTAGCGTACGGTAAGCGTTTAAATCTGTTTGCTGGCCTGATGTTTTGTAGCGCTTCTGTTCCCCACCTTAACCTATGGGGCTCCCTTATTTGGGGCTGCTCATAAAACTGACCTACTCAGATGGGATATTACGTATAACAACATATGTCGCTATGCCTCTTCTGCTCCTCAGCTTAAACACCACTGTCAGCTTTATAATTATCTCGGTTGGCTCTCTCCGTTAGCTAGTAAGAAATACTACCTTGGCTGTCTTATTGACTTGATAATTCGAACTCAAACCCCTAGGTGTCTTGCAGCTATGCGTGTTCCTCAGGCCACACTCCATGGTCTACGATCAGCTGATAAATCCTTTCTGAATTTGCCGAGGTGCCGCACTAGGAAAGGAACTGTTGCATTTGAGCATGTAGCTCCACAGCTGTGGAATTCCCTTCCCCTCGACATTAGACTTTCTAGCTCCCACACATGCTTTAAAGGAAAACTACACCCAAAACTTGAAAAAATATATGTTGTGCAGAGTGTTTTAATTTGTGTGTGAAGCTCTAGTGTTTCCTTCCCTCTGACTGGTATTAGGAGTTTTTCCCAAATTAGCCTGCTAGCTTTAAAACCCCTGGGGATCTTCATACCTGATAGCGTAATTGTATTTCTTGTTCCCACAGTGCATCTTGTCTCATGTGACTGTGATGTAAGAGAGACCCAACATTCAGCACACACATGCCAAACAAACTAAATATCTTGGAAGCTTTACAAGCTGCACAAAATTACCACAACAAAGGTTTTCAGGACAGTAAAACCTTTAGGATGAGGGGTGTCACCAAGCTGAATTCTACAGATTTTAAAATATAGCCATCTCTATTGTTGTGAACTGATTGTAATGCAATGCTTTCTGCAGGATTTATGGGCTCTGCTACATCACCATCACATGTAACAAGATGCATTGTAGGACAAAGAAATGCAATAAAATTATTTGATATGGAGATCTCCAGGGGTCGTAAAACTACCCTAAAGCTAGCAGGCTAATTTAGGAAAAACTCCTAATACCAGTCAGAGGGAAGGAAACACTAGAAATTCACATACAAATTAAAACACTCTGCACAACATATATTTTTTCAAGTTTTGGGTGTAGTTTTCCTTTAAGAGAAAACTTGGCTCAAATCTGCTGATTGCTGATACCTGTTCTTGCTTTCACCCTACCTAATGACTGATGTCTCTGGCCATACAATAGTATTTCCTCACCTCTATATAACCCTCTTACTGCCTCAGCCTGTCCCGGCTCCCTTTCACTGCTCATATACAATCTTGCACTGCAGGCATCTCTCTTACATGCACTCATGCAATCTAATTTCATGACTTGCTCCCCTACTGACCTTTTCCTTAATGACACCCCCTGCTCTCAATGGTTATTTCTTCCTTTTGTATTACCTGTTTTTGTTTTTGTGTACCTTGTTCTGTTCATATGATGTCACCTGATAATTTATTGTCCAAGGTCCTCTCTGTTCATTGCGTAGGTAGGCACCTATGAACTTATGAATGGTCTACTCTGTATGTCTCTGATATATTGTATCCACTTTAACTCATTGTATGTAAAGCGCTTTACTTTGTATGTTCTAATATATTGTATTCTCTTTAACTCATTGTATGTAAAGCACTTATAATTTGTTATCCTGTTAAGTTTCTGCATGTCTGTACTCTCCCGGGTCGTGCCTGAAAATAATGATTTTATGGCTAGTGCACTTGCCTGGTTAACAAAAGCTAAATAAACAAAATAAATCTGTTTGGGTTTTTTCCTCAGTGTAGGGTTATTTATTTATCGATTTTAGTCTTTTGGTAACCAGGTAAGGCCCACTAGGCACAAGTGCCTGTTTTCAAGTGCAGCCTGGAAGCACTGGGTGGTTAAAGAGCCACTGATGCCAAAAGTGCTACATTGCAGAAGCCAAATAAGGATGCTCCCAGTAAATCTCATACCAAAACTAGATTTGTACGTTACTTGGTTTTAAAGTTATCAGCCATTTTGTAACCCTGATTTCACTAAAATGGCTAATAACTTTAAAATGAAATAACATAGAAATCTACTTTTTGGTATGAGATTTACTGTGGATATGCTTATTTTAATTCTGCAGTTTAGCACTTTTGGCCAGACAGCATCAGCAGCTCTTTAAGTGACTTGCTCAGAGTCGCACAGTATGCAAGTGGAGGTTGTGAGAATCAAACCAAGGTCTGGTCTGCTAGATGTACCAAGCTCATTCACAGATTGTTACTCTAACCTATAGGCTATACTGCCAGCCCTGGTTACTCCAGTTGTGTTCCTTTCCCATTACTAAGAATTTTGGGCACACCTGTGAGGTCTTTGATTGAGGTATCTAAATTGTGTTTTTGACTAGTTTTCTTTTTCCAGTCATGATTGCCGCAGTTTGTTTTGCAATTGCTGCACTTCTATTGAGTTACTCCATTTCGATAAGAATTGATGCAGCTGTGCAAAAATGTTGCCACAAATGCAGAGGAACGTGCTGCAAGTGCAGATAAATTTGTTGCAGATGTGCAGACAGTGACAAAAATGTGCAAACTTGATGCAAATGTGCAAGTAAATTTGATGCAGCTGTGCAGATATCGACGCAAGTGCACAAGAAATTTGGGGCCTCTGTCAAAGATCAGCTTTACATTTGCCTTATTTGGGTTTTGACAGTTGTATGTAAAACATGCTTTTTGTAATGAGCATGAAATAACTTTATAGTCTTTCAAAAGCAGAACATTTGAAGATACAGTATCAACATGCAGAAAGTAAAGATGAAAATAATGACTTACTGAGTGTCCTGTTCCCTGTTACAGATTCCCCACCAGTGCCATCAGGAGACGGAAAGCACATAATCACTTCCAATGGAAACCTGCCCAAGCCGACCCTCATTCCAAATGGAATGCCAAGTACTGTGGTGCCATGTGCAATGGAGAAAACTATAGCAAATGGAGTACCAAATGGTCACGTGCCAGGACTTTCAGATAGCCCTGTTATAGGCTACATCATTGCAGTGCACAGGAAAATGGTGAGCAGAAGAGTTAAATGGCATATGTTTATGTGTTAGGAGAGATGTCTCTCATGGTACATGTGTCATCTTGTGTAGTTTGGGCATGTGGACTACAAAGCTGAACTTTTTTGTTTTTTTCTTTTCAATGGTATTTGTCCCCCCTGGTCGTCTGGCTAAGACCTTCCTCTGCCACTTGCCAGTGCCATCTGTCTTCCGTCCAGCCCCCCAATCTAGACTCCTGAAGCTCCTCAGGCCACCCATGACCCACTGCTGCATTGCCCCCTCAGCTTGGCTTCACTGAGGGGGGGTCAGCCGTTCAGCTTCTTGTCAAGTCTTACCCCATATCCAGTGACTGACAGCAGAGTTAAAACCTGGGAGTATTTCAGGAGCCAGGGGAAAGAAGCCCAGTAGGGAACATGAGGGGCAGGCAGGGCTGCATCTACAGGAACACATGGGAGATGTCACTCTTGCAGTAACGCAGTCAGTGCTGGTAGGAAAAAAAAAATCTCTAGAGCATGAGCACAAGTAACTGGACACTGGCCAGTCAGTTAAAACAACAAAATGTAAACTGCCACTCTTGTTTTTTTTAAAGTGCAGCATAAGGAGAACCCCAGTGCTTCAGGTCTAAGCGTGACCCCTCCTGAGGAAGACCCAACGTGCAGGGGTTCTCTTTATGCTGCACTTTTTAATAAATCAAGAGTAACACCTTTAATTTTGTCCATTTAATTGACTGGCCATTGAGCGGTTACTCGTGCTAATGCTCTGAGGACTGCATCTGCGCTGCCAGTGCCAGTTTTTCCCCATTTTCTGTCCTACGCTGGGAGCCCTGGAATGATGGCCAGAGCACCCACCTGCACATGCACAGGTTGTGCCCCTGTCAGCCCCATTGTAACCCTCCCTTGAATTCACTGATCTGGCACTGCTGCCACCCAGCCTTCCCTAGGCGGTAGTTGCCAGATCTCTCCTCCCCCCATGAGGAGAGCAGTCCCTTGGGCGCTCCATCCTCCTTTCCCTGGCCGGCCTCCAGTGACATCAGAGGGGCCTCCATTGGACATCGGGGGGGTCAAGGCATCACACTCCCAGTCGCTGGAATTTTTCTCTGTTTTCTGTCCTTAGAAGGCGAGATCATGCAGTGATGTCTGGGACATCATCATGCTCGCTTACATGCACAGTGCATTGATGATTGCTGCTCCATCACGCAGGTCTGGTGATTCCAGGTATCCTCACCCTCTGCCACTGCAAGAGGTCAGGCAGATGCTGGAATCCACATTCCCCCTGCCCCGGAGGAGGAGAACTATCTCTCATATGCTCTGTCATCCTACCTGACTGTCCCTTTGCTCCAGGCTCATTCCTGAATATGGGTTATCGGCATCGCAAGCAGTAGAGCTACCACTAGGCTGGCAGGCCAGCCAGCTGTGCAGGTACTTGGTGGACTATTTTCAGACCCCAGTCACTTGATCTGGGGAATGCTGTCGGTTTGATAAATCTGCCCAATAGGATGCCCTCATCCCAGTCTCCATAGATTTCCTGGCTTGTGGAGTTCTCTGGGTTTTTGTCCACTAGTTTTATCCTGCATTTTTTGATGGGAATCAAACCTCCTATGTGGATCTCATTCTCTCTGATTGAGGTCCCTAATCATCTATAATATATATATATATATATATATATATATATATATATACAGTATTTATATATTACATGAATCTATGATGGGGACACAGTCTTAAGCTGGAGGGTGGGAGGTTTAGGAGCGATGTCAGGAAGCACTTCACAGAGTGGTGGACACTTGGAATGCGCTGTCAGAAGAGGTCATCTCATTAAAGACAGTGAGCAGCTTTAAGAGAAGCTGGGATAGGCATGGGGGAAGGTGATAATCGTGGGTAGGGAGGATGGGAGGAGTGAGGAGGGAGGGCAGGGACATTAGCTCAAGCTGTGGACCCTGCAATACGGGCAGACTTGATAGACCAAATGGCCTTCTTCTGCTGGCTTCTTTGTATCTTTAGCTGCTGAATCAGCGATAGTAGAATCTCGGACCAGCACTCATAGTATATAAATCTTTTGTGGTGGCGTGCTTATAACACTGCTTGTTGTTGATTTTGTCAATTTGTTTGAGTTGGGGGGCTTCGACCCCTCCACACCCTCTTGTTTTGTTTTTGGGTTTTTTTTTGTTTTTTTTTAATTTGTTTTTTATTAGATTTTTTCTTACTTTTATATCAGGAGACATTTTACAATCAGTACATTTTCTGTGCTTACTTCAGATTTGTTGTAATACAGGTAAATAGTGCATAAATATCTTTTACGTTGGTTACAGATTAAGACTGAAACTGATCTACCCTTTTCTATGATAAATTCAAACAATTCTGTGACCCCACACATTTCTGTTTTCTTCTCCTCCCCGAAACCCACCCACTATGGGCAGAAATCAGGATCAACCCTTGCCTGATAGATTGACCATCTCCTCCATAGAGTGGCAAATCCATCTGTTTGGTTGTTTAGTTTTGCTGTGATGTTTTCCATCTGGTATATAGAATTCACAATTTGCCTCCAATCTTGTATACTTGGTACTGCTTTAATCATCCATTTCCTTGTCAAGGATTTTTTTGCTGCCGACAGCAGAATGGGAAGCAGGGTTTTTGTCCGGGGGGGGGGAGCAATCCGGGTAGACAGCCATGAGCACCACTTCGGCCGTGAGTTTGACACATTCACCTATGTCCCCACTGATTTATTTTTGTATACTTAGCCAAAAGGGCATTAAGCATGGGCATTGCCCCATTATATGTGCTAAATCAGCTAATTCTGCTCCACACTCCCTCCAACAAACCCTGTATTCAATCAGAAGGTATTTAGTCAGACTTGCCGGTGACCTGAAAAATCTAGATCTACATTTCCAGGAGTATTCCCTCCAAACATGAGATCTGGTGATTTTGACCACTCGCAGAGACGAAGAGGACCATTCTTCTTAGGATACAACGAGGTCTAAGTCCTTATTCCAGCTTACTAGGATTGCATTTGTTGATTCATTTGATTGGCCTCGCATCATTTTGTATAAGTTACCAATTAAATGGTTCCAGTGTTGTCCCTAGAGTGGTCAATGAATAATTTTAGGAGAGTGGGGGGCTTCAGTTTAACCTGGATAGTTCTATTACGTGAAGATGGTTTCTAATTTGGAAATATCTGAAATGGTCAACATTTGGGAGATTGAATTTAGATTTTAATTCTTCGAATGATAGAATTCCGCTTGGGCCCAGAAACTGAAAGGCCTGCTCCAGTCCCAATCTGTGCCAACGGGAGAAAGTTATGTCATTGTGGGACGGGTTGAAGAGATCATCTTCTGAAATTAACTTACAGTATTCGTTGATTAATTGAAGTGGTGCTTCTTGCATTTTAAACCAAATTTTTAAGACCTGTAAGGTAGTATCTGTGAAATCTCTCAAAGGAGGGGTCCTCCCTGGAGAGGAAAAGATTATTTTTTTGATGTCATACATATTGTTCAAATGGAGTTCCAGCTTCGTCCATTGGGAGTCAAACTGGTCAGAGAGCCATAATAGAAGGATTTTTAAAAAGGCGGCTTCAGCATATTTTTTTAGGTCCGGGAGATTAGTACCACCCTGTGCCAATGATAGTTTTAATATAGAAAGGCAAATTCGTGGTTTCTTGCTTGCTCTAAATAAATTTTGATATCATGTTATCCCATGACTTGAAATAATATTGAAATGGGAAATATGGGATATTTTGGAATAAATACAGTAGGCAGGATAGGACGTTCATCCTAATGGTTTCTATGCGTTGAAATAAAGACAGTGGAAGGTGGGTCCATTTATCCAAGTCTTTATTGATCGCTATGGAGATGGGTTCGTAATTGATTAATTCAGTTAGGTGAAGATTATGTGGGATGTGTATGCCAAGGTATTTTATTTTGGTTGAGTGCCATTTAATTGTTAAACTTCGTTTTAGAGTATTTGGGGGAGTATAGTTATATGAGGGCCTTTGTTTTTGTAATGTTTAATTTAAAGCCGGCCAGCTCTTCAAATCTGGAAAGTACTCTCCATGTCTCTGTAATCGATTCCATAGGGGATAAAAGGGAAAGAAATATGTCATCTGCAAAGAGACTGATCTTGTTTTCAGATTGCTGCGTTGGTATGCCCTCTATGTTTTTTGATAGTCTTATTGCCCTAGCTAGTGGTTCAAGATATAATATGAACAATAAAGGGGAGAGGGGACATCCCTGCCTTGTACCCTGGCCTATTGAGATCAAGGAGGAAAGTCCCCCATTTATTCTAATATAAGCTTTTGGTGAGAGATATATTTGAGTCAGCCAATGCAGCCATGAATCAGGGAAACCAAATGTTTTTAGTGTGTCCGATAGGAAAGGCCAATATACCTTGTCGAATGCCTTTTCTGCGTTGAGGCTTAAAAAGGCGGCTGGAATCTTTCGTGTTTGGATGTATTCCATGAGTATTAGAGATTTTCTAATATTGTCAGTTGTTGATCTGTTTTTTATAAAACCCGTTTGGTCCGGATGTATTATCGTTAGGAGGATTGTTTCTAATCTTTTGGCCCAAATGGCCATGAAAATTTTATAGTCTGAATTTAGTATTGAAATCGGTCGATAGGCGGAGGGGTCTAGTTTGTTTCCATTGGGTTTTGGGATAGCTGCAATTGTAGCATAATCCCATGATGGGGGAGGTGTATTTCCCATGGCCGTTTCTGTAAACAGCTTTAGGAGTCTTGTAGTTAATTCTTTATTAAAAATGTTATACCATTCATTAACGTATCCGTCAGGACCAGGGCAACGACCTGAAGATTGTTTAGTGACCACCGTCTCTATTTCTTCGATTGATATAGGGGCTTGTAGTTTCTGGGCTTGTACTATTGTGACTTTTGGGAGTTGTATTTGAGCTAGAAAAGCTTGTCAGTCCTCTTGAGAAGAGGTGTTGTGTGTGGTATAGAGATGTTGGTAGTAATCAGCAAAGGTTTGTCTTATGTCTTCTTCTTTATGAGTTATCCTACTAGTTTGGGGGTGTTTTATTTTTAGTATTGTTACTGCATTTTTCCTTGCTCTCAGCTTCTGCACCAATCTGTGTGTACCCCTAGATCCACCCTCGTAATTTGTTTTAAATAAATTAGGGACATTTGAAACTTTTCATCCATTATTTTTTGGAGAGCTGACTTAGTTGCTCTAATTTTGGTTTGTATTTCTTTATCCCCCCTCTATAGAGTAGTTGAAGGGTTTGTAGAGTCTTGGTAAGATCTTTTTTTTTTTTTTTGTTCTCTTCTTTATTTGATTTTTATACAGTACATTCCATTCGATTGTGTCCATACACAGGTAAAAGTAGGGATCAAGTCCGGGTACACAGAGTGTTCTTATAGACATTAGAGCAGTTAATGTTCTGAGAAAGTCCTTAAAATGTGCTCCAACAATTATAAAAATTATTGTCCAAAAAGGCCAGAAAGTTCAAAGGACCCTAAACCTGAAGTGATTAGTTTCGTGGAGGGTACTGGTATAAGCCCTAGATGACAAAGAAAAACCTTAGTAGTTAAAGTACCATTAATGTAAAACAGTTTGCTGTCATATATATCAACCCAGAGGCACCCAAACTTCAATAGTAAGGGGGGGGGGGTTCCCAGCACCACGCCAGCCAAACCCACGTTGTAAGATGGGGGAAAGAGGAGGGGGGGGAGAGCCAGAGGGAGAAGAGAGGTTTATCAAATTATGGGACAAACGTTGGGTCTTTAAGCATATAATATAAAAGCCATCTATTCCACCTTGAGTTAAATTTTTCTTCTCTGCTATTTAATCTATATGTTAATTTTTCCATGCAGTAGATTTGCTTAGATATAGACCACCAGCACCGGAGGGTTGGGATGTCAGGGGTCAACCACAATTTGGTAATGGCCTTTTTCCCTGCTGACAAAAGAATGGCTAAAAGGTAGCGGGTGCCCTGATCTCCGAGGTCTTCAGGGAGAATTAAAAGGATAAATACCTGCGGGGTCAGCTGGAAAGGCCTATCAAAGATCTCTTGGAGTTCCAGTTGTAGAGCTTGAATAAATGAAGATAGCTTAGGGCATGTATAAATAACATGTGTAAGATGAGCTTTGCCTTCACCACATAGTCGCCAGCAAGCGGCTGAGCGTCCCGGGGTGTAGTGACTAGTGACCTCAGGTGTATAGAAGTATCTAACTAGGAATTTCTAGGAGTACTCTCGCCATTGGTGTGATCTAGATGTCCGTGACACCTGCCTGCAGGCCTGTTCCCACTGTTTTTTTCCTAAGGGTATGCCCAATTCATGCTGCCATTTTTCACGGGTGTCGACCAGATTAGCCGAGTGAAAAGATATCAGAGCACGATAGAGGACTGATATTAGGTGTCTCTGATTTGGGGAGGAAAACAAAGACTGCATACTTGCAATCAAGGGGGGCCAGCATTCAGGACAGTGCACTGTGATCGGCAAGGATCCGTAATAGTGTCTTAACTGTAAGTACCTATAATGGTGTGAGTTGGGCAAGCCAAATTTTGTCTGTATTTCCTGAAATGACCATAGTTTCCCTCCAGTTATAATTTGGAACAAGTATCTTAGGCCATACCTTGACCATTGACAAAAAGCATTATCAAGTCTCCCGGGCTGAAAATCTGGTAGGACCGCTATTGGGCAGATTGATGGGATAAAAGGGAAAATAGAGAGCTGTCTCCTAACCCGATACCAAGAGGACACTCTATGCTGTATCTCTGTGGGCAGATTCTGGAAATCAGCTGAGTGTCTTGTCCCACAGTACAATATGTCAAAGTATTCCAGATCTGGAGTAACTGCCTGTTCCAGCTCTGCCCAGTGCATCTCACTTTCAAATAGCTGTCTAGCTAATGCATGAAGAAGGTGCGCAGCTTGGTAATACCGGTAAAGGTCGGGGAGGGACAGTCCTCCAAGCCCTCTTGGCATAGTAAGGAGTTTCAGCCTGACTCTTGGCCTGCGACCAGCCCAAATAAAGTAAGTTATAGCTCTGTCCCATTCCAGGAATACAGACCGAGGAAGAGTAATGGTGATATTGTTAAAAAGGTACAAAGCTATGGGGAGAGTCACCATTCGAACGAGTTCTATCTTCCTAGACAGGCTCAATGGGAGTGTACTCCAGTTATCCAGATCCTCCTTAAGACGTGTGGTAAAGGGGATGTAATTCTGCCTAAAGGCATCACTCAGGTCCCTAGTCAAGTTTATCCCTAGATATTTTATCTTCCCCAAGTCCCACTTGCAAGGGAATTGTTCCCGAATGACTTGATCGGGTAAATACTGAAAGGTCAAAATTTCGGTTTTTGAGATATTCACTTTATAGCCCGAATGATGCCCAAATGATCTCAATAGCTTATTAACTTTCGGGAGTGAACTAGCCGGGTTTCGTAGGTATAGGAGAGCGTCATCCGCATAAAGAGCTATACAGTGCTCTTCACCTTCTACCTCGATCCCGAAGATATCCTGCGATTGCCTGATTAATTGTGCTAGTGGCTCCATAAACAAGGCGAATAGGAGAGGTGACGGGGCAACCCTGCCTGGTGCCTCTGTAAAGGGGGAAAGAGCTCGAGTGGTGTCCAGCGACTCGCACCCAAGCTCTAGGGGATGAATAGATGTTTGTAATTACCTGAATTAATGGCATGGGGAAGCCCATGAACTCCATAACTGAGTACAGAAAGGGCCAATACACTCTATCAAAGGCCTTTTCTGCATCAAGGCTTACTAAGGCCGCGGGGAAATCAGAGATGTTCATCTTATGAATTATATGATAGGTTCTTTTAATACTGTCAGTAGTGGTGCGCCCTCCTACAAACCCAGTTTGGTCCCTATGGACTACTTGTGGAAGAATAACTTCTAGCCTATGGGCCATAATCCCCATAAATAATTTATAGTCTGTATTTAACGCTGAAATTGGCTGATATGATTCACATAGCTGAGGGTTTTTAACGGGCTTGGGGATGACAGAAATTGTGGCGTATGCCCAGGTGGGAGGCGGTGGATCACCCTGCAAGACAGAGGTACAGGTGCTCAAAAGAGGAGGCAGGAGAAGCTGTTTTGTGGCTTTGTAGAATTCAGCCCCGTAGCCGTCAGGTCCCAGAGCTTTCATAGTTTTGGCCCGGGCTAGGGCACTGACTAACTCCCGCATTGTGATAGGGCTCAGCAGCTGTCCACCCTGTTCCGGAGAGATTCTGGGGAGGGCAAGGTCCCGTAAGAACTCCTTTATATGACCCGGAGATATGGAGCGTTCTGGAGTATACAAGGCCGAATAATATGTGGTGAATGCCTCCACAATGTCATTGAGCTTATTCAGGGGTCTACCACCTGTTGGGTGGCGTATAGTAGTGATGGTGGCCATCTTCCTCTGCTTCCTAATTTGATAGGCCAACAATCTTGTAGCCCTGGGCCCCACCTCGTAGTACCTCTGACGGAGGAAGGCTAGGGCAATTTCTGCCTGTTCTAGTGCCCACCTGTCCAGATCTTGTTTAATCTGCTTAAGTTGTGGAAGCACGGACTTGTCACCCTGCTTATGTGCTGTTTGTAAGAAATGCAGAGTTTCCTCCAATCGAGTCTTGTGCTGTCTGTGTACATTCGCAAGCTGTTATGTGTGTTTAATAAGATGGCCTCGGAGGACTGTTTTTATGGTATCCCAAAGGATACCTGGGGAGATATCGGGGTTTGTGTTATCAGTTAGTATCTCGGATATTTTGTCTGCTAAGAAATCATTAAACTGTTTAGATTTTAAATGGAAGGGATTCAGACGCCAAAATGTATTCCTGTTCTGCAGTCCCAATTTCCAAGTACTTATAATATGTGCATGATCTGATAAGGCGATATCTCCAATTTGGGTGTCAACCAAATGATCTAGGTGTTCTACTTGAGTGAAGCATAAATCAATTCTGGAGTAAGTTTGGTGAACGGCCGGATAATGCGTGTAATTTCTGGTATGGGGATGCATGTAACGCCAAGTGTCAGCCCAGCCCACCTCGGACAGAAATCTACTAAGGAGTTTCTGTTGTGGGGTTTTCCTGGGATTGTTAGGACTAGAAGAGTCCCTCTCAGGGTTAGGCAAAATATTAAAGTCTCCTGCGAGCAACAATATGCCCTTGGCAAATTAAGTAATTCTATCTAATAAGCCCCTGAGATCACCCACCGATATGTCTGGTGGAAAGTAAGCATTTGCTAGGGTGACCTCCGCCCCTCCAATCAGACCTCGGAGAACCAGTCGACCATGTGGGTCTGCCCACTTAGCCAGCATTTGCCAGGGAGCGAGTGGGTATTATAGCCACCTCCTCCTGCCACTCTAAAGGAAGAACTGTACATCTCACCCCTCGAGATCCGCCCCATCTTTGCGTGCTCCGCATTACTTAGATGGGTCTCTTGTAGGTAAACAATGTCAGCCTTAGCTTTTTTAACTTTCGTGAGGACCCTAGCACGCTTAACTGGGGTGGAGAGTCCGTTAACATTCCAGGAGACTAATCTCAGGGGGGTCTCCTCCACAGTGGGATTTTGGTTAAGTGTGGATTTACAGGTAACAGACCGAGCGGGTGCCAGGGAGCCCCAACCCCCACCCATAACATGCCAACAGTATCGCAATTAACTGGACACAATCGCATGTCTATAACAGTCTGGATGTCAGAATAATTTTCCAAAGGCTTAATCATAAAAACATTAACTAATAACCGGTTACCCTCAAACTGGCAACCTGCAGAGATAAACGATCCAATAAGAACAATGTTCAATAAATTCAAAGGATGCATAAGTAAGGCAGCTAGTCTGAGACTGGCTGAAGCCACCTATGCAAACAATTAGATAATATAAGCAAGAACCTATAAACGAATACTTCCAGGTACCGAGAGCTCCCAAGGCCCTCGGGCGTGAGGAAATCCTCACTGAATGGGGGGAATCTTAGGTGAAGAGACCCCAAGGCACTTCTAATGCCTGTACTGGGAAAAGCGGTAGGGGGTATTGGCTAGTCACTCTTCTGCAAGCCATACTCCTGAAAGGGAGGTAATTCCTAGGGAGAAATTATGGAGGGGCAAAACAAGTACTAAATAAAAATTATGGGGATTGAGAGGAAAAAAAAAATTTTTTTCGGGAGCTGTTGTAAGCCTGTGCCGCTACCAGCTCCTGGGGTATATATAGTACCTATCTGTAAGTCATCCAGAAATGAGAGGGATCTCCACAGCCAGCAGCTCCGGCTAGACCTAGGGAGGGGAGGGGAAGGGAAGGTCGGGGTACATAAGGGCCCAAATTGGCCCATAACAGCCAAAATAAAAATATACTGTGCATTCTAACCGGATCCCAATGGCATTCCATGACTACCCATATATTCAGATCATGGATTAGTGCCCCTGGGAGGGCTGTATATGCCGCTACGGAAATGAATGGTCAGAGAAATAATACTGGCGGTGTGAGCCAGAGGAACCACCCAATTTCACACGGTGGCAGATCACTGAGTACCATCGGACCATCCCTCACCCCGCCAGGAATACTGATCCAAGAGAGAGAAGTCCGTAGCAGCAACTGCTGAGAAGTGAAAATACTGACTTAGTGTCTGATCTAGGCATATGTGGGCAGCTATTATATGAGAGAAATAAATAGTAGGCGGTTATCTTACCCAGACCTGCCATCGTAGCAACCTCGAGGAGGTAAATAACTGGCACATATACAAAGGGGGAGAACAAAAAAGGAGGAGAGAAAGAGAGAGTGAGACCAGAATTATAAGCACAGCGTGTTGGTGCTAGTAGAGGAACAGACAAGAGTAGTTATGTTAATATCAGAGATGGTAGCAAGATATTAGCAATAGAAAGCACTATCTGCGAAGTTGTTAGCCAAGGAGCCTAAAGGGAGCAGACAAGATAACAAACAAGAGAGTAGCCCAAACAGTTCTGCTAAGGGACGCTACAGCTGTCCCCCTGTCCATGAGCTGAATGTAGGATCCGGGAGACAGTTCCCAATAGTGGAAATATGTAAGTCTGTAATATGTCAAAAGCAGCCTGCCCTTCCAGCACAAGAATCAGGTATTCCCTTTTGACTGTTCACGGAGAGTGTCAACGATTTTACGAATTGCCTCAAGCCCCTGACGTTTTCTGACCTCCCGCTGCCCAGATTGCCAAGCCTGCTGGGCTAGCTTTGCCACCAGTGTTCCTTTAGTGGGTCTTCCCAAAGGGATTTTCACATCAACTTGATGTTTTCTGAGACCTTCTATTGCCTCTTCAGCTGAGGTAAAGGTAAGCTGCCCATCAGGGTGGAAAACTATCAGCTTAGCAGGATAGGGGGTTCGAAAGCGGAGGCCCACCTTTTTCAGCTCCTTTAGAATCGGGATATAGGTCCTGCGTCTAGCCATAGTTTCGGGTGCATAATCATTTTTAAAATATAACCGCTGACCCTTGTAGCTAACCTGACCCATTTTCCAGGCTGTGTGGAGTATTGACTCTTTTTCTTGAAAGCGGAGGAAACAGACTAACATAGTACGAGGCCTCGCATCTGGGTGGGGGGCTTAGGGCCTAACGTGCAGTGGACTCTCTCAAACTCCAAAGTGGTTTCATTAGGAACTTCGAGTGTCTGCTTCAGAAGGAGGCAAATAAATTTGTGAGGGTCAGTACCCTCCTCTCCTTCTGGGATCCCAGAAATTCGGATGTTGTTACACGGACTCCGACTTTCGGCGTCTTCAGCACACTCCTGCAGGGTCTGCACACACTGATTAAGCTGAACAATGGCCCACTCTGTTCTATCATTCCTGGTGTCCGCTTCAGTATAATGTTGTTCGAGCTGCTCTTGCTGTTTCTTTAGTTTCCCAATGTCGGTTCTCAGTGCGGTGGTGGCAGAGTGGAATTCGTTCTGGAAATTTCTGAGCTCTGCTAGAACCATGGTCATTTGTCATTGCAGGGTAGTGAGAGGGGGCTGCTCAGAGGCACCGTTACTCTGTCATCAGGTCGTTGAGGCCTGCGAGGCTTCACTGCCCGAATCCGAAATTCCGCCGTCCTCATGGTTCAAAGGGGGCTTTTTCAGGCTTTTCTCCCCTCTTTTAGACATTGTCACTCTTCCGGAGGTGCTTCTGTTTGAGGATTCCCAACTTTTAGCGGTAAAAACTGAGGTTTATTTAGGCTATGGAGAGAGAGCCTGTTAATTCAGGCTTGCATCAGGAGGGTGACGTCACTGGAAGTCAGAGTCTTGGTAAGATCATTATATTTCCTTTCCCTTTCTTTTTTTTTTTCCTTGAGGTATAAGCAGTGATCTCACCTCTGATGGTGGCCTTCATAGCATCCCATAATATGGCTTTGGAAACAGCTGATGATGCGTTTTCTCCGAAAAATTGTGGGATTCTTTTTTTAATTTGATCAGTAAATTCTTTATCCTTTAGGAGATAGGGGTTTAGTCTCCAAAGAGCTTGTTTAGTTTTTTTACCCATATCAACTTTTAGTAATGGGGTAGTGGTCAGAAATTATTTTTGGACAGATTGTTATGTCGCGCACTGAGGAGAAGTGTTCACATGAGGTAAAGAAATAATCTAGTCTAGAATATGAATTAAATCTTCCCGAGTAATATGTAAAGCCTGGATCTGAGGGAAAGAATTTCCTCCAGATGTCCACTAGGCCAAGGTTTTCAAGTTGTGTTTTAAAAAATTGTACTGGAGAAGATAGGCGATAGACTTTGGGATTAGATGAATCAAGGTTTGGAGTAATTGTCATGTTAAAGTCTCCTGCCATAAATAATTTGCCCCTTATGGAGGTCTATTATTTTATTTAGGATTTGCCGAATTAGTGGCGACTTGGTCTGTGGAGGTAGGTATATGTTAGCTAATGTAACTTCTTGATTGTATAGGCAGCCTTGTATAATAGAAACATAGAACATAGACTTTGATGGCAGATAAGGACCGCTAGGCCCATCTAGTCTGCCCATTTCCCTACCTACAGGATAGGCCGCAGATCCTAGTTAACCAGCAGCCTGTTTCTTCCTACTCCCCACAAGAATTGCCTTATGTCTGTCCCATGCATTTTTGAATTCTCCCACAGTTTTAGACCCCACAATCTCCTCAGGAAGGCTGTTCCATGCATCCACTACCCTCTCTGAAATAATACTTCCTCACATTGCCCCTGAACTGCCCTCCTTCTATCTTTAAATTGTGTCCCCTTGTTCTTGCAAGTCTCTTTTTCTGAAAGATGCTACCCTCTTGGACTTTGTTGATTCCACTGAGGTACTTAAAGTTTCTATCATGTCCCCCTCTCCCTTCTTTCCTCAGGGTATACATATTAAGCTGCTTTAGTCTCTCCTCATACGGCTTCTCTTGCAGACCCTGCACCATTTTAGTTGCCCTCCTCTGGACTACCTCTATCCTGTCTATGTCCCTGCGGAGATGGGGTCTCCAGAACTGGACACAGTACTCCAGATGGGGTCTTACCAACTGTCTGTACAGAGGGATAACAACCTCCTGTTTTCTGCTGATGATGCCTCTCCCTATACATCCCAGTATACACCCAGCCCTCCCTACTGCCTTCTCACATTGCTTGCGAACCTTAAGGTCATCTGATATGATTACCCCCAGGTCCCTTTCATTTTTTGTTGTTATTACTACCTCCCCACCCATTGTGTATTCTTCCCCTGGGTTCTTGTTTCCCAGGTGCATTATTTTGCACTTCTTTGCATTGAATCCTAGCTGCCATACTTCTGACCATTCCTCCAACCTTGCCAAGTCCTTTTCATCCTTTCCACGCCTCCTTGTGTATCAACCCTGTTGCAGATCTTTGTGTCATCTGCAAAAGGCATACTTTTCCTTCCAGTCCCTCTGCAATGTCACTGATGAAGACATTAAAAGGACTGGACCCAATACTGAACCCTGCGGTCCCCACTAGTAACCCCCTTTCCTCAGAGTGACTCCATTTACAATTACCTTCTGTGTCCTGTTGTCCAGCCAATGTTTTACCCAGGCTACCACCTGGGTCCCACTCCCAGGCTGGTTAATTTGACTATTAATCTTGTGTGGGACTGTGTCAAATGCCTTGCTAAAGTCTAGGTAGGCCATGTCCACAGCCCCTCCCTGGTCTACTACTTTGGTCACCCAGTCAAAGAAATCTATTAGATTCGTCTGACGTGACCTTCCCGCTGTGAACCCATGCTGCCTTGGGTCCTGTGCTCCACTGGCCTCTAGGTACTCAACTATTCTTTCCTTCAGAAGTGACTCCATCACTTTCCCTACCACAGAGGTCAGACTGACAGGTCTGTAGTTTCCTGCCTCTGTCTTGGTCCCACTTTTGTGAAGGGGAATCACATCCGCCTTCCTCCAGTCCTCGGGTACCACACCATCCTCCCATGATTTATTAAAAAGAGTAGCTAGTGGTTTCACTAGTTCCTCCCTTAATTCTTTTAGAATTCTGGGGTGAATTCCATCAGGACCCATTGCTTTGTCCACCTTCAGTTTTAGGAGTTCTTGCAGAACCCTTTCTTCTGTGAAAGGACTGGGATCGACCCCCCTATCAAGAGTGCTTCTGTTAATTGGATTAGGCACTTCCCCCTCCTCTTTTGTGAATACTGAGCAGAAATATTCATTCAGTATTCCTGCTTTTTCACTGTCCCCCTCTGCCCACCGTTCATTCTATTCAGCCTCACTATCCCTCCCTTTGTTTTCTCACTTCCGCTGATGTACCTATAAAGGTTTTATCCCCTTCTTAACTGAGTTGGCTATCTTTTCCTCAGTTCGGGCCTTTGCTATTCTGACTTCCTCCTGCTTCCTTCTGCCTTAACTGGTACAGCTCTCTGTCCTGCTCCTTTTGTGTTTCCTTATACTCCGAATGCTATCTTTTCTTCCTGACTTTCACAGCCACCTCTTTTGAGAACCATAGTGGCTTTTCTTTCACTCTTGATTTGTTTATTTGCTTCACACAAAGGCTTGTTGCCTCTGTGATGGCAGTTTGATAATTCCCCATTGTTGCTCACACCTCCTTCTAGCCTGTTTGCTAGTGCTTTTCTGCTGCACTCTCCCATCTTGCCAAAGTCAGCCCTTCTAAAGTCCAGTACCCTCACTTTTGTATGGCTTGACTCTGTAGCTGAGTTTACGTGAACCACACTGTTTGATGGTCACTTGTCCCCAGATGGCAACCCACTTCTAGATCTGAGATCCTCTCACTGCCCCCGTTTGAGAGTATGAGGTCTAAGATTGCTCCCTCACGAGTGGGTTCCGAAACTAGCTGTCTAATGCCTGCCACCTGCAGGGCATCAAGAATGGCCCTGCTCTTGGATGTGGCTGCAGCAAATGTGCTCCAGTTAACATCTGGCATATTCGGTTCTCCCATCAACAGTATCTCCCCTTTCTCTGCCATTCTAAGAATGCCTTCTATCATATCCTTGTCCATTCCTTCCCCCTGACATGGGGGTCTGTACACAACCCCTGTGCGGATTGTGGTGCCCTTTCCAGTCTCCAAGGTGACCCACAGTGCCTCCTCTCCTCCTGTTTACTCTCTTGTTCAGTTGCTTTTATCCCTTCCTTTACATAGAGAGCTACTCCTCCCCCTCTTCTCCCTTGCCTGTCTCTCCTGTAGGTTATGTACCCGGTATGTTAACATCCCAGTCTTGGTTCTCTGTGTACCATGTTTCTGTGACTGCTACAATATCCAGGCATCCCTCTTCCATTAAGGCCATCAGCTCAGGGAGCTTGTTGCCCAGACTACAGGCATTGGTACTCATACCTCCATTTCTGATGGCCTACTCCCTTTGCCCCATCCCTGTCCTTCTTGCTTTTGTCACTTTCTCCATTTACCCCTGCCCTTCTCCCTATTGACACCTCTATGTTGGTGTTTGCCGACTTACTACCGTGATTATTTGGGGGCTAGTTTCCTGCTCCTTTCCAGTGCCCCCCCCCTTGGCTAGTTTAAAAGCTTGCCAATGAAGCATTTAAACCTATCACCTAGGATCCTGGTTCCCCTCCTGGACAGATGCAGCCCATCATGCCAGTATAGGCTTGCATCACTCCAGGTGGACCCCCAGTCCCCAATGAAGCTAAATCCCTGAGCTCCACACCAGTTTTTCAGCCATTGATTGAATCCCATGGTGCTGAACACCCTAGCTTCTCCTATGCCATAGATGGGTAGCACCTCCGAGAAGGTTACCGTGCCTGCTAATTGACTAAGGCCCCTCCCCAATTCCACAAACTCTTCCTGCACTTCTCTAATCCCTTTCTTAGCCAGGTCATTTGTCCCTAGGTGGACAATGACATCCAGCTCCCTCCCCTGTGCAGCTGCTCTGGCAATCCTGAGGATTCACTCCCTGTCCCTCCAAGCCGTGGCACCAGGCAGGCACCTTACCTCCCTCTCCCCTTCCTCCCCAGTTCTACCTTCCTAACAATGGAGTCCCCACAAGGAGTTGTTTCCTTCCCTGCAGGGTCCCCTGCCACCCTCCTGTGGGTCTCCTTTGTGGAGGTTCCCAGCATCCTCCTTGGTCTCCACTGTGGGTGCCTCCATAGAGGAACCATTTTGCCAGAATGGCATAGGAATTGTGGAGAGGTACAACTGGAGGGATGCGCCTCTGTTCCACCACCTCACCTCCCTGAGCCACTGTGGTCCAACCGCTCCTCTTTCTTGGCAACCTCTGGAGGCAGCGGCAGTGGCACTGGTGGTCCCTGGATGGAAGGAGGTCCCACAAATCCTGACCAACTCAGCCTGGAGATGAGCAACCTCCTCCCTCAGCCCAGAGGGTGCCTGCAGATGGGACAACACCGCATCCTCCAGAACATCTCCCGGAAGACTGCTGCTCCACAGCCACTGCACTGCTCCACTCCAATCATGTCTTATTTCTGGCTCCTTAACTGTTTGCAATCCTTACTCGTTCCTCTGTTTTTTTTTCTCTCTCTCCTTACTTTCTGCCTGTGTGCCCTTTAAGCTCCTGATTGTCCTGTTCTGAGACAAGAATATCCTATATTTCTCGGTAGACCACTTACTTGCTCAGAGGCAGACCTCCAGCAGCTAGAGGGGGCCAGAGAGCTACTCTTGCCCTTCTAGGATGGTGGGTCCTTGGTGGTTCTGTGATCACTCACTTCTTGCCCCTAAACAGGAAGTTCCTGTTGTCAGTCAAATCCTGTGCCTATAAAAATAGAACTAGCTTTGGGTGGGGGAGTGGAGGGGAGGGAAGGAGGGCAATATAGTCCCAGCAGAGAAGTCCAGTCACACAGCAGTCCTTTCTCCTGGTGTCTTCTGCCAAGCTAATGATAATGATATATCATACTAATCTATCAGATTGTATATTGTTTGTTTTGAATTGAATGGTTGATGGGATCAGTATTGCTACATCCCTTTTGCGTCCGTTCAGGTGAAATGAAGAATAAATGGTATATCGGCCCCCCCATGTTAATTTCTGATGTTCGATGTCTGAAAGATGAGATTCTTTTATAAATATAACATCTGCCTTATGTTTAAGTGTTGCATCACTCTCGATCTTTTAATGGGGTTATGAAGTCCGTTTACATTTATTGAGTAAATATTCACCGGTTGGGAAGCCATTCGGGTTTATTGTTCCTTACTTTTCTTTCAACTGATTTAAGTTTATTACTGATTTCTTTTATTATCGTTATAAGTTTCAGCCATTCAGTTTTTCTTTTTTGTTTATTTTCCAGGTCATCCCAGTCCGACTTCACCCGGATCGCCCCCCCCCCGACAGTGTGAAAAGGTTTACTGATCATGATCAGTTTTTCCTGTGGAAATCTGTTAGATCTCCCCAACATAAGTTTCTGTAATAAAGCAATACTTTGAAATATTGTATCCTGTCTCCTGTGTCTCCTTCCAGTTTCATTACATGAACAAAAGTTAACTTTAACATCAACTGTAACTGTATAGAAAACTGTAAATAGAAAACCTAACCAATTTACAGTTGACATGACAACACAACTTAACAGAACATTATTTATCGATACTTCCATTGTTAGGGTGGGAATAAAGTTCCACCCTTCCGTAATCTCAAGCCGATTCCCTAAGGGAGTCAGCGTTGATCGAGGATCTCCTTAATAAGAGATTCCTCAGAGGGTACCAATCTGCACCCTAAGGGTTCACTAAAATGGGCAGTGTGGGCTCCCAAAATTCCCTGTTTAGTAGGGTCCCCTTTCCTCTTTGTGATAAGAGAAGAGTAGGGACACTCAGAAACCGATCCCTCATTCCCCTGGGTCTGTCCCCCCAACCACTTGAGTTCCAACCCTCCATCCTCTCCCCCAACACCTTCCCCGTTCCCTTTGAGAAATGTTCTCATTGGAAAACCCAGTTATGAGGTGTCAAGGGTCTCCAACTAAAAGGGAGCAACCATCCCATGGGTCAGCCCCTTGTAAAGAAGCAAAGAGTGATAGAGAGAGAGAGATAGAGAGGGAGAGAAAGGGAAAGAAGAAGAAAAAAAAAGGGGGGTAGGAAGATCATCTCTTTGCGCCTCCCATTAACCCCAGGTGTCACAAGCAATTGCCTGAGACTAGGCTAAGGGATCTCGCTCATCAATCACTCTGTCACAGCGTTCGAGTGATCCCAACTCTATGATCTTGGGGGCCTACCCTCTGTGTAATTCCTTCCCAGGGTGGTCACAGGAATGCTGTAATTAACTTGCCCTGTATGGGAGTACAGAGAAGGGGTATCTTTGAAAAGTAGAAGGGAAGAAAAAAATAAGAAAGGAAGAAGGAGAAGAAGAAAAAGAAGAGTGAAAAAAATGGTGGGGAAGAGGGAGTAAAAACCCCAGCTTTTCCCTTCCGGACATGCAAGGACCCTCTCTATTGGTCATGAATAATTTTAAAGAGAACTAGAGCTGTGTAATTGGGGTTTATATTGATGTATTACAGTCCAAGGTATTTTTAAATGTCTCGAGTCCCTTGGATCTTCTGTTTTCACCTGGGGAAGCCCTTGATGAATGCCCTATCAAGAGGAGGACACCTCAAGGAGCCCCAGGACATGGGTATGTCAACTGCAGGGAGCTCCCAAGGCCCAGGGAGGGAGGGAAAGAGTAAGGGATTGCACCGAGGGGAGCCTCCGGCAGCCATACTAAAACGGGACCTCTTACCCCCTCAACCAAGCGAATCACCTGCCATCAAGGAAGACTACATTCCCCCAGTCGCAGCAAGGTAGCAGGAAATAATTTTGTTTAATATCCCTTTGTTGAGATGCTGGACTGGTGGGACTACGTCCTAAAGCAGGACCACCCCAGCCCCCCCCCCAACATACCCCCACCCAACCTCCCCAAGAAGAGCTTCAAAAGACTCACCCACCACCAGGACTTGTTACTGGTCCACCATCACTGTAGGGTTTCTCAGAGACCGAATCTTCTGAAGCATCTCCTCCAGACACTTATTGGGGTTGATGTGATCCATCCGGCAACGATTGTCCCTTGGGCAAATTCCTAGAAGGTCCAGCTCGGGTCAAAAGACTTTCCTTGAACACACCCTTTTTAAGCAGGTCTTCCTTAGCTTCCAAAGCAGAAGTGTATGAGGTGGGTCCTTCTGGTAAAAACACAATCAACTTGGCTGGGTAAAGGGTGCAAAATCTGATTTGTTGAGATCTTAAGACAGGAAACAGCTGAGCGTAGGCCCTTCTCTGACTTTGGGTAAAGGGAGCATAGTCGTTGTCAATGATAATACGGTGGTTTCCGTACATAATGTTCCCTTTCTGCCATGATTTTTTAAGGAGCAGTTCCTTCATCTGGAAACTTTGCATCCTAATAACAAATGATCTGGGTCTGGCATCTTTAGCCTTAGGTTTAGGGCCCAGAGCATGGTGGGCACGCTCAAAATCAAGGGGGTAGTTAGGGCCCAGGTCAAGAATGGATCTAAAGAATTGGTCTGCGAAGGCCAAGGGGTCAGAGCCTTCATCGCCCTCTGGCAGGCTGAAGATCCAAAGATTTTTTCTCTGCCCTCTGTTCTGTGCGTCCTCCTGTCTGAGAGAACAATGCAGCTGGGATTCCGCTAGGGAAAGAACAGCTGACTCCAGGGCATTAATTTTGATATTATTTTGAGATATTTGCTGGTCTGCCTCATCCGCCTGAGTCTGCAGTAATCTCAGATCAGCTCTGACCTGGTTTAGAGGTCCCTCATTTCCACTCTAAATTCAGAAATGTCCCGGAGAATATTTTGCTCTGGTTGAGGGGTTGGTTAGGCAGGTGTAGCTGACTGGGTTTCATTTCCCCTTCTTTTCCCTCCTTTGGTAGCCATTGATGTGGGTGGAGGATGAACTGAACTGGTTTGAAAGGCTGCAGGTAGATTTAAAATTTCAGTTGACTCAGAGAGAGGCAGAATGACTTTTTTCTCCTCTAGTGTTGAATCTAAAAGTGGAGGAAATCTGTTATGGAGGAAAAGTTCCATTAATTTTAAGGAGGAAAAATCAATCTGAAAGCTGCCAAGAGTCATTTTTATCCTGGTCTCGTTTAGAAGGTGTAGTTGATTTTTATGCTCTTCTTGGCCCTTTAAATATGTTGAGCTGTTGGGAGCTGAGAGTGATTGAGCTGAAAAGAACTCTCAATCGCATGCAGGGACTGGGCCACTTACTTCGGTCCGATTTAGATCATACAGTTCGATGGCTGCTTCCACGAGATCCGGGCTCCTGGCGAGCGAGAAAGCCTGCCCGAAGATCCCGGCACAGGCACAAGATTACGATTGCGGAGACCAGATTCCGCAGAGGCTCTCCCAGAGCTTTGGTTGTGGTGGTGGCTGGAGATGCAGTCAGGAGACCAGGTATGAACCGCCGCCAAGTAAGGAGGTAGGGGGAGAAGAGGGCTCACAGTGCGCTATGCAGAAAGGCCACGGTACAGAGTAAGTCAGACGCTCCGAGCTGGTAGGGCCTAACTGACTGGGTCTCACTTCCACTCAGAGCAGACAACAAAAGGAGCTCTCTTTTTGTTTATTTCGCCACCAGGATCCGCGAATGGAGCGGTCTCAGAAATTGCAGGGGTGTCTCCTCTTTTCAATTCTCCGTTCGTTGGCGAGGTGCACTTTGCTTTTGGAGGTAGGAGACCGATTTTAATAGTTAGGGTTTGGGAGCCACAACGCTAGGCTGTTTACTGCGCCATTCCGGAACCGGAAGTCTCTTGTTTTTGCTTTTTTTGTGTTTTTGTGTTTTTGTGTTGGGGGTGAAGCTAACCAACTCAAATAAACTACTGAAAAATAACCCAAAGACTGATTTGAGAAAGTAGCGTAACTTGACCTCACACTACTTGCATAGGTCCGTTGGTGGTCCGATAATCTCCACTATCTCTGATGAATCTTGCTTCCAGCCTCTCTTGTGCAGCAGCATGGGGTCCTTATTTTTGGGTTAGGTTTTTGAGAAGATTACCTTTCAGGATAATCTTTTCCTCTAACCTCCTTTCCCAAGGTTTCTATAAGCCTTTGTGCTCCACTTCAACTGCTTCAGGCAGGTTGCGTGACTCTCTCAGTCTTTTTCCCCTCTGAGGATGGCCTATCACTGTTATTCCACTAAGATTTTTCTTGTTAGACATGGTGGCTGAAACTCTGTGGAAGTTTCTAGCCACCCAGAAATATTTTGAGTAGCTTTTTCCCAAACAGAGCATGGTCATTATTCTGTGTATAGTGCATTCTAACAACAGGAATCCATCAGTGATGCCTTACAGATGTGCATCATTCTACAAGAGTTTGTTGCCCTGGAGATGGATGCTGATTTTAGAATGTAGAAATAAGTTTGAACTGTGCGCTGTGGTCATGCTTCCCCACTGGTTTAGTGCCAGATTTGTTTCTCCGCTTAAAAAGAAATATCCACAAAACAACTGGTCCAACCTAAGTGTAATGCAGGGCCCGATTAAGAGTATCAGAAAAAATAATATTTTTTTTCCTTTGGTGCTTTTAAGTATTTACTATGTAATCTGGTTGATCCTGCCTCACTCTCCGATGGCATTTCAAAATCTAACGCCGCATACGGCACGCCCACAACCATCCGCCGCTGTCCCGAGAATGACATATCATGCAGGGAACAGCCGTGGGTCCAGCCATTATATTTCTATATATTCAGAGCTTCCAGTAGCTCCGGTTTGGATTCTACATGACTCGGTGCTGTATGTGTGGCCGGTATTGACTGCCCGAGTCATACTTAGTCCCGATAACTTACTAGTCATGTAGAATTCAAACCGAGCTATGGGAAGATCTGAATATATAGAAATATAATGGACGGACCCACGGTTGCTCCTCACATGACATGTCATTCTTGGGACAGCAGTGGGCGGTTGTGGGCATGCCGTGCTGGGTTTTAAAATGCCATCAGAGAGGGAGGCAGGATCAGCCAGATAACATAATAAATACTTAAAAGCACCAAAGGTAAAAAAAAAAATATTGTTTTTTCTGACACTCCTAATCGGGCCATGCATTACACTTAGGTCAGGCCAGTTGTTACGTGGACGTAGAGCAATGCCCTGAAGTTGTCTCCAGCCTTCTGGTCTCTTTTTATGCCTACTTACAAGCATTTTATTTATTGATTTATTTTAGTTTCTGAATACTCTGCGTTAGTATAGGGTGTTTTTTTAACTTATGTTATATTTAATTGTGGTTTCCCCGGTTCCCGATCAGTACCAGGCACGAACCAGAGAAGGCAGCACTGAAACACAGACCTGCTTTGAGGATATCTCCTCCATTAGGTCTCACCTTTGGAACTGTAGCCATCAGCAGTAGGACCACACGGAAACTTACTAGCCAGGAGCTGCCCATGATGACGTCCTGCATCATCGTCTGTATAAACTTTGGCAGCCATATCACTCCTCAGTTCTTTTCCCGTTGTTGGATCATCCTCGGAGGTGCTGAAGGAAACATCATCAACTAATCTTTGCCATTTATTCTTTTACTTTATTTAACAGCTTATTTCATCATCTTTGCATGCCACCAAAGTCGAAAGAGCCTTCATTTTGGTACTATAAGTGCAGAGAGAAAATTTACAAAGAAGGCACACAGTCTGTGAGTGTGCTGCTGGGGCCTGTCTCACGATGTGAGGATTTGTGAGATTTGCCAGAGCTTCAACTAGGCTAGACGGTGACACCACAAGAAAACTCTAGAAAATTTCCTTCTCCTTAAAACTTTAAAAGCCATAGAGAAGGATCAGGGCTCAAAATCTGTGCCTCCCTCACTGTTGTCCGAGAAACAGCTGCCCAAGCCAAAAGGACTGGGACAGGGAATGGTCGACATCACAGCCCTTCTCATCATTGAGCCAGAAGCACAAAAAGAGAGATTTACTTCGCTGGTGAGGTCCTGGTTGCTGTTGACACAAGATAAATCTACTGCATCACCGCCTTCTCTGGCAGAGTTGACAAGAAACCCCCGACCACTGATGAGACATCAAGGTTGGGGCTTGGCTTAGGTGCTGTCATACCTACCCTGTACGGTACGACTCCATCATTGTCGAGCCAAGGCCTATTGATGCAAGTAGTCCTGACCCCCCTTTACAGGATGCAGTTGGCTCTCAGACTTTGCTAGCATCCTTCTCAGACATGATCAGAGGCATTCTGCCTGGGCTACCTTTACTGGCCACCACTGGGGCCTTCTGCTCTGCAGCCCTCGTCACTGGCCTCCAGTAGCATGCTGCCAATTCCTGTCTCTCAGCCACCATGCCTTCTGCGGCACCCATCGTTGATAAAAACATCAACGAGGTTGAATATAATCCTGACCTCATGATTTTAGAGGAGGAACATGAGGGAGAGCAATATGTTGCACGATGCTCTATTTCTGTCCCCTCATCCTGCAATGAATACTCAGTAGTTTACACCCTGAGGTCTCCTCTGGAGGATCCTACTTTTCAAGCCATGATGCAGCAAATGCAAATTGCAATTGGCTTTGCTGTGGAAGAGGAGCATGCCACAAAAAGAAATCTGATGGAATTTTTGGAGGCCCTTTGCACACCCTCCATTATAATTCCTCATATATATATCCTGCATTAGATGATGCTGCCTTTGCTGCATGGTACAGACCCAACTCGCTGTCTGCAGTTCATAGAAAGGCTGACAAGCAGAATCATGCTCAGTCTGTAAGCATTATTATGCCAACCAGCCAGAAACTGACTGTAGTCATCTTGGATGCTGACGATAGGTCCAGAGCACCTAAACATATGTGTGCTTTGCCTCCTGAGAAGAAATCTGGGAGGCTGGATGTAATGGGCAAGTGTATGTATGCCTCTGCCTTACTGGGCCTTAGGATTGCAAACTACCAGGCCCATATGATAACATATCAGAACAGCCAGTGGAAAGCTGCAAAAATCGCAGCCCAGGCTTCGCTGAATGGCTCTGCCAAGAATGATTTACTTTAAACCTTCACTTTTGGTGCTGAGGTTGGTAAACATTTGCTACACTCAGCCTATGATGTATCTGATGCTTCTGTCAGGGCTGCTGCTTCTGGCATTTGTGTGAGAAGATATTCTTGGCTCAGAGTTGCCGGCTTTGCCAGTGATGTGCAACAAGCAGTTTTTGAATGCCCCTTTCAGAGGGACAGAACTGTTTGCCTGTAAATTTGAAGAAGCCTTAATATGCCTTCAGACCTCAATAATGACTAAGGTCTGTCAAATCCTTGTATCTCCTGCTGAGAGTTGTTTAATCAACCTGCTGCCAGAGGTGGCCATGCCTACTGTCAGCAAGGCTGTGGCAGAGGAGATGGCCCCTTGCCAGGCCCTCTTCCCTCCAGGTCCACATACAAAAGCACCCATAGCAGTCTGCACCGGTGGCACTGCTCCCACTAGTTTTGCATGACCCTCTTTCAGAGATGCCCTCACCTCTACTGTTACCTCTAGGGGTGGTTGTTTGGAGGGGGGGCAGACTCTCCCTGCATCTCACACAGTGGCGGGAGATTACAGCGGATGACTGGGTCCTGGAGATAATTGCAAGGGGGCATATCCTGGAGCTGCTAAAATCCCCTCTGGATCATCTTCCGCCTCCTTCCTATTATCCTCCGAGCCATTTGTCCCTTCTGAAGGAAGAAGTTCAGTCATTATTCCAAAAATGTGTTGTAAGACTGGTTCTTCCTCAACAGAGAAACAAAGTGTTCCATTCCGTATGCTTCCTGGTCCCAAAATGGACAGGGGAGTTGCTTCCTGTGTTGAATCTCATTGATCTTAATGTCTACACTGAATACAAGAAGTTTCAAATGGTATCCCTGCACGCTTTGATTCCTCCTCTGCACACAGGGGACTGGGTTTGTTCTTTAGACATGAAGGATGCATACCTTCATCTCAGGATCAGAAAATCCCACAGGCAAGACCTCCGCTTTGTGCTGGAGGGGGATCATTGCCAGTTTAGAGTATTGCTCATTGACTTGTCTTCTGCACCACAGGTCTTTACCAAATGCTTGGCAGTAGTAGCAGCAGCCCTTTGCAGGGAAGACCTGTATGTGTTGCCTTATCTGAATGACTTGCTGCTGAAGGTCTGCTCCAGGGAAGTTCTGCTATGTACCTTTTCTTGGACAAAGCAGTTGTTCAAGGACTTTGGTGACAGAGTAAATGTGCCAGAATCTATGCTGATTTCCTTGTCAGAGGCTGCATTACATAGGGGAAATCTTGGACACAGGGAAGGGTTGTGCTTTTCTGCCACAGGACAGAGCAGAAACTCTGATTGCCCAAGCACAGTTGGTATACAGGAGTCACTATGTCTCTGCAAAAACAGTGTTATGTCTCCTGGGTCTAATGGCTGCAGCCACTGTGACGGTGCCACTGGCCCACCCATATATGAAAATCCCTCAGTGGACTCTCATGGTCCAGTGGGATCAGCTGACGGAAAAGCTGAACCGAAGGTTACTTCACCTTCATGCATGGCAGCAGCAGTGACAGTGCTGGGGAGTTTAAAACAGGAGTCAAATTGGGCCCACTGGTGTTATAATTGTGAGCCTAAAGAGGAACTTACTGGGTCAAAACATAACCAATAGCAGATTTTGAACTGTTCATGCTAACTTTCTTTAGATATTGCTGTAGAGTATATGCATCAATTTGGACCCACTGGCAAATTGGAGAGGGGGCATTTCTGGGCAGAATGCAGCTTTTGCCCTTTTGGTGCTTGTTAGCACTGTCCCTGGTGGCAACCTGTCAGTTGGTGCACTGTCAAGTCTGTCAGCAGCCTGAGTATTGGTGCCACAGACCAGTGTCCACGTAGCACCTACAATAATGGACAGCTGCCAGCACATGTCACTATGGCTGTCCAGACTTCAGTTCAGTTGTCTAGGCCAGTCTTACTCTGGATGGCATGCTAGGAGACTTTCAAACTAATTTTCAGGGCCACTCACCTCGAATACTGTTCTCTGCTGATGTGAATCCCATTGACAGCTTGTCAGCTGATGTGGGGGGGGGGGGTGTTCTAGACCAGATTCGGGTCATCACCTTCCATGCCATTCCCCCAACAGGAGAACAGAATGTCACATTGTCAGTCTAGGCAGTGACCATATATTCCCAGGGAGGGTGCCCATATGTACTCCTGGGAGGGCATCCCGTGATCCTGGGAGTATCTTTACCTGTAGAGCAGTAGGTCAGTCTGAGGCACGTCAAGCTGTTCAACCACAGGAGTTCTTTCAGATGTTGAGGTATGTCAATTGATCACGTTGGCTGGGGAAGGAGGGAGTAGATGCCTTCCCTGGCAGCAGAACCTCATCTACTACACCTGCTTAGTGTTTTTTATGTTTTCTCTGTTGTCAGCTCTGTTAAGAAGGGGGATAAAACCTTGTATAGGTACATTAGGGAGAGAAGAAAGACCAAGGGAGGGATAGTGAGGCTTAATAAAGGGAAGGGTGGGTGGGCAGAGCGGGACAGTGAAAAGCACTGAACGAATACTTCTGCTCGGTATTCACAAAAGAAGGGGACCTAATCCAGTCAATAGAAGCACTCTGGATAGGGGGTTCAATACCAGTCCTTTCACAGAAGAAAGGGGTTCTGAAAAAAATCCTAAAACTGAAGGTGGACAAAGCAATGGGGCCTGACAGGATTCACCCCAGAGTTCTAAAAGAACTAAGGGGAGAACTAGTGACACCACTGACTACACTTTTTAACAAATCATGGGAGGATGGTGTTGTACCTAAGGACTGGAGGCGGTGGATGTGATTCCCCTTCTCGCAAAAGTGGGAGCAAAGCAGAGGCAGGAAACTACAGACCTGTTAGCTTGACCTCAGTAGTAGGGAAAATGATGGAATCACTTCTGAAGGAAAGAATTGTTGAGTACCTAGAAGCCAGCAGTGCACAGGACCCAAGCCGGCATGGATTCACAGCGGTAAGGTCATGTCAGACAGATCTAATAGATTTCTTTGACTGGGTGACTAAAGTAGTAGACCAGGGAGGGGCTGTGGACATGGCCTACCTAGACTTTAGTAAGGCATTTGACAGTCCCACGCAAAAGATTAATATACAAATTAGCCAGCCTGAGAGTGGGTCCCAGGGTGGTAGCCTGGGTAGAAAATTGGCTGGACAACAGGACACAGAGGGTAATAGTAAACGGAGTCAACTCTGAAGAAAGGGGGGGTTACTAGCGGGGTACCGCAGGGTTCAGTACTGGGATTGGTCCTTTTTAATGTCTTTATAAGTGACATTGCAGAGGGACTGGAAGGAAATATATACCTCTTTGCAGACAACACAAAGATCTGCAACAGGGTTGATACACAATGGGGGGTGGAAAGGACGAGAAGGGACTTGGCAAGGTTGGAGGAATGGTCAAAAGTATGGCAGCTTAGATTCAATGTAAAGAAGTGCAAAGTAATGCACCTGGGAAACAAAAACCCAGGGGAAGAGTACACAGTGGGGGTGTTATTAACAACAACAAAAATGGAAAGGGACCTGGGGGTAGTCATATCAGATGACCTAAAGATAAGTAAGCAATGTGAGAAGGCAGTAAGGATGGCTGGGGGGATATGGGGATGTATAGAGAGAGGTATCACCAGTAGAAAACAGGAAGTTGTCCCTCTGTAAAGACAGTTGGTAAGACCGCATTTGGAGTACTGCGGGCAGTTCTGGAGACCCTGTCTCCACAAGGACATAGGATGGAGGCAGTCCAGAGGAGGGCAGCTAAAATGGTGCAGGGTCTGCAACAGAAACCATATGAAAAAAGACTAAAGGAGCTTAATATGTGTACCCTTGAGGAAAGGAGGGAGAGGAGGGACATGATAGAAACTTTCAAGTACCTCAAGGGAATCAAGAAAGTCCAAGCGGGTAGCATCTTTTAGAAAAAGAGATGTGCAAGAACAAGGGGTCACAATTTGAAGATAGAGTGAGGGGACGGCTCAGGGGCAATGTGAGGAAGTATTTTTTCACGGAGAGGGTGGTGGATGCATGGAACTGCCTTCCTGAGGAAGTCGTGGGGTGAAAAACAGTGGGGGAATTCAAGAATGCATGGGGCAGACATAAGGCAATTCTGGTGGGGGGTTAGGAAGAAGAAGGCTGTTGGTTAAACTAGGATCTGCAGCTTATCCAGTAGGTAGAGGGAAATGGGCAGACTAGGTGGGCCAAGTGGTCCTTATCTGACGTCATAGTCTCTGTTTCTGTGTCTTGCATGTGTCAGAGAGTCAGAAGGAAATTCCCTCTGACAGATTGAGCGGCCAAGAAGAACTTGATTTTCAGTCCTGGTTAACATAACTAAGTACAAAGTTAGCAGCCTGGTCCCTCAGAACAGGATGGGACCCCAGAAGCAGTGGTACCTGACCCAGGAGGTACCCTCGGGATGGTCTGTAGGAAAGGCTTACCTCAACGGCCTCTGCTCAGAGTGTTAAATTTGTCTCTTTTTTTCCCCCCTATTGCTGGTCAGAAGATCAGGTTGTTGGCACCCTAAAAGCTAAGATTCTAATCGTCTTCAGTGTTAGTTTTTTTGAAGATGGTTGTCACCAATAGCTCCACCACAGTCCCTCGAGTCAATAGTGTCTTGACCAGGAAGAGTGGTGGACTACAGATGCTTGTTTTCTCTGAGTTGGGTATTCTGCCAGATAAGGTGTTGAGACAGGATAATGCATTCCTCCAAAGTCAGGGAAAGGAGACGTAATTAGTGGGCTAAAAATTCCTTTTAGTTGTCTTCTCAGTTCTTCACTCTCTGGTCCTAGCTGCAAGAGGGGTAAAGACTTTGCAGTTATATTAGCAGAAGGATGAAGTCTCTTGAGAAAGGCAGGTTCACTCAGGGCAGAGTTTTCTTTCCTTTCAGGGTGCTTGTGGTATCCTAGGCCGAGAGGGCAAAGTTTGCAGCAGAATTTGGCAATCTGTAGTGTAGCCTTTTAACTATACCTTTCCCAAACTCCTACAAAGGCTATGCCATGAGCTCTGCAGACACGGACATATAGTACTCAGTTTGACAAGCAGTGGTTAGCAGATGAACCCAGTAGTTTTCTGTTAGGGAATTATACAGGACAATATTCTCCCCCTCCCTACTTAGATGGGTACTGCTTTTTAGAACCCATATGAATCATTGATCCCATTGACAATGTGGAACGATACAGAAAGGAGAAATTCCATCATACTTACTGTAATATCCTTTTCTGTTAGCTCCATCGTAGTCATTGGAGCATCTCCCTGGAGCCTTCTGCTCCTCTGGAGAATATTGTCCAGCTTGTTTATATTTAGCTATATCTATGTAGGGGTGTACATTGTTTTTTGTATTGGTGGTCACCTACAGTGCTCTTTCATGATGTTGGACTCATCAGCTGTATCTGTACAGTTTTGTACAATACCTTATGATTTGTGTGAGGAACCACAGATTTCAAGGAGAGATGTATGAGGTTATGTTTGTCTGGGGAAGCTGCATCGGTATCCGCCATTTATGTACATTCATTTATATCCTTTTTAACCAAACATTTTCTCTATGTTTAAGACAAGCATTCAGGAGCAAAAGACCATGAGGTCCGATTGCGAACCTGGTGTCCAGTGTTGGTGTCTACAAATGGCAGTTATACATCTCAAATGGGGGTCCGGTTCTTCATAACAGATAGGCCTGCATTTCCCATTCATCTCTGTTTTTTCTGGTGTATGTTTATGTGAGGGTTCAACCAAGGACATGCTATTAATAGTAGTTGATAGTTAAAGGAAAGCTGTCCAAAATGTGGGCTCCCGCCCCAGACAGCTTACCCTCTGGTTTAGATTTTAACAGTAAGAGCGGCATTTTACTCACACCTCAACTTGCTGTATTTAAATTTTTAAAACTCCAGAACCTGGAAGTATGGAAGAGGCAGGGAATATTCCATTTGCTGAAAAGGTGCAGCGATGCACAGCTCACTTCAGTACTTTTGTATTGAAGTGAGCGGTGCATCGTCGCACCTTTTCAGCAAATGGAGCGTCCCCTGCCTCTTCCATACTTCCAGGTTCCAGAGTTCTTGAAATTAAACTACAGTAAGTTGCGGCACAAGAAAAATACCACTCTTGCTGTTAAAATCTAAACTGGAGGGTAAGCTATCCGGGGGCAGGAGCCCACGTTTTGGACAGCTTTCCTTTAAATTAATAGTAGTTAAAAGTAGTTTGCATTTGTGCACTGCATTGACAGAAGTGGACTGAGGTGGAATGCAGCTTGGAGTCATTGCTTTGGAGCTATACCACTACCCCAGTGGGGGAGCACATTATTCATATGTATTAACTACCTTCCCCATTGATAAGTTGGAGCTAACAGATAAAGAAATTGATAAGTATGATGGAATTTCTCATTTTCTTTCCCTCTCCTTGGAAAAAAGAAGCTGAAGCTGTTGGGGCTGGAACTGCTACTTATCCTGTTGTTGCATGCAGTACCATTCTCTATGCCACGTGCTTGTACAGTGTGCTTGCTGGCCTCAAATCTTGACTGCTATGGGGTCCTAGTGCCTCTGTCTGCAAGACTAGAAAGTGGTGCTCTGTAGGGAATATACTCTTGAAAATCCTAGGGTAAGTAACTTTTCGTTTATGTGGCAGTGCAGTGTTGTAGGCACAAACCACCCATTTTGCACCACCCTCAACTGCTGCTGAGATTCAGGACTCTAGACAAGTTAAAGGAATTCAAAATTGTAATGCTTTGATTGGTGCTACATCAAGTATTGTGGTTACTGAGGTTAAAAAATCCTGTGTGCTCTCATCTGACCTAATATTGATTTTTTTTTTTATTAAAACAGATGCGGACAGAGCTTTATTTCCTGTCTTCTCAGAAAAATCGACCCAGCCTTTTTGGGATGCCACTGATTGTCCCCTGTACTGTAAATACCCGAAAAAAGGATCTGTTTGATGCAGTATGGATCCAGGTTTCACGCCTCGCCAGCCCTCTCCCTCCTCAAGAAGCAAGCAATCATGCACAAGACTGGTTAGTATGCTAGAGAAAATAATTTATAAACTGGATTGGATCAAATAAGCAGTCTGATTGGTCAAAACTGGTGACATAACCGTGCATTAATTTCATTATATTACACAGTTCACATTTGCTTTTCTTTGTTTTTTGATTTCTTCAGGGCAGGAAATGCAAATAAAAGTTTAAGGGGCTAAGAGCCTTTTGGAAGATGCAGAAATTCAAAATTGGGGAGAATTGTGTGTAAACTGAGTTCTGCTTATGTCAGCTGTGGATATTTTGCTGGGAGCTGGAGAATAAAGATCAGGAGCCAGATTTTCAAAGGACTGAAGACGGGCCAGGGACCAAGTCCTGTGTTGCAATCCACCGCTGCATTCCTGTCTCCAGCTGGCACAGCTGCGAAGGATATTATGCCTGGTACTACCAAGCATAGCATTTTGATGCAGCTATGCACAGAAGACAAATGCAAGCTGCAGTAAATCACAAACTGGGTCCACGTATGAAAATATTGCTCATGTGACAAAACCTGCAGGTGCGCAAGGGAAGCGCACAGGTTGTGCCACTCTTGCACAATTCAGCCCCAGGTATCTAAAAATATTATGCATACAGCAATTCCATTAAACTTTCAATATTTCTGAAGTGTTTGGTTTGCGAATTATCAATCATTGAAAGAGATTTTCCACTTTGCAGCAAAAAATTCAGTGTTGCCATCTACAGACTTAGTTACACAAAATTCCCTGAAAATTTTTATTTCACAGCCTTCCTTCTTTATTACCAAAGACATTTCCATTAAACAGGATATTTTCCCTGTAAATGATTTTGATGTCACAAGCAGATGATTATGACTATAGTACAGCACATGCAGCAATAACAGATGACGTCTAAGGGCAAAGATCCTGTTTTCATACGAACGTGTTCAGTAATAGAGAATGGAATATCCTTAAAGGGAACATAAGCAGTGTTCTTTACATGTTGAAGTCTGTTTAATCTCCCCAGTGTATTATTTTGTGTGTTTTGCACAGTAGCCTAGTTTTTCCTTATTTAGGGACCCATATTAATGCAGCCTTTTTGTGGCCAAACATTAATGTTGTAATTACTAAAACTCAGTGACCTCAGTTGAGCTAAAGACTACAATGAAGTGAAACACAGTGACATCGGCTTAACTGATGTCACTGTGTTCTTCTTCACTGTAGTCTTCACCTCAACTGTAAATGGGTTCAAACATGGCTGGTTTAGGTTTAAAGGGCTTGTAATATATGGATAAGCCTCAATAATACTATACTAAGTTATACAAATATTTCCCAGTAATACATCACTGCTCTCAATAATAATACTATACTGAAAAGTGATAATACTATCATTTTTGCTGATAATACTACAGTTCAAAGGTCATCTCCAATTGTAGTATTATCAGTGAATCCATATATTACAAAAAATAACAGAAAGATAAGTGTTTTACAAGGCAGTAAAACCAGCTCGAGGTTTTGGGGACTTTAGGACCTCTTGAGCTTTGCTCTTGAGGTTCCATGTCCCCAAAACCTCTCAATGGTATTACTGCCTTGTAAATAATACACACTTACCTATCTATTATTCTATTTATAATTCCAGGAGGAGGAGTTTGGTGAAGGGCTGGGGGAGAGGTAGGCTTTGGAATTGTTAACCAAAGTCAAGGGGATAGCTAGGAAACTCTTTATGGGTAGTTGGATGGACCCTTGGTCTTTTTTCAGTGAACATTTTTATTAATTTCATAAACAACATACAATACAGAAAATTCAAAGATTATACTTTCAAACTTTCAGCTTAGATTATAAATATGAATAAACATAAAATAACAAGTATAACCTTTCCTATGTTGTATATACCTTACAAGATGACAGAGAGAAGGCAGAGGTCTTAAATAAGTACTTTCGCTCTGTCTTTACAAAGGAGGAGCCTGGAAATGGGCACACCACTAAAGGAGTTAATAATTGCACAAGGGGGTAGACACAAGCCCTTTTACAGTAGAGAGGGTAAGGACTGAACTCAATAAACTAAAGATAGATAAAGTCATGGGGCCGGATGGCATCCACCCACACATACTGAGAGAACTTAGGGTTGAATTGGCAGCACCTCTAGTAGATCTTCTTAGTAGATCCCAGAGAGAGGGAATTGTTCCACAAGACTGGAAAAGGGCAATAGTGGTTCCCATACATAAAGGAGAGAGCAGTGAGGCGGCGGGTAACTGTCGCCCTGTCAGTTTCACCTCGGTGGTAGGCAAGATGATGGAAACCCTGCTAAAGGAAAGAATTTTAACTTTCCTGGAAGAGACTGGACAGCAGGCAACATGGCTTCACGGCGGGAAGGTCCTGCCAGACTAATCTGATAGTTTTTCGACTCGGTTACTAAGATAGTGGACTCGGGAGCTGTGGATGTTATCTACCTCGACTTTAGGAAAGCCTTTGACTCGATCCCACATAGAAGGCTACTAAATAAGCTTAAGTGTACAGGAGTGAGACGGGAAGTGGTATCATGGGTTAGGAGCTGGCTTAGACAGAGGAACCAGTTGGTGATGGTCAACAGGGCAGCATCAGGGGATGGGGGTGACCAGCGGGGTGCCACAAGGGTGTATCCTGGGTCCTTTACTCTTCAATATTTTCATAAGTGACATCACTGAGGAGCTGGGCGAGTAGGTGAGTCTGTTTGCAGATGACACAAAGTTCTGCAACAGAGTGGATACTGCTCAGGGAGTGGAACAAATAAAGAGTGACCTGATCAAGCTAGAAAAATGATCCAACATGTGGCAGTTAAAAATATAATGCAAAAAAAATGCAAAGTGATGCATCTGGGCAGGAGCAACCCAGGTGCGGTCTACTGTCTGAGAGGGGAGCAGCTAACAGCCTCCAGACAGGAACTGAATCTTGGGGTCATCTCTGATAACTTAAAAGTGGGCAGACAACATGAAAAAGTGAAACAAAAGCCAGCAAAATGCTGGGATGCACAGGAAGGGGCAGCACAAGTAGAACAAGGGACATGATCATTCCACCATACAAGTCCTTGGTAAGGCCCCACCTTGAGTACTGCATACAATTCTGGAGGCCTTATCTCAGGAAGGACGTGGATAGACTAGAGAGAGTACAGAGGAGAGCAACAAAAATGGTACAAGGACTCCATGAATTTTAGTTTTTGTTGACCGGGAAGGAGGACTAGACGGCACCTCAGGAGTGCAATACTCCCCTCATGCTGCACTGCAGTGTCATTATTAGGATTTAACCCAAGTGCCTGGAGTGGGGATAGAACCCACAGCCTTCTGATCTTCTGGCCTCAGAGGCGAGTGTGCAACCTGCTGAGCTGCTGACACTGATTGCCATACGAAAGCAGATTACGGCAACTCAGCATGTACTCACTGTAGCAGCACAGAGATAGGAGTGACATGATAGAGACATTCAGGTTCCTGAAGGGCATAAACAAGAGTCTCTACCCAGGAACTCTTTCTGATCATTAGCTCCACAAGGACAAGGGGTCATGAAATGAAATTAAGAGAAGGGAGGTTCTGGGGTAAGTCATACATAAGTTCTTCTTTATGGAAGGGGTGGTGGCTCCATGGAATAGCCTAACTGCAGAAGTCATTGATTCCAAAACAGTAGGGCAATTCAGATCTGCTTGGGATAGGCATAAGGGGATTATATCTAAGAAATTCTAAAGGGGGGGTGGCACTCAGGGCAGACTAGATAGATAGATCTTGGGTCCCCATCTGCCATCACTTTCTATGTTTCTATGTTTAAGACTATGAACATTTCTAAATAACTAGTAGGTAAAGTAATCACCAAAATTATTGTTGTAACACAAAGTTGTACTAATACCAGTGTATAAACCAATTCAGTGTTTAGAGTAACCCAAGAGTAGAGTGAAGCGATACAGGAGGAAAGAGTACAGACCCTAAAAAAGGGTGACGTAGTATAACTGTGTCTACAGAGTGGTTGACTGTAATCAAAATAGTCTTTATCTGACAATGTCATCTATGTTTCTATGTAAACTGTTATTGAAGAACAAAAGGAAGAGGGATGTAGACAACAGATCAACTATATGCTAAAATGTGTCTAAATATTATGTTTCTCGAAGTGTTCTCAAAGTGACCAACTGACTTTAAGGAAAAAAAACAGGCATTTCTGTCCCCAAAATAGAAAAGACTAGGCTGGTGTGAACTGCCTAGACAGATATGGATTATTTTGATTAAATTAAAAGAAGTGCTAAAAATTATGATGCTTTGAAGATATTTTTATTCTTGCCTGTGAAACACCATATTTTACTTGGGTATACTGTCCGATTTTCAACTAATCAACTACTGAAAGGGGGAAATATTGAACATGTATGTCTCTAATAGGAGTAGAGAGCAGTGCGTTACGTTATTAATCCATTCTATTTCTTAGAGATCATTTTACAACTGCCTTGGGCTCCCACGTAAGTTCACTTGACCTCCCTATAACTGAGCTTTTTCCTTTACAAACCAGCAGTTATTAATTATTCAGTGTAATATTGTGTAGCAAATATATACAGCTGGCCCAGTGGCACAGTGGTAGTGCTGCCCTCCCACTAGGCTGGTGACCCAAGATCAGGAGTGGTCTCTGGTCACTGGGGCCGGGAGTAGGGAGAGGGTTGAGCATCCACTTGTCTGTTTTGTCTTTGGAATGGAGGGCTGCTGACTCTTATCGCACAACTGCTACCAGTTGGAAGCCTGGTGGTAGGATGACCGTGGCACAGTAAGGGAAGGAGCTACAGGACTCTGCGGTATGTGTATGCTCCCACTTATATATGCCTATGTAAGTGTCCCAGCTACAGGGAGGGACTAGAAGGCTGGAAAAGTGGGAGCAGGCATAGGAAGTTTCACTCACCGCTCTTGCCTGCTCCAGCACTTGGGCCCCCTGCCACTATCTAGATTTGTGTCTCCAGGGTGGGAAGAATGGCCCTCCCTCCCCGGCTCCTCCACAGAGGCAATCCATGGCAGACTCTCTGGTCTGGGGACCCTGAGGGAGGTGGAAGACAGCAGGAGAAGCAGGGAAAAGGGCTGAAGAGCCTTCCTCCAACGTAAGAAAAAAGCTTTTTGGTAAAAAAAAATAAATAAAAATTGTATTTTTACTTTTTTTGGGGTGCAGAATGAATAAAGGTATATATGTTACACCCATGTTTGTGTATTTGTATTTCTCTTATCTTAGTGATGACAGCATGGGATATCAGTACCCTTTCACCCTAGCAGTTGTACAGAAAGATGGAAATTCGAGTGCTTGGTGCCCTTGGTTCAGGTAAACAGTGGTTCCTTACAGTTACTTTATGTAAGGCAGGAAGCCCAACAGCAAGGGGATTACAGGCTTTTAGACAGAAAAGTTACAATAAGTCTGTTTTAATTGCACAGCATTTGTTAGGAATAGAAAACCCATTAAAAACATTGTGTGTGGGATGGCTCATCAGCACAGCGGTAGCACTACTGCTGGCAGTGCCAGTGATCTGAGTTCAGGAATGAGACTGAGTTATCGAGGGTCTGGTCAGGGAGAGGAGAATTGAACATCCCAGAAGATGCTATTGTCTGGAGAGGAAGGGCTGCCTGCTCTGCTGCCATACAACTTCAGTGGAGGCCTTTAAGAGGAGCCTAAATTCTTTTTAACAAGGTTTTTGGTGACTCTTAAGGCCTCTGTATCTACATCTGCTGAAGCTGTCTGCTGCTGAATTTTATTTTTTTTTTTTTAGTTTAATTATGGAGATTGTTGCTGTTTCTGGATCTGAATTGTATTTTATCACATGTAATTTTATTCATTTTTTTTTTTTTTTATGTATGGCATTCTGAGACCCTGGGAAAGGGCATGATACAAAATAAATTACTGCTACTACTGTACTGCTGCCTGAATGACCACAGGTGGCAGTGCAGTCAGAGTGGCTGGTAGAAGGAAGGACGTTGACTGGTGCCACATCTTGTGTGCTTGCACACCCAAGTCGCCAACACCCTAGTGGGTAACAGGACAGAAACTGTGGAAATGCCCCGATTGGCATGATGACGCTGGCTGCATGCAGGCCCTGTACCTGGCTACAACCAAGAAGGAGCCATGCACTGATGAGCCAATAGCAAAAAAGGAACACAATACAATTGCTTTGGTATAAATCTGATATTTAATCAGTCCTGGGTACAAAATAAAGCGGGTAGCTTACACCCGCAGACGAGCCCCAGTGCTACGAGTCAACAGACCCTTCGTCAGGGTTATTTTGTATCCAGGACTGATTAAATATCAGATTTATACTGCAGCAATTCTATTTTGTTCCTTTTATGCTAGTGGTTCGTCAGTGTGTGGCTCCTATTTGGTTTGTACATTACTACTGTCTTGGGCTGACCGCCCTTAGCCCCCGCACCAACCTTGCATCATGGGAGTTGCAGACTACACCTTTCTGTACCTGGCTACCCAGGCACCACCTCAGAGAGCTAGGGTGCTATGTTGTCATTGTGCAGCTCTTCATGTTGACTGATTAATAAAGTGGACCTGATATCTTTTTCTGAGAAGTCCATTGGCGTGTTCCTTCCCAGGTAAAGCAAATCTGTAGTAATGAGTAGTGTCAGAATTGGGGGATGGATGTGCTACATCTGGATTTCAGAGGGGCCTCTGGTTTCCTACCTGGAACCTCTAGGGGGGCTAGACACATTGAGTACGTCAGGTGCCCAACTCCTATGGAAGAAGAGCACAGACTGCCTTGCAGTCCGCAGCCCACTACAAGCTGATGATGGTGCAGCATTGGCGCTGGCTTCTACTCCATGCTGGATAATGGATTTCAACCATGTGGATTCTGATACAAGAGGGTGGGATGGAACACACTGTGGAAAAATGGGGTTAGGCCACAGTAAAAGAGTGGACGATAAGGAACCCTTTTTCAGTGAAGGATCAGACTGAAAGCCTTGGGTAAATGGCTCCAGAGTGTATGGGAGATCTCTCTTCCAAAGCCAAGGAGAAGGAAAACAATAATAATTTAGAAAGTCTAAGTCAGTGGGGCTGCCTGTCGGTCCAGCATTGTGCCGTGATGCCGGTAAACTAGGTTTAAAAGCAGAGCTGGGTCACACAAGTGGGCAGCCAGGGCTAGGAGACAGCAGTGCTTCTCAGCCAAGGGAAGGGATGGCAATAGTTCCGGCACACGACGAGCCCTATGGCGGGACCAGAGAGCTTGCTTCCCCCAGGGGTTCACTGTGGCATCCAGGACCAGTGAGTGGCATGGACAGTGCCATGCAGAGGTGAGAGAGAGAGAGACAGAGACGTTACATAGGGGGTACAAACTCTGCTAACATCTGAATAATGGGGCCAGTACACTCATGGTTGTGTTACCGAGGATGGGGCTGGGTGAGCACCTGCCCCTGAGGAGGCTTGATGAGAAGGTTGGCCGGGGAGAAAAACCCCTGTAGACAAATGCTAAGTAAGTATTGCTAATTCATAATATTACCTGAGGAACTCTTCAAAGAAGCTGCCTAAATGTTGTGTCCAGTATTGAGATGTTTATGTGAAATGGTGACTTTTGAAACAAAACTGTCTAAGCTAGAAATTAGAAAGCCTAGGGGTGAAGCAAACTGAGGCTCTCCTTAAGTAGCATACTTTTCTTTTGGTATTCTCCCATGAAATTATGTTAACTTTCAGTTTTTGGTTATATGTTGTGTTCCCTGTTTCATTCAGTTTTCTTATGTTTTAAGTAAAGCCACCCCACATTCAGGCATAAAGATCGAGAGGAACAGTAGAAGCTTGTTGAACAACCCTCCTCCCTAGTCACTTGTAGCGCTAAATGCTGTGTGTTACACTAGTGGCATGTTCTTTAGTTTAGTTGGGGGGGATGTTACACGGATCTACTGAGCCTTTCATATTGATGCCAGTGTCACGGGACATTTTGCAGGTCCTAAAAAGGTTGAGGGGACTGGGCCCCCTCATTCCCCACCCCCACCCCCTCCAGTGGCTGCACCCATGATTTTAGCTCAGTTTACCTTACTGAAGTTGTGAAACATACCAGAGCAGTCTCTTGCAGCAAAACAGCACTAGATGGCGCTAGTTTTCTGTGGAATGCCTGTTCAAAGACCTACAGTAAATACAGATTAGTTGCATGTCAGGCATTCTTCAGTTCTGCTTGATTTGCACTAGCATGATGGAGCCTAGCAGCAAAACAGTTCTGAACTGTTTGCATCAGAAGCACCTGATTAGAAGAGGATGTAAGCATCTTGTGAAAATAAAATTCTGTACCTTCTGTTGACTCAGATTTTGCCGAGGTTGCCAGATTGAATGCACTGAAGAGCGAGCTTCTATTGGGAATGCTTACATTGCTGTTGACTGGGATCCCACCGCACTACATCTTCGTTATCAACATCACAAGAACGGGTGAAAAAGAATTATATTTCTTTCACTTTTTCTCCCTAAGTAATGCATTATTATGAAAAAATAATTATAAAGCACTGCAGAAGGCTTGGTCTTTTTTTTTTTCTATGATGGTACAGCTAAACTATTGTAATAATTCTCATTTTGGCAGTTTTATTCAAAGATATGGCATACAAATCAGCTCTATGTCTTTATGTACTAGGTCTTCCATATTCAGTGTCACAAGTTCAAATGCTAGCCCTAAATCAGCAAGTTTAAATCTTCCAAGAATCAGTCGTCTCCATTTATTCCCACCTATGGGTCTGTGCTAGAGGCACTAGACCCTGCGGGAGCAAAGTCTTTTACATTCTACAGCTTGGGGAACCAGCGTCCGTGCCAGTGCCATCCACAAGGCAGACATGATGACATGGTGCTCATGGGCTGGCCAGTAACCGACGCCAACCTCCCGCTTTCCTCAGTTCTGTTTTTCCCGCCATTGAGTGCTTACCATGGGAGCGCCTGAACTCATCGTTTGCAACTGCATCACACTCCTTCCATGGTTCGCTGCGGTTCATTCAATGCTGTATCTTGGTACCATCATCTCAGTGCCGTCTTTATTATTTTTTTCTCTCAGTGCAGCACCAAATCTGTTCTCTGCTGTTCTTTGTTATTTTCTTCACAGCACAATGTCTGCTTTCTGAGAAGTGTAAAAAATAAGTTTTCAGAGAAGAAGCAGCAGCAGGACTGCCCCCCCGCCCAGTGTGTCAGTGCTTCTGTGGAGGTTACATTACCGTCCGGGATGGATTACTGCACTCTCAAATTCCACTCGCTGAAGTGGGGTCGCAAGCCTGCCACTTTCAGAGGCAGGCATAGCACCAGGGATGCCAAAGTGAGGACCCTCAGCTCTTTCACTGAGCCGCTTCCTATTGCTATATATACTGAGGAAGACAAGGCTTCTCCTTGTGCTCACCCTGCCAAGCCATTGGACAGCCTGCGGAAGGGTCTGGTGGACTGTCTTCCTGGGGGACTGACTGAGTACCCGCCCCATCCATTGGCTTTTTGGGGCAGTGGACATCCCCGGTGGAGAGGAGGCCGAAGCTGTATGCAAGGTCTACACTGGTGGGCACCTTGGCATTGTGGCCTGGCAACGCATCGACTCCTGTACTCAGGCTGGTGCCGCTGAGCGAGGCAGTGCCGACCACATGACCTAACCTCCTCCTGGTGCCACTCGCAGTGCCAGGAGAATCAAGGCCTTCAAAGCTGGTCCCTCTCAGGCCCTTGAGGTGGTCTAAATTTTTTTTCCAAAGTGGTTGGATGACCCAGGAGAAGGTTTCGGTGTAGACCTCGGGCCTGAGAAGGGGACTGGTGAGGATGGTGACCTTCCTGGATCTGGTTCTGGAGTTCGCTCAGGGCCAGGGGCTTCTTGGGAGTTGGTGTCTGTGGTTGGTGCCGGGGACGGTGCCAGGGTCCTTTCTGGCGCTGTTCACAGTGCTGGGGTGGGAGTCGGTGCCGTTCGCAGAGCAGGCTCCGGCACCTCTTCCCCTAGAGAATCTGGCTGGAGCCTGGGCCTGGCCCAAGGTGCAGAGCCAGTTCTGGCAAGGGGAGGAATTTGGAGTCTGGGCCTGCAGCTTACTCCTTGTTTAAAGTAGGTGGCAGCCCTAACAGGAGTTGCAACACCGCTTTGAACCCATCCTTCCTTCTCCCTGGAACCATCTGACTCTGTCATTGGTGAGGATCTGGGCTGCCCCATGGGATCTGCATAGCTGTACTCTCCCCACCTTGGGTCTCCCCGGCCCATTTGCATCATCCTGACTGGTCTGCAGCTGTTGGCTGTTTGTTGACGAGCAAGGTTACCAGGCGTCCCCGAAGAAGTCCCTAGAGCATTCCCACAGCCCTGGCAGAGGACCTGGCCGGCTCCATGTGATAATAGCACATCAATAAGAGCGAGAGTCAAAACAGTGAATCCAAAATAGCGACGACAACAACAGCACACACACATGATAGTGCAGCACATAACTGGTACTGCAGCTCACATAGCAACATTTATACAGTTTTGTATTGTATTTAATGCGGGGGGCCCCCCTGTCTCTGGGATTCTTACTCCACAACGCTCACTGATGGTGGGGGTATTGGCAACTTCTAGTCGCTCACATGTGACAGTTGCTCTAATGTGTCGGTTGCTGTTATTGTTTCGCTATTTTGTATTCACTGTTATTATGAGTTACCGACCTGGCCTGGTCTCACATGACCCTCTACCCACTGCTCTGTCCCTTCCTCTCCTTCTCCCAGGCATTCTCGATTCTCTTGTGCCTGTGTCCTGGGACCAGTTCAGGATGTCAGCTGGTGTGTTTTCCCAGTACCAGCTTAGGGCAGACCAGGCCATTTTCCAGCCTGAAGTCCCTGTACCATCTCGTCCTGGCTCCAGCTCCTCATTATCTCCTTCTTCCTCCATCTCTGTTCACCTCTCTTCTGACACTGAGTACACCTGGTACCAACAGTTCCTAGGGAGATAATGCAGGATCTAAGCCTGCACCACTGTTCTGTCGCAATACTGCTACCCTGGTACTGTCATTCCTTGGGGATTACAGCAGAGGCTCTACAGTCATCCCTTTTTGGCCTTGGCCTTTCACAGAGGCATCCAGGCATGTCTGGCTCCATTCCTCTCCCCCTTTTCCAGCCCACGAGGGACATCCAGCACAGACACTGTGCTCCCATGGGGTCTCCAGGTGTCATACCACATCCCTCTTCTGGGATCCTGCTGCTGGCTACCCTCTGTGAGCCTAGGCATCCAGTGCATGACCACCCCCCTGACCCTGACTCCACCAAGTTTGATGTCTGGGACAGACCAGTTTTCTCAGAGGCACACACCACAATGTGTCTTTTGGCACATCAGGCTCATCAGGCGGCCGATGGCAGGTGCCTGTGAATGATGCTAGGTCAGCTCCTAGCATCACTGCCAGACAGCAAGGCAACCAGGCCAGCCATTTGCCTTTTTGCCCAGGGCCTGGAGCTGGCGAGGCACCAAGCGACAGCTTCTTATTATGCCAATGAGGTATCCTAACCACAGTCTGCATTAGGCGGATGGCATGGATTCACCTTTCCTGGTTGGCACCACTGGCATGGTGTTGGATGCTCACCTTGTGGTTCCAAGGGACTCACCTTTTCTCCCACAGGTCAAGTGTGAGCTGTCAAACGCCTTCTTGCTCCCAGCCACGGGAGAGCCTCCAACTGCCTCTGACCAGTCTTGGGTCCCACCAGACCTGTGATGACTCCCTGCCCTTCTGTCGCTGCCCTCCACAGAGGGCTGAGTGAATAACCATTTCCCTTGAGCTGAGCCAGCTCTGCCCATTTTATGTGGAAAGCTTGGTACTCCGAGCCATAGGTGGGAATAAGTGGTAAAGACTTATTTTTGGAAGATATGAAAATTATGTACTCACTGTAATTCTTCATCTTCCAGAGTATCTTCACCATTTATTACCACACCCAGCAACTGTGTCTCACTCAGATAGGAGCCAAGGCCTTTGGGCAGCTCACCCTGTGTCTTTCTCTTCTTAGTTTTCTTGCCACTCCCTCTCAGGGTTTTAGGAGTTTCCTCCGCTTTGGCAGGCCCTTGTTCTCCCCCGCTTATGTTTTTTTTTTTAAAGTGTGGGGGAGGGGGAGTAGGGAGAAGAACTCCATTTGGGATTTCTAACCCCAATAAAAGAACAGGAAAGGTACACCTGAAAAAAAAAAAAAAATTCTCAAAGGGAATTTTTATTCCCTCCCCTTCCTCCATCCCCCTCCTCCTTTTTGCCCTTGGTTTCTTAAGCTGGTTACCCTTCAGCTGGCAGACTTGCTCTTCACTCCTCAACCCTCCTGGGTTAGGCATTCTAAACAATCTCGTTGCCTTATGGCTCTGCCAACACATCTTAACCATTGTGGCTGCCAAGGTCTTTAGCCTGGAGGGCAGGATGTTGAGAACATCCCAACTCCTAGCTCTTTTGCTTCTCTGCCTTGGGGACATAGCAAGAGAAAAACATTTTCCTTTTCTTCTCTGTACTTCTCCTGTTCTTGTATGATTGTACAAGATCTTCTTTCAGTCCCTTTTTGAAATATTCCTCTGCTCTTTCTTATCCAGCAAGAGCTCTTTACCAGAGCTGCTACCCTTCTGTCAGGTGGCTTCTATGCTCTGGCTCCTTTCTTTTTCCCCACTGTCTTGTGCTCCTAGGCCCATTTCTTAGTTTTCTCTGAGCTGGTAGTCAGGTTTTATTCTTTTTATGATATTATATCCTATATCCTTTTCAGATTCCTTTGGGCTCGCTCTCTTAATCCCTCACTTTTTTCTCTCCTACTTATTTCTGTCCTGGCAGACAGCAAGGAGGAGGGTAGGGAGCCGGCGTCAGTTACTGGTCAGCCCACGAGTGCCACATCATTATGTCTGTCTCTTGGACAGCACCGGCACCAACATTGGTCCCCCAAGCTGTAGAATGCAAAAGACTTTGCTCCAGCAGAGTCCAAGTGCCTCCAGCACAGACCTATAGGTGGTAATAAATGGTGAAGATGTTCAGGAAGATCAAGAATTACGTTGAGTACGTAATTTTCATTTCAAACAACATGAAGTCTTGCTATATTATGACAGTAGCAGTTTGTCCCACCACTAGAACTGCTCTGGAGGTGAAATGGTTAATACCATTCCAAAATAGAACTTTGAGCACGAGCTCTAAGAAGCAGCTCTTATCGGTGTAATTTCAAACCTGAACTGTCAGATTATTTACTCCGCCTCAGTGAACAGTCGCTCCGGAGATTTCTCCTACTGCTTGGTTCATTTCTCGGTTTAAACAGTGTTTTCTCGGTTCGATTCAACCGAGAATAGTTTTAATTTAACTGCAAAACCGTTCGGTTCAAGCTCTGTCTGTGGTAATCGTAAGTAAATTAAAGGTTTTATCTGTGTCGAACTTGTAAGTTTATCGGTTCGGTTTTGAACCGATCAGCTGGGTTTAAAACGTATTAACTTTAAAGTTTAACATTTTAGAGTGCGGCTCCCGGTTCTTATCGGTTCTAAAAAAACGAATTTTATTACGTTTTTTTCCAATACCCGTGACACGGTTAGGAACCGATAAGGGTGTCTTGCCTGGCACTGCCGTTTAAAGGACAAGTTTTTCTGGTTAGGCTGGCATTATGTCTGAGAAACCCAAAAGAAAACCGGCCCACTGGGTTTCAACACTGTGATGTCTGTGGGGAAGTCTTTGCCAAGGCTGACCCACACACCATGTGTCTATTGTCTGGGGTTTGACCACCTCAGTCAGACTGCCAGATATGTAGAATTTCCTGCAGCCACCTTGGAAAGAGATTGGGCAGGCTCAGGAGCGAGAGGCCAAAAGTCCGCTGACCGGATGGCCAGCCAGTTCGGTGCCAACGAACGGAGGAATGCCTCTGACCAGAGAGAGACTTCCTCGGCAAAAGAAAAGCTGGTTCTGAGGAACCAATTCCAGTAAAGAAAACAAGAAAGTCAGCAGGTTTGGAGTCCAAAACCCCTTCTCCAACTGCTGCAGAGATAGCAAAAGCCATACAAATTGTCCAGTCACTGTCTCAGGTTCTGTCTGAACCGCCACTATCTGGCAAAAGGTCGGTTCGTCCGGTTCCAGTGGTTCAGGAATATGATGTTGAGGAATTTTATGAACCAGAGGAGGGGGAGGATGATTATGAACAGTATGAATGTGGCTGGGAAGGTCTGGGTGTGCCCGTTGAACCGGACATTTCCCCAGACAGACCTCTAGAATCTCCCCCTATGCTATCTGAGTCCCCATCTAATTTTATGTTTTACAAAAAAGTTGCTGAAACCCTCCAGCTTCCCTCGGAAGAAGCTGTGGATGAGCAAGAGGAGCCTGATTTTGTAGAAATGATGGATATTCCAGAGTCTAGGAGATTGTCTGTTCCTTTGCATAAGTCTTTTAGGAAGCAAACAATAAAAATTTTAAAAGCTCCTAATTCTGTGCCTCCTGTAGATAAAAGATGGACAGAAGGTACACATTGTCAGGTCCTGATACAAATTCCTTTCTCAGCAATGCAGTCATGTTGGGAGTAGTTCAGGCTGCAGCCTGTGATAAAGCTAATATTCCCCTGGCTTCACATCCTCCTGACAAGGATTCCAGGAAGATTGATGCCATGGCAAAAAAACAGTATATGGCAGTCTCTCTGGGACTGAGGCAAGCAAATTATATGGCTTATGTAGCTAGGTATCAGAAATCTAGATGGGATACTGTTATGGAATTAGCCAAGCAAGCCCATGGCCAGCTGGCTAGCGAACTAGAACAGGTGGCTGCTGATGGCATTGAGGCTTCTAAGGTACAATTTCATGCTGCTGTGGATGTTAATGATGTTTCCTCTAGGGTCATGGCCACATCTGTAGCTTTTCATAGGTTGGCCTGGCTCAGGTGTACCAGTCTGTCACAGGATACCCAGACTAAGGCTATGGATTTTCCTGTGGTGGGAAATTCTCTGTTTGGGGAGCAGACAGAGAATTACATGAAAAAGATGGATGAATATAGGACTACTTACAAAAGTGCCCAAGCTAAGGAGCGGCAAGCCACTCCTCAGAGGCATACCCCCAGGGGTAGGGGTAGGCCTTTTCACAGGCCTTTTTACCAGACTCAGGCCTCCTCTGCCTATGCTCAGAGGGCTTCTTCAGAGGCAGAGGCAGGCGAGGGGTGGGCACTGCTCCCACCCCTCAGCCTAAAGCTCCTGCTAAGCAGGCACCCTGATGGGGTGCCCAGGGCCGGTCTCCTTTACGGTGGGGGGCAGGCTGGCTTACTTCCAGTCAGAACTGGGCTCTTTAACCTCAGACAAGTGGGTTCTGGAAGTAAAGCCAGGGTCTGGTTCTCAGCTTCAAAAGTTTGCCAAGTTGAGAACCAGACTTTTCTACCAAGTGCTTCAGAGACCCTTGCTCTGGAAGCAGAGGTCTCAACCCTGTTGGCTCTCAGAGCAGTGGAAGGGTTCCTTCCCTGCACCAGGGCAGGGGTCTGTATTCAGATACTTCCTTACCCCAAAAGACAGGAGAATGGCGGCCCATATTAGACCTCAGATATCTGACAAGCATCTTTTGAAACCAAAGTTCAAAATGGTAACTCTGGCAATGATTTTACCTCCCTAAGGCCAGGGGACTGGTTAGCCTCCCTGGACCTCAAGGATGCCTATTTCACGTCCTAATCAGAAGCTCCACGAAAGTACCTCAGATTCGAACTACCCTCAGGTCATTACCAGTTCAGAGCAATGCCCTTGACCTTACCTCTGCCCCAAGGGTATTCACAAAGTGTCTAGCAGTGGCAGTGGCTCACTTAAGGAGGCAAAGGATTGCTGTTTTTCCTATCTAGACGATTGGCTCATTGTAGGCCAGTCCCCAGAACAGGTAAAATCTCACCTGCAAGTTACCAGCAGCTTCTCACCTCCCTGGGCTTTCTGCTAAATCTACCAAAGTCGGTTCTGGAACCAGTCCAGGTACTCACCTTTATAGGGGCAGAGTTGGACACAAAGCTAGCCAGAGCTTTTCTTCCCTTAGAAAGGGTGACGAATTTAGTGACTCTGGCCTCCTCCTTCACCCTGCAGGTCTCTCGACCAGCAAGACACTTTCTGCAGCTCCTGGGACACATGGCTGCATCCACAGCTGTTGTGCAGGAGCAAGATTTCAGATGAGAGACATTCAGTTTCACTTGAGAACCTATTGGTCTCAGAGAAGAGACCCCCTTTCCAAGTTGGTCCCAGTGACTCGAACCTTGATCCAGGCCCTCCAGTGGTGGCAGGATCAGAGCAATTTAAGATTGGGGTCCCCTTCATTCCCCTGCTCACAATTTGACTCTCACTACAGATGCTTCCCTTCTGGGTTGGGAGCCCACATGGGCGACCTTTCCACTCAGGGAGTGTGGTCCCCGAGATCTCTGCTCCACATCAATTTGCTGGAACTCAGAGCTGTCTTTTAGCTCTTCAAGCATTTTCTGCATCTGTCCACAACAAGGTGATACAAGTCAGAACAGACAACACCACAACAATGTGGTACATCAGCAAACAGGGGGCACTCGGTCTTCAGCCTTGTGCACCAGGCAATGAAGTTGTGGTCTCTGGCCTATTCCTGAACACTTCCCTCATAGCAGTTCATCTTCCAGGGAAGGACAATGTCCTAGCGGATGCTCTCAGCAGGATTTACAGGGCCATCACGAATGGTCCCTGGATCCTCAAGTGCTGGGGATAGTCTTTGCCAGATGGGGCACCCTCAGATAGATCTTTTGCAGCCCCAGACAATCACAAACTTCCTCTGTTCTGTTGCAGGCCTCCAGTGTTGGGCTCAGTCCCCTGGATGCCCTTCTCCTGGATTGGGAGGGAAGTTTCTTATGCTTTCCTCCCTTCCTCTCCTATTCAAAGTATTAGTCAAAATCAGATCTCAGCCTTGCAGGGTGATTCTGATTGCCCGGATTGGGCCAGGCAGCCCTGGTACCCACTCCTTCTGTCACTGACAATCCATCTTCCCCTTTGCCTCCCCAGGATTCACAACCTGTTAACTTGTGCCCAGGGAAGGGTTTGGTATCCGGACCTCAAATCCCTCAACCTCAAGGCCTGGCTCTTGAGGAGTTAGAGTTGCTGATTTACACCTCTCTCAAGGTGTTCTTGAAATCTAAAGGCTTCAGAAAGCCTTCCACTAGGGCTACTTATAGTTCTAAATGGAAAAGGTTTTCCATTTGGTGTGCTGGGAAAAATATTTCCCCAGAATCTGCTGATTTGTCCATTGTATTAGATTACACGGTCCATCTTAATTCCTTGGGTCTCAGACCAGCTACCCTGAGAGTCCATTTGGCAGCTGTATCTGCTTTTGTGTCAGCAGGAAAGTCATCCCCTCTTTCCACTCACCCTGTGTTTTCTAAGTTTTTTAAGGGATTACTCCATACTAATCTACCCTGTCGGGAACCGGCCCCTGCCTGGGACCTTAATGTTTGTATTGCCCAGTTAATGCAACCCCTTTTGAACCTCTGTTTTCTGCAGAGCTTAAGTATCTAACTTGGAAAACTGTTTTTCTGGTGGCTATCACTTCTGCTAGATGCATAAGTGAGTTGCAAGCCTTGTCAGTGGAAACTGACTTTATTTCTTTCCACAGGGATAAGGTAGTCCTTAGGACTAATAGGAAGTTTTTACCTAAGGTGGTTTCAGATTTCCATCTTAACCAATCTATCTCCCTTCAGTATTTTTCACTGATCACTCCTCTTCTGGTGAGAGGAGGTTGCACAACCTGGATGTTAAGAGGCTCTTAGTTACTATATAGAGCGTGCCAAGGTCACAGAGTTGAATCCCTCCAACTTTTCCTTACCTATGGTGAAGTTGGGAAAGGCAAACCTGCCACTAGAGATCAGTTGCCAGGTGGATTGTCTCTCTTGTGTCCAATTTTGTTGTCAGAAACTGGGCAGAGATCCTCTCTGGCAGGGGCCTCACTCTACCAGGGGTACAGCTCGTCTCTAGCTGCTGCCGAGACATCCTATATTAGAGATATGCCAGGCTGCTACTTGGAAAATGGTACACACTTTTACCAAGCATTACTCCCTGGATGTCCAGGCCAGGAGAGATGCTCGGTTTAGCACAGCTGTTCTTCAGAGCCTATTCCCTAAGTAGGTTCTGCCCTCCTCCATGGAGTACTGCTGTGTAGTCTGCTACTGTCATAATATAGCAAGACTTCATGTTGTTTGAAGAAAAAATTACTCACCTTAGTAATGTTGTTTCTTCTAATGGAGTCTTGCTCTATTATGACCTCCCCCCCAGCCTGCCCCTCTCAGAACTTCTACTTGGGTGGGGTGCGGGCAACTTAGTGTGGGCACTATTTTATGCCTTTTTAGCTTTCTCCCCTTTTGGGAGTTTGGGGTGTGTGTGTTTTATTATACTGTTGTTTTATTCTCATGTTGTTAGAATTGTGTTAGTAGTTCTGGTCCCTGACTTGAGTCTTGGGTGTTGGGACCAGCAATGGTTGTTAATATTTAGGTAGCGTTTGGCTGGTGTAGGTTACAGCTTCCACACAGACCTTAGTGAGTTTTGCTCGTAAAGATCTGACAGTTCAGGTTTGAAATTACACAGATAGAGCTGCTTCTTAGAGCTCGTGCTCAAAGTTCTATTTTGGAATGGTATTAACCATTTCACCTCCAGAGCAGTTCTAGTGGTGGGACAAACTGCTACTGTCATAATATAGCAAGACTCCATTAGAAGAAACAACATTACTAAGGTGAGTAATTTTTTCTTGCAGTCATTACCTGTCAACTGTTTCACACTGTGAGGGTTGGCTCTCATTTTACATCTCATAATTGCACTGTCCCACATAGAAAAGGTGCTGCCCACACAGAGATTGTGCTTTATACTCTCACTTTAAAGCAAAAATTTACAATATTCTAATATGCTTCATACATTTAAACTTTGCACAAATACAGGCAGAGTCTTCTATTGTGTTCTGAATTTGTATCTCCATGTTCAGTGATGTGTCTCACATTATGAGCATCATTGTCCCACATTTCAGTAATAAAAGGTTGAAAGGTATGATCTTCCAAGAATCAGTCTTCACCATTCATTTCCACTTATGGGTCTAAGGCGGAGGTGCTAGGACCCAGCAGGAGCAAAATCTTTTGCAGCCTAGGAGGAAACCGACGTATGTGCTGGTGCCACCCACAAGGCAGAAGTAGTGACATTGCACGCATGGGTTGGCCAGTAACTAATGCCAGCCCCCTTCCTCCATCAGTTCTGTTTTTCCCACCGTCTAGTGCACACCATAGGTGTCTCAGTTGTTTAACTGCATCATACTTCCTCAGTTCATTGCCACCCTAGTTCAACACTGATCTTACTTCGAGAGGGCTCTTGCAGTAGGTAATTACATATAGGACTGATGCCGGCAGGCGTCAGGACCCCAGAGAAAAATTTCTAGCTAGCAGTCTTTGGTGGGGGACCGCCCCCACGTCAGGTGACCAACATCATGCAACGTCAGTATAAAGGGGCGGTCCCCCACGCACGCCTTCCAGTTCTTTCCCACCATTAGCTCGTGTAAGTGCCTCGCAGTTAAGTTCAACTTCTCGTCAGTCTGTCGTCGGTAGTTCTGCCGTCATTTTTTTCAATTTAACTCGAATTGTGTTCACTGTTTCAGTGGTGTATGTCGTCCCCTACACCCTCCGAGCACAAGAATAAGTGCGACTCATGCGGCGCCCAACTCCCGCACAAGGACGGTCACTCCCAGTGCCTCTTCTGTCTGGGCCCGGATCACCCTGTGGAGAAGTCCCAGCATTGCCTGAAAGTCAGTGCTGCCACCCGCAGATAGAGGCAGCAGTCCCTGGAGGTCCACATCCTTAAAAAGAAAATGTCCTTCATGGAAAAGGAGCTGAAAAAGCTACGTCAGGCCTCAACTTCCCCCGAGGGTCATCGCAAAAAGAAAGACAAGGAGAAGCACCGGGACCGGGACTCCTCTTCCTCAACCACTGCGAATTCGGCTGGAGTCGCCATGTTAAAGATAACATCCCTCCCGGGGACCGCTCCGCGACAGCGGTCTTGGAGGCTTCCAAGACAGCGTCAGCCCACCATCTGGCTCGGGCTGTTCAGGTGCCTGCGGGCTAAAGGAGGCCTCCACTCCCAGCAAGGCCGCCGCTGCGCAGCCTACTGGTGCAAGTGACTCTGGTAAGCCGGACATCAGCTCCTCTGACGCCCGCCCGGGGAAGGCCGCTAAGTCGCTCGACCCTTTGGGGCAGCGCACGGCCCCTATCCTTTCCGACCAGGCCGCACCCCCATCGAGGCCTGCCTCGGGCGATGGTTCCGCTAAGTCAGACAACGGCTCCTCCGACGTCCGCCCGGACTCTGCCAGTACATCGAACGTCGGACCCTCAGACGCTCGCTCGGCGTCGGAGCCAATGCCAGACCCTAAGTTGCTGTCCGCCGTCCCTGGCTCCCCACAGCATTCGCTGCACTCCAAGGTACCTGCATCTCCTGAGCCTGATCCCGGAGATTTTTGCCCTCCTTCTCCAGGCGATGCTGGGGCTGTTGGCATGCTTCCGTCAGGTCTCCCTCCTGCTGGGCCAGACGACCTGACGTCGGTTCCTCGGATGCCAATGCTGGGTGACATCCCTCTGCCTCTACCAGATGCCTCCCCAACACTGGGCCTGCTGCCCGCCAGGGCCTCCTGTCCCGGGCCCGCCTGCTGGGTGCCCTCCCAGGCCGTCTGCCCCAGCAGACCACCCCGGTTCCAGGGTATCCGACACCGTCATACCCAGGTCCGCAGTATCTGATGCCCCAGTACCTGAAGCCGGCATATGAAACGCTGCAGTACATGGTGCCTCACTACCCGACGCCAGGTTTCCTGCCATCAGGGTATGGATACACGCAGTACGGATATGCCCAATATCCGTACCTCCTCCTCCACCGCCCCCTCAGCCGCCGGTGGATTTGAAGGAGACTCTAGCCTCCTAGTGGGCTGAGGCCAAGGCCCAACTCACCAGGGAGGTAGAGAGCCATCTTCCGACGACGGTGCCGGTTCCGATCCCCATACGTCCGAGACGTGAGACTCCCTCCCCAACCCCGGATATCGGAGGCGAGCCATCTGGTTCCAGGGCAGGGCAGAATACGCTTCCCTGAGGGCTTCCTAAGGGGTCTGTTCCTCCCCCGCACTGGGAGGAGGAGGAGGAGTCTTCTTCATCCTCCTCAGAAACCTCAGACGACTCCGATGGTTATTCCGACCCGGCCGATGAGCCCCGCTTTCCGGATAAGCCCAAGCCAAGGACTCCTCCGAAGTCACCTCCAGAGGATCCCTCTTTCACGGAGTTGCTGCGCAAAATCCAGGAGGTTCATCAGTGGCATTCCTTGGAGACGGATCCACAGCGTAAGAAACTCGCTGCTCACCTGGATCTGCCCGAAACCGCTCCGATCCTGGTGCCACCCTGGATTGAGCCTCATGCTGACCTTGTCTCCACTATTTGGAAGCAACCGTCGGCCATAACCCCTCTTCCTAGGAAGTCGGATAGGCTTCATCAGGCTCCCGATGGTGTTGACTCCCTTGATTCTCACCCTCGAGCTGATTCGGTCATGATTAGCACCGCTCATGGCTGGACGGCTAATCCAAAGCACTTGAGCTAGTCGCCACCTGACAAGGAATCCCGCCTTCTGGACCAGTATGGAAAGAAGGTCTATGCTTCTTCCACTCTGGGTATAAGGGCCCTGAATTACGTTGGTCATATGGGGGATTACCAGAAGGCGATCCTTAGTGAGGTGGAATCTAAGTTGGACTCCCTTCCTGAGTCTCAGATGAAACAGTAAGTGGCTAACGTAGTCCGGTCTGCACATTTGGCCAGCCGGCACATGCTTCGTGCCACGTACGATGCAGTAGACGCTGCCGGTAGGAGTTCGGCTTTCGCCATGGGCTTGCGGCATCATGCCTGGCTCCGTGTGTCAAGATTGGTCCCGGAGGTGCGGTCTGCTATCCAGGATGCGCCCTTCAGGGGTTCAGTGGCAATGTCAAGGACATCATCACCGATCTGCCAGAGAAGGGTACTGCACTGAAGTCCGTCGACTCCATGTACAAACCTCTTAGGCTCAGCATCATCCCTTTTGCAGACGTAATCGGCAAAAAGGGAAACCTCAGGAAAAGCAGGCCAGTAAACGTCGGGCCCCTCTGGCTGCCAAGGCCCCCCCCACCCAAAAAAGCAGCGGGGACTTCAGTGGCGATGCTGCCTCACACCACCTGACTCCTTTCCTCTCCCACAGCCTCTGGGCCTTCTGGAGGAACCGGTAGGAGGGAGATTCTCCCTCCACCTACCGAGTTGGGAGAGGATCACTTCAGACACTTGGGTGCTCCAGCTGATTGCAGAAGGACACTCAATAGAGTTTCTTCGGATACCTCCTCGAAAACCTCCCCCCAGGTCATCTTACCCCCCAGAGCATCTTCTTTTGGTTCAGGAGGAAATAGCCGCTCTTCTCTTGAAGGAGGCAATAGAGTCCGTTTCTCCCCGCCTTCGGGGGACAGGGTACTTTTCCCATTTCTTCCTGGTCCCAAAGAATTCAGGAGATGTGAGACTGATTCTCGACCTCAGCTCCTTGAACTTGTACGTGGAGTACAAAAGGTTCAGGATGCTCTCTCTGCAGAGCCTTCTGCCCCTTCTTCAGCCGGGACAGTGGCTATGTGCTCTGGATATGCAGGATGCTTATCTGCATATCCCTATTCACTCTTCCCACCGCAAATACCTATGTTTTGCATTCCAGGGGGACCACTACCAGTTCAAGGCCCTCCCATTTGGTCTCTCCTCGGTGCCCCAGGTGTTCACCAAATGTCTTTCGGTGGTAGCGGCCTACCTGCATACCCAGGGGTACAGGTTTTCCCATACCTGGACAATTGGCTCCTGGTGGCCTCGTCCAGGGAGGAACTCCTGCGCTTCCTTTCCCTTACCCTGCAGGTTTTTGCCTGCCTGGGTATTACCGTCAACCAGGCCAAGTCCCACTTGATCCCTTCTCAGATACTGCAGTTTATCAGAGCGATCCTGGACACGACCTCTGGCATGGCATTCCTGCCACTGGACAGGGCGGCCTCACTCCAGGCTCAGGTCAGCCTGTTGTCCAGCCGCAGGCAGGTCAGCACCAGGTTGGTCCTTCGCCTCCTCGGGCTCATGGCGGCTGCGATTCCGACAGTCCCTCGCACTCGGCTTCACATGAGAATTTCTCAGTGGACGCTTCGGTCTCAGTGGGATCAGCTGGCGGACGACCTAGATCAACTCGTTCTGGTCTCCACGCCTATGGCTCGGGACTTGCAATGGTGGATGGTTCCGGAGAAGCTTTGCTGGGGAGTTCTCTTCTGTCTTTCTCCCCCCTCCCAGACGTTGACTACGGATGCCTCAGGCGAGGGTTGGGGAGTCCATCTCGGGTCTCACAGGATACAGGACTCCTGGTCCAAGCTCGAGAAATCTCTCCACATCAATGTGCTCGAGCTTCGGGCTGTGCTGTACGCTCTTCAGGCTCTACATCTGCTTCCCGGGCACCTGGCTGTCCAGATGGACAACACGTGTGTGGTCTGGTACATCAACAAACAGGGGAGGAACTCATTCTTACCCTCTTTGCAGGGAGGCAATGAGAGTTTGGGATTGGGCAGTGCAGCACAACCTTCACCTCACAGCGATTCACATCCCGGGGGCCGAGAACAGGTTGGCAGACCGACTCAGTCGGTCATCTGCTCATGCTCATGAGTGGGAACTGGATCAGGGGTAGGAGACGATATCTTCCTACATTGGGGAACACCACAGGTTGACCTGTTCGCATCCCCTCACAATGCAAAACTTCCTGACTTCTGCTCACTCGTCTCTAAACTGGAAGGACAGATTCATCTGTGCTTCCCCCCCCCGATCCCTTGATTCTGAGGGTCTTACAGAAACTCAGATCAGAAGGAGATTGAATGATTCTGATCGCTCCTTTCTGGCCCATGCAAGTTTGGCTCTCTTCTGCAACAGTATTCAGAGGAACTTCCTCTTCCTCTGTCACGACTTTTGCTGACCCAGGATCAGGGGACCCTGGGCCATCCAGGCCTCAAGTCCCTTCAGTTGCACACGTGGCTCCTGCAGACATAGCTCAGGCCCGATTCGGGGTCCCCCCCCCACCGAGTGGCTGAGATTCTGGTGGAGGCCAGGAAATCCTCCGCTAGATCTACTCATACCATGAAATGGAAACGGTTCACTATCTGGATCGCTTCCAAAAATTTCGAGCCTTTCTCATGCTCTGTTGGGTGACTTCAGGATTACTTGCGACACCTCTTTGATCTGGGGTCTCAATCATTCATCTATGAAGGTTCACATGGCAGCCATCTCTGCCTACCATGTCTCTTTTGCGGACAGGACGTTTGCTCAGCTGGAGGTCTCTAAGACCTTCCTTAGATGGGTCCTCCACTTGAGACCCCCCTCTCCGGGTTCCTGCTCCTCCTTGGGATCTGAATTTTATTCCTGAGAAGCTTACTCTGCCTCCTTTCGAGCCAGCAGCCTCAGCAGACCTGATGTTCCTCTCGTGGAAGGCTCTCTTCCTCTTGGCCATTACTTCTGCTCGACGAATTTCCGAGCTCCAGGCCCTAATGTGTAAAATCCCATATTTGATTTTTCACGAGGAACGTGTGGCTCTGCGTACCAACCCTAAGTTTCTTCCCAAGGTGGTAGCAGAATCTACGCTGAATCAATCCATAGAGTTACCTGCTTTCTTTATGCAGCACTCCAGTCAAGGGGAGTAGCTCTTACATACTCTGGATGTTCACCCGAATTCTGAGATACTACACCACCAGGACGAAGGATCTCAGAAAGACTGATCAACTGTTTGTCTTTTTTGCTCACAAAAGAGAAGACAATGCTGTTTCCAAGCAATTCTTGTCTAAATGGTTGGCTCATTATATCACCTTCTGTTATGACAAGTACAACAAGAACCCTGCCAGGTTAGGTCAGAGGCCACTCCACCAGAGGAGTCGCTGCCTCTGTGGCTTATTTCATGAATGTGTCAGCGGCTGACATTTGTGCAGCCGCAACTTCTGTCCATACCTTTACAAAACATAACAGTTTGGACATTGCTTCTCGCCGTAGAGCAGGCTTCGGGTTGGCTGTTCTGCAAGGTCTCCTTTCCTAAGGCCTTCACAGCCAGAGGGTCTACTTCTGAGTAGTTTTCCTCCTCCTGTTTGCTTCTCCTTGTTCTAGGCTGCTTGGGACCCAGTCCTATATGTAATTACCTACTGCAAGAGCCCTCTTGAAGTAAGACAGTACAGTTATGTAAGAGCTTACCGTGACAGTAGATCTTCGAAAGAGGCTCTTGCAGTAGGTTATACCTTCCCGCCCTCCATCCCCCTAAGCTTTTTCAGCTCCTTTTCCAGGATGGGAAATATCCACTTCTCTCTCGTCTCGCCTTTTGGCCTTTGGCGGGAAAGAACTGAAGGCAGGTGTGGGGGACCGCCCCTTCATACTGATGTTGCATGACGGCGGTCACCTGACGTGGGGGCAGTCCCCTGCCAGAGACTGCTAGCTAAAAATGTTTCCCTGGGGTCCTGAGGCCTGCTGGCATCAGTCCTATATGTAATTACCTACTGCAAGAGCCTATCTTAAAGATCTACTGTTACGGTAAGCTCTTGCGTAACTGTACTTATTTTAATCGGCATCAGGTTGGTTCTGTGCCGTTTATCATTTTAACGTTTACTTTGGTGCCAAACTCTGTTCTGTTTTTTCATTATATTTTCTGAGTCATCATGTTGGGTCCTGAAGAGTGCAAGAAGGCCAAGAACACAAACAATGCCCCCCCCCCCCCCATGCAGCGGTGCTCCTATGGGGATCATATTGCCATCAAAGACCAACATGATGACTGCTGGGCCTGCCTTGCTGCCGACCATGACATGGACAAGTTTGATGTCTGCTTCTCCATGGACAGCCATACCCTTGAGAAAGCACATTGAGGTGGGGTCATGATCCGCCCACCTTCAGAGGCAGGCATCACATCAGGGATGCCAAGGTAAGGTTCCCTGAGAGTTCCTCAGAGCCCCTCCCAGTACTACACCTACCGAGGAAGTCCAGGGCATTCCCCATGCTCGCCCTGCTGAGACGTCAGAGGCCGGGGGAGGGTTGTTAGTGGACAGTTGTTTCCCTCTGAGGGGCCAGCTGAGCACCTCCCCAGTCCATCGGCCCTTTGGGGCAGCAGAGACCCCTGGTGGTGAGACTGAAGCTATTCACTCAGTCTACACTAGTGGGTACTGCAGCGCTGTGGCCCAGTGCTGTCCCAGCTCCTGATATGAAGGCCGGTATCAGTGACTGCAAGGCCAGGCCCCTTCTGCACTGCTCGCGGTGTCAGAAGAGGGAAGGGTTCAAGAGTCGACCGTGTCTCTGACCTGAAGATCATCATTGTCTCTTCCCAGAGCATCCTCGTGACCCAGAGAAGGATGATGATGCCGACCTTGGACTTGGGGACAGAGCCAATGAGAATGGAAGCCTTCCTGGGCCTGGTTCCTAGTCTGACTCAGGACATGAGTCACTCCTGGGGTATCCTCTCAGGCTGACACCATGGATGGAGACAGAATCCCTTCAAACAGCATTTGCAGGTGCTGGTTCAGGTATTGGTGTGGACTCTGGTGACATTTGAGTGCCAGTTCCCGTGCCACTCACAATGTCAGTTCCATGGCCAACTCTGAATGTGGCTGTGACCTAGAGACTGGGCTTGGCGCAGGGGGCAGGGTCAGCCTTGGTGAGGAGTGGGGGTGGGGCACTGGACCTGTGGCTCACACCTTGTCCAGAGATGGTGTTAACTCTGGCAGAGGTCACAACGCTAGCTGGAGGCCTAGTTTCTCTCATAAACCATCTGGTCCTGTCACTGGTGGGGATTGGGGCTGCCCTGTGGGCCCTGTCCAGCTCAGCTGTCCATTTTGGGGGTTTCCTCCAAAGGGCCCAGTCTGAGCCGGTCCACTGATGTTGGTCAGGCAAGATTCCTGGGCCCTTCTCATGGGCGAGGTCCCTGAGCATTCTCGCAGCCCTGGCAGAGAACCTGGCCTGGACATCCATGACCCTCCTTCTCTTACTTTGCCGCCCTCCCCTGCACTTCCAAGTATTTCATGTCCCTTGGGGTCCATGACCTGGGATCAATACAGGTCAATGACTGGTGTGTTCCACTGGTGCTACCTCACTGCAGATCGGGCTCTTTTTAGGCCTGAATGTCCTGTACTGATGTTACCTGAATCTAGCTTCTTCTCTTCTACTTCCTCCTGAGAAAGAGGATTTTTCAGTCCAGCTCTCCTCTGATGCGCAGTATTCCAGGTACCAGCGGTTCCTGTCGGAGATGATGCAGGAGCTGATTTTATATCCTTTTGTGGTCACAATTCTGCTACCCTGGCACTGTCACTCCTTTGGGATTACAGTGATGATGCATCTGTCATCCCTCTGTGGCCCTGGCCCTTTACGGACACATCCAGGCATGTCTGGCTCCATCACTTTGCCCCTTCTCTAGCCCCTAGGTATGTCCAGTGCAGATATTGCACTCTTGCGGGGCATCCAGATTCTATCTCACATCCAACTTTCAGGGATCCTGGTGCTGTGGACCCCCTCTGGGCCTAGGTGCCTGGTACATGACCCCCCCCCCCGACACCGACTTTCTGAAGATCATTGCTTGGGGCAGGAAGGTTTTTCTGGTGAAACACATTGTGATGTGCATTTCTGCACAATGGGCAGCTTCGGTAAGTGTCTGTGGGCAACACTGAGACAGCTCTTAGCATTCGTGCTGGATTGCAAGTCATTCAGGCAGGCCATTCTCTTTTCCGCCCAAGGCCGGCTGCTGGTGAGGCACCAAATGTCATTGTCTTGTGATGCCAGCAAGGAGGCTTCCAGACTGGTGGGAACAGCAGTCTGCATTTGGCGGACAGCATGGCTTTGCCTCTCCCAGTTGGCATCCCTGGCCTGCCGAGTGCACGACTCGCATTTCCAAGGGACTCACTTTTTCTCCCACAGGGGCAGGTGTGAGTTGGTGCGCCCTCCTGCTCCCAGACCACGGGAACCTCCACCTGCCCCTCACCAGTCTTGGGTCTTGCCAGACCTGTAAGGAGTCTCTCTCGACCAGTGGTTAGCCCCCACCAGAGGGCTGAGGGATAGGGTTTTCCCTCAGGTTGAGCTAATCCCTTCCTTTTTTCGAGGAAAGCTTGGTGCTCTGACCCATAAGTGGGAATGAATGATGAAGACTGATTTCTTAAACATGAAAATTACAGGTATATACTCACTGTAATTGTTGATCTTCCAGAATATCTTCACCATTCATTCACATGCTCACCCACTATCCCCCACTCAGGTAAGAGCCAGGGCCTCTAGGCAGCTCACCCTTTGGTGCTGTGCCTATGACATCTTCTTGCCACTCCCTCAGGGCTCTCTCCCTTTGAAGGTTAGCCTTGTTTTTTTCTTTAGTTGAAAATGGGCGCTCTTACCCCCTTCCAAACTCATGGTATTTTCCCTGTTTTCAAAAAAATGAAGGTTCCCTACCCTCTTTCCTTAATTAAAAAATTCCTTTATAGGAGCATGGGTATAGTTCACATTCATATATTGGCAGTTCCACTGGAAAGTGCTCCTTCATTGTAATGTCTTCAAGTTAAGCTCCTCCTACTACTCAGGCATTATATTCCTTGGCTTCACTCCATGATGTCAGATTGTCATTTCTGCAAGAAGAGTTTGGTCTTTTCCTTCGCAGCTCTGCATGTTTTAGGCTTCCAAGTGTATCAGTGGTGAGTTTTTTTTTTCCTTCGATATTTCAGAAGGTCCCCGACCCTTTCTCTTTGTGCGATCAGTCTGGCTCCAGTCTCTTCAACAGAAGATGGAACACAAAGAAATGAAGCCAGCTCCTGGCTTCAAATTCTGTGTCATGTGCCACCAGAAATGTCACAGATGAACCTACATGTGTCTTGCCTCTACTGTTTGGGGGCTGCACACGATGTTGCAGTCTGTGGCCTGTGACAGGTGATGCTCCCTTCTTCCTTGGAAGATCATGCGGCTGGTTTCTTTTTTTTTTCGACCAGTTGTTGGAGGAGATTGACGAACAGTCAGTCTCCAAGACCCTGGGTTTCCTGGTTCTCACTCAGGAGGACGTGGATCGAGCAGTGCCTCCGGCTGGCTACTCTTAGGAACAGCCGCCATCAGTGGTCGTTCCAGCAAAGCTGGTGCTTCCCTACGCACCTCGGCATGTGGTCTGTAATGAACCTTTGCTGGCTTCTTATCAGTGTCAGCCTTTAAGTCGACAGTTGAGCTTAAGCTCTCTGTCAAGGTGCTGCTTGAGTTCTCACTCGAATGAGAGGTGTCACTGTTGATATTCCTCAACTTCCTTGTCCTCAAATGAGGAGAGACTTTGCTACGAAGGACTCTTCTGGCAGCAGTGAGACATTGTGGGGTGAGATAGGGCTCTACTCCCAACACCTGTGGTTGACTGGCATGGGCCAGTCATGCCCACACCAGTCTGTCCTCATTAGATGTCCCCAGCACCTGTCTCATCACTCTTACGGATGGAGCCACCTCCACCACAGTCCTTGTTGGGAGCTCCGACAAAGGATTTCCAGTCTGCAGCCAGGTCGGCTTTTGGTGGAAATCGCCCAGTAGGATGATTGTCGAGTTCTCTGTGGTGGCAAACAGTCAAGGGCCATTTTTGAAGCATCCTTGGACAACTCAGATGGCTCATCCATGCTGTTGTCAAGGCTGCATACCTTCAATTGCCTTCAGTCATAAAACTGAGTACCGACCAAGAGCTGCTGTCATTCGTGGCTCTACTCCAACTCGTGTCAAAGTCCATGTAAGCCCCTCTCGAGCCTGTTCAGGAACGGGACAAATACCCTTTCACAGACATCTTTGATAGGGACGAGTCCCCAGGGGTTGCCTTTCCCATGGCTGAGGCCATAATGGGACCAGCCCTGACACTTTGCCAGCTTCCAACAGCCCAGCGGCCTCTGCCTGTATGGTCCACAAGTACATACTCCCTACTGGGTCGCTTTCTTGGTTCTCTGATCATTTCTCAGTTGAGGGTCTGGTCTCAGGCTCGACTTTCTTGAAATCTGCACCCAAGGGGACATGGACAAGCCCCCAGACAAGGAACTGAAGAAGCCTGAGCATATGGCCAAGAAGGTCTACCCCACCTCCCCTCTTGGTCTCCGTATAGTGAGCTATGCCATGATAGTGGCTAATTTTGGTTGCTCCCTGATGGGAAAGCAGCTGTTGGTGAAGTTGGTCAGAGACCAGGGTCAAGCACTGTCTAAACACCAGCTCCAGACGGCCTTAGCCAGGGGCAGCTCCTGCACTTGTGCCATGGCAGCTGCCTGCACAGTGCATTGCAGGGCCTAGCTGAGGCTTTCCACCTTCACAGTGGACACTCAACACAGGCTGGCCATTGTTCCTTTCTTGGGCACCAACCTCATTGGCCCAGGGGTGCAAGGTCTTCTCACCAGGACGGAGAAGTCCAGTGCCACCCTGGATTCTGTGGCTTTATCCCAGAAGGACCCCAAGGCTCAGAAACTGAAGAAGAAAGCCTTTCAGTTTGGGTCCTTTCAGCCACAGCAGCCCCAATAGGGGCAATACCAAGCCTGTCGTCCCAAGGCAAATTTTTCCAGCCAGGGGCCAAAAAAAGACAGAGGGAGGGGAAGTGGTGCCCCTCTGGCCCCAGCAGCCACATCCCCCTCCAAAGCTGCCCAGTGATGGGCTGGAGGGTGTCAACTTCCCATTTGTCCAGTCCCTGACCTAGCTGCCTGTGGGGGGGGGGGTTGTCTTTGATACTTCTGGCCACACTGGTCCATCATTACCACATAAAAGTGGGTTCTTGACGTGGTAGACAGAAGGCTGACTCTAGATTTTGAAGCTCTCTGCCATCTTAACCACAGGAAATTCCCTCGGGTCTCTTGGAGGCCAGCCAGAGCACCATGCTCTGGCTGCTGCCCTTCTCCATGTTCCTGTCCAGGTGGCTAGTAGACTCTGGATCTTACTTCGAGATACAGCTCTTGCAGCAGGTTACACCATAAGGACCGAAGCCAGAAGACAGCAGGACCCCACAGAAAACTTCTAGCTAACTATACCAAGCGGGGGACTGCCCCAGTGTCAGCCCCGCCACCGACATCAGATGCATCATAAAAGGGGCGGTCCCCCACCATACCTCAGTTCTTTTCCCGTCGTCGACTCATGCACATCAGTTCCACAGATGCCTTCAAGCTGAGGAACAACGGCAGAAAGAATTTAAGACAATTTCCTCGAGTTTTCATCTCCTTTCTGACAAGTACATGTCTTCTTCCCCGACCCCTTCTCTAGAAGGACACCCTCAAAGTGCGCATGTGGCAAACAGATCCCCTTCAAAGATAGGCACTTGGCATGCATGTGGTGCCTAGGTCCGGACCACAATATCCAGGCCTGCTCCATTGTCAGCAGTTCAATAGTAGAACCAGGATCCACCGCCAGAAAGTGCTCCAGAGTTTTCTCCTGGAAGAAAAACTTAAAGCCATGGAGAAAGATCCATCCTCTCAAGGTGAACCTTCGCATAAATCAGGGAAACACAAGGACAAGCAGCGGGACAAGGATAGGACTCGATCTTCGAATCAGGCCTCAGACTCCCAGGCCAGGTTCAGCTCCGCCTGGTCGGACTGCTCTCCATCCTGGGCCAGGTCTCGGGGGACCACCCCCAATCAAGGTCAGAGCTTCAGGGGGCTCTGGTTCAGTGTCTTTACAGCCACTGAAAACCAGATCCAAGGATAGCCATCCCTCGGGGTCAGCCAGGCCTCAGTCCATGTCAGCAACTATGTCTAGCGCCGACGCAAAGGACCGATGCTGGGACACTGATCGCTTGGTCTCCCAGCCACCCAGGGGCTCGGACGTCCCTCAGCAGAAGACTTCAGAGCTTACGTTGCTAAAACAGATGGCTGAGGTGAAGCGGGTGCCAGAGCTATTGCCCACACAATGCCCCAGGAACCCAACGCCACCCCTGCCTCCGCCACCCAACACTGGTCACAGGGTGATGTCAGAGGAGGATGCCAGCGCTTATGGCAGCAATGACCAGATGTCAGGGGATGCCAAAGACATTGGTCTACCTGACGCTGGCCTGCCAAAAGATCAGATGCCCCCAAAGACCCCACAGCCACCAACGCCTGATCCTAATGCCTGACAGACACCGGCACCAGGCCCTTCGTCCGGTCTGAATGTACAAGAAGTCAAGGAGCTCTTCAGCTTTTGGTGGGACACCATTAAGAAAGATGTTGTACCCACAAAACCCCCCAGTGAGGCACCACCCCCATGGCACCTCCTAGGGCACCGACACCTGAGCCTCGATACATTACTCCACAGCCTAAGGGTAGGTCCAAGGCCAGACACTCTGGGTCTCGGAGTCCGAAGAGAGCTCCGCGCTCCAGGACCCCTTCGAAATCCCCTAGTGACCACAGAAGAAAAAGGCCCACATGAAGATCCCCCTCTTGGTCAGGCGACTACTCATGCCAAGATTCTTTGGGCACCCCTCAATCATTTTCTCCTTTTGAGCCTCCATCTCCAGATCCCCATGACCTTCCCAGGTCGCCACTGGATGACCCATCATTCTCCGATATTATGTGCCACATTCAGGAGAACATGGGATGGGAGACGGAGGATTTAGACCCAGAACGACAATTGGACTCACCAGGTCCATCGCATGTATGCCTCCGCTACATGCTCCCTCGGGTCCCTCAACTATATGACGCACGTGGTGCAATTTTAGAATGCACTGTGGGACCAGGGACAGGACCTACTGAAGGGCTTCCCAGAAGGTGAGAAGGAGGAACTCCTACATCTCTTTCGCACAGGCTCTGACGTTGGTACCCAAGTCTTCCAGGCCACTTACGACTCAGCAGACTCTGCAGCGAGAAGTGCCTCAACAGACGTTTGCCTCTGGAGACACTCCTGGTTGAGGGTCACTGGATTTACTCCAAATGTCCAGAAAGGAATGATGGACGCCACCTACAGTGGAGCCGTCTTATTTGGTGAAGACTATGAGAGGGTCATCACCAGACTTCAAGATGCCGGGAAGGCAGTTAAAACGCTTCAGGCCATGTATAAATCCAAGCCTGGTTCTTTTCTCAGACCACAAAACCATTTTCGTGGCCGACAGAACAGACAACAACCTCGGTCGGGCCAACATCAACATGGGGCAGTTTTGGTCGCAAGAACCAACAGAGATTCTCCGGAGATCAGGGCCAGAGAAACACTAAATCTACCCAACCTGCCAGAGTCACCACCACCACAGCATGACTACTTCCCAGCCCCTGCCCCAACCCCCTACTCTGGATCAAAGGGAAGAGAGGGTCAGGGTGGAGTCGCTTACCATCTGTCAGGGTGGCAGAGGATCACCTCCGACTGGTGGGTTCTTCAGCTTATCAGTCGAGGACACTCTATAGAGTTCCTCGACCACCCACCGCCAAGACCTCCTCTGCATTCCCGTTATTCAGGATGGCATGCCCTGCTCATCCAGCAGGAGATCTCAGCACTCCTTTCCAAGGACGTCATCGAGATCATTCCGAGAAACCAGAGAGAAAGAGGATACTACTCCCACTTCTTCCTGGTTCCAAAGAAAACCGAGGACTTATGCCCGATCCTAGACCTCAGTAACCTAAACATCTATGTGATGTACAAACACTTTTGCTTGGTTACCCTACCGGGTCTCATTCACATGATCAAGCAAGGTGTATGGCTAGCATTTCTGGACATGCAGGATGCATATCTTCAACTTCCCATAACTCGGTCGCACAGAAAATTCCTGTGCTTCTTCTTTTTGGGACACCTTTATCAGTTCCGAGCACTTCCGTTCGGCCTGTTCTCAGCGCCACGTGTATTTACCAAGTGCATGGCAGTCGTAGCAGCAGCAGCCCTCAGGAGACAAGACCATTATGTCTTCCCCTGTTTGGACGACTGGCTCCTGATGGCCTCCTCCCCAGAGGCATTGGAGAAGGCCATTCACAACACCTGCTCCCTATGTCAGTCTCTAGGGATCACCGTCAGGCAAGAGAAGTCATCCTTCACTCCCTCACAGAGACTACAATTCATTGGCGCAGTTCTGGATACCCGTCAAGGGAGAGCCTTCCTGCCTGCAGACAGAGTGGAATGCATCAGGTCACTGATAATTACTGTCACGGCACAAAATCTGGTCTCTGCTCTGACCATACTTTGCCTGCTTGGACATATGGCGGCTGCCATCGCCATGGTCCCCCACACTCGCCCCCACATGAGAGTTACTCAGTGGATGCTGAGAACTCAATGGGACTAAAGTCAGGATCACTTAGACCAGCCAATCAGACTCACACGGCTGGTCATTCAAGACTTACAGAGGTGGCTGGTCCTGGAACATCTTTCCATGGGAGTCCCCTTCATGGTGCCAGTGCCATCTCTGACCCTCACCACCGACGCTTCAGGATCTGGCTGGGGACTCATCTGAGAGACACCAGAACCCAGGGAACCTGGTCGCCCCTGGAGACTCACCTCCATATCAGTGTCCTGGAGATGACGGCAGTCCTTTACGCCTTACAGGCCTTACGGTCAGAGATCCCACCGGGTCATGTGATGGTCCAAACGGACAACACCTCGGTGATGTATTACATCAACAAACAAGGAGGCACTCACTTCTACCCCCTTTGCAGAGAGGCAAAGCAGGTGTGAGAATGGGCATTACAGCACGACACCACGCTCACCGCAGTGCACATTCTCGGTGTGGACAACACTGTCGCAGACCTCCTGAGCCAGTCGAAGGCCAGAGCTCACAAATAGGAACTAATACAAGAGGTCACCGAGGACCTGTTCCAACGATGGGGGACACCAGATGTTGACTTATTCACGTTCCCATACAACGCAAAACTGCCTTATTGCTGCTCGTTAGATCCAGGGCCTGGTGTTTTCTGGTCAGACATGTTGTCCCTCTCCTGGACAGGCAGGTTCCTGTACGCTTTCCCGCCCTTCCATTTGATCCAGAGGGTTCTTCTCAAGTTCCGATTGGAACAGCGTCAGTGATCTTGATAGCGCCCTTTTGGCCCAGACAGATCTGGTTTCCACTGCTTCACCAACTGGCTCAGGAGCCTCCCTTACCCTTACTGGTCAGCTCTCATTTGCTGTCCCAGGAGGCCAGCTCCCTAGTCCATCCGAACCTCAGATCCCTGAACCTGCACGCCTGGCTCCTAAAGACGTAGCCATTCTTAGTCATGGGGTCTCGCAAGGCATTGCCAATATCCTGTGTCAGCTAGGAAACCTTCGACTCATCCCATGTATGCTCTGAAATGGGAGAGATTTTGTCTATGGGCTCAAGCCCACAATCTCGATCCTGTTTGATGCCCTGAGAAGTCCATTTTAGACTACTTCGTATCCCTTTTCTGGTCGGGATTGGCATATTCCTCTCTGATGGTACACCTCTGTGCCATATCGGCGTACCACACACAGGTTGGTCAGTGTTCGTTAGCCCTATTAGAGGCTTCCCATGCTTTTTTGCGAGGTGTTTTGCATCTCAGACCCCCGATTAAGGATCTGATTCCTCCTTGGGACCTTCTTTTAATTTTAGAGTAGCTTACACTGCCTCCTTTTGAACCAGCCACGGATTGTGAACTTCGCCTTCTCTCCTGGAAGGTGTAATTTTAGTTGCCATTACTTTGGCACGGAGGATTTCTGAGCTTCAGGCGCTTATGTGTAAAGAGCCTTACTTGATTTTTCATAAGGACAGGGTGTCCATAAAGACCAATCCTAAGTTCTTTCTCAAGGTGGTTTTAGCCTTAACCTTAAACCAGGACATTGAACTTCCGGTATACTTCTCCAACTACATTAACAGAGGGGAAGCCCTATTACACACTGTAGATGTGCATAGGATTTTGAGGTTCTACTTGGCCAGAACCCATTTGCACAGACAGTCTGACCAACTGTTCTAATCCTTTGCTCGAAGGATGTTGGGTGAACCCATATCAAAACAAACTCTCTCCAAGTGGCTTGTTAACTGCATTGTCTTCTGTTATCAGAAATGCAATAAACCCTTGCCGGGACCAGTAAAGGGCCATTCTACAAGGGGGGGTGGCTACCTCCTTCGCTGCCTTGAAAAATGTTGCGACATCTGCCATTTGTGCAGCTGCTACTTGGAGTTCAGTGCACATTTTCGTGAGACGCTACAATTTGGACATTGCCTCCAGGCGTAGAGTGGGCTTTGGCCTGGCAGTCCTCCTGGGACTTTTGTCCTGAGAGGTTCCTTTCTACCTCGATCTCTCCTATCCTCCTCCTGACAGGGTTAGCATATACCCCCTTACTTCTTGGGAATCTGTCCTTATGGTGTAACCTGCTGCAAGAGCTGTATCTCGAAGTAAGATAGTACAGTTACGTAAGAACTTACCGTAACAGTAGATCTTCGAGAACAGCTCTTGCAGCAGGTAGTTTCCCTCCCACCTTCCCCTCAGGAGGTTTGGTTCTATTTCATAGCATCTCCGATGCATCAGAATTATTAGTCTTCCTCTGGAAGCTGATCCTCTGTCTCCCTTTCTGAATCACATCTTTGCACTTGGAGTCTCCTGCAGGAGAACTGAGGTATTCTGGGGAACCACCCCTTTTATGATATATCAGACGTCGGGGGCGGTCCCCCGTTTGGTATAGCTAGTTAGACGTTTTCTGTGGGGTCCTGCTGCCTGCTGGCTTCAGTCCTTGTGCTGTAACCTGCTGCAAGAGCTGTTCTCGAAGATCTACTGTTACGGTAAGTTTTTACGTAACTGTACTTTCTTGTACCCACTTCCCCTGTGCCACTTAGGCCCATTCTTTAGTATCTCTAAGTTGGTAATCGGGTTTTATTATTTTTATGAAATAATATCCTATATCCTTTTTCTGTCCCTTTGGGCTTGGAGTCTATAGCCCCCCCCCCCCGGTCTCTCTCGCTCTCCCTTCCTCCCTCTTACTAGTTTCTGTTTCTGTCCTGGCTAACAGAAGAAGATAGTGGGCTGGCATTTGTTACTGGCCAACCCACAAGCGCAGTGTCAGTACATCTGCCTTATGTGCGGTGCTGGCACCATGACTGTCCCCTGGGCTGCAAAAGTCATTGCTCCCACGGGGTCCTAGTATCTCTAGCTCTAGACCCATAAGTGGGAATGAATGGCGAAGATATTCTGAAAGATCAACAACTATGAGTACATAGTTTTGATTTCTGATACCCAGATCTCCTCAGCCTCAGCTGCATGCCTCTGTGGTGGTTGCCTTTTTGCCCAGAGCTGCTGACGAGACCATGGGGGACGGTCCTGCATATGGACCCGCAGTCCCTGAACCTCACAGACTGGTTCCTTAGCGGCTAGAGTTCCAGGCCCTGGGTCTTTCAGAGGAAGTGCTCTGTGTGGTGGAGGCCTCACAAAAGGAGTTGACTCGTTGGTGCTATGCCTTTAAATGGAAGTGATTTTCTGTTTAGTGTCAGGGCAAGGGGCTTGATCTCCTTGCCTGCCCTGTGGCAAGTATCCTCGAATACCTCTGGCACTCTCCCAAATGAGGCTACAAGCGACAACCCCCAGAGTACACCTAGCAGCCATATCTGTATAGCGGGCGTGGGCTGGTATTTATTTATGTAGTTTTTGTTGACCGGGTAAGTGCACTAGACAAATTCTGCATATTTTCAGGCACGACCCAGGGGAGGGGGGGTACAGATGAATGCCAACTGACCTTGAACCAGATTAAGCTGTTGGTAGTATTTTAGTGAATGGGGGGAAATTTGGCCAGGGCACCGGGGAAATTTCCCTGCTCTTTTTGAGAAGTGCCATGGGATCTTTAACATCCACCTGAACTACCACCAGAACAGGCAGATGGGACCTCAATTTAACGTCTTATCCAAAAGATGACACCCACCTCATGCTGCCCTGTAGTGTCAGTATTGGGATTTAACCCAAGTGCTTGGTGTAGGGATATAACCCACAGCCTTCTGATCTCCCGGCCTCAGAGGCGAGTATGCTTCCTGCTGAGCCACTGACACTGCTAATGCCGACGGTGGCACAGGAGAAAATGGTCAGGTGCATTTTCAAGTGCCTTGACCACCTGTCCCCTGCAGTGCATGAACCATCACTACCATGGAACCTACTGCTGATGCAGGCAGTGCTCATGGGCAGGTCCTTGGAGCCTATGCACAGGTGTGAGATGTCACACATGTCGTGGAAGACAGTCTTCTTGGTGGCCATGATGACAGCCAGAAGGATTAGTGAGCTCCAGGCACTCTTTATGGAGTCTTCCTTATCTGGCCTTCAAGGACAAGGTCATCCTTTGCCCCCACCTGAAGTTCCTCCTGATGTTTGTACTGGATTTCTACCTTAACCAGGTGATGAACCTCCATGAATACTTTACTAACCTTTATAGCAAGGCCATCTGCAGGCTCAGTACTCTGGACCTATGGAGGGCACTCTCTTATTATAAGGAGCACATGGCTGGAGTTCGGGTGAGGCTTGCCAGCTGTTTGTGACATACTGTGAAGCTATGCTTGGCAGACCGGCAGCAAAGTAGACAATTACCAGGTGAATTACATCGTGCATCGACCTCTGCTATAGATTGACTGGTAGGGAGCCTCCTGTAGGGCTTAGACTTATTCCACCAGACATACTGCTGCCTTGGTGGCTGCTTCCAGGGACATCTCCATACTGGAGATCTGTAGGACTGTTGTCTGGAAGTCATCACACAACTTCACCTCCCATAACAGCGTTGACCTAGAGTCTCACAAGGATGCTGGTTTTGGGACCTTGGTTCTGCAGTCTGCTCACCAAGTAGGGGTGCGTGCCTTGCCCCCCTTCTGCCAGAGAACTGCTGGAAGTTTGCCAATGTATGGATAGTGAACTGTATCCATGCCTCTAGAAAAATTGGTTACTCACCTGTAACTGTAGATCTTCCACGGAGTGGTCTCTTGCAGTAGGTAATACTTTGGGGTATCCAGCAGAGGTCGCTGTGGCACATGGCAGCTATTCTAGCAGTTTTTCTCCAGGGACCAGCCACACATGACATCAGCTTCCTGTTTCATATATAAATATGGTCAGTCCCTGGTATCCTCAGTTCATTTTCCTGCTGTCTTCAGCTCGCGCAGCAGCTAGTGCAACTTCTGTTTAGCAGTCATTGACGAGAAATTTAGAACTAAGACGAATGTCTACAGATTCTTCAAAGAAACAAGCATTATTTCATTCCTGCCATTGCAGTAGGAAGATATACCGCTTTGACAATCACACACTTTGAGTAGGTGTCTGGGAGCCACACACGACACCAATTCCTGCAGTCTGTGTCAGGAATTTAATCAGGCAACTCGTCGACAATGGTTGCTTGAAATTCAACATCTTTTGATGGAGCAGAAAATGTCTCTCTTGGAGAACCAGGGGGTTCATACCAAGAGCTCCCCCTCTACGTGTTCTTGTTCCAGGCAGGAGAAGGAGAAAACCTCCTCACACTCCCTGCCTCGTTGCCTGTCGATGTTGTGTCCTATAAACACTTCTTCGTCGATGGGGGATCATACCCTCTCGTCGACGGCGCTTTCCAGCGCTTTAAATGCAGTTCAAGTTGTGACTTCCCCATCGACAGAGGCTTACACCCTCTCGTCGATGATGCTTTCCAGCTGCTTTACATGCAGCCAAATATACTGCTGCTCTGTCGACGGGGGTTCCTCTCCTGTTGACGGCATCTGACAATTGAAGTGAAAATAACACCTCTTCCCCTGCAGACCTGTCGATGAGACCCTGCATTCCTCAGGGGGAAACCTATGGCTTATTCCTTATTGACTGCCCCTCCGCCTTCACATGTGTCTTCTTATAGGGGTTAGGCGGACAGAGATAGGGACCCTTGTCTTTACCACCCAGGGGCACTACCTGCTCATGCTACACGTCCCATCCCCGCTATCACCCCTCCTGTGTCCCAACATGCCCCCCTTCTCACCCTTCCCTCCATCCCAGGAAAGGGACATCACCAACGTAGTCCAACAGGTCTTACATGCCTTGCGGCATTCTCAGCCCTCTGAAGAGCTGGGTGATCCTCCTCGATCTCCTTCTCCGCCTAAAAGATTCCATAGTGACAGGGATACCATACCACCCTGGTCTTCTCCTCCGTTCAAAGAGGACTATTTGTCAGATGAATAAGAATTGCCACCTGATTTTTCCAGTGATCTTGAGGATGAAGAATTTCAAGATTTGGCTTTTCCCAATCCTGAATCCCTCCATTCAGAAATCTCTTCTCTGGATGAGGGTCTGCCTATACCTACGGCAGCCTCTCTCCCCCCAGATGACCCAACCTTTAGTGAAATCCTGGCTCAAATCCAAAAGGTCATGGGATTCTCTACTACTGAACATGACAAACAATGTAAGGCTATGGCAGAATACCTTGAATTACCTGAGGAGCCTGTTTTGGTGGTCCCCCCACTAATACCAACCTACCTGAATGCCATGCTGGCTGCTTGGCATCAGTCTTCAGCTATTACAGCTGTTCCCCGCAAGGCGGATCATCTATATCTGGCTCCTCTGGACCACCCCTTTCTGTCTAGTATTCCAGAGGCAGATTCTGTGGTCATTACTGCCACTCATGACCGTACCAAAAACCCACGCACATGAGCTCCTTACCCTCTGATAAGGAATCCTGAAGAATTGACTATCTGAGGAAAAATATATTTTCCTCAGGTGCTGTGACTATCAGAATCTTGAACTATATGGGTCATATGATTAAATATCAGCGTACCTTGGGGTCCTCTCCTCTACCATTGAGCTCATTAATAAACTCCCTCCCTCTCAGGACAGGTATAAATTATTGGCTACAGTGACAGCTATTAATTCTATATCCCGTCACCTTCTACCTCAGCCTGACTTTCAGCCACTGGTATCACTCTGTGTCGCCATGCCTGACTTCGCGTTTCAGGCTTTGCACCCGATTATATACAATATAAAGTAGCTAATCCCCCCTTTAACGGGTCTAAGCTGTTCGGGCCAGGTACTCGGACTTTACTGGATGACTAACAGGCATCAGTTTGAACCCTCCATACGGTCCATGGCATGTGTCATACTCCAGCTACAACCTGCCGTACTCAGCAATCCTCTTACTCCAAAAGAGGTGGAAGGATACAGAGGTAAAAACAAAGGCGACTTCAGAGGTCATGCTCAATCCACCAGAGGCAACACCTCTACCACCTGGGGTGCCCGCTCCCACCCTTCAGGTGGAGCTGCGCAGACCGCCTCCCAGTGACCCACTAGGGCTTTCTCCCCGCCTTCTCGATGAGGCCTCAGAGACTGGGGGGGGGTCATTTTGCCCTCCTTATGGAAGCCTGGTAAACGATCACTTTAGACAAATGAATACTTCAGATTATACAGAAGGATCATACTCTGGAGTTCCTCTCCATCCCATGCCCTAGCCTTCCACGGAAGATTCATTATCCTCCAGATTATATACCCATCTTACAGGAGGAATTGACGGCCCTTTTGACCACACAGGCCATTGTACCAGTGCCCCCTCTGGAACATCAAACGGGATTGTACTCCCACTTCTTTCTGGTGCCCAAACGAATGGGAGACCTCAGATCAGTACTGGATCTCGGACAACTGAATCTTTACATTCAGTACAAACGTTTTCACATGATCACCCTACCTGCCATCGTGCCGATCCCAAAACAGGGCAATTGGCTTTGCACCCTAAACGTGAAGGATGCCTACCTTCACATTCCCATTCACCCTACCCACCACAGATTTTTGCGCTTCCACCTATTGGGTCAGAATTACCAGTTTTTAACACTCCCTTTGGGCCTCTCATCAGCACCAAGTATTCACCAAGTGCCTAGCAGTGGTAGCAGCAGCCTTACGAAGAGAAGGGCACTTCATCTTTCCATATCTAGATGATTGGCTAATAAAAGCAGACTCCAAAGTAGCTCTGCTTGCCACCTCCCTAGATGCTGCCCTGAAAATGTTCGCAGATCTGGGAAACACAGTGAATTGGCCAAAGTCCGGTCCAAATCCGACAGTCTCTCCAACATATTGGAGTTGTTCTAGATACAGTTATGGCCAGGGCTTACCTCCCACCTGCCCGGCAGGACACGCTTTTATCTCTGGTGTTACACATACAGACTCAGAAAATAGTCACAACCAGACAAATGCTGCACCTTCTGGGTCACTTGTCCGCTGCCATCCTTATGGTGGCATTTGCCCATCTCCCCATGAGACCTGTCCAATGGACCCTCAGAATCAATGGTCTCAAAAAAACAGGACAGTTTGAAGACAAAATCAGGGTCACTCCCCCTCTGAAGTCTACCCTGACATGGTGGACAGTCAGAATCAATCTGAATCAAAGAATGCCTTTCCGCCCCCCCCCCCCCCATGCAAACGTTTAACATGGATGCTTCCCACAGGGATGGGGCATGCATTTCGGTCCTTATCAGACCCAAGGCTGGTGGCCCACTACTCCCCGTCAGTCCCATATCAGTCTCCTAGAGATGAAAGCAGTCCGTCTAGCCCTTCAGGCATTCCAGCTCTACCTTGTGCCAGGATCGTTATCGATCCAATCAGACAACACTGCCATAGTGTTCTACCTCAGCAAGCAAGGGGGTATGAAATTTCGCACCCTCTGCATGGAGACCCTTGCAGTTTGGCAAGACATCATCCAGCAACAGCTGACGCTAACAGCTGTCCACCTGCTGGGACATTGCAACCAGTAAACTGACCGGCTGAGTCGCCAGCCCACAACTCACGAATGGACACTTCACGAGTAAGTGCTCCAAGAAATCTTCAACTTATGGGGCACTCCACAGATGGATCTGTTTTCCTCCCCAGTGAATTACCGTCTTCCCAGGTATTTTTCCATTACTCCAAACAAAAAGGGACGGTGTATAGATGCCCTGTCCCAACCATGGACAGGACTCTTCTTATATGCTTCCCCCCCCATCCCTCTCTGGCAACGGACTCTGCTGAAACTACAGTTAGAACCAGCCACAATGATACTCATAGCCCCAGTGTGGCCTCGCCAGACATGGTTTCCCCTACTCCTACAACTATCAGTACAGGACCCTGTCCTGTTGCCAATCAGACCAGACCTTTTAACTCAGTGTCAAGGGTCTCTCCTACACCCCAGTCTGAAGGCTTTGCACCTTCATGCTTGGCTCCTGAGGACGCTTTCATAACTAGACTACAAGTGTCCTCTCCTGTTGCCCATATTCTCTTGGCCTCCCTTAAGCCAGCAACAAGAGCAACATACAATTCCAAATGGAAGCACTTTTCTATATGGTCAGCCTCTTGATCTTTGGACCCATACTCTTGTGCACTGATGAAGGTTCTGAACTACCTGGCCTCACTATCTGAGTCTGGTTTAAGTTACTGTTCCATCAAAGTCCACTTGGCCGCCATCTCAGCTTTCCATGAACCTCTGAATGGCAGCTTACTGTATCAACATCATCTAGCTAAGATGTTTTTGAAAGGAATGTTACATATTAAACCTCCTACTAGAAGACCCACTCCTCCATGGGATCTCAATTTTATGATAGAAAAATTGACTCGAGCTCTTTGAGCTAGCAGCCACTTGTGACCTTTATTTTCTTTCATGGAAAACCCTATTTCTGGTGGTTGTCACTTCCGCTCGACGTATTTCCAAGCTTCATGCCCTCGTGTAGGGAACCTTACTTAATTTTCCACAAAGACAGGGTGGTTCTTCTTACCAGCCCTTCCTTCCTTCCTTCCTTCCTTAAGTAGTCTCCGAACATGCTTTAAATCAGTCCTTGGAGCTTCCAGTCTACTATCCTGACTACTCCAATGAGGGTGAACATTTACTACATACTCTAGATGTCCATCTTATATTACGCTGTTATACTAATCGGACAGAATCGATTAGAAAGACGTCCCAACTCTTCGTCTCTTTTGCCCCGGGTCGCGGCGGCCTCTCAGTTGCTAAATGTACTCTTTCATCCTGGCTGGCAAATTGTATTTACATTTTGTCACAAAAATATACAACAAGCCTTCACCAGGCCCTGTCCAAGCCCACTCCACTAGAGCTATGCCATGACTGCTGCTTGCTTTAAAGGAGCATCCATTTCACATATCTGCCATGCAGCTACCTGGTCCACGAGTTATACATTCACAAGGCACTACAATCTGGATATTGCCTCACGACGTAGGACGGCCTTCGGCCATGCAGTCCTACTAGGCCTTCTATCATAACTGTCCTCCCATATGGGCATTACTGCTTGGGATATCCTAAAAGTATTACCTACTGCAAGAGACTACTCCGTGGAAGATAGTGCAGTTACATAAAAATTTACCATAACAGTAGATCTTCGAGGAGTGTCTCTTGCAGTAGTTTTTTTTCCGCCCTCCATCTCCCTCCTTCTCTAAGAGATCTAGTTCTGGTCTGATGACTTAGGGTTGGGACTCCTTTGGTACCTTGACTTCCCCTCGGTCCTCACTTTGCAAGCTGAATCCGGCGGGGAACTGAGGATACCAGGGACCGCCCACATTTATATAGGAAACAGGAAGCTGATGTCATGTGTGGGTGGTCCCTGCTGAAAACCTGCTAGAAGAGCTGCCATGCACCACAGTGACCTCTGCTGGATACCCAAAAGTATTACCTACTGCAAGAGACACTCATCAAAGATCTGTTACTGTAAGTTTTTATGTAGCTGTACTTTCTAGGAGTGGTATATAGCTCAAATGTTTCCGCTTTTAACCTGCCCGAAGATCTTTGGTCACCAAGCTACCACTTCTTGTTACTATGCTGATTGCTTGTAGTATCCTTCTATGTCCAGTCAATCATTTATATGTGCTCTTCCATTACTACCTATATTATTTTGTTCAGCCTTATGTCTGCGTACTTTGTCCGCTGATGTTATGTAAATCCTCGCCCAGGTCACACCTGGAAACAAACCCCAGCTCAGTGTGCCTATACTATCCCAGTTACCAAAACTTTAAATAAATAAAAAAAAAAAAATAGTTCACATCCACACCACCTACCCGGCCTCCTCTGGCAAGTGGCGCTCGGATCCCTGCTTCCATAATGCAGTATCTGATGTCATGGGGTGGAGCCAAGGGATGTATCAGCCTGGTGGTTGGAGGAGCTTAGCGTGAAGGCATTCCAGCGAATCAGCAGTTTCCAGTGGAACTGCCAGTGCCTGGATGTGTACTGTATACCACTCCTAGAACAACGGTTACAGGTGAGTAACCAGTTTTTCCTAATGCTCCTACCTCTCCTTCTAAGAGGTTTCCAGTGATACTCGCTAGAGCTGCTTTGACCTCAGTCTCCACCCTTCATACGTCTCCAGCCCCTGCCAACTGGTAGCATAGCCTCGCTACAAGGTGCAACATTCACTTCCGGTGTCAGAGGCAGGTGCTAAGGGGGTCTTTCTCCTGTACTGATCCACATGTTAAGCTGTGTGGTATTCTTACACCTAGGTGCTGGGAAACTGTTTTCTTTGTTTTCATTTCTCACTCTTTGGAGTGGCAAGAAGATAGTACTTGTACTCTTGGACTTTGTCCAATCTCTTCTACTGTCTGTCCTTTGGATTCTTGTTTTGATTCCTCTAGATCTTACCTGCATCAGTCTTCACCGTGGACCATGGACCCACCATCACTGGTGCATATAGCTGGAACCGCTAGGACCCTGTGGGAAGCTTATAGCTGGAAACATTTTTAGCTTACCTGAGGAAGAGGGGCCGATGCTGGGGACGGCACTGCACTCGAGGCCAACGTATTACTTGGTGCTTGCAGGTTGGCCAGTAACCAGTGCCAGCCCCTCCACCACCTCAGTTCTTCTTTTCACGCCATTGAAGGTGCATCTGTCTGGGGGAGCTGAGACGCCATTTTGTGCTACACACTTCTGGACTCGAAGCCTCTGAAGTTCTGCAGCCACTGCCACTTCTCGATACCACAGAATCACCAAACCGGTAAAAGTGTTCTTTTTATTTTATTTTCTTTAGTTATTTTTCTACGGTGCTGTCTGTTTCTCAGTTATTTGTTAATTTGTCCTGTCTGGGGCCTAGTTCAAATCTAAAGCGGGGCATGCCCCTATGCGTCGGTGCCCCTTTGGCAGGCCAATGACCGTAACAGACTGCCATGATCGCTGTTTGACCTGCCTGGGTCCAGATCACGATATGGACAATTGCGACACCTTTTTCTCCATGGACCGTCTGGTCCTCAAGTCGCATGCATTGAAGGTGGGTCAGGATCCTTTGCCTTTGGAGGGCAGGCGTCAGTCCTGGGACTCCAAGGTGTGGGGCTTTGGGCCATTTCCCAGGCATCCCTCTGGTACTGCTCACATTTTCCAGGAGGAAGCAAACCTCCATTTCTGGTCTCACTGACGGAAAGCCTGCATGGGGGTTGGGTGGGCAGTAGGTCGCACCTCCTCCGGGGGCGGCTGAGCACCCCCCATGGAGACCCCCAGTGTCGGGTTGCAGCTGTACTCACGACCCAAGCTGGTGGTGCCCTCGGTACTGCCTTCTGACACTGTTTCGGCTCCCAGCACAGTGCTGGTGAGCGGGGCGGTATGCTGGGTCTCCCTCCAGTGCTATTTGCGGCCTGGTGCCGTTGTGGATTACAGTGCCGTTTGTGGTGTCATGGTCAGTGCTGGGGATGCTGCCAGCACCATTTTCAGCGCCAGTGGGGAGGTCAGCGCTGGTTCAGTGACTGGTGTCTGTGCCGGGTCTGATGACGGTGCCGTTCACGGTGCTGTTTCGGACCCCAGTGCCGCATTGGGGTTCAAGGCAGTTTTCAGCACTACTTCAGGTGTGGGAGGTGCCTCTGCACTCCAGACTGTAGGCTTAGATGTTCCCCCCTTCCCAAGGAGCAGGTCCCTCTCTGAGGGGGTGGGGGGGTCAGGTAGGTCAAGAGAGAGCCATGGAAGCTCCTTTCCAGGGCAGCTGGTCACCCAGGGAGCAGCAGAAGTGCAGACCCTTCCTTCTGGCCTGTGTCCCTTCAAGGGGATCTGTGGTTGGTGGAGTCAGGGGCTGCCCACAAGGGCCTGTATGGCTCTGTTCGACTCATATGGGGGATTCTCCCCAAGGGCAACACCATGTTTGCGCCAGTCAGGTTGGGAATCCTTCAGCAGGAAAGGTCCCCTGCATGTTCCTGCAGCCCTAGCAGAGGGTCAGCTCTGCCCAGCCAGAGACCTTCTTCCTCTTCCTCTACCTCTCTGCACCCCCCCCTTTCCAGGCCTCTTTGGCCTCACAGGGCCCATGACCCGGGAACAGTTCAGAGCTTCAGCAGCTGTGTTCCCCCATTGTGTTAGAGCCATGGATGAGGTTGTTTTTCTGTCTGAGCTCCAGCTGCTTTGAACTCTGAGTCGAGTTCCTCGGCCCCCTCGTCTTCCTCCCCTGAGGAAGAGGACTCCTCCATCCATCTCTCCTCCAACGCTGATCTCACCAGCTATCAGCAGTTCCTGTTGGGGATGCTAGAGGAGCACCATCTATCCCATTTTGCTTCACGCAATCCTGATCGTGCGACACACGCCTTCCTTGGCGAATTCAGTGCCGACCGCTTGTTCATTCCTCCATGGCCTGTTCCCTTTGCGGAAGCATCGCACAGGGTCTGGCAGATTCTCTTTGCCCCATCTCCAGCCCCTAGGGACTGCTAGCGCAGGTAATTGCGCACCTCTGGGGTCTCCAGGTGTTATGCCCCACCCCAGGAGCCTGGACACCCCCTCCGGGCATCGTTGCCCAAGGCACAATCGCCCCCGGAGTCTGACTCGGCTGAGTTTGACTGTTTGGGTTGTAGGGTCTTCTTGGCGGCGCACATCCTTTTGTACATTGCAGCGCACCAGGCCCATCAGGCTGCCTATGCCAGGCACCTATGGATGATGCTGAGTCTACTTCTGGCATCTATGCCTGATTTGGAGGCAACCAGGCAGGCCATTAGCCTTTCTTCTCATGGTCTGGAGCTGGTGAGACACCAAGCAAGGGCATCCTAGGACGCCAGTGAGATAGCCTTCAGACTGGCAGGAACTGTAGTCTGCATTTGGTAGACGGCGAGGCTTCGCCTATCGAGGTTATCACCCTTTTCCCGTCGTAGGGTGATTGCGTCCCCTTTCCAAGGGGCCCACTTTTTCTCCTGAAGGGTGAGGCGGGAGTTAGTGGGGTGCCTTCCTTCTCTCAGACAACAGGAGTCTCCGTTTCACCCTAGTCACTCGTGGGCCTCACCAGGCCTGTAAGGGGCCTCTGCCTTTCTGTGTTCTCCCCCACAGGTGTCTGAGGAAGATTTCTCCCTCAGGGCTTTGCCAGCACCACAGTGGTGGTGCTTGATACTCACCCACCACTGATGAATGGTGAAGACTGGTATAGGTAAGATATGAAAATTACATACCTACTGTAATGCTTGACCTTTCTGTATATCGTCACCATTCATCACTGCTTCCCATCCACCATCCCCTCTTGGGCCCCAGTCTCCTGGACAGTGCCGCCTCCCTGCTTGCCTTCCTCCCAATTGAGGCCAGGTGTGGGTATAATCCCGCTGGCACATCCAGGTTCCTTCACCCTTCATTGGAAATATCAGGGACCCACCTCTGGGGGAAGAGCAAGCAGGAGCTCTTGCCCTCTTTGTACTAGAAGCTCCTCGAGGTCCCTTTTGACTTTGATGGGGGGCTCTGTGTAGAGGGCACAGTAGGCCACAGATCCTTGATTTATTGGGCCCTTTTACCCTGGGTAGGAAGTTCTCTTTGCCTTCATTCTGGGGTCCCCGTCCCCATCTCTGACTCGGGGCTCTGGGGACCTTCTATCTGTTTATTGGCACCTTAGTTTGCTCAACGTTTCTTCTCATTTGGTAACCCACTCCTGGGTTACCATGAGACAGGGTCCCTTCTGACCAGCCTTGAATTCCCTGGCTACTTCCAGAAACCTAAATCTTTTGTCCTCTCTGCTTTCATGGTTGTAGATGCAAGGGGATTAACATCCATTTCAAGGTCCGGCTCCCTCCTAGTTAGGTGGTCTCCTCCACAGGGACCTTGTCCCGAGGTGGATACTGTCCCCACCTCTTTTTGCAGGGGGGGGTGAGTGAGAGAACCCTTTTCCCCCTTATCCGCTCTAGTGGACCAAGATAGTGGTTGCTCGTGTGGCATGACTCACACCCTGTGTCGCTTCTCATGCCTGAGAAGTTTCAATAACCAGTTATGCCCCAGCATACGGTGGTTTCTTCCTAACCTTGAGCCCTCTTCAGCCTGGAAGGCTTCGCCCACACACACACACACACACACACACACACACTCTCTCTCTTTGCCTGGGAATTTTTTTCCCCTTAAAAAATAAACAAAACAAAAGTGAGATGCGGTCGGGTTCCCCCTTTTGGTCCACTAGAAGAGCTCTTCGAGCTGTTTCCTTGAGGTGCAACTTCTCTCTCTCTCTCACCCTCACTCTCTTACTTTCTTCCCTTTCTCTTTCACCCTCCAAGCTTCTTCACCTTCCCTTGACCCGCCCGGTGGTTGGGGTACCTCTCCCAGACCCACCTAGAATCCTACCCCTCCTCTTGTGGCCAGCTTATTCCTCTTTCAGTTTATATCCTTTCCTTTTACTATCCCTTGGGTTCCCTTGACCCACCCTCCTCTTTTTTTCCTTTGTCTCTAGTTTCCTTCTTCAGTGAGCAGAACTGAGGTGGGGGAGGGGCTAGCGTTGGTTACTGGCCAACCTGCGAGCGCCATGTAGTACGTCTGCCTCAAGGGCAATGCCATCCCTGACTTCGGCCCGTGTACCAACCGCGCAGCATCAGTTCTGCAGCGAAGACCATCACAGCGACATTGTCTGCAGTTGCTGTGATAGTCACCACTACCCGCCACTGGTGCCGGGGAGGTGTTTGCCCCCATCCCCAAACTAACTCCAACTGGAGTTAGTAATCTAAAGTGCGGGGGGCAGAGACCCCCACAGAAAACACTTGTCCCCAAGCAACAGCACACCAACTGGCACTGTTGTGCTGTCGCTGTGCCGTCAGTAGACAAATTTCTTGTTGCCGCGGCATAGTGGAACCACTTCAGCCCCTCCTCCTTAAGTAAGCTAAAAAACCTTACAGCTGTAAGCATCCTGCAGGGTCCTAGCACCTCCAACTATGCCCACCAGTGATGAATGGTGAAGATATACAGGAAGATCAAGAATTACGGTAGGTACATAATTTTCGTTTCTTGTTCTCTGCTATCCTAACCTTGCAGAGATTCTTCCAGCCAGTGCTATATAACAGGGCTATTGCACTTCCCTCCACCTTCCTGTCCAGGTGACGCACGCTATCCTTGTTCCACTTAGGCCCATCTCTTAGCTCTCTTAAGTTGATAGTAGTGTTTTTATTATTGTTTTGTTTACTATACTTTTTTCTCCCTTGTCCTGGTCGGCCCTTACTTCATTGCCATCCTCCCAGCCCTGTCCCCGAACATCAGACCCCCTCCCATGTTCCCCAATGGCTTACCCTCCGTGGCAGGGTGGTGGGGAGCCCCCAACTCAACCCATCAGGTCCAGATCCAGCATCAGGGATGTGTCTTCTCGGGGGCAGTGCCTGCGGAGGGTGGCCATTCATGCCGCGTGACTGGGACAAGATTTTCTTCTCTGTCACCTCTTGTGCAGGACCCAGCGTGCCAGCACCTAGCCTCTGCTAGGTGTCAGGCAGGTGCCGGTCTCTGTTCTCTACCCTCCCCAGGAGAGCTGTCTTCAGGACGCTCGATCCTTTCTCTCCCCAACTGACCCCCGATGAGTGTTTTATTATTTTTATGATTTTATATCCTGTATCCTTTTCCTATCCCTTTGGGTGAGGAGGCTATAGCTCTCTGTCTTTTTTTTCTCTCCCACTTGTTTTCTTTCCTGGCAGACAAAGCCAAAGAAGGGAGGGGGGCTGGTGTTGGTTACTGGCCAGCTCCTGAGGGTGACATCACTGCGTCTGCCTCATGGGAAGCACCTGCACCAATTTCAGTCCCCTTCTTGGCTGCAAAAGATTATGCCCCCGCTGGGTCCTAGCGCCTCTGTCTTAGACACACAAGTGTGAATAAGTGGTGAAGATATTCTGGAAGATCATCACGTTATTGAGTACGTAATTTTCATATACCAGTGCACACTTTAATGGTATCAAACAGGAATGGTTAATCGCTATTCAGGAGTTTTTTTTAATTGTTCCCAGAGATTCAAACTAAAGTTTGGTGCAAGCCCATTGACCACAGTATTGGATTTTCCCAGATCTGGGTCCCTAGCTCTTACTAAGCTGACAGGGCAGTCATTGTTTTATAACTAAGCAACCGAAGTCTGAGAGCACATGGACACATTAGCTATAGTGGGGATAATGTTACAGAGAAGAGCTACTTCCCCATTAATGAATCTATCAATCACTTAACCAGACTTGACATGCTCAGTCAAAAAAGTCAAATTTTTGCAATCCTAAGTTAAGTCAGCAGTGTCAGATCTTCCCTTGTCAGTCTTCACCATTCATTACTGCTGGGTGTAAGCTGGAGGTACGCACCCACCACAGGAGTTTTTTTGGTTTTTTTTCCAGAGAAGCCGGCGCCAACGGCACCACCCTTGAGAGTGACGCATCACGTGATGCATGAGGGGCGGCCGTTAAGCACCGCAGACTCCTCCTCCATCCCAGTTCTGTTTCTCCCGCCATCGAGGCTGTACCTGCTGCGCGGAGTTACAAAAGTCTACTGCATCATGGGCTGCATTTCGTTTTTGACGTTTCTCCTTCATCCCGGTTCAATCCCGACATCGTCAACTGGTTAGATCGTTCTTTTATCTGATTTTTCGATGATGCCGGGAGCTTTGCTGTTTATCTTATTGATTTTGCATCATGTCAGATTCGGGAGCAAAATGCAAGTCTAAGGCGGGTCATGCCCCTATGCGTCGGTGCCCCTGCGGCCAGCAGTTTTCTGTCTCTGACCGTCATGATGTTTGTCTTCGGTGCCTGGGACCCTACCATGTTATGGATCATTGCGACACCTGTTTCTCCATGGATCGCCGTGTGTTAGAAATCCGAGCGTTTAAAGTCGGAAGGGCTCTGCCGACTTTTAGGGGACAACATTGCCCGTGGGCTTCCCAGGCCAGATATCTCAACCCTTCCTCCGGGTCCCCTCCTGGGTCTATATGGCCCAGTGAGGAGGGAACCTCCTCTACTTCTAGTCTTGCTGAGGAGGAGGTTTCTTCTTCGGTGCTGGAGGAACAGTGTGATCCCTTCCAGGGTCACGCCGTGGGCGCCATCCCGGCAGTCACCTCCTCGGAGGTGCAGGCTCCCCCAGTGTTGCAGCCCTGGGTTGCGGAGTCCGGCTCTGGTGGACCCTTGATTTTGCCTAGCTTTGCCACTGTGGAGTCTGACACCGTCCGTGGTGCCAGGGACTCTGGCGGTGCCGTAGGTGGCGTAGTTGTGGGTTTCAGTGCCGTTTGTGCCACCGGGACTCTAAGGCACAGTTCATGTGTCATTTGGGGTTCCAGCACCGGAGACTTGGGCACTACCGTTGGTGGTGCCATTTTGGTTTTCAGTGCCGGTGACTCGGGCGGCGCCATTCGCTGTGCGGCTCAGGTTCCCGGTGCCAACGGAGGTGCGGTGGACTCTTATGGCACTGTTGGCATTGCGATCTTCGACAGTACCAGGCCTGGTGCCGTTTTGGCTGAGGTTCCTGCTGTCGCTTTGATGGAGTCTACCCTGGTCGACCCCTCTTCGGAGGAGGATGACTCAGGGGAGGACCCGGACCGGCGACATGAGTCTTCTAACTCGGAACCTCCTGTGGGCCGTAGCACAAGGTGATCCAGTGTTCCTCTCCTCGAGTCCCCAGAGCTGGTTAGCCCAGATGATTCCATGGTTAGGGGTGGCCTGGAGTCTTCTGTGGTGGACCCTTCAGGAGATCCGAAGAGGATGCCCGCTTCCCGGAGGTCCCGGGCATTTGCCATCGCTGGTGCTGCTAGGGTCCTTCAGGAGAGGGTGGAGGGGGCCCGTGCAGCAGTCAGAATTCAGCTTGCGGCGCCGGCGACCCGGGTTCGGGAACGGACCTGGGTTGCTGGAGGGCCGGCCGGGGAGAGAAGGATTGAGCGTCCCTTGGAATGCACTCCTTCTCTGGGAGGGAGGAGGGGGGTTGTGTGTCCGGTGCACTGTGGCACCCAGCAGAGGCTGGGTTCCCTGCACCACACCGGCACCAGCAAGTTTCTCAGGGGTGGGCGGACATTGGTCGTCATTGCACGTCCCCGCCCCTACTCACAGGGGGACAAAAAACTCTGCCCAGATCGTCTCCATGGTGCCCTTCCCCTGTGGCCTCGATCAGCCACTGGTACCGGCTCTCCCGACTAGTCCCAGTAGTGCGGCACTGGAAGGGAGTCCCAGTGTCGCAACCCCACCCTCTGGGGGGCAAGCCAGGGGTGACTGGGAGAGCACGGTAATTGCCGGAGGTGGAGGTACGAGGGGGGGCCATGACCAAGGGCTGAAATTCTGACGATCTGGAGCAGGCAAAAAGTATAATAAATAAAAAAAATAAAAAGAAGAGGGTGGAGGACCATGCCACAGTGAGTTCCCTTTAGGGGCTCGCTCAGCAGGGACCTCCCCGCTGGCATCGAGGAAGTGGGCTGCTTCGGAGTCTGAGGGATTGAGAGGTTGGGGTGAAGAGCAGCGACGAACCCTCATCACCCTGCGGGGTGTGGGGAGGAGTCGCAGTACTGATCCCCGCCTTTCTCTCAAATGTTCTAGAGCGCCATCTAGTGGCAGTTCTGAGGGTTGCCCTTCTGGACTCATGCAATCCCAGACACGTCACAGGGGAGATTCCCCTTCAGGGCTGTTCCCGGAGTTGCCGCTCTCTCTTCTTCACAACCTGGCATGATCTCAGGGTCCCCAATCCTGGTGGCGTCAATACCTGGATCTCGGAGCCCTGGCAGAGGCCAGGCACATGCTGTTAGGTGCCCTTCACCCATCCCTCTGCAGCCACCTCCCTCTCTCCCAGGCCATGTGGGTCCGACGGGGCCGTTAACTTGGGAGACGTTCAGAGCTACTGCAGCAGCCCTCCCATCTTACGTCAGGGCCATGGACAAACAGGTTTTCTGCCTGTCCCCTCTGCCACAGGAGTCCTCTGAGCATTCGAGCTCCACTTCCTCCTCGACTTCCGCATCTGAGGAAGAGGAACTCTCTGTCGATCTTTCTTCTGATGCTGATTTCACTGATTATCAGCGGTTCCTTTCGAGGTTGGTTTTGGAGCTTCACATCTACTACATCCGTAGGGACAACACTGAACGGCAGACGCGTGCATTGCTTAGTGAATTCAGCGCTCGCCACCTGGTGGTGCCTTCCTGGCCAGTCCCTTTCCAGGAAGCATCTATTCGCACCTGGCTGTCTCCAGCCACTCCTTCTCCAGCCCCGGCAGACTGCAGGAGATGGTATTGTGCTCCCCATGAGTCTCTAGGTTCTCTACCGCACCCACTTTCGGGCCTGACTTCCCTAGACACTCCTTCCGGGCCTCGTAGCCTGGCGCATGACAGACCCCCAGATCCGGAATCTGTTGAATTCGACCGGTGGGGACAAAGGGTTTTTTCTTCAGGTCATGCATTGACGTACATAGCTTCACATCAGGCACACCATGCTGCCTATAACAGGCATCTGTGATCGATGCTGTCTCAGGTCTTAGCATCTTTACCTGACACAGAGCAGTCTAGACAAACCATTGCCCTCTCTGCTCAAAGTCTGCTTAGCATGCAAGGCACCAGCGAGGGCATCTTCTGGCCTTAGCGGGTGGCGTCCAGATTTGCAGGTACAGCGATCTGCATTAGGCGGACAGCGTGGCTTCATCTCTCCAGACTGTTACCCATTGCCCGGCGTGAGGTGACTGCCTCTGCCTTGCAGGGGACCCGCTTGTCCTCCCGCAGGGCGAGGAGGCTCCTTCAGGGCACCCTCCTCCACCCACCCACCCACGGGGACACCTCCTCGTCCTCGTCAACCTTAGACTGTCCCAGTCTGTTGGTTAAGGTCTCCCCTCTGCTTTCCACCAGTAGGAGGCTGAGGGATCTGCTCCCCCAGGGTCAATCCAGGCCCCCTTCGGGGGTGCTTGGTACTCACCCAGCAGTAATGAATGGTGAAGATTGACAAGAGAAGATATGAAAATTACGTACCTACCGTAATTCTTGGATCTTCTCTTGTCTCTTCACCATTCATTACTGATTCCCGCCCACCTTCCCCTCACGGGCCTCTTTCTTTGGCATTTTCCTCTCCTACTCGTTCATCGTCCTTCTTCGTTGGCCTTTAAGCCAAAAAAAAAAAGACCTTATCTTGATTTTCCATTCTTTCTGAACGGATCCAATTTCCTCAAGATAAAGGGAGAACGAGTGGAATGTATTCTATCCTGAGGGAACTCTTTCTGACTGCCCTTAGGGGTACCTCTTGGTTTTCTTAACCATATTGTTCAATTCACAGTTAAAGGAACGTCCTCCTATGGCCTGATTCCTTTTTGCCCTGGTCCCTCTGGCAGGTTTTAATCATCTTGTATCAGTTTCTTCTGGTTGGTGCTTCCTGGCACTTCAGTTACCTTGAGCTGATACTATTGCCTGGCCTTCAGGAAGTCCAATTGAGTTCCCACTCTATCCTTTCGTAAAGGGGTGCCCTCTGTAGAGCTCACGCCCTCCACACACGCATCTGTGTTAGTATTAACAAGGTGCTAAAGGACCTCTTCCTGGTTGGGTGCTCTCTTCCTGGAACAGAATTTCTGCCTTGGCAGTCTGTGAGCTCTCAGCTAGAGTTTAAGAGGTTGGGATGATGGGAGGTTAGAGAATCTGCCCTTTGTGTCCAGTCTGTGAAAGCAGTTCGATGGAACCTTCTTTCAGTCCTATCAAACGGGATCCTTGCTCCCTTGTTTTGGTTCCAAGCTAGTTATAAGCCTTAAACCGGCATGTCAGTGGGCAGTGATCTCCCCTCCCAATATCCCTTGTTCTCTTCCCTCTCTTCTTCTCTTTTCTCCTTTTCTTTATGTGTTCCTCCCTTGGAGCCACCCCAGAAGTGAGGCCCTGCGGTCCCTTAGGGTAGGCATTTTCTTCTTTTCTATCCTCTTCCGGCTTATGCCTTTTTCAGTTTATATCCTTTCCTTTTTCTATCCCTCGGCGCTCTCTTGCCTTGCTCTTCTTTTTTCCTTATGCTTATTTTGCCTGTCCGACTGACAGAACTGGGATGGAGGAGGAGTCTGCAGCGCCTAACGGCCACCCCTCGCACATCACGCGATGCACCAACTCCTCTGGGAGAAAAAAAAAACCAACTCCCATGGCGGGTGCATGCCTCCGGCTTACACCCAGCAGTAATCAATGGTGAAGATACAAGAGAAGATCAAGAATTACACTAGGTATGTGATTTTCATTTTCTGATTGTTACCCATGTGAGCAATGTGATGGGGTTCATGACATAACTGAGTTTGTATGTGTTGCATTTTACCCCTATCAATTCATAGATCTCAATAGCCATTAGAGATTTGACAGGGGTGATAAAATCTTTCTCGGAGCGTGGATATGTTGTTCATCCACACTGTTTGGCATGTCCCTTTCCCCTTTAAATCTTGCCAGACGTCTTCAAGCTGGCTCTTCCCACCCACGCAGGTGGTATATACCTCAGCTCCACCCCATGACACCAGATCTTCCTTTCCGCTGGAAGATAGATTCCCTTGTGCTCTTGAAGCATTTCGTAGGCCCTGGATTCTAATCGTCAGTTTTTACCGACAATTTTTTTAAAACTCGTTCGAGTTAGTGACTGCAATTTTACCGCATCTGCCATGGAGGAAGAATTTTCCCCCTGGATTTCACTGGTGCCCCTGCGGCCAGAAGATGTCGCTCACTGATTCCCACCTAACGTGCGTCTACTGTCTAGGTGTCGGACATGACACCTCGTCGTGTGGTTTCTGCCTGACCTTCCATCCCAACGTCCTGGATGACTGCATGGCATGTTTAAAGCTGGGGAGACCAGAGAAAAGGAACCCGCCGGTGAAATCGAAGGAGGCGAGGTGGGTGGTTTCCACTGCCATGGCATCTGCCGAATAGCTGAAACAAATGAAGGCATTTGAGGAGGAAGCAGCTCAAGCTTCGGCCAATCGAAGCTTCTTCATTCCGCTTAACCTTGGCTCCACCTTTACAGGCACCTTCAAGGAGTTGTGCCAGTCTTTCCCCACCAGGGGTGAGGCACTCTCGGGCTCGCACTCCTCTCACCCTCGGAAGAGGGGTAAGGACCCAAGGTCTTCGTCCAAGCGAAGATGCTCTTGGGACTGAGAAAGATCCGAGTCCCAGGAGCACGCGGTCTCTACTTCGATCGAGATCACCTCCTTGGCTGCTGGCTTCATGGACCTTCCGTCTGGCAAGGAGACCGAGGAAGTGGTCAACGACATCGGGATTGTTCTCGATCCAATCGACCCCTTGTCGCTGGTTCAGCCCGATGACTCCTTGGAAAGGACTCCGGTCCTTGTCTTCCCTGATGAGGAGACTCAGCCTGCTGGCGTCCCCATTAATGACCCGGTTCCAGACCCTCAGTTTTCACCGACCCCGGTGTTTCCTGATTGGCCAAGTCGGCCTGCCCAATCTTGGTCGAGGTCCAGAACCCCGGAAGAAGAGTCATAAGCACTCTAAGAAGAGGCGACGCCACAGGTCCTCATCCTCCTTGGACGAGGAGAGGCTTCGACGGAATCTCTGTCGACGCTATGAAGACCTCATGTGGCAGCAGCTGATTCTGTCCGGGCAAAAGCTGGCTCTGCCACCTACCCCAGCCATTACATGGCTTTCGCCTCCTAGGCCAAAGCCTACCCCTCCGGAACCAAAGCCTTCAGTTCCTCCGCCCATGGGGCCGCCCCGTATCCTGGCTCGGCCAATCTTGGTCTCTCCACCAATTAGGGTGGAACCACCGCCTAAGCAGCCTGAGGGAGGGGCACCCTCGAAAGAGGACCAACAAGACACCGGGCTTCCCCGGTGTCTGTCGATTACCATCACCCCGGATCACCCTCGGCGTATCGAGGGTGACCTAGGCGGCAGACTGCTATACCACGATTCATTGGACTCGGATGTCACTGGATTACACTCACATCCCGGGGATGATGAGTCGTCCGTGACAGGTTTGGAGGACGGTCCTACCTCCTTTCAGGGCATCCTCCGCCTTATCTCTGAATCTACCGGAATGCCTATGGAGTCCATCCAAAAGAAGGCGGAGTACCCTCTCACCGATATCCTCAAGAGAGGGGATACACCGATTGAGGCCTTTCCAGTGGCCGAGGCCATTGTTGGCCCGGCCCTTGAACTTTGGCAGCGTCCTGCTTCCTGCCCAGCACCGTCTGCCCGCATGGCCCACAAGTACTCTGTGCCCATGGGGTCCCTTGAGGGGTTCACAGAGCACCCTTCAGCCGAGAGCCTGGTGACTGCCTCTGTGTTCAGGTGTGCTGGGAGATCTTACTTCGAGAGGGCTCTTGCAGTAGGTAATTACATATAGGAATGACGTTGGCAGGCGGCAGGACCCCACGGAAAAATTTCTAGCTAGCAGTCCCTGGCGGGGACCGCCCCACATCAGGTGACTGGCGTCAGACGACGTCGGTATAAAGGGACTGTCCCGGACGCCCGCCTTCCAGTTCTTTCCCGCCGTCAGCTCGTGCAGTGCCTCGCGGTGAAGTTTGTGCTCAGCCCTGTTGCTTCGTTGGTTTTTTGGCGAAAGTTATCAGTATTTTGCCATTTTTTAGTCAGGTGAGCGTCGGTTTATCGTCGTCCTTCAAAAAATAAGTCGCATTCGTCGCGGTAGCCACTGCCCTCAAGAGACGGTCACTCTCTGCCTTTTGCTTAGGCCCCGACCACACGGTTTAAAAAAGTGCCTGCATTGCCTGCATTTCAACGCTGCCACCCACAGGCAGCGCCAGCAGTCTTTGGAAGCCCATCTCCTTAAAAGAAGATGTCTGCAATGGAGAAGGAGTTGAAGAAGCTTAGGCAGGCGTCGAACTCCCCAGAAGGACACAAGGCGGGACAAAGAAAGGCACTGGGAGAAGGCCTCCTTCTCCGCGACTCCGGCCGGAGCCGCGGCTAAGGTAATGTCCCCTCAGGGATCGCCTGATGGCAGCCTCAAGGCTTTGGAGGAGGCGTCCCCCTGCCCGTCAGGTTCGCGTTCGAGCCCTTCGGGTGCCTCCGGGCAAAAGGAGGCTTCTGCCCCCAGTACTGCCGCAGGCTTGCGGCCTACTGGCGCGGGCACCTCCTATAAGCCGAACGTTGGCACCTCTGACGCCCTCCGGGAGAAGGCCGCTAAGACGCCCGACTCTCCAGGGCGGCGCACGGCAGTGTTCCCCTCGGACCGGGCCACTTCCCACCCTCAGCCCGGCTCCTCTGGCGTCCGCTGGGATTCAGCCCCTAAGTCGCACGTTGGCTCCTCCAACGTGCGCCGGAGCCTACGACAGACCCTCCATCGTCTGTCGTCCCAGGTTCCCCGCAGCCTTCACTGCCATCCGGAGAGCCAGAGTCCCCCCTGCCTGACCCCGGGGACTTTTCTCCTCTGTCCCCAGGCTCCTCCTCGGGATGCTTTTCCGCCGTCAGACCCTCCTCCCACTGAACCTGATCTGGCGCGGCCCCGGATGCCAGCCCGACACCGCCTGCCCCGCCCCGCCGCCCGGTTCCACGCGCCCCTCCGACGCCGGCGGGGGATATTCCTCTCCCATCGGGCCCTCCACCCCTCGGGCCTATCACTGTTGATCCGCCCGTGGAGCTCCCTACTGGGCCGTCTGCTCTGGCAGGTCCTCCGGTACCTGGGTATTCGCCGTCGTATCCAACGCCGGCTTACCCGGGTCTGCAGTATCCTGCGCCGCAGTACCCAGCGCTGGCTCCACCGATGCCGCAGTACCCGACGCCACAGTACCCAGCTCCGGTATTCCCACAGCCGGGTTACGGATACTCACCTTACAGATATAATCCGTACAACTATCCCTCCTCCTCCTCCACCGCCCCCTAGGCCGGCGGTGGATCTTCAGGAGACTCTGGCCTCCTGGTGGGCTGAGACCAAGGCTCAGCTCACCAAGGAAGTCGAGCCGCTTACAGCGACGTGCCACCTCTGGCCCCTGTACGCCCCAGACGGCACACCCTCTCCGCCTCCGGATTCCAAGCTCTTCCTCTGGATCCAGAGAGGGCAGGACACGCGTCCAGGGATTCCCCCTAAGGAACCCGTTCCTCCTCCTAGACGAGTCAGGGAATCTTACTCTGCTTCCAGTTCTTCTTCTTCTTCCCTCTCGGACTCCTCGGATTCCTCCGACGGATGCTCCGAGAAAGACGACGAGCCTCGCTCTCCGTCCAAGCCCCGGCCGAGGACTCCTCCGAAGTCTCCTCCGGAGGATCCTTTCTTCACGGAGTTGCTCAGGAAGATCCAGGAAGTACATCAGTGGCGTTCCTTAGAACCGGATCCTCAGTGGGTTAAACTCTCCGAACATCTGGACCTGCCCCTTACAGCCCCTACTCTAGTGCCACCCTGGATCGAGCCTCATGCCCACCTTGTTTCCACTATTTGGAAACAACTGTCGGCTTTAGCCCCACTTCCTCGGAAGTCCAACAGGCTATACCAGGCTCCGGAGGGTGTAGACTTTTTAGATTCTCACCCCCGTGCAGACTTGGTTGTGATTAGCGCTGCTCGCGTCCAGTAAGCACACCCTAAACATTTGAGCTTGTCTCCTCCGGATAAGGAATCTCGCCTTCTGGATCAGTATGAAAGGAAGATCTACGCTTCTTCCACACTGGGGATCAGGGCCCTAAACTATGTAGCACATATGGGGGATTACCAGAAGGCTGTCCTTACCCAGGCGGAATCTAAGATTGACTCCTTGCCTGACTTCCAAGTCAAGCAGGAGTTAGCTGACCTTGTCCGTTCTGCTCGTTCGGCCAGTCGTCACATTCTGAGGATGACCTATGATGCAGTGGACACCGCAGGGCGGAGCCCGCGTTCACCGTAAGTCTTCGGCGTCACGCCTGGCTCCAAGTGTCAGGTTTGGTCCCGGAGGTGCAGTCAGCAATTCAAGAAGCACCTTTCAGGGGTTCGGTGCTTTTCGGGGGTGATGTCAAGGACATCATCACCGACTTGCAGGAGAAGGGGACGGTCCTGAAATCTGTGGATTCCGTGTACCATCCCCATTCCCTGCAGTGCCGTCCTTTTCGCAGACGCAGCCGGCCTCAAGCAAAACCCTAAGGAAGGCGGGCCACCAAACGCCGGGCCCTCACAGCTGCCAGGCCCCCGCCGCCCAACAAAGCAGCTGGTGCCCCAGCTGCGGCGCTGCCCCATACCACCCGACTCCTTCCCTCTCCCACCGCCTCCGGACTCCCCAGAGGAACCGGTAGGAGGGAGGTTCTCCCTCCACCTTCCGGGTTGGGAGAGGATAACATCGGATTCATGGGTGCTTCAGATTATCGCAGAGGGGCATTCTATAGAGTTTCTACAGAAACCTCCACGCCACCCGCCCCGAAGTCCTCTTACTCAAGGGACCATCTTCCTCTGGTCAGGGAAGAAATATCTGCTCTCCTTGTGAAGCAGGCCATAGAACATGTCCCTCCTCACCTTCACAGGACGGGTTACTATTCCCATTTCTTCCTTGTACCAAAGAAGACGGGAGATCTCAGACCCATTCTCGATCTCAGCTCCCTGAACTTCTGTGTAGAATACAGGAAGTTCAGGATGCTCTCCCTTCAAACACTTTTGCCCGTTCTTCGGCCGAGCCAATGGCTTTGTGCACTGGATATACAGGATGCATACCTGCACATCCCCATTCGTCCCTCGCACCGAAAGTACCTCCAGTTTGCTTTCCAAGGGGACCATTACCAATTCCGGGCACTCCCTTTTGGTCTTTCCTCGGCTCCCCGAGTTTTTACCAAATGCCTAGCGGTGGTAGTGGCCCACCTGCGTACTTTGGGATTTCAGGTTTTTCCCTACCTGGACGACTGGCTCCTGGCGGCCTCGTCCAGGGAGGAACTCCTGCATTTTCTCTCCCTCACCCAGCAGGTTTTCACTGGTCTGGGTATCACCATCAACCATTCCAAGTCTCATCTGGACCCCTCCCAGAGACTCCAGTTCATCGGGGCAATCCTCAATACGACAGTGTGTAAGGCCTTCCTGCCTTCGGACAGGGGTACTCCTCCAGTCACAGATTTCCCTACTTTCAGAACGCAGGAAGGTTCCGGCGAGGTCGGTGCTCCATCTTTTGGGGCTTATGGCGGCTGCCATCCCGACGGTTCCGCGCGCGCAACTCCACATGAGGATCTCTCAGTGGACTCTCCGCTCTCAGTGGGATCAACTTGTAGACGACCTAGATCATCTGGTGCTGATCTCCTCACCGATGACAAGAGACTTCCAATGGTGGATGGTTCGAGAGAACCTATTTCGGGGGGTCTCCTTCTTTCATCCTCCCCCCTCTCAGACTCTGACCATGGACGCATCAGGCGAAGGTTGGGGAGCCCATGTGGGTCCTCACCGAACCCAGGGTTTATGGTTCAGATTGGAGCTAGCTCTCCACATCAATGTGCTCGAGCTACGAGCAGTACTATATGCTCTCCAAGCCCTTCGCCAATACATCCTTCCCGGTCACCTAGCTGTCCAAACGGACAACATGTGCGTGGTGTGGTACATCAACAAGCAGGGAGGGACTCGGTCCTACCCGCTGTGCAGGGAAGCAATGAGGGTTTGGGAATGGGCAACGCTTCACAACCTTCACCTCACGGCGATCCATGTTCCAGGAGTCGACAGTGTCCTGGCAGACAAGCTAAGTTGTTCCTTGGCTCTGCCACATGAGTGGGAACCGGACCAAAAGGTTCTAAACGGCATCTTCCAGCTTTGGGGGACTCCACAGGTAGACCTGTTCGCCTCTTCTCAAAACGCAAAACTTCCCACCTTTTGTTCGCTCACTCCAGAGCGAGGTGCTTTCTGGAGCGATGCTCTGTCTCTAAGCTGGAAGGACAGATTCGTCTATGCTTTTCCCCCAATTCCTCTGGTCCCTCGTGTGCTGCAGAAACTTGCATTGGAAGGACCGAGAATGATTCTGATCGCTCCTTTCTGGCCCAGGCAAATCTGGTTCTCTCTTCTACAACAATACTCAGAGGTTCCTCCTCTTCCTCTTCCTTTATCTCGAAGATTGCTGACCCAGGATCAGGGGACCCTGGTCCATCCGGGACTTAAGTCTCTTCAACTTCATGCATGGCTCCTGCAGACCTAGCCCAATCTCGTTTTGGCGTCTCTCCTAAGGTGGCCGAGATTCTGGTGGAGGCTAGAAAACCCTCCACTAGGTCCACCTACACTATGAAATGGAAGAGATTTTCCATTTGGGCTGCCTCCAGGAACGTGGAGCCTTTCTCCTGTCCTGTGGCCGTTCTGCTCGATTATTTGCGTCATCTTTTCGACCTGGGTCTTAGTCACTCCTCTTTGAAGTTCTCATGGCTGCTATTTCAGCCTACCATGTTCCTTTTGCTGATAAAGCCTTTGCCCAATTAGAGGTATCCAAGACCTTTCTCAGAGGGGTCCTTCATCTCAGGCCCCCTGTTCGGACTCCTGCTCCCCCTTGGGATTTGAACTTTGTTCTCGAGAAACTTACCCTTCCTCCTTTTGAGCCTGCGGCTTCTGCAGACTTGAAGTTCTTATCGTGGAAGACGCTCTTTTTGGTGGCCATTACTTCTGCTCGCAGAATTTCCGAGCTCCAGGCCCTTATGTGTAAAGTCCCCTATCTGATTTTTCACAAAGAACGAGTAGCTCTTTGCACGAACCCTAAGTTTCTTCCGAAAGTGGTAGCGGAGCATACCTTAAATCAGTCTATTGAGTTACCTGCTTTTTTCACGCAGTACTCCAACCAGGGAGAATACTTGCTCCATACCATGGATGTCCACAGGATTCTGAGATACTACACCGATAGGACGAAGGATCTCAGAAAGACTGATCAGTTGTTCATCTCTTTTGCTCACAAAAGGGAAGGCAGTGCTGTCTCCAAGCAATGCCTGTCAAAGTGGTTGTCTCATTGCATCACTTTCTGTTATGACAAGTACAACAAGACCCTTCCGGGTCAAGTCAGAGGTCACTCCACTCGTGGAGTAGCAGCCTCTGTGGCTTGTTTCAAGAATGTGTTGGCGGCAGACATCTGTGCTGCCCGCCACCTGGACTTCCATCCATACCTTTACGAAACATTACAGTTTGGACATTTCCTCTCGCCGTAGAGCAGGCTTCGGGTTAGCTGTCTTGCAAGGCCTCCTATCTTGAGGTTTGCAAGGGTTTTGCTACTTCTTGGAGTAGTTCCTCCTCCCGGTGCCTTTCATTTGTTCCAGACTGCTTGGGATTCTGTCCTATATGTAATTACCTACTGCAAGAGCCCTCTCGAAGTAAGATAGTACAGTTACATAAGAACTTACCGTAACAGTAGATCTTCGAGAGAGGCTCTTGCAGTAGGTAATACCTTCAGCCCTCCATCCCCTAGGCTTTTTTTAGCTCCTTTTCCATTAAGGGGAATATCCACTTCTCTCTCGTCCGGGCCTTCCGGGCCTGTGGCGGGAAAGAACTGGAAGGTGGGCGTCTGGGACCGGCCCTTTATACCGATGTCATCTGACACCAGTCACCTGACGTGAGGGCGGTCACCGCCAGGGACTGCTAGCTAGAAATTTTTCCGTGGGGTCCTGCCGCCTGCCGATGTCAGTCCTATATGTAATTACCTATATGTAGTTACCTACTGCAAGAGCCTCTTTCGAAGACCTACTGTTACGGTAAGCTCTTACATAACTGTACTTTCATCTGACACTGACCGACCCCCGGACAAGGAGTCCAAAAATATGGACCACTCTGCCCGTAAGGTCTATGGTCTATGTGGCCTCTTTTCTGGGTCTTCGTCAGGCCAGCTCGGCTGTCATTACGGCACACTTCTCTCATGCCTTTCTCGGGTCATTAGACGAGGTTCTCCCTCATCTCCCAGTGGACATGCAGACTACGGTCAAGCAAGTCCGGGACCAGGGTCGTGCTGTTGCAAAACAACAGCTCCAGATGTCCCTGGATATAGGAGATTCTTGTGCCCGTTCTCTTGCAGCCGCAGTGGCCACTCGCCACTGGGCTTGTCTGAGGCTTTCCTCCTTCCCAGCAGATACTCAACATAAGCTTGCTGTTGTACCCTTCCTAGGCACTGACAGGGTGGCCGGTCAACTTCAGCATATAGAGCAGTCCAGTGTCACCTTGGATGCTACTTCTGCTAAGGGTTCTTCGGGCAAGAACCAGCAGAGGAGAAAGAAGAAGCCATTTCGGCATTCTTCTCCTTTGGTCAGGCAGCCCTCCTACCAAGGAGGTCAGCAACAACAGCAGCAGCAGGCTCAAGCTTGGTGCCCACGTCCCAAGCAGGGTCCTCAACAGCTCGTAAAGGAGTCCAAGACACAGGTCCAGGAGCCTCCTTCTCCTCCTCCTCTTCCAAGCCTGCTCAGTGACGGGTTGGGGGTTGCCACCCCTACACCCGTCACGCCAGCTCTGGGTCCTCCCATGGGGGGTTGGCTCCGCCACTTTTTTTTCCGCCTGGTCCAATATCACTTCGGACAGGTGGGTTCTTGAAGTGGTCGGTCAGGGACTGCCTCTAGAGTTCAAGCAGTACCCTCCCAGCCGAGCCCGCGCCCCTTGGGAGGAAAGGATCTCAGCTTGCACTCAGTCTGCTCTTCGAGATGACATAGCTCAGCTCCTCCTCAAGGAGGCAGTAGCTCCAGTGCCGGATCCTCCTACAGACCCAGGCTTCGTATCCAGGTACTTCCTGGTGCCCAAGCGAACGGGGAGTTGGCGCCCCATCCTAGATCTCCACGACCTGAATCAATATATCAGGTCCTGCACCTTCCGGATGGTAACTCTGAACCAGATCATACCATCCCTGGAGCAAAACATGTGGTTCTGTTCACTGGATCTACAGGACACATTCTTTCACGTCCCAATCCATCCGTCCCATCAGCGGTTCCTCTACTTCATGGTCGAGGGGACCCTGTTCGAGATCCGAGCCATGCCGCTCGGCCTGTCATCGGCCCCATGGGTCTTCACCAAGTGCATTGCAGTTGTGGCAGCCCACCTTCGGTGTCGAGGAGTCCGAATATACCCTTATCTTGATGACTGGCTCTTGGCAGGTTCCTCCCTTCAGGAGGTGGAGAGGTCCAGGGATCTGGCTCTCCAAACCTGCTCCCAACTCGGCCTCCTGATCAACGAGGCCAGGTTGGAACTTGCACCCTCTCAGGTGATGGGCTTCATTGGGGCAGAGCTCGACTCTTGTCAATCCAGAGTTCGGCTCCCGGCGGACAGGGCGGAGGTTCTCTCCTCCTTTGCTCAATCATTTCTGGTTGGGCACTTGCACCCTGCTCGGGACATTCTGTGCCTTCTGGGTTACATGACGGCGTGCACCTCAGTGCTTCACTGGGCCAGGTGGCACATGCACTCCCTCCAATGGGAGCTGGCCATTTCAACCAGCTGATCGCTGTAACCCAGAAGATGTGGGACGCTCTTCAGTGGTGGACTGCCCCAGACTGGTTGCAGGAAGGGATCTCGTTTGTCCACCCCAAGCCGACGGTCATCCTTACGACCAATGCCTCTCTCATGGTCTGGGGAGCCCACATGGGGGATAACAAGGCCCATGGGTTCTGGACCCCTGAGGAGTCCCGATGCCACTTCAACCTGTTGGAGTCAGAGCAGTCAGACTGGCGCTGTCAGCTTTCGCTCCTCAGCACCAGGGTCAAGTGGTTCAAGTCCAGACGGACAATACCACGACCTGTACTACCTCAACAAACAGGGCACCACGCACACCTATCTGCTGTGCAAAGAGGCGCTCCGCATCTGGACCCTCGTAGGCCAGTTGGAGGCAGATCTCCTAGCCATCCATATGGCAGGAGCCTTGAACCAACTGGCGGATGCTCTCAGCTGCATAGGCCAGACATCCCACAAGTGGTCTCTCCATCCAGTGGTAGCTTACAGTCTGTTCTCCCGTTGAGGCAAACTGTTGGTGGACCTATTTGCCTCCAGGGAAAATAACAAGCTGAGGCTGTATCATGCCCGCCCCCCTCAGCAGGGCTCGCTGCAGGGGGATGCCTTCTTGAGGCCGTGGACCCCAGGACTCCTCTACACCTTCCCTCCATTTCCCTTGATCCACAAGGTGTTACTCAAGGTGAGGAGGGATAGGGCGAAGGTGATCCTGGTAGCCCAATATGGGTGCGCCAGTTCTGTATCCAAATGATCTCAGCCTCAGCTGCTGCAGGCCCCCGGAGCGGCTTTGTACATGCCTGGACCTGATATCACTGAACCAGGGGAAGGTACCCCATCCGGACCTTCAATCCCTGCACCTCACAGCCTGGTACCTGAGCAGCTAGAGTTCCAGGTTTGGGTCTTTCCGATGATGTCTACACCGTGGTGGAGGTATCAAGAAAGGAATCGACCAGGAAATGTTACGCCTTCAAATGGAAAAGATTTTCCATTTGGTGTCAGAGTAAGAGTCTGGACCCTTTATCCTGTTCTGTGGCTAACATTCTTGACTATCTTTGGTCTCTCTCCAAAGGGGGTCTGTGGTCATCGACCCTTAGGGTGCACTTGGCAGCCATTTCTGCTTATGGGCACGGGCCGGTCAGCCAACACTGGCGCAGGAGACAGTGGTTGGGCATTTCTTCAAATACTGGATCACATATCCCCCCCAGTGTGTGAACCTCCACCTCCATGGGATCTACTGCTGGTTTTGGCAAAGCTCATGGGCAAGCCATTCAAACCAATGCACAAGTGAAAGTTGTCACACTTGTCGTGGAAGACTGCCTTCCTGGCCTTCCTGGTGGCTATCACATCAGCCAGAAGGACAGGGGAGCTCCAGGCGCTTCAGTGGACTCCCCTTATCTGGTCTTTCACAGGGACAAAGTTGTCCTATGCCCCCAACCGAAATGCCTTCTGAAGGTGGTGTCAGAGTTTCACCTTAATCAGGTGTTGACTCTGCCATTGTACTACCCTAACTACACCTCAGACGCCGAGTACAAGCTCCATACTTTGGACCGGAGACGTGCTCTCTCCTATTATAAGGAGAGAATGGTGGAAATTCGTGGAGACGTTCGCCAGCTGTTTGTCACCCATGCTGAAGCCACTTCTGGCAGACCTGCAGCCAAACAGACCATAGCAAGATGGAGTACATCATGCATAAGTCTGTGCTATGAGCTGGCGGGCAAGGAGCCTCCCAGAGGGATAAGAGCTCATTCTACCCGCCATACTGCTGCTTCGGTGGCTGCTTCTAAGGACATCCCTATCCAGGAAATCTGTCGGGCTGCTACCTGGAAGTCAGCAAATACCTTTATTACCCACTACCACATTGACCTTGAGTCATGCCAGTATGCTGGTTCTGGGGCCTAGGTTCTCCAATCTTTATTTCCTAAGTAGGGGGTGTGTGCCTTGCCTCCCTCCTCCCGGAGAACTTCTCTGAGTCTGCCAAACAGTGTGGATGAACAACATATCCACGCTCCTAGAAAAACAGGTTACACACCTATAACAGTAGTCCTAGGAGTGGTATATGTTGTTCATCCACACGCACTCACTCGACCTCTCCAGCTTTGGGCACACAACCTTGCTTCCAGCGGGCTAAGATCTGGCGTCATGGGGTGGAGCTGAGGTATATACCACTTGGGTGGGTGGGAGGAGCTAGCTTGAAGACTTCCGGCAAGATTTAAAGGCGAAAGGGACATGCCAAACAGTGTGGATGAACAATATATACCACTCCTAGAACTACTGTTACAGGTGAGTAACCTGTTCTTTTTGTGCTTTTTAGCAAGGTGGCAGGTTGCAGAGCATTGGCTCTATTTGCAATTTTAACAAAGTTGTTTGAGGTTGAAAGTCACTTTAGGTCCATTATGTCTGCCCCCCTCCAGTCAAAAGTAAGGATGAGTAAATAATAAAAATAATTGTGAGACATGGATGTGAACTCACGCCGCCAGAGTAGACTGCAGCCTTACCGCAGTGCCCTAGATCATCTGGCCATCCTGATTCCCATAATTTGTCCGTGAGTAGTTGGCAAGTCTGATGAGAAGTGAAAAATCAAGGCATTGTCAAATGCAGTCAGTGTTCTGTAGGTGGAATTTGACTGTTTTGTTGACCTGGTTAATGTGTTGCTTGCAAGTTAGATAGGAGCCGGAGACCTCTGAGGCCAGTGGAGGAGAGGAAGTTATTCTGGGGGATATCCTTACTGTCAGCAAGAACACCTGATGTGGCAAAATTAAAGGGCATAAGAAGCATTACAGAATTGTAATTTCATGTGTGCTTACTGTAAGGCTGTTCACTTTCTGTATACAGTATATCTCATTTTTTGTTAGTTTTCTCTCTCTCTCTCTCTCTGGTCTTTGAAACCAGTTTTTTATGCACCCCATGTTGGCCCACGATGAGTGCTCCTAACAGTGACATCATCAGTTGCAATCTGTTCAAGGCTGTTGATGCTAATACCTATCTACTTGTAAGGGTTGCTACATTGATAAAAATGGAGCAACTGTTCATCTGTATCATCTGCAACTTATACAAGTAGTGTTAACATCAAGAGCCATGGATTGATTACGACCAATAATGTCATTGGCTGGAGTACCTGTAATTGTGCAACATGGAGAACATACAGAGCTCATTTTAAAGACCAAAAAAAACTAAAAAAAAACAACAAAGGGAGATATGCAAAAGGAAAACACAGGATAATGTATATAGAGCTCCATACTGAAGTGAGTACTTCATACATCCCGGAGATTTATCAGACACAGAGCTGTAGGGAGGCAGTACAGCCTAAAGGTTAGAGCACCAAGCTGTGAACCAGTCAATCAATCAAAATCTTTATTTACCCAGGTGATCAACATTGAGCAAGCTCATTTACAAGGTGGACCTGCAGTTTGCAAGGACAAGGGTACAGAATAGAGTACAAATAAAATATACATAAAACAACAGTAGCAAGACGTGTACAACAAAATATATACAGTGTAGAAATAAAGTTAAATAATATATACAGAGATGCCTTTATAATCCTATCCATCAATAACATGTTCATAGCCTGTAAAGGAGTCCCTTGGATATGGAAGAGCGCACGCGTAGGAGGCAGGGACACTGATAGAAAGATTCTGGGATACTAAGCAGGTAGTATCAGGGCACAAGAGTGGGCGATGGGGGCGTGGCAGTGAGTACGTAGTATCGGTGGGACTGGAATGGACTGAGGTGAACCGGTAGTACCGGTGGGTCTAGAATGGACTTGGGGGTAATCTTGGTAAGGGAACACTTAGTTTGAACGGGAAGGACTTAAATTGAGTGGAAACGTCAGCTGGACAACTAGGAACGGTGGAAACCGTTACAGAGCTCCACAAATGTTTTGGCACCTGGAGATTCAACTCAACTCATGTTTTATTTCTAAAAAGCCAAACCAAATCAATGTCTAAGCGCTTGTACAGAACAATGAAGAAAGAAAATTCAGCAGTTAAAACCATAAATAACAATCAAAAAACATCAATATCACAGTATTCAGAAATCTCCAGTTCATATACCCTCCAAGAAGGCAAGCTTAAATAGATGCGTTTTTAAGGCAGATTTAAAGCTCTCCACAGTCAGGCACTCCCTTATTTGATGAGGTGGAGAGTTCCACAGGGTCGGGGCCGCAAATGATCTAGTGCCAGAAGTCTTTAAACGGACCCTGGGAACCTCTAGAAATCCCTTGTCAGTGAGACAGAGGGGCTATAAGGGCACAGAAGTTCATGCAGGTAGCATGTCCCTTTCTGTAGGGGTTTTATAGGTCAGCAGGTCAGACTTCCAAAGGTGATCTGCCACTGAACTGGCAGCCAATGCAGTCCGCGGAGCACAAGTGTGACATGGCAAGATCGAGATAAGCTAGTCAACAGCCTGGCTGCCGCATTCTGCACCAGCTGCAAGCAGCAGATGTCAGCTCCCTAAGCCCTAAGTACAGACAGTTGCAATAGTCAAGGCGGGAGGTCACAAAGTCATGGACCAATATTGGGAGGTCGTCAGGCAGGACCAGGTGTTTAAGCCGTGCGATATTCTCAGATGGTGAAATAAAGATTTGACGACAGCTGACACCTAAGATGTAAAGGTCAGAGTATCATCAAAATTAACACCCAGATTGTGCACCTGGTCAGAGGTCGCTAGCCGACTACCCCTGAGCCAAAGCCCCGAAGGTTGCCCAGCCAACGACCCTTCAGCTCGATGACCCGGGTCCACAACCAACACCTCAGTCTTGTCAGGGTTTAACCTCAGCCAGTTGGCACTCATCCAATCCTGAATCTCAGCAAGGCAGTTGTTAAATACTGAGACAGTATCATCTTGGTCGGGCATAAAGGACATGTAGAGCTGAATATCATATGTATAGCAGTAGGACCTAGCAGACCTGCGTTTGAAACCCACAGGCACCACTTACATACTGTGTAGCCCTGAGTACGTCACTTAACCCCTCTGTGCTCCTGGGTCACACCTGGAAACAAGCTTAATATCAGATAACTAGTATAGAAACTGAAGTTGGCCCTGGAGATCCGATGACCAAAATAGAGAACAGAAGAATAAAAAAAAAAAAAAATCCTTGGGGTGCTCCATAATAAGTAGTCTGAGTGGAGCAGACTGAACCGTTGCAGAGATAAAGGAAAAACATTCACTGAGGCAGAATAAGAACCAAGGAGAAGGAACTCCTTCACAGCTGGTTGCTCTAACCTCTATCCAGGCTGTACTGCCAGACAGAGCCACTTACACCAACAAAGTCTCAAGGCACTTAAGGAAAGTATTATGGTAGTTGACTAAACAAAGCATTAATTTCAAGATGGCAGCGTGGATAGGAGGATAACTGGCAAGCTAGTGTCAGAGAGATAGTTGGATATCTGGGTGAAGACTATTTTCTTTGTTGTTGTTATTCTTTGGTAACCTGGTAAGTGCTGGTTTTCATGGGTGACTCGGGAGCACTGGGGTGGTTAAGTGACTTGCTTAGAGTCACACAGTATGCAAGTGGAAGTTGTGGGCATCAAACCCAGATCTGCCAGATGTACCAGGCTCATTTGCAGCTCGTTACTCTTGACCTCTAGTCTATACTGCCAGCCCCTAGGCTGTTGTTCCAGGTACCTTGCTAAGAAAGATGGGACAGTAGATATCAGGTGCCTAGGTAGTCGATGTCATGCATGGGCCCATTTGCTCTTAACCTCACAGGCTGTCATACTGGATCCAGCTAAGGCAGTCCAGGAAAGAACAGATAAAGGGGTGCCATGTAGGAGGAGGGATGGGGAAAGATTTTACACAGAACTTAAACATGTCTTTAACGCCATAATTACAACCATCAGGAGAGTGGTTAATGATGTTCCTTTAAACAAGTGTTCAAGGCTGCTGTGATGGTTAAAAGCTTAAGGTGTCCACCTTCTGTTCAGGTTGCCATGGGTTCAATCCTGAGACTGGAATACCAACTGGTGGTGGCAGGAAGGTGGAGCAGCTGTCTGGACATTCTCTCTATCCCTTCGGGTTTGTCTCCAGTGCTTCTCACAGAAAGGCTGATCCCTGGTATCTGAGGGAGATGAGGAGTCTTTCAACAATCCACAGGCTTAAGTTGTCATCACCTTAAGTGGAGTCCCACTGGTTGAAAAGCACAGAAGTGCCAATACCAGGGCCGCACTCCTGCATTGGGGTAGAGTGTCCCAACTCTCTGGGCAGCTCAACGCAGCAACGATGGCTGCCTCACATTGATCAGTGGAGACTCTGTGGTCCAACGCCACATGCAGAAAAGATACCTGTGAGGAGGAAGCAGCTGCTTTTCAGTGTGCGGCTGCAGTGCAGTTGTCCGAGAGTGAACCATTGTACAAGTCCTGAAATGCATGCACATCCTAAATTGATGGATGGTCGTTGTGACCCTGGTGGGATCGATGTGGCAGGTAAGGACTGCGGGAGGTGGGTGGGTGGGTTTGATAGGAGAAAATAATAAAGATAATGAATAAAAAAAAAGTTTAAACCCTTAGTTGAAGTAAAGAAAATAAAACTGGACATTAGTACATTTGTATGTAGTATACCAAAGAGGCAGTTTGCAGAAGGAGTAGTGCATAGGATCCATAAAGGGATGCTAGGAGAGAGAGAATCTCCAGATTGGTTGATTTTGAGCCTCTCCCCAAACTATACACGTGCTCTGTAAGGCCTCAGTCCTTGTGCAAAGCATCTTTTTCTTGCATGTGCAAGGCAGGCTGACAAGCCCTCGCTAAAGCAGGTATCACCTTTTAAGCAGTCTTGTACATCTGATACAGTATAGGCTGAGAACAAAAAACTACACAAGTTTCAACTTTTGGGATTCCTCAGTGTAGTGTAGTTGTTGTTTCAGCAAAGAACCAGGTCACCCCCAAAAGGTATTGGGCATTTAGTACACTGGGCGGTAGTATACCAAGGGGCGGTTTGCAGGAGGAGCAGTGCATATCATTCATAAAGGCATGCTAGGAGAGAAGAATTGAAAACAAAAAAAGGTAATAGAACAGGCTGTCTTTGCTCCATTACATTTTTGGGGTAACAATTTCTTGTAATCTGTTGAAACACAGATTGTTGAGGAACATGCAAGTGTTGAACAGAGTCGGCGTGCTCAGGCTGAGCCCATTAACCTGGACAGTTGTCTGCGGGCCTTCACAGGCGAAGAAGAACTGGGTGAGGATGAGATGTACTACTGCTCCAAGTGCAAGACTCATCGTCTGGCAACTAAAAAACTTGATCTTTGGAGGCTCCCTCCTGTTTTGGTACAGTATTCTGGGAGTTAATATTTTTAAATCTACTAAAGTCATTGTTACTGATGTCAGCAGTGTGGACACCTATATTACCATTGAGATAACCCTAGATGGCTTTATCAATTGAATATATTCATTTTAAAATGGTGATACAAAAGCTGTTTTTCTTTAGATATGGTAAGTAAAGCAAAATGCCTAGGCCTGTGTCAGCTTGAAGCAAAAACTGAAATTTTTTTTTTTGCAACAAAGTAGTATAAACATACTTTTTATGTTTCTCTATATTTTCTGCTGACTCAGGAACCCCAGGCTATCTTTATTCCTCTCACAAGGTTCTTCCTTAGTTGCTGTTGAGGGTTAGAACTCTGATCCCAGCACTGTTGGCATGTACAGTCTCCCCCGCCCGCCCACACACACTTCCAAAAATTACCCCTTTGGCAAAGTGGTTACTGCTCTGCAGTTGGAGAGAAAATTATGGTAAACCCTCTTTATGGGGTTGTGATTGTAGGATTACACCCTGACTATTTGGGACAGAGGGGTTCTGGATGGTAAAATGAGGAACTGCCATCATAATCTGCTAGATGGTCTCACTAATTTACCCATCCCTTCCTAGGATAGAATGCCAGTTGCTGACCACCCACAACCAATCAAATGCAACATTTCTGTAAGCTCTAGATCTCATAGAACACCAGGGCTTGGTGCTATAGTAACCATTCCCATCCCGAGGAGGAGAAGAAAAGCATTCTTTGGAACACTTGATCACCTTTTTTTTTTTTTTCCCCTCCCCGTACTGTCTTGAGCTGAGAACATGAACTGTGGTCTCCTGCATGGCAAGGAGCAATCCAGCTGCTGGGCTGTCCGGCTGGCTTATAAAGCACAGATTTATGGGCACGGATATGGTTTACATCCACATAGCGGCAGTTCCACTGGAGATGCTGATTCGTCAGAACTTTTTCAAGCTAAGCTCCCCTCACCACCTGCACGGTATATCCTTCTGTTCCACCCCATGACATCAGATCTTCCTTTCTGCTGCAAGAGTCTGGTCTCCTCCTTTGCAGCTCTGCAGCATTGTAGGTTACATAGTGCACCTTTGGCAAAATTGTTTCAAAACTACTACTTCAAACTTTCCAGTATTCCTTGTAGCTCTCCTCTCTTTCATTTCAGCTTTGCCTCATCGACAGAAGATGGACTGTGAGGATAAAAATTCTGCATCACGTGTCGGCAGAAAATGTCGAAGACAGATCTCACGTGTCTTGCCTCTGTTGTTATGGGGCTACACGTGAAGCCCTTAGCTATGGCCTATGTCATGTGATGCTTCCCTCATCTTTGGAGAATCGTGTGCACCCAGTTTTCTTTTCAGCTGACCAGCCAACAGGGATCAAAAGCTCCAGCTGAAAGGTTGCAAGTCAGCCTCCACTGCGGCAGGGTTGACTGTTCAGCTTGTGGCCATGGAAGAAGTAATGGCGGCTGCCACGGTGGCATCTTGTCAGCCTCAGTGCTGCTTCCAACTGGGGTCAGTGTCAGAGGGTCTTTCACAAAGGACTTCTTTGAGATGTTTCAGGCCCTCCATGCCTATGGGGAGAGCCCTGTCTGCCACAGTAAGAAGCCCAAGCCACTGGCACTGGTCATGGGATCAGGAGAGGTTGCGGTCCTCCCCTTCCCTCAACTCCACTGACCACTCAACGCATGTCAAGCATTTGACTCTGGTTGAGCTTTATCTTCCTGGACATAAGTCTCCACCACTCATTCACACTATTGGGATCTGCGCCGGAGGCACTAGGACCCATCGGGAGCAAACTTTTTGCTGGAGGGTCGGCGCCAGAGATGGCGCCTCGAGGAACGGTGCCACGAGCCCTAGCTCGTGCGGTAACGACTATCTCGGTGTCAACCCTCCAACCGCCTCAGTTCCTTTTTTCCCCGCCGTCGAGTGCACTTCAGTGACGACGTCGCTCGACTGTCGGGAGTCAAACTTCAAACTAGCAGCATAGTTTTCAGTTTTTATTATTTTGTAGTATTATCTCGATACAGTATCGCTTAAATTTATTCTTATTTTTAAAATAAATACAATAAAGAAGTCTCAGCACCTACCTTGAGTCGACCATGAGCAGGTCAGGTGACGGTAGGGAGACTTCGTATGAAAGCTGTTCAGTCAGTCGGGCTGGGTCCGGTCCGCCGCCTTCTCCGGAGGGAGGGTCTGACAACGGTCAATCTAATGCCTGGGGGGATGGGCGGTCCCCAGGAAGCATAAAAATAAACGGTCGCACTCTCGGCACCGTTCGGCCTCGAGCTCTTCTTCGGCCCACAGGTCTAAAAAGAGAAGGCATCACTCGAGGTCGCCCTCTGATATGTCTGCGCGTAGACGCTCGGTTATCAGGGCTATTTGCCAGTCTCCTCCTTCGGAGTCGCCAACCTCTGCTTCTGGTAGCTGACGGCTTCGACATCAGAGCCCTACCCTGCCCGCAGGTAGGTCTTCAGATGAGCAGTTTCATCAGTGGGCTGCTCTTATGGAGCAATGGGCTCGGAGGTTGGTTCAGCTACCTGGCTCGGTCGCTCGTGGGCCTTCGGGCTCTCTGGGCGACCAGGTAGGGCAGTTGGACCTTCCTGGTTGCACGGCACCTTCTTCGGTGCCGTCGACTCCGCGCTTAGGTGTTTCCCCCCCTCACATGGCTGCGGTGCAGGGGGCCACACTGATGCCCTTATCTCCTGCTCTTCTTCCTTCAGAACCTGTTTTTCGGAGTCTGGGAGTGTTTTCGGCACCCTCGGCATTGTGTGGCCTCTCGGCGCCGTCCTCGGTGCTGTGCGGCTTCTCGGCGCTCCTTGGCGCCTGCGGCGTCTCGGTGCCCTCCTCAGCGCCGTGCGGCTCGCACCGTTTTCAGCACTGTGTGGCCTCATGCCGTTTCCGGAAGGCCTCCTCGCGCCCGGCGCTCTCGGGACTCTCTTTCACTTGTTTCCTTCTTCCTCCTCTTCTGAATTTCATTCCTTTCCTGTCCATACAGTCCCTCCTGGACTGTCAGGAGATGACGTTGAGCCTGACCCAGACCTTCGGTTGGGTGATGAAGTGGACGAAGCAGGATCTATTACTGCTACAGAGCCTGTGGTCGAGGACCTATCCTTTAAGTCTCTGTTGAAAAATCTGAGTTCCACACTTTCTCTCCAGACTACAGACATCGATCCTGGGAAATTGTTGAGACTCCAATATCTTCATGCCTCGGAGATCCCTACGGATTTGACTCCTCCGATTCAGCCTTCATTCGAGACGCTGTCTCAAATGGTATGGAATAATCCTGCTCTTACCCCTTCGGTGGCTAAATCCATTGATAGGAAATATTCAGCCCCCAAGGATCGTCCCATTTTGGCATCTCAAGCCTTTGCGGATCCTATTGTAGTCCTGGCAGAGAATGATAAGGTCGTTCTTCCTCAAGCTACTACAGCTCGACTCTATTAACAAAGAATCTTAAGATAGACACCTTAGGTAAGAGAGTCTTGCTGCTTCTACTCTAAGTATGTGTATTGCCAGTTACCAAGGCTATTTTTCTCAGTATGAGTATATCCTGTGGCATTCTATTAAACAGATGGTTGAAGCCCTACCAGAGTCGGACTCAAAGCCAGAGCTTCTTCAAACCATTACCAGAGGTATTGAATCTAATAACCAGCAGGTTAAAGCAGCCATGGATGCTTTTGACACTGCTTCCGTTCAGCGGCTGCTGGTATTTGCACCGGTCATTCCTGGCTGCGCCCGGAGCTTCTGAATGACGCAGCAGCAACAGGTGATGGCATTGCCTTGGACAGTGCATATCTTTTTGGTCCTCAGGTAGAGCAAGCTCTAGAAGCTACACAAAAGACTAGGTCAGCCATTAAGTTGGCTCGGCCCCCTCCTGCCCCCTCTCGAGGGCATGCCAGTAAACGTCAGTTTCATAATCGCCAGTCCTTTCGAAGCAGAGGCAGAGGAAGTTTCCATAAGAACCAACCTGCCCAACCTCAAAAGAAGGCGCAACAGAAAGCGCAAGGGCCCAAAGCGCCCAGCGCTACCTTATGAATTGCCAGCCCAAGTTCCATCTCAGCTGCCCGAGGTGGACTTTTCCTCTCCAGTGGGAGGTCGTCTGATGCACTTCTACGACCAGTGGAAGTCCATAACCTCAGACAAATGGGTCCTTCGGATAATTCGCGAGGGGTATTCACTCAATCTTGTGGAGACCCCTCCGGATCGTCCCCCCAGACGACAGTCCAGGCTGTCAATCCTTCAGTCAGACCTTCTCGCCACCGAGATTCGGGGCCTTCTGAACAACAGGGCAGTAGAAGTGGTGCCACTGCACCAATGAAACATGGGGTTCTACTCCCATTACTTTCTGGTTCCAAAGAAGTCCGGCGGAATGTGCCCCATTCTAGATCTCAGAAAGCTAAACAAATTTCTTCCCAAGGAGAAATTCAAAATGATTTCTCTGGGAACCCTGTTACCTCTGCTCCACCAACACGACTGGTTAGCCTCCCTAGATATGCAGGACGCTTACCAGCACATTCCTGTTCACCCGAGGCATCACAAATTCCTGAGGTTTGTGGCTCTGGGACAGCACTATCAGTTCAGAGTCCTGCCCTTTGGGCTATCCTCGGCGCCGCAAGTCTTTACAAAATGTTGTGCAGTTCTCGCAGCGCACCTCAGAAAGGTCGGAATTCAGGTGTTTTCTTATCTGGACTATTGGCTTCTTGCAAGCCCTTCCAGGCAAGGGACTCTGGACGCCGTGGAGACGGCCTCACGCTTCCTTACGTCCATGGGAGTTCTGCTCAACCTCAAGAAATCGCAACTGCAGCCCTCCCAGAGGCTCCTTTTTTATAGGGACTCTTCTGGACACCTCCTGTGCGAAGGCTTTTCTTCCAGAAGACAGGAGGAACGATATCCTTCAGATGGCCCGTCACATCAGGGAAAACAGCTCAGTCACAGCTCTCTCAATGCAACGGATGCTAGGCCTCATGGCATCCTCAGTGTTCACTGTACCCCTAGCACATCTGCACATGAGAACCACCCAGTGGATGCTCAGTACTCAGTGGTCCCCAACCACTCACCCGCAGTCCTATCTCATCAAGGTGACAGAACCTTTAAGGAGGTCACTCACCTGGTGGTCTCAGGAGAGCAATCTCCTGGAAGGGTATCCCTTTGCTCCTCTGGACCATCAGGTCTCCATTACCACGGACGATCCCTAATGGGGTGGGAGCTCACTGTCAGGCTCTCCACACTCAAGGTGCGAGACTCAAGTCGAAGTCTCAGCTCCACATAAACGCCCAGAAATGAGAGCTGTCCTTATGCAGTCCGAGCTTTGAAGGACATTCTGTGTCACAAGAACATTCTCCTTCAAACGGACAACAAAGCAGTGATGTATTACATCAACAAGCAGAGCGGGCTCACTCTACCCCTTGTGCAGAGAAGCAATGAGGGTATGGGAATGGTGCGTGGAGCACGAGGCTCTAATTCAAGCGGTGTATCTGCCAGGTGTTCAGAATGAACTGGCAGACCGTCTCAGCAGAACAGAGACAGACCCTCACGAGTGGTCTCTCGACTCAACCATAGTTCAGTCACTATTCAAAGAGTGGGAAACTCCAGACCTGGACCTTTTTGCATCCCCACTCAATGCAAAACTGACTCTCTTCTGCTCCAGAAATCCAGGGCCTGACATTTTCTGTCAGGATGCTCAGGCTGCGTGTGGACAAAACGCTTTTACGCCTTTACGCCTCTTCCTCTAATTCAGAGGGTACTCTCAAGTTCGAATCCCAGGGGACAAAATGATTCTCATTGCTCTTTTTGCCTCGGAAGCTGTGGTTTCCACTACTCAACAATATGTTGGCAGTTCCTCCGAGACCACTTCCCTGCAGATGAACCTTTTGACTCAGGGACCGTGGTCCATCCCAACCTGAGATCACTTCACCTTCATGCTTGGCTCCTGAAGAGGTCAAGTAAACCGTTCAATGTCTCTCAAAGAGTTTCAGATATTCTTCTGGCTGCACGGAAGCCAGCCACTGGAAAACTTACACAGCCAAGTGGAAGTTGCCGCTTCTCGTGTAGCAAAGTCCTCTTGAGTCCCTTTTCCTGTCCACCAGATAAGGTTTTGGAGTACCTTTTGGACCTCTCAAATTCGGGTCTACAGTACTCTACAGTCAAAGTTCATCTTAGTGCAATTTCAGCGTATCATGAACCCGTTATTTCCTTAACTCTGGCTCAGTTACCTATGGTTAAGAGATTTCTTAAGGGGATTCTGCATACCAGACCTCCTACAAGACGTCCATTTGCAGCCTGGGACATTAATCTTGTGCTAGACATGCTCACTCAGAAACCTTTCGAACCTCTGGCTACCTGTGAGCTAAAATTTCTCACCTGGAAGACTGCCTTCCTAGTGGCCATTACCTCAGCCTGCAGGGTCTCTGAGATACATGCCCTGGTCACAGACCCTCCGTATACTGTGTTCCATAATGACAAAGTAGTTCTTCGTACTCATCCTAAATTTCTTCCTAAGGTTGTGTCAGAATTTCATCTAAACCAACCTTTGGTCCTTCCTCTTATTTTATGGACTTCCAAAATGAAGGGAATGTTCTCTTCATTCTTTGATGTTAAGAGGGCCTTATGCTTCTATCTAGATAGAACCAAGGATTTTCGCAAAGCTCAACAACTGTTCGTTTCCTTCAGTGAGACCTGGCTGGGTCAACCTGTCACTATCATATGTATCTCATCATGGCTAGTGGCGTGCCTTCATCACTGCTATTCCATGGCGCAGGTTAAGTTGGAGGGTAGAGTTTACGCTCACTCTTCCAGAGCGGTTGCGACATCCCTAGTGGAAATCCGCAACGTGCCCATTGCAGACATCTGCAGTGCGGCCACCTGGAGCACAGTGCATACTTTCGTTAAACATTATGCACTAGATGTCCATGCCAGACGACATTCTTCCTTTGGCAGAGCCATCCTCAATGGACTTCTGTCCTAGAAACGTGAGCTCTTGGTCTCTCCTGCCGCCCTCTCTGGGGATTATTAGCTCAGTACTCTCCCAATAGTGTGAATGAGTGGTGGAGACTTATGTCCAGGAAGATATGAAAATTACGTACCTACCGTAATTCTTGATCTTCTTGGACGAGTCTCCACCACTCATTCACACGCCCACCCTCCATCCCCCGAGCTCACCTTTCTTGTGGGTCTTCACTCCCTCAGATCTTTAGGCTGTGAAGGCTTCTTTGTTGACCCTTCTTACACGGGTCGTCCGGACTATCTTATGTCCGGTTTTTAGGTTAGGCTACCCTTCTAGGTTAGTTACGCTGCACCTCCTTGGTAAAAAAGGTACTGAGGCGGTTGGAGGGTGGCCTTGAGATAACCGTTACCCCGCGAGCTAGGGCTCGCGGCACCGTTCCTTGGCGCCGACCCCACCAGCAAAAAGTTTGCTCCCGATGGTCCTAGTGCCTCCGACGCAGATCCCAATAGTGTGAATGAGTGGTGGAGACTCGTCCAAGAAGATCAAGAATTACGGTAGGTACGTAATTTTCATATTTGGTTGAGAGTTCGCTCAGAAGCTCCATAGTGCCCCTGTTGGGCTTTCTGACCTCAACACTGGATGATCAGGTTGTCAAGAGTTTTCTCGATCCTATTGACCAGTTGTCAGAGGAGCATGACAAAGAATCTATCTCCAATACCCCAGTTCTCACAGTCCTCTGCCAGGAGGACGTGGACCAGTCGGTGTCCCTGACTGGCTCCACTTGGGACCAGACTCCACTGCAGGTCATGTCACGAAGCTGGTGCTCCTCTCAGTACCTCAGCATGTTGTCAGTACCGACCCACTGGTGGCTTTTCCTTAGTGTTGGCCATCAGGTCAATAATTGAAGTTGCAGTTGAGGTGGCGTTTGCGCACTCTGTCCCGCATAACCGGGAGGCACCGCTGTCAGTGTTCTTCGACCTCCTCGTCCTCAGGTGAGAAGAGGTATAGATGTCAGATCTGCTGGCACTACGAGGACCTCCTCTGGCAGCAGTGGATCATTGCGGCATGAGGGTAGGGTTCTACCCCCTTGCCCAGTGGCCAACTGGCACATGCCAGTACTGCCCATGCCAGTCCACTCTCAGCAGATGTCCCTGGTGTCGCCACGCCACCTTTATGGGTGGAGCTACCTCCCCCGCAGTCTTTAGTGGGAGCTCCGACCAAGGACTTCTGTGCTGCAGCAGGATTGCCAGGTTGGCTGTCAGTGGAAATAAGTAATTCGGAAGACTTCAGGTTGGTCAAAGATAGCACACTACCACTGGCTGTCTTTGAAGAGTCCTCACACGATTCAGATTTATAGCCCTTGATGTCGTCAAGGACCCACACCTTTAACTGTGTCTCAGTCTAGGGACCTGTCCACCGGCCATGGGCCGGTGTCATTTGGAGCTCTCCTTCATTCAACATTGGAGTCCATGCTTATGTCCTTGGAACCAGTCCAGAAGTGGGATAAATCCCCCTTTACTTTCATCCTGGACAAGGACGATTCCCCAGGGGTTGCCTTTCCCTTGGTTGAGGCCATTTTGGGACCATCCATGGAGCTTTGGCAGAATCCAGCATCCTACCTGGCACCCTCCACCTGTATGGTCTGCAGTTATGCGGTCCCTACTGGGTCCATCTCAGGGTTCTCACACCATCTCTTTGACGAGGGACTGGTCTCGGACTCAGCCTTACAGAAGTCTGGAGGACAAGGACAAGCCCCTAAGTCAAGGAGTCTAAGAAACCTGACCACGTCGCCAAGAAGATCTGTGCCACTTCCTCTCTGGTCTCCATCAGGCGAGTTATACTCTGATGACGGTCAGTTTTGGTCACTCCCTGATGAGAGCGCTGTAGGAAGTCCTTCCCTCACCTTCCTGCTGACAGCCACTGGTGAAATTGGTCAGAGACCGGGGTCAAGTGCTGGCTAAACACCAGCTTCAGATGGCCTTGGACATGGGTGACTCCTGTGCCCATGCCACGGCAGCAACCATTGTGATGCGTCACAGGGCCTGGCTGAAGTTGTACACCTCCACTGGGGGGCACTCAGCACAAGCTGACCAATGTCCACTTCTTGGGCACTGACCTCTTTGGCCCAGGGGTGGAAGGACATCGCATGAGGATTGAGAAGTCTGGTGCCACTCTGGACTTTGTGGCATCATCCTAAAAGGACCCTAAGGGCTAGAAACCTAAAAAGAAGCCCTTTCTATTTCATTCATTTCAATCACAGCAGCTCCAGCAGCAGCAGCCCCAACAAGGCAGTACCAAGCCTAGTGTCCAAAGGCCAAGTTCTCTGTCTGGATGCCACAAAGAGGTGGGGAGGGGAAGTGATGCCCTTCTGGTCTAGTGGCTTGTGCCTTTTCCAAAGCTGCCCACTGACAAATCAGGGGATGTCAAGAAGTGGCACATGTGCCAAGGCTGTGGGGAGAGCCAGTGGGGTGCTGGGGTGCATAGGGAGAGGTATCACCAGCAAAAGAAAGGAGGTGGTGATGCCTCTGTACAAATCATTAGTGAGACCTCATCTGGAGTGCTGTGTCCAGTTCTGGAGTCTGCATCTTCATAAGGACATTGACAGGGTAGAGGCAGTTCAGAGAAGGGAAACAAATGGTGCAGGGCCTGCACCAAAAGTCATATGAGGAGAGACTGAAGAACCTCAGTATGTATACCCTGGAGGAGAGGAGAGAGAGGGAGGGAGGATATGACAAAGGCCTTTAAATATCTCAAGGACATAAATAAGGTACAGGAACGTGGCATCTTTCAGAAAAAGAGATGTTCTAGAACAAGGGGTCATGACATGAGGCGGGAAGGGGGTAGACTAAGGGGTAACATGAGGAAGTATTTCTTCACAGAAAGGGTGATGGATACATGGAACTGCCTCCCAATAGAAGTGGTGGAGGCAGATTTGGTAGGGGAATTCAAAAATGCATGGAATAGGCATAGGGGAACCCTAGCTATAGGTAAGAGAACAAAACTGAAGATTAAGTAGGGTCTGTGGTTTTTGCACCACGTAGAGAAAATGGGCAGACTGGGTGGGCGTAGCGGTCCTTACCTGCCGTCAGTTTCTGTGTTTATATGTATCACCTCCCGCCTGCCCAGTCCAGCTCCCTGTGGGGGCTTGACATCGCAACTGTCCCTCATTACAGTGGTCAAGTGGGTCCTAGAGGTGGTAGGCAGTGTTGTTGTACTAGATTTTGAGGCTCTTCCGGCTTACTGGTCTCATGCTTATTGGGCATCCCCAGTGTCACAGGTCACGCTGTCTTCCCTAAGGGAGGACATCACTCAGTTTCTTGTGAAAAGGGCTATAGCCCATGTCCCACACACCCTGGCAAGCCAGGGGTATGTGTTCAGGTACTTCCTGATCCCGAAATGGATGGGGGGGCTGGCACCCCATACTGGATCTGCATGATCTCAACCAGTTTACGCAAAAGCACAAGATCTTCCTGGACTCAAGTCTCCACCACTCATTCACACTAATGGGAGTACGCCGGAGGTGCTAGGACCCACGGGAGTCCAAAATCTTCAGGAGGGCTGGTGCCAGGATAGGACCGTGCATGTGTGGTGCCACAAGGCTATCTCATGCCATATAGACTATCTCAAGGCCGACCCTCCACCCGACCTGCTCCTTTCTCCCGCTGTCAAGTGCGCCTGACACAATGTCACCACCCGCCCAGGAATCTAGACTTCGCCTATACGACAGCAGCTATATAGCTGTTCAGTATTCACTTAACTTACCATTTTTGGTGTTCTTTTCTTTTAAAAAAGAAAGAAGAAGAAGAAGTTGTTATTCTCAGCCTGTCATCAACAGAATTGACCTTTGACAGTAGCGGTGACTATAGGGAGACTTAGTTTGAAAGCTATGATGGCAGTGGGGATGTGTCCGGTCCACTGTCCTTTTTGGGGGGGGGGGGGTCCACCCATAGTCAGTCTGGTGCTTGGGGTGGGAGGAGGAGGAGGACAGTCCGCCCTTGCACAAATGTAGCAGTCCCGGGACCTGGCTCTGCTTGACCTCAAGCTCTTCTTCTTCCTGTCGGTGGAAGAAGAATCGGTACCTCTCAAGGTCGACCTCTGATATGTCTGTGCATTGATCGTTGCTGGTTGAGAGTGGTAAGCCTGAACTGTCTGTGGTGGATTCCCCTGTGGCTCCACTCTTAACGGCTGTGATCTTTGACACCGGTTCCCATCTCTGTCCTCGATGTGGTTCCGGTGAGCGGTTTCACCTCTGGGCCACTCTGTTAGAGCAGGGGGTATGGCGTCTGCTCGGTTGTCTTGGCTAGTGGTCCTGGGTCTGGGGCTGCTGGGCCGTGGCTGGGTCAGCCAGGCCAGAATGTGCATGGTGCCCTCTCGTGCTGACGCCATCGACGCTGACTCCTCGTGCCTACCCCAATATCCTTTTTCTCTGCCGGGGCTGGTATGGGTACAGTTTCCTTCATCCCTTCATCGTGCCTGCTCCGTGTGGTGCCGTGTCTAGCGCCGGTGCTTTGGGTGCTGCCACGTGAGGCAGCGCAATGTGGTGTGGCATCACCTTTGCCATCCTCAGCGCTGTGCACTGCGATCTGTGGTGCCATGTGCCGCCATTGGGTGTGACGCCATGTGTGGTGCTGGCACCGCGGATGGCGCTGAACTCCTCCCTGATCCAGGTGGTGGCGTCTCCCTGGTCCTGACCTGCCTTTGGAGGTTATTTTAGGGGTAGAAGTGGATCTGGATGAGTCCGTCCCTCTTCTGCTTTGTCGAAGACACAGTGGATGACTCATTTTATGGGCTGGAATGTAAACCCTCTGTATCAGTGTGATGGAAGATCTTCTTTCCAGTTCCTTTTCCTCGGGGATATGGGCTCCTCCATAACATTTCAGTATTCATCTATAGACCAAAGCAGACTCCTGTGTCTTGAGTTCCTACATTCGTCAGTACGAGTACACCCTGTGTAACACACTTAATGCAATGGTCAAGAGCCTCCCGAAATCTAACAGTACATTACTAGGGGCATATAGCCTAATAATCAGCTAAAGCTTTTATGGACACTTACGTCTCTTCCTCTAGGGAAGCTGCCTCTGGCAGCAGGTAGTTAACGTCTCCTTGACTGTGCTTATCTGTTCTGCTAAAGGTCACTCAGAACAACAGTGCTGCCATTTAAACCACACGACAACCTCGTGACAAGCAGTCCTGTGAAGGTAGTGGCCTAGGTGCTCTTTTCAAGAACCAACCCCTCAGCCACAAAGAGAACACAATAGAGGGCACAGGATCTGAAAATTCCTTATACTAACCTCTGTGGATCCAGCCCAGACCCCACCCCAGCTGTCTGAGGGGAGGGGGCGCCTCTCGGAGGTAAGAGGGGCGTCTAATTCAGATTTACAACCAGTGGAAGTTCATTACAACGGACCTATAGGTCATCAGGATTGTCTGAGAGGGATACTCTTCCAATTTTGCAGCTTCCCCAGATGGCAGCCAGTCTCTCAGTCACACTGCTTCTGAGATGCAGGGCCTCTGCAGGTACTGGGCAGTAAAAATCATTCCACGGCGGAACGAAGCTCAGGTTCCTATTTCCATTGCTTCTGGTTCCAAGTTAACAGACGGCATGTGCCCATTTGTCGACCCTGGAAGGTTAAACAAGTTTCTGTTCAAGGAACGGTTCCCTAAATCTTGGCGTCCAAGTCTCACTTCCTGGACATTTGGCTCCTAGCCAGCCCATCCGGTTAAGAGACGCAAGAAGCAGTTGTCACAGCTTCTTAGTTGTTCTCTCCAGGTTCGGGGAAGATGCCAGTTCATCTTCTCAATAGCTCCTCTTCTTAGGAGCCCTCCTGGATACCTCCAAGGTGTCAACTTCGTTCCAGAGGACAGGAGAAATGACATCTTTAGACGGCTCATTACAATACGGAAAATGATTCTATTCAGCCTCCTTTTTGGTTGAGCAGATGCTGGGACTCGGGTCGTCTTCCGCAGCAAGCAGTGGTCTCTGACTGTGCATCCGCAGTCCTCCATACAAGATGACAGAGTCTTGGACAAAATCCGTGGGGGACTTGCTGCCAAGGCCTCCACACTACCGTGTGGAGCCAGAAGGATCCTTATCTTGTCAAAAATTTCTTAGAAATGAGAGTTATCTTATAAGCAAAGTCCTGGAGTATGCCTTCTGCCATGAAGTGTTCCTACTTCGGAAGGATGACAAAGCTGTGATGTATTATGTCAGCAAACGAGAGTGGGGTGTCCCTCTACGCTCTCTGCCATAGGGCTGTAATGTTGTGAGAGTGGTTCCTCAAGTATGATGTGTCAGTTCAGATTTCGTGCAGTCGCTTTTGACGAATGGAGCAGTTTGGATCTGGTCCTTTTGCATCCCCTCTCAACGCAAAACTGCCTCTATCCTGCTTCAGAAATCCTGACCCTGGTGTTTTCTGTCAGGATGTGTTCACTGCAATATTCAAGATGTTCCCTGTACGTTTTCCTCCTCTTCCCTTAATTCAGAGGGTGCTGATCAAGTTGTATGCACAGGGGGGGCAGGATGATTCTCATCATCCCAGACTGGCATTGCCAGATTGATTTGCATTGATCTACAGTCTGTCGGAAGTTCCCCCGAGGCGATTGCCCCTACTAGCTGACCCTCTGACACATGGACTTTCATCCATCCTAGCCTGTGCTCCCATCATCTCCATGCCGGGCCCGAAGGAGATGGAAGTGAGTAAGCTCTGGTTTTTCCACTTCTAAGTCATGCATAGGCCTTCCACCAGGAAGGCTTACGTGGTTAAGTGGAAACCGTTCTCCATCTGGTGTGCAAGTCCCATCTAGACCCTTTAGTTGCTCGCCAAGTAAGGTGTTGGAGTGCCCCTTGGACCTGTCGATCGCAGGTCAGCCATACTCGGCAGTGAAGATACACCTCTGCGTGTTTTCGGTCTGTCTTGAGCCAGTAGAAATCTTGTCACAGGTTCAATTACCGTTAGTCAAGTTGTACTTTAACTCCAGAAGGAAGGGGAGCGCGCCCTTCACACTCTGGATGTTAGGACGGTTCTGCAATTCTTCATCGACAGAATGAGGAGCTACACATCGAGCAACTTTTATATCTTCAGCATGCCTCGGCTGGGTCAGCCTCTTGCCATGAGAAATTTTTGGCTTGGTTAGGAGCATGTCTCTGACACTACTAATCCATGTCACAGGCAAGTTGAAAGGCTGGATTCACACCACTCTGTCGGAGTGGTTGCGGATTCCTGGCAGAGATTCGTAATGTACCCGTTGCAGTCATCTGCAAGGCAGTGAGTTGGAGCGCAGTGCATACCCTTGTAAAGCACTATGTTCTGGATGTCCATACCAGACAGCTCTCTTTCTTTGGCAGGGCAGTCCTTATGGACTTCCATTCTGAGTGAGCTACATCTCCGACCACCCTACTGGGGGGGGGGTTGATATTTAGCTCCGTACTCTCCCATTAGTGTGAATGAGTGGTGGAGACTTGAATCCAGGAAGATATGGAAGTTACGTACTTACCGTAATTCTTGATCTTCTTGGATGGAATCTCCACCACTCATTCACACACCCACCCACCATCCCCCGAGCTCACTCATTTTGTTTTTGGTCTTCACTACATTGTTGTTGGGCTGTGAAGACATTGTTCAATTGACCCTTCTTGTATGAGTCATCTGGGCCTTCACATGCCCGGAGGTTAGGGTCAGGTTTTCTTTCATTAGTTACGCTGCACCTCCTCGGTCAAAAAGGTACTGAAGCGGTTGGAGGGTTGACACCAAGATAGCCTATGCATTGTGAGCTAGCCTCGCATGCAAGGTCCTATCCCGGCATCGGCCCTCCTGAAGATTTTTGGCTCCTGGGGGGGTCCTAGTGCCTCTGGCATGCTCCCATTAGTATGAATGAGTGGTCTAAACTCCATCCAAGAAGATCAAGAATTACAGTAAGTACATAATTTCCGTATTTTACTTCAAGAAACAGCTCTTGCAGCAAGTTACACCATTAGGACTGAAGCCGGCAGGTGCCAGGACCCCACAGAAATTTTCTTGCTAGCAATATCCAGCGGGGACTGCCCCCAATGTCAGGCATTCTTTAAAAGGGGGCGGTCCCCCAGAATCCCCAGTTCTTTTCCCGTCGTTGACTCGCCAGCATTGGCCTCACGGTCCCACTCTAGCGTACAACGACTAGAACTTCCAGTTTACCACTAAATGTCAGCATCTCCTACTCCTTCTTTAGAAGGACATCCTTCCAAGTGTGCCTGCGGCAAACAGATCTCTTTCAAGGATCCTCATTTGTCCTGCCTGCGGTGCTTAGTCCCAGAGCACGACACCAAGGCCTGCTCCTTTTGTCAGGGGTTCAATAGTTGCACCAGGATCCACCGCCAGAAGGCACTTCAGGGGTTTCTCTTGGAAGAGAAGTTAAGAAGTATGGATAAAGACCCTGCCTCCAGAGGTTAATCTTCCTCTAAATCCCACAAACACCGGGACAAGCATCGGGAGAAGGCCAGGTCCAGATCTCCTCATTGGGCCTCAGACTCGCACACCAGCTCAGGCTCCATACGCTCAGACCACTCTCCCTCCAGGGCTCGCTCTCAGCCCCCTTCAGTAAAGGTCAAGTCTGCAGGCAGCACTTCGACTTCTCTGCACCCAATCAAGACTTCCAGGCCCTCGCTTCCTCAACACCTTCCCGGGCCTCATCGAAGTCTTCAGACCGTCACCAGTCCAGGTCTTCCAAATCTTCTTCAGAGAGACGCCGGGACCCCGACACCAGATCAGTCTCCCAGCCGCCCATGGGTTCGGATCCCCCTTTTAGGAAGACTAAGGACCTGACGTCCTTGAAATGGACGACGGACCCAAAGCGGGCTTCTGACCCTCCATTGGGCAAACGCCCATCGGATCAGATGCCAGTTAAGCACCCGACGTCGGTGACATGTTTGCCAGAGCCGAAGACTGCCTTCCCGTCACCGGTGGACACTGGTCGTCGGGACTCCACAGAGGAGGACCTGACGTTGCCTGATGACCAGGCAGGCAACACTGAGGATGCCGGGCTTCCGCGGGAGCCTACACCAATTCCGGAGACGCCTTCGGATACTATGCCCGATACTGGCGACAGACCACCGGCGCCAGGTCCGTCGTCCGGTATGAACATTCAAGAGGTAAAAGATCTTTTTACCTTTTGGTGGGACACAATAAAGAAGGATGTGATCCCAGTCAAACTTCCTCCTCCTACACCTTCACCTCCTACTCCCCCTCCTCCACCACAGGGGCCAGCAGGAAGACCACCGACCCCCAAGGAGCACACTCCACCTCCTAGGGGAAGATCTAAAGAACAGAGAAGACCCCCCTCAAGATCTTCCTCAGGGTCTCCCAGCCCTAAGCGACCCAGATGTCGCTGGTCCACTCTGCCAGGGGAAGATTCTAGACCTGACGCTTCTGATGCCTCCAGGTCTTCTTCTCCAATCAGCATCCCATCACCTGACCCACAAGACCTGCCCAGGTCACCTCCGGATGATCCCTCCTTTTCTGAGATCATGAGGCACATCCAGGAGAACATGGGATGGGATTTAGAAGATCTCGACCCCGAGAGACAGTACCTAGCTCGTTACCTTCGGCAGAAGGACCCTAAGCCTGTGGTAGTGCCACCCTTGGTGGACACCTTCGCGGACATCACCAAGGCTGCGTGGAAGTGCCCGCACTTCACCCCCACGGTGCGAAAGAAAGCTGATCGCCTGTACAGGGCCCCAACAGAGGACTGGTACTTGGTGCAACAACCTCTGGCTGATTTCCAGGTCAATACGGCCTCTCATGACTGGTCCCAGTGACCACAGCATCTGAGCATGCAGCCACTGGACCAGGAATCCAAGCAGTTAGATGCCCTGGGGGAGGCGCATATATGCGGCTGCTACATGCTCCATCAGGAACCTGAACTATCTGTCTCATATGGTTCAGTTTCAAAATGCCCTGTGGGAACAGGGTCAGGACCTAGTTGAAAAACTACCGGATGGCGAGCAGAAGGTGGAGCTCTTGAACCTCCTCCGTACAGGGTCAGATGTGGAGACCCAAGTGTTATGAGCCGCATATGATTCTGCAGACTCGTCCGCCAGAGGCGCAGCTTCAGGCGTCTGTCTCTGGAGACACTCCTGGCTTCGTGTCTCCGGTTTTACCCCGGACGTACAGAAGAGTATTCTTGACGTCCCTTACAATGGAGAAGTCCTGTTTGGTGAACCCTCTGAAAAGGTCATCACCAAGCTTCAGAACGCCGGGAAGGCAGTAAGATCTGTACAGGCCATGTATAGATCCAAATCTGGTTCCTTTCATAGGAACCAGAACCGTTTTCACGGCTGGCAACAACAACAGCAGCCACGTTCCAGCCAGCAGCAAAGGGGCACCTTCCACCGCAAGGCCCAGCCTAAATCTTCCCCAGGCAGAGGTCACTGGTATACCAAACCGACCTAGCCTGCGGGAACCAGTGCTGCCACAGCATGACTCCTTCCCGGCCCCCGCCCTCCTCTGGATCAACGGGAAGAAAAGGTCGGGGGGGACATCGCTCACCATTTTTCAGGGTGGCAGTCGATTACCGCCAACCGGTGGGTACTTCAAATGGTCAAGAGAGGTCACTTTATAGAATTCCTCGACCATCCACCATCAAGACCTCCCCTGCTTTCCCGTTATTCGGGTCAGCACGCACTGCTCATACAGCAGGAGGTGCTTGCGCTTCTAGAAAAGGAAGCCATAGAGCACGTACAGAGGAACCAGAGAGGTGCAGGTTACTATTCCCACTTCTTTCTAGTTCCCAAAAAGACAGGGGACCTTCGTCCAATACTGGACCTCAGTGATCTCAATGCGTTGGTCCTCTACAAACGCTTCCGCATGGTGACCCTTCCCGGTCTGATACCTGTGCTCAAGCAGGGCGCCCTCCTAACGTCCTTGGACATGCAGGATGCCTACCTGCACATACCCATTGCTCGAGCGCACAGGAAGTTCTTGCGCTTCGAATTTCTGTGTCGCCATTATCAGTTCTGAGCCCTCCCTTTTGGACTGTCATCGGCACCTCGGGTGTTTACGAAGTGCATGCAGTCATAGCGGCGGCTCTGAGGAGACGAGGCCACTACGTGTTCCCCTACCTGGACGACTGTCTCCTCATGGCATCCCCTTGGGAGGCCCTGATGTCTGCAATTCACTGTATTCAATCCCTCTTCGGGACGTTGGGCATCATTATCAATCGGGAGAAGTTACGCTTGGTTCCATCACAGACTCTGCAGTTTATAGGTGCAGTTCTGGACACTGTTCAGGGGAGAGCTTTTCTGCCCCAAGACCGAGCGGAACACATCAGATCCCTCATCAGGGACATCTTGGCAAAGAAGACTGTCCCAGCCAGACTGGTCCTTTGCCTGCTCGGACACATGGCTGCGGCCATTGCAACAGTCCCGCTAGCCCCGTCTCCACTTGCGGGTGACCCAGTGGATGTTACAAGTACAATGAGATCAAAAGCAAGACCATTTGCAGCTCCCAATTCAGATCACGAATGCCGTCATCTGGGATTGGCAACGGTGGCTAGATTCAAAGAACCTGTCGGCGGGGGTCCCCTTCTTTGCGCCGTGTCCGATTGTGACGCTTTCCACAGACGCCTCAGGGTTTGGTTGGGGAGCACACCTCGACGGGGTCAGGTCTCAGGGCTTGTGGATGCCCCAGGAAACTCATCTCCACATAAATATTTTGGAAATGAGAGCAGTTCTTTATGCCCTGCAAGCCTTCCAGTCGGAGATCCCAACGGGTACTCTGCTGCTACAAACAGACAATACCGCGGTAATGTATTACCTCAACAAACAAGGAGGCATCCATTCCTACCCACTTTGCAGAGAGGCCATGAGGGTGTGGGATTGGGTTCTACAACATGGCAGAAGCCTCATTGCTGTTAATGTCCCAGGAGTGGACAACGTCATCGCAGACAGCCTGAGCCGCTCTCAGGCCAGAGTCCATGAATGGGAACTACTCCAGGAGGTAGTAGAGGATCTGTTTCACAGATGGGGCACACCAGAGTTAGACCTTTTCACGTCCCCATCAAACGCAAAACTGCCCAATTTTTGCTCGCTAGATCCAGGGCCTGGTGTTTTCTGGCGAGATGCGTTGTCCCTCTCCTGGATGGGCAGATTCCTCTACACATTTCCTCCCTTCCCGTTGATCCAGAGGGTCCTATTGAAACTCCACAGAGAGCTGATATGTATCACGCCTTTTTGGCCCAGACAGATTTGGTTCCCTCTGCTGTACCAGCTGTCCCAGGAACCTCCAGTTCCCCTGCCAATCATTTCTCACTTATTGTCCCAGGAGGCAGGTTCTTTGGTCCATCCGGACCTTCGCTCTCTGAACCTGCACGCCTGGCTCCTAGAGACATAGCCATCATGCGGTACGGGGTCTCGCAAGACGTAGCAGATGTTCTAGCGGCTGCTAGAAAACTGGCCACTCACGCCACATACGCCATGAAATGGTGCAGACTTTGCCTCTGGGCTCAAGCACGAAGTTTCTCCCCTATGGATTGTCTGGAAAGGTCAGTCCTGGACTACCTCCTGTGTCTCTTCCAGGCAGGCTTGGCCTACTCCTCGATAAAAAGTACACCTTTGTGCCATCTCAGCCTATCATACACCTATAGGCCAACGTCCCATAACTCAGTTGGACACAGCACGAGCCTTCCTGAGAGGTGTTCTCCACCTTAGACCTCTGGTTAAGGATCCTATTCCTCCATGGGATTTACCTTTTGTCCTGGAGCAGCTCACGCTGCTGCCTTTTGAACCAGCCACGGATTGCGAGCTACGTCTCCTAACTTGGAAGACGTTATTTTTAGTTGCCGTTACTTCAGCCAGAAGGATTTCTGAACTTCACGCACTGATGTGCAAAGAACCTTATTTGGTTTTTCACCAGGACAGGGTGTCCCTTAGGACAAATCCAAAGTTTCTACCTAAGGTGATCTAAGCTCTCACTCTCAATCAGGACATCGACTTACCAGTGTACTTTCCTAAATACTCTAATAGAGGAGAGGCCCTCTTGCACACTCTAGATGTGCATAGGTGTCTAAGATATTACCTGACCAGAACCAGGCACCACCGTAAATCTGATCTGCTTTTCATCTCCTTCGCCCACAGGATGATGGGGGCTCCAGTTTCTAAACAATCGCTGTCAAGGTGGGTCATCCATTGTATCACGTTCTGTTACCAGAAACGTAACAAACCTTTACCGGGCGTGGTCAAGGGTCATTCCACAAGGTAGCTACCCTATGCCAATGAAGAACGCATCCACTTGTTTTACCCAGCGCAGAGCAGCCAGACGGAGAGCACTGCATCACCTTTATCAGGCATTATAGCCTGGATGTGGCTTCACGGCGAAGAGCTGGTTTTGGTCTAGCAGTCCTTCAGGGACTTCTGTCCTAGGCTTCGGTTTAACTCATGATCTCTACCTAGCCTCCTCCCACCTGCGAGGGATTTCCACTATTGCTTGGGAATCAGTCCTAATGGTGTAACCTGCTGCAAGAGCTGTTTCTTGAAGTAAGATAGTACAGTTACATGAGAACTTACTGTAACAGTAGATCTTCAAGAACAGCTCTTGCAGCAGGCAGTTTCCCTCCCACCATCCCCTCTGGAGGTAGAGATTGTTCCGATATCTCTGTTCTAGATTAGGTGTTTCTAACACCATTCTGAATACCTTTTGATGGCGGATCCTCAGTCTCACACTTCTGATGTCTTGACGGCGGGAGTCTCCGAGGCGGAGAACTGGGGATTCTGGGGGACTGCCCCCTTTTATACGATGCCTGACGTCGGGGGGGGCAGGGCCGACGTCAGGGGCAGTCCCCACTGGATACTGCTAGCTAGAAAATTTCTGTGGGGTCCTGGAGCCTGCCAGCTTCAGTCCTAATGGTGTAACCTGCTGCAACAGCTGTTCTCAAAGATCTACTGTTACGGTAAGTTCTTACGTAACTGTACTTTCCGGATTGCCACTCTGAATCAGATCATACCATCCCTGGAACAGGGCATGAGGTTCTGCTCCCTGGGTCTCCAAGATGTCTTCTTCCACATCAGAATCCATCCATACCACTAGCGGTACCTTCGGGTTTGTGCAGAAGGGGGTGCTTTATCAGTTCCAAGTCATGCCCTTCGGCCTTTCTTCTGCACCCAGGGTCTTCACCAAATGCACTGTAGTGGTGGCAGCCTTCGTGCGGTGAAGAGTGTCAGGGTGTATCACTACCTGGACGACTGGTTGATAGCCGTACCATCCAGGGAGGCCATGGATCGATCCAGGTATCTGGCCTTCCAGACCTTCAGAGACTTGGGCCGACCAACTCTGAACTGATCCTGTCGCAGGTGGTCCAGTTCATCAGAGCAGAACTAGACTCCCTGCAGACTAGGCACTGGATTTTACCTGCTTTACCCAGTCATTTCAGGTTGAGTGCTTACACCCTGCCCAGGATTTCCTGCCTCTGCTTGGTAAATGTCATCCTTCACAAGTGTGGTCCATTGGGTCCACTGGCGGATGCTTCACCTTCAGTGGGATTTGGACTGTCGGTGGTCTCAGCATCCAGGACACTTGGACCAGCCGGTCACAGTGGCCCAGCCAATATGGGATGCCATCCAGTGATGGCTGAATCTGTACATCTGGAGGAAGGAGTCCTGTTTGTCCACCCTGAACCGTTCATCACTCACGGTGGTTATGTCTTTGGTGAGGTGGGATGGGTTGGGTTGGGGAGCACACCTGGAGACTATGGAGTCCATGGGTTCTGGTCAGGCAGGGAGTCCTGTTACCACATAAATCTGCTCTGACAGGATTCACTCCTGTAGTCAGGGGTCAGGTTATGCATATCCAGATGGATAACACCATGACCATGTTCTACCTGAACAGACAGGGCGGCACGCAATCCCTTCCCTTGTGTTTGGTGGACCTCCGCATGTGGACCTTTGAACGCAGCCTGGGCGCAGATCTCTTGGCAATCCATGTTGCTGGAGTGAACAGTCAGCTGGCAGATGCTCTCAGCTGGGTGGGAGAGACATCGAATGACTGGGTCCCTGCATCAGGATGTGTTATGCCACCTGTTCTCCCAGTGGGGCACCCCTTTGGTGGATCTCGTTGTCTCCTAGGAGAATGCCAGACTGAGGCTGATCATCCAGGAATCAGTCTTCTCCATTGATTCCCACTAGCGAGTCTTGGCCAGAGGCACTAGGACCCCCCAGGGTTCAGATGTTTTCAGGAGAACTGGCACCAGGGTAAGCTGCGTGCATGCATGGCACCACGAGACTACTCGCGCTGCACGGCTTACTGTGGTACCAGCCCTCAACTGCCTCAGTTCTTTTTTTTTTTTCCCCACCGAGTGTGCATCAGTGACAACGTCGATGGCGCGCCGGGCATAAGAACTTCACATGTATACGACACAGTATTCAGATCTAAATTGAGGGCATCTCTTGCATCAGGCCACACCTATGGAGCTATAGCTGTTGGGCACTAAGACCACATGGAAACTTTTCTAGCTAGCAGTCTACCAGGGGCCATCCATGATGACATCAGACGCTGGCGACATTCCTTCCATGTAAACGTGGGTGGCCCAGCGCCCTCCTCAGTTATTTTCCTGCCGTCGACCATCACGCGTCTGACTCCATGAAGACACCGCCGCTTCAGTCGACTGCCAAATCATAACTTTTCAATTTTCTTTTCTTACTCTATTTTGTGTATCACTTTTTTATTTTTAAAGTGTTTTCTGTCCTTTGTTTGTGCCGACCAACCCCAGGAAACTCTTTAGATACTGCGGATGTAGTAAGAAGATCTACGAAAAGGATGACCATGATGCCTGCACCCACTGCCTAGGCCCGGACCATGACGTTAAGGCCTGCAGAGTCTGCTACGGATTCAACTAGGCTACCTGGCAGTGCCATCAGAAGGCCTTAGAATCCTTCCTGTTGGAACAGGAGGTCACCCAAATGGAGAAGGAGCTCAAGACAAGAAGCTCCACCACCTCCCAGCCCCATCCATGGGCTCCCACACTTCCAAGGCCCAGGACAAATTGGGCAGGAAATACAAGCATCATGAAAAGGATAGGAGCAAGGAGAGACCCTCCCAGGCTCACTCACAGTTGCTGCTTCGGGCGCCAGCCACAGCAGAGTCGTCTGTATCGACGGTGGCCCCCTCTGCCTCCCGCATCCTCTCTACCTCAGGGTCGGTTCTGGCAGTGCCTCTCGCCAGCCTTTCCTTGGCTGGCAATGGTTTTCCAGAGTTGGGGCTTCTCTCGGCCCCACTAACACTCCAACCCATGCTGTTCCAGACCATCTTCTCTATGGTCCACCAGAAAAGGAGTTCCGCTGGTCCTGCTTTGGCCGGCATTGGTACGTCACCATCAGAGGTCCGGCCTCCCCCGGCGACACCTTCGGCCTTTGCATTGGCCTTTACTTCGACATTGGGGATTCAGCCTCCCTCATCACCACCCCGGGCCACAGTGTTGACATCGGGGACCCTGCCTATCCCATTGACATCTCAGGCCATCACGTCAACGCCAGGACCACTGCTCCTCCTGCCAACGTTTCAGGCCGTACTGCTGTCGCCGGGACCTCAGCCCCCCCTGATGGCACTGCAAGGTGCTCAGACGCTGATCACTTTCGATACCTGGGCCATGCTATACTCCTTCTAGGAGTTCATGCAACACCTTGCCTCTCTTCCAGGTCCTGCAGCGCCGGGGCCTCCTAGGCCTACTCCTACAATAACATCTTTCACTGCACTGCGCCCTGCTTGTCCTTGATCCTCTATGCCGTCTGTGCCCATTTCAGAGCCAGGTGATGAGGACAGATACCATCCTGATCTCCTCCTCCTATGTGAGGAAGAAGAGGAGGAGGAGGAAGATGGGGCTGGTAGCCCCGCCCACTCTACTTCCACTATTCCCTCTGGGGGTGAGGACTCCTCTAAATATACCCCAAGTTCACACCTGGATGACCCCTCTTTCATCTCAGTGATGAAGCAGTTACAAACTGCTATGGGGTTTAATGCTGAGGAGCAGGATATCACAAGGAAAAACCTGACAGAATGTTTGAAGTTGCCAGATTCTCCACCTGTTCATTATTCCTCCTCTGATGGCGGCCTTTAAGGATGCCACTGTGGCTGCCTGGTTTAGGCCAAATTTGATCCCTGCCATGCCCAGAAAGGCAGACAAATTGTACCAGGCTCCCGCTAGGAAAGCATTCTTTGCAAAGCAACCACAGGCAGATTCAGTGGTGATAAATGCTGCCGAGGATAGGTTCAGAAGACCTAAATACCTCTGCTCTTTTCATCAGATAAGGAGTCCAGAAAACTGGATCTTATGGGGAAAAAAGGCCTTTGCCTGTGCTACGCTGTCCATCAGGGTTATGAATTACATTGCCCATATGGTCAATTTTCAGTATACTCTCTGGAGAAAGGCCAAAGCTGCAGCCCAGGCCCCCTTCCAGAGGGTCCCCAGAGGCAGGAACTGCTCAAGGCCCTCCAGTCTGAAGCAGATGTGGGTAAGCATCTTTTGAGGTCTGCCTATGATGCCGCTTATGCCTTTGCTAGAGCAGCTGCTGTGGGCATCTACCTGAGAATGCATGCTTGGCTCAAGGTGTATGAATTTGATACCGATGTCCAACAGTCCATCCTGAATACCCCCTTCAGAGGCTACAGGCTCTTTGGGGTAGATGTGCAAGGCGTACTTTCTGGCCTGCTGGCCTTGGGCAGGACTCTGCGGTCGGTCCACTCTCTATACCTCACCCAGCCAATCACTGTGGACAGAAGGTGCTCATTCATCGGGCCTCCTGTAGTCCCAAGCCGAGCACCAGGCCTCAAGGCAAGCGCCGGACAGGAACAGCCCTGTCTACCCCTACCTCCGCCACTGGGAAGGCCCCCAGAGGTGGTGCGGCCCCAGCCGCAGGTGCTACCTCAGCATGACACCTTGCCAGACACCCATCTTCCAGCACTACAGGAGGCAGTGGTAGGGGGTCATTTGTCCCTCCACCTGGACAGATGGAGGGAAATCGCAACAGGTGCTTGGGTCCTACAGCTCATGGAGCAAGGCCAGACTCTAGAACTTCTGGAGTGGCCTCCGGATCTGCCTCCAGTTTATTCAAGCTACCCTCCAGACCACGTTCCAGTGCTGTGGGGAGAAATTTGTACATTGCTACAGACAAGAGCCATAGAACCTGTTCCCAAGGACCAGAGGAACAGAAGATCCCATTACCACTTATTTCTGGTCCCCAGATCCACAGGGGAATTACGGCCCATCATGACTCTAAGAGATCTGAATTTCTACATTCAGTACAAGAAGTTAAGATTGGTGGCGTTACATGGCCTGCTGCCTCTTCTACACCAGGGAGATTGGATATACTCCTTTGACATGCAGGATGTATACCTGCATATCAAGAGGTGTGCTCCCCACAGGCAAAACCTCAGGTTTCAGTTCCAGGGGGAGCACTACCAGTTCCATGCATTACTTTTTGGCTTGTCCTCTGTGCCACAGGTCTTTACCAAATGCTTGGCGGTGGTAGCAGCCCTCAGGAGGGAGGGACTGTACATCTTCCTTTACCTGGACGACTGGTTGCTCAATTCACCATCCAGAGAGCAACTGCTCTGGACCCTAGCATGTACCAGACAATTGTCCCGTGCCCTGGAGATCATTGTCAGTTTGGCCAAGTCAGTCTAGACCTCGTCTCCACTTCCAATATAAAGGAAGTCCTGGACATGGCTCAGGGCTTTGCTTTCATGCTGCAGGACAGGGTGGACTGCATAATGACTCAGGCCCAGCTGCTCTGCAACAGGAGATATGTCACAGCCAGAACCTTCCTGAGGCTCATGGGCATGATGGCAGCAGCCATTGTCACGGTACCGCTAGCCTGGCTGCACATGTGGATCCCCCAATGGACATTAAGGGCCCAGTGGTACCAACGCACCATTGACCTAGAACAGCTAGTTCTAGTCTCCTTCGTGATCAAAAAGGTGTTACTATGGTAGATGGAACCCAGCAACCTGTTGAAAGGGGTTCCCTTCCTCATTCCTTCCCCTCAGCAGATTCTCACTACAGATGCTTCTGGGTTGGGCTGGGGGGCTCATCTGGGGCTTCATCAGACTTAAGGGACATGGACCGGAGTGAAGGCTGCACTCCACAATAACATCCTAGAGATGAAGGCCATTCTGTATGCTTTACAAGCCTTCCAGACCCATCTGTCCCCGGGCCATCTGCTGTTGTAGACTGACATTACATTGTCCGCTACATCAACAAGCGGGGGGGGTGCATTTGTACCCTGTGTGTCGGGAAGCGATGAGGGTCTAGTACTGGGCTGTACAACATGATCAAGAACGGTCGTCCATCCATGTTCCAGGTGTACAAAACATCCGGGTATACAGGTTATGCTAGTTAGCTGTCTCGGACTGCAGTGGGAGCTGCTGATCTCGATGCGTAGAAACCTGTTGACAAATTAGGTCATCAAGAGTGTGACCTTTTGCATCCCCACTTAACGCAAAACTGCTGCAATTCTGCTGGATCGCTCCAGGGTCTGGAGTTTTCTGGCAAGATACGTCCCTCTCTTGGAATGGTTGATTCCTCTATGCCTTTCCTCCCTTCTCTCTAATCCAGAGGGTGTTGATCAAGCTGCAGGATGGAAGGGGCAACTCTGATCCTCATTGCCCAGACCTTCATTACCTGCTCCTCACTGCCTGGTTCCTGAGTGACTAGAGTTCCAGGCTCTGGGTTTTTCAGAGAATGTTTTCCACATTGTGGCGGCTTCTTGAAAAGAATCTGCTCGCCACTGGTATGCCTTCAAATTGAAGGAGTTTTCCATTTGGTGTTCGGGCTAGACTTGATTCCCTGGCCTGTACAGTGACTGGCATCTTGGAATACCTGTGGCACTTGTCCCAACTAGGACTGTGTTTGACAACCCTTAAGGTGCACCTGGCAGCCATCTCTACATACTGGGCACGGGCTGGTATGTCGACACTGGTGCAGGAAAAGTTGGTCGGCAGCTTCTTTCTTTTTTCATATATATTTTATCCTCTGGATATGCTGCAGGTAGCTTCTTAGCTCTGTCCCCCTTGCCCTGCAATTGCCTCCCCGGTCTACCAAGCCCCATACCCCCCACATATTGCCTCTCCTGTGGCGGGGCTGGGAAGGGGAGGGCTGTCCCCACCCCAACCCCACCCAGAGACCCTGAATCCAGATTTTTTGGTTTGGTGAACCGGTGACAGCATGGGGCCAGTTTCCAGTTTTCTCCCCTCTTTTCCTGCCGTGGAGTAAGTGCGTGTACACATAGGCATACACACACTATGACTGCAGCCTTCCCTTCATGTTGCTCAGGCTTTCGACACTACCTGTGGGTCACCACCCAGGAGCAGCCAAGGCAGGCAAGTGGCTAACCGGACAGTTAGCAGGTGGATTACATCCTGCATTGACCTATGCTGTAGGTTGGCTGGTAGGGAGCTTCTCATAGGTCTTTTAGGGCTCATTCCACCAGACCTACTGCTGCCTGAGTTGCTTTCTGGGACATCCCTATTCAGGAAATCTGCAAGGCTTCCACCTGGAAGTCAGCACACACCTTCATCTCCCATTGCAGCATTGACCTTGAGTCTCGATGAAATGCTGCTTTTGGGGCCTTGGTTCTCCAGTCTCTGTTTTCCAGCTAGAGGTGTGTGCCTTGTCCTCTCCTCCTGGAGAACAGCTGGAAGTCTGCCAGTGTATGGATGCGTGAACCACATCCATGTCCCTAGAAAAATAGGATCTTACTTCGAGATACAGCTCTTGCAACAGGTTACACCATTAGGACTGAAGCCGGCAGGCGTCAGGACCCCACAGAAATTTTCTAGCTAGCAGTCTTCAGCGGGGACCGTCTCCGACGTCGGTCCCCCCCGACGTCAGGTGTGGTACATAAGGAGGTGGTCCCCCCACAATCCTCAACCCTTTTCCCGCCGTCGACATCACAAGTATCGGCCTCTTGATCCTTTTTCTAGCGTGCGACAACCTTTAGAACTACGACGATTTCGTCTTCCTTCACAATTCTGGATTCAACTGATGTCCTCTCCAAATACTTCTCTGGAGGGTCACCAATCGAAGTGTGCTTGCGGCAAACAGATCCCCTTCATGGATCCACATTCAGCCTGCGTGTGCTGCCTAGGCCCGGAACACGACACCAAGGCCTGCTCCTTCTGCCAGGGCTTCAACAGTCACATCAGGATCCGTTGCCAGAAGGCCCTTCAAGCGTTTCTCTTAGAGGAGAAACTGAAAACCATGAACAAGGAAACTTCCTCCAGGGGGGAGTCATCGGGCAAAACCCACAAGCACCGGGAAAAACACCGGAAGAAGGAAAGGCCCAGATCCCCTTCGAGGGCCTCGGACTCCTGAAGCTCCAGCTCGCGATCGGACCGCTCTCCCTCCAGGGCTCAATCGCAACCTCCCCCAGTTCAGGTCAGATCCTCCAGCGGCTCCTCTTCCCTGCAGCCCCTGAAGACTTCCAGGCCGTCGGCATCTTCCACTCCATCTAAGGCCTCGTCAAAGTCTGGGGAGCACCACAAATCTTCTTCCCGCTGGCGGGACTCCGACGCCAGGTCAGTTTCCCAGCCTCCGCGTGGGTTGGACCCGGTTCCTCGCAAGACCAAGGACCTGACATCCCTAACGGATGTCCGACCCGATGTCGGCCCACCCGACGTCAGCCAAGCATCACCGATGCTCCCAGGAGCCGGCGACACTGAAACACCCGTGACCGGCCAGGCGTTTGCCTCCGAGGGCGTCGGCCAGGGGACCGATGTCAGCTACCCCAGAGAGGAGGACTGCACCACCATCGCCAGCTGACGTCGGTCGGAAGGACTCGTCGGAGGAGGATACCACAACCCGAGGACCAGGCGGGCGACGCCGGGCAGGCTCCCGCAGGAACCTTCCCCAGGCGGGAGACCCCGGGGACCCGGCGCCCAGCAACAGGCCACCGTCGTCGGGCATGAACTTGGCAGAGGTAAAGGAGCTCTTTACCTTCTGGTGGGACACCATCAGGAAAGATGTGGTCACCACACGTCCTCCTTCTCCTACTCCGGCTCCGCCTCCCCCTACTCCTTCACCGCCTACGCCCCTCCTCCGCCCAAGGGGCCTGTAGGACGGTCGCCAACCCCCAAGGAGCAAACACCACCTCCTTGGGGCAGATCCTCAGACAGGAGAAGACCTCCCTCCAGATCCACCTCAAGGTCACCCAGTCCTAAGAGACCCAGACGACGCCAGTACGTCCCGTCTGGGGAGGATTCTAGATCTGACACCTCAGGGTGCTCCAGATCCCTTTCTCCCATTAGCATTCCCTCTCCGGACACACACGACCTACCTAGGTCTCCTTCAGATGATCCCTCTTTCGCAGAGATTATGAGGCACATCCAGGAGAACATGGGGTGGGATGCTGAAGAGCTCGACCCCGAGAGACAACGCCTTGCTCGCTACCTTCGGCAGAAAGACTCAAAGCCTGTGGTAGTGCCGCCCTTGGTGGATACCTTTGCGGACGTCACCAAGGCTGCCTGGAAACGTCCGCATTCCACTCCAGCAGTGCCGAAGAAGGCTGACCGCCTATACAAGGCCCCTAGAGAGGACCAGTATGGCCATCACATTCTATGTTTCTATAGTCCTAGTGGGGGGTAGGAGGAAGTAAGCTGTTGGTTAATTAGGATCTGCAGCTTATCTGTTAGGTAGGAAAATGGGCAGACTAGGTGGGTCAAGCAGTCCTTATCTGCCGTCACATTCTATGTTTCCATGTTTCTATGTTTCTATCTGGCGAACCATCCTCTGGCTGACTCCCTGGTCATCACTGCTTTGCATGACCGGTCGCAAAGACCTCAGCATTTGAGCACACAGCCACCGGACCAGGAGTCCAAGCAATTGGATGTCCTGGGTAGGCGCAGGTACGCTGCTGCGACTTGCGCCATCAGGTCACTGAATTACCTCACTCACATTTTTCAATTCCAGAACGCACTGTGGGAACAGGGACAGGACCTGGTTGAGAAGATGCCCGATGGCGACCAAAAGGAGGAGCTCTTGAACCTCCTCCGCACGGGTTCAGATGTGGGGACCCAGGTGCTCAGAGACGCATATGATTCTGCGGACTCTTCAGCCAGAGCTGCAGCCTCAGGCGTGTGTCTCCGGAGACACTCTTGGGTCCGTGTCTCCCGGTTTTACCCCGGATGTCCAGAAGAACATCTTAGACATCCCTTACAACGGCGAGGTCCTATTTGGTGAAGCCTCCGAGAAGGTGATCACCAAACCTCAGGACACAGGGAAGGCAGTTAGATCTGTACAGGCCTCGGCCCAGTTCCTTTCGTAGGAACCAGAGCCACTTTCGTGGCCAGCTACAAAGACAACAGCCACGTTCCGGCCAACAGCAGAGGGGCAGTTTCACCTGCAAAGCCCAGGCCAAGTCATCCCCAGGCAGAGGCCAATGATTTGCAAAGTCAACGCAACCTGCTGGATCGAACGCTGCCACAGCATGACTCCTTCCCGGCCCCCACCCCTCCTCAGGATCAACGGGAAAAGAGAGTCAGGGGTCACATCGCACGACACCCGCCAGGGTGTCTGTCGATCACCACCGACAGGTAGGTTCTGCAACTGGTCAAAAAAGGCCACTATATAGAATTTGTAGGCAGCCCACCACAAGACTTCCCCTGCTTTCCCGATATTCAGGTCAGCATGCCCTGCTCATACAGCAGGAGGTGCTCATGCTTCTGGAAAAAGAAGCCTTAGAGCACATTCCAGTGAACCAGAGAGGACTAGGGTACTATTCTCACTTCTTCCTGGTTCCAAAGAAAACAGGGGACCTCAGTCCAATACTGGACCTCAGCGACCTCAACCTGTCGGTCATTTACAAACGCTTCTGCATGGTGACCCTTCCGGGCCTAATTCCCATGCTGAAGTGAGATGCTTTTCTGGCGTCTTTGGACATGCAGGACGCCTACCTGCACATTCCGATTGCTCAAGCGCACTGGAGGTTCCTGCACTTCGAGTTTCAGAGCCGCCATTATCAGTTCCGAGCTGTTCCTTTCAGGCTGTCATCGGTACCTCGCGTTTTTACGAAGTGCATGGTGGTCGTAACGGTGTCTTTGAGGAGACAAGGCCACTACGTGTTCCCATACCTGGACGACTGGCTTCTCATGGCACCCTCAAGGGAGGCACTGATGACGGCCATTCACTGCACCCAGTCCCCTTTTCAATCACTGGGTATTCTCATCAACTACGAGAAGTCACTCCTGGTGCCGTCCCAGAAACTGTAGTTTATAAGAGCAGTTCTGGACACCGTCAGAGGGAAAGCTTTTCTTCCCTCGGACAGAGCGAAACACATCAGATCCCTCATCAGGGACCTGTCGGTGAAGAAGACCGTCCCAGCCAGATCGGTCCTTCACCTGATCGGACACATGGCTGCGGCCATTGCAACAGTACCGATGGCACGTCTCCACATGCGGGTAACCCAGTGAATGCTAAGGTTGCAATGGGACCAAAGGCAAGACCATCTGCAGCAGCCAATTCGAATCACGAATGCCATGATTCGGGATTGGCAATGGTGGCTAGATCCAAGGAACCTCTCCGAGGGGGCTCCCTTCATAGCACTGTCTCTGACTGTGACACTCTCCACAGACGCCTCAGGGCTCAGGTGGGGAGCACACCTGGACGGTGTTAGGTCTCAGGGCCTTTGGACAGCCCAGGAGTCTCATCTCCACATCAACATTTTGGAAATGAGGGCAGTCCTTTACGCTCTGCAAGCCTTCCAGTCGGAGATTCCATCAGGTACACTCCTGTTACAAACAGACAATACCGCAGTGATGTATTACCTCAACAAACAAGGAGGCACTCACTCCTACCCACTTTGCAGGGAGGCCATGAGAGTGTGGGAGTGGATATTGCAACACAGCGCAAACCTAATTGCAGTATACGTCCCGGGAGTGGACAACACCGTCGCAGACAGTCTGAGTCGCTCTCAGGCCAGAGTCCATGAGTGGGAACTTCTACAGGAGGTGGCAGAGGATCTGTTTCACAGATGGGGCACTCCAGAGTTGGACCTTTTCGCGTCCCCATCCAACGCAAAACTGCCCAATTATTGCTCGCTAGATCCGGGGCCTGGTGCTTTCTGGCGAGATGCGTTGTCCCTCTCCTGGGCTGGCAGATTCCTCTATGCCTTCTCTCCTTTCCCGTTGATCCAGAGAGTTCTCTTAAAACTTCGCAGGGAGCAAGTGACGCTCATTTTGATCGCGCCTTTCTGGCCCAGACAAATTTGGTTCCCTCTTCTGCATCAGCTATCCCGGGAACCTCCAGTTCCTTTGCCAATCAGCTCCCATATGTTGTCTCAGGAGGCAGGTTCATTGGTCCATCCAGACTTACGTTCATTGAACCTGCACGCTTGGCTCCTAGAGACATAGCCATGATACGATACGGGGTCTCGCAAGAAGTGGCAGATGTACTCTCTGCCGCCACAAAACCGGCAACCCACGCAGCGTACGCCATGAAATGGCGTAGATTCTGTTTGTGGGCTCAAGCGCGTGGTTTTTCGCCGTTAGATTGTCCCGAAAAGCTGGTTTTGGACTACCTGCTTTCCCTTTTTCATTCCGGACTGGCTTACTCCTCGATTAAAGTACACCTTTGTGCAATTTCTGCTTACCATGCCCCAGTAGGCCATCGGACGGTGGCCCAGCTGGACACTACTCGTGCCTTTTTAAGGGGAGTTCTCCACCTTAGGCCGCCATCAAGGATCCAATTCCTCCTTGGGACTTACCCTTCATCCTGGAGCAGCTTACGCTGCCACCTTTTGAACCAGCCGCGGATTGTGAGCTACGTTTTCTTTCTTGGAAAACGTTATTTTAGTTGCTGTTACTTCGGGGAGAAGGATCTCAGAATTGCATGCTCTTATGTGCAAAGAGCCTTATTTGGTTTTCCATCAGGACAGGGTATCCCTAAGGACAAACCCAAAGTTTTTGCCTAAGGTGGTTTCAGCCCTCACCCTTAACCAGGATATTGATTTACCAGTGTATTGCCCAAGGTACACTAATCGAGGAGAAGCCCTTCTGCACTGTCTCAAATGGTATGGAATAATCCCGCTCTCATTCCTTTGGTGGCTAAATCCATAGATAGGAAATATTCAGCCCCCAAGGATCAACCTATTTTGGCGTCCCAAGCCTTTGCGGATCCTATTGTAGTTTTGGCAGAGAATGATAAGGTTGTCCTTCCCCAGACTACTACAGCTCGACCTATTAACAAAGAATCTCGTAAGATAGGCACTTTGGGTAAGAGAGTCTTTGCTGCTTCCACCCTGGGTATGCGTAGTGCCAGCTACCAAGGCTATTTCTCTCAATATGAGTATATCCTTTGGCACTCACTCAGACAAATGGTTGAAGCTCTACCGGAATCAGACACAAAGTCAGAGCTACTCCAGACCATTACCAAGGGTATCGAATCCAACAGCCAGCAGGTTAAAGTGGCTATGGATGCTTTCGATACTGCTTCCCGAGTGGCGGCGGCTGGCATTTGTACCCGCCATAATTCCTGGCTACACACTTCAGGTTTCACAAATGATGCACGGCAGCAAGTAATGGCGTTGCCTTTTGATGGTGTGTATCTCTTCGGCCCTCAAGTAGAACAGGCTCTAGAAGCTACACAAAAGACTAGGTCAGCCATTAAGTTGGCTCGACCTCCTCCTGTCCCCTCTCGAGGGGGTGTTAATAAACGCCAGTTCCATAACCGTCAGTCCTTTCGAGGCAAAGGCAGAGGAAGTTTTCATAAAAACCAAGCCCCCCAGCCTCAAAAGAAAATGCAACAGAAGGCGCAAGGACCCAAAGCGGCCAGCACGCCTTCTGAGTTGTTGGCCCAAGTCCCACCTCAGCTGCCCGAGGTGGACTCTTCCTCAGCGGTGGGAGGTCGTCTGACGCACTTCTACAATCAATGGAAATCGATAACCTTAGACAAATGGGTCCTCCGGATAATCCACGAGGGGTATTCACTCAATCTTGTGGAGACCCCTCTGGATCGTCCTCCCAAATGACAGCCCAGGCTGTCAACCCTTCAGTCAGACCTTCTCGCCACCGAGATACAGGGCCTTCTGAACAACAGGGCAGTAGAAGTAGTTCCACTGCATCAACGGAACACAGGGTTCTACTCCCATTACATTCTGGTTCCAAAGAAAACCGGGGGCATGCGCCCCATTTTGAACCTCAGAAAACTAAATAAATTTCTGCCCAAGGAGAAATTCAAAATGATTTCACTAGGAACCCTGTTACCTTTGCTTCATCAACACGACTGGCTAGCCTCCCTAGACATGCAGGATGCTTACCAGCACATTTCTATTCACCCAAAGCATCACAAACTCCTAAGGTTTGTGGCTCTGGGACAACATTATCAGTTCAGAGTCCTGCCCTTTGGGCTATCCACGGCGACACGAGTTTTTACAAAGTGTTGTGCAGTTCTCGTAGTGCATGTCAGAAAGATCGGAATACAGGTGTTCCCTTATCTGGACGATTGGCTTTTGGCAAGTCCTTCCAGGCAGGGAACTCTGGAAGCCGTAGCCACGGCTTCACGCTTTCTCATGTCCATGGGAGTCCTGCTAAACATCAAAAAATCGCAGCTGCAACCCTCCCAGAGGCTCCTTTTTATAGGAACTCTTCTGGACACCTCCTGTGCGAAGGCTTTTCTTCCAGAGGACAGGAGGAGCGATATCCTTCATATGGCCAGTCTCATTGGGGAGACCAAGTCGGTTACAGCTCTCTCGATGCAACGGATGCTAGGTCTCATAGCATCCTCGGTGTTCACTGTACCCCTAGCACGCCTTCACATGAGAACTGCTCAGTGGATGCTCAGTACTCAGTGGTCCCCAACCACTCACCCACAGTCCTTTCTCATCAAGGTGACAGAAACCCTAAAGAGGTCGCTCACCTGGTGGTCGCAAGAGAACAATTTCCTAGAAGGGTATCTCTTTGCTCCTCTGGATCATCAGATTTCCATTACCACAGACGCATCCCTGATGGGGTGGGGAGCTCACTGTCAGGCTCTCCACACTCAGGGTACGTGGACTCGGGTCGAGTCCCAGCTTCACATAAATGTCTTAGAAATGAGAGCCGTCCTTTATGCGGTCCAGCCATTGAAGGACATTCTCTGTCACAAGAACATTCTCCTTCAAGCGGACAACAAAGCAGTGATGTACTACATCCAACAAACAAGTGAGCGTCACTCTTACCCTTATGCAGAAAAGCGATGAGAGTGTGGGAATGGTGCTTGCAGCACAAGTCTCTAATTCAAGCGGTCTACTTGCCAGGAGTGCGGAACGAACTGGCAGATCGCCTCAGCAGAACAGAGATAGATCCTCACGAATGGTCTCTCGACTCAGCTGTAGTTCAGTCAATATTCGGAGAGTGGGGAACTCCAAACCTGGACCTTTTTGCATCCCCACTCAACACAAAACTGCCTCTCTTCTGCTCCAGAAATCCAGGGCCTGGCATTTTCTGTCAGGATGCGTTCAGGCTGCAGTGGACAAAACGCTTTCTATACGCCTTTCCGCCTCTTCCTCTAATTCAGAGGGTACTTCTCAAATTCGAATCCCAGGGGGGAAAAATGATCCTCATTGCTCCCTTCTGGCCTCGACAGATGTGGTTTCCATTACTCAACAGTATGTCGGCAGCTCTGCCGAAACCACTTCCCTTCAGTCGAACCTCTTGACTCAGAGGCCTGTTGTTCATCTCAACCTGAGGTCGCTTCACCTTCACGCTTGGCTTCTGAAGAGATAGAAGTGAACAGGTTCAGTGTCTCTTGCAGGGTTTCAGATATTCTTCTGGCTGCGTGGAAGCCAGCCACTAGGAAAACTTACACAGCCAAATGGAAGCGTTTTTCGCTCTGGTGTGCAAAATCCTCTTTAAATCCCTTTTCCTGCCCACCAGATAAAATTTTGGAGTACCTCTTAGACCTCTCAAATTCAGGTCTGCAGTACTCTACAGTCAAGGTTCACCTTTGTGCCATTTCAGCTTATCATGAGCCGGTACTTTCCTTGTCACTGACTCAGTTACCTGTGGTTAAGAGGTTTCTTAAGGGAATTCTGCATACCAGACCTCCTATAAGACGTCCAGTCGCAGCTTGGGACATTAATCTTGTGCTAGACATGCTCACTCGGAAACCTTTCAAACCTCTGGCTACCTGTGAACTAAAATTTCTCACCTGGAAAACGGCCTTCCTGGTGGCCATTACCTCAGCCCGCAGGGTCTCTGAGATACATGCCTTAGTCACAGACCCTCCGTATACTATGTTCCACAAAGACAAAGTAGTCCTTAGAACCTATTCTAAATTTCTTCCTAAGGTTGTTTCGGAATTCTATCTAACCAACCTTTGGTCCTTCCCTCTTACTTCGCAGACTTCCAAAATGAAGGAGAACGTTCTCTTCATTCCTTGGATGTCAAGAGAGCTTTGCATTTCTATCTAGATAGAACAAAAGACTTTCGTAAAGCTCAACAACTGTTTGTTTCCTTCAGCGAGACCCGGCTGGGTCAGGCTATCACTATCAGATGTATCTCAGCATGGCTAGTGGCATGCCTTCGCCACTGTTATTCCATGGCGCAGGTTAAGCTGGAGGGCAGAGTGTACGCTCACTCTGCTAGGGTGGTCGTGGCATCTCTGGGGGAAATCCGCAACATACCCATTGCAGATATTTGCAATGTGGCTACCTGGAGCTCAGTGCATACTTTCGTTAAACACTATGCCTTGGATGTCCATGCCAGACGACATCTTTCCTTTGGCAGAACATCCTTACTGGACTTCTGTCCTAAAACTGTGAGCTCTTGGTCTCTCCTGCAGCCCTCTCGGGGGATTATTAGCTCGGTAGTCTCCCATTAGTGTGAATGAGTGGTGGAGACTTATGTCCAGGAAGATATGGAAGTGCATGTGCCTACCGTAATTCTTGATCTTCTTGGACGAGTCTCCACCACTCATTCACATGCCCACCCTCCATCCCCCGAGCTCACCTCTGTTGTTGGTCTTCACTCCCTCAATCTTTAGGCTGTGAAGACTTCTCTGTTGACCCTTCTTATACGGGTCTTCCGGACTATCTTGTGTCCGGTTTTTGGTTAGGCTATCCTTCTAGGTTAGTTACGCTGCACCTCCTCAGAAAAAAAGGTACTGAGGCGGTTGGAGGGTTGACGCCGAGATAGTCATTACCGCACGAGCTGAGGCTCGCGGTGCGCTCATGCAGCTCCATCTCTGGCGCTGGCCTCAAAAAAGTTTGCTCCCCCTGTGTCCTAGTGCCTCCACCGCTATTCTCATTAGTGTGAATGAGTGGTGGAGACTCGTGCAAGAAGATCAAGAATTACGGTAGGTACATAATTTCCATTTCAGGAGTGGAATTTGATTCACATCCACATTACCCATCCGACCTCCCCTGGGAAGTGCCACACTCCAGCGTGCAAGATCTGATGTTGTGGAGTGGAACTGAGGCACATACCACCAGGGTGGTTGGAGGAACTTTACTTAACGATGTTTCGGTGAGACAGCTATTAAGGAAGAACTGTCATTATGTGGATGTGAACTATGTACCACTCTTAGAACTATGGTTACAAGTGAATGACCTGTTTTTCTAAGTGCATTTACATTATTTTCTTCCTCTAGATTATTCACTTGAAGAGATTCCAGTTCGTTAATGGCCGCTGGATCAAGTCTCAGAAAATAGTTAAATTTCCTCGAGAAAATTGTGACCCTAGTGCTTTTTTGGTACCTCGGGAGGCAAGTCAGTATCAACGGAAGTGGTCAAGTTGTCATTTGGATGATCAGGCCGAACCACGGGCTTTATCAATGGAAATGAGGAAAGCAGACATGGGAAACTCCTGTGCAACTGGAAATGGGGATGCACTGAGTGGCATTCCACTATCATTCAGCACTAACATGTTAAATAATATGAAAGGTATGTGCCAACTGTGAATTGTGTAATTTTAAACTTGCTATTAGAAGCAATATGTAATGCTGTTGAAGTTGAATTTGTATTGTTTCTTTGTACTTCGCTATGATGTCAAAATTGTCACCACATTTCAACCTATTACACAATATTAATGCACTGGATCAAAACTTATACAAAGAATGTATTGCAAGCAAACTTTTCAAAGAAGCACAGAACAACACTTATCTCCTTTATGAAATGCATCATGGGCAGCGTATTTTATTGTATACAATGTATGGTGAATTGCTAACCTTACAGATAAATCGGACATTTACCTGAACATGAGCAGAATAAACGATGTTGGTCACTCAGCATGCTCAGAAATTTTACACACGTTGGTCATACTGAACATGCTCAGCTAATTATCCTCACATATAAGATGCCATTTATGTTTCGATATTCCTTTCAGTTGTGCATTTCCGTATTTTTTAGTTGTTCTTATGCCTGCTGTTGAGCCGAGTGCCACATTACACATTTTGTACTTGTTTAGTTGTAATAACGTATTTGGGAGCAGTTCACATTCGTTATATAAATCAAATATGCAGTGGCATGTCATGAAATAAGCCATTTATTTTTGTTTATGGAAAGGCAGAACCCTGTACAGCTCACTTTGTGGCTTCACTGCTCTTGAGTTATAGTCCCTCCCCCACCCCCCGATGAAGATAAATGGCACGGCATGCCAGTGCATATACCATATTTAGACAACTGGTTTGAAAAGTCTTTCTGGAGGGAACAAGTCTGACCCCACCACCATTGCTTTGTCCCCTGGAACATCCCCCTTCTGACTTGGTCCCCTCAGTGAGCAGAGTTGTGATATGGGGCCAGAATTTTTTTAACATTTGCTCATTAAAGTTGATTGCTATGGTGAATTTGACTTTTAAAAGGTTGGGGGTGGCAGGCAACTGTCTGTCCATAACGTTTAGGGACAGCATCAGAATTAATTTATTCATTTATTTAAAAATTGTTGTGCAGGAAAGGCACACTGAGCTGAAGCTCATTTCAGGATGTGACCTGCAACAGTAGGGTATCACCAGGTGGGGTGCAAAGGAGGTACAATAAATAAAAGAGTAACCATTGCAAAAATGACATTGACACAGAACTAATTACAGCAACATGCGTCATGAACTAAGGGCAAAAATTTATTAAAGTTAAAAATGTTCTTCCCTTTGGGACTTGTCTGAAAGACCTAATAGTGTTGTGTGAGGTGTGGCCCCACCCTTGATTTCAGGGGTCTTCACTTTATTCCACATTGATTATGGAGAAACTCACACTGGTTGCAGGTCCTTGAATTCTGTTACATGATGTTGTTGAATGAGCTGGTCTAATCACATTTAGTCCATGTGCCTGACCCTTGTTTTGTTGCATTCCAATTTCAGTTGCTCTATAGGGCATTGTTTGAAAATTATCAAAGACTTCTAAATTTTGGTGATGTCCCTATAATTCTGCCAAGAAAATAACGTGTTGTTGAAATTTGCAGCGGAATCCTAACTGCATGTGCCAATGTTTTGAAAAGGCTGGTCCCAGGTGAATCTGCCAGCCCCTAATGGAAAACGGGGTGAGCAGCCAGCAGGGACATCATCTCCTGTGGCTCAACTCTTCTTCCCTTTTCTCTCTCTAGCCACTTCTCAGGGTGGAGCCCAGACACCTCCACCTTCCCCTCCTGTCTTCACTCCTGCTGGGGCACCATCAGAGGATCTCTTCCTCCCCGGGGGGGCGAGTATCCTGTGGTAATAGTCATTCCTCTTGATGGCACCCAGTGGCATTCTGGGCACATGGGTCTTTTGGCCAGTCCAACAGTTTAAACCCCCCCATTGAAAACTCATTGTGCAGTTGATTGGCAGTTGTTGAGAATATTGTGTATGATTTGCTCATTATTTGCTCATTATTCAATTAACGTTTATGCTGTCTACATGTGTTATCTAGCTGTATTGCATAATTTTATTGTAATAAGTGAATAACTTCTATAAGTGCATCCTGACTCTTGTAGAAAAAGCCATGATATACTGATATAACATCTCATCAGTGAATCATGACTTGCCTGTCAATCAAACTGCACAGGTACAGTAAAATCACATGTACAGTAAATCCTGAAGGGGATGCCAGTGAAGCACAACATTAAGCAGTGTCTCCCATCCATGGGCCTGTAATCATTGAGAACACTGTTTAAAGGGTTACTGTGTTGAACCTGTAAGCCACCTCTTTCTGTAGAAGATGTTTATTTAAATACTGATTCCCATTCTATTATTGCCCAGTCTTTACTGGCCTTTTAGTGAATCTGATTTACACACTGCTAAGTACCATTTTAAAACTGTATGATGTTGATACATGCATGGCAGTATAGCATAGAGGTTAGAGCACCAGGATGTGAATGAGCTTGGTGGATCAAGCAGACATGAGTTTGATTCCCATAACCGCCATTAGCATACTGTGTGACTCTGAGCAAGTCACTTAACTTCTCTGTGCTCTTGGGTTGCACTAGCAAATGGCCTCAGCTCAGTGTGCCCTTTCCGGCCAAAAATTGTTAAAAAAAAAAAAAAAAAAATGAATAAATTAAATAAATGTACTTTATGTCAGCTACGTAGTTCCATATTAGAACATGGAAGCATTGTAATAACAAACAACATAGAGTTCTAAAATGGTACCTGCCAGCAATGTGTAAGTCAGAAACAACTACTGAGTTTTCTAAAAGGCCAGTAAGAATGGAACAGTAACAAGAAGAAGGTGTAGGAAGATTGTTCCCCTGACGACTGGTCTGGGACCAGACCAGCCTGATCTCAGACCAGTTATCAGGGGAACAAACTTCCTGCAGCCAACAGGAACCAGTGTTAATGAAACTGCTTCTACTGAACTTACAGCTTGTCAGATTAAATGCAGATCTTCCAAGAATCAATCACCTCCATTGATTCATACCTATGGGTCTAGGGCCAGAGGCACTAGGACCCTGGGGGAGCTTTTTTCCTACAGGGTGGGAGCAGACATCAGCTACCGGTGTCACACGTGCACCCCACATGGTGCCACGCACACACCCCAATAACTTCCATTGGCTCCTTCACGCACCTCAGTTCTGTGCTTCCCGCCATCAAGTACAGACCGTGGGAGTGACAGCACCTCCATTTTGACTGTCGTTGACTGAATTGCTACTGTGTCAGTGCAGAAAAGTCTTCCTGTTCATGATGTCACCTTTGCTTTATTATTTTCCATTGTCCAAGTCTGAAAAAAAAGAAAAAGGGGACTAATACAGATCGTCAGACCCTCCATTATGCTTTGTTGCCTCTGTGGGAAACTGGTTGTTGCAATGGACTGACATCAAGTCTGTTGGACCCGACTTGGCCCAACTCACGATATGGGCTAATTTGACCCCTGCTTTTCCATGGACTGCTGCACCCTAGAAATCCGCACGTTGAAGCTGGGTTGTCCAATTCCTATCTTTGCAGGAAGGCAGCATATGTGTGGTGTCTAGGCCCTTCCCATGGGGGAACTGTTACTGGAAGTCCATTACAATAGACAAGTCGGTTCTCACATCCGGGAGGAACATTCCCTGGATTTTACATAAATTCCTCCAGACCATCCACCTAGAAGGCAACCCCTCTTATGAGCTCATATATCAGAGCTTCTGGCACAGGACATTGAGGGACTTCTGAAGAACAGGGCAATGGAGACAGTGTCACAGAGCAAAACACAGGCTTCTACTCTCACTACTTCCTCGTACCAAAGAAATCAGGGGGGATGCACCCTATTCTCGACCTCAAAAATCCAAATTCATCACTCGATAAAAATTCTGTATGATTTATTTCATTGAGATCTGTGCTTCCCTTCCTGAAGCCTCAGGATTGGTTACCTTGCCTGGATATGTAGAATGCATACCGGCACATACTGGTGCACCCTAGCTGCCACATATACCTCCAATTCATCATGCTGGGGCAGCATTACCAGTTCAGAGTTCTGCCCTTTGGGCTCTCCTCAGCACCTCAAGTCTTTACGGAGCACCTTGCAGTACTCACAGTGCATCTGACAAAAAAATGGGGCTCCAGGTTTACCCATACCTGGACAGTTGGCTGATAGCCAGTTCTTCCAGGCAGGAGATGGAACAGGCAGTGGCCACTGCCTCTCAGTTCCTCACCTTTGAGGGGCTTTTGCTGAATGTAGAGATGTCTCAGCTCCAACCCTCACAGCAGCTGCTGTTCATAGGAGCTCTCCTGAGTACACCCAAGGCCTGATCCTTTCTTCCAGAGGGTAGGCTACAAGCAATCCTGCAGATGACATGCTACATCATGGAGCGTAAAACTGTGCAAGCACACTCCATGCAATACATGCTGGGTCTGATATCTTCCTCAGCATTCACAGTGCCTCTGGCGTGGTTACACATGGGGACAACTCAGTGAATGCTCAGTGCACAATGGTCATAAGCATCACATTCCCAGACCTACCCCACTCAGGTGACCTAGCCCCTGATTCGGTGACTTGCATGGTGGTCAGTGGAGGACAGTCTCCTCTAGGGCTTCCCCTTCTCTCAACCGGAGCCTCAGGCGACTCTCACCGTGAATGCCTACCTGTTTGGGTGGGGGGACCCCATGTCAGGGCCTCCATACACAAGGTATCTGGGAGCCATCAGAGACTCAATTCCATATCATTGAGTTGGTGATGCGAGCTGTTTTGTATGGCTTGAAAGCACTAGTGAACTTAGTTAACCACAAAACAGTCCTCCTCCAGGCAACAAGTCTGTGATGTACTGCATCAGCAAACTGGGAGGAGCACTGTTACCTTTCCTTCAGGGAGGTGATAAGAGTGTGTGAACGGTGCCTGGAGCAGGGAATCCTGCTCTAAGCCATTTATCTGCCAGGAGTCCAAAACACTCCAGCAGCTGAGCGCAGTCGAACAGAGACTGATCCTCACAAGAGGTCACTAGTTCCAGATGTAATGAGATTGTTGTTCGATGAGTGGGGTACCCCAGAGGTGGATCTTTTTGTGTCCCCACTCAACACCAAACTGTCTTGATTCTGATCCAGAAAGCCAGAACATGATTTTTTTTGTCAAGATGTATTCAGACTGCTATGGCAGTATCTGTTTCTGTATGCATTCCCACCAATCCCTTTAGTGCAGAGGTGCTCAAACTGGAGGTGCATGGAGGCAGGATGATCCTAGTCTCTCTGCTGGTATCGACAGACATGTTTTCTTCTGTTGAGCAGACTGTCAGTAAACCGAGGAGTCTTTCACTCATTACAGACTTAATGTCTCAGGGCTCCTGGTCCATCCCAACCTGCACTCCCTTCATCTTCAGACCTGGCTGCTGAAGAGATAGAAGTGAACAGGTACACAGTATCTCAGAGGGTCTCTGAAATATGTTTGACTGCCCTAGGAAAACTTACATGGCCAAATGGAAAATATTTTCTATTTGGTGCTCCAAAACCCACATGGACCCTTTTGGGTGACCACCTGACAAGGTTCTGGAGTACTTGCTGGACCTTTTTGAGGCTGGCCTTCAGTATTTCACAGTTAAGATCCACCTGTGTGCTATATCTGCATACCTCGAGCCCATTGGTACCTTCTACCTGGCACAGCTGCCACCATTCAAGAGGTTCCTTAAGGGCATCTTACACAGGAGGCCTCCCATCAGGAAGCCAGAGGCCACCTGGGATATCAGTCTTCTGCTGAATATGCGCACTCTCAAACTTTGCGAGCTACCCACGACAAGTGAGCTGAAGTTTTTAACTTGGAAAGCAGCATTTCTAGTGGCCATCACCTCTGCTTGCAGTGTCTGAAATCCATGCCTTGATCACAGACACTTTCTATATTGTTTCCCACAAGGACAAGGTGGATCTTCGAGGGTCTCTCTTGCATCAGGCCACACCTACAGAACTACAGCCGCCAGGCACTAGGACCACACAGAAACTTTTCTGGCTAACAGTCTACAAGGGGCTGCCCACGATGACTTCAGGTGTAGCAGCATCCCTCCCATATAAATGTGGGTGGCCCCTTACCCTCCTCAGTTCTTTTCCTGCCATAGACCTTCGCACGTTGGACTTCACAGAGACACCACCACTTCAGTCGTCTGTCAGATTTTAACTTTACCTTCCTTTCTTTTCTTACTCTTGTTTTAGTGATCACTTTATTTTAAAGGGATTTTTGATTTTCGGTTTATGCCTACCAATCCTAAAAAAATCTTCCGCTGCTGAAAGTGCGGCCACAAGATCTTTGATAAGGATGACCACGACACCTGTGTCTGCTGCCTAGTCTGACCACGATGTTAAGGCCTGCAAAGTCTGCCACAGATTCAACCAAGCTACCCAGCAGTGCTGCCAAAATGCCTTTGAAAGTTTCTTACTGACACAGGTCACCCAAATGGAGAAGGTGCTCCAGGCCAGAAGCTCTTCAGCCTCCCCAGCACCATGCACAAGCGGGGAAGCACAAACACTGGAATAAGGACTGGGGTAAGGAGCGGTCCTTCCCAGCTTGCTCGCATTCACCACTTTGGGTGGCAGCTGCAGCGGGGTTATCATCCGCTCTGGCAGCTGCCCCGCCACCCACACCCCATCTTTTACAGGGTTGGTTTTGGCAGCACCTCTCACCAGTCTAGCCTTGGCTGGTGGTGACTCCCTGGTGTCAGGCTTTATCTCACCCCTGCCGGGCTTCCAACCCTTGCTGTTCCAGCCCTTATTCAAGGCATAAATTAGTGCTGGAGAGTTGATTCATGGCCTTTGCTAATCAAAATGAAAAATTATTAGCAATCAGTCGATTTTTATTAGCAGTTTTCTAAAATGGGTATTTTTACTTTAAGCCATGTAATTATTACTTATTATTGAATATATTGATAAAATAGACATTGTATGCATAGTTCTGAGACTGAATTTGCCATTTTGACCAAATTGTCTGCATAGCCTTTCTTATTACCCCACCTCATGTACTTGGTGCAGAAAGTTTTCCAATCTCCGCCTAAGCGTAATTCTGCGCAACTGCAACGCCATACGTGCGAAAACACATTTTGGCCAGGATTTGAAAAATGACAGCTGTGACATACATGAGTTGGGGTAATAAGAAGGCTATGTTGAAAATCTGGGGTCAAAATATTTAAAAATTCCGAAGTTACAAGGGTGTGTAGTGAAATTGCAAGGAATGGTCATAACTTTGCTATTTTTTTTCATATTTTGACCCCACATTTTCAACATAGCCTTTTTTAACCCACTTTATGAACAATGTGACTGTCATTACACAAATCCTGCCTGAGAGGTGAATTCACCAAGCGACTACAAAATCACCTTTTGGGCAGGAGTTGTTTAATGACAGTTGTATTGTTCATGAGGTGGTGTCCCCAAAAGGCTATGTTGAAAATTTGGGGTAAGTATCTCAAAAAATGACAGAGTTATGCACCAAAGTTGAAACCCCCCTTGAAATGAATAGTACTTCATTTACCTTAGTTCTCCTACTGCAGTCGACTGTTCCAGCAGCTAGACGTGTCTTCAGTCGGGAGTGCGGATCTTGAGACGGTCTGTGGAGGTATCAAGGGGAATGTGGGGAAGTGGGTGCGCAGTGGGTGGTCAGGTTGGGGTATGGGAGTGATCGGCGATGGACCTTTTCTTTTTTTGCAGATTTAAATGGAAAAAAAAACATCGAGGGACAAAAACGGGGACAGCGATTGGACGGTGATGGGGGGTGCCACTAGACACCAGGGAACCTCACAATAACGGGGACAGCGATCGGATTGGGGGTGCCACTAGACACCAGGGAACGTCAAAAATAACGGGGACAGCAATCAGATTGGGGGGAGTCCACTAGACATCAGGGATAAAAAAAAAAATGATGGGGATGGCAATCAGCGAAGGGAGGGGGCATTAGACTGTCACCATGGAAACATAGGGCTGGCAACTGGAGGGTGGGGGCGATACTAGACACCAGGGAAAATTAAAACAAATATGCGGGACAACCAGCTTCTATGATTAGTAACCATTGCTAATCAAGCTGGAAATTGACTTGCGTTTCCCGATTCTTGGGTCACAAATTGTGATGCGAACCTGCTTATTTTATGCCTTGTGATTCTCCTTAGTCCACCAGACAGGGAACTTCACCAGCTCAGCTTTGACCATCACTGACATCGTCTTCGGAGCTCCCCCCCTACCCCAACGACGTGCAGGACTCGGCCTTCCTTGTCATTACTTCAGGCTTCTGCATCATCAGCGAGTTCTCGGTCTTCCCAGGCCACCTTATCAATGCCAGGACCTAGCCCATTCCATCAACGCCGCAGGCAGTACCACCAGTGCCAGGACCCCAGGCTTCCCCAACGGTGCCACTTCTATTCAATGTCTCGGCCATGCTGTACTCCTTCCAGGAGTTCATGCACCATCCCTCTCCCCACCAGGCTGATGAGACTGGGACCTACTAGGCCTATTCCCGCACCTACACCTTTGGTGGTGCCATGTCCTGCTTGTCCTGGCTCCTTGACACCGTCAGTGCCTGTTTCAGAGCTTGGCAGTGAGGATGAATACCATCCTGATCTCCTCCCCATAATGATGAGGAGGCAGGTGACGGGCTGCTAGCCCTTTCCATTCTACCTCCACTGTTTCTTCCGGGGGCGAGGACTCCACCTACTATACCCCAAGTCCCCCCCATGACCCCTCTTTCATCTCAGTGATGGGGCAGTTACAAACCACAATGGGATTTGATGCTGAGGAGCAGGATATTACCAGGAGGAATATGACTGAGTACCTAGAATTGCCAGATCTCCCCCCCCCCCCCAAAAAATTATTCCCCCTCTCATAGCATCCTTTAAAGATGCCAGTTTGGCTGCCTGGTACAGACTGAATTTGATCCCTGCCATCACCATGCCTAGAAAGGCGAACAAATTGTGCCGGGCTCTCTCAGACGAATCATACTTTGCTGAGCAACCCAAGGCAGATTCAGTGATGATAAATGCTGCCCATGATAGGACCAAGAAGCCTAAGCACCTCAGCTCCCCCCCCCCGATAAGGAGTCCAGAAAGCTGGACCTCATGGGGAAGAGGACCTTTGCCTCTGCTACACTGGCCATCAAGGTTTTGAATTATGTTGCCCGTATGGTCAAGTTTCAGAATACTCTCTGGAAGAAGGCCAAGGCTGCAGTCCAGGTCCTCCCGGAGGGTCCAAAGAGGCAGGAACTGCTTAAGGCCCTACAATGTGGGGCCAGTGTTGGCAAGCATCTTTTGCAGTCTACCTGTGATGCTTCCACTTGGGCAGCAGCAGTAGTAGGCATCTGCTTGAGAAGACATTCTTGGCTTAGGGTGTCTGACTTTGCTACAGCTGTACAACAGTTCATCCTTAATGCCCCCTTCAGAGGCTACAAGTTCTTCAGAGTGGATGTGCAGGACATTCTTTCTGATCTGCAGGCCTCAGGTAGGACTTGTGGTCTGTTCACACCATATATCACACTCAGCCAAAAAGTGGCCATAGGGTGCCCTTTCATCGGGGCCTCCATAAGCCCAAGCAGGGTGTCAGACCCCAATGCAAATGCTGGGCAGTAACAGCACTGCCTGCCCCTACTTCCACCTCCACCTCAGGGAAGGCCCCCAGAGGAGGGGTGTGGCTCTGACTGCAGGGACCACCTCAGCAGGACTCCTTGTCAGACCCCCATGCTCTAGCACTGCAGGAGGCGGTGGTAGGGGGTCATTTCTCCCTCCACCTGGACGTGTGTAGGGAGATCATAACAGATGTTTGGGTTCTGCAGCTCACAGAACAAGGTCACGCTCTAGAACTTCTAGAGTGGCCTCCAGATCAACCTCTAGTTCATTCAAGTTACCCTCCAAACCACATTCCAGTACTGCTAGGGGAAATTTGCATGCTGCTGAAAAAAAGTGCCATAGAACCTGTCCCCCACAGATCAGAGGAATAGGGGATTCTATTCCCACTTCATTTTGGTCCCCAAATCCACAGGGGGTTTATGGCTCATCCTAGATCTGAGGAACCTAAATTCCTATATCCAGTGCAAGAAGTTCAGGATGGTGACACTACATGGCCTGCTGCCACTGCTGCACCAGGGAGATTGGATGTGCTCTCTTGACATACAGGATACATACCTGCATATCAAGGTGTGTGCCCCCCACAGATAGCACCTCCAGTTCCAAGGGGAGCACTACCAGTTCTGTGCATTGCCCTTTGGCTTGTCTTGGCTCTTAACCAAATGCTTGGTGGTGGTAGCAAATGCCCTCAGGAGGGGGGGCTGTATGTCTTCCCTTACCTGGATGACTGGTTGCTCAAGGTGCAATCCAGGTAGCAACTAGTCTAGACCCTGAAACGTGTAAGGCAGTTGTTCGGTGCCCTGGGAATCATGGGCAGTCTGCCCAAGTTGGTCTTTACCCCTTGCCACTGCCTCCAGTACATTGGAGCAGTCCTGGGCACGGCTCAGGGTTTTGTGTTCCTGCCACAGGACAGGGCAGACTGCCTCATGGCCCAGCTGCTTTACAACAGCAGATACGTCACAGAGAGAACCTCTTTGCAGTTCCTGGGCCTCATGGCCACAGCCATTGTTATGGTGCCTTTTGGGAGACTTCTTATGTGGATTCTCCAGTGGACGGACGTTGAGGGTCCAGTGGGACCAGTGCTCCGACAACCTTGAACACAAGTTCTGGATTCCTCTCCAGTTAAAAAGGTGCTGCTGTGGTGGATGGAACCCAGCAACCTGTTGAAAGGGGTTCCCTTCCTGATGCCTTCCCCTCAGCAGATCCTCACTACAGATGATTTGGGCTGGGGGCCTCATCTGGGGCCTCACCAGACTCCGGGGACATGGTCCAGAGTAGTGGCTACCCTCTACATCAACATCCTAGATATGAGGACCGTCTTGTATGCTTTACAAGCCTTCCAGACCCATCTGTCCTTGGGCCATCTGTTGGTGCAGATGGACAACATCAGTGTAGTGTACTGCATCAGCAAACAAGGAGGGACTCACTTGTACCCCTGTGTTGAGAAGTGATGAGGGTCTGGTACTGGGCTCTAGATCATGGCCTAGAACTGTCGGCCATCCATGTTCCAGGTGTCCAAGCCGTCTTGGCGGACAGGCTCAGCTGGTCGCAGTCTCAGATGCATGAGTGGGAGCTGTTGACCTTGGTCATAGAAGACCTGTTTGACAGGTGGGATCATCCAGAGTAGGACCTTTTTGCATCTCCACTCAATGCAAAACTACAGTTTTTCTGCTTGCTAGCTCTTGGGATTGGAGTTTACTGGCGAGACACGTCCCTGTCTTGGAAAGAGAGGTTCTTCTATGCCTTCTCTTTTTTTCCTCTAATTCAGTGGGCACTAATCAAGCTCCAGACGGAAGGGGTCACTCTGATCCTTATTTTCCCCTTCTGGCCTCGCCAGATTTGGTTCCGCTTGCTGCAGAAGCTGATGGTGGAACCTCCAATGCCCCTGCCGCATGTAAAGGCTTGCTATCACAGCACCAGGGTGCCTTGGTCCATCCAGACCTCAAGTCACTACATGTCCACGCATGGCTTCTGAAGATGTACCCATGGCTTGTTTTGGGGTGTCTCAAAAGGTAGCTGACGTCCTGATGGCTGCCAGAAAGCCTTCCGCCAGGGCCATTTATTCCATGAGGTGGAAACGCTTTGCTCTATGGGCGGCTGCCCATCATTTGGAACCCTTCACTTGTCCTGTGATTCAAATTCTGGAATATCAGTTGTCCCTTTAAGATTCAGGCTTGCAGTACTCCTCCATTAAGGTGCACCTGTCAGCCATTTCAGCTTTCCATGTGCTCATTGGAGGGCTGTACAGTGGCACAAGAGGTGTCCTGTATGTTTTTGAGAGGTATTCTCCAGCTGAAGCTTCCCATCCGCAACCCAGTCCCGGCTTGGGATTTGAATTTTTTTTTAATTTTTTTTATTTATTCTTTTTATCCCTCCTGAACGACCTCTTAGTTCCACTCCTTCAGGCCCTGCTCAATGTCACCCAACCCTTCCCAAGTCTGCCCCTAGAGTGCTCCGATGTCCCCTACCTTCTTTCTCTTTCCTCCACGGAGCACCACCTTTGCACAGCGGGGTCTGCCTGTGATTACAGGCTGGGTGGCTGGAGCGGCGTCATCAAATACCGAGGGAGGGGTTTCCGGTTTTCTTGTCCTCCCTCCATCCCACAGAGGATGCCTGGCTCGGGCGGAACCTGCGTACGCACGCCTGCCAAGTGCCTGGTGGCGTCCTCCCCTCCCCGGCTTCCCCCAATGGAAGCCGCCGTAGCCCCAAAAGTCAGTGCTTCCACCGGCTCTCCTGAGCGTCGGGTGCATTAAACACCCCTGGTGTCCCTCCCCGGAGGAGAACAGCATCCGTGGGGATGCTCAATCCTCCTTCCCCCTGCCGACCCCCCGGCAACCCGAGTCCGTATCGAACCCGGGTGGCTGGCGTGGCGGGTGTGTGTGGCGCGCCCAGCGCCTCAACCCTCAGCGCCACCGGGCCGGCCAGGATTTGAATTTTGTGTTGGAGAAACTTACTTTGGCTCCTTTTGAGCCACCCACGGCATGCAGTGGTAAGGAAAATGATGGAATCATTTCTGAAGGAAAGAATTGTTGAGTACCTAAAGGCCAGTGGGGCACAGGACCCAAGGCAGCATGGTTTCACAGCAGGAAGGTCATGTCAGATGGACCCAATAGATTTCTTTGACTGGGTGACCAAAGTAGTAGACCAGGGGAGGGGCTGTGGATATGGCCTACCTAGATTTTAGCAAGAAATTTGACACAGTCTCACACAAAATATTAATATACAAGTTAACCAGCCTTGGAGTGGGTCCCAAGGTGGTAGACTGGATAAAAAACTGGCTGGACGACAGGACGCAAAGGGTAATAGTAAACGGAGTCCACAGCGAAGAAAGGAAGGTAACTAACGGGGTACCGCAGGGTTTTGTACTGGAACCGGTCCTCTTTAATGTCTTTGATAGTGACATTGGAGAGCACCTGGAAGGAAAGGTATGTCTTTTTGCAGATGACACAAAGATCTGCAACAGGGTTGATACACAAGGTGGAGTGGAAAGAATGAAAAGGGACTTGGCAAGGTTGGAGGAATGGTCAGATATGTGGCAGCTCAGATTCAGTGCAAAGAAGTGCAAGGTAATGCATCTGGGAAACAAAAACCTGGGGGAAGAGTACGCAGTGGGGGGTGAGTTAATAACAACAACAAAAATCGAAAGAGACCTAGGAGTAATTATATCAGATGACCTAAAGGTGGGCAAGCAATGTGAAGGCAGTAAGGAGGGCTGGGGGGATATTGGGATGCATAGGGAGAGGCATCAACAGTAGAAAACAGGAAATTGTTATCTGTCTGTACAGACAGTTAGTGAGACCCCATCTGGAGTACTGCGTGCAATTCTGGAGACCCCATCTCCGCAAAGATATAGACAGAGTGGAGGCTGTTCAGAGGAGGGTAGCCAAAATGGTGCAGGGTCTGCACCAGAAGACATACGAGGAGAGACTAAAATAGCTTAATATGTATACCCTTGAGGAAAGGAGGGAGAGGGGGCATATGATAGAAACTTTCAAGCATCTCAAGAGAATTAACAAAGTACAAGAGGGTAGTATCTTTCATAAGAAGAGATGTGCAAGAACAAGGGGGCACAATTTGAAGATAGAGGGGGGACGACTCAGAGGTAATATTAGAAAGTATTTTTTCACAGAGAGGGTTGTGGATGCATGGAACAGCCTTCCTGAGGAGGTTGTGGAGTCAGGAACAGTGGGAGAATTCAAGAATGCATGGGACAGGCATAAGGCAATTCTAGTGGGGGTAGGAGGAAGTAAGTTGTTGATTAACTAGAATCTGCAGCTTATCCATCAGGTAGGGAAATGGGTAGACTAGGTGGGCCAAGCAGTCCTTTTCTGCTGTCAAATTCTATATTTCTATGCAAGCTATGCTTTCTATTGTGGAAAGTGTTGTTTTTAATTGCTATTACTTCTGCTTGAAGGATTTCCAAGCTTCAGGCTCTGATGTGTGAGTCTCTCTATTTGATTTTCCACAAAGATAGGGTGTCCTTGCATACAAATCTTAAGATTCTTCCTAAGGTGGTGTCTGAGTTTACCTTGAATCAAACCATCCACCTGCCTGTCTGTTACCTAGAGCATACCAGTCCAGGGGAAGCATTGCTCCATACCTTAGATGTAAATAGAATTTTGCATTACTATACACACCATAGGAAGGACTGCAGGAAATCCTTGCAACTGTTTGTTTCTTTTGCTCCTGGAAAAGAGGGCATACCTGTTTTTAAACAGTGCCTCTCCAAATGGTTGGCCAGCTGTATTACTTTTTGTTATAGGATGCACAATATGGAACTTTCTGGCGTTCGTGGTCATTCAACTAGAGACATGGCCACTTCAGTTGCCTGTTTCAGGAATGTTTCAACTGCAGAGATGTGTGCTGCTGCAACTTAGTAAAGTCCACAGTTTCACTAAACACTAGTCTGGACATTGCTTCGAGAAGAAGGGCAGGCTTCGGTCTAGCTGTGCTTCAAGGCCTTCTGTCTTAGACCTATGGTCTTCAGTCACCCAGACTCTCTCCCCGTCTGTAGCTGCTTTGGACTCATTCTGTAGATGTGGCCTGATGCAAGAGATCCCCTCGATGAAGATAGTACACTTACGTAAGAAGTACCGTAACAGTTGATCTTCAAGAGGATCTCTTGCATCAGGCCATGCTGTCCCACCCTCCATACCCCTTGACTTTGGAGCTTTCCAGTCTCTGTCTCCCACGCATGTGCCTCCCCCCCCCAGGACAGTTCACCTTTTGTTTCACCTGTTTTTCTGGCAGGAACCTCTGGCTCCCTGGCCAGAGTTTCTCTGTATGGGGTCTCTGATGAGAAAAGAACTGAGGAGGGTGCGGGGCTGCCCTCATTTTTATGGGAGGGACGTCGCTGTGTCTGATGTTGTGGGTGATCTCTTGTAGATGGCTAGCTAGAAAAATGTCCATGTGGTCCTCGTGCCTGGCGGCTGTAGTTCTATAGGTGTGGCCTGATACAAGAGATCCTCTGGAAGATCTGCTGTTATGGTAAGTTCTTACATAACTCCACTTTTTCCGCGCATGCCCTAAGTTCCTACCAAAAGTGGTGTTGTAGTTCATCAGAACCAGCCACTAGTGCTGTTTACCTACTTTGCCAACTTTCAGAATGATGGTGAGCGTATTCTCCATTCTTTGGGTGTTAAAAGGGTCCTCACTTTCTTTCTGGACAGAACTGAGAACTTCATGCAATCCAAACAGCTCTTTGTCTCCTTTGATCCCAATCAGAAGGGACAGCCTGTTACAGTTACAAGCAATTCTGCCTGGATTATGAGTTGCCTCTGCCACTGCTATACCATGGCTCAGGTCAAAAGCTGGAGGGCCAGATTTTTGCCCACTCCACCAGAGCAGTTGCCATGTGCCTGGCGGAGATTCACTGTGTTTCTGTCAGTGATATCTAAAGAGCTGCAACTTGGAGCACTGTGCACACTTTTGTTAAGCGCTATGTCCTAGATGTCTAAGTCAAGCAGCAAGCCCTTAGGCAGGGCTTTCCTGAATGGATTATTATACTGAGTGAGCCCTTGGCTCCTATCGCCCTAGTCTGAGGAATTTTGTCTGAGTTTGGTATTCTGATTCACTAGTGTAAATCAGTGGCAAAGATTGATTCCTAGAAGATAAGAAAATGATGTACTTACCGTAATTCTTGATTTTTTAGGAATATATTCATCATTGATTCACATGCCCACCTGCCATCCTCCAGACTCACTCTAGCGTGTTTATTGGTTTTCACCTCTTGTACTTGGTTTGGGCTGTGAAGACACTGTGTTACCAGTTTGTTGACCCCTCTTACATGGGTCACCAGGGCTATTTTATGTCCGTAGGTTAAGTGGATAAATACTTGTTTGATTATGCTTCACCTTCTCAGTAAAAAAAAAAAAAAAATGTTATCGAGGCAGTTGAGGGCATTGCCAAGGTAAGCTTGTGCCGCAAGCTCGATCTCGCAGCACTGTACGTGAACACAGCTTACCTCTGCATCAGTCCTCCTGAAAAGTTCTGGCTCCTGCGGTGTCCTTGCACTCTAGCGTAGGCCCACTAGGGTAAATCAGTGGTGAAGATATTCCTAAAAGATAAAAAAATTACAGTGCATATGTAATTTTCATTTCTATCCAGTAACATGGAGTTATCACTTTTTGGGAGCCCAGATATAATTTTACCATCTTTTTTGGCATTTTTATCATCTCGTTTACAAACAGGCCCCAATTGAACTCCACCTATTGTTACATCTGCCAGAGCCATTTGGTCAGGGCTGCTGCCCTTTCCTTTTACCTATCACTGTCCATATGCTGTCTGGTTAGTGGTAAGATGCCCTGGCTCTTTTTAGACCCACTGCCCTTGTGCCATCTAGTAGGCCCAACCCTTAGTCTCTAAGTTGGTAGTCGGGTTCTAATTGGTTGGCTGTTTTATTTCCTATCTTTTAACAATCCCTTTGGGCTAGACAATATCAAGTCATCTCTTTATTTCTCTCCACTTTGTTTCTCTCCTGGTGAACAGAACAAAGGTGCATGTGGGAGCTGATAACAGTTATTGGATAGCGCACGCAGGGCCACATGGGTTGCACATGTGATGCTTTAGCTGATGCCAGCTTCTTCTCTGTAGGGGAAAAAAGCTCCCGCAGGGTACTTATGCCTCTGGCTCTAGACCCATAAGTCTGAATCAGTGGTGCAGATATTCTGGAAGATCAACAATTACAGTAAGTGCATCATTTTCATTTCTCCTTTAAACTTTGCTATTCTGTATAAAAAGGTTCTGCAGAGGAGCTATCTAAATATTACATTATATTGGGCAGATATACTATAAATAGGGAACCCAAAAAACTAGCAGGTCTCAATATTATGGTAATGAAAAAAGTAAATAATAAAATGTAAATTGACAGTAATGACGACATCTGTGGAAGATTATAACGTTTTTCTTTACTTGTCTTTGTAGTATCTCCATCTTCATTACGGAAAAGCAACAGCACTTCCTCAAGCAAGAACAATAGCCCCAACAGTAGCCCAAGGGCCATAGGAAAAAGTAAAGGGCGACTACGGCTGCCACAGCTAGGAAGCAAAAACAAACTCTCTAATAGCAAAGAAAATTTAGATAGCTGCAGGGAAAATGGTACTGACCAAGAACAAAAAATCACTTCTGATCAAGTAGATTCTTACACTAAGGTGGGTTTGTTGGGCGGAAACCTTGATGAACCACTAGAAGAGGGAGTGTGTACTGCTCAGGACACTGAAGTGGTTGCAGTAAATGGACTGATCCATGAATCAGAGCAAAATGGATTTAGTAATGGCAGCAGTTGTCAGACTGAAAACCACACTGAAGAAGACAGTACGGATGACCAAAGAGATGAAATCTGTCTAAAGCCTATTTATAACCTTTATGCAATTTCGGTAAGTGATACATAACATAGCATCAAAGGAGCAAGTCATGTTACACGGAGAGAAATGGCACTAGTTGTGCCTGATTCACTGAGGGGGGCATCTAGGCCCCCCAACAGAATGAGGCTGTAGTAACTTTTTATGCATATCTGATGCAAAGATGGTGCCCCCCCCCCAGTGATAGACATGTCAGGATAGGTGTCTGTTTTAGCGTTTATACCAATAGGTCCAGCATAAGTGTGAAGGCAAAAGTCATATGCATATGAACTCCACAAAAAAATGACTAAGTAAGCTATAACACATGACGGGGTATGGGTTATGCTGTGATAAATGCACGCCTAGGCAGCCTCGTGCCGGCCTTACTTCCCCTAGACGTGCATGTATCAGAGCATAACTCACACCCCGGAGTGTGTTACTGCACTTATACAATGGGCATATGTTGTAAAACTGTAATATTGAAAAATAAATAAATAAATAAAAATAAAGATTTGGGTTGATGTGAAATGGTCCCTCCGCTTTCCGTAAGTTGCTAGAAATGCTCTCACTAGAAGTGTTGAAGACAGACACCCAGTCACTACGTCAGGCCACAGGCAAGACCATGATTTTGCTTTTTGGTCTTTACGGCAGCAGGATCCCTCCCTGCGGTGGCAAATTCTGTGAAAGTATCTGCAGTATCATTGTGCTTGGGACTTCGAAGGCAGTTTGGAGCGTTTGTAAAGCTGCAGGTAAGCAGAGGAAGGGAGCAGCTTGGGAGGGACAGAATGGCGATTTGTAATTAGACGCAACACCTTTTAAGTGTTGTGAGTCTTTTATATCATGTGTGCCTTCTGGTTTTGCTCGCTAAAACCGCGCCGTTAGCGAGAAAACATGAAGGGATTTGGAGGCCTGAAGGGAGGGTTGCACATGGATGCTGTTTTGGGGGTGCTTGCCATTTCCAAGGACTTATTTTTCTCTGTGGTATAAGTTAAAAAAAAAAAAAAGAATGACTTGCAAGGGGTGCCAGCAAGTCAGATTTGCGGACTGTCCCTTCGCATTTTATGAGGTAAAAATAAACTGTATTCCAAAACTGATTTTTTTAGGTTCCCCATAGCCCAGTTTAGTAAGGGAGCCTAGGCACTCCTTTTACAGAACTGGAAGCAGCAGGTGTCGTTTTTCGAGGAGTGACATGAACTGCTGCATTAAAGGATTATTTTTAGTTGTTCCTTGAATAGTGCTTATGAGTCGAGGGTGGTGTCAATCTGAGCTTAAATCTTAGTTTTGTGGGCCACAATTAGCATACTTGCTGTATGTTATAACTTTAGGAATCTTTTCTTCTAATCCCAGGAATCTTTACTCTATATGGGTTGTACTACCATGGAGAGATAGAATTTATGCAAATTATGGAACTCTAATTGGCTCATGCCAGTTTCAAACTGCTGCACAGTAGTGCTTCAGATTCTTTACTCCGCCTGTCAGTGAAGACGCCTCAGAGAGCTCTCCTCTATTTTTCTGTTTTAAATCTTGTTTAATTTTGTCTTTGTGCGGTTCCTCTGGTTCCGTAAACCCTTTACTTCATTTCTTTATCAATTTTATTGATTAGCGGTTCCTCTTTTTCTCTCAGGAACTGATTGGTTGTCATTTCCCATTTCTATCCAGGAACCAATTGCGGTCATTTTTATTTAAATTCTGTCGGTTCCAGGGAACCAGCCGTTTGGTCTTTCAGCCAAAAAAAACCCAACAAGGATAAGGTTTATTCTGACACCAATGTCAGAGGCTTAGAGATCAAAGAAAAAGACAGGACCTACTGGCTTTAAGCAGTGTACTAGTTGTGGTCGCCTAGTTGCTAATGCTGTTAGGCATAACCTTTGTAATTTTTGTTTGAGTCCTAGCTACATTTTTGCTAATTGTGCTGTGTGTAAAACTTTTGGCCCTACAACTATTAAGAAAAGGGCTGAGAAGTTAGAAAAAATGGTTACATCTGCTCCTCTTTCTAAAACCTCTGAAGAGGCAGCTCCTTCTACCTCTTCTTCTGCACCTTCAGAAAATAAAGATCTAAAGAGTCAGTGGATCCAAAATCCATGGATAAAGCTGACTCTGCTAAGGCTAAAAGACCTGTGGAACTGGCTGGTGAGTCCGTTCCAACCAAGAAAAAACCAAAAGAAAAACGTTTGGCTGCACCTCTGGTTGAGAAGGCTAAGGAACTCTCAGCCAACAAGCCTGCTATGCCCACAGCAGAGGAGATTGCTAGGGCTTTACAGATTCTTCAGGCGGTGGTACTGGTTCCTGCCCAGGCATCTGCCTATATGTATGAGATACAAGAAGTAGAGTAGGAGAAGGAGGTAGAGCCTGTAGAGCCTGAGGTGTCCCCTGAACAGGAGTTTGGTTCCCCACCCAGGGCTCCAGACGACTACACTTAACATTATGCTTTTGTGAAGCAAATAGTAGATACCTTAAATCTGCCTATTCAAGAAAATGAAGAAGAAGAAGAAGAAGAGGAGGAGGCAGACTTCCTAGAAATGATGGGGTTGGCTCCCAGAAAGAGATTGCTGCTGCTTATGCACAAGTCTCTTAGAAAGCAGGTACTAAAAAATCTTAAAACCCCTACCACCATCCCAGGGGTTGAAAAGAAGATCGACAAGAAGTACCAGCTGGGTAGGTCGAATACTGCTTTCCTCTTCATCCATCCTGACCATGAAGAGGTGTTACAGGCAGCAGCCTCTGACAAGGGCAGAATCCCTCTGTCCTCTCACCCCGTGATAAAGATTCCAGAAAGCTGGATGCCATGGGGAAGAAAGGGTACCTGGCAGCCTTGTTACTTGTGAGGCAGTCTAATTAATACATGGCTTACACAGCACAGTACCAGAAGGCCTTGTGGAACGCAGTACTGGCACTTACAGATAAATCCCAGGTGAGGCGGCAGTGGACCTGTTAGAAACTATCAGGACAGCACTGGTTGCCACCAAATACCAGTTCCAAATGGCTGTGGATGCTAATGATACAGCAGCAAGGCTGATGACACTCACTGTTTCTAGGAGACAGTTTGCCTGGCTCAGGACTACTAACCTGACCCAAGACACACAGACAAAGGCCATGGATTTCTCCTGCGAGGGTGACTCTCTCTTTGGGGACAAGACTGAGGCTTGCATGAAGAAAGTGGAGGAGTTTAAGGCAACTTACAGAAATAATTCAGCCAAAGAGAGACCCATCACTTCATATAGATCCCAATACAGGGGAGGCAGGGGTAGGGGCTCCTACTCCAGACCATTCTTTCAGGCACAGACAACAGACTACCAACAGCCCAGGGACTACTTTAGGGGTAGAGGCAGGATGGCCATGAGAAGACCAGCACAGGTACCTCAGGCTCAGACCCAGCCAAAGCAGAATCCCTGATGGGATAGTACAGATTGCCTCCCCCTACCAGTAGGAGGCAGACTGGCTCATTTCCTCCAAGCCTGGCATGTCATTAACACAGACAAGTGGGTCTTAGAGGTAGTGAGCCAAGGGCTGTCCGTAAGTTTCAAATCCCTCCCCAAACAGAACCAGGCATTTTGTCCCAGCAACCTCTGCAGACAAGATCCTGCCAGAAACAGAGGTGGCAAAAATGTTAAGCATAAGAGCAGTAGAACCTGTACCCCTGCTACAGGGGGAAAAGGCTTCTACTCAAGATATTTCTTTACTCAAAAGGGACTGGCAACCCATCCTAGATCTGAGAGTCCTAAACAAACATGTCTCAAAGCCAAAGTTCAGAATGAACACTCTGGCCATGAAAATTCCCACACTGCAGAAAGGGGATTAGCTGGCATCCTTAGACAGCAAGGATGCTTATTTCCACATCTCAATAAGGCCAAGCCACAGAAAATACTTAAGGTTCCAGCTTCCTCCAGGTCACTACCAATTCCCAGCCATGCCTTTCGGCCTGACTTCAGCCCCCAGGGCATTCACAAAATGCCTGACTGTAGTGGTGGCACACTTAAGAAGGCAGGGAGTGACAATATTCCCACAATTGGATGACTAGATAGTTGTGGGTCAGTCCCTGCAGCAAGCCAAGGACTCTCTGGCCCTCACAAGGCATACGCTAGAGTCACTAGGATTTCTGATAAATGTACAGAAATCAAAAATGGAGCCAATACAGCTTCTGGACTTCATTGGCACAGAATTGGACACCTGCCAGGAAAGGGCCTTCCTTCCACAGGACAGGGTGCACAGCATCTTGCAGTTAGGGTCATTCCAGTTGAACAGACCAAGGACTGCAAGGAAGTTTTTGTGGCTACTGGGTCACATGGCAGCGTCCACAGCAGTGATCCCAGGGTCTGGGTTTCGGATGAGGGACATACAGTTCCACTTAAGAGCTCACTGGTCCCAGAGAAGAGATTCCCTGGCCAAACTGGTACCAGTCTCAGACACCCTTCTGCAGGCCCTGCAGTGGTGGCTTGATCCAGAGAACCTTAGGGAAGGGATCCCCTTCCAAAAGGAGCATCCCTCAGTGGTACTCACCACAGATGCCTCTCTACTGGGGTGGGGAGCTCACATGTTGGACCTAACTGCCAATGGAGCATGGTAACCCCAGGAATCTGTCCTGCACATACGAACATATGAAACTGCCAGCAGAAACAGGCGTCACGGTCTATCAAGTCTGCTCGAATGTGCAGCTAGCACCCTTACATTGCAGCTGCCCCCCTCGCAGTTATCCCCCCTCTCACCCTGTCCCATCCCCTTTTAAAACTGCCTACTGTCTTGCAGTATACCACCTCCTCGGACAGAGTGTTCCATTTAGCCACAATCCTCTCCATGAAAAAATGTCTCCTTATCTCTCTCCTATACTTTCCCTCCCTCCAATCTGAGACCATTCCCTCTCGTGTCCCTCCCCTCCTCAACTTAAAGACCCCTGCTATATCTGTCATGTTTATCCCCGTCAAGTATTTATGGGTCTCAATCATATCCCTCTGCTCCTCCAGGGTGTACATATTGAACTCTCTCGGCCTGTCCACGTAGGGTTTGTCCTCCAATCCCTGGATCATCTTTGTTGCCCTGCGCTGTACCCCCTTCAGTAGTCTGAAATCCTTCTTCAGAATTGGACGCCAGTACTGCATGCAGTACTGTAAGCGAGGCCTGACTAGTGACCTGTACAGAGACAGGATCACCTCCCTACTTCTGGATGAGATTCCTCTCCCACTACACCCCAGCATCCTGTTGGCTTTTGCTGCTGCCTTCCTGCGTTGAACCGAATTGTTCATATTCCCCATTATAACTACCCTTAGATCTTTCTCCTCCTCTGTGATACCTAACGGAACCCCTCCCAACTGATAGCTCCTCCCCGGGTTGCTTGCTCTGAAGTACAGAACCTTGCACTTCTTCACATTGAAACCCAACTGCCACATTTCCAACCACTCCTCCAGTCTAGTCAGGTCCTCCTGTAGCCCCTGCTAAGTCATCTACCACCACCCCCATCTTGGTATCATCAGCAAACAGACTGATTTTACTCCTGATGCCATGTGAGATATCTGCTATGAATATCCCAAACAGCACTGGGCCCAGTACAGAGCACTGTGGAACCCCGCTCGTCACAGCACTTGGGGATGAGAGTCCCCCCCACCCACCACCACCTGTTGCTGCCTCCCCTTCAGCCAGTTCATGATCCAGTTGACCATCTTTGTCCCCACTACCACATATTCCAATAAAATCTCCTGGAGTTCCGAGCAATATACCTGGCTCTACAGAGCTTTGCTTCTCACTTAAAAGTTAAGATGGTACAGGTCAGGACAGACAATACCGTCACCATGTACTACATAAACAAGCAAAGGGGAACCAGATCCACCCCACTGTGCACAGAGACGACGAGAGTGTGGGGCCTGGCCTACTCACTGCAAGTGTCTTTGTCAGCCATCCACCTTCCAGGAAAGGACAATGTCCTGGCACACACTCTCAGAATCAGTGAGAACCATCACGAATGGTCCCTGAACGCACAAGTGCTCCAGTCGGTGTTCAAAAGGTGGGGCACACCAGAGATGGATCTCTTCACCTCCCCAGACAGTCTCCAGTTGCCACAGTTCTGTTGCAGCCTCTCCCTCCAACAAGGGCACAGTCCCAGTGGATACTTTAACATTGGATTGGTCAAGCAGATTCCTGTATGCCTTCCCTCCTTTTCTCCTGTTGCTCAGGACACTGATAAAACTTGGGTCACAGCCAGCAACAGTGATCCTTGTGGCCCCAGACTGGGCAAGGCAGCCATAGTACTCACTATTTCTGACTCTTATCGGCCTCAGATCCAATCCACCTGCCCCAGAGGCACAATCTCCTGATATCTTCTCAGGGCAGAATCCTGTATCCCAATCTCAGAGCCCTACGACTGAAGGCATGGCTCGTGAAGACTTCGAGTCTGAAACTTGAATCTCTCTCTGTGAAGAGATCTTTACTGTGCGTAGGGGTTCCAGGAGGCTATCTGCCAAGAAAACGTATTCCTCAAAGTGGAAAAGATTTTCCATTGGTGCAAGGGAAGAGAGGTTGATCCTTCTGGTGCCAGTCTCTCTGTCCTGCTAGACTATCTGACTCACCTTCACTCCCTGGGCTTCAGGCCTTCAACACTGAAGATCCATTTGGCTGCAATCTCAGCATATCTATCAGCTGGTAAGGATAGGTCTATGGCCTCTTACCCTGTTTTCAAGAAATTCTTTAAAGGCCTCAGCCACCTTCACCCTCCCCCTAAAGGAGCTAGTCTCGGCCTGGAATCTCAACATCTGTATTGCCAAGCTTATGGAGCCTCCTTTTGAGCCTATGGCAACCACAGACTTGAAGTATGTCACATTGGAAAACTGTCTTCCTGGTGGCCATCACTTCTGCCAGAAGAATCAGTGAATTGCAGGCCCTGTGCACTGACCAGGACTACATATCAGTCCACAAGGACATAGTCGTACTCAGAACCAACAGGAAATTCCTTCCTGAGGTGGTCTCAGATTTTCATTTGAATCAGTCTGTTACTCTACTAGTATTCTTCTCTGAGAATTCCAGCTCATCTGAGCAGAAACTGTTCACACTTTTACCAAGCACTATAGTTTGGACATACAGTTCAGAAATGATGCCAGATTTGGCACAGCAGTGCTGCAAAACCTGTTCCCCCGAAATAGGTTCTCTACCCAACCTCCAAAGGTACTGCTTGGTAGTCTGCATTTGTTAATCACAATGAGTGATTCCTGGGGATAGAAGAAAAAATTACCATAATAATCTTGTTTCTCCCAAGGGATCATTCATTATGATTAAAACTACCACCCTGCCTACCCTACCTGAACCTATTAAAAGGGTGCGACCTGGTTTCTGCATCCCTGCTGACCTTAAGGACAGGTTGTCCACAGCTGATGTTACAGTTCTTTTGCCAGTTGGTATCTGTCGTTCTCTCTTTTTGAGGTATTTTGATGTTTCATGGGGTGTGATTTTAAAAAAGGGGGGGGGGTAATCTTTAGTATTAGATAGCTAGGGGGTCTTTACCCCATTAGATTTCATAAGAATCTGAAGTACTAGAGTGCAGCAGTTTGAAATTGGGCACGAGCCAATTAGAGTTCCGTAATTTGCATAAATTCTATCTCTCTGTGGCAGTATAACACTGAAGGCAGACTGCATTTGTTTAATCATAATGAGTGATCCAATGGAAGAAACAAGATTACTAAAGTGAGTAATTGTTTATCTTCTTACGAGCTGGGGAGAGGGTGCTACGGGAAGGGTAATTGATCAGCAATGGCAGGGCACTGTTACAAGGAAGTTTGCAGCAGTTACTCAGCTGTCTTCTACTGCTGTCATTGTGTGTGCTAGTGTAAAAGCAGTTGTGGAACAAGGGACAGGGAAGGGTTGCAGATTATTAATATGAACACACCGGTGGATTCAAGTTGAGATTAATCTGAGTTTTAATGTTTTGTACAGGTTTCACTTTTAAGGTGTGAGCTTCGACATTTTTGGTTCATCCCCAGTGACCACATATTATTCAAAAGATTTAGATTCTATTTAACCTACAGGAGTTGATGTTGCTTATTACTGTACATATTTCAGGGTGATCTTCCTGGACTTAAGTCATCGCCATTTATTCATACTGCTGGGTTCATGCCAGAGGCGCTGGGACCCCGTGGGAGCCAAAATTCTTCAGGACAGTCAGCACCAAGGTAGGACTGCACATGTGCAGCACTGTAAGGCTGGCTCGCACTGTATAGGCTATCTTTGTGTAAGCTCTCCAACCGCCTAACTTTTTCCCCCGCCATTCAGTGACAACATCGCTCACCTGCCAGGAATCAGATCTTCATGTCTATACAATAACAGCATTTAGCTTTGTTTTGTTTAGTTAGTGTTTTTCCTCTTTTCCTCAGTAAATAAGAAAAAAAAGTTATACTTTGATCTTCAGTTTCGTCAGTTCTTCAGCCCTATCTGTCAACAGAGTCGACCATCGACCATGGACGGTAACAGTGACGGTAGGGAGTCTCTTTTGGAGGGCTCCTGTGGCAGCTGGGCTGAGTCCAGTCCACCACTCTCTCTGGAGTTGGGGTCCAACCACGGCCAGTCCAGTGTTTGGGAAGGAGGGCAGTCCTCCTGTAAACACAAAAAGAAGCGGTCCCGTTCCCAATCCAGGTCGGGGACTCTGCACCATTCAACTGTGGGTTCTTCCTTTTTCAGTTCAGAAGGGGAAGAAACGGTACTGTTCAAGGTCACCCTCTGGTATGTCTGTTAAGAGGTTTTCTACATCCATAGTAGGAGGCCTTCCCCGGCATTCTTGGTTTCCTCAATGGCTTCTGCTTGCGATCGTTAAGAGAGCTTGGGCCTGGAGCCCTTCTCTGTCCTCTTGTGGGTCCTCCATTGGACAGTTTTACCACTGGACAGCTCTTATGGAGCATTAGGTACAGCGTCTGTCTCAAGTGCCTCTTCCTGTGGATCTAGTACCTGGGCCTAGGTGTCTCCGTGCTGGGGTTGGGGCCTTTGGACCAGGTAGAGTGTTTGGTTCCACCATCGGATCCTGATCCCCTGATGGTGACTGCGCTACCAATGCCGGTTCCACATGCTGACCTCACTCTCTCTGTTTTTTCACAGGGATTGGCACAGGTACCATCTCCGGTCACTTTGGTGCCGGTCGCACCTTCTAGGCCTGGTTTGGGTTCTTGGGCAGCGCCATCTCCAGCGTCGGTGCTGGTGCCACGAGGCTCAGTGCCACTTCCGGGACCAGCAATGCCTCTGGTGCCAATTCCCACTCTGGTACCTATGTTGCTTGTCTACCCACTGCCTAGACTCAGACTAGAGCTTGCTGGGTCCACACCCCTTCCAAGGAGGATCTGTAGGGGAAAGAGTCTGATTCTGACCTCATCATTGTGGAGTACGGCGATGACCACACTTTTTATAGCCTGGAGAATCAGCCTTCAGTTTCTGTCCCTCACCTGAATGAAGTGGAACGCACCCTTCACTCTCTGGCTGTAAAAAGAGCCTTTTGGTTCCACATTGATGGAACTAAGGATATCCGTCAATCCAAGCAACTGTTTGTTTCCTTTACTGCTACCTGGCTGAGTCAGCCAGTAACCGTTAAGTGTATTCTGCTTAGATAATGGCTTGCCTTTGCCACTACTACTCTATGGTGCAGGTAAAATTGGAAGGCCAGGTTTGTGTCCACTCTACCAGAGTGGTTGCTACGTCCCTGGCAGAAATCTGCTCTGTACCCATTGCTGAAATTTGCAATGTGGGTACTTGGAGCTCAGTGCATACGTTTGGTAAGCAGTATGCCCTGGATGTCCATGCCAGATGGCATGCTTCGTTTGGTGAGACAGTCCTTAACGGATTTCTGTCCTGAGTGAGCTCCCTCTCCTACCACCCTGCATGGGGGGATTTTTGTGTGACCTGGTACTCTAGCCCAGCCATATGAATAAATGGTGAAGACTTGAAGCCAGGAAGATATGAAAATTACGTACTCACCATCATTTTTGATCTTCTTGGACAAGTCTTCACCATTTATTCATACACTCACCCGCCATCCCCCGAGCTCACTTTCTCTGTTCTCGGTTTTCATCTCTCTTGTTCTGGTTTAGGCTGTGAAAACACGATCTTAGTCAACCCTTCTTATATGGGTCAGAAGGGCTATCTTATGCCTTTGTTAGATTAAGTGTTTACTTAGGTTGTGTTACACCTCTTCAGTAAAAAAAGGTAGTGAGGCAGTTGGAGGGTCGACACTGAGATAGCCTATATAGCACGAGCCAGCCTTGTGGTGCCACGCATGCATGGTCCTACCTTGACGCCGGCTCTCCTGAAGATTTTTGACTTCTGCAGGGTCCCAGCACCTCCGGCTTGAACCCAGCATATGAATAAATGGTGAAGACTTGTCTAAGAAGATCAAGAATTACAGTGAGTATGTAAATTTCATATTCTCTATGTGCCAAACTTCTTTTTTCCAAAAAAACATACATACAGTATTGTACATTATAAAATGGTCGAAAGAAATAGACATTTGATTGGTCAGATGTGTTCACATGACCATGTCCTATTCAGCATAACAGTACAGGTCAACAATTCACAACTTTTGGAACATCATCACTTAGTTTTAAAAATAAAACTCAGAGCAGTCAAGGACAGCTCTATGTGGAGTGCAGGAGCCCCCTTAAAATTTGATTATTTTCATTGACATCCCATTGTTCTAGACCAATAATGTCATTTTTTTATGAGCGAAGCCTGCCCTTTAGGTCTAGAGGCTCCCCGCATATGATAATCGTAATAAGACACTCCATGGTGTGTGTGTGTGTGTGTGTGTGTGTGTGTGTGTGTGTGTGTGTGTGATTGTGGGATAACAGCATGTCTCAGCTAAGCCATGTGCCTCACTTTCCAAGTTGTGCATTTATTTCACAATAATGCTTACCCTCTCATGCCAAATTTCTATCACTTGAGGTAAGTCTTTAGATATTTTTGACACATTGAAAGTAGCAGTGCATGTTACGGTAAATATTTTACACCTATACCTTTTTAATTATTTCATATTAAATAATGCTACATCAGACTCAACATTTGGGAAGGGGGGTGCATCTAACAAGGCAGGAGAAAGAAGGGCACCCTAAAATGGAATAAAAAGGGTAAGGTTACAAAATTATCACTGTAACATGCACTGTTGCTTTAAAGAGCAGTTAAGCCAGCTCCATGGCGGCAAGCAATGGAAAATCACTCTGGCACACTGGGTTTGCACCATGAGCCTGGGACGTCAGGAACAGAGGCTGGCAGGGAGGACACAAAATGTCCCTTGAATGCGCTGCTGTTGGGGGGGGGGGGCGAATTGCAGCAGTGCTCTGTAGTGACTCCTGTAGGGTGGCATGTGGTGATACCTGTGACAGTGTGGGTGACCATGCGCTGCCAGGCACCACCCCACTAGGCCTAGCATGCACTAGGTAGAGGGAGGGTGGGACATGGAGCCCTTTTAGTCCCTTCCCATTTCAACAGACCCCCTAGCATGCCTAAGATAATCTCGTCACCCCTCCACCCAATGAAGTGTGTTGCACCTCCACTAGGTTGCAAGGAGGCCTCCTGCAGGGAAAAGTTGACATAATATTGGTGGCAAGTTCAGTGGATCCAGGTAGCTCGTTCCTCCTGCCATGACCAGAGGGGGGCCCCGGCAGAGATAAGCCAGCCACAGGATGTGAAGGCTAAGGTCTGTTATGGTTCCACGATGAGGAAGCAAGAGGTGAGTCTGGTAGGTTGAGGGTGGTAATTGAGGCCTGAAGGCATGAGATCCCGGTGGGCACAGGAAGGGAAGAGGTATAAATACACGAGGCAAAGAAAAAACGCAACTAAATTTGTTAATAAAAATATATTTGGGGCCCAGTGGCATATAGGGCTGAGGTGCTGGCGCCTTACGGCGACCCAGGTTCAAGAATGGACTCAGGTTGCCGGGGGTCAGCAGAGGGAGGATAGGATCGAGCGTCCGATAGACTGCTCTCCTATGTTGGGGTGGGATTGGGGATGGCCTCGCTTGGTAGCGTCTCCTTGTGGAGACTGGGGGCACTATACGAGCGGCGCGCTGGGAGAACAAGAAAACCAGAAGAAAAACAAATGCTTCGCAGACTAGCCGGATGACGACTGCCGACCTCAGGTACCTACGAAGACTCCCCGGAAGCCACGAAATGCCTCAGCAGCACCTGGGACCAAAGAAGAATAGTGTTCTGGTCTCCCCCGCTGGTGCCTTTCCCCTCGGAGGAGGGGGACCCACCCAGTGAAGGGTTACACCAGGCTACCCTGTGAAGGCTGCAGATTTGAGGTAGGTGGCTGAGGGGGAGATAGTAGGGGGAATGTATATGGGTCATGGCGGCCCGAAGGAGAGGCACCTCAAAAGCACGTAGGAGAGCATAAACAGATAATACAAAAAAATATGTATTTGGGCCATGAGTACAGCATTTAACAACGCAGTTTAACAATATGGAAACTTAATACATTATGAAAGTTACATTCAGTCATTTAACTAGTGCAACGCTTGGAGAGAGCTTGGATGATGGTGGAGCAGAAAGATTAAGTGTCGTAGTACTAGGAAAAGAGATTACTTCGAGAGTCATGAAGACAGATGGAGGAGATGCACTGTAGATAGTAACTGCACCAGTAGAGAAGCCTCTGTTTCCAGCAGTGATTGAGATACGGAAAGGGTCAAATTGTTTTACAGACGTATAGGCACATTCTGCTCAAGCCAATATGACACACAAGTAGATCTTGTAGTGAACTACCTACTCATTTACACAACTTACTATGATTAAAAAAAAATGCAGTATTAAAATACTAACCTACTGTTATTCTTTTTAGTGCCATTCAGGAATATTGGGAGGGGGTCACTATGTAACTTATGCCAAAAACCCAAACAATAAATGGTACTGCTACAACGACAGCAGTTGTAAGGTAAGTTGTTTCTTTTTGTCTTGTGTTGTAAGCCATATACTAAAGGATCATACTAAAAGTTGAAGGAGCAAAGAAGGCATCAGCCTATTAATAGCTATTGTATTTCATGAGTAATACTGCATAATTAAGCCACCCATTATGTATTTATCCAGGTTGGATTAGAATTCTGTCTTAGTTTTATTGATGATGAGCTCACATGGTAGTTTATGCCAGGGGTTAACAATATGCTGAGTCAAGTATTTGGTCATTTTATTTGTATTGCTTTTAAAAGCAACAGGTACATTAAAATTAAGATTTGGTTCCAAGTACAGCACAAAGTAGATACATAGACATCAACATCGTATACACAAGGATTTCAGGGTACTCTTCTGCCATTGATGCCACTTGTGAGGGACATGTCATTTATATCTAGTATGACAAAATAGCAAGTCCATTGCAGGTTCAAAAATACAGCCTGTGCAGTAGTGACTGCAGACATTATTCATTGAGGTTTCCGATAAAACCAAATTGTGCAGCCTACCACATATGGTACGTTGCTGTTGGGCAACGTTAAAGTCCTTGTTGAAGCTGGAATCTGAGAGAGTCTGGTAAAGTGGCAAAGCACCTAACAGTAGGCTCATGTATTGGAAACAGGACCCAATATTTTATAATAAACATTTCATTACTCATACAATATTAACCTATGGACATCAGGTCTGAGGTGTATTCAACAATGAAGCTTTATAAATTTAACTTCGCTGATATGACTCCACAATAAAGGGGGAAAAAACTTTTCCCTACTTTAGGTATATAACCAGAAGAGATGACAGCTGCTTGCAGTGGTTAGCTTATTAAACATTTATAACCAAGATCTGTTAATAGTGTGAAAACTCACCTATGTAAGGGTGGGAGACGGTGGTGATAATTGGATGCAGGTCTAGCTGTCATTTCACAGGCTGGTGTCATGGAGGCAACATGCTAGCTCTCCTCTCCTCTCTCTGCCACAAGGTAGTGGCCATTCTGGGATCGTGGATATGTTGTTCATCCACACTTATTGGCATGTCCTCTTTCCTTTTAAGGATCCAACAGAAGTCTTCAGCCTGGCTCCTCCCACCCACCCGGGTGGTGTATACCTCAGTTCCACCCCATGACGCTAGAGCTTCTTTTCCGCTGGAAGATTCAGGTTGCGTCCCTCGTGCTCACGCATTTCGTAGGCCCTGGCTTTCAAAACTTCAGTTTTACCGAAATTAAAACTCATTCAAGTTAGTGATCACTCCTTTGCATCTTTGATTATGGAGGAAAAATCTTCCCCCAGTTTTGCCGTTGTCCTTGCGGCCAGAAGATATCGCGCACCAATCCCCATCTCACGTGTGTCTACTGCCTAGGTGTCGGCCATGACAGCTCGTCCTGCAGCTTTTGCTTGGCCTTCCATCCCAACGTTCTGGACGACCACCTGGCACACTTAAAGTTGGGGAGACCGGAGAAAAGGAACCCTCCGATGAAGTCCAAGGAGGCTAGGTGGGCGGTTTCTGCAGCTGCAGGCTCTGCTGAACAATTGGAATGCATGCAGGCATTCGAGGAAGAAGTGGCTCATGCCGCCGACACTCGGGGCTTCTTCGTTCCTCTCAACCTAGGCTCTACTTTCTCAGGCTCCTTCCGGGAGTTGTGCCAGTCTCGTCCCACCCGGGGAGAGGCACCTGCGGGCTCGCACTCCTCCAGATCCCGTAAGCGGGAGAAGGAACCAAGTAAGCCTTTATCTCAGCGAAGGCGCTCTTGGGACCGAGAGAGGTCCCAGTCCCAAGAGCATGCAGTCTCAACTTCAGTCAAGATCGCTTCTTCGGCCACTGGCTTTTGGACCTTACGTCGGGCCAGACGACTGAAGATGCAGTCGACGAGGTCGAGATTGTCATTGACCCCATTAACCCACTGTCGCTGGCTCCAGCTGACGACTCCAGTCTTTGTCTTCCCTGATGAGGAGACCCAACCCGCTGGTGTTCCCATCGAGGACCCGGTTCTGGACCCCCCCGGAAGACACCGGTCCCGCCGGTGTCTCCAGAGCAACCAAGTTGGCCTGCCCGATCTCTGTCAAGGTCTAGAACCCCCCTCAACTGAAAGGCCAAGGAAGAGCCATAAGCGCTCTAAGAAGAGGCGATGCAATCGATCGTCCTCGTCCTCCTCGGATGAGGAGAGGCTCCGGTGGAAACTCCGGCTCTACGAGGACCTCATGTGGCAACAGCTGATCTTGTCCGGGCACAAGCCTACTCGGGCTCCTTCCCTGGCCATTACTTGGCTGTTGCCTCCTAGGCTGAAGCCGACCCCTCTGGAGCCGAAATTTTCAGTTCCCTCGCTCGCAGGGCCGGCAATCCACCTCTTCGGCCTAAACCAGTCTCTCCACCCATTGTGGTGGAACTGCCGCCTAAGCAGCCTGTGGGAGGGGCTCCTTCAAAAGAAGACAGAATGGACACCAGGCGTCCCCGGCATTTATCGGTCGCGGTCACCCCAGACCACTCTCAGCGTGTCAAGGGTGATTTGGGTGGCAGGCCGCTGTGCCCCGACTCCTCGGATTCGGACCTCACCGGGCTTCACTCTCATCCTGGGGATGAGTCGTCCATTGGTCTAGGGATGGAGGAAGGTCCTTCCTCCTTCCAAGGGATCCTTCACCTTATCTCTGAGCCCACAGGGATGCCCCTGGATCCCATCCAGAAAAAGGCAGAATACCCTCTTACGGACATCCTTAAAAGAGGGAATACCCCGAGGGAGGCCTTTCCCGTGGCCGATGCCATTGTTGGTCTGGCACTCGAACTCTGGCAGCGTCCTGCCTCTTGTCCAGCCCCGTCTGAATGCATGACCCCACAAGTACGCAGTACCCATGGGGTCCCTTGCGGGTTTCACAGAGCACCCTTCAGCCGAGAGCCTGGTGACTGCCTCTGTGTTCAGGCGTATTGGCAGTTCTGCCGACACGAACTGATCTCCCGACAAAGAGTCCAAGCTCTTGGAGCATTCGTCCTCCTTGAGCCTTCATCAGGCAAGTTCGCCCATTGTCATGGCACAGTTCTCTTACGCCCTACTTGGGTCGTTAGACAAAGTCCCCCCACATCTCCCTGCGGTCATGCAGACCACTGTCAAGCAGGTCCGAGACCAGGGCCGAACTGTTGCCAAACAGCAGCTCCTGACCGCCATGGACAATGGGGACTCTTGTGCCCACTCAATGGCTGCCACAGTTGCCTCTAGCCGCAAGGTTTGGCTAAGGCTCTTCTCCTTCCCGGCGGATACTCTGCACAAATTAGCTGATGTGCCCTTTCTTGGGACCAACTTGTTCAGCCCAGGAGTGGCCGGTCACCTTCAGCGCCTAGAACAGTGCAATACCACCTTGGACGCCACTTCTGCCAAGGGTTCCTTGGGCAAGAACCAGCAGAAGAAGAAGAAGAAGCCCTTTCGGCACTCTTCCCCTGCGGCTCAGTAGTCCTCCTTCTAAGAGGGAACAGCAGCACCAGCATCAGCAGCAGGCTCAAGCTTGGCACCCTCGGCCCAAGCCTGGACCCCAACAGGCTCGTAAAGGAGGCCGAGGCTCAGGTCCTGGAGCCTCCTCCTCCTCCTCCTCCAAGACTGCTCAGTGACTGGGTGGGAGCTGCCACCCCTACTACCATCATGACAGCTCTGGATCCTCCCGTGGGGGACCGGCACCGCCACTTCCTTTCCACCTGGTCCGCTGTCACTTCAGACAGGTGGGTTCTCGAAGTGGTCGATCAGGGACTGCCTCTAGAGTTTGAGCAGTACCCTCCCAGTCCAGCCCGTGCCCTTCGGTAGGAATGGATATCTGCTCACACCCAGTCGGCTCTTCGAGACGACGTTGCTCAGCTCCTACTCAAGGAGGCAGTAACTCCCGTGGCAGATCCTCCAGCAGAACCAGGCTTTGTCTCCAGGTACTTCCTGGTGCCCAAGCGGATGGGGGGCTGGAGCCCCATTCTAGATCTCCCCGACCTGAATCAATATCTTAGGTCTCTCACCTTTCAGATGGTCACTCTGTCCCAGATCATTCCATCCTTGGAGCAAAACATGTGGTTTTGTTCACTGGATCTGCAGGACGCGTTCTTTCATGTCCCAATCTGTCCGTCCCATAAGCGGTTCCTGCGCTTCAGGGTCAAGGGGACTCTGTACGAGTTCCGAGCCATGCCGTTTGGCCTGTCATCAGCCCCATGGGTCTTCAACAAATGCATTGCAGTGATGGCAGCCCATCTACGGCGTTGGGGGATCAGAATTTACCCCTACTTCAATGACTGGCTTCTGGCAGGTCACTCCCTACAGGAGGTGGAGAGATCCAGGGATCTGGCCCTCTAGACCTGCTTCCAACTCGGCCTCCTAATCAACGAGGCCAAGCCGGAACTCGTGCCTTCTCAGGTGATGGGCTTCATCGGGACAGCGCTCGACTCTTGTCAAGCCAGAGCTCGGCTCCCGGCGGACAGGGTGGAGGTTCTTTCCTCCTTTGCCCAGTCATTTCTGGTTGGACAATTGCGCCCTGCCCGGGACTTTTTGCGCCTTCTGGGTTACATGGCGTGTGCACCTCGGTGGTCCGTTGGGCCCGGTGGAACATGCGCCCCCTCCAGTGGGAGCTGGCCGCCCAATGGACTCAGCGCCACGGTCAATTTGTCCAGCTGATCACTGTAACCCAGAAGATGTGGGAAGCTCTCCAGTGGTGGACTGCCCCAGACCGGTTGCAGGGAGGGATCCCGTTTGTCCGCCCCGAGCTGACAGTCGTCCTCATGACTGATGCCTCTCTCATGGGCTGGGGAGCCCATATGGGGGACAAAAGGGCCCACGGGCTCTGGACCCCCAAGGAGTCCCGATGCCACATCAACCTATTGGAGCTCAGAGCAGGCAGACTGGCACTGTCAGCATTCGCTCCTCAGCTCCGGGGTCAAGTGGTTTAAGTCCAGACGGACAATACCACGACCATGTACTACCTCAACAAACAGGGCGTCTGCCGTGCAAGGAGGCTCTCCGCATCTGGACCCTCGTGGGCTGATTGGAGGTGGATCTCCTAGCCATCCATGTGGCAGGAGCCCCGAACCATCTGGCAGATGCTCTCAGCCGTCTAGGCCAGACATCCCACGAGTGGTCTCTTCATCCAGAGGTAGCTTACAGCCTGTTCTCCCATTGGAGCAAACCAGTGGTGGACCTGTTTGCCTCCAGGGAAAACACCAAGCTGAGACTGTTTCATACCAGCCTCCCCTCAGCAGGGCTCGCTGCAGGGGGATGGCTTTTCAAGGCCGTGGACGCCAGGCCTCCTCTACGCCTTCCCTCCATTTCCCTTGATCCACAAGGTGTTGCTCAAGGTGAGGAGGGACAAGGCAAAGGTAATTCTGGTAGCCCCAGACTGGCAGCACCAGATCTGGTATCCAGGTGGTCTCAGGCTCAGCTGCAGGCCCCCGGAGTGGCTTTATACATGCCCGGACCTGATATCAATCAGTCAGGGGAAGGTATTCCATCCAGACCTTCAATCCCTGCACCTCACAGCCTGCTATCCGAGCAGCTAGAGTTCTAGGCTCTGGGTCTTTCTGAAGATGTCTACACTGTGGTGGAGGCATCTAGAAAGGAATCGACCAAGAAATGTTATGCCTTAAGGTAGAGAAGGTTTTCCATTTGGTGTCAGGACAAGAGCCTGGACCCTCTGGCCTGCCCTGTGGCTAACATTCTCGACCACTTTTGGTCTCTCTCCAAAGGGGGTCTGTGGTCATCGACCCTTAGGGTGCACCTGGCAGCCATCTCTGCTTACCGGGCGTGGGCTGGTCAGCCGACATTGATGCAGGAGACAGTAGTCGGGCGCTTTTTCAAAGGCCTGGATCACATATCCCCTCCGATGCATGAACCTCCACCTCTGTGGGATTTACTGCTGGTACTGGCAAAGCTCATGGGCAAGCCCTTCGAACCCATGCACAAGTGTGAGTTGTCACACTTGTGGAAGGCGGCTTTACTGGTGGCTATTATGTCAGCCAGAAGGACAGGGGAGCTCCAGGCACTTTCGGAGGACTCCCCTTATCTGGTCTTCCACAGGGACAAAGTTACTCTGGGCTCCCACCCAAAATTTCTTCTGAAGGTGGTGTCAGAGTTTCACCTTAACCAGGTGTTAACTCTGCCGGTTTACTACCCAACCTACACCTCGGAGGCCAAGTACAGGCTCCATACCTTGGACCTGTGAGGTTCACCAGCTGTTTGTCACCTACACTGAAGCCGCTTCTGGCAGACCTGCAGCGAAGCAGACCATTGCTAGATGGATTACATCATGCACAGGTCTGTGTTATGAGTTGACGGGCAAGGAGCCTCCCAGAAGGATAAGAGCTCATTCTACCTGCCATACTGCTGCATCGGTGGCTGCTTCCAGGGACATCCCTATCCAGGAAATCTGCCGGGCTGCTACCTGGAAGTCAGCAAACACCTTCATCACCCACTACCACATCGACCTTGAGTCACGCCAGGATGCTGGGTTTGAGGCCTCAGTTCTCCAATTTCTGTTCTCTAAGCAGGGGGTGTGCGCCTTGCCTCCCTTCTGGAGAACTGCTAGGATTCTGCCAATAAGTGTGGATGAACAACATATCCACGATCCTAGAAGAACAGGTTCTAGGGACATGGATATGTTGTTCATCCACACTTCTAACAGGTATCCTTGCCGCTTTAAATCTTGCCAGAAGGTCTTCAAGCTGGCTCCTCCCACCAACGGGTGGTAAAACTCTCGGCTCCGCCCCATGACGCCAGATCTTCCTTACCGCTTGGAAGCTCAGGTTCCCTCCTTAACGCTCTGCGTATAAGACTGGTTCCTAATTCTTCAGTTTTCTGAATTTAAAAGGTTTTTGCATTATAGACTTCGGTCTTCTATCCCTCGCGGCTGCGATGGACAAATCGACTCCCGGTTTTCAGCGGTGCCCTTGCGGGCAGAAGATGTCTCAGACGGATCCGCACTCCACATGTGTCTACTGTTTAGGTCTTGAGCCCGACCCGCAGGCTTGCGACCTGTGCTCTTCTTCTCAGCCCTCGTCCTCGAGGGCCGTGCTGCCCGTTTACAACTGGGCGCCCGAGAAGCGTTTTCCTCGGTAAAGTCTAAAGAGGCCGTCGGCGGTTTCTGCGGCCAGCGGAGCTCGTGGATCAGCTAGAGCAGATGATCACCCTCGAAGAGGAGGCGGCCCGGGCCACATCTTCCTTGACCGCGGCATTTATCCCGCTCTCCCTGGGTTCCTCTTACACAGCTTCCTTTAAGGAGCTTTGTCTGTCCCTCTCCACTAGAGGAGAGGGCCCAACGTCTGCTGGACCTTCTTCTCGGTCCAAAAAGAAAGACAAGGGTAAGTCCCTCCGTCGACGCTCTTGGGAGTGGGAAAGGTCCCTCTCCCCGAGTTGTCGGCCATCGACTTCGGTCAATCGCTCGGCTTCAGCCACTGGTCTCACGGTGTCCCCGTCAGGTCAGTTGACCGAGACTCCCGTCGACGCAGTCGAGATCTTTCTCGACCCATTGGACGGGTTGTCGACCGGCAAAGCCGTAAATCCCCTCTCCCCAGTTCCCCCGGTGGGAGTTGAGGATCCTGCGGGCTTGCCAGTGCCTCCGGTTCCGGAGCCCTCGGGTGAACCCTCCGAGCCGAGGGAGGAGCCGGTTCCACCCGTCCCCTCCCTGCACTGTCCTCGGAAAGGCCGAGGTTCTCGGTCTCGGACTTCTTAGCGGTCCAGCCGATCCCGCCGTCATAGGTGGTCTCGGTCTCGGCACCGCGGTGGCCAGGCGCCGCGCTCGTCCTCGTCCTCCTCCTCGGATGAGAGGCAGGCGTAGTTCACGGACGAGATCGAGACCTCATGTGCAACAGCTCCTTCTGACCGGGAACAAGCCGACACCGTCGCCTTCCAGCCATTAAGTGGCTGTTCACGGTGACGAAACAACCCCTCGTTTTACCGAGGCCTGTTCCCAGGCCGGTTGTTCGGCCAAAATCAGCTGCTCCACCGATCCCAGTGGAACCTCTGCCTCCACAGCCGCTGTTTGGGGCTCCGACCAAGAACTCTCGGTCGGCTCAAGGTCTGCCCCATAGGCTGTCGGTCACCCTCACTCGATCGCCTCGGCAGGTAGAGGTGGCTCAGGCCGAGCAGCTCTTTGCGGACTCTTCTGAGTCTGACGACGATCCTCCCTTTTCTCCAAGCGAGTGGACTTGGAGTCCTCTGGAGGTCAGTCGCTGGACTGACAGCCCTGCGTCCTTCCTGGGTTTGCTCAGGCTCATCTCCAGAGTCCACGGGATGCAGCTGGGCCCGTATCCAGCGGGCCAGTATCCCTCATGGAGATATTGGACGAGGGTTTCCCTCTGGAGGCCTTTCTTGTGGCGAGGCCATTGTGGGCCCGTCCTTGGAGCTCTGTGGCCTGCCCTGCCTGCCCTGCGCCTTGGCCAGGATGGCCAGGAAGTATCACAGTCCCCCGGTTCCCTGTCTGGTTTCTCGGAACATCTCTCAGCCGAGGATTAGTTACCGACAGCGTTTTCCAGCGTGCGGAAAGCGCTGGGGCGTGGACAAACCTCCCGACAAGGTCAGGAATTGGACTATGCTGGTGAAAAGTCTACGCTGCGTCCTCCCTTGGCCTTCGTCAGGCAAGCTCGGCCGTGCTGATGGCACATTTCTCCCATGCCGTTGGGCTCCCTGGACGAGGTAATCCCTCATCTCCCGGCTGACCTGCAGACCACGGTTAGGTAGGTGCAGGACCAGGGCAGGGCAGTGGCCAACCAGCAACTTCAGACTGCTCTGGACATTGGAGACTCATGCGCCAGGTCATTCGTGGCCGCAGTGGCTATGCGCCGGCGGGCATGGCTGAGGATATCCACCTTCACAGCGGATACCCAGCACAAATTGGCGGATGTCCCCTTCCTGGGGACCGACCTCTTTGGCCCTGGGTGGAAGACACCTCCAGAGGATCAAAAGTCCAATGCTACCTTGGACTCGGTCTCTTCCGCTCAGAGGACAAGGGCGCAGACCGCCTTCAAGCCCTTTCGTCGCGCCCCCGGCACGTCCGGCCCAGCAACACCAGGGCCAGCAGGCTCGCGCTTGGCGTCCCAAACCCAAGCCTGCGGCTTCCTCCTCCAGGAAGCAGGGAGGTAAAGGCCCAGGTGGTCCCTCGGCCGGTCCCTCCTCCAAGCCTGCACAGTGACGGGTTGAGGGTTGTCGCCCCCAACCTCGTCACCTCACCCCAGGTTCCCCCCGTGTGGGGACGGCTCCAGTACTTCCTTTCTGCCTGGTCTGCTATTACCACAGACGGTGGGTGTTGGAAGTGGTAGGAAAGGGCCTGCCTCTGGAGTTCGAGCAGGCCCCACCCTTCAGAGCCGTCGCACCTCGGGGGGCCTCGGGGTCCGAAGCCTCGCTGTCAGCTCGCCGAGCCAACATCGCTCTCCTCCTCGAGAAGGAGGTGATAAGAGAGGTGGCGGACCCTCCCTCAAACCCGGGGTTCATGTCCAGGTACTTCCTGGTTCCGAACGGACGGTGGGCTGGCACCCCATTCTCGACCTACACAACCTTAATAAGTTCCTAAGGTCTCGAACCTTCAGGATGGTCACGCTGGCTCAGATAATACCATCCTTGGAACACGGCGTGTGGTTCTGCTCTCTGGACCTACAGGGACCAGCGTTCTTTCACGTCCCTATCCATCCGTCCCATCAAGGTTCCCTTAGCTTCGAGCGGAGGGATCCTTCGATTCAAGCCATGCCCTTGACTATCTCCAGCTCCCAGAGTCTTCACCAAATGCATGGCAGTGGTGACAGCATTCCCTCTTGACGCCCGGGTCGGGTTACCCTTACCTGGATGATTGGCTGATAGCAGCCCTCCAGACAGGAGGCGGGCGGTCCAGAGATCTGGCCCTCGGGTTTGCTCTCAAGTCGGCCTCCTCATCAACGAGGCCAAGTCGGAACTCGAGCCGAAGCAGGTGATTCTTTTCATCGGGGCAGAGCTCGACTCTCTTTGAGCCAGAGCACGGCTCCTGGAGGACAGGGCCGAGGTTCTTTCCTCCTTTGCCCAATCATTTCTGGTTGGGCAATTGCGCCCTACCCGGGACTTCCTGCGCCTCCTGGGTCTCATGACGGCCTGTACCAGCGTGGTCCGTTGGGCCCACTGGACCATGCGCCCCCTTCAGTGGGGGCTGGCCAGCCAGTGGTCTAACGCTCGATCCTTTGGACCAGCTACTGGCGGTGACCAGGGGATGTGGGCTCTCCAGTGGTGGACCATTCAGTTCATCTGCAGGAGGGCATCCCGTTTGTCGCCCGAGCCGATGGTCTCTCCTATCGGCCGATGCCTCTCTGATGGGTTGGGGTGCCTATCTGGGGAACACCGGCGCCGGCCTCTGGTCCCCAGGAGTCGATGCCACATCAACCTGCTGGAGCTCCGGCAGTCCGCTAGCTCTCACCGCCTTTGCTCCGTTTCTTGAGTCAAGTGGTCCGGGTCCAGGCGGACAATACCACGACCATGTACTATCTAAACCGCCCGGGCGGGGCGCGCTCCATGCTTCTATGTAAAGGCTCCGCATCTGGTCACTGTCGCGCAGCCTGGAGTGGATCTCCTAGCCATTCATGTGGCAGGGGCCTCCAACATCCTGGCGATGCCCTAAGCTGGATGGGGCTGCGTCCCACGAGTGGTCTCTCCTGCCGGAGGTAGTACAAGATCTATTTTCCCACTGGGGCACACCTCAGGTGGACCTGTTTGCCTCCAGGGAGAATGCGAAGCTGAGGCTGTTCCATGCCCGGCCCCCTCAGCAGGGTTCGCTGCAGGGGGATGCCTTCTCGAGGCCGTGGACCCCGGGCCTCTTCTACGCCTTTCCCCCGTTCCCCTTGATGCACAAGGTGCTGCTCAAAGCAAGGAGGGACAAGGCGCAGGTGATTCTGATAGCCCCAGACTGGCCCCACCAGTACTGGTACCCAGATCTCCTCAGCCTCAGCTCCAGGCTCCCGAGGCACCTTCCAGCTCGCCCGGACCTGCTCTCAGTCAATCAGGGGAAGGTATTCCATCCGGACCTTCAATCCCTGCACCTGACGGCCTGGTTCCTGAGTGGCTAGAGTTCCAGGCCTTGGGTCTTTCCGACGAGGTCCTCAGCGTAGTTGAGCGTCCCATAAGTCGACCAGAAAGTACTCGCCTTCAAATGGAAGAGATTTTCCATTTGGTGCCAGGAGCAAGGGCCTGGACCCTTCCTCCTGTTCTTGGCGAGCATATTGGACAACCTTTGGTCCCTTTCTCAGCAAGGGCTTGGAGTCGCGACCCAGGTGCACCTGGCAGCCATCTCTGCTTTCGGGCGCGGGCGGGAAGCAGTCGATAGCGCAGGAGAAGGTGGTCTGGCGCTTTTCAAAGGCCTTGATCACATTTCCTCCGGTGCGAGAACCTCCACCTCTGTGGGATCTACTGGGTACTGGCAAAGCTCATGGGCAAGCCATTGAACCAGTGCACAGGTGTGAACTCTCTCACCTGTCGTGGAAGACCGCCTTCTTGGTGGCTATCACATCAGCCAGAAGGATGGGAGAGCTCAGGCGCTCTGCATGAGTCTCCTTACCTGGTCTTCCACAGGGACAAGGTTGTCCTCTTCCCACCGAAATTCCTTCCGAAGGTGGTGTGGAGTTTCACCTTAACCAGGTGTTGACTCTGCGGTGTTCTACCCCAATCACACTCGGAGGCCGAATATAGGCTCCATACTCTGGACCCTAGAAGGGCTGGCTTACTATAAGGCAGCCGGCTGAAGGTCGGGAGAGGTTAGCCAGCTGTTTGTCACCTACGCTGAAGCCGCACCTGGCAGACCTGCAGCCAAGCGGATGATAAGCAGGTGGGTCACCTCCTGCATAGATCTCTGCTATAAGTTGGTGGGCATGGAGCCTCCCAGAGGATAAGAGCTCATTCTACCGCCATACTGCTGCATCGGTGGCTGCTTCCAGGGACGTTCCTATCCAGGAAATCTGCAGGGCTGCTACCTGGAAGTCAGCACACACCTTCATCACCCATTACCACATCGACCTTGAGTCACGCCAGGATGCTGGTTTTGGGGCCTCGGTTCTCCAGTCTCTATTCCCTAAGTAGGGGGTGTGCGCCTTGCCTCCCTCCTCCCGGAGAAATCCTAGGAGTCTGCCAGACAGTGTGGATGAACAACATATCCATGTCCCTAGAAATACAGGTTACTCACCTGTAACAGGAGTTCTAGGAATGGTATGTTGTTCATCCACACACCAACCTCCCTGGCTTTGACACACACAACCTGAGCTTCCAGCGGGCAGATCTAGCGTCATGAGCGGGCCGAGGTTTTACCACCGGGTGGGTGGGAGGAGCCAGCTTGAAGACCTTCCGGCAAGATTTAAAGTGGCAAGGATACCTGCCAGACAGTGTGGATGAACAACATATACCATTCCTAGAACTCCTGTTACAGGTGAGTAACCTGTATTTACTCACCTGTAACAGTAGATCTTCCTGGACATAAGTCTCCACCACTCATTCACACTATTGGGATCTGCACCGGAGGCACCAGGACCCATCGGGAGCAAACTTTTTGCTGGAGGGTCGGCACCAGAGATGGAGCCGCGAGAGCAGCACATGAGCCTCAGTTTCTTGGCAGTAATGACCAGCTGTCACCGGCGTCGACCCTCCAACCGCCTCAGTTCCTTTTTTCCGCCGAGTGCACTTCAGTGGCGGCGTCGCTCGCCACGGGGAGTCAAACTTCAAACTAGTAGCATAGTTTTCAGTTTTTGTTATTTTGTAGTATTATCTCGATAAAGTGTAAACTTAGTTTATTCTTATTTTAACAATAAAAGTCTCAGCCTACTTAGCGGAGTCGACCATGAGCAGGTCAGGTGATGGTAGGGAGACTTCATTGAAACTGTTCAGTCAGTCGGGCTGGGTCTGGTCCCCGCCTTCTCTGGAAGGGTCTGACAACAGTCAGTCCAATGCCTGGGGGATGGGCGGTCCCGAGGCATAAAAATAAAGGTCGCATTCTCGGCACCGTTGGCCTCGAGCTCTTCTTGACCTACAGGTCTAAAGAAGGCATCACTTTCGAGTACGCCCTCTGATATGTCTGCGCGTGGGCGTTCAGTTATCGGGGCTAGTTGCTGGTCTCCTCCTTCGGAGTCACCAACCTCTGCTTCTGGTAGCCAACGGCTTCGACAGTGGAGCCCTACCCCACCCGCAGGTATTTATTTATTTATTTGCTTTTGGTAACCGGGCAAGTGCACTAGACACAAAGATGCCTATTTTCAGGCACGACCCGGGAGAGCACATTTAGAAATACAAAACTTGTGTATGTGATGCAGCACATAAAAGCAGTACAGTACAGAGTCAAGTCAAAACTTCAGGTACGAGGAGACAAAATTTTGGCAACAAACAAATAGGTTTACACTGTAGGATAAGAAAAACAGCACAGTTGTACAGGGATCTCAAAATAAGGTTAAGTAGGAACATAAGTTAAGTAGGAACATAAGAGTTAGCAATAGCAGGCATTCATAGAGACAAAATAACAAGTAATAAAGAAGAGATGCAAGAGAGTGAGGGGGAGAGAGAGAGAGAGCAGAGAGAGGGAGGGAAAGGAAACAGGATGATTGAAACAGAGCAACAGGTAGGTCTTCAGATGAGCAGTTTCATCAGTGGGCCGCTCTTATGGAGCAATGGGCTCGGAGGTTGGTTCAGCTACCTGGCTCGGTCACTCATGGGCCTTCGGGCTTATTGGGAGACCAGGTAGGGCGGTTGGACTTTCCTGGTGCAGCGACAGCGTCTTGAGTGCCGTCGACTCCAACTTAAGTGTCCCCACATGGCTACGGCTCAGGGGGCCACACCGATACCCTTATCTCCTGCTCTTCTCCTTCAAAACCTGTTTTCAGAGTCTGGGGTGTTTCGGCCCTTGGCCCGATAGTGCGCTCGGCGCGTCCTTGGCGCCCGTCTCGACTTTCAGCGCCATGTGGCTGCGGCGCCGTCCTCGGCACCGTGCGGGTCCTCGGTGCCGTTTTCAGCACCGCGTGGTCCCTCTGCGTCGTTCTTGGTGCCGTGCGCCTCCTCGGCGCCATGGGCTCTCGGGGGTTCCTCTGCGTTTCAGGACTCCTCCTTTCACTCTTTTCCTTCTTCCTTCTCTTCTGATTTTCATTCCTTTCCTGTCCATACAGTCCCTCCTGGACTGTCAGGAGATGACATTGAGCCTGACCCAGACCTTCGGTTGTGTGATGAAGTGGACGAAGCAGGATCTATTACTGCTACAGAGCCTCTGGTCGAGGACCTGTCCTTTAAGTCTCTGCTAAAAAATCTGAGTTCCACTTTTTCTCTCCAGACTACAGACATCGATCCTGGGAAGTTGTTAAGACTCCAATACCTTCATGCCCCAGAGATCCCTATGGATTTGACTCCTCCAGTTCAGCCTTCCTTCGAGACGCTGTCTCAAATGGTATGGAATAATCCTGTTCTCACCCCTTCGGTGGCTAAATCCATAGATAGGAATTATTCAGCCCCCAAGGATCGTCCCATTTTGGCATCTCAAGCCTTTGCGGATCCTATTGTAGTCCTGGCAGAGAATGATAAGGTCGTTCTTCCTCAAACTACTACAGCTCGACCTATTAACAAAGAATCTCGTAAGATAGACACCTTAGGTAAGAGAGTCTTTGCTGCTTCTGCCCTAAGAATGCGTATTGCCAGTTACCAGGGCTATTTCTCCCAGTATGAATATATCCTGTGGCATTCTATCAAGCAAATGGTTGAAGCTCTGCCGGAATCGGATACAAAGCCAGAGCTTCTTCAAACCATTACCAGAGGTATCGAATCTAACAACCAGCAGGTTAAAGCAGCCATGGATGCTTTCCACACTGCTTCCCGTTCAGCGGCTGCTGGTATTTACACCTGCCGTCATTCCTGGCTGCGCACTCCGGGCTTCACGAATGACACGCAGCAGCAGGTAATGGCGTTGCCCTTTGATGGTGCATATCTTTTTGGTCCTCAGGTAGAGCAAGCTCTAGAAGCTACACAAAAGACTAGGTCAGCCATTAAGTTGGCTCGACCCCCTCCTGCCCCCTCTCGAGGGAATGTCAATAAATGTCAGTTTCATAATCGTCAGTCCTTTCGAGGCAGAGGAGGTTTCCATAAAAACCAACCTGCCCAACCTCAAAAGGAGACGCAACAGAAAGCGCAAGGGCCCAAAGTGCCCAGTGCTACCTTATGAATTGCTGGCCCAAGTCCTATCTCAGCTGGCCAAGGTGGACTTTTCCTCTCCGGTGGGAGGTCGTCTGATGCACTTCTACAACCAGTGGAAGTCCATAACCTCAGACAAATGGGTCCTTCGGATAATTTGCGAGGGGTATTCACTCAATCTTGTGGAGACCCCTCCGGATCGTCCTCCCAAATGGCAGCCCAGGCTGTCTACCCTCAGTCAGACCTTCTCGCCACCGAGATTCAGGGCCTTCTGAACAACAGGGCAGTAGAAGTGGTGCCACTGCATCAACGAAAAACCGGGTTCTACTCCCATTACTTTCTGGTTCCAAAGAAGTCCGGGGAATCGCCCATTCTAGATCTCAGAAAGCTAAACAAATTTCTCCCCAAGGAGAAATTCAAAATGATTTCTCTGGGAACCCTGTTACCTTTGCTTCATCAACACGACTGGCTAGCCTCCCTGGACATGCAGGATGCTTACCAGCACATTCCTATTCACCGAGGCACCACAAATTCCTGAGGTTTGTGGCTCTGGGACAACATTATCAGTTCAGAGTCCTGCCCTTTGGGCTATCCTCGGCGCCGAAGTTTTTACAAAGTGTTGTGCAGTTCTACTTGGCGCACCTCAGAAAGGTCGGAATACAGGTGTTCCCTTATCTGGACGATTGGCTTCTAGCAAGCCCTTCCAGGCAAGGGACTCTGGGCCTACGTAGAGACAGCCTCTCGCCTCCTTACGTCCATGGGAGTTCTGCTGAACCTCAAGAAATCGCAACTGCAGCCCTCCCAGAGGCTCCTTTTTATAGGGACTCATCTGGACAACTCCTGTGTGAAGGCTTTTCTTCCAGAAGACAGAAGGAACGATATCCTTCAAATGGCCCGTCACATCGGGGAGAACAGCTCAGTTACAGCTCTCTTGATGCAACGGATGCTAGGCCTCATGGCATCCTCAGTGTTCACTGTACCCCTAGCACGTCTGCACATGAGAACCACTCAGTGGATGCTCAGTACTCAGTGGTCCCCAACCACTCACCTGCAGTCCTATCTCATCAAGGTGACAGAACCTTTAAAGAGGTCACTCACCTGGTGGTCTCAAGAGAGCAATCTCCTGGAAGGATATCCCTTTGCTCCTCTGGACCATCAAATCTCCATTACCACAGACGCATCCCTAATGGGGTGGGGAGCTCACTGTCAGGCTCTCCACATTCAAGGTGTGTGGACTCAACTCGAGTCCCAGCTTCACATAAACGTCCTAGAAATGAGAGCCGTCCTTTATGCGGTCCGAGCGTTGAAGGACATTCTGTGTCCAAGAGCATTCTCCTTCAAGCGGACAACAAAGCAGTGATGTATTACATCAACAAACAGAGGCGGTGCTCATTCTTACCCCTTATGCAGGAAGCAATGAGGGTATGGGAATGGTGCTTGGAGCACAAGGCTCTAATTCAAGCGGTCTACCTGCCAGGTGTACAGAGCGACTTGGCAGACCATCTCAGCAGAACAGAGACAGATCCTCACGAGTGGTCTCTCGACTCAACCATAGTTCAGTCTCTATTGAAGGTAGGAACTCCAGACCTGGACCTTTTGCATCCCACTCAACATAAACTGCCTCTCTTCTGCTCCAGAAATCCAGGACCTGGCATTTTCTGTCAGGATGCGTTCAGGCTGCGGTGGACAAAATACTTTCTTTACGCCTTTCCGCCTCTTCCTCTAATTCAGAGGGTACTCCTCAAGTTCGAATCCCAGGGGACAAGATGATTCTCATTGCTCCCTTTTGGCCTTGGCAGCTGTGGTTTCCACTACTCAACAATATGTTGGCAGTTCCTCCGAGACCACTTCCCCTGCAGATTAACCTTTTGACTCAGGGACTGGTGGTCCATCCCAACCTGAGATCGCTTCACCTTCACGCTTGGCTCCTGAAGAGGTAGAAGTAAACCGGTTCAATGTCTCTCGAAGGGTTTCAGATATTCTTCTGGCTGCACAGAAGCCAGCCACTCGGAAAACTTACACAGCCAAGTGGAAGTGTTTTTCGCTCTGGTGTGCAAAGTCCTCTTTGAATCCCTTTTCCTGCCCACCAGATAAGGTTTTGGGTACCTCTTGGACCTCTCAAATTCAGGTCTGCAGTACTCTACAGTCAAAGTTCACCTTAGTGCCATTTCAGCGTATCATGAGCGGTTTTTCCTTAACACTGGCTCAGTTACCTGTAGTTAAGAAATTTCTTAAAGGAATTCTGCATACCAGACCTCCTACAAGGCGTCCAGTTGCAGCCTGGGACATTAATCTTGTGCTAGAACATGCTCACTCGGAAACCTTTCAAACCTCTGGCTACCTGTGAGCTAAAATTTCTCACCTGGAGAACTGCCTTCCTAGTGGCCATTACCTCAGCCATGGGGTCTCTGAGACTCATGCCCTGGTCACAGACCCTCCATATACTGTGTTCCATAAGGACAAAGTAGTTCTTCGTACTCATCCTAAATTTCTTCCTAAGGTTGTGTCAGAATTTCATCTAAACCAACCTTTGGTCCTTCCCTCTTACTTTGCGGACTTCCAAAATGAAGGAGAACGTTCTCTTCATTCTTTGGATGTTAAGAGGGCCTTGCGTTTCTATCTAGATAGAACCAAGGATTTTCACAAAGCCCAGCAACTGTTCGTTTCCTTCAGCGAGACCTGGCTGGGTCAACCTGTCGCTATCAGATGTATCTCAGCATGGCTAGTGGCATGCCTTAGCCATGCTATTCCATGGCGCAGGTTAAGTTGGAGGAAGTAGAGTTCTGGCGGCATCTAGCGGAAGTCACCGCGTACCCATTGCAGATATTTTGCTTAGCGGCCACCTGGAGCTCAGTGCATACTTTTGTTAAACATTATGCACTAGATGTCCATGCCAGATGACATTCTTCCTTTGGCAGAGCCATCCTTAATGGACTTCTGTTCTAGAAACGTGAGCTCTTGGTCTCTCCTGATGCCCTCTCGGGGGATTATTAGCTCGGTACTCTCCCAATAGTGTGAATGAGTGGTGGAGACTTATGTCCAGGAAGATATGAAAATTACGTACCTACTGTAATTCTTGATCTTCTTAGACGAGTCTCACCACTCATTCTGTCTCCCTCCCTCCATCCCCGAGCTCACCTCTGTTGTTGGTCTTCCTCCCTCAAATCTTTAGGCTGTGAAGGCTTCTTTATGACCCTTCTTATACGGGTCACCCGGACTGTCTTATGTCCGGTTTTTAGGTTAGGCTACCCTTCTAGGTTAGTTACGCTGCACCTCCTTGGTAAAAAAGGTACTGAGGCAGTTGGAGGGTCGATGCCGAGATAGTCATTACCGCGCGAGCTGAGGCTCGCGGTGCTGTTCCTTGTGGCTCCGTCTCTGGCGCCGACCCTCCAGCAGAAAGTTTGCTACCGATGGGATCTGCGCTGGAGGCACCAGGACCCAGTAGTGTGAATGAGTGGTGGAGACTCGTCCAAGAAGATCAAGAATTACGGTAGGTACGTAATTTTCATTTCTAGGAGTGGTAGACTGATGCTTGTGGTGCTGCTCCTTGCTGCTCCATCTCTGGCGCCGACCCTCTGCAAAAAGTTTGCTCCCACTGGGTCCTAGCGCCTCCGGCGTAGTTCCCATAAGCATGAATAAGTGGTATCAGCGGAAGGTATTCCATCTGGACCTTCAATCCCTGCACCTCACAGCCTGGTACCTGAGCGGCTAGCATTCCAGGCTTTGGGTCTTTCTGAGGATGCCTTCATCGTGGTGGAGGCATCCAGAAAGGAATCGACCGGGAAATGTTACACCTTCAAATGGAAAAGGTTTTCCATTTGGTGTCAGTGCCAGGGCCTGGACCCTTTTTCCAGTCCAGTGGCTAACATTCTTGACTACCTTTGGTCTCTTTCAAAGGGGTCTTGATCCAATTAACCACTTAGGGTGCACCTGGCAGCCATCTCTGCTTACTTGGAGCCGGTCAGTCCGCCGACGGTGCAGGAGACAGTGGTCGGGCGCTTTTTCAAAGGCCTTTATCACATATCCCCTTCAATGCGTGAACCTCCACCTCTGTTGGATCTTCTGCTGGTACTGGCAAAGCTCATGGGCAAGCCATTTGAACCTATGCATAAGTGTGTCTTGTCACACTTGTCATGGAAGATGGCCTTCCTGGTGGCTGTTACATCTGCCGGAAGGACAGGGGAGCTCCAGGAGCTTTCGGTGGACTCCCCTTGTCTGGTCTTCCACAGGTACAGGGCCCGAAATTCCTTTTGAAGGTGGTGTCAGTGTTTCACCTTAATCAGGTGTTAACTCTGCCAGTTTACTACCCTAACTACACCTCTGAGGCTGAGCACAGGCTCCATACTTTGGACCTGAGACATGCTCTCTCCTGTTATAAGGAGAGAATGGTGGAAATTCAGGGAGAGGTTTGCCAGTCGTTTGTGACTTACGCTGAAGCCGCTTCTGGCAGACCTACAGCAAAGTGGATGATTGCAAGATGGATTACATCATGCATAACTCTGTGTTATGAGTTGGTGGGCAAGGAGCCTCCCAGAGGGATAAGAACTCATTCTACCCACCATACCGCTGCATCGGTGACTGCTTCCAGGGACATCCCTATCCAAGAAATGTGCCAGGCTGCTACCTGGAAGTCAGCAAACCCCTTCATCACCCACTACCACATCGACCTTGAGTCATGCCAGGATGCTGGTTTTGGGGCCTCAGTTCTCCAGTCTCTGTTCCATAAGAAGGGGGTATGCGCCTTGCTGCCCTCCTCCTGGAGAACTGCTAGGAGTCTACCAAAGTGTGTGGATGAACAGCATATCCACGATCATAGAAAAACAGGTTACTCACCTGTAACAGTAGATCTTACTTCGAGAGGGCTCTTGCAGTAGGTAATTACATATAGGACTGACACCGGCCGGCCAGGACCCCACGGAAATATTTCTACGCTAGCAGTCCTGGCGAGGACCACCCCACATCAGGTGACCGGCGTCATCGGCGTCGGTGAAAAAAAGCGGTCCCAGGCGCCCGCCTTCCAGTTCTTTCCCGCTGTCAGCTCGTGCAGCGTCTCGTGGTGAAGTTCATTTCGCTCTGTCCTGTTACTTCGTCGGTTTTTCCGAAAAGTCTCAGTATTTTGTATTTGTATTTTCTATATCGTCAGGTGAGCGTCCGGTATATATGTCCCCTTCAAAAATAAGTACAGCTCGTGCTAGCCAAGCCTTCTCACAAAGCGGTCACTCCCACTGCCTTTTCTGTTTAGGCCCCGACCACGCAGTCGCCAGTGTCCGACTGCCTTCACTTCAACGCGGCCACCCGCAGATGACGCCAGCAGTCTCTTGAAGCCCATCTCCTCAAGAAGAAGATGTCCGCGATGGAGAAGGAGTTGAAGAAACTTCGGCAGGCGTCGACCTCCCCTGAAGGACACAAGAAGCGGGACAAGGAAAGGCACCGGGAGAAGGCCTCCTCCTCCGCGACTCCGGCCAGAGCCGCAGCTAAGGTAACATCCCCTCCGGGGGATCGCCTGACGGCAGCCTCCAAGGCTTTGGAGGAAGCATCGGCCTGCCCGTCGGGTTCGCATTCGAGCCCACCGGGTGCCTCCGGGCAAAAGGAGGCTTCAGCCCCCAGTACCGCCGCAGGCTTGCGGCCTACTGGTGCGGGTGCCTCCCATAAGCCGGACGTCGGCTCCTCCGATGTCCGCCCGGAGAAGAGCCGCTAAAGATACCCGACCCTTGAGGCGGCGCATGCTTTAGCATCTCCATCGGACCGGGCCTCCTCTTATCCTCGGCCCGTCTCCGACGAGGGACCCCCAAAGTCGGACGCCGGCTCCTCTGGCGTCCGCCGGAACCCGGCCCCTAAGTCACACGTCAGCTCCTCCGATGTGTGCCGGGCCTCGGAGTCTACAGCAGACCCTGCCACGTCTGTCGTACCAGGCTCCCCGCAGCCTTCGCTGCCGTCAGGGAAACCGAGTCCTGCCGCCTGACACCAGGATTTTCTCCTCCGTCCACGGACGAGGCTCAGGATCCTGGGCTACCGTCCGATCCTCTTCCTACTGAGCCGGCCCCTCCCATGCCGGCCGGGGATATTCCCCTTCTATCGGGCCCTCCACCCCACGGGCCTATCACGATTGATCCGCCCGTGGAGTTCCCGACTGGGCCATCTGCTCCGGCAGCTCCTCCGGTGCCTGGGTATCTGCCGTCCTATCTGACGCCGGTTTTCCCAGGTCCACAGTATCCTGCTCCGCAGTACCCGGTGCCGACTCCACCGACGCTGCAGTACCCTGCTCCGGTATTCCCACAGCCGGGTTACGGATACTCTTCTTACGGATTCCATCCGTACAACTATCCCCCACCTCCTCCTCCACCACCCCCCGGGCCGCTGGTGGATCTCCAGGAGACTCTGGCCTCCTGGTGGGCTGAGGCCAAGGCTCAGCTCACCAAGGAAGCTGAGAGCTGTCTTACGGCGATGGTGCCACCCCTGGCTCCCGTACGCCCCAGACGGCACACTCCCTCTCCGCCTCAGTTCCGGGCTCTGCCTCGGGATCCAGAGGGGCAGGACCGCAGCGTCCGGGGATCCCCCTAAGGAACCCTTTCCTCCCCTAGGCGAGCCAGGGAGTCTTACTGTGTCCAATTCTTCTTCTTCTTCTCTCGGACTCCTCGGATGCCTCCGATGGGTGTTCGAGAAAGGCAACGAGCCGCTCTCCGTCCAAGCCCGGCCGAGGACTCCTCCGAAGTCTCCCGGAGGATCCTTCCTTCACGGAGTTGCTCAGGAAGATCCAGGAAGTCCATCAGTGGCGTTCCTTAGAGCCAGATCCTCAACAGGTTAAACTCGCCGAACATCTGGACTTGCCCCTTACGGCTCCTACTCTAGTGCCACCCTGGATTGAGCCTCCGCCCACCTTGTTTCCACTATTTGGAAACAACCGTCGATTTAGCCCCTTCCTCGAAATCTAACAGGCTATACCAGGCTCCGGAGGTGTAGACTTTAGACTCTCACCCGTGCAGACTCGGTTGTGATTAGCGCCGCTCCGCGGCGGTCTTTACCAGCATGTTGAGCTCATCTCCCGGATAAGGAATCTACGCCTTCTGGATCAGTATGGAAGGAAGATTAGTGCTTCTTCCACACTGGGGATTAGGGCCCTAAATTATGTAGCACATATGGGGGATTACCAGAAGGCTGTCCTTACCCAGGCGGAATCCAAGATTGACTCCTTGCCTGACTCCCAAGTCAAGCAGGAGTTAGCCGACCTGGTCCTTTCTGCTCGTTCGGCCAGTCGTCATATTCTGAGGATGACCTATGATGCAGTGGACACCGCAGGACGGAGCTCTGCATTCGCCGTGAAGTCTTGATTGTCATGCATGGCTCCGTGTGTCAGGTCTGGTCCCGGAGGTGCAGTCAGCAATTCAAGAAGCACCTTTCAGGGGTTCTGTGCTTTTCGGCGGTGATGTCAAGGACATCATCACTGACTTGCAGGAGAAGGGGACGGCCCTTAAATCTGTTGATTCAATGTACCGTCCCCATCCCCCACAGCGCCGTCCTTTTCACAGATGCAGCTGGCCTCAAGCGAAATCTCAGGGAAAGCGGGCCACTAAACGTCGGGCCCCCACAGCTGCCGGGCCCCCACCGCCCAAAAAAGCAGCGGGTGCCCCAGCTGCGGCGCTGATTCACACCACCTGTCTCCTTCCCTCTCCCACCGCCTGCGGACGCCCCGGAGGAACTGGTAGGAGGGAGGTTATCCCTCCACCTTCCGGGTTGGGAGAGGATAACATCAGATTCATGGGTGCTTCTGATCACAGCAGAGGGGCACTCCATAGAGTTTCTGCAGAAACCTCCACGTCACCCCCCTCTGAACTCCTCTTACTCAAGGGACCATCTTCCTTTGGTCAGGGAAGAAATCTCTGCTCTCCTTGCGAAGCAGGCTATAGAGCCCGTCCCCCCTCACCTCTACGGGACGGGTTACTATTCCCATTTCTTCCTTGTACCAAAGAAGCCGGGAGACCTCAGACCCATTCTCGATCTCAGCTCCCTGAACCTATATGTGGATTATAAGAGGTTCAGGATGCTCTCCCTTCAAACCCTCTTGACCCTGCTTTGGCCGGGCCAATGGCTTTGTGCACTGGATATGCAGGATGCGTACCTGCACATCCCCATTCGCCCTTCGCACCGAAAGTACCTCAGGTTTGCGTTCCAGGGGGACCACTACCAATTCCGGGTGCTCCCCTTTGGTCTTTCCTTGGCACCCCAAGTTTTTACCAAATACCTGGTGGTGGTAGCGGCCCGCCTGCGTACTTTCGGAGTTCAGATTTTTCCCTACCTGGACGACTGGCTCCTGTTGGCCCCGTCCAGGGAGGAACTCCTGCATTTTCTCTCCCTCTCCCAGCAGGTTTTCACTGGCCTGGGTATCACCATCAACCATTCCAAGTCTCACCTGGATCCTTCACAGAGGCTCCAGTTCATCGGGGCAATCCTCGACATGACAATGTGCAAGGCCTTCCTGCCTCCGGAGAGGGGGGCCTCCCTCCAGTCCCAGATTTCCCTCCTATCGGAACACAGGAGGGTTCCGTCGAGGTCGGTGCTCCGTCTACTGGGGCTTATGGTGGCGGCTATCTCAACGGTTCCGCGTGCGCCTCCACATGAGAATCTCTCAGTGGACTCTCCGATCTCAGTGGGATCAACAGGTAGACGACCTAGATCTTCTGGTTCTGATCTCCTCGCCGATGGTAAGAGACTTGCAATGGTGGATGGTTCGAGAGAACCTATTCCGGGGGGGGGTCCCCTTTTTTCATCCTCCCCCCCGATCAGACTCTGACCACGGACACTTAAGGTGAAGGTTGGGGAGCCCATCTGGGTCCTCACCGAACACAGGGCCTATGGTCAAAGTTGGAGTTAGTTCTCTACATCAACGTGCTCGAGCTTCGAGCAGTGCTGTATGCTCTCCAGGCCCTTCACCAATACATCTTCCCGGTCACCTAGCTGTCCAAACGGGCAACATGGGCATGGTGTGGTACATCAACAAGCAGGGAGGGACTCGGTCCTACCCGCTGTGCAGGGAAGCAATGAGGGTTTGGGAATGGGCAATGCTTCACAACCTTCACCTCACGGCGATCCGTGTTCCGGGAGTCGACAATGTCCTGGCAGACAGACTAAGTCGCTCGTCGGCTCTTCCATACGAGTGGGAACTGGACGAAAAAGTTCTAGAAAGCATCTTCCAGATTTGGGGGACTCCTCAGATAGACCTGTTCACCTCCTCCCAAAACGCAAAGCTTCCAATCTTTTGCTCGCTCGCTCCAGAGCAAGGCACTTTCTGGAGCGACGCTCTTATCTCTAAGCTGGAAGGACAGATTAGTCTATGCTTTTCCCCAATTCCTCTGGTCCCTCGTGCTGCAGAAGCTTGCTTTGGAAGGAGTGAGAATGATTCTGATCGCTCCTTTCTGGCCCAAAGCAAATTTGGTTCTCTCTTCTACAACAATACTCAGAGGTTCCTCCTCTTCTTCTTCCTTTATCTCCAGGATTGCTGACCCAGGATCAGGGACCCTGGTCCATCCGGGACTCAAGTCCTTCAACTTCATGCATGGCTCCTGCAGACCTAAGCTCAATCTTCTTTTGGCGTTCTTCTAAGGTGGCGAGATTCTGTGGAGGCTAGAAACCCTCCACTAGGTCCACCTCTGCCCATGAAATGGAAAAAGATTTTCCATCTGGGCTGCGCCCAGGAACATGGAGCCCTTTTCCTGTCCTTTGACCATTCTACTTGAGTACATGCGTCATCTTTTCGACCTGGGTCTCAGTCACTCCTCTTTGAAAGTCCATATGACGGCTATTTCAACCTACTATGTCCCTTTCACTGATAAGGCATTTGCCCAGCTGGAGGTATCCAAAACTTTCCTCAGAGGGGTCCTTCATCTCAGGCCCCCTGTCTGGACTCTGGCTCCCCCTTGGGACTTAAACCTTGTCCTCGAGAAACTTACCCTTCCTCCCTTTGAGCCTGCAGCTTCTGCAGACTTGAAGTTTTTATCGTGGAAGATGCTCTTCTTGGTGGCCATTACTTCTGCTCACAGAATTTCCGAGCTCCAGGCCCTGATGTGCAAAATCCCTTATCTGATTTTTCACAAAGAACGAGTAGCTCTTCGCACGAATCCTAAGTTTCTCCCGAAGGTGGTAGCGGAATCTACCTTAAATCAGTCTATTGAATTACCTGCCTTCTTCACGCAGTACTCCAATCAAGGAGAATACCTGCTCCATACCATGGATGTTCACAGGATTCTGAGATACTACACTGGTAGGACGAAGGATCTCAGAAAGACTGATCAGTTGTTTGTCTCTTTTGCTCACAAAAGAGAAGGCAATGCTGTCTCTAAGCAATGCCTATCAAAATGGTTGGCCCATTGCATCACTTTCTGTTATGACAAGTACAAGAAGACCCTACTGGGTCAAGTCAGAGGTCACTCCACTCGTGGAGTAGCAGCCTCTGCGGCTTGTTTCAAGAATGTGTCTGCGGCAGACATCTGTGCTGCCGCCACTTGGACTTCCGTCCATACCTTTACTAAACATTACAGTTTGGACATTGCCTCTCTCCGTAGAGCAGGCTTCAGGTTAGCTGTCTTGCAAGGCCTCCTTTCTTGAGGCTTGCAAGATTTTCCTTGCTACTTCTTGGAGTAGTACCTCCTCCGTGCCTTTTCCTTGGTTCCAGACTGCTTGGGATTCTGTCTATGTAATTACCTACTGCAAGAGCCTCTGCAGTAAGATAGTACAGTTACGTAGAACCTCACGTAACAGTAGATCTTCAAGAGAGGCTCTTGCAGTAAGATATCCTTCCACGCTCCATCCCCTAGGCTTTTTCAGCTCCTTTTCCATCGAGGGAAATATCTGCTTCTCTCGTCCAGGCCTTCGGGCCTGTGGCGAGAAAGAACTGAAGGCGGGCATCCGGGACCGCCCTTTATACTGACGTCATATGACACCGGTCATCTGACGTGGGGGCGGTCCCTCGCCAGGCACTGCTAGCTTGAAATTTTTCTGTAGGGTCCTGCCGCCGGCCGGCATCAGTCCTATATGTCATTACCTACTGCAAGAGCCTCTCTCGAAGATCTACTGTTACGGTAAGTTCTTACGTAACTGTACTTTCTAGGAGTGGTATATGTTATTCATCCACAGGGACCCACCCGACCTCCCCGGCTGCGACTCACAAACATGGCTTCCAGTGGGCTAAGATCTGGCATCATGGGGCAGGGCCGAGAGTTATACCACCCAGATGGGTGGGAGGAGCCAGCTTGAAGACTTGCTGCAAGATTTAAAGTGGAAGGGAAGATGCCAAAGAGTGTGGAAGAACAACATATACCACTCCTAGAACTATTACCTCTCTCTTGCAACTTGTGGCACTCCTACTAATACACCCCAACATCCCTCTAGCCTTACCTACTGTTTTAGTGGTCTGCTTGAATGATTTCAGGCCATCTGTGATGATGATGATGCCCAAGTCTCTTTCTTCCCTTGTGATTGCCAGCAACTCCCCTCCCAACCTATAGGTAGCTTCAGGGTTTTTCTTCCCTATGTGCATGATCTTGCACTTCTTTGCGTTAAACCCCAGATCTTACTTCGAGAGGGCTCTTGCAGTAGGTAATTACAAATAGGACTGAAGCCAGCAGGCATCAGGACCCCACGGAAAAATTTCTAGCTAGCAGTCTCTGGCGGGGGATTGCCCCCACATCAGGTGGGCGACGTCAGTATAAGGGGCGGTCCCCCACGCCCGGCTTCCAGGTCTTTCCAGCCGTTAGCTCATGCAGTGCCTCACGGTTAAGTTCACTGCTTCGCAGTCAGTCGTTGGTAGTTTTTTACCGCCTGTTTTCTACTTTTTTCAGATAATTCATCAGCCTTACCTACAGCTGCCGTGTATGTTGTCCATGACTCCCTCCGAGCACAAAAACAAGTGCGATTCTTGCGGCGCCTAGCTCCCGCATAAGGATGGACATTCCCAGTGCCTTTTTTGTCTAGGCCCCAATCACCCCGTCGAGAAGTGCCAGTTCTGCCAGCAGTTTAACGCGGCCACCCGAAAGCAGAGGCAGCAGTCCCTGGAGGCCCACGTTCTTAAATAAAAAAAATTACCTCCATGGAAAAGGAACTGAAAAAACTACGGCGGGCTTCGACTTCTCCGGAGGACCACCACAAGAAGAAGCACCGGGACTGGGACTCCTCATCGGTCACCGCGGCCTCGGCTGGGGTCGCGGTGCTGCAGTAACGCCTCCCAGGAGGCAACTCTGTGTGACCATCTTGAAGGCTGCCAAGGCAACGTCCAACCCTCCCGTCGGGCTCGCACTCGGGCCACTCGGGAGCCTCCGGGTCTAAGGAGGTAGCCGCTTCCAGTAAGGTCACCGCTGTGCAGCCTTCTGGTTCAAGCGGCCCCGATAAGTTGGACATCGGCTCCTCTGATGCCCGACCAGGCAAGGCCGTTAAGATGCCCGACCCTCCGGTGCAGTGCACAGCCTCCAAGGCCGCCCCTCCTTTGCAGTCTTCATCAGGCACCAGATCCAATAAGTCGGACGCCGGCTCCTCCGACGTCTGCCCGGATTCCGTCGATAAGATGGATGTCGGCTCCTCCGATGTCCACTTGGTGTTAGAGCTGACACTGGACCCTTCAGGCCTATCCATCGTCCCGAGCTCACCGCAACGCTCGCTGCACTCCGAGGCGCCAGCGTCTCCTCTGCTGGATCCCAGGGATGATAATCCTTCTTCTCTGGGCGACATGGACGAGGTAGGTATGCTGCCGTCGGGTCTCCCTCCCACTGGGCCAGATGACCCGACACCGGATCCTCGGACGCTGGTGCCAGCGCCGGCCTGCCCGACGCCCGACAATATTCCAATGCCAGACACCGCCCCTACGCCGGGCCTCCCGTTCCGGTCCCGCCCACTGGGCTGTTTCCAGGGCCATCTGCTCCCGCAGACCCCCCGGTCCGTGGGTACCTGACCCCGTCCTATCCGGCGCCATCATACCCAGGCCAGCCTATCCGACGCCGCAGTACACGGTGCCTCAGTATGCGATGCCAGGCTTCCTGCCATCGGGATACAGATACGTGCCTTACGGATACCCTCAGTATCCGTATTCCCCTCATTCTCCTCCTCCTCAGCCGCTGGTGTACTTGAAGGAGACTCTGGCTTCCTGGTGGGCTGAGGCCAAGGCTCAGCTCACCAGGGAGGTAGAGAGCCTTCTTCTGACGCCGGTCCCGGTTCCAGACCCCCTTCGTCAGAGACGAGAGACCCCCACTTCCCACCTCCAGATACCAGAAGCGAGCCCTCTGGTCCCAGGGCAGGGCAGGATACGCTTCCCCGAGGGCTTCCCAAGGGGTCCGTTCCTCTCCCACACCGGTAGGAGTCGTCGTCTTCCTCTTCACCCTCCTCAGAGACCTCAGATGACTCCGCTAGTCGTTCCGACCTGGATGACGAGACCTGCACTCTGAACAAGCCCAGGCCAAGGACTCCTCCGGAGTCTCCTCCAGAGGATCCTTCCTTTATCGAGTTGCTACGCAAAATCCAGGCAGTTCATCAGTGGCATTCCTTGGAGCTGGATCCACAGCATAAGAAACTCGATGCGCACCTGGATCTGCCCGGGACCGCTCCTACCCATGTGCCACCCTGGATTGAGCCTCATGCCGACCTTGTTTCCACCATTTGGAAGCAACCATCGGCATTAGCCCCCCTTCCTGGGAAGTCGGTCAGGCTTTATCAGGCTCCGGAGGGTGTTGACTCTTTAAATTCACACCCTCGAGCTGATTCGGTCATAATTAGTGCCGCTCACGGCCAGACAGCTAACCCCCAAGCACTTGAACTTGTCAGCACCCAACAAGGAATCCCGCCTTCTGGACCAGTATGGGAAGAATGTCTGCACTTCTTCCACACTAGCTATTTGGGCCCTGAATTACGTTGGTCATATGGGGGATTACTAGAAGGCGATCCTTAGCGAGGTGGAGGCTAAATTGGACTGCTTTCCTGAGTCTCACACGAAGCCGGATGTGGTGGATCTAGTCCGGTCTATGCATTCGGCCAGTCAGCACATGCTTCATGCCATGTACAACACAGTGGACGGTGCTGGTCGGAGCTCTGCTTTTGCCGTAGGTTTGCGGTGTCATGCCTGGCTCCGGGTGTCAGGTTTGGTCCCGGAGGTGCAGTCTGCTATTCAGGAGGCGCCCTTCAGGGGTTCAGTGCTGTTCGGTGGCGATGTCAAAGACATCATCACCGATCTGCAGGAGAAGGGTACTGCACTTAAGTCAGTTGACTCCATGTACAGACCCCCTCAGGCTCAGCGTTGTCCCTTTCGCAGACGTTCTCAGCAAAAGGCGAAACCTGTGGGAAAACGGGCCAACAAACGTCGGGCCTCTCCAGCTGCCAAGCCCCCCCCCCACCCAAAAAAGCAGCGGGGGCTCAGCCACAACGTTGCCTCATACCTCCTTACTCCTTTCCTCTCCCACAGCCTCTGGGCCTTCCGGAGGAACTGGTAAGAGGGAGATTCTCCCTCCATCTACCGGGTTGGGAGAGGATCACTTCCGACACTTGGGTGCTCCAGCTGATCGCAGAAGGACACTCAATAGAGTTTCTTCAGAAACCTCCTCGAAACCCCCAACCCCACCCTGGTTGTCTTATTCCCCAGAACATCATCTTCTGGTTCAGAAAGAAATATCATTTCTTCTGAAGGAGGCAGTAGAGCCCGTCCCTCCTCATCTTCAGGGGATGGGCTACTACTGCCATTTCTTCCTAGTCCCGAAGAAGGCCGAATCTCGACCTCAGCTACCTGAACTTGTTCGTGGAGTACAAAAGGTTCAGGATGCTCTCTCTGCAGAGTCCTTCTGCTCCTTCTTCGGCTGGGACAGTGGCTGTGCACTCTGGACATGCAGGATGCTTATCTGCATATCCCTATTTACCCTTCCCACCGAAAATACCCGCGTTTTGCATTCCAGAGGGACCACTACCAGTTCAAGACCCTCCCATTTGGTCTTTCCTCGGCGCCCCGAGTGTTTACCAAATGCCTTTCGGTGGTAGCAGCCTACATGTGTACCCAGGGGGTGCAGGTTTTCCTGTACCTGGACGACTGGCTCCTGATGGCCTCATCCTGGGAGGAACTCTTGCACCCTTTCCTTACCCTGCAGGTTTTGCCTGCCTCGAGTTCGTCAATGAGCCAAATTTTCCTGATCATCCCAGGGCTCCCGTTTATCGGGCAATCCTGGATACGCCCTCTGGCATGGCATTCCTGCCACTGGACAGGGCGGCCTCACTCCAGGCTCAGGTCAGCCTGTTGTCCAGCCGCAGGCGGGTCAGCGCCAGGTCGATCCTTCACCTCTTCAGGCTCATGGCGGCTGCTATTCTGACAGTCCCTCTTGTTCGGCTCCACATGAGAATCTCTCAGTGGACGCTTTGGTCTCAGTGGGATCAGCTGGTGGACGACCTAGATCAGCTAGTTCTGGTCTCCAGTCCTATGGCTCTGGACTTGTAATGGTGGTTGGTTCAGGAGAACCTTTGCCAGGGAGTTCCCTTCTTTCTTTCTCCCCCCTCCCAGACGCTGCCTACAGACGCCTCGGGTGAGGGTTGGGGAGCCCATCTCGGGCCTCACAGGACCCAGGTCCAAGCTTGAAAAATCTCTCCACATCAGTGTGCTTGAGCTTCGGGCCGTACTTTGTGCTCTTCAAGCTCTGCATCTTCATCTGCTTCTGGTCATCTGGCTGTACAGACAGACAACATGTCGCGTAGTCTGGTACATCAACAAACGGGGGGGGGGGACTCATTCCTACCCTCTCTGAAGGGAGGCAATGCGGGTTTGGGAATGGGCAGCGTAGCACAACCTTCACCTCATGGCCATTCACGTCCTGGGGGTCTAGAACATGTTGGCAGACCACCTCAGTCGGTCATCTGCTCACACTCATGAGTGGGAACTAGATCAGGGGGTAGCAGGCGATATCTTCCTCGCTGCAGACACCACAGGTAGACCCTGATCCCTTATCTGTGTCAGTCTTTACCATTCATCACAATTGGGTCACTGGCGGGTCATGACCCGCAGAAAGCTTTTTGGGGGAGGGAGGTGGGCGGAGTCAAGGCGCAGCATCAGCGCCACTCTCGAGGCCGAAGCACTGCGTGGCGCTCATGCGTTGGCCATTTTGTGCTGTCGACTCCGCCCTTCCACCAGTTCTTCATCTCCCGCCGTTGGGGTCACCTCGTGAGAGCTTTGACAGAAGAAATTTGAGGCCTGCCTGCTTCGCAGTTATTTCCGTCGAATCCGTGTCATTTTCCTCAGTGCTGCAGTCCGTCGTCTCCCTCCTGCCAGTTCTGTTCGCCACACTCGACATCGCCCGGTAAGATCTTTCCATTTCTTTTGTTTCTTTGTGATGTTGAGTCTTGTTTGGTGTTTTTTTTTCTCCGTAGGTCATGTCTCGGTCAGAGGGCAAGAAATCTTCAAAGACGGGACAGGCCCCGCCTCCATGCGACGGTGCCCAAGCGGGCGAATATTCTCCGTCACTGACAAGCACGACCGTTGTCTTGTGTGTCTTGGCCTGCTTCATGACATGGATTCGTGCGATGCCTGTTTCTCCATGGACCGCCGGGTCATCGAGCAACGCATGTGGAAAGTGGGACGAGCTCCGCCGACTTTTGGAGGTCGGGCGTGCACTCGTCGGGCCAAGCCACATTCTCTCGGCCTTTCCTCTGGGTGCCCTCCCAGTTTTATATGGGCCGAGGAGGAGGGAGCCTTGGCCTCTAGTAGCCTAGCCATGGCCGAGGCTTCTCCCGCGGTGCAGGAGGCCCAGTCCGTTTCCCCCAGGAGATGGATGGGAGGCACCACATTGGCAGTCGATCCTTCGGGGGCGAAGGCTCCCCCGGTGTCGCAGCCGTGGCTCGGAAGGCCCAGGTCGATACCGTCTGTCAGTGCCTTGGGCCCTGATGGAGTCGTCGGCGCCGGCCGGTCACTCGGTGCCATGGCTGCTGTCACCAGCATTCACAGGGCCGATGGTGCTTACGGCACCATGGGAGGTTCTACGGTGGCATCTTTGGCCTTTTCTCACCTCGGCGCCGAGGTTGAGCACGCCACCATGTCCAGTTCTGGGGCCATTCGTGGCTCCGAGCTGAGACCGCGGCACCATGGGGGTTTCGGGCGCTGAGAGCTTGTCAGAGCAGTCGTCGGTGCTGTCCCTGTCCTCGGCACCGCTCATGGTGCCGTGGGACAGGTCGGCGCTGTGTCTGCTTCTGGCCTGGATACTGCTGCCCTGGTTGGAGCCATGTCTTCTTCGGCCACCATGGTGCCGTGGAGGACACTGGTACTGATTTGGGTACGGTTTCTGTTTCTGGTGCCCCATCTGGTCGAGATGGCAGCAGGAGCCCGCCAACTGTTTGGCACAGGGCTTTGGTCTCCATCTCTTTGAAGGAGGAATCTGACTCTGAGTCAGATGGGCAGTCTGGCTCCTTGGAGTTAGCGGCTGGCGTGGACACCCTGGTAGTGTCCTCGACAGGCTGGAGTCAGCCCTCTCTGAGGAGCGGGCAGAGACTGCCGGGGCTGGGGTCAGGGGTTCTGACCAACAGGCAAAGGTGCACGCCACCATTGCACTGCAGCCTGGCCTCGGAGGGTTCTCTGACCCCTCAGCGGTGGTACCCCTCAGATGGTGTGCCTAGATCACCCAACTTTGGGGCCGATCAGAGCACCCACGGGAAGGGAGGGTGCTGCACCCTGGAAGCTCCTTCCGGAGCTGACCAGGGCTGTCAGTTGCCTAGGCTGACTCTCGAGGAAGAGGGCCCTTTTGGATTCAGAGGGGTCGAGGGGCATGGGCTCTGTATGTTGGCCTTTTTCTGGAGTCCACCCAGACTCTGGGAGAAGCCGTAGTGTGGATCTCCACTCTTCCCCTTCGGTTTCTTTGAGAGGGCCCCGTTCTTTGGAGGTAGGGGAACGTCCTTCTGGACCTACACGGCCCCGGTCGCCTCACAGGGGGGATTCTTCCTGGTGCAGCCAAGGCAGTTCCGAAATGGTTGTTCAGCTGTCGGCTGTGGGGTCTTCCGGAACACTTCCTTCTGCTGGTGCTCCTGGTGTGCTCCCTAGCCCAGGCGGAGGTCAGCCGATTTCTCTTCTCGGCTCTGCCCCTATTCCTCTGCCACATTCTCCGGCGCTCCCATGCATCCTTGGTCCTAGCGGGCTTCTCTCCTGGGAGCAGTTCAGAGCCGTGGCTGTTCGATTCTCCGCTTATGTCAGGGCAGTGGACAGTCAGGTTTTTCAGCCTCCCCCGAGCAGCCACCCTCTGAACAGTTGCAGTCCCCTAACTCCTCATCCCCCTCTTCTGGGGAGAAGGGCCTTCTATCCACATCTCCCCAGCTGCTGATCTTGCGGAGTATCAGCGATTCCTTGTGAGGATGTTGGAGGACCTGCACATCACCCCTCCCACGCAAAGCAATCCGGAACACTCCACTCATGCCTTTTTAGGCGACTTCAGCGAGGACACCCTTGTGGTGCCCCCTGACCTGCTCCTTGAAGGCTGCTATGCTCCTGGCAAAGACCCTTCTCCCACCCCCGCCTCTTAGGGATCTCTGTCAGCAGTATTGCACTTCTCGAGTTCCAGGTTCCATGCCTCATCCTCAGTCAGGATTGACGCAGCTGGACACTCCTAATGGGTTTCGCACCCTCCAACGTGACCGGCCCCCAGATCAAGACTCCTTGGATTTTGACTTCTGGGGGAGGAGGATGTTCTACTCGGCACAGTTGCTGCTCTCCATTGCAGCACACCAGGCCCACTTTGCATCCTGTGACAGGTTCTTGTGGTCCAGGCTGGGTCAGCTCCTAGCCTCTTTGCCTGACATGGAGCAAACCAGACAAGCCATCGCACTCTCTGCACATGGCCTGGAGCTAGCAAGGCACCAAGTGAGGGCATTGTACAATGCCAGTGAGGTAGCTACCAGGGTTGTAGGGACAGCGATCTACACCAGGCGGGCGGCATGGCTACATCTTTCCCGGATGTTACCCTTGGCCCAGCATAGGGTGATTAACTCCGCTCACCAGAGAACCTATCTGTTCTCCCATAGAGCGAGACGGCGTTTGTCGGGGCAACTTTCTTCCCCCTCTGGGGGGGCCCGTCTCACTCTCCCCACACTCGGGCCTCCCCAGGCCCTGAAGGTTCTCCCTCTTAGTGTGTCACCCACTGAGAGCTAAGGGACTCTGTCCTTTAGGGTTAAACCCCTTCGGGGGGGCTCGGCACTCACCCAAATGTGATGAATGGTGAAGATTGACACAGAAAGATATGAAAATTACGTACCTACCGTAATTATGATCTTTCTGTGTATCTTCACCATTCATCACAATCCCGCCTGCCATCCTCCTGGGGCCTCAGTCTCTGGGTCCCCCTTGCCCTCCTCCTTGTTTAATGAGTGGGATAACCAGGGGCACATAGGGGGATGATACTTCTAAGGAGGAGTGGTTAGCATGGGGGGCACTTCTTCTCCAGTGCTTTAGCTCCATCCCTGTGGGGTGGGAGTTGGCAGTTGCCCTCCATCCTCTACTCCTTCTTTGTTCCCGTCAATCCTTGATTTCTTTGTCCATTGGACATATCCTCCCTAAAAAATAAAAAAAAAAAAAATCTACTTTTCTTACACCAAACATTGTTTCCCTGGGTGGGGAGAGTCCCTGTGTCCTATCTTTCTTCCAGAATAGCCTCTTTCTGCCTTTTTGGAGTTAGTGCCAGTAATTCTGTGCCTTGAATTCTGTCATCAAGCCTTTGGCTACTCCTTGCAGTTCCTATACAGTCTGGGGGCAAGTCAAGGTCCAGGGTATGGTTGCTACCTTCTCCCCCCGCCTTCAAATGTACCCTAAATTCCTCCCTTTTCCTTTTGTCTTTCTAGAGATTGGGGCCCCTACCCAATCCCCTTAGTTTCCTTCTTCTACTTCTGTCCTCTCAGTCGTTTATTTTTCCTTTCGGTTTATATATCTTTTCCTTTGTCTGGCCCTTGGACTTCCTTGTCCCATCCTCCCATCCCTTTTCCTCACCTCTCCAGCGACTCAGAACTGGTGGGAGGGTGGAGTCAACAGCACATAACGGCCACCCCACAGGCGCCCACCCAGATCGTCGGCCTCGAGTGGCGCTGATGCTAGGTCTCCGACCATCAAAAAAAAAGCTCCGGGTCATGACTAATAGCCAACCAATGCCAATTTTGATGAATGATGAAGATACACAGAAAGATCATAATCACAGTAGGTAAGTAATTTTCATTTTGTGTCTCCTCTCAACGCAAAACTTCCCGCCTTTTGCTCGCTCGCTCCAAGGCGCAGCATTTTTGGGAGAGACGCTCTGTCTCTAGACTGGAAGGGAAGATTCGTCTATGCCTTCCCCCAGATCCCCTTGATTCTGAGGGTCTTACAGAAACTCAGCTCGGAGGGAGCTCGCATGATTCACATCACTCCTTTCTGGCCCAGGCAACTTTGGTTCTCTCTTCTGCAACAGTATTCAGAGGATCCTCCTCTTCCTCTGTTACAACTTTTGCTGATCCAGGATCAGGGGACCCTGCTCCATCCAAGCCTCAAGTCCCTTCAGTTGCATGTGTGGCTCCTGCAGACGTAGCTCAAGCTCGTTTTGGGGTTTCCCTGTTGGTAACTGAGATTCTGCTGGAGGCCAGAAAGCCCTCCACTAGATCTACCTATGCCATGAAGTGGAAACAGTTCTTTATTTGGGCTGCCTCCAAAGATTTCGAGCCTTTCTCTTGCTCTGTTGGGCGGCTGTTGGATTACTTATGCCATCTCTTTGATCTGGGTCTCAGTCATTCCTCTCTGAAGGTTCACATGGTGGCCATCTTGGCTTACCATGTTCCTTTTGGGGACAGGACTTTTGAGCAGTTGGAAGTCTCCAAGACTTTTCTTAGAGGGGTCTTCCACTTGAGACCCCCTATTCGGGTTCCTGCCCCTCCTTGGGATTTAAATTTTATCCTTGAGAAGCTTACTCTGTCTCCTTTCGAGCCAGCAGCCTCAGCAGACCTAAAGTTCCTTTCATAGAAGACTCTCTTCCTTATGGCCATTACTTCTGCTCAAAGGATTTCCGAGTGCCAGGCCCTCGTGCAAAATCCCATATTTGATTTTCCACAAGGAATGTGTGGCTCTGCGTACCAACCCTAAGTTTCTCTCCAAGGTGGTAGCGGAATCTACGCTGAATCAATCCATGGAGCTGCCCGCTTTCTTTACGCAGCACTCCAATCAAGGGGAATACCTCTTGCATACTTTGGATGTTCACCAAATCCTGAGATACTACACCACAAGGATGAAGGATCTCAGAAAGACTGATCAACTGTTTGTCTCTTTTGCTCATAAAAGAGAAGGCAATGCTGTTTCTAAGCAATGCCTATCTAAATGGTTGGCTCATTGAATCTTTTTCTGTTATGACAAGTACAAGACTCTGCCAGGTCAAGTCAGAGGGCACTCCACCAGAAGGGTCGCTGCCTCCGCTGCTTGTTTCAAGAATGTGTCAGTAGCAGACATCTATGCAGCTGCTACTTGGACTTCTGTCCATACCTTTACGAAACACTACAGTTTGGACATTGCCTCTCGCCGTAGAGCAGGCTTCGGGTTGGCTGTTCTGCAGGGTCTTCTTTCCTAAGACCTCAGCAGCCAGAGGGTCTACTTTTGGGTAGTTTACCTCCTCCCGTTTGCTTTTGCTTGTCCAGACTGCTTGGGACTCAGTCCTATTTGTAATTACCTACTGCAAGAGCCCTCTCGAAGTAAGATAGTACAGGTACATAAGAACTTACTGTAACAGTAGACCTTCGAGAGAGTCTCTTGCAGTACATAGATACATAGACCGTGTCGGCAGATAAGGGCCTATGGCCCACCCAGTCTGCCCATTTGAGCTTGTAAGTTCAGTTTATGTTTTCCTAGAATTCTGTTGCCCCTTACCCCTGACCTCCAGAATTCCTTTATGTCTATCCCATGCATTCTTAAATCCTGTGATTGTTTCAGCCCCCACAACTTCCTCTGGCAGGGTGTTCCACTTGTCCACCACCCGTTCTGTGAAGAAATTCTTCCTCATGTTTCCTCTGAATCGTCCTCCCTCCAACTTCATCCCGTGCCCTCTAGTCCCGGAACATTTTTTTCACTTAAAAATAGTGTATTTCTGCACCCTGTTCCTCCCTGTAATATACTTGTATGTCTCTATCATATCCCCTCTCTCCCTCCTCTTCTCCAGGGAGTACATGTTCAGTTCCTTCAACCTGTCCTCATAGGACTTGTGATGCAATCCATGCACCATCTTTGTTGCCCTCCTCTGAACCTTCTCTACCCTGTCTATGTCCTTACATAGGTAAGGTCTCCAGAACTGTACACTGTACTCCAGGTGGGGCCTCACTAGTGTCTTGTATAGTGGAATTATGACCTCCCTTTTCCTGCTGGTGATGCCCTGCCTGGCATCCCAGCATCCTATTTGCTTTACCTGCTGCCTTGTCCATTGTTTCCCTACCTTGAGGTCATCAGAGATGATAACCCCAAGATCTCTTTCCTGCTTGGTGCATGCTATAGTCCTCACCCCCAACTGATATATTGTGCCAGGATTTGTGCCCCATATGCATTATCTTGCACTTCTTTGCATTGAATTTCAAATGCCAAATCCCTGACCATTCTTGAAGTTTCTGCAGGTCCCTTCTCATTCTGTCTACACCCTCTGGTGTGTCTACTCTGTTACAGAGCTTTGTGTCATCAGCGAACAGTGAAATTCTGCCTTCTAGGTCCTGCGCAATGTCACTGATGAAGATGTTGAATAGGACCGGTCCCAGCACTGATTCTTGTGGTACCCCACTGGTCACTCTTCCCTCTGTGGAGTGACAGCCATTTACCACCACCCTCTGTGTCCTGCCGCCCAGCCAGTTACCTACCCACCACACTACTGTCCTGCCCACACCCATATTCCCCAGTTTGTGTAACAGTCGTGTATGTGGCACAGTGTCAGAGGCCTTGCTGAAGTCCAGATAGGCCATGTCTACTGCCCTCCCCTGATCCACCTCCCTAGTCACCCAGTCAAAAAATTCAATGAGGTTGGTCTGACATGACCTCCCCCTGGTGAAACCATGCTGCCTTGGGTCCTGTAGTCCGTTGACAACCAGATGTTCCACCAATCTCTCCTTCAGTAGTGCTTCCATGATCTTCCCCACTACCGAGGTGGGGCTGACTGGTCTGTAGTTCCCCTCCTCTTTGTTCCCACTTTTGTATAAGGGACTACATCTGCTGTCCTCCAGTCTTTGGGTACATCCCTGTTTCCAGTGATCGGCTAAACAGGATAGCCAGAGGTTCAGCCACCACCTCTCTTAGTTCTTTAAGGACTCTGGGGTGCACCCCATCTGGCCCCATTGCTTTATCAACTCTTATTACTTCCAGCTCCTTCAGGACCCTTTCTCGCAAAGGGACTTGTGTCCATTTCTGCACCATTCTCACCCTTGTACTCCTTCAGACCCACTACCTCCTCTTCCTCAGTAAAGACTGAGCAGAAATACCTGTTCAATATGTTAGCTTTACTGTTGAAATCCTCCACGCAGCCCCCATCCTCCCCTTCAGTCTCACTATCCCTCCCTTTGCCTTTTTCCTTATGTACCTGTAAAGGTTTTGTCCCTCTACCACTGATTTTGCAGTGTGTTCTTCTGTCTGAGCTTTGGCTTCCTTACTGACCTCCTGCCTCCCTTTGCTTCTCCTGGTACTTCTCCTATCCCTTCTGCCTGTGTCTTTTGTATTGCCTGAATGCAATCTTTGGCTTTCACTTTCTTTGCTACCTCTTTGGAAAACCATAATGGTCTCCCTTCCTTTTCCTCTTGCTAATCTGCTTAATGCATAATTCTGTTGCTCTTGTAATCCCCATTTTAAACACTGCCCACTGTTCCTCAACCCTTGATTCCTGCCCCATTCCCTTAATGCCTCTTTCAAGTATCTCCCATTTTCCCAAAGTCTGCCCCCTAAAATCCAGGATACGTGTTTTGTGTGGTTTGGTTCTGCTCTTTCTGTGATTTCAAACCACAATGAGTGGTGGTCACTGTTCCCCAGGTGCTCCCCGTTGTTACCCCATCACACTGTCCCTGTTTGTGAGCACAAGGTCCAGTATTGCCTTCTGCTGAGTTGGTTCCATGACCAGTTGCTTGAGAAGGCAACCTGAAGGTCCAGGATAAATCTGCTCTAGTTGATGCTGCTGCTGCTGGGATGCTCCAGTCCACGTCTGGAATATTGAAGTCTCCAACCAGTACTACCTCACCCTTGTCTGCCATCCTTTGGATGGCTAGCATCAGCTCCCTATCTGTTTCTTCCTTCTGGGCTGGTGGTCTATAGACCACACCTGTGCGGATGGCTGGCCCCATTTTCCTTTCCAGCTTAACCCACAGTATCTCTCCCCCATTTTGTTCTTCCTGGATCTCTGTGGCCCTTATGTCATTTTTCGCATACAGTGCCACTTCTCCTCCCTTTCTGCCTGCCCTGTCTCTTCTGAATATGTTGTAGCCAGGTATGGCCATCTCCCAGTCGTGGTTATCATTACACCAGGTTTCAGTGATGGCCACAATGTCCAGGTCTGACTGCACCATGACAGCCTTCAGATCTTCCATCTTGTTGCTAAGGCTCCTGGCATTTGCACACATGGCTTTCCATGATTTAACCTCCCTAGACTATTTCGCTGTTCTACTCCAACCCCTTCCTTGGTTGTCCTTTATCCTGGTTCTTCTTGCTGTCTGCCCTTCTGCTGAATTTTGCCCTTTTCTGCCTATCCACCTCTTGGGCTAATCTCCATCTTTTGCACCTGCTTTGTAGAGATAGCCACTCCTCTGGTTCACTGGTTCCACTGCTAGCTGTGGGGGTGAGCAAGTAGGTACCCTCCTTGCTGGCCTGCCACCCCTTTGCTAGTTTAAATGCTTGTCAATGTAGCATTTAAACTTATTGAGTGCTTGGATACCCCTCCAGGATGGATGCAGGCCGTCAGGCTTGAACAAACCTCCATCCCTGCAGGTGGGTCCCCAGTCACCAATGAATCCAAACCCTTCCTCACAGCACCAGTTCTTCAACCATGAGTTAAAGTTCCTGGTGCATGCACCCCTATGCTCTCCCTTGCCTCTTGCAGGTAGTACTTCTGAGAAAGTGACAGAAGTAGCTACTTGCTTGAGACCCCTCCCCAATTTCCTAAACTCTTCCTGAACTTCCTTTGTCTCCCCATTTACCAGGTCATTAGTACCTAGGTGGATAATGACATCCAGCTCACCCTTCCGTCTTGCCTTCCCAGTGATCCCCAGGATCTTCCTTCCATCCCTCCATGCCGTGGCACCTGGTAGGCACCTCACCTCCCTGTCGTCTCCCTCCTGTGTTCCTAGCTGGATCCCTCTTATGATGGAGTCCCCCACCAGGATTCGCTTCCTACTCCTCTGGGGGTCCACTGCTTTCCCCATGAGATCACTCTTTGGCTAACCTCCACATCCTTTCCTTCCACTTCTCTGGGTACCTCTATTTGGTTGTCCCGTTTGCCAGTGTGGCATATGAGTTCTTGAGTGGAATAGGATCTGGGATGTGCCTCTGCTGACCGCTCTACCCTCCCTGAGCCCACTGTCATCCAAGTGCTCCTCGTTCTCTGCATCCTTTGAGGCATTTGCATTGGACTGGGTGGTCTCTGGATAGGGGTGATGGTACTCCTGACCCAGTTTACTTCCGCTCTGAGTCTGGCTACCTTATCCCACAGTCCAGAGAGATGCATGCAGATAGGGCAGCACCTCAGTGTCCAGAAAGTCTGCCTGAATATGGCTGCCCCACAGTCACTGCATTGCACCACTCCCCACATTACACTGCTATTCCACTACTTGTCTGCTACTGAAGCTCTCCTAGTTCCCTTTTTATTAATTTACTGTCCTAAAAATCCTGCCACTGATCCTCAGATACTTTTCTTTTTTAAAAAAGAAAATAAACCAAGAAATAAATAAATGAATCAAAACACTTGTCGTGCTGAGGGTGGGCTTCTTCACCCTTATGCCCCTCCAGGGCATACCTTTCCGCCCTTCATCCCCCTAAGCTTTTTCAGCTCCTTTTCCAGTGAGGGAAACATCCGCTTCTCTCTCGTCTCGCCTTTTTAGGCCTTTGGTGGGAAAAGAACTGGAAGGCGGGCATGAGGACGCCCCTTTATACTATCGTCGGTCACCTGGCGGTAGGCGGTCCCCACCAAGACTACTAGCTAGAAATTTTCTGTGGGGTCCTGGCGCCTGCTGGCTTCAGTCCTATTGTAATTACCTACTGCAGAGCCTCTCTCAAAGATCTTCTGTTATGGTAAATTCTTACGTAACTGTACTTTGCCCTCTTCCAACCATTTTACCAGTTTATCCAGATCTCTTCTCATTCTGCCCACCCCATCTGGATCATCTACTCTGTTACAGATCTTGGTGTCATCTGCAAACAGAAAAAACCTTGCCCTCCAGTCCATCTGCAATGTCACTGATGAAAATATTGAAGAGGGCCGGGCCCCCAGGACTGATCCCTGAGGTACCCCCCTTTTGACTTTCATCTTTTCTGACTGTATACCGTTTACCACCACTCTCTCTCTGTTTTCTGCCCGCCAACCAGTTTGCCACCAAGTTGACCAACCTCTGACCCACCCCGAGCCTACCCAGCTTATTAATCAATCTTCTATGTGGAACAGTATCGAAAGCTTTTCTGAAGTCAAGGTAGGCGACATTAACTGCACCCCCTTGGTCCACCACTCTGGTTACCCAGTCAAAGAAATCTGTGAGATTAGTTTGACAGGACCTTCCTGTTGTAAACCCATGCGATCTTGGATCCTCTGCTCCTATGGATTCCAGGTGTTGCACTATCCTTTCCTTAAGGAGTGCTTTCATAATTTTGCCCACTACTGAAGTAAGACTGACTGGTCTGTTGTTCCCTTCCTCCTCCCTGCTGTCACGTTTGTGGAGCAGGATCACATGAGCCCTTCTCTGGTCTTCTGGGACCTCACCTGTGCTCAGAGACTCACTAAACAGTTCTGATAATGGCACTGCTAGTTCCACCCTTAGCTCCTTTAGTACCCTGGGATGTCTGCCATCAAGTCCTATTGCCTTGTCCACCCTGAGCTTAGCGAGCTCTTGTAGGACCCTTTCTTTTGTGAAGGGACTTGTGCACACCTCCCTCCCCCCTGTTCCAACACAGTTTGACTTCTTGAGGTTCTAGCCATTGCAATACCCCAGTCAACGTCAGGCATGTTTAGATCACCAACCACCACCATCTTCCCCTTCTGTGTCACACATCTGATTCCTTCCAGTAGTTCCCTGTCCCTCTCTTCTGTCTGACCCAGTGGGCCTGTATATCACCCCAATATAGATCTCTGTATTCTGTCCCATTGTTCTCTACCCCCAGGAAGCACCGGGAGACGAGCAACTTGTTGCTCAGCGTGCCTTTCTGGTGAAACAGTTCGATAAATAAAAAATAAAATAATCTTCTTACCTGATGCAGCACTGAGCTGCACCCACAGGGATTCAACACCTTCCTTTTTGCTAATGTCATACTAGAGTGGCTTTTATACCTTCCTGAATGTAACGTGCCATCCCCACCCCCCAGATTCCTTCCTGTAGAAGGAGTAGCCTGGGACCAAGAGGTCCCAGTCATTGTTCTGTGTGACCTATGTCTCCATGATGGCCACTACGTCCACTTTGGTGTCTGCTGTCGGTGCCTGTAGATCACTTGCTTTATTTCCCAGGCTTCTGGCATTTAAGTAACCTCCCCTCTGTGAACCAACAGGAGTACTTCCCTTCCATCCTTTTGATTTCTTTTGCTGATTAACAGTTTCCTTACCTCTTTTCTGGCCCTGCAAATTCCCTTGTAATCCATGTGTGTGTTCATTGTTTTGGGGGGTTGTCCCTTAAGTTTTGCAGCCTGAAGAACTGTGTTTCAAAAGGTGGCTGATGTCCTGGTGGCTGCCAGAAAACCTTCCACTAAGGCCACTTACTCCATGAAGTGGAAGTGATTTGCTGTCTGAACTTCTTCCCATCGCCTGTACCCTTTCACTTATCTGGTGAATCAGGTTCTGGAGCATCTCCTGACCTTGTCTGGTGTAGTCCTCAAATACTCCTCTATTAAAGTGTACCTGTCCACTATATCAGCCTTTCATATGCCCATTGATGGCCGTACTGTGGCCCAGTTGGATGTGGCCCGTACTTTTCTTTGAGGCATTCTCTACTTAAAGCCTCCTATCCAGAATCCAGTTCTGGTTTGGGATCTGAATTTCATTCTAGAGAAGCTGACCCTGTCTCCTTTTGAGCCTGCCCTGTCTTGCGAGCTACACTTTCTGTCATAGGGAAGCATTATTTTGAGTTGCTATTACTTCTGTTAGAAGAATTTCAGAGCTTCAGGCTCTCATGTGTTAGTAACCTTATTTCATTTTCCCCAAAGACAGGGTCTCTTTGCGTACTAATCCTAAGTTTCTTCATAAGGTGGTGTAGGAGTTTACTCTAAATCAGTCTATCCACCTGCTTGTTTATTTTCCAGAGCATGCCAACCCAGAGGAAGCATTGCTCCATACTCTGGATATGCATAGAATTCTCAGGTACTATACACACCATACTAAGGACTACAGGAAGTCCTCTCAGTCGTTTGCTTCTTTCACCCCTGGGAAAGACAGTGCCCCAGTTTCGAAACAGTGTTTGTCCAAGTGGTTGGCCAGCTGCATTACTTTTTGTTACAGGACGTATGGCAAGGAGCTTCCTGAGGTTGTTAAGGGCCATTCCACTAGGGGTATGGTCACTTCAGTTGCCTGTTTAAGTTGCAGCAGCACAAATTTCGATTGCTGACATGCTCGAGTACTGTCCACACTTTCACCAAGTATTACTGTCTGGACATTGCTTCCTGAAGAAGGGTGAGCTTCGACCTAGCTGTGCTTCCTGGTGTTTTTTCTTAGGCCTCTGACCTCCTGCCATGCAGACTGTCTTCACTTAGTACTGCTTGGATCTCATTCCATAGGTGTGACCTGATGACAGAGATATCACTGAAAAAGACAGAACAGGCATGACAATCTTTAATGGACTCTTGTCCTGAGTGAGCTCCTTCTCCTAGCACCCTGCCCGGGTGGCTTTCATCTGAGCTTGGTACTCAGACACATCAGTGTAAATCCATGGTGGAGACTGGTCCTGGAAGAAATGAAAATGACATACTCACTGTAATTCTTGATCTTCTTGGACCATCTTTACCACTGATTCACACACCCACCCACTGTCCCCTAGGCTCGCTCTTTCTATTCGTTGGTCTTCACTTTCCTTTGTTTTTGGTTTGGGCTGTGGAGACATTGCTTTCTTTGTTGCTGACCCTTCTTACACAGGTCACAAGGGCTATCTTATGCCCCTTTAGGTTAGGTGTTATACTTGGATTTCGCTGCACCTCCTCAGTAAAAAAGGTACTGAGGAGGTTGAGGGCCAGTGCTGAGGTAAGCCATGCAGCGCAAGCTAGTCTCATGGTGCCTTGCATGCGCACAGCCTACCTTACCACTGGCCCTCCTGAAAGTTCTTGCTCCTGCGGGGTCGTAGCGCCTCCGGCTCAGAACCCATCAGTGTAAATCAATGGTGAAGATGGTCCAAGGCCAAGAATTACAGTGAGTACATAATTTTCAATCTTACTTCGAGGGGGCTGTTGTAGCAGGCAACATCGGCAGGACTGAAGCCACCAGGCACCAGGACCACATGGAAAACTTATAGCTAGCAGTCTATAACGGGGGACTGCCCCAGCCGATGTCCTCACGCTGACGTCCGCCTATTCTATAAAGGGGTCAGTCCCCCCAGACCTACCTCAGATCTTATCTGTGTCAGTCTTCACCATTCATCACTAGTGGGTATGGCGCTGGAGCTAGGACCCCGCAGGAGACTTTTTTTTTTTCTTCAACATGGGTGGAGTTGACACAGAGCTGGTGCCGCCATCGAGGCCAACATTCCACGTGGCGCTCGAAGGTTGGCCGTTAGCTGCTGTCGACTCCACCCCAGCCTCAGTTTTTTCTCTCCCGCCATCAAGTGTGGTACCTCGTGTGTGAGACTCGAGTTTTTTTGTGGCCTAGTCCATCGATCCTGCACCCTGCGTCCATTTACAGTTGCCTCAGTTCTGCTCGCCTTCTTTGACGTCGCTTCAAGTACTGGTAAGATCTTTCCTTTTATTAAGCGGCGTCAAGTACTGTTTCTAGTTTGTTTTCCATTCAGTCGTGTCTTGTCCGGGGGCAAGAAGACATCTAAAGCGGGGCGGCCCCCTATGCGCCGGTGCCCCTGTGGCCGCCTCTACTCCGTGATGGACCAGCATGACCGCTGCCTTTCCTGTCTCGGCCCCAACCACGATATGGATAACTGCGACATTTGCTTGTCGATGTACCACTGTGTTGTTGAGAATCACACATTGAAGGTCGGACTTATGCCGCCAACCTTCAGAGGTCGAATGCACAGTCACTGGGCCAAGGCAAGGATTCTCGCCACTTCCTCCAGGTCCCCTCCTGGTCCTATATGGCCCGTGGAGGAGGGAAACCCCGCCTCTTCTAGTCTTGCTGCAGCAGGGGCTTCTTCCACGGTGCAGGAGGCCCAGGCCGGCCCCTTGGGGGTCAGTTGGGAGGCACCACATCGCAGTCGCCTCTTTGGTGGCGAAGACTCCCTCGGTGTCGTGTCCTGGACCCTTTGGGTACGGGCCGGCACCTCTTGGCCCCGGCGCTGTTTGCAGCACCCGTGGGCTTTGAAGTCTTGGCGTGGTCGTCGGGCTTCCTCAGCACTGCCGTCGATTCTGATCGCTCACGGTGTCAGAGTTCTCGCAGCGCCGAGGTGGTGTTTTGGAAGTTTCTGGGCCTAGTTCTGGTCCAGTTGATGCCACAGTGAGGGCGGCCCTGCCTTTGGTGCAGCGTTGCATTCAGGGCTGCACCTGACGGTGCAGCTCGTTGAGCGGTGGGTGTTGGGTGCGAGCACAGTGCCACATTTGGTTTGGCGGCTGGGCGGGAGTTCGGAGCCACGCTCTGGGGCGCACCCAACTCCGATGCCTTTCACAGTGCCGGGGTGGGTGTTGGCACTGGGCGTGGGGCTGTGCTTCCCTCGGACGCCTTTGGCAGCGCCGAATCTCAGGGTGCCCCACTTCGGGGTCCAGGAATTGGAGGGGCTTGGGGAGTTGTCTGGCACTGGACCTTGGAGCCTGCCTCTTCAGAGGGGGACTCTGCTTCTGATCCAGACTGGCTTCCAGGTTCTTCGGAATCTTCGGACCTCTCTGTTTCCAGCGCCTTGGCCCCCACTCAGCCTCCCTCTGGAAGTCATTTGTCACCGGTGGACCTTAGGGTCAGGGGTCTGACCAGCCAGCGGTGGTCCCTGTGACTACTGCTGTGCAACCTGGGGTCGCTGGCGCTGCTGTTCCTCCAGTTGGGGCACCCCCTCTTTGGTGTGTTTGCACAGCCCAAGTTTGGGCCAGCCCGGGGCACACCAGGAGGGGGAGGGTACAGTTCCCTGGATGGACTCCTCGGAGGCTGCCTGGAGTTGCCAGCCTCCTAGGTTGGTGGCTACAAGGACAAGGTCCCTCAGATTCCGAAGGGTTGAGAGGCAGAGGTGTGGCGCGCCCTTCCCAGAGCCCAGCTGGGTTGTGGGAGGAGCCAAAGCGCAGGCCCTCACCTTTCCCTGGAGGAGTCCCTGAGAGGGACTTTAACTTCTGAGGTCAGGGGCTGTCCTTCTGGACTCACATGGTCCTGGTTACCTCACGGGGGATTTCTTCCTTTGGACACAGCTCTGACCGTTACGACCCGGCTGAACGTCTGTTAGCTGCGGCAACCTTCAGGTCCCCTTCCCTGCGAAGGGTTTTCTGTTGGCCCCCCTGCCCTGACAGAGACTGTTCTCCTGTTGCCAGGAGCCTGTCCCCCGAGCCTCTGTCACCATCCCCAGTGGTCCCAGGTATTTCCAGTCCTCGAGGACCTCTTACCTGGGAACAGTTCAGAGGTTCTACTGCACATTTTCCCACCCATCTCCATGCCCTGAACCAGCAGGTGTTTCACCACCATGCTCCCGTGCAGCTGGACCCTGAACCTGGAAGCTCGTCTTCATCCTCTTCTCCCTCTACAGAGGGAGAGGAACCTTCAGTCCACATCTCCCCAGCGTCTGATCTGTCCTCATGTCAGCTTCCTTGCGAGGATGTTAGATGAGCTTCATCTTACCCCTGTCCCAATCAGCAATCCCGAGCATGTGACGCGCGCCTTCTTAGGCGAGTACAGTGCGGCCCACCTGGTAGCTCCCGCCTGGCCTATTCCTTTTCAGGAGGTGTCAAGTTGGCTCTGGCTTCATCCCTTCTCCACCATTCCAGCCCCAAAGGACTTACGCTAGCGGTATTGCGCTCCCCCTGGGTCTCCAGGTTCTCTATCTCATCACCCTTTGGGCTTGACCTCCCCGGGCACGCCCCTTACCGTGAAACCGCTTCCCAGACTCTGACTCTCTGCAGATTTGACACTGGGGAGGCGAGTGTTCTACTCGGCACGGATCTCTCTGTCTATTGCAGCACATCAGGCCCACAACAGGTTCTTGTGGTCTAGGCTAGGTCATCCTCAATGCCTGACTTTGAGGAAACCAGGCAAGCCATTGTCCTCTCTGCACATGGTCTGGAGCTTGCAAGGCACCAAGCAAGGGCATCGTATGACGCCAGTGAGGTGGCATCCAGAGTGGTAGGGACAGCGATCTGCCTTCGGCGGATGGCATGGCTTTGCCTGGCCCGGTGTAGGGTTATTTACTCCACATACTGGAGAACCCATCTCTTCTTCCGAAGGGTGAGACGGAGGCTCTCGGGGCACCCTCCTTCCCCCATTGGGGAATCCCTATCTCGCCCAGACCAGTCCCAGGCCTGTAAGGGTTCTCCCCTACGGTGCCTCACCCACTGGAGGCTAAGGGACCTAGTCCCTTAGGGTACTTCAGGGCCCCCTTCGGGGGGGCTCGGTACTCACCCACTAGTCATGAATGGTGAAGATTGACACAGATAAGATATGGAAATTATGTACCTACTGTAATTCTTGATCTATCTTCACCATTCATCACTAAATCCCACCCTCCTTCCCCCTGTGGGCCTCAGTCTCTGGACTTCCTCCTCCCTCCCTTCCCCCTGTGTGTCTTCTCTTTCTTCACTGTCCTCTCCCTTGCGATTAGGCGGGAGGGGACTGTGGAGACACACAGGGGTGAAGCCCTTGAGGGGGTTTATGGAGATTTTGGGTGGGGGGCCCCTTTTCTCTTCTCCCCTTTTCTGGGATGTTTAGAAGTGAAGGTGCCCCCTCCTCTCTTCCCCTTTTTTACTCAAGTGTCTTATTATTTAGAATCTCATATTTTGAGCTCTTATTCCTTTATGCCTTTGGCTGTTTTAAGTTTCTCATTTTGGGACGGAGGGGGGAGAGCTTGAGACACACCCTCAGCCTGCACCTTCTATTCTCTGGTCTTCTAGACCTATGCTGCTTGCAGCTCCTGCTTGCCTCTTGCAGCTGAGCTCAGTAGTCCAAGGCTAGACTACAGTCTTCTAAATATGTCAGAGCACATTTCGCTCCTGGGGGTGTGCAACTCTTTTCCCCCCTCCTTACCTCTCCTCCCTTTCCTCCTCCTCCTTCCAGAGATTGGGGCCCCTTCTCCCCAGTTTCATGTTTTAATCTTTCCTTCTGTCCTCTCAGTCATTTATTTCTCCTTTTAGTTTATTATTCCTTTCCTTTTATCTATCCCTTAGGCTCTCTTGCCTCAACCCACCCTCCCTTCCTTACACTCTCTGGCATGTCAGAACTGGGGGCTGAGGCTGGGGCAGAATGGAGCAACAGCTAACAGCCAACCTGGGCGCCACATGGAACATCGGCCAGCAGTGGCGCCAACTCTGCATCGACTCCGCCCATGTTGAAAGAAAAAAAAAAAGTCTCCCGCGGGGTCCTAACTCCGGCCCTGTTCCCACTAGTAATAAAAAGTGAAGATACACAGAAAGATCAAGAATTACGGTAGGTACATAATTTTCATTTCTTTTCCCACCATCGACCTGCACATGTCATACCTACTTGAACACCTGCTTCAGTCGACTGCCATTTTCTTCGCATTTACCCACAATTTATTCCTTTTTCTCTTTTAGTATCAACATTGATTTTCAATATTTTCTCCATCTCGTTTATGTTTTCTTCTCCAGTCTCGTCTTCTGACCGGCCTATGAAGTGTGCCTGCGACAAGCAGATACCCGCCAAAGATGGTCACTCTTCCTGCCTGCTCTGCTTAGGCCCCAACCACAACACCAAGGCCTGCCAGCACTTTCAACCAGGCGACACGGAGATGTCACTTGAAGACCCTTTAAAGCTACCTGCTACAGAAGAAATTGGCCGCAATGGAGAAGGAACTTCAGGCTAAAAGCACTTCCACTTCCCCTGCTCAATCCCCTGGGGCCTATTCTTCTTCTTCCCAGAAGGAGAAGAAGTTCAAGCGGGAAGCATAAGGACCGTCCTCAGTCAGCCTCTTGCTCACGGTCACTGCATAGACTGTCTTCCCCCTCTTGCTCTTCCTTCCACTGGGGGTCAGCCCCTCCTTCCTGAGCAACCCTCACTCTCTACAGGTTGCTGGTGGTACAGCCGCTTGCCCTCATCTCCATCACAGGTGGTGGTTCCTCGGTGTAGTGGACTTTGTCCCCTGCCTCCCAACCCCTGATGCTTAGGCCATTAGTCCCCATGGGTCCTCAGCCAGGCATCTAGACTGGGGTTGAAAAACTTCTGGTGGCGGGTCTTCACCCATCTTCCACCCCCCCCCCCCAAATCAAGGTGTTGCCTTTGTTGGCCCCCGACTCTGGAGCCATTGCTGGCCCTTCCAGGTATCGTCCAGAGCAGGCGCTCACCTTTTCCTCCACGCAGGCGATGCCTCTGCCCTTGCCTTAGGGAAATTCCCCCCGCAGCTGCTAGCCTCGCCTCTGGGACCTACGTCTGCTGTTTTGCCAGACCGACACCAGCCTTCACCTGTCAGGCCAGCACCGGCTATTCCGACGCCTGCACCAAAGACTCCTCAGCCTTTGTCACCTTAGCCCCAGCCTGTGCTGCAACCAATGCCCACTGGCCCTCCCAGGGATCCCCAGCCAGCGACTGGTGAACCTATGCCAGGGTATGTTACGCCGGCTCCTCCACCGACTTACCCGTACCCTCCTCCTCAATATCCATATCCACCTTACAATCCACCTCCACTGGTGGAATACAATGTCTTGTTTTCAGCCTGGTGGACCTTTATGCAGAACAAGGACGTACCCAGGTGACCTTCTTCTTCTCCCTCCCCCTCCTCCCTGGGACCCCCCTCCTCAGGATCCAGACTGGGCAGGAATTAGCAACCCCCACAACACAGGGTCTTCTGAGAGTCACAAGGGGACCTCGGACCAGCATATGGACAACTGTTGCCCTCAGATGCCAGTCCCAGACAGCGTTCAGGGGGATGATTCCTCCTCTTCCTTGTAGTCATCGGAGGATTCGAGAGGCTCCTCTGATGGTCAGGAGCCTCCCAAGGAGACCCCCTAAGTCTCACCAGGACAATCCCTCTTTCCTTGATGTGGTGCACCATATCCAATCCCTTATGGGATGGGAGACATCGGAGCTTTACCCGGAGTGCAGTCTTCTCACTATTTACCTCTAGAAGAAGGAGAACCTCCCTTTGGTGGTCCCTCCTCTGATTGATTCGTATGATGATGTTACCAAGCCAGCGTGGAGCCAGCCCTTGTCCACCCCGGCTTTGGCCAAGAAGGCGGATTGCCTTTATCAGTGCGGCAGTGGACAAACCTTTCTTTGGCGAACACCCCATGGTGGACTCAGTGGTCATGAATGCAGCTTATGACCGCACCAAAAAGCCCAAACGTCTTAGCACCCACCCTCCAAACAAGGAATCTCGCCAGCTGCAGTAATTAACAAGTGGGGTGGCTCTTCGCCACACTGGGCTATCTTGGGCCAGAACCGTCTGACCCATATGGTACAGTACTGGAATGCCCTCTGGGATCAGGCGAGGGTCCTGGTTCAAACTCTCCCTGAAGATTCCACTAAGACACTGTTGTCCCATCTCTTAAAATCCAGATTAGATGTGAGCAACCATGTGCTGAGGGCAGCATATGACACTGTAGATGGTTCCAGGCCTGGGGCAGCAGCAAGGATCTGCATTTGTTGCCATTCATGGCTCAGGGTATCTGGTTTTGCACGTAATGTTCAGGCCAAAGTAATGGATGCCTCTTTCTGGGGCTCTGTGTTGTTTTGGGGTGATGACCAGAATATCATCTCCCACCTTCAGGAATCAGGCAAGGCCCTGAGGTCGGTGAATTCCTTGACCGATCCCAACTGCGGTCTTCCCAACGTCAGTCCTTTCACCAGTCCTCTTGCCAGCCTTCCAAGGGCCAGCAGTCGAAAGGACCCTTTAAGCATAAGGCCAACACCTTGCAAGCTGGAGCGGCTGCCCCTTGGGCCCCCAGAGCACCCACAGCCACTCTGCCCAGCCTCCCCCCCAGCAGATGACTTGGGGGAGGCAGTCAGGAGTCAATTCTCCCTGTACCTAGATGGGTGGCGCACAGTAACCTCAGATCAGTGGGTGCTGCAGATTATCGAATGGGGTCACACCCTCGAGGTTCTAGAGCTCCCTCCAGAAAGCCCTCCCTCGCTCTCCCATTACCCTCAGGCCCACATTTCCCTCATTTGAGAAGAGATTCAGGCTCTCTTGCGCAAAAAGGCCATAGAGCCTGTCCCTCCGGCTCAAAAAGGAAAGGGGTTCTACTCCCTCTTCTTCCTTGTCCCCAAGAAAACAAGAGACCTGAGGCCGATCCTGGACCTCAGCCGCCTGAACCTCTACATAGAGTACAAATGGGTCAGGATGGTTACTCTTCAGGGGCTTTTACCCCTCCTTCATCAAGGGGACTGGCTCTGTCCCCTGGGAATGGAGGATGCCTATCTCCTTATCCAGGTTTTCCCGCCGATTCCTCTATTTCCGCTTCCAGGGGGACTACTTTCAGTTTCTGGCCCCTCCCATTTGGCCTCTCCTCGGCACTTCAGGTCTTTACCAGGTGCATAGCAGTGGTGGCTGCGACTTTGCAGAGTCAGGGCTTTTATGTGTTCCCCTACCTGGACGATTGCCTGCTGACAGCCCCCTTCAGGGATCTCTTGCTGCAGACCCTGGAAGGCACCTTTCGGCTCTTCCAGGCCTAGGGATCATGAGCAATCTACCAAAGCCTTGTCTCTCTCCGAGCCAATGCCTCTGGTATACAGGAGCAGTCCTGGACTCATCCCAGGGCAGAGCATTCCTGCCGGTGGACAGAACAGAGCACTTGGTAGCACAGGCCTGGCTAGCATCCTCCAGCTGTCAGAAACCAGTCAGGGTGTTCCTTTGCTTGTTGGGACACATGGCAGCAGCTATAGCCATGGTTCCCTTAGCTCGCCTGCATATGAGGGTTCCCCAGTGGACTCTTCAGGTCCGGTAGGACCAACTCACTGATGACCTCAGTCAGCCGGGGCTGCTTTCCGACCCAGTGAGGAGGAACTTGGAGTGGTGGCAGAACCCCACCAGTCTCCTGAGAGAAGGGGTTCCCCTTCGTGCTGTGTCCCCACAGCAGAGTTTCACTATGGATGCCTCGGGCCTGGGCTGGAGTGGTCACTTAGCCAACCAGGGGATTTGGTCCAAGTCGGAGCAGCATCTCCAAATCAATGTGCTGGAGATGCAGGCAGTTCTTTATGCTCTGCAGGCCTTCCAGACCCACATTCTTCCCAGCCCGCTGTTGGTGCAGATGGACAACATGTCTGTAGTATAGTACATCAACAAACGGGGGGTGGAGGGGACACTCACTCCTACCCCCTTTGTCGGTAGGCCATAAAAGTCTGATACTGGGCCATCGAGCACAATCTGGAACTCTCAGCCATCCATGTTCCAGGTGTCCAAAATGCCCTGGCCGACAGTCTAAGCCGGTCCAGGTCAAGGATGCATGAGTGGGAACTCCTGTCCTCAGTGGTCGAAAACCTCTTCAACAGGTGGGGCTGTCCAGAGTTGGACCTTTTTGCATCCCCACTCAATGCAGAACTGCTGCTTTTCTGCTCACTCGATCCAGGGCCTGGAGTTTTCTGGCATGACACATTGTCCCTCTCCTGGAAAGGGAGGTTCCTGTTTGCCTTCCCTCCCTTCCCGCTTCTGCAGAGGATTCTCCTCAAGCTTCAGTCAGTGGGGGCGGAGATGATTCTTATAGCTCCCTAATGGCCGCGTGAGATCTCCCTGCTGTAGCAGCTGGCAGTAGAACCTCCAGTACCCTTGCCCCTGTGCACTGGCTTGCTGTCCCAGGAACAGGGCACCCTGGTCCATCCAGACCTCAAGTCTCTGCATCTTTATGCATGGCTCCTGCAGACTTAGCTGTCACCCGCTTTGGGGTTTCTTCCAGGGTTGCTGATGTCCTGGTGGCTGCCAGGAAACCTTCCATGAGAGCCACCTATGCCATGAACTGGAAACGCTTCTCCCTATGGGCCACCGCTCACCACCTAGATCTCTTCACCTGCCCAGTGAATCTGATTCTGGAGCACCTCCTCTCCCTTTCGGACTCAGACCTGGGGTACTCTTCGCTTAAGGTGCATCTTTCTGCCATCTCTGAGCATCATGCACCTATTGAGGGCAAGGCTGTTGCCCAGCTGGAAATCTCCCACACGTTCTTGCGGGGTATACTGTACTTGGAACCTCCCATTCGGGACCCTGTCCCACCATGGTATCTTATTTTTCATGTTGGAAAAGCTCACTCTGCCTCCCTTTGAGCCGGTCGCGAGTTATGCTTTCTGCCATGGAAAGCATTGATTTTAGTTGCTGTCACTTCTGCTCTGAGGATTTCCGAGCTTCAGGTTCTGTTGCCTTACTTAGTTTTTCACAAAGACAGGCTGTCTTTGCACACAAATCCTAAGTTCTAGGAGCATGAATATGTTGTTCATCCACACTCTTTGGCATGTCCTTTTCCCCTTTAAGGATCACCAGAAGTCTTCAAGCTGGCTCCATCCCACCCACCCGGGTGGTATATGCCTCGGCTCCACCCCATAACATCGGATCTTCCTTTCCGCTGGAAGATTCAGGTTGCCTCCCTCATGCTCACGCATTTCGTTGGCCCTGGCTTTCAAACCTTCGGTTTTGCCGAAACTTCCTATCTTTATAGTTAGCGATCGCTTTTTTGCATCTTCGATTATGGAATCAAAATCTTGCCCCGGATTTCCCCGGTGCTCATGCTACCAAAAGATGTTGCGTACCGATCCCTACTCCGCGTGCGTCTACCTCTCGGTCGGCCATGACACCTTGTCCTGCAGTTTCTGCTTGGCCTTCCATCCCGAAGTCCTGGACGACTGTCTTGCATGCTTACAGTTGGGGAGACCAGAGAAGAGGAATCCGGTGAAATCTAAAGAGGCTACGTGGGCGTTTTCTGCGGCTGCAGGATCAGCCAAGCAATTGGAACGCATGCAAGCATTCGAGGAAGAAGTGGCTCGTGCTGTGGGCTCTTCCCGGAGCTTCTTCGTTCTGCTCAGCCTGGGCTCCACCTTTTTGGGTTCCTTCAGGGAATTGTGCCAGTCTCTTCCCACCAAGGGGGAGGCTCCTGCGGGCCTGCACTCTTCTCGATTCCGTAGTCGGGATAAGGATCCGAGCAAGTCTTCGTCTCGATGAAGGCACTCTTCGGACTGAGAGAGGTCTCAGTCCCAGGAGCACACGGTCTTGACTTCGGTCAAGATCGCTTCTTCAGCCGCTGGCTTTCGAACCTCCCGTCAGGCCAGCTGACCGAGGATGTGGTCGACGAGGTCGAAATAGTTATTGACCCAATCGATCCTCTGTCACCGACTCCAGTTGACGACTCTGTATAGAGGACTCCGGTCGTTGTTTTCCCTGATGAGGAGACTCAGCCTGCTGGAGTCCCCATCAAGGATCCGGTCCCGGACTCCGGGAATTCACCAGCCCCACCGGTGTCTCCTGACCGACCAAGTTGGCCTGCCTGATCTCATTTGAGGTCTAGGACCCCCTCATCCAACAGGCCGAGGAAGAGCCACAGGCGCTCTAAGAAGAGGCGACGCCATTGGTCATCCTCGAATGAGGAGAGGCTCAGGAGGAAACTCCGGCGGCACTACGAGGACCTCATGTGGCAGCAACTGATTCTATCCAGGCACAAGCCTACCACGTCTTCCTCCCTGGCCATTACTTGGCTTTTGCCTCCCAGGCCGAAGCCGACTCCTTTGGAGCTGACCAAATCGGTTCCCCAGCTCGCGGAGCTGGCAAGATTACTTGTTTGGCCCATAACGGTCTCTCCACCTATTGTGGTGGACCCACCGCCCAAGCAGCCTGTGGGAGGGGCTCCTTCCAAGGAAGACAGACCAGACACTGTGCTTCCCCAGTGATTGTCTGTCATGGTCACCCCAGACCGACCCCGGCAAGTCGAAGGTGACATGGGCGGTAGGCCACTGTATCCAGATTCGGACGTCACCAGTCTTCATTCAGATCCAGGGGATGATGATTCGACTGCTGGCCTAGAGATGGAGGAGGTCCCTCGTCATTTCAAGGGATCTTCCACCTCATCTCTGAGTCTACAGGGATGCCCCTGGAGCCTATCTAGAAAAAGGCAGAGTACCCTGTCACCGACATCCTGAAGAGAGGGGATACCCCAACGGAGGCCTTTCCGGTGGCCGAGGCCATTGTTGGACCGGCCTTAGAACTTTGGCAGCGTCCTGCCTCTAGTCCAACTCCATCTGCCTGCATGGCCCACAAGTACGTGGTGCCAATGGAGTCCCTTGTAGGGTTCACAGAGCACCCTTCAGCCGAGAGTCTGGTGACCGTCTCTGTGTTCAGGCGTACTGGCAGTTCTGCCGACACTGACCAACCAACCTGATAGAGTCCAAGCTTTTGGACCATTCAGCCAGGAAGATTTATGTGGCTTCCTCCTTGGGCCTTCGTCAGGCAAGTTCAGCTGTCATCATGGCACACTTCTCTCATGCCCTTCTGGGTTCATTGGATGAGGTTCTCCCACATCTTCCCGCGGACATGCAGACCACAGTCAAGCAGGTCTGGGATCAGGGCCAAGCTGTTGCCAAACAGCAGCTCCAGACGGTCCTAGATCTTGGGGATTCTTGTGCCCGTTCGATTGCTGCCGCAGTTGCCTCTCATCGCAGGGCTTGGCTGAGGCTTTCCTCCTTCCTGGCGGATAGCCAGCATAAATTAGCTGATGTGCCCTTCCTTGGGACTGACTTTTTCGGCCCGGGAGTGGCCGATGACCTTCAGTGCATTGAGCAGTCCAGTGCCACCTTGGATGCTACCTCTACCAAGAGTTCTTTGGGCAAGAACCAGCAGAGAAAAAAGAAAAGGCCATTTCGGCATTCTGCTCCTTTGACTCAGCAGTCCTCCTTTCAAGGCGGACAGCAGCAACAGCAGCAGGCTCACGCTTGGCGCCCTCGGCCCAAGCAGGGTCCCCAACAGGTCCGTAAAGGAGGCTGAGGTTCAGGTCCTGGATCCTCCTTCTCCAAGCCTGCTCAGTGATGGGGCAGGGGCTGCCATCCCCACTCCCATCATGCCAGCTCTGGGTCCTCCTGTGGGGGGCCGGCTCTGCCACTTTCATTCCGCCTGGTCCGTTGTCACCATGGACATGTGGGTTCTGGAAGTGGTCAGTCAGGGACTGCCTCTGGAATTTGAGCAGTACCCTCCAAGCCGAGCCTGTGCCCCTCGGGAGGAACGAGTATCCGCTCAGACCCAGTCGGCTCTCAGAGACGACATCACTCAGCTCCTACTCAAGGAGGCAGTAGCTCCAGTGGTGGATCCTCCAGCAGACTCCAGCTTTTTTTCCAGGTACTTCCTGGTGCCCAAGTGGATGGCTGGCGCCCCATTCTAGATCTGCATGACCTGAATCAGTATCTCAGGTCACGCACCTTTCGGATGGTCACTCTGTCCCAGATCATACCATCCTTGGAGGAAAACATGTGGTTCTGTTCACTGGATCTGCAGGACGCATTCTTTCAAGTCCCAATCTGTCCAAGTCCCAATCCATCCATCCCATCAGCGGTTCCTCCACTTCAGGGTCAAAGGGGAACCCTGTACAAGTTCCGAGGCATGCCGTTCGGCCTGTCATCGGCCCCATGGGTCTTCACCAAATGCATTGCAGTGGTGACAGCCCATCTCTGGCATTGGGGGTGGTCAGAATTTACCCCTACCTTGACAATTGACTCCTAGCAGGTTCCACCCAACAGGAGGCAGAGAGGTCCAGAGACTTGACCCTCCAGACCTGCTCTCAACTCTGCCTCCTGATCAGTGAGGCCAAGTCAGAACTCATGCTTTCTCAGGTGATTGGCTTCATCGGGGCAGAGCTCCACTCTTGTCAAGCCAGAGCTCAGATCCCGGCGGACAGGGCGGAGGTTCTCTCCTCCTTTGCCCAATCATTTCTGGTTGGGCACTTGCACCCTGCCTGGGAGTTTCTGCACCTGGTTACATGGCAGCATGCACCTCAGTGGTCCATTGGGCCTGGTTGCACATGTGCCCCCTCCAATGGGAGCTGGCTGCCCAGTGGACTCAGTGCCACGGTCATTTCGACCAGCTGGTCACTGTAACCCAGAAGATGTGGGACGCTTTCCAATGGTGGACTGCCCCAGACCAGTTGCATGAAGGTATCCCATTTGTCTGCCCCAAGCTGACGGTCGTCCTCATGACTGAGGCCTCTCTCATGGGCAGGGTAGCCCACATGGGGGACATAAGGGCTCATGGGCTCTGGAACCCCGAGGAGTCCCGATACCACATCAACCTGTTGGAGCTCAGAGCAGTTAGAGTGGCACTGTCAACTTTCGCTCCTCAGCTCTGGGGTTAAGTGGTTCAAGTCCAGACAAACAATACCACGACAATGTACTACCTCAGCAAACGGTGGTATGTACTTCTGTCTGCTGTGCAAGGAGGCGCTCCGCATCTGGACCCTCGTGAGCCGGTTGGAGGCAGATCTCCTAGCCATCCATGTGGCTGGAGCCTCAAACCATCTGGCAGATGCTCTCAGCCGCTTAGGCCAGACATCCCACGAGTGGTCTCTCCATCCAGAGGTAGCTTACAACCTGTTCTCACGTTGGGGCAAACAGATGGTGGGCCTGTTTGCCTCCAGGGAAAACACCAAGCTGAGGCTGTTTCATACCCCCCCCCCTCAGCAGGGCTCGCTGTAGGGGGATGCCTTCTTGAGGCCGTGGACCTCAGGCCTCCTCTGTGCCTTCCCTCCATTTCCCTTGATCCACAAGGTGCTTCTCAAGGTGAGGAGGGACAAGGCGAAGGTGATCCTGGTAGCCCCAGACTGCCCGCGCCAGTTCTGGTATCCAGATCTCCTCAGCCTCAGCTGCAGGCACCCGGCGCAGCTTTGTACATGCTCGGACCTGATATCAGGGGAAGGTATTCCATCCAGACCTTCAATCCCTGCACTTCATAGCCTGGTACCTGAGCGGCTAGAGTTCCAGGCTTTGGGTCTTTCCGAAGATGTCTACACTGGTGGAGGCATCTAGAAAGGAATCGACCAGGAAATGTAATGCCTTCAAATGGAAAAGGTTTTCCATTTGGTGTCAGGGTAAGGTCCTGGACCCTTTATCCTGTTCAGTGGCTAACATTCTTGAATTCATTTGGTCTCTCTCCAAAGTGGGTCTCCAGTCATCGACCATTAGGGTGCACCTGGCAGCCATCTCTGCTTACTGGGCACGGGCTGGTCAGCCACCAGCACAGGAGACAGTGGTTGAGCACTTTTTCAAAGGCCTGGATCACATATCCCGTCCGGTGCATGAACCTCCACCTCCATGGGATCTGCTGCTGGTACTGAGAAAGCTCATGGGCAAGCCATTCGAACCAATGCACAAGTGTGAGTTGTCACACCTGTCATGGAAGTCGACCTTCCTGGTTGCTATCACATCTGCCAGAAGGACAGGGGAGCTCCAGGCACTTTCAGTGGACTCCCCTTACCTGATCTTCCACAGGGACAAGGTTGTCCTACGCTCCCACCCGAAATTCCTTCCGAAGGTGGTGTCAGAGTTTCACCTTAACCAGGAGTCAACCCTGCTGGTGTACTACCCTAATTACACCTCCGAGGCCGAGTAAAGGCTCCATACTTTGGACCTGAGATGTGTTCTCTCCTGTTATAAGGAGAGGACGTCGGAAATTCGGGGAGAGGTTCGCCAGCTGTTTGTCACCTACGCTGAAGCCGCTTCAGGCAGACCTGCAGCGAAGCGGACTATTGCAAGATGGATTACATCATGCATAGGTCTGTGCTGTGAGTTGGGCAAGGAGCCTCCCAGAGGGATAAGAGCTCATTCTACCCGCCATACCGCTGCATCGCTGGCTGCTTCCAGGGACATCCCTATCCAGGAAATCTGTCGGGCTGCTACCTGGAAGTCAGCAAGCACCTTCATCACCCACTACCACATCGACCTTGAGTCACGCCAGGATGCTGGTTTTGGGGCCTCAGTTCTCCAATCTCTGTTTCCTAAGCAGGGGGTGTGCACCTTGCCTCCTTCCTCCCGGAGAACTGCTAGGAGTCTGCCAAAAAGTGTAGATGAACAACATATCCACACTCCTAGAAGAACAGGTTACTCACCTGTAACAGTAGATCTTCCACGGAATGGTCTCTTGGAGTAAGTCATTTTTTTCTGGGAGTTCCCGATAGGTGGCGCTGTAACACGGCAGTTTTCTTCTAGCAGTCTCCACACCAGGGATCACCCACACGACCTCACTTCCTGGGCTGTGCCTATAAGAGTGGGTGGTCCCTGGTGGTTTCTGTTCATTTTCCCGCCGGCTTCAGCTCTGACAGCAGCTTACTCTTCTGCCAGCAGTCTACAACGTGGATTGAACCCATAGCTTGGGGTGCCTGGGCTTCATACACGGCACCATATTCCTGTGCTCAACCAAGAGCTTTACAATGGATGTTTCCCTGTTACAGACTCAGGGTGCTCACTCAAAGGGCTCTAAAAAACTCTGAGTCCTCTTCAAGAAGCAAATAGGGAAGGAAATACCTTAACCTAAAGTCCTGCCTGACCGCCCTTCAACAGTCATATCCCCTAAACATGTATCATCCAGAAAACCTTCTTCGTCGACGGACACTATCCCCCCATCGACGGCAGGCACTTCTTCATCAAAAGAACACAGAAGTTTAACTTCACATAGAAAGGAACGTTCATCGTCGACGGGACGTCATTCCTCAGCTCCCCCGTCGATGAAACCATATGCACCGTCGACGGCGGAGGTCCTGCTGCATTCATCGTCAATGGGGCGCACACTCCCATCAACGAGAGGACTCCACAAGACATCCTCATCAACGAGAACACCTCCTCCGTTGACGGAACACACTCTACTTGCTTCATCGTCGATGGGGACTCGCCCCCCGTCGACGGGACATGCTCCTAAACCTCCATCGTCGACAAGAAGTATGCCACCGTCGACAGAGCATGCATTTGCCTTCTCATCATCGATGACATACTTTCCATGGTCGACAGAGCATGTCCCTGCTGTTCTGTCATCGACAAAGAGCATCCCACCATAGACGGAGCATGCACTGACTTCCCCATTGTCAACGAGGAGTATTCCACCGTCGACGGAGCATGCATTCACTTACCCATCATCAACAAGTCACATTACAACGTTGACGGGGCATGCTTTTATTTCTCTTCCGTCAACGGGACTGATCCCACCATTGACTGAGCAGCCCCTACATCATAGAACAGCACCTTTACCAGCATATAATACATTTATGGAAGATCCTCATAAAAATTTAACCATGACAAACCATGAAATATTTTATAAAAATGTATCAAAAAATACTTATGGGTCTGCATCACCACAAAATAAAGGATCATATACTGTGGAATGCAGAGGCAAACCAGCCTCATTTGTACTCATGCATGGTGCTCAGCCACCAGTCCATGATGAACAAAATTTTCAAAGACGTACTGGATCACATTATCAGGAGGCACAAATCGATCCCCCGACTTCAAGCACACAAGGCTCAGAACCTGTTTATATGGCAATTCCATCCTCACAAGTGCCAAACATAGAAGAAATTATAAACAAGGTGTTGAATTCTATGGGTTTTGATTATACACCCACTCCATTAAAAAACCCTCAGTCACAGACTGTGGCTCCGCCTCCATCAAAACAAGCACGCACAGAGCTAGAACGCTCGCCATTCGTGCCTCCTCATGAATATTCTGTAAATATTTGTCAGATCCTCATACAATTTCGGAACCTTCCAAAGCCACGAATTATGATGGTTCCCTTCTAGAAGAGGGTCTGAGTCCCCATATTTTGTACCATTATACTGGGATGAAGAAATATTACAACCAGTAAAGGTCATTTCCCCACCGGATGACCCCTCATTCCCAGAAATGATGTTACAAATACAAAAAACAATGGGGTTTAGCACAACAGAACAAGACAGATTAAGTAAAGGTATGGTTGAATATCTTGACATCCCGAAAGAACTTATCCGGGCAGTTCCTCCTTTTATACCAACCTTCAGAAATGCGATTACTGAAGCATGGAGTCAACCCATAGCTGCACAGGAGCTACCTAGAAAAGCACATAGGCTTTATCAGGCTCCTCTTGATTATCAATATTTAACAAATATTCCCACTGCGGATTCTGTGGTTATTGCAACCGCTCACGACCGCACTGGCAAACCTAAACATACAAGTACAGTACTTCCCGAAAAAGACTCTAAACATTTTGATTATATGGGGAAGAAAGTGTTTGCTCTAAACACATTAAATATTAGAATACTTAACTACATGGGACATATGCTGAAATTCCAGTGTACGGTGGGCACCTCGGCTGAGGAAATCATAAGTGAACTACCTACATCCCCTGAAAAAGAGCAGCTCACATCGATGATAAATACACTTACTTCCGTCTCTCGACATTAAGATCAGGATACGACATTGCCGACGCTTCGGTTAGAGCCTCTGCAGTCGGTATTCTTATACACCGTCAGGCATGGCTCCGACTCTCAGGGATAGCACCTGATATTCAACGAAAAGTGGCTAATGCCCCTTTTTCTAGTGACCATCTCTTTGGCCCGGGGCCAAAACAGTACTGGACAACCTACAAACCTCAGGCAGACAACTGAAAACAGTACAATATATGTACTATAAACTATGCCTCAGTATAATTATTCATACAAAACTGGAAATTACTGTAACCAAAGAGGAAACTTCAAAGGCAAAGAACAAATGACAAGGAACACATCTAAACTGCCCCGTGGCCACCCCTTTAGTATGGTCAGGTGCCTCTTCCTCTCATTAAAAACTCCAGATTACACCCCGGTCTCCTCTTCAAGACCTCAGAGACCTTTTTCTGGGGGCTTCAATTCAAAATTATACTGAGACTTTTCCCATGAGGCTTTATACATCTAGCCACTTTTGAGGTATCACTGTTCCAGGCCATTATGGTCATTTCATCGGGATGCCTCTTGGCCTGTTGTGTGCCGGACCCTTTTGTCCATTCCATGAACAGAGCCTACCACTCACATGCTGAGAAAATTGTACTTACTAAAGATTTTACTATGTGCATCTTTCAGTTGGTCCTTTAGAAGACCACTTTCATAATTATAATTTGTATAGCAGTGTCAGTGGCTCAGTAGGTAGCACACTCGCCTCTGAGGCCGGGAGATCAGAGGGCTTTAGGTTCAGTTCCCACATCTGGCACTTGGGTTAATATCCCAGTACTGACACTGTAGTGCAGCATGAGAGGGGTGCTGCACTTCTGAGGTGCCGTCTTTCGGATGAGACGATAAACCGAGGTCCCATCTGCCTGGATTGGTGGTAGTTCAGGTGGACGTTAAAGATCCCATGGCACTTATCGAAAAGAGTAGGGGAATTTCTCCAGTGTCCTGGCCAAATTTCCCTCATTCACTAAAAACACCACCAACAGCTTAATCTGGTTCAAGATCAGTTGGCATTCATCTGTATCCCCCTCCCCCCCCCCGGGTCGTGCCTGAAAATAGGCAGGATTTGTCTAGTGCACTTACCCAGTCAACAAAAAATAAATAAAATAAAATAAATAAGAAATAGACCTTGTACTTGCCAAAATACACAAGGCTGATTATTATTATGGTCCACCCCACTGGCATATAACTGCTTGGAAATCTCCCAGAAGTAAAGACTTACTGCAAGAGACCATTCTGTGGAAGATAGATCAGTTACGCTGTAACAGTAGATCTTCTAGGAATGTCTCTTGCAGTAAGTAGCTTCCCTCCCTCCGACCCCCTGTCAATCTGTAACAGGGAAAACGAGATAGGGTTGGGAGGCTTTGGTACCTCGGTTCCCCTCGGTCCCTTGCCTGTACGAGCTGAAACCGGCAGGGAACAGAGACTACCAGGAACCACCCACTCTTATAGGCACAGCCCAGGAAGTGAGGTTGTGTGGGTGGTCCCTGGTGTTGAGACTGCTAGAAGAAAACTGCCATGTTAGAGCACCACCTATCGGAAACTCCCAGAAGTAATGACTTACTGCAAGAGACATTCCTAGAAGATCTACTGTTAAGGCAAAAGTCTTTGCATAACTTACCTTTCTAGGAGTGGTATATGTTGTTTATCCACATGGACCAACCCGACCTCCCCGGCTGCAGACACACACAGCCTGGCTTCCAGCAGGCTAAGATCTGGCGTCATGGGACGGAGCTGAGGTGTATACCACCCGGGTGGGTGGGAGGAGCCAGCTTGAAGACTTCCGGTGGTCCTTAAAGGGGAAAGGGACATGCCAAAGAGTGTAGATGAACAACATATACCACTCCTAGAACTACTGGTACAGGTGAGTAACCTGTTCTTTTTGCCTAAGGTGGTTTACGAGTTTATGTTAAACCAATCCATCCATCTACCTGTTTATTTCCCTGAATATTCTAATCAAGGGGAGGCCTTACTACATACTCTTGATGTTCTTTGTTCACAGGATGCTCCTTTATTACACAGATCGCATCCAACCGGTTAGAAAGACTGATCAGTTTGATCTGACTTCGAGGGGGAGCTTTTACTTTTTATTATTTTAGTTTTTGGTAACTGGGTAAGGCCCACTAGGCACAAGTGCCTGTTTTCAGGGGTGACCTGGGAGCACTGGGCAGTTAAGTGACTTGCTCAGAGTCATACAGTATGCAGGTGGAGGTTGTGAGAATCAAACTCTGGTCTGGTCTGCTGGATATATCAAGCTCATTCACACCTCGTTCCTCTAATCTCTAGGCTATACTGCCTGCAGCAGGTAATACCATTAGGACCCCATGGAAATCTTGTAGCTAGCAGTCTGTAGTGAGGGCTGCCCCCTACATCTGCTCCGCCTGATGTCAGACGTGGTAGAAAAGGGGTGGTCCCCCGGCACCATCTCCGTTCTTTTCCTGCTGTCGACCCGCTTAGTTTGGCTCCACGGACACCTTTCAACGCAGTCGACTGCTGTTCATAAAATTGTATTGATAGTGTATCTTTTTGATTATTCTTCGACCTTGGATATCTCCATGCATGTTGTCGCCCTCTCCACCGCGACGCAAGTCCAAGTGTGCATGCGGGAAACAGATTCCAGCTAAAGACGGCTACGCAGTCTGCCTTATCTGTCTAGGCCCCGACCACCGGCCCACCGACTGCCTGCACTGCTGCAAGTTCAACCAAAAGACCAGGACCAGGAGAGCCAACACCCTGAAAGCCTATTTCCTGGAGCAGTAGGTGAAGGCCATGCAGTGGACTTCGGAGCACAGCTTTTCTTCTCCTACCAAGGACTCCCCTACCCAGAGACAAGTCATTGAGAGGGAAACACCACCACCATAGGGAGAAGGATAGGGCCAGGTCTGAGTCCTGCCCCAAGTCGCCTTCAAAGACACCTTCTTCTTCTTTGACCTCCACCCAGAGGTCGGGCTTGGTCCCGTCTCATGCGACCGAGTCTTCGCAGAAATCTAAAGCAGCTCCTGCCACTTCTCAGGGCAAACACAGGGAGCCAGCCTCCTCAGGGCATTCACCCGCTCTTCCTTCCCTGGCCCAATGACCCCACAGGTCCTCTTCAGGGTCGACCCAGGAAGGCCATCCGCCTGCCAGTAAATCAAAAGAAAAACCTGGCGGTTCATCAGAAAAGCGCAAGCGGCCTGATGACTCCAAGTGGCGTCAGGAGAACGTCCGCTACCGGATGCCCCCTCCACCTCCTCCAGCTAAGGTGCACCCCTCCAACCCGGATAGGTGCCTGCCGAGCCAGTCGCCCACCCCGATGTCCTGCTGTCCAACGCCTCATATGAGGCAGTTGCCGGTAGAGGATCAGACACCTGCACCTCCCTCTGAGGGATGGTTTCCCAATGGGCCTCCTACTCCATATGCCGGGTCCCCTGGGGACACAGATCCAGGCATCTGGACAAGGACAAATGGCTCTCCAGACCCGGTACCAGATCCTCAAGATCCGCAGATGCCAAGTCCAGCGAATCCAATGCCCACCCCAGCAGTCATCCCAGTGGTGGACATCGGGTCACACTTTACATCATGGTGGAATACCATTAAGGAGAACCTCCTGTACAGACCTCCAGTCCCAACTCTGACTCCACCAGCAATGGGATCCCCCCTCCAACACCGACCAGTCTGGCTGGAGAGGAGGTAACCCACCCGGACCCCAAAGGCAAACACAGGAGGAGGTGTCCTTCCCCTATCCCATCCTCCAGCGAATGCCCGTCCTCACCGGATGACGGGGATGCAAGTTCCTCCTCACCGGACTCCGACGAGGAAGAATTTGTCCCACCTTCTCCGGGCCCCAGGGACTCCCGAGGCCCCCGGACGACCCTTTGTTTCTGGACATTATGCAGCACATCCAGTCCATTTACGAATGAGACACTGAGGAACTGGACCCAGAGCGCAGACACCTGGCTAAATTCCTAGGGTCCAAAGAGCCCAAACCCCTGGTTATCCCACCTTTTGTAGAGCCATTCCAGGATGTTACCAGGATAACATGGCGCAAACCTTCATCCACTTCGCTTGTCCCGAAGAAGGCGGACAGAATATACAAGCCCCTCAAGGCCGAGTCCTTTTTGGGGAACACCCTAAAGCCAATTCTTTGGTGCTGCCTACGGTTGTGGTAGCCAGCCTAAGCACCTCAGCTCCCAACCACCAGATCCAGAATCCAAAAAACTGGATAGCTGGGTCAGGAAAGTTAATGCATCAGCAACGAGATTTATACGTTCACTGAACTTCCTGGCCCATATGGTGACATATCAGCAGTCACTTTGGGAGAAAACCATGGAAATGGTCAAGACCCTGCGAGACTCAAGACACTAAAGAGGAGATCCTGGCCTACGCCCAGTCTGGACTGGATGTAGACAAGCATGTCCTTAGGTGCTCATACGATGCTGTGGACATGGCCTCCCAGGTAGCTGCTTCAGGAATTTGTCTGAGGAGGCATTCTTGGCTTAGGCTAACAGGATTCCGCCTAGATTTCCAGGATTCCATACTGGATTCACCCTTTCAGGGCCCAGTGTCATTTGGCCAGGAGGTGGAAACCCTGGTCAAGGAACTTCAAGAGTCGGGCAAAGCCATAACGGACGTACACTGCATGTATAAGTCGGAGCCTCAAGGGCCCCGCTGTCGTCCCTTTCGTAAAGGTCAAGGAGACAAATAACCCCAAGACAAAGGGTTCAAGAGGCGCGGTCACCCTGCCCCTCAGGACGCCCCAGACCCCAAGCAGCCCTCAGCTCCTAGGGCACAGGGCTTCAACCCCTCCACAGCCTGACTCATGGCATGTCCCTCCTCTCTCTTGGGGGAGACAGGGCGAGAAAGTAGGAGGGAGATTCTTCCTTTACCTTGCCGAATGATCCAGCATAACCTCTGACCAATGGGTGTTAGAAACCATTCGCAGGGGTTATGCAATAGAGTTTCTCAGCATCTCATCGGACAATCCCCCCCACCCCCCCCCACCCCACCGTCAGTTGTCCTCCAGCCCATGCCAAGCTTTTGGCAAATGAAATCAACTACTGCTTGAAACATCATCCAGCGGTGCCTCAGGCCCAAAGGAACCACGGGTCTCTACTCCGTTTCTTTCTAGTTCAATGAAAGCGGAGACTTTGCCCCATTCTGGACCTCAGCCAGCTCAATCTCTTGGTCAAGTACCAGAGATTTCGGATGGTAACTTTGGCAAGCTTGCTCCCCCTTATCCATCAAGGGGACTGGTTATGCTCCCTAGATATGCAGGACCCCTATATGCATATCAAGGTCCTGCATTCCCACAGGAGATTCATCTGGTTCCGGGATCAACATTACCAGTTTCAAGTTCTGCCCTTCAGCTTGTCATCAGCCCCAGGGTTTTCACCAAGTGTCTGGTAGTAGTGGCAGCGGCCCTCCAAAGGAGAGGTCACTTCGTCTATCCCTACCTGGATGACTGGCTCATCTCAGTCCAGTCAGCAGACCAGCTGAAAGTTGCCCTAGAGGAGACAGAAAGCTTGTTCCTCTCCCTTGGAATAACTATGAATTGGTGAAGTTGCAACCCTGTCCCTCCCAGAGGTTGCAATACATAGGAGCCATCCTGGACACTGTTCAGGGAAAGGCATTTTCACCTTCGGACAGGGCAGATCAATTGATGGACCTGGCGAGCAGAGTCCAAGCAGCTCCTTCAGTCACTGCAAGGGTCATTCTGTAGCTTCTGGGCCACATGGCTGCTGCCATCACTACGGTCCCCCTCTCCAGATTGCACATGAGGGTCCTGCAGTGGCACCTCAAGGTCCAATGGGATCAGGTGGTGGACGACTTGGATCAGCCGGTCCGAGTTTCAGCGGTGGTCCATCGTGCTCTCGAGTGGTGGCTCTACCCTCCACATTTAGAGGGAGGGGTCTCCTTTCAGAGACCACCCCATCACAAACCCTAACAATGGACGCCTCATTGTCAGGTTGGGGGGGCTCACCTACGGGAACACAGGACCGGGGGTTCTGGTCTCCCTCAGAACGCTCTCTACACAACATTGTTCTGGAAATGAGAGCTGTTCCGTACGCCCTCACGGCGTTTCAAGACCAAGTCTCTCCAAGTCCTCTCTTGATGCAGTCAGACAACATGCCGGATATCTTCTACATCAACAAACAAGGGGGCACTCAGTCTTACCGCCTTTGTAGGGAGGCCATGAGAGTGTAGGACTGGGCAGTGGAACATCGTCTGGACATCACGACTGTACACCTGCCAGGTATCCAGAACGTTCTCACAGACAGTTTATCACTCTCGTTCTCTGAACCATGAGTGGGAATTGCTCTAGGAAGTCGCAGACGACCTCTTCAGTCACTGGGGCCATCCAGAAGTGGACCTCTTTGTGTCCCCGTGCAACACCAAACTGCCAAATTTCTTCTCGCTCAATCCAGGGCCTGGTGTTTTCTGGCAAGACGCATTGTCCCTCTCCTGGACAGGGAGGTTCCTGTATGCCTTTCCTCTCTTCCCTCTCATTCAGAGTGTACTGCTCAAACTGCAGTCAGGGGAAGCCAGGATGACTCTGATGGCTCCTCTTTGACCCTGACAAATCTGGTACCCGCTGCTTCAGCAACTGACCTCAGAACCTACCGTGCAGTTGCCACTCTCCACCCACTTGCTCTCTCAAGAACAGGGGTCACTCATCTAGCCTGCTCTGCAGTCTCTTCACCTGCACGCCTGGCTCCTGCAGTCTTAGCAGAGGAGAGATTAGGGGTGTCAGGCAAGGTGGCAGAAGTTCTAGTAGCGGTGAGGAAACCCTCCACAAGGGCTACCTGCGCCATGAAGTGGAAGCGTTTCTGCCTCTGGGCAATAGCACATGCCCTAGATCCCCTGGATTGTCCGGTCAAGCACGTGCTAGATTATCTTCTCCATCTCTTGGGCTCGGGGCTCAGCTACTCGACCATTAAGGTACACATGTGTGCAGTTTCTGCATACCATGCACAGTATGGGGAGAGAACGCTAGCACAGCTCAATGTGTGCAAGACCTTTCTTCTAAGGGTTCTTCATATTAGACCTCCCAGGAGGGACCCGGTCCCACATTGGGACTTGCTTTTTGTTCTTGAGAAGCTCACCCTGCTTCCCTTCGAACCAGCCGCGACCTGTGAGCTACGCTTCCTCTCATGGAAAGCATTATTTTTAGTTGCTATTACTTCCACTCGAAGGGTTTCCGAGCTTCAGGTCCTTATGTTAAGGAGCCTTATCTTGTTTTCCACAGGGACAGGGTGACCCTGCGTACGTATCCTAAGTTTCTGCCGAAGGTGGTGTCAGTACTGACTCTAAACCAGGACATCAACCTTCTGGTTTATTACTCTGGGTTTGAAAATCAGGGTGAGGCCTTGTTGCATACCTTGAATGTACCTAGAATCCTTCATTATTACTTCTACTAAACCAAAGCAACGAGGAAGACAGACCAGTTGTTCATCTTCTTCGCACAAAGGATGACAGGGGCTCCTGTATCCAAGCAGTCACTAACCCGTTGGTTGGTTCACTGCATATCGTTTTGTTACCAGCACCATGGTAAACACCTGCTGGGACCCATTAAGGGTCACTCCACCAGGGCTGTGACTACCTCATTTGCCTCTTTGAGGAATGTTTCCTCAGCAAATATCTGTGCTGCCGCAACCTGGAGCACAGTCCATACTTTCATCAGGCATTACAGCCTAGACATTGCTTCTAAGAGGAGAGCAGGTTTTGGACTGGCTGTCCTGCAGGGCCTACTGTTTTGAAGTTTTTCAGTCGATGCGTTTTCCTTCTCCCCCTCCCATCAGACCTGGGCCTATTCTTGGGTACTGCTTGGGACTCAGTCCTAATGGTATTATGTGCTGTAAGAGCTCCCCCTTGAAGTCAGATAGTACAGTTACGTAAGAACTTACCGTAACAGTAGCTCTTTAAGAGGAGTTCTTGCAGCAGGTAGCTTTCCCATCCTCCATCCCCCAGATTTCTGTTTCTACCCTTTTTTAGGGTTGGGGAGATCCTGCTCGGTTCTCCAATCTTTTCAGCTGGGTCTCCGGCGGTAGAACTGAGATGGTGCTGGGGGACCGCCCCCTTTATACCACGTCTGACGTCGGGTGGAGCCGACGTAGGGGGTGGTCCCCTGCTACAGACTGCTAGCTACAAGATTTTGGTGAGGTCCTAACCCCTGGAGGCATTAGTCCTAATGGTATTACCTGCTGCAAGAGCTCCTCTCAAAGATCTACTGTTGGGGTAAGTTCTTACGTAACTGTACTTTTTGTTTGCCCCTAAGAGAGAGGTGGCACCTGTTTCGAAACAGTTTGTCAAAATGGTTGTCAAATTGAATTGTTTACTGTTACCCTAAGTACAACAAGCCTTTGCCTGGAGCAGTTAAGGGTCGTTCTACCAGAGGTATGGCTGCCTCTACCGCCTGTTTCAGAAATGCGTCTGCTGCGGACATCTGTGCAGCTGCCACCTGGAGCTCTGTTCACATGTTTATCAAACACTACAGTCTGGACATTGCTTCCAGACGCAGGCCCAATTTCGGACTAGCTGTCCTTCAGGGCCTTCTGTCATGAACAGTCTGCTGTTGTCCTTTTTGCCTCCTCCTGGCTGACTTTCGGTCAGTTCCGGTACTGCTTGGGACTCAGTCCTACTGGTGGATAGTACAGTTACGTAAGAACTTACCGTAACAGTAGACCTTCGAGAGTGGCTCTTGTAGCAGGCGCTGTCTTCCCCGATTGCTGCTTCTCCTTTGCATTTATTCTGCTCTTCCTCGGCTCTGAGGAACTGCATCAGTTCTCCTTTTCTGCTGTCTGCTCTGTGCCAGGGTCTTTGGTAGGAGAACTGAGGTAGGTCTGGGGGACCACCCCTTTTATAGGATAGGCGGACGTCAGTGTGCTAACGTTGGCAGGGGCGGTCCCCCACGATAGACTTCTAGCTAGAAGTTTTCTATGTGGCCCTAGTGCCTAGCGGCTTCAGTCCTACCGGTGTTGCCTGCTGCAAGAGCTCCTCTCGAAGGTCTACTGTTATAGTAAGTTCTTATGTAACTGTACTTTTCTAGGAGTGGTGTATGGTTCACATCCACACAACCCACCCCATTTCCCCGGGCCAGTGGCACACAGATCCCTGCTTCCAGCGTGCAAGATCTGACATCATGGGGCATAGCCAAGGAATGTACCACTCAGGTGGTAGGAGGAGCTTAGCTTGAAGACTCTCCAGCAAGAATAGCTCTTAGAGAGACTGCCATGAGTGTGGATGTGACCAGATACCACTCCCAGAACTATGGTTACAGGTGGGTAACCTATTTGTTTAGTGCATTGTTTATTGTTCAGAGATCCTTTGGAGGGAGTTCAGAATTGAAGCTGCTGGTGTAGAGATTATTCTGGAGAAGTCAGACACTATGACTGACTAAATGAGAGGTGCTGTGGTGACAGAGAGCTTGATGCTATCTACACATTTCCATAAAGTAAGGCTTGGATTTTTCCATACCTTTTAAGGAATCTACAAGTTATCCTTAGTATAGTTACCTTGCTGTACAGCTCTGAAAGATTTACTACTGTAAATTCTAAATTAACTGATGTGGAATAGGGTAGGGCCAGTGATTCTGTGATGTTGTCACAGCTTTGAAATGTGTTGGCCTTTAGTAGGTGAGTATGTGTAACCCAGCACTAAATGAATGCCCAGTGACAACGCTAGCACTAACAAAGAAAGAAATTACAGTAAGTCCATTATAATTTATTTTTGTTTTTCTCTCAACATTTGTAGAGCACTTGGAGATGCTTGCAGTATTTGCACTTTATTAATATGGGATATGCCTTGGGCTGACTAAAAATATCACATTTATTTTTATCTGCAGGTTTTGACCTTTGTGGCCTCACAAGTGGCAGAGCCATGAGTGAGGTCTGTAGAGGTCAAGCCCTGCAGCTAGAAATAAATGTGATATTTTTAGCCAGCCCGTGGCATATGTCATTTATACAATGACACTGTCTCTGTGGCAAGATTAGTTCTTTCAGTGAAGATTTTACTCTTTTTGTTTCTTTTAACTGCAGCAGCTGTGATAGTGATGTCATCAGGCATTATACAATGGCAAGAAAGAATCTTGGACTGTGATTGGTCAGTTTGGGGCTGGACCCATGGCGTTATCCCAGCATAATGCCAGAGGTCTAGTCGCAGCACTGTGAACATGTAGATCAGCTAAGGACCTCTAGGATACTCTCTTTTTGCATCTCCTCTTAAGAAACAAAAATATTTTTTCACACTAATAAAAACATTCTTTAAAATAATTTTTTTATTTTATATATAACAAAAAGTCATTGTATAATAGGAATAATGCATTCCAGGGTGTGTGTTGTGCTGGGTTAACGCCACGCCTGGGGCATCGGATGCACTCGGCCTGTGGCCTTGTGCCCAACCCCCTCCAGGTGTGGCATTATCCCAGCACGACACACACCCTGTCATGCATTATTCCTTTATTGTTCAAGCTGTTCTCCCATTGGTTAAGCGTTCCTTTTTGACCAGCCTGAAATGGAAATAAATGCTGATGACCCAACTAAAATTGAAATAAATTATTTCCACTTCAAGCCTGTCACACATGAAAATAAATGCATATATACCACACCAATGGTGAATAAATTAGTTAAATAAATCATGTTATTTGGGGATAAATATTTATTTCCGCTTAAAACATAATTTATTTCACTTGGAACACAATTTATTTAACTTAGAACATGTTATTTCCACTTAGAATCTGGAAATAGAACAGAGAGAACAGTGAGCCAGATAGAGAACTTACAATAGAAAGAAAGACAGTTTTAAGCTAAAACAAGGTAAAACACCAGTAAAAACATTACAGATGGTGTGGTATATATCAAATACATAATGAGCTGCAGTAGAATAACAAATTTATCTCCACACGAGTGGTAAGACCTTTATAACTAACTCGTGATTTTTGCCACTCGTGAGTTATGGGTCTTACCTCTCACTAATGGAGATAAATATGATATTCCACTGCAATCCATTATGTATTCCCTATTTAATTGCAAAATGTTATTCTCATGGTCATTGTATACATAAAATTGGATGATTGATATTAACTGTGAGGCTGCCAACAGAAATAAAACATATAGGAATTCTGGACTGATATCAGTCCATGGCATAGCAAGGGTTAACTCTAGACTGAAGTGAGTTAATTGCAAGGGCAACAAGTACCCCCAGCTCCGGGCCAGCCTCTCCTTCGGGTCCTGCATATGCCCTTCGCTGCCACACTGCCCCGGTGCAGCCACCCATCACCCCACGCTGCAGCCTCCTGGGTAACACGGCGCAACCCTTTGCTAGATGGGTTCCTCTGCGGGGGAAGGCACCGATGGGGTAGGCCAGTGCACTCATTCTTGGCCCGGGTGCTGCTAAAGTGGTCCGTGGACTGCTCAGGGTCTTGCGGGAGCTGGTGGCCATCATCCGGCCGACCATGGAGCTCTTTTCTCATTTGCTCCCCAGGGCGTGGCATGCCACCAACGTCAAGGTGTACACCAGTGTTCACCATGCCCCATTAGTCATTGGGACCCAGCACATTGCTGTACTCCCAGCCTCTGCCAGGGTAAGCAAGTGCCAGGTCCTCCTGCCCCGAGAGAAGGCAAGCAGCCATCAGACACTCAAGCCCTCTCTCCCCGGCCGGCCTTCCAGTATCCCATGTCCATTCCCAAACCCAGGTTTCTGGTGTCACAAGCGGAAATCCAACCGCTGCACCACCGGGGCCAGCAGCAACGAGTTCTTAAAGAGGAAAACTGACCAGGAGTGGGGAAGGAGGCAGTGTTCAGGGGAAGAATCCAGTAGCAGCATTGGGGTGTACAAATTAATGCAATGCTTTTGACACTTAATTTCTGTTACAGGAAGTACATTCAGAGGAAATTGACACAGACTCTGCCTACATCCTTTTCTACGAGCAGAAGGGTATAGACTATGCACAGTACCTGCCAAAGACAGATGGCAAAAAGATGGCAGACACTAGCAGCATGGACGAAGATTTTGAATCTGATTACAAAAAGTACTGCATCCTTCAATGAACATATGTTCTTCCAATGATAAGATAATTGGAAACCATATTACTAAAATATAGTTTAATTTATTTTATTGTGTGATTCTTAAGCACAAAAAAGGAAGCTGTTGGATAAATAACAAAACCTTCATTTCACAGTGGGTAACTTAAATGGGTATTAAACATTTTAAGTCATATCCGTGTCTCACAGTTCATTACTAGTACAGTATATGTAATGACTGGGGAATTAGCATAGACTTGCATTAGTCCTCCAGCAGGCTGGTTATACATGACCCAAGCAAATCTAGATCAGAGCTAAACAAAACAGAAACCCAAAGGTTATCCCTAAAATGATACCTGATCCATTCCTTCATACAGTAATTTGTAATTTCATTATTGACAACCTGATCTGCTACCTCTTTTACTTTAGAATTTACTACATTTTGATGGCTAGAAATGACTAGTAGTATAGTATACTGTAAGTAGCATAGGAAAATCTTAACAAATTGAGAGAGAGTCAAAATGTTAACTTCTTGCTGCGATTGGTTTCCTCATTAATAGCCAAGAAACACAATTGTAATCTTAAATGAGCACATTGATTGGTGCATTTTATTACAAAAAAAGTGGCTTATTATGGTTGAATTTTGTCTGTTGGACATGTTTGCCTTTTTATATAGGGTTTTGCAATGCAAATCTTGCCCCCAGAAGTATACCCAGGTAATAAAATGACTATGGTAGGATTACTTTGTGTTTTATTATGATTTTTCCTCCTTCTGCTTTTATATTTTTATAAGGTTTCAGATTACCCCAACTTTTCAAACCTATCTAGTATGTTTTTTTTGGGGGGAGGGCTCTGAGAAACTAGTGTCAGAATGTTCCATTTTATCAATTCTGAAGGTCCCTTTTGCAGTTATATTAAATATTGCCCTCCATAATGCTGTATTTTTTAAGCTAATTTTAATTTTATAAATAATATTGAGACAGTTGCTTTCAAATTGGTTTGCATTTTCCAAGTTTCTGTTGCCGCTATGTAAATTTTGACATGAGTGCAGTTTTTTTTATGAGTGGGAGTTTTAACGGCCTATGGAATTTGCCAATGTTAGCTCGCAACTGGTTGCATTTTTTTCAAGACTGGAACAAAGAAATTTGTGGGCCTGCAGTTCTGATTCCTAACATTTAATGTGAACGCTCTGCCTTTTCCGACCTTGTGTTCTTCCAGGGTTATAGCTAGTTAATGAAGACTGATCATTTTCACACTTTCAAAGTGAGTTCTAGTATACAGCATCAGAACTCGCAGTTCACAAATTTGAGTCCTCCCTTTTTTGTAGAATCTGTTTTTTTTCCTTGTGGCATAAATATTTTAACTTGTACCCAAAATGCTAAAACTGCTGGTGATCAGTAGAGTATCCTTAGGTTCTCACGCTCAAGAAAATTATTACATCAGAAACAAGAATAATTTGCACATTTTAAGACAAGGCTAGTACTGTCTTTCCAAGAATTGTTTACTCCTTGCTCTGTGGCTTTTTTGCTTTACAGATGTTGTGGTTTAAAACCACAAATTCTAAGTATTAAGAACCCTTAAAAATGTAACAACATTTAAGCATGCTGTCGACTTCCATAGACTGAATCTAATGAAGAAATCAGTTTGAACTATCAGTTGTAACCACATGTTTTATTTACGGGCAGGCAGTGCAAAATATACTACTGTAATGCGTGATCTTCGGTGTCTGTTATAATGTTTGTAATTTTTTTATTTTTATTTAATGCTCATAAACTACCAGAATGTTTGTTAAATTAACTAATAACTACATTTTATTTTGTAAATTATTGTACAAAAACCTTTACAATGCACTGACTTTAATTAGAAAGATTTTTATGTACATACGTGCTGTGTAAATAAATGAAATGGCGGTGATGTATTGGAATATGAATTGTAAAAATGTATCAGTAATTGTATATGGAGTGAACCTGTTTATCTGTAACTATTAGTCCAACAAATTAAATACTGTGGATGCAATTAAAATGTGCAGCTGTTACTCTAAACAGAATGCTGTGTTGTTCTTATTAAAATTTCTGTACAGACTAGCCAGGGAGCTGGGTGCATGGCAGAGGGCAGTGCACACAAAATGGTTCAGATCTATTGGATGTTCCAAGGCCTGGCTTACGAGCTGGATGCTACGAGTGTGAAGTGGAGTATAAATCCATGTTGTTATAATTTTCATAGCACGTGTACTGTTTTAGAGATGAACAAGAATAAAGACAGAGGAAATTGCCTTCCGTAACAGATATTGTACAACAGGAGTGAGATGATATGCTATTCTTTACTTCAGCATAAAACCACCACCATGAGATATCACACTACTGACATCACCAGTGTGATAACTGAAGTTATCTCCAGTTATCACGCCTCTGTTGTATAAAGCGGATACATGATGTGCACTTGTGTAATATAGAAAATATTTTCACTCCTCCACAGTGACCTCTGGATACTCACTCGTGGCTTCGCCACTCGTGAATATCCATCCAGAGATCACTCTAACGGAGTGAAAATATTTTCTAGATCACACTTGTGCCCATCACATATCTCCTTAGTAACAGTACTTACTGCAAATGATTAAAGGACAATATAAAGATTAATTTATAAGCAGAAACAAGGCCGTACTCTTACTAATCAGAAAACAGGCAGTGCTACCGTTTTTGTATGATTGATATGAATGGCTGTTTAAAGTGTGTGTTATTTATTACAGCTGTTGTGTTCTGCAGCATACAACAATGGTGGACTCAACGACAAGGCTTTTAAGAACAGAGTTGATTAATTCATTTATGTCTGTCCTCTCAGGGCCATTGTTGAACATCAAACAGGGACATTGAGTCCTATAACCATTAGCTCTAACCATTTAGATAAATGCAAATTCAACATTTGCTGGGAGATTAGATTGCCTTCTTAAAAATTTAAAGATCAAATTCACATATTTCAAAAAAAAGCTTTAATTCCCTTGAATTCACATCCCTGTGTCATGATTAGTGTTTCCTGAAAATATCATGCTCTTTGGTTTTCTGGTTTTCTTCAAATCAACATATGTTAATGTGCTCTGCAGTAACTGAAAACAGTGAAGATGTTTCTGTCCCTGTCAGTGAACAATAGAAACATGGAAGTTGACGGCAGATAAAGACCGCAAGGCCCATCCAGTCTGCCCATTTCTTTTTCTGCCTTATGAATGTGCCATTTGCCTTTGCTCTGTCAATGGCCTATCTATTCATACTCATCTGTATTGCTCCCTTATGCCTATCCCATGCCTGTTTGAAGCCCTGCACTGTATTCATATCCACCACTTCCTGAGGTAGGCCGTTCCATGCATCCACCACCCTTTCTGTGAAGAAGAACTTCCTCACATTATCCCTTAATTGGTCTCCCTCTAATCTCATGCTGTGTCCTCTTGTCCTGCTATTTTTTCTTATATTTAAACATGTTAGACTCTTTCACCTTGTTAATGCCCTTAAGGTGTTTGAATGTTTCAATCATATCACCTCTCTCCCTCCTTTGCTCTAGGGTATACATATTGAGTTCAGTTAATCTGTCCTCCTATGTTTTCCGATGCAGTCCTTGCACCATTTTGGTTGCCCTTCTCTGGACTGCCTCAGTTAATGACATGACATCATACCTGTCCAGAGTGCTGCTTCACCAATTAAATCCCTGATTGACTGAATAAACTGCTGCAGTTCCTAGTCAGAGCAGTCTGTAGAGCTAATTGTTTTCACTCAAAGTTTATTACTAACCATCTGGTTGGTTTTTAGAGGGATTAGCTTAAAATCACTCATTTTTTAAAAAAAAGTTTATCATTTGGGGTTCAGTGCTGAACTGAAGTGGTATGAATGAATGTCTGTGAGAAATTACCTTGTCTGTATCACAGATGAAAGTTCCATGTCATCAAAACTATGCATTCTATTCTGGCTATATAACACAGAGTTGTTTAATGGATATAAAATAACTCTACATTCCATTAATTCATAGAAGCAGTATGTCTTTGATGTAGCCTCAATAAATATGTTCTTGTGATAAAGTTGTTTACATGTCAGATTGACAAACCTGTGTCTGCCACACTCTGCTATTTCTGGAACATGTAATGTTTGAACTCATAAAATTCAGATCTTCCTGGACATAAAGTCTCCACCACTCATTCACACTAATGGGACTATGCCAGAGGCACTAGGACCGAGCGGGAGCCAACAGTCTTCAGGAGGATCAGCACCAGGGTAGGACCGCGCATGTGCGGCGCCGCGAGACTGGCTCACGCTGTATAGGCTACCTTGGCGTCGACCCTCCAACCACCTCCGTTCCTTTTTTCCCTCTGAGTGTGCTTCAGTGATGACGTCGCTTGCCCTCCAGGAATCAAATCTTTTTTTTTTCCTTCAATTGTATTTATCCTCCTCGGTGGGTCGCCCCGGTCGTCAGACAACCTACTGGACTCTGGGTCATTCAGGGGCTTGTAGCACTTTGTGCACCTGGCAGAGCCCCAGAGCCAGCCTGGAGGCTTCATCATTGGGTGGCACCTGACTTTTCCTCCATTTTCTCCCCAAGGTGTCCTACTCCCAAGTCCCCGGAAGTGGTGACGCATGCGCATGGAGGCACACAAGTGCACTGCAGCTCCAGTACCAGCCTCTTCTGCCCTCCCTTGGCCTAACGTCAGCACTCCTCGGAGCGAAGCACCCACTCTGGTCTCCACCGGGGGGCGGCCATGTTCCGAGGAGAAGAGATTCTCCCTCCCGAGGCAGAAAGCCGGCAGCCACTTGCATCCTCTCCCTTCCTCCCCCTGCAGACTTCTGATGACCCAGGCTCATTCCCTAACCCGAGTTGCCGGCATGGTGCGAGGTGTGGCGTCCAGCGCCTCAACACAATGCCACCGGGCCGGCCCGGGAGTCAGATCTTCACATCTGTATGACAGCAGCTTAGTCATTCAGTATTTGATTATGTTTTAATATTTATATATTTATACTTTCAGTTTAAAAAAGAAAGTTTTTCTTTTCTTCAGAAAGAACAGAGAAGTCCTCTTCAGCCTGCCTTCGATGAAGTCGACCATGAACAGGGCTGGTGATGGTAGAGAGACTTTGCATGAAAGCTGTTTTTCCAGCAGGGTTGGGTCCAGTCCACTGCACTCTATTGGGGGGGGGTCCGACTACAGACAGTCCGGTGCTGGGGAGGAAGGGCGGTCCTCCCGAAAGCACAAAAAGAAGTGGGCCCATTTTCAAGTCTTCGTCAGGAATCTGGCACCGCTTGGCCTCGAGTTCTTAATCCCACTGGTCGAAGAAGAAGCGGTACCACCCGAGGTCGCCCTCTAGTACATCTGCACGATGATCGACGGTAGCGGGGTAAAGGAAACCGACTCTGACTCTGTCGGGGTTGCCTGCGGCCTCTGTTCCCAGTGGTCGGCATTCTCAAATCTGTAGTCCTTCCCCGCCCCTGGGGGTCCTGTGGTGAGCAATTTCATCATTGGGCCGCTCTTATGGAGCAGTGAGTTTGGCAGTTGTCCCCGACTTCCCAAGCCTGCAGAGTCGACCCTGGGGCCTTCGGGCCTAAGGGCTCTGACCCCACGGGTAGGGCGGATGGATCAGCCTAGTCACGTGGCACCTTCTTTGGTGCCATCGACACTGCACTCTTGTGCTTTTCCCCCTCACATGGCTGTGGCGCAGGGGCCAGCACAGGCACTGCCTTCTCCTACTCATGTTTTCAGACCTTCATGTTTGGGTGTCCCGGGTTGTAGGTTTTTGGTCTTCAGGCGCTCGCTCGGCACCAGTTGCGGTGTCGCCTTTGACTCCGGTCTTGGCAGCGCTGTGTCCTTCGCCGCACCCGGCACCACTGCGGGTGCCGGTATTCTCAACTCCAATTTGGGGAGTACCTCCTCCTGCTCTTATTCCTCCCTTTCATTTATATACTATCCCCCCGGGTCAGTAAGAGATGATTTTTGAGTCTGATCCTGATCTGCGATTAGGAGACGACTTTGATGAAGATTCGTCCTTAGGAGTGGACAGTAAGCCCTCTACTTCAGCAGAGCCTTTGGTCAAGGACCTGTCCTTTAAATCTGTACTGAAGAACATGAATTCCACCCTTTCTCTCTAGGCTTTGGAGGTTGATCCGGGGGAGCTGTTGTGCCTTCAGTATCTGCATGTCCCAGAAATCCCTGTGGAATCGACACCTCTGGTACAGCCCTCTTTCTCGAGACATTCTCACAGATGGCGTGGGACAATCCGGCACTTATTCCTTTCGTGGCCAGGTCCATAGACAGGACATATGCTCCCCATAAGGATCAACCAATCCTGACCTCTCAAGCTTTTGCAGACGCCATAGTGGTCTTGGTAGAAAACAACAAAGCCGTTCTCCCTCAGGAGTTTGCGGCTCATACAGTAAATAAGGAATCCCATAAGACTGACACATTGAGGAAGCGAGTCTTTGCCGCCACTACCCTAGAAATGCATATTGCTAGCTACCAGGGCTGTTTCTCACAATATGAGTATACCCTCTGGCATTTGCTAAAAACCTCGGTGGAAGCTCTTTCAGATTAGACATTGGTTCAGAGCTTCTCCATACTATTACTAGGTGCATTGAGTCCAGTAATCAGCAACTGCTGTGGATGCCTTTGACACTGTCTTGAGGGCAGCAGCAGCAGCTGGGATATGCACCTGATGCCAATCATGGTTACGGACTTTGGGCTTTACAAATGATGCTCAGCAGCAGAGAGTCAAGAATTTGCCAATTGATGGAGTTTATCTGTTTGGCCCACAGATGGAGCAGGCACTGGAGTCCATGCAGAAAACTAGGACTGCCATTAAGACAGCCAGACCAGCCCCTGCTGCCCCTCAATGGGGCAGAAACTGCTGGCAGTTTCATAACCATCAGTCCTTGCATGGTAAAGGCAGAGGGGGTTTCAGCAAAAATCAAGCCCCCCCAGCCACAAAAGAAAATGCAGCAGAAGGCACAGGGCCCAAAGGCTCCTAGTATCAAGTTAGCCAGCTTGGGAGTGGGTCCCAGGGTGGTAGCCTGGGTTGCAAACTGGCTGCACAACAGGACACAGAAGGTAATAGAGAGTGGCACACATTCCAAAGAAAGGGGGGTCACTAGTGGAGTACCTCAGGGCTCAGTACTGGTTCCAGTCCTCTTTAACATCTTTATAGGTGACATTGCAGAGGGTCTGAAGGGAAAGGTATGCCTCTTTGCAGATGGTACAAAGATCTGTAACAGAGTTGATACACAAGGGGGGGTAGAAAGGATGAGAAGGGACTTGGCAAGATTGGAGGACTGGTCAGACATATGGCAACTTAGATTCAATGCTAAGATTCAAGAAGTGCAAAGTAATGCACCTGGGAAACAAAAACCCAGGAGAAGAGTACACAATAGCAGGGGAGGTACTAACAACAACAAAAATGGAACGGGACTTGGGGGTGGTCATATCGGATGATCTAAAGGTGGGTAAGCAATGTGAGAAGTCAGTGAGGAGAGCCAGGGGGATACTGGGATGCATAGGAAGGGGCCTCACAAGTAGAAAAAGGGAAGTGGTTATCCCTCTGTACAGACAGTTGGTGAGACCCCATCTGGAGTACTGTGTGCAATTTTGGAGACCTCATCTACGCAAGGACATAGACAGAATGGAAGCAGTCCAGAGGAGGGCAACTAAAATGGTGCAGGGTCTGCATCAGAAATCATATGAAGAGAGACTGGGAGAGCTTAATATGTATACCCTTGATGAAAGGAGGGATGGGGGGACATGATAGAAACTTTCAAGTACCTCAAGGGAATCAACAAAGTCCAGGAGGGTAGCATCTTTCAGAAAAAGAGATGTGTAAGAACAAGGGGGCACAATTTAAAGATAGAGGGGGGACAGCTCAGGGGTAATGTGAGAAATCTTTTTCACAGAGAGGTGGATGCGTGGAACTGCCTTCCTGGGGAGGTTGTTGGGGCTAAAACAGTGGGGGAATTCAAACATGCATGGGACAGACACGAGGCAATTGTAGTGGGGGGTGGCAAGAAGTAGGCTGTTGGTTAACTAGAATCTGCAGCTTATCCAGTAGGTAGGGAAATGGGTAGACTGGGTGGGCCAAGTGGTCCTTATCTGCCGTCAAAGTCTATGTTTCTATCACCCTCTGAAATTCTGGCCCAGATCCCACTTCAACTGTCCGAGGGGGACTCTTCTTTGGCAGTGGGGGGGGGGCATCTGACTCAGTTTTACAACCAGTGGAATTCAGTCACATCGGACAAATGGATTCTCAGGATAATTTGCAAGGGTTACTCTCTGAATTTTTCAGATACCCCTCCGGATCATCCACCCAAACGACAGCCCAGACTGTCTATCACTCAGTCAGACCTCCTCACTTCTGAGATTCAAGGCCTTCTGAACAACAGGGCAGTAGAAGTAGTCTCGCAGGAGGAACGGGACACAGGATTCTACTCCCGTTACTTCCTAGTTCCAAAGAAAACAGGCGCTCCAGTAGCGTGGATTTGTTGTTCTATCCACACTTCTTCTTGGCATGTCCCTTGCTATAAGTCTTCAATCTGGCTCCTCCACCCACCCACCGGGTGGTATATTCTTCTGCTCCGCCTCGTGAAGCTAGATCTTCCTTTCCGCTGGAAGATACAGGTTACCTCCGTCGTGCTCTCGCATTTCGTAGGCCCTGGCTTAAGAAACTAACTCGTTCGAGTTAGTGATCGCACTTTTGCATCCTTGATCATGGAAGAGAAATCTTCTCCTGGATTTCGCTGGTGTCTTTGCGGCCAGAAGGTGTTGCGCACCGATCCCCACCTCACTTGCGTCTACTGCTTAGGTGTCTGCCATGACACCTTGTCCTGCAGTTTTTGCTTGGCCTTCCATCCCAGTGTCCTGGATGACTGCATGGCATGGCAGAAGTTGGGGAGACCAGAGAAAAGGAATCCTCCAGTGAAGTCTAAGGAGGCTAGGTGGGCAGTTTGTGTGACTGTGGGCTCCGACGAGCAGCTGGAACAAATGAAGGCATTTGAAGAAGAAGCCACTTGCGCTTCGGCGAATCAAAATCTTTTTTGTTCCACTCAACCTAGGCTCCACCTTCACATGTTCTTTTAGCGAGATGTGCCAGTCTCTCTCCACCCGGGGTGAGGCACCTGCGGGCTTGCACTCCTCCCGCTCTCGCAAGAGGGACAAAGAACCCGGTTCGTCTTCGTCTAAGCGAAGGCGCTCTTGGGACCGAGAGAGAGGTCTCAGTCCCAGGAGCATGCGGTCTCGACCTCGGTCGAGATCGCTTCCTCGGCCAATGGCTTCACGGATCTTCCATCTGGCCAAATGACCGAGGAAGAGGCCGATGAAGTCGAGATCATTCTTGACCCACTCGACCCTCTATCGCCGGCCATGTTAGACGACTTCTTGGAAAGGACTCCGGTCCTTGTTTTCCCCGATGACGAGACCCAGCCTGCTGGTGTCCCTGTCGGGAATCCAGTTCCGGACCCTCAGGTTTCACCGATGCCCCCGGTGTCTACCGAGCAAGCGAGTTGACCTGCTCGATCTCGATCGAGGTCCAGAACTCCGTCTGCTGAACGGCCAAGGAAGAGCCATAAGCGCTCCAAAAAGAGGTGTCACCACAGGTCGTCCTCTTCCTACTTGGACGAGGAGAGGCTCCGGTGGAAACTCCATCGGCGCTGCGAGGACCTTATGTGGCAATCAGTTGATTTTGACTGGCAGAAGCTGGCTCCACTGCCTACCCCTGGTCATTACTTGGCTTTGCCTCCCAGGTCAAGTCAACCTCTCGAACCAACACTCTCAGCTTCCCCCGCCCGCGGTGCTGACCCGTCCTCCGGCTCGGCCTTTACCGGTCTCTCCACCTATTGTGGTGGAATCACCGCCCAGGCAACCTGTGGGAGGGGCTCCCTCTAAAGAAGACTGGCTAGACACTGGGCTTCCCAAACATCTTGTCGGTTACGGTCTCACCGGACCGCCCCCTGTGGGTCGAGCATGATTTGGGCCGCAGACCACTGTACCCTGACTCTTCGGACTCAGACGTCACCAGACTCCACTCTCATCCAGGCGACGATGAGTCATCCCTCGGTGCGGGGATAGAGGAAAGCCCTTCCTCCTTTCAAGGGATCCTTCGCCTCATGTCTGGTTCCATGGGGATGCCCCTGGAACCTATCCAAAAAAAGGCGGCGTACCATCTCACAGACATCCTCAAGAGAGAGGATACCCTGATGGAGGCCTTTCCTGTAGTCAAGGCCATTGTTGTCCAGCACTAGAAGTCTGGCAGTGCCCTGCCTCAAGCCCAGCACCGTCTGCTCACATGGCCCTCAAGTATGCGGTACCCATGGGGTCCCTTGCGGGGTTCATAGAGCACCCTCCGTCCGAGAGCCTGGTGACCGTCTCTGTGTTCCAATGTATGGGCAGTTCTGCAGACACTGACTGGCCTCCCGACACAGAGCCCAAGAACTTGGACCATTCAGCTGGAAAGGTCTGTGCAGCCTCTTCCTTGGGCCTTCATCAGGCAAGTTAGGCTGTCATCATGGCACACTTCTCTCATGCCCTTCTGTGGTCATTAGATGAGGTCCTTCCACATCTCCCAATGGACATGCAGACTACGTTCAAGCAGGTCTGGGATCAGGGCCATGCTGTTGCCGTACAGCAGCTCCAGATGGCCCTGGACATTGGGGATTCTTGTGCCTGCTCAATGGACGCCGCAGTTGTCTCCCACCGCAGGGCTTGCCTGAAGCTGTCCTCCTTCCCAGCGGATACTCAGCACAAGTTCACTGATGTGCCTTTCCTTGGGACCGACCTGTTCTGCCCACGTTTGGCCGATCACCTACAGTGCATAGAGCAGTCCAATGCCACCTTGGACGCCACTTCTGCCAAGAGTTCTTCGGGCAAGAACCAGCAGAAGAAAAAGAAGAAGCCCTTTCAGCACTCTTCCCCTGCAGTTCAGCAGCCCTCCTACCAAGGAGCACAGCAGCATCAACAGCAGCAGGCTCAAGCTTGGCGCCCTCGGCCCAAGCCTGGACCCCAACAGGCCTGTAAAGGAGGCCGAGGCTCAGGTCCTGGAGCCTCCTCCTCCTCTAAGCCTGCTCAGTGACAGGATAGGGGTGGCCACCCCTATTCCTGTCATGCCAGCTGTGGGTCCTCCTGTGGGGAGCTGGCTCCGCCACTTCATTTCCACCTGGTCCGCTATTACTACGGACGGTGGGTTCTCGAAGTGGTCGGTCAGGGACTGCCTCTAGAATTCGAGCAGTACCCTCCCAGCCGAGCCCACGCCCCTCAGGAAGAGAGGATTTCCGCATGCACCCAGTTGGCTCTTCGAGCTGACATTGCTCAGCTTCTCCTCGAGGAAGCAGTTGCTTTTGTGGCGGATCCGTCTGCAGACCCAGGCTTCGTCTCCAGGTACTTCCTGGTGCCCAAGTGGATAGGGGGCTGGTGCCCTATTCTAGATCTCCACAACCTGAATAAATAACTCGGGTCACACACCTTCCGCATGGTCACTCTGAACCAGATCATACCATCCTTGGAGCGGAGCATGTGGTTCTGTTCGCTGGATCTGCAGGATGCGTTCTTTCACATCCCAATCCGTCCATTCCATCTGCGGTTCCTCCACTTCAGGGTTGAAGGGACCCTGTATGAGTTCCGAGCCATGCCATTCGGCCTGTCATCAGCCCCACGGGTCTTCACCAAATGCATTGCAGTGGTGGCGGCCCATCTCCGGCATAGGGGGTCAGAATTGACCCCTACCTCGATGATTGGCTCCTGGCAGGTTCCACCCAACAGGAGGTGGAGAGATCCACGGATCTGGCCCTCCAGACCTGCTCCCAGCTCGGCCTCCTGATCAACGAGGCCAAGTCGGAACTCGTGCCTTCTTAGGTGATGGGTTTCATCGGGGCAGAGCTCAACTCTCGTCAAGCCAGAGCTTGGCTCCTGGCAGATAGGGAGGAGGTTCTCTCCTCCTTTGCCCAATCATTTCTGGTTAGGCAATTGTGCCCTGCCCAGGACTTTCTGCACCTTCTGGGTTACATGGCAGCATGCACCTCAGTGATCCGTTGGCCCCAGTTGCACATGCGCCCCTTCAATAGAAGCTGACCGCCCAGTGGACACAGCAATACGGTCTTTTCAACCAGCTGATCACTGTAACCCAGAAGATGTGGGGCGCGCTCCAATGGTGGACCGCCCCAGACCAGTTGCAGGAAGGGATCCTGTTTGTCCGCCCCAAGCTGACGGTCATTCTCATGACCGATGCCTCTCTTATGAGCTAGGGAAGCCCACATGGGGGACAACCGGGGAGTCCCAATGCCACATCAACCTGTTGCAGCTCAGAGCAGTCTGACTGGCACTGTCAGCTTTTGCTTCTCAGCTTTGGGGTCAAGTGGTTCAAGTCCAGATGGACAATACCACGACCATGTACTACCTCAACAAACAGGGTGACACACACTCCCGTCTGCTATGCAAGGAGGTGCTCTGCATCTGGACTCTCATGAGCCGGTTGGAGGCGGACCTCCTAGCCATCCATGTGGCAGGAGTCTCAAAATAGCTGGCGGATGCTCTCAGCTGCATAGGCCAGACATCCCATGAGTGGTTTCTCAATCCAGAGGTAGCTTACAGTCTGTTCTCCCATTGGGGCAAACTGATGGTGGACCTGTTTGCCTCCAGGGAAAACACCAAGCTGAGGCTGTTTCATGCCTGCCCCCCTCAGCAGGGCTCGATACAGGGGGATGCCTTTCCGAGGCCGTGGACCCTAGGCCTCCTCTATGCCTTCCCTCCATTTCACTTGATCCACAAGGTGTTAAGGTGAGGAGGGACAAGGCGAAGGTGATTCTGGTAGTCCCAGACTGGCCGTGCCGGTTCTGGTATCCAGATCTCCTCAGCCTCAGCTGCAGGGCCCCGGAGCAGCTTTGTACACGCCTGGACCTGATATCGCTGAACCAGGGGAAGGTCTTCCATCCAGACCTTCAATCCCTACACCTCACAGCCTGGTACCTGAGCGGCTAGTTCCAGGCTTTGGGTCTTTCCGAAGAGGTCTACACTGTGGTGGAGGTATCTCGAAAGGAATCGACCAGGAAATGTTATGCCTTCAAATGGAAAAGTTTTTCCATTTGGTGTCAGGGTAAGGGTCTGGGCCCCTTTTCCTGTTCTGTGGCTAACATCCTAGGCTACCTTTGGTCTCTCTCCAAAGGGGGTCTATGGTCCTCGACCCTTAGGGTGCACCTGGCAGCCATCTCTGCTTACCAGGCGTGGGCCAGTCAGCCGACAGCGCAGGAGACAGTGGTCGGGTGCTTTTTCCAAGGCCTGGATCACATATCCCTTCCGGTGCGTGAACCTCCACCTCCATGGGATCTACTGCTGGTACTGGCAAAGCTCATGGGCAAGCCATTCGAACCCATGCACAAGTGTGTGTTGTCGCACTTGTGGAAGATGGCCTTCCTGGTGGTTATCACGTCAGCCAGAAGGACAGGGGAGCTCCAGGCGCCTTCGGTGGACTCCCCTTATCTGGTCTTCCACAGGGACAAAGTTGTCCTGCACCCCCAACCGAAATTCCTTCCGAAGGTGGTGTCAGAGTTTCACCATAACGAGGTGTTGACTCTGTGGGTATACTACCCTAATTACACCTCGGAGGCCGAGTACAGGCTCCATACTTTGGACCTGAGATGAGCTCTCTCCTATTACAAGGAGAGGACTGCGGAAATTCGGGAAGAGGTTTGCCAGCTATATGTCACCTGCGCTGAAGCAGCTTCTGGCAGACCTGCAGCCAAACAGACCATTGCGAGATGGATCACATCATGCCTAGGTCTGTGCTATGGGTTGGAGGGCAAGGAGCCTCCCAGAGGGATAAGAGCTCATTCTACCCGCCATACTGCTGCATCGGTGGCCGCTTCCAGGGACATCCCTATCCAGGAAATTTGTCGGGCTGCTACCTAGAAGTCAGCAAACACCTTCATTACCCACTACCACATCGACCTTGAGTCACGCCGGAATGCTGGTTTTGGGGACTCTGTTCTCCAGTCTCTGTTCCCTAAGTAGGGAGTGTGCACCTTAAATCCCTCCTCCCAGAGAACTGCTAGGAGTCTGCCAAGAAGTGTGGATAGAACAACATATCCACACTCCTAGAAGAACAGGCTACTGACCTGTAACAGTAGTTCTTCGAGTGGTATATGTTGTTCATCCACACGGACCCCCCCGACCTCCCCGGCTGCGAATGCACACAACCTAGCTTCCAGCGGGCTAAGATCTGGCATCACGGGGCGGAGCCAAGGAATATACCACCCGGGTGGGTGGGTGGAGCCAGCGGGAAGACTTCCGGCAAGATTTAAAGGGGAAAGGGACATGGCAAGAAGTGTGGATGAACAGCGTATACCACTCCTAGAACTACTGTTACAGGTGAGTAACCTGTTCATATGCGCCCTATTCTAGACCTAAGAAAGTTAAACAGATTCCTCTTCAAGGAAAAATTCAGGATATCATCACTCGGTATGCTTCTACTGCTGATTCATCAAAACAATTGGCTGGCCTCCCTGGACATGCAGGATGCCTACCAACATGTTTCCATACACCCAAACAACCATAAGTATCTCTAATTTGTGGCCCTGGGTCAGCACTACCAGTTCAGAGTCCTGCCCTTTGGGCTGTCCTCTGCACCACGAGTTTTTACAGAGTGCTTTGCAATACTCACAGCACATCTCAGGAAACTCGGAATTCAAGTATTTCCATATCTGGACGATTGGCTCCTAGCGAGCTCCTCCAGACAAGGGACACAGGAAGCGGTGGTCACGGCTTCCAGGTTTCTCACATCCTTGGGAGTCCTGTTGAATCTGGAAAAACCGCAGCTGCAGCCCTTCAAATAACTCTTATTCATAGGAGCCATCCTGGACACTTCTAGGGCAACTGTCTTCCTTCCGGAGGACAGGAGAAATTATATCCTCCAGATGGCTTGCTTCATCAAAGAGAACGACTCGGTTCGATCTCTCTCTCAATGCAGCGGATGCTGGGTCTCATGGGTGTCATCAGTGTTCATGGTGCCTTTGGCTCATCTTCACATGAGAACCACTCAGTGGATGCTTAGTACTCAGTGGTCTCCAACCACAGTCCGTTCACACCAAGGTGACGGAACCTCTAATGTGGTCACTCAAGTGGTGGACTCAAGAGGACAACATTCTTCAGGGCTTTCCCTTTGCCCCACTGGAGACAGATCACCATCACCAGATGCATCTCTAATTGGCTGGGGAGCTCACTTGTCAGGATCTCCACACCCAGGGTCTGTGGAATTGGGACGGATCTCAACTACACATAAATGTCCTGGAAATGAGGGCTTTCGTGTATGCTGTCCAAGCCCTGAAGGACATCCTCTTGTCACAAAGCAATTCTCCTTCAGATGGACAACAAAGCAGTGATGTACTACATCAACAAGCAGGATGGAATACACCCTTAGCCTCTGTGCAGGGAAGTGATGAGAGTGTGGCAATGGTACCTGGAACACGAAGCCCTGATCCAGGCAGTCTACCTGTCTGGAGTCCAGAACAATCTAGCAGATCACCTCAGCAGAACAGAGGCAGATCCACATGAGTGGTCTCTCAACGCAAACGTCGTGCAGTCGAGTGGGGCACACCGGACCTGGACCTTTTGTGTCCTCACTCAATGCAAAACTGCCTCTATTCTGCTCCAGAAATCCAGAACCTGGCATTTTCTGTAAAGATGCATTCAGACTGCGGTGGACAAGACGCTTTCTGTACGCATTTCCTCCTCTTCCTTTAATTCAGAGGGTGCTGCTCAAGCTGGAGGCACAGGGGGGCAGAATGATCCTCATTGCTCCATACTGGCCTCATCAGATTTGGTTTATGTTAACAGATTATCAGACGTTCCAGCGAGACTACCACTTCAAATGGACCTTCTGACCCAGGGCCCAGTGGTCCATCCCAACCTGAGGTCCCTTCATCTCCATGCCTGGCTTCTGAGGAGATAGAAGTGGGTAGATTTGACATCTCCCATAGGGTCTCAGACATTCTCCTAGCAGCTCGTAAGCCATCCACCAGGAAAACTTGCACGGCAAAGTGGAAACGATTCTCCATCTGGTGCGTAAAGTCCTCCCTGGACCCCTTTTCTTGCCCACCAAACAAAGTCTTAGAGTATCTGCTAGACCTGTCAAATACAGGGCTACAGTACTCAGCGGTGAAGGTACATCTCTGCTTATCATCAGCCTATCCACACTATGTCGATGGTTCAGTTGCCCTTGGTTAAGAGGTTCCTTAAGGGTATCCTCCACACTAGGCCACCAGTCAGGAGACCGGTAGCCTCTTGGGATATCAACCTTGTGCTAGACATGTTCACTCATAAACCTTTCGAGCCTCTAGCAACCTGCAAGTTAAAAGTTCCTGACCTGGAAGGCTGCCTTTCCTTGTAGCCATTACCTCCACTCACAGAGTGTCTGAAATACATGCCCTGGTCACAGACCCTCCTTATACTGTATTTCACAAGGACAAGGTGGTTCTCCGAACTAACCCTAAATTTCTTCCCAAAGTAGTCTCAGAATTCCACCTGAACCAGCCCTTGGGCCTTCCAACCTACTTTGCAAACTTACAGAATGAAGGGGAACGTACCCTACATTCTCTGATGTTAAAAAGAGTTTTGTGGCTCTGCATCGTCAGAACAAGAGATCCACAAGTCCAAGCAACTCTTTGTCTCATTCAGCATGGCCCGACTGGGTCAGCCTGTTGCCATCAGGTGTATTTTGGCATGGCTGGTAGCATGTCTCCACCATTGCTACTCCATTGCACAGGTCAAGCTGGAAGGCAGGGCATACTCCCATTCTACCAGAGCAGTTGTGGCATCTCTGGCAGAAATACGGAATGTGCCCATTGCAGACATCTGCAGTGCAGCTACTTGGAGCTCTGTGCACACCTTTGTGAAGCACTACACTTTGGATGTCCATGCCAGACAGCATCTGTTCTTTGGCAGGACAATCCTTAATGGACTTCTGTCCAGTGACAAGCATCGCACTCAGGACTCTAAGGTAAGATCCCCGGGCTCTTCCCCTGAGCGCCTCCCTGGTACTATTGTGTACCAAGGGTTCCCGGCCGAGGTCAGGAATGGGCCCGCTGCTTTTGTGCTTTGGGCGGACTGTCCTTCCCCCTCAAGCACTGGACTGCCCGTGGTCACCCCCCCACAAAGGGCAGCAGACCGGACACAGCCCCACTGCCAGCATAGCTTTCAAACGAAGTCTCCCTACCGTCACCGCTACCGTCTAAGGTTGACTCCTTGGATGGCAGGCTGGGAAATTCTTCCTCTTCTTTATCATTTTAAAATAAAAGAACACTAGAAATATTAAATTAATCACATACTGAATGGCTATAGCTGCTGTCATGTAGATGAAGACTTGACTCCTGACAGGCGAGCGACGTTGACATCGAAGTGCACTTGGTGGGAGAAAAGGAACTGAGGCGGTTGGAGGGCCAACACTGAGATGGCCTATATGGCGTGAGCTAGTCTCATGGCGCTGTGCATGCGTGGTCCTATCCCGGCGCCGACCCTCCTGAAGATTTTTGGCTCCCGCAGGGTCCTAGCGCCTCTGGTGTAGTCCCATTAGTGTGAATGAATGGTGGAGACTTCATCCAGGAAGATCAAGAATTATGGTAGGTAGGTAAGTTCCATTTTCAGCACTGTCTCCGATGCCAGGTCGGTTTCTGGCACCACCCCCGGTGCAGAATGTAATTTAGGTGCCATTTGTAGTGCCGGCTCTCCCTTGCTTCAGGATTCTGCTGCTAGGGATGTTCTTAGGACTAGCCCAAGAGGCAGAGCCCATTCAGGTGAGGTGAGGGCTGGTAGGTCCCGGTCAACACTGCACTCTGTGTCTAGAGTGGCTGGGAGCTCTAGCAGGAGCCGTAGTGTTAACGCAGGTCTTCAGGCCCCCCCGAACCATCTGGACCTACGGTAGGTGGGGATAGGGGCTGTCCTGTGGGACCACTATGGCTCCGCTCTCCCCACCTGGAGGTCCCCCCCCATTGGCACCATCCAGATCGCCCCTCTGTGGTTGGGCATTTGCAGGTGGACAAAATGCAAAGCTCCTCCCCTTGGGGCAGATCCCTTGTTTGCTCTTGTAACTCTGGCACAGGACCTGGCCTGATCATTCATGATCCACCTCCTCCTCCTCTGACCCTGACCAGTCTCTGGCCTCGCCAGAACCATGAGGGACCCTCACCTATCTATGTCTTCCCCCACAGGAGGCTGAGGGAACAACCATTTCCCTCAGGGTTTGCCAGCACCACCCTCGATGGTAGCTTGGTACTGAGACCCACCAGTGATGAGTGGTGAAGACTGATTCCTGAAAGCTAAGAAAATTACGTACTCACTGTAATTCTTGATCTTCCAAAATATGTTCACAATTGTGACAGGGTTGAATAAGGCTGTGTCCCATTTGTTATGCAGAAAGAGTTAATTGCAATGTTCTAGGGACGAGGATATGTTGTTCTATCCACACTTGATGGTAGTGTCCTTTCACTTGAAGAGATGCCGGAAAGTCTTCAAGCTGACTCAGGTGGTATATCCCTCGGCTCCATCCCATGACACCAGGTCTTCTTTCTGCTAGAAGAAGCAGGTTCCCTCCTTACTGCTCCCACATTGAATAGACCCTAGCACTAAAATCTTTGGATTTACTTCCAAAAACTTCAAACTCTCTCGAGTTTAGTCTTCAGTTCACTTATTGACCGTGACCACTATGGACGAAAATTCCTCACCCGGATTTCGCCGGTGCCAAAGCTGTGTGTGTCTACTGCCTGGGCCACGACCATGATACCCAGGCCTGCGACATTTGCCTGTCATTTCACGCGACGGTCCACCTCGCCCGCCTGAAGTTGGGCCACCTGGAAAAACGACATCCGCCGGTCAAATCCAAGGATGCCCGTTGGGTGGTCATGGCTGCGGGGGTATGCCAAGCAGTTGGAACAACTTACATCCTTCGAAGAGGAGGAGGCTAGGGCCACCGCACAGTCCTCCTTGGCTTCTGCCTTTGTTCCACTCAAATTGCTCTCCACTTGCACAGGCTCCTTCAAGGAGCTGTGCCAGTCCCACCTGACTAAAGGGCAGGGTTCTTCTGGGTCGCACAGCTCACGGTCTCGCAAGAAGGAGTCGAAGAAAGAAAAGGAGAAGACTCACTATCGATGTTCCTGGGACCGGCAGCACTCTGTCTCCAGATTCTCAGATTTTAACCTAGGTCGAAACCGTAGCCTTAGCTTCTGACTTCACGGAAACCCCATCGGGCCAGCTAGTCGAGACGCCAGACAGTGTGGCTGAGATTTTTCTCAACCCTGTCAACCGCTTGTTGTCAGAAGAGGCTGACAACTCTGTTCAGGACTCCGGTCTTGCCTGTGACCTCTAAAAGGGTGTCTCAGTCCACTGAGCCAGACCCTCTGGTCACTGACCCAGACCAGGAGGAGCTGTGGCACTCCCCAGCACCCTCTGAGATCCCCCAACAGTTGAAGTCTTCCTCATGCAGTGGGTCTAGCAGATCCCACTGTCGACGCCATGGGAAGTGGCGCCACCACGATTCATCTTCATCCTCTTTGGGTGAGGAGAGGCTTCAGTGCAAGTTGTGTTGATGCTACGAAGACCTCATGGGAACTGTTGGTGTTGGCCAGTCTGAAGCCAACCCCTGCTCCCACGCCAGCCATCACTTGGCTGTTGCGTGGCAGGCTGTCACCGACGCCCCTGGTGGGGCCAGTCGATACCATCCTTCCCCCAGCAGAGCTGGTTACAATCATCTCTGTTTCTCTGAAGTTGGCCTCTCCACTGATCCGGCCAAGGGTCTTCCCCATCGGCTGTCAGTCACTCTCACATCTGACCACCCCAGGCAGGTTGAAAGTGACTCAGGCGGTCAGCCACTTTATGCAGACTCCTCCAAGTCCAAGGACTCCTCACTGCACTCCCATCTGGTCAACGTGGAGTCCATGAGGGATCTCTCAACGCAGGAAGGGCCCACTTTTTTCATGGGCATCCTTTGCCTCATCTCCAAGTCAACAGGGATGAAATTGGAGTCCATCCAGAAGCGGGCTCGCTATCCCTTCACAGAAATCCTGGACAAAGGGGACTCTTCGATGGAGGCTTTCCCAGTGGCCAAGTCCTTTGTTGGTCCAGCCCTGGAGCTTTGGCTTCCTGCTTTGCGCCCTCGGCCTGGATGGCCCACAAGTATACGGTCCCCACAGGTACCCTCTGGGTTCGTGGAGCACCCTCGGCCAAGGGGTTGGTGGCCGACTCTGTGTTTCGGCACTCTGGCAATACCGGGGATGTCCACAAACCACCGGACAAGGAATCCAAGAAATTGGATCACATGGCTAAAAAAGTCTGTGCTTCCTCCTTGCTCAGCCTCTGCCAGGCAAGCTCAGCCATCATAATGGCACACTTCTCCCATGCCCTCCTATGCTCCTTGGATTAGGTGATTCCTCATCTTCCTGTGGACCTCCAGACCACAGTCAAGCAGGTCCATGATCAAGGCCGGGCTGTGGCTAAGCAGCAACTTCAAATGGCTCTGGACATGGGAGGATTCTTGTGCCTGCTCAGTGGTGGCCACAGTTGCCATGCACTGTAGGGCTTGGCTGTGGATCTCGACCTTTATGGCAGACACTCAGCACAAGCTGGCAGACGTCCCATTCCTGAGCCCGATGTGGAGGGTCATCTCCAGTGTATCGAGACATTCAATGCCACCTTGGACTCTGTGACATCTGCCCAGAAGGATCCCAAGGGCTCCAGGCAGCAGAAGCGTAAGCCCTTTCGGTCCTCCACTCCTACGTCAAAACCAGCTCAGCACCAGTCTGGCCAGCAGGCTCAGTCTTGGCGACCCAGGCCCATGTCCATGGCCTCGGTGGTCCACAAACCCAGGTGGGAGGGACCCAGTTGTTCCTCAGCCAGGTCCTCCTCCTCCAAGCCTACCCAGTGATGGGATGAGGGGTGCCACTCTCATGACCGTCACACCTCCCCTGGGTCCTCCTGTGGGGGGGCCAGCTCTGCCACCTCCTTTCCACCTGGTCTATTGTCACTACGGACAGGTGGGTTCTGGAAGTGGTCAGCCAGGGTCTGCGTCTGAAGTTTGAGCAGTACCCTCCAAGTTGAGTCTGCACCCCACGGGAGGATTTGTTCTCTGCAAACCCTCTGTTGGCTCTTCCTCTGCAAGGAGGTTGTGGTCAGAGTAGCAGATCCTCCGGAACACCCAGGGTTTTTCTCCAGGTACTTCCTGGTGCCAAAGCAGATGGGGGGCTGGCTCTCCATTCTTGGTCTTCATGACCTGAACCAATTCTTCAGGTCTTGCACCTTCAGTATGGTAACTGTTCCAGATCATACCATCTCTGGATCCATGGATCTCCAGGACCCATTCTTCTACATCCTGATCCATCCGTCCCATTGATGGCTCCTCCACTTTCAGGCCGAGGAAACCCTCTATGAGTTACAGGCCATACCATTCGGCCTCTCCTTGGCCCCCTCCAGGGTCTTCACCAAATGCATAGCAGTGGTGACAGCCTGCCTGAGGTGCCGAGGGATCCGGGTGTACCCCTACCTGGATGACTGGTTGATCACAGTTTCCTCCAGGCAGAGCAGTTCAGGAACCTGACCCTTCAGACCTGCACCTCTTTTGGCCTCTTAGTCAACGAGGCCAAGTTGGAACTTGTGCCTTCACAGGTGATCAGCTTCATCAGGGCAGAGCTCGACTCTTGCCGAGCCAGAACCCTGCTCCTGGCGGACAGGGTGGAGGTTTTCTCCTCCTTTGCCAGATCATTTCAGCCAGGTGGGTGAGGTTTCTCGCGAATGGTCTCCCCATCTGGAGGTAGTTCACAGTCTGTTCTCCCAGTGGAGGACCCCTCAGGTGGACCTGTTCACCTCCAGGAAGAACGCAAAGCTGCGGCTGTTCTGTGCCCACCCCAGCAGGGCTCGCTGCAGAGGGATGCCTTCTCGAGGCCTTGGACCCCAGGCCTCTTCTGTGCTTTCCTCCACTTCGCTTGATCCACAAGGTGCTGCTCAAGGTCAAGTGGGACAAGGCACAGATGATCCTGGTGGCTCTAGGCTGACCCTACCACTTTTGCTACCCCGATCTCCTCAGCCTCAGCAACAGGCTCCCAAGACATCTTCCAATATGCCCAGCCCTGCTCTCCATCAGTCAGGGGAAGGTACTCCACCCAGACCTTCAGTCCCTGCACTGGACAGCCTGGTTCCTGAGCAGCTAGAGTTCCAGGCTTTGGGTCTTTCCGAAGATGTCCTCACCGTTGTGAAGGCACCTAGAAAGGAATCGACCAGAAAATGCTATGCCTTCAAATGGAAGAGATTCTCCATTTGGTGTCAGGGCAAGGGGCTGGACCCTTTGACCTGTCCGATGGCCAGCATTTTGGACTACCTGTGGTCCCTCTCTAAAGGGGGACTTTGGTCAATGACCCTTAAGGTGCACCTGGCAGCCACCTCTGCTTACTGGGTGTGGGCTGGTCAGTATTAAGTGGTGCAGGAGAAGGTCGTCTGGTGCTTTTTCAAAGGCCTAAATCACATTTCCCCTTCGGTGCATGAACGACCACCACCATGGGACTTGCTGCTGGTTTTGGCAAAGCTCATGGGCAAGCCATTCAAACCGATGCACAGTTGTGGCATGTCTCGCCTGTAATGAAAGATCACCTTCTTGGTGGCTATCATGTCAGCCAGAAGGATCAGCAAGCTCCAGGCGCTTTCGGTGGAGTCTCTTTACCTGGTCTTCCACAGGGACAAGGTGGTCCTGCCCCCCAACCTGAAGTACCTCCCATAGGCTCATACAGAGGTGGATCCTGTGGTCATTCCCAGCCCTCTTCCAGGACTGCCACTTCTGCCAACAAGGGCTCCCGCTGTCACCCTCCAGGTGGAGGGGGCTAGCCCGCTTCCCAGTGACCAACTGGGGCATTGCCCAGGCTTCCTCGATCAGGCCTTGGAAGCTGTGGGTGGTCGTTTTGCCCTCCATTTAGAAGCCTGGTAAATGATCACCTTAGACGAGTGGATACTTCAGATCATTCAAAGGGGTCATACACTGGAACTCACCTCCATGCCTCCCCCTCATCCCTCACACTCTGTCTGTTATCCACCTGAATACATTCCTATTCTCCAGGAAGAACTCCAGGCTCTTCTGCTCAAAAAAGTTGTCTATCCAGTCCCTCCATCAGAGCACCAACAGAGATTTTATTCCCACTTGTTTCCGGTGCCCAAATGAACTGGAGATCTCAGACAACTGAATCTATACATTCAGTACAAAAGGTTCTGGATGGTCACCTTAACATCTATAATGCCGATGTTGAAACAAGGGGATTGGCTGTGTGCATTGGACATGAAAGATGCCTAACTACATATCCCCATCCACCCCGCCCACCACCGATTTCTTTTCTTTTACCTGCTGGGACAACATTACCAATTCCGGGCACTCCCGTTTGGTCTCTCATCCGCCCTGAGAGTGTTTAGCAAGTGCCTAGCGGTAGTGGTGGCAGCCCTGCGATGGGAAGGACACTTCATCTTCCTATATCTGGACGACTGGCTCATAAAAGCGGAATGCAGAACTTCTCTGCTTTCCTCCCTTCAAGCAACCCTTACTCTGTTTTACTCCCTAGGGATTATGGTCAACTAACCAAAGTCCAACCCAACCCCTACCCAGTCACTCCAGTATATAGGAGTGGTCCTAGATACCACCTTCGCCAGGGCTTACCTCCCTGCCACCTGTCAAGACAAGCTTCTGTCTCTGACTTCCTAGATACAAACTCAAAAAGTTATCACAGCCAGATGACTTGTATGCCTTCTAGGGTACATGGCCGCTACCATCCCTATGGTAGCATTTGCCCATCTACATATGAGACCAGTCCAATGGACTCTCCAAAACCAATGATGTCAAAGAACCCAGAGACTTTGTAGATAAAGTCAGAGTCACTCCCACTCTGCAGTCAGCCTTGTTCTGGTGGACCCAATGCGCCAACCTCTCTCAAGGCATGCCATTCCAATCTTCCCCCATGCCTGCAGACGTTGACCATGGATGCTGCTCTTGAAGGGTAGCGTGTGCACCTGGGTCCCTACAGGACACAGGACAGGTGGTCCCAATCCTCCAATCTCCCTCATATAAATCTCCTGGAAATGAGGGTGGTCCACCTATCCCTTCAGGCTTTTCAGCCCTACCTTTCCCCGGGACCTCGGCTGATCCACTCAGACAGCACCTCAGTGGTATATTACCTCAACAAACAAGGAGGTACAAAGTCCCGCATTCTCTGCAGAGAGGCAATGATGGTTTGGCAGGAAGCAATACAACAACACGTTTCGTTAACAGCCGTCCATCTATCGGGATGCCACAATACCCTGGCTGACATTCTCAGTTGCCAATCCTTCACGTACGAATGGACACTTCAGCAAGAAGTTCTTCAGAGACTCTTTCTCTTGTGGGGGACCCTGCATCTGGACCTATTTGCCTCCCCCATCAATCACCCTCTTCCCCAAATACTATTCCATTATCCCGAGCAAAAAGGGACAGTCTACAGATGCCCTGTCCCAGCCATGAACAGGACTCTTCTTATATGCTTTCCCCCATCCCGCTCCTACAATGGACTCTGCCAAAACTACAACTCGAACCTGCCACCATGATCCTCATAGCCCCTCGGTGGCCTCGGCAGGTGTGGTTCCCCCTTCTTCAACAATTCTCAGTGGCAGAACCCATTCCATTATCAATCAGGCCAGACCTGTTGACCCAGAATCAGGGAACCCTTCTTCATCCCAACCTGAGATCACTACAACTTCACGCTTGGCTCCTGAGGACGCTTTCATAGCCTGTCTCCAGGTCTCCTCACCTGTTGCCAACATTCTATTAACCTCACGTAAACCAGCAACCAGGGAAACTTACAATGCCATGTCCACTGACTACCATCCTGGATTACCTGGCCTCACTTGCCGAGACAGGGTTGAGCTATTCCTCTGTTAAGGTCCATTTGGCCTCTATTTTGGACTTCCATGAACCTCTGGATGGAGGATTACTGTATCAACATCATCTAGTCAAAATGTTTCTAAGAGGAGTGTTACATATCAAACCTCCCATTAGACGACCCACACCTCCATGAGATCTGAATTTTCTTTTAGAGAAACTGACCCTTGAACCACTTGTGACCTCTTTTTTTCTTTCTTGGAAGACATTATTTCTAGTGGCTATCACTTCAGCTAGGTGCATCTCCGAGCTTCATGCCCTCATGTGTAAAGAGCCTTACTCAATCTTTCACAAAGACTGAGTGGCACTTCAGACAAATCCTTCTTGTTTACATAAGGTGGTCTCAGAACACACGTTAGATCAGTCCGTAGAGATGCCAGTATATTACCCTGAACACTTCAATCTGGGAGGATACCTCCTTCATACCCTAGATGTCCGTCATATATTACGATATTATGCTAACCATACCAAATCGATTAGAAAGACCTCTTAATTTTTTGTTACCTTCACCTCAGCCAAGGAAGGTCTCCCAGTCCTCGAAATGACCCTCTCCAATTGGCTAGCACACCGCATCATCTTCTGCTATAAGAAATATAATAAACTATTACCAGAACCTGTCCAAACCCAGTCTACCAGAGCTATGGCCACCACAGGGGCCTGCTTCAAGGGGGCTTCTATCACATGGCCTACAATACATACTTTCACGAAGCACAACTTAGACATTGTTTCATGCCATAGGACGGCCGTTGGCCGAGCTGTCCTACAAGGCCTTCTGTCATAATTCCATCCTTCTTGGGTTCAGTGCTTGGGAATCATCCCAAGTGTATTAGTAATGTAATGGAAGAGACTACCATGTGGAAGACAGTACAGTTATGTAAGAACTTACCGTAACAGTAGATTTTTGAGGGGTATCTCTTGCAGCAGGTACGATCCCTTCCTCCATCCCCCTCCTTCTCTAGGAGAACAACTTCTGATCTAATTATTTATGGGACGGGATACCTATGGTACCTCGGGTCTCCCTCGGTCCTGGCTTAGTGAGTGAATCCGACGGGGGAACTGAGGATATGAGGGACTGCCCACTCTTATATAGGAAACAGGAAGATGATGTCATGTGTGGGTGGCTGTGACAGGGTAGAATAGGACCCTGTCCCATTTGTTATGGAGAAAGTGTTTAAATGCAAGGATCTTTCTTTTCCTGTCTCTTCTCTGGTTGCGCAACCCAGTTTTACTGTGTTACTTCTGACTTGATCATCCCTGAACAATCTCGGAATTCTTTGGGTTTCACTGTCTCTCAGCCTTCCCTGGCATATCCGCTGATATAAAAATATATGAAAATCAATATGTGGAAATGTAACTGATGTTGGGCTCTTTTTTGTTTAGAAAATATATAGTGTTACTGTTGAAATGTATATATTTATAATTTGAGATGACTGCAAAAAGCTGTTCAATTTTTAGGCCTTTTTGCAAAAGAGACCTCAGGCACACTATGTTCTTGTCTGCCTGATATTTACAAAGAACAGGATGTTTGTTTAGTTTGGGGGTTGAAATGACTTATAAAAGAGCTAAGCTGCAACTGCAAGATTATTAGAAGAAAAAGGACACAGACTGAAAGAAAAAACAAATTAATTTCTCCTCTGTACATAGTTATTCTGAACAGGTGTATTATGTTACTGATTCTGTAAATACATATTTTTGGTGAATTCTATAACTGCTCCTGGTTTTCCTATGCTTCCTGACCTGTGCCTCGATGACAGAGGCCCCTGCGAAAAGACTGCTGGAAGAGCTGCCATGCATCCATACCTCTCAACTGCTATGAATCTCACATAGCACTATGATTTTCACACTCAAATTTACCCTTGCTCCGCATAGGTTTAATGATGTTCCTCATAATGTTAGAGCTATTTCTGGATGTACAAACTATTAAATCATTGAACAAAGCTAATAGAAACATTCCTTATCACTAACTATACAGGGCCCACTATCTGTAGACGTATTATTGTTTAAAATAAGAAAGTTCTACACATTCTGGTCCTTTGCTATGATTTTTGAAGGCCAGTGCTATGATTTTTAATGCTGTGAGGTATGTGTGTACCACAGCGCTCTGGCAACGACCCAAGTGTATTACCTGCTGCAAGAGATACCCCTCAAAGATCTACTGTTACATCAAGTTCTTACATAACTGTACTTTCTAGGAGTGGTATATGTTCATCCGCACAGACCCACCCGACCTCCCCTGGCTCAGGCGCACAACACTGCTTCCAGCGGGCAAGATCTAGCATCATGGGGCAGAGCCGAGAGATATACCACCTTGGTGGGTGGGAGAAGCCAGCTTGAAGACTTTCCGGCATCTCTTAAAGGGGAAAGGACACTGCCAACAAGTGTGGATGAACATATACCACTCCTAGAACTACTGTTACAGGTGAGTAACATGTATCCCTTTTATCCTCTCCTTTTTCTGCCTCTCATCTGGTTGCATAACCAAATGTCCTCGTAAGACCTAGGAACATGATCACTCTGACGGTCTTGCAATTCTCTGTCTTTCGCTATCTCTCTGCCTTCACTTGCTGTTTCTGTCTTTTCAAACAACACGAAGTCTTGCTATATTATGACAATTGCAGTTTGTCCCACCATTAGAACTGCTCCGGAGGTGAAAGAGTTAACTCCCATTCTAAGAATGGAACTTAGAGCACGAGCTCGGTTAGAGAAGCTCTGTCTGGGTTATTTCAAACCCAAGCTGTCAGATTCTTTACTCCGCCTCACTGAACAGTCGCTCCGGAGATTTCTCCTACTGCTCGGTTCATTTCTCAGTTTGAACAGTGTTTTCTTGGTTCAAATCAACCGAGAATATTATTATTTTAACCGCAAAACCGATCGGTTCAAGCTTTGTCTGTGGTATCGTAAGTAATTTCAGTTTAATTTCTGTGTGGAACTTGTAAATGTTATCGGTTCGGTTTTGAACCGATCAGCTTGCTTTAAAACTTGAAGTTACAAGTATTAGAGGTTTTAGAGTGCGGTTCCCGGTTCTTATCGGTTCTAAAAAAAACGGAATTCATTACGGTTTTTTCCAAGACCCGTGACACGGTTAGGAACTGATAAGGGTGTCTTGCCTGGCACTGCCGTTAAAAGGGCAAGTTTTTGGTTAGGCTGGCATTATGTCTGAGAAACCCAAAAGGAAAACCGGGCCCACTGGGTTTCAACACTGTGATGCTTGTGGGGAAGTCTGCCAAGGCTGACCCACACACCACATGTGTATATTGTCTGGGGTTTGACCACCTCAATTCAGACTGCCAGATTTGTAAAAATTTCCCTGCAGCCACCCTGGATAAGAGAGTTGGCAGGCTCAGGGAACGAGAGGCCAAAAAGTCCGCTGACCCGGATGGCCAGCCCAGTTCGGTGCCAACCGAACTGGAGGGAGTGCCCTCTGACCAGGGCGAGACTTCCTCGGGCCAACGCAAAGCTGGCTCGGATGAGCCAGTTCCAGTAAAGAAAACAAGAAAATCAGCAGGTGTGGAGCCCAAAATTCCTTCTCCAACTGCTGCAGAGATAGCAAGAGCTATTCAGATTGTCCAGTCACTTTCTCCGGTTCCGTCCGAACCGCCACTGTCTGGTAAAAGGTCGGTTCGGTCGGTTCCACCGGTTCAGGAATATGATGTTGAGGAGTTTTATGAACCAGAGGAGGGGGAGGATGATTATGAACAGTATGAATGTGACTTGGAGGGTCTGGGTGTGCCCATTGAACCGGACATCTCCCCAGACAGACCTTTAGAATCTCCCCCTATGCTTTCTGAGTCCCCCTCTCACTTTATGTTTTACAAAAAAGTTGCTGAAACCCTCCAGCTCCCATTGGAGGAAGCTGTGGATGAGCAAGAGGAACCTGATTTTGTAGAAATGATGGATATACCAGAGTCTAGGAGATTGTCTATTCCTTTGCATAAATCATCTAGGAAACAAACAATAAACATTTTAAAAACTCCTAATTCTGTGCCTCCTGTGGATAAAAAGATGGACAGGAGGTACACACTGTCAGGTCCTGACACAGAATTCCTCTCACAGCAATGCAGTCATGTTGGGTGGTTCAGGCTGCAGCCTGTGATAAAGCTAATATTCCCTGGCTTCACATCCTCTGACAAGGATTCCAGGAAGATTGATGCCATGGCTAAAAACAATACATGGCAGCGTCCTTGGGACTCAGGCAAGCAAATTACATGGCTTATGTAGCAAGGTATCAAAAATCTAGATGGGACACTGTCATGGCTTTGGCCAAACAGGCCTCTGGCCAGCTTGCTAATGAGCTGGAACAGGTGGCTGCTGATGGCATTGAGGCATCCAAGGTGCAGTTTCATGCTGCTGTGGATTTTAATGATGTATCCTCTAGAGTCATGGCTACGTCTGTAGCTTTTCATAGGTTGGCCTGGCTCAGGTGTACTAGCTTGTCACAGGATACCCAAACCAAGGCTATGGATTTTCCTGTGGGTGGGAAATTCTCTGTTTGGGGAGCAGACAGAGAATTATATGAAGAAAATGGATGAATATAGGACTACCTATAAGAGTGCCCAAGCCAAGGAGCGGCAAGCCACTCCTCAGAGGCAGACCCCCAGGGGTAGGGGTAGGCCTTTTCACAGGCCTTTTTACCAAACCCAGGCCTCCTCTGCTTATGCTCAGAGGGGCTTCTTCAGAGGCAGAGGCAGACGGGGGTGTGGGCAGGCCTGCTCCCACCTCTCAGCCTAAAGCACCTGCCAAACAGACACCCTGATGGGGTGCCCAGGGCCGATTCTCCTTTACCCATAGGGGGCAGGTTGGCTTACTTCATTCAGAACTGGGTGTCTCTAACTTCAGACAAGTGGGTCCTGGAAGTAGTAAGCCAGGGTCTGGTTCTCAGCTTCAAAAAGTTCCCAAAGATGAGAATCAGATCTTTCCCACCTGCAAACTCTTTAGAGACCTTTACTCTAGAAACAGAAGTCTCAGCCCTCCTGGCTGTCAGAGCTGTAGAAAGGGTTTCTCCCCTACACCAGGGCAAGGGTCTGTACTCCAGATATTTCCTTACCCCAAAAAAGACAGGAGAATGGCGGCCCATTTTAGACCTCAGATATCTGAACAAACACCTTTTGAAACCAAAGTTCAGAATGGTAGCTCTGGCAATGATTTTACCCTCTCTAAGGCCAGGAGACTGGCTAGCCTCCCTGGACCTCAAGGATGCCTATTTTCACGTCCTAATCAGAAGCTCCCACCGAAAGTACCTCAGATTCGAACTGCCCTCAGGTCACTACCAGTTCAGAGCAATGCCCTTCGGCCTCACCTCTGCCCCAAGGGTATTCACAAAATGTCTGGCAGTAGCAGTTGCTCATTTAAGGAGGCAAAGGATTGTTGTCTTTTCTTTCCCTATCTGGACGACTGGCTCATTGTAGGCCAGTCCCCAGAACAGGTAAAATCTCACCTGCAAGTTACCCAGCAGCTGCTCACCTCCCTGGGCTTCTTGCTAAATCTCCCAAAGTCAGTTCTGGAACCAGTTCAGGTGCTCACCTTCATAGGTGCAGAATTGGACACAAAGCAGGCCAGAGCCTTCCTACCCTTAGAGAGGGTAAGGAACTTGGTGGCTCTGGTCTCCTCCTTCACTCTGCAGGTCTCTCGACCAGCAAGACACTTTTTTTGCAGCTCCTGGGGCACATGGCTGCGTCCACAGCCATAGTGCAAGGAGCAAGATTTCAGATGAGGGACATTCAGTTTCACTTGAGAGCCTTTTGGTCTCAGAAAAGAGACCCCCTTTCCAAGTTGGTCCCAGTGACCCGAACCCTGATCCAGGCCCTCCAGTGGTGGCAGGATCAGAACAATTTAAGACTGGGGGTCCCCTTCATTCCTCTGTCTCACTCCTTGACCCTCACTACAGATGCTTCCCTTCTGGGGTGGGGAGCCCACATGGGCGACCTCTCCATTCAGGGAGTGTGGTCCCCCCAGGAATCTCTGCTCCACATCAATTTGCTGGAACTCAGAGCTGTCTTTTTAGCACTTCAAGTGTTTTCTGTGTCTGTTCAGAACAAAGTGGTACAAGTCAGAACAGACAACACCACAACAATGTGGTACATCAACTAAGCAGGCGGGCACTCGTCTTGACCTTGTGCACCGAGGCAATGAAGTTGTGGTCTCTGGCCTATTCCTGAGACGCTTCCCTCATAGCAGTTCATCTTCCAGGAAAGGACAATGTCCTAGCAGATGCTCTCAGCAGGATTTCCCAGGGCCATCACGAATGGTCTCTGGATCCTCAAGTACGGGGATAGTTTTTGCCAGATGGGGCACCCTCAGATAGATCTTTTGCAGCCCAGACAATCACCAACTTCCACTTTTCTGTTGCAGGCCCCCAGTGTTGGGCTCAGTCCCCCTGGATGCCTTTCTCCTAGATTGGGAAGGGAAGTTTCTTTATGCCTTTCTCCCCTTCCCTCTCTTATTCAAGGTGCTAATCAAAATCAGATCCCAGCCTTGCAGGGTGATTCTGATTGCCCAGATTGGGCCAGGCAGCCCTGGTACCCACTCCTTCTGTCCCTAACAGTCCATCTTCCCCTGTGTCTCCCGAGGAATCACAACCTGTTAACCTGTGCCCAGGGAAGAGTTTGGTATCCAAACCTCAAATCCCTCAACCTCAAGGCCTGGCTCTTGAGGAGTTAGAATTTGCTGACCTACACCTTTCTCAGGGTGTTCTTGAAATCCTAAAGGCTTCTAGGAAGCCTTCCACTAGGGCTACTTATAATTCTAAGTGGAAAAGGTTTTCCATTTGGTGTGCTGGGAAACATATTTCCCCGGAATCTGCTGATTTGCCCATTGTTTTGGACTATATGGTCTATCTTAATTCTTTGGGCCTGAGACCAGCTACCCTGAAAGTACAATTGGCAGCTGTCTCTGCTTTTTGTTTCAGCAGGAAAGCCCTCCTCTCTTTCCGCTCACCCTGTATTTTCCAAGTTTTTTAAGGGATTACTTCATACTAATCCACCTTTTAGGGATCTGGCCCCTGCCTGGGACCTTAATGTTTGCATTGCCCAGTTAATGCTCCCCCCTTTTGAGCCTCTGTCTTCTGCAGAGCTTAAGTACTTAACTTGGAAAATTGTTTTCCTAGTGGCTATCACTTCTGCCAGGCGCATAAGTGAGTTGCAAGCCTTGTCAGTAGAAAGTGACTTTATTTCTTTCCACAGGGATAAGGTAGTCCTCAGGACTAACAGGAAGTTTTTGCCTAAGGTGGTTTCAGATTTCCATCTTAACCAATCTATCTCCTTCCAGTGTTTTTCACTGAACATTCTTCCTCTGGTGAGAGGAGATTGCACAGTTTAGATGTTAAGAGGCCCTAAGTTACTATAGAGCGTACCAAGGGTCAGGGTCGAATCCCTCCAACTTTCTCACTTACGGTGAGGTCGGGAAGGGAGACCTGCCACTAAGAGATCAATTGCCAGGTGGATTGTCTCTTGTATCCAATTTGTTATCAGAAACTGGGGAGAGTTCCCCCTCTGGCCTGAGGGCTCATTCTACCAGAGGTACAGCGCGTCTCTAGCTGCTGCCAGAGACATCCCTATCTTAGAGATATGTCAAGCTGCTACCTGGAAAGCGGTACACATCTTTCACCAAGCATTACTCCCTGGATGTCCAGGCCAGGAGATGCTCAGGTTTAGCACAGCTGTGCTTCTGAGCCTATTCCCTAAGTAGGTTCTGTCCCTCCTCCATGGAGGTACTGCTGTGTAGTCTGCAATTGTCATAATATAGCAAGACTTCATGTTGTTTGAAGAAAAAATTACTCACCTTAGTAATGTTGTTTCTTCTAATGGAGTCTTGCTATATTATGACCTCCCCCCCAGCCTGCCCCTCTCAGAACTTCTACTTGGTTATGGGGTGGGCAGCCTAGTGTGGGCACTAGTTATGCCCATTATATGTTTTCCACCCCTTCTTGGGGTTTTTGGGGTGTGGTGTTTTTATTTTATATTGTATTATTACTTCTGGTCCCCTGACTTGAGTGTTTGTGTTGGGACCAGCAATAGGTGTTAATGTTTAGGTAGCCAGTTGGCTAGTGTAGGTTACAGCTTCCACACAGACCTTAGTGAGTTTTTGCTCGTAAAGATCTGACAGTTTGGGTTTGAAATAACCCAGACAGAGCTTCTCTAACCGAGCTCGTGCTCTAAGTTCCATTCTTAGAATGGGAGTTAACTCTTTCACCTCTGGAGCAGTTCTAATGGTGGGACAAACTGCAATTGTCATAATATAGCAAGACTCCATTAGAAGAAACAACATTACTAAGGTAGTAATTTTTACTTCTTTACCCTTGCATATCTGCGGTTATAAAAATACTTGCGAATCTTTGTGTGAAACTGTAAGTGATATTGGAATTCCTTTGTTTGAAACTGTATATAGTTATACTGTTGAAAGGATTGCAAAAAGCTATTTGGAATTTAGGGGGTTAACCTGAGATGCAGTTTGAGCTCCTATCGGGCTTGTTTGCAGACTCTTTGCAGAGCTGTTAGCGAGGTAATTTCAAACCTGACTTGTGAATTTTACAACACTCCTGGTCTTGCTATGCTTTCTGACCTGTGCATTGATGATGACAACCATTCATTACTACAACCCGTTCACCTTCCCCCACAATGGCCAGGCTTCTGGCAGTCTTCCTCTTTCCCATTTCTTTGCAGCCTTACCCCCTTCTTGTGTTAAGAAAAGGGGGGAGCATTAAGGGACAAACCTCTTCCACGTGGCCCTCAAAAAAAAAAAAAGAAAAAAAAACTTAAAAAGGGGTGGACCTTTTATCTTAGGGCCAATTCTTACCCCCAACTACTTGCCTTAGCCTTCCCTTTGCTGTTTAAAAAGAAAATAAACATTCTAGGATTGTGGGTATGTTGTTCTATCCACACCAGTTGGCATGTCCTTTCCCTTTAAGAATCTTGCCGGAAGGCCTGAAAGCTGGCTCCTTCCACCCACCCGGGTGGTATACCCCTTGGCTCTGCCCCTTGATGCCAGATCTTCCTTTCCACTGTAAGATTCAGGTTCGTTCCTTTATCGCTCACACGTTATAGTAGGCCCTGGTGAACAAATCTTCGAATTTACCTAAAATAAAACTTGTTTGAGTTTCTCCGCATTGCTTCACGACCTCAACTGCGATGGAGGATAAGTCTTCACCCAGGTTCCACAGCTGCCCGTGCAGGCAGATGTCTTGTACCAACCCGGATGCCTCGTGCATCTATTGCCTGGGCCATGCCCATGACACCCAGGCCTGCGATTTATGTGGCTCATTCCATCCCAGTGTGTTGGACGATCGTCTCGCACAACTTCAGTTGGGCAGACCAGAGAAACGGAACCTGCCGGTCAAATCGAAAGAGGCCTGTTGAGCGGTTTTCACGGCTGTGGGGTCCGCTGAGCAACTAGAGCAATGAAGGCCTTCGAAGAGGAGGAGGCACGGGCTGCTGATCCGTCCTCTTCCTTGTCAGTCTTCGTCCCACTCAATCTGGGCTCCACCTTTTCAGGCTCCTTCAAGGAGATGTGCCAGTCTCTCCCCACCAAAAGGGAGGGTCCTTCGGGCGCACACATCTCTTGATCCCATAAAAAGGACAGGGAGTCAAAAGAAGGTTCGTATCATCAATTATGTTCTAGGGATCGTGAGAGATCTCACTCCCAGGAATCTGCTGTCTTGACTTCTGTCGAGATTGCGGCCTTGGCCGCTGGCTTCATGGTACCCCCATCAGGCCAGCCGGCTCAGACGTGGGATGATGACACAGTTGAGATGTGCTTGAGCCCATCGACCCGTTGTCACTCGATGAGGCTGACAAGTCTTTATTCAGGACCCCGGTCCTGACTGGACCCGCTGAGGAAGAGACCCAGCCTGCTGGGTACCCCTTTACAGTCCCAGTTCCTGACCTGGAAGAGCCGTAGTTTTCCACAGCTCCTTCCGAGCGACCCCATCCTCAAATGGTCAAAGTCGAGATCTTGGACTACTTCGACCGATAGGCTGAAGAAATCGCATAAGCACTCCAAGAAGCACCACTGCCACCATTCTTCCTCGTCGTCCTTGGAAGAGGAGAGGCTTTGACATGCTCTGTGTCAATGCTACGAGGACTTGTGGCAGCAGTTGATTATGGCTGGCCGAAGTTGACTCTGGCTTTCACTGCAGCCATCACTTGGCTGTTGCCCTCTAGGCTAATGTCGACTCCCCAGAAGCCGGTTGATACTGCCCTTCCACCTGCGGAGCAGGATAAAACCCTCCGGCCCGGCCAAAACTGGCCTCTCCACCAATTCAGGTGGAACCGCCACCTGAACAGCCTACCTCCAGGGGTCCTTCCAAGGAGTCTTGGCCCATCAAGGGCCTTCCACATAGGCTCTCTGTTACCCCCACTCCCGACTGTCCCAGGCGGGTCGAAGGTGACAGGTGACTGGCCAATCTGGACACAAAAGGAGTACGCACTAGGATAGTGCTGCATCATATCAAAAAACAAATCCAAAACAAACTGAAGATAGAGCACACACCAACCTTAATGAAAGCAAGGGCACAGGTCTCCACGTCAAAAATATTACACAGGATTAAAAACGGCAGAAGCCTGACGCATTTCAGATAGTTCACATCCTTTATCCTTTGATAAAGGATGTGAACTATCCAAAATGCGTCAGGCTACTGGCATTTTTTATCCTGTGTAATAAATATTTTTGATGTGGAGACCTGTGCCCTTGCATTCATTAAGGTTGGTGTATGCTTTATCTTCAGTTTGTTTTGGCCAGCCGAACTATCTGGACTCCTTGGAGTCTGAGGACTCCAATTTGCATTCCTGTCCTTTGAACAAAGAATCCATTGAGAGTCTCTCGAAGGAGGAATGCCCCACGTCATTCATGGACATCCTCTGTCTCATCTCCGAATCTTCGGGGACGCCCTTGGAGCCCGTTCAGAAGTGGGCAGACTATCCCCTCACTGATATCTTCAAATGGGATTCTCCAACAGAGGCCTTTCCGGTGGTTGAGGCCATTGTTGGTCCGACCTTGGAGCTGTGTCAGCACCCAGCCCTGTGCCCTCAGCCCAGATGGCCCACAGGTATGCAGTTCCCATCGGCTCCCTTTTGTGATTCATAGAGCACCCCTCAGACGAGGGGCTGGTGACCGAATCTGTGTTTCAGCACTCGGGTAATGAAGGAGACACCGATAGACTCCCAGACAAAGAGTCCAGGAAATTGGACCATTTGGCCAGGAAAGTCTATGCTGCCTCTTCACTTGGCCTTCATCAGGCAAGCTCGGCTGTCATCATGGCACATTTTTCTCATGCCCTCTTGGGCTCTCTGGATGAGGTTCTTCCTCATCTCCACACAGACCTCCAGATCACAGTCAAGCAGGTCTGTGTCCAGGACCGGGCGGTTGACAAACAGCAACTCCAGATGGCTCTGGACATTGGGGACTCTTGGACATGCTCAGTAGTGGCCATGGTTGCCATCTGCCACAGGGCCTGGCTGAGGGTCTCGACCTTCACAGCAGACACTCAGCACAAGCTGACAGATGTTCCCTTCTTGGGTAGCTATTTTTTCGGTCCAAGAGTAGTCACCTCCGGTGCAGAGAGAAGTCCAATGCCACCTTGGACTCCGTCTGTCCAGAAGGAATCCCAGGGTTCCAAAAAGCAGAAGAGAAAGCCTTTTTGGACTTCTACCCCTGTGGCCAAGCAGCCCTACTTTCAGTCAGAGCAGCAACAGCAGCAAGCTCAACCTTGGCGCCCTTGGCAACTCATAAGCCCAGAAGGAAAGGTCCTGGTGGTACCCAAGCCGGATCCTCCTCCTTCAAGCCTGCACAGTGACGGGATGGGGGTTGCCAACCCCATGCCCATCACACCCACTAGGGGTCCTCCCGAGGGGAGCCAGCTCCGCCACTTCCTTTCTGCCTGGTCCGCTGTCTCAACAGACAAGTGGGTCTTGGATGTGGTCAGCCAGGGGCTGCCTCTGGAGTTTGAGCAGTACCCACCAAGCTGAGCCCATGCCCCATGGGAGGAAATGGTTCCTGCGCACACAGTCGGCTCTCCGAGATGACATCACCCAACTTCTCCACAAGGAGGTAGTGGCCTGAGTTGCAGATCCTGCTTTCAATCCAGGGTTCATTTCTAGGTACTTCCTGATCCCAAAACAGACGGGGGGGCTGATGCCCCATTCTAGATCTGCAGGACCTGAATCAGTTTCTCAGGTCTCACACCTTCAGGATGATAACTGTCTCAGATCATACCATCTCTCGGCAGAACATCTGATTCTGCTCCCTGGATCTCCAGGACGCATTCTTTCATGTCCTGATCCGTCTGTCACACCAAAGGTTACTCCGCTTTCAAGCAGAGGGAACCCTCTATGAGTTCCAAGCCATGCTGTTCGGCCTGTCATCAGCCCCAGGATCTTCACCAAATACATAGCAGTGGTGGCAGCCCATCTTCGGCATCGGTGAGTCAGAGTTTACCCCTATCTCGACGATTGGCTCATAGCAGGTCCCTCCAGACTGGAAGTGGAGAGGTCCAGGGTTCTGGCCGTTCAAACCTGCCTCAGTCTTGGCCTCCTGATCAAGGAGGCCAAGTCAGGATTCGTGCCTTTGCAGGTGATCTGCTTCATTGGCGCAGAGCTCGATTCTTGCTGAGCCAGAGCCAGGCTCCCAGCTGACAGGGCGGAGGTTCTCTTCTCCTTTGCCCGATCATTTCTGGTTGGGCAATTGCACCCTGCCAGGGACTTCCTGCGACACCTGGGTTACATGGTGGCCTGCACCTTCATGGTCCAATGGGCCTGGTGGCATATGCGCCACCTTCAATTGGAGCTGGCCAGCAAGTGGTCCCAGCATCTAGGTAATTTTGACCAGCTGGTCACTGTAACCCAAAAGATGTGGGATGCTCTTCAATGGTGGACCATCCTGAAACATCTGCAGGAAGGGATCCCATTTGTCCGCCCCGAGCTGACGGTCACCTTGATGACTGATGCCTCTCTCACGGGCTGGGGTGCCCACATGGGGAACCACAGAGTCCATGGGCTCTGGACCCCCGAGGAATCCTGATGCCATATCAACCGACTGGCGTTGGCTGCATTCGCTCCATTCCTTCAGGGTCAAGTGGTTCAAGTATAGACAGACAACACCATGACCATGTACTATCTCAACAAACAGAGTGGCCCGCACTCCCGTCCTCTGTGCAAGGAAGCGCTCTGCATCTGGACCTTTGTGAGCCGACTGGAGGCAGATCTTCTAGCCATCTGTGTGGTAGGACCCTTGAATCAGTTGGTGGACCCCCTCAGCCATGTAAGCGAGGCATCCCACAAGTGGTCTCTCCATCCAGTGGTAGTACACAGCCTGTTCTCCCAGTGGGGAACCCCTCGGGTGGACCTGTTCACAAAACTGAGGCTGTTCCATGCCCGCCTCCCTCTGCAGGGCTAGCTTCAGGGAGATGCCTTCTCAAAACCATGGATCCCAGGCTTCTTCTATGCTTTCCCTCCACTTCCTTTGATCCACAGGGTGCTCTTCAAGGTCAGGAGTACAAGGCATAGGTGATCCTGGTTACCCTAGACTGGCTCCACCAGTTCTGGTATCCAGATCTCCTCAGCTTCAGCATCAGGCTCCCAAGGCATCTTCCAGCATGCCCAGACCTGCTCTCCATCAGTCAGGGAAAGGTATTCTACCTGGACCTTAAATACCTGCACCTGACAGCCTGGTCCCTGAGTGGCTAGAATTCCAGGCTTTGTGGATCTCCGATGATGTACTCAATGTAGTTGAGGCATCTAGGAAGGAGTCAACCAGGTAGTGCTATGCCTTCAAATGGAAGAGATTCTCCATTTGATGTCAGGGCAAGGGCCTGGACTCTTTGTCCTGTCCAGTGGCTAGCATATTTGACTACCTTTGGCCTCTCTCCAAAGGAAGTCTTCTGTCTATGACCCTTAAAGGGAATGTGTGCCATGCAGGCTTACATTGTAAATATGTGAGCCTTACATGGTCATCTGTTAACACTTGTCAAAAACTAGAGGTGCTAGATCCCCTAAATATGTTTTACAACCATGAATACCCCCAAAGCACAGCACCACACAGTGCAATTTTCACTCAGTTTGGGCATTCTGTGCAACAAACTTGGCTCCCGTGATGACGTCCATGCCTCACCACCTAATGAGAGCATGGACGTCTATGTGGCAGTACCCTTACACTGAAGTGCACATTGAGCTCTTTACTGTAGTCCCCAGTAACAGTGCACATACCCTGATGCTAGTGCCCTTGGTCCTCTATTAGCCTGTATGGGAAACGGGTGAGAAAACATCCTTCTGTGCTTGTAAATTCATTTTGTGTGCAGAGCCCTGCATCTCCATTAATATACGCAGCTTCATCCTGTGACGAGCCGGCCCCAGCATGCTTGGCGGTGAGCGTGCACGTCTATGCCTGCTGTAGGCTTTATAATGGAGCAGATTCAAATAACTGTAAACACTACGTTAATATGAATTGTGGTTCAGTGTAAAGGGACTGCCACATAGACGTCCGTGCTCTCACTAGGTGGTGAGGCATGGATGTCATCACGGGAGTCACATTTGCTGCACAGAATGCCTGAACCGAGTTAAAATGGTGCTGTGCTTCAGAGGATGTTAATTGTTGTAAAACCTATTTTTGGGACACTAACATAACTTCTTCACCATGTGTTAGTTGAACATGCAAGGCTCACATATTTATAATGTGAGGCTGCATGGTACAGATTCCCTTTAAGGTGCACCTGGCAGTCATTTCTGCTTATCGGGCATCGGCCAGTCAGCAGATGGTGGCATAGGAGAAGGTGATCTGGTGTTTGTTTCAAGGCCTCGATCCTATTTCCCCTCCGATGTGTGAACCACCAGCACCGTGGGATCTACTGCTGGTACTTGCAAAGCTCATGGACAAGCCATTTGAGCTGATGCACAGGTGTGACATGTCACACTTGTCATGGAAGACCACCTTCTTGGTGGCCATTACATCAGCCAGAAGGATTGGGGAGCTACAGGCACTCTCCATTGAGTCTTCCTATCTGGTCTTCCACAGGGACAAGGTTGTCCTGCGCTCCAACCCGAAGTTCCTGCTGAAGGTGGTGTCGGAGTTTCACCTGAACCAGGTGATGACTCTGCTGGTGTACTACCCCAGTTACACCTCGGAGGCCGAGTACAGGCTCCGTACTTTGGACCGGAGATGAGTGCTATCTTACTACGAGGAACGTACAGCTGAGTTCGGGGAGAGGTTCGCCAGCTCTTTGTCACCTACGCTGAAGCCAAATCTGGCAGCCCTGCAGCGAAGTGGATGATTGGCAAATGGATAACATCATGCATCAATCTCTGCTATAGGTTGGTGGGTAGGGAACCTTCCATAGGGCTAAGGGCACTTTCTTCCCGCCATACCACTGTGTCGGTGGCTGCTTCTAGGGATGTCCCTATCCAGGATATCTGCAGGGCTGCTACCTGGAAGTCAGCAAACGCCTTCATTTCCCATTACCACATTGACCTTGAGTCACGCCGGGATGCTGGTTTTGGGGCCTCAGTTCTCCAATCTCTGTTCCCTAAGTAGGGGGTGTGTGCCTTGCCTCCCTCCTCCTGGAGAACTGCTAGGAGTCTGCCAAACAGTGTGGCTAGAACAACATATCCACGTCCCTAGAAAAACAGATTACTCACCTGTAACAGTAGATCTTCCATGGAGTAGTCTCTTGCAGCAGGTAATACACTTGGGTCATTGCCAGATGTCGCTGTGGCATACGGTAGCTTTTCTAGCAGTCTTTTCCAAGGGTCCCCCACACATGACATCACCTTACTGTTTCCAATATAAGTGTGGGCAGTCCCTGGTATACTCAGTTCATTTTCCTGCCATCTTCAGCTCGCACATGGCAGCTAATGCAACTCAGTGGCAGTCATTGATGAGAATTTGAGCTTAGAAGCAGATTTCTTCCATTTCACTTGCTTCATCTATGAATGTCCAAAGAATCTACAAGCAAGACAGCGCTATTTCATTCCTGTCGTTACGATAGGAAAATCTACCATTTCAACAACCACACCACTTGTGTAAGGTGTCTGGGACCCACACACAACACCACCTCCTGCATACATTGTCAGGATTTTAACTAGGCAACCCATCGATGACGGCTGCAGGAAATTGAAAATTATTTAATAAAGCAGAAATTGTCTCTACTGGAGCCGGCGCTGGATGCCACACCTCACGCTTCGCTGACTACCTGGGTTTGGGAACATGCTCGGGCCCTTGGGGGTCGACTGGGGAGGGAGAGGATTGAGCATCTGATTGACTGCTCTCCTTTCCCTGGGGTGGTTTTGAGGTATACATCGCTCTGTGGGGACCCCCGATGGAAGTCAGGGGCAGTACAGGTGCAGTGTTCTTTGGTGGAAGCATGGCAGATGTCGGCACATTGTGTCTGGTCATCATTGCACGTCCGTTCTTCGGGGAGAAAAAGCCTGGAGGAAAATGGTCAGTTGTGGCGGCTTGATCGCCATGTCTCTCTTCACCCATGCTCTGGTATTAGATCTGGGCCTGGCAGGGGGAGTGGGGACCCCTCTGCAGGTACTGTGCATGCTAGCTGGATGTGAATGAGACGGTAAGTTGAATGGGGTGAGAGAACGGGGGCCGGATGACAGGCAGACCGAGCTGCAAGGAGTAAGAAAATAATGCAGTGATAGAAATTGTCTCTACTGGAGAATCGGGGCTCGTCCCAAGAGCTCCCCATCCACCGATTCTCACAAACTGCACAAAAAAGTGAAGGAGAAGCCCTCCTCAACCTCTGTGCCTAAACGCTCATCGACAGCCACCATCACAGGTGCCGCACTGGCAACGATGCATTCACACACTGCCTCCTTGTCGACAGGGGTTTTCACTCTCTTGTCGACGGTGCTTTCCAGCGCTCTTATGGCAGTCTGTGATGAACTCTTTGTGGGTTCCATCAATGTCCCATTGACGGGGCTTTTCTCCCATCGATGGTGACTTCATTTCAACACTCAACTCATGTTTCCCCAGTGACACCATCAACGAGGGGTCGCATTCCAATGGGGAAACCTACTGCATTTGACATGCATTCCGCCCCTCCTCACTCACAGGTGTATTCTCATAGTGGCCAGGCGGACAGGGATCAGGACTTTGGGCTCTTCCACCCAGGTGCAAGACCTGCTCAGACTGCACGTCCAATCCCCTCAACAATCACCTTGGTTTCCCAGAAGCCCCACCCCACCCACCCCTCCCTCTGTGGACGTTGCCCCAGTAGTTCAGCAGGTTTTGCATGCCATCCGGCATACTCATCCCTCCGATCCGGGGAGCCAGGTCACCCATCCCGTTCCCCTACTCCTCCGCATAAATGTTTCCAGGGTGACAGAGACCCTTCACCACCCTGGTCACCTCTCTCGTATGTGGATGACTACCTATCAGACAAGGCTGAATTTCCAGCAGATTTTACCAGAGATTTGGAGGATGAGGAATTTCAGGACCTGGATTTCCAACCCCAGTCCCCTCTTTTGGATATTTCTTCCTTAAATAAGAACTTATCCCGCCAGCCAGCTGCCACTCCTCCTGATGAGCTATCCTTCCATGAGATGATGTTCCAAATTCAGAAAGTCATGGGATTCTCCACTACTGAACATGACAAACAACATAAGGATATAGCAGACTATTTAGAACTCCCAGAGGAACCAGTCCTAGTGGTACCCCCACTAATACAAACCTACCAAAATGCTATGCTTGCAGCCTGGAATCAGCCTTCCACTGTTATGGCTATTCCCCCACAAGATGGATCACCCTTTTCTATCCACTACTGCTGATGCGGATTCAGTAGTGATTACTGCCACTCATGATCGTACTAAATGACCAAAACACATGAGCTCCTTACCTCCTGATAAAGATTCCTGTAGGATAGATTATCTGGGAAAAAAGGTATTCCAAGCAGGTACCATGAAACTCAGAATCCTAAATTATATAGGACATATGGTCAAATACCAGTGTACACTCTGGTCCTCTGCCATAGAATTAGTCAATAAACTCCCTCCTTCAAAAAATCTTTCATTTGTGGGGGACCCCGCAACTGGATCCGTTTGCCTCTCCAATCACCATCTCCCTAGATACTATTCCATTCTCCTGAGCAAAAAGGGATGGTCTATAGATGCCCTGTCCCTATCATGGACAGGACTCATATGCTTCCCCCCGTCCCTCTCCTGCAACAGACTCTACTGATATTACAACTCGAACCTACCACCATGATTCTCATAGCCCCTCTATGGCCTTGGCAGGTATGGTTCCCCTGCTTCAACAATTGTCAGTGGAGGAACCCATCCCGTTACTAATAAGACCGGATCTCTTGACTCAGAATCAAAGAACCCTTCTACATTCCAACCTGAAGGCACTACATCTTCATGCTTTGCTCCTGAGGACACTTTCATAGCACGTCTACAAGTGTCCTACCCTGTTGGCCAGTATTCTACTGGCCTCATGTAAACCAGCGACCAGGTAAACTTATAATGCCAAATGGAAATGTTTTTCCATCTGGGCTACCTCCCGGTCCTTGAATTCTAATTCTTGCCCACTGACAAAAGTATTAGATTACCTGGCCTTGATTGCCAAGACAGGATTAAGCTATTCCTCTATCAAAGTCCATCTGGCCTCCATATTGGCATTCCATGAACCTCTTGATGGCAGATTACTGTATCAACGTCATCTAGCCAAAATGTTTTTAAGAGAAATGTTACATATTAAGCCACCTATCAGATGACCCACTCCTCTGTGGGATCTCAATTTTCTGATAGAGAAGTTAACTCTTGAACTCTTTGAACCAGCGGCCACTTGTGACCTCCGTTTTTCTTTCTTGGAAAACACTATTCTTAGTGGCTGTCACTTTGGTTTGGCGTATTTCTGAGCTTCATGCCCTCGTGTAAAGAATCTTACTTAATTTTTCACAGAGTGGCACTTCGTATCAACCCTTCCTTCTTACCTAAGGTAGTGTCTGAACACACCTTAAATTAATCCTTGGAGTTACGAGTATATTACCCTGAGCACTCCAGTCAAGGTGAATACCTCCTACATACTCTAGATGTCCATTATATATTACAATAATATACTAATCGAACTACATCGATTAGGAAGACCTCTCAACTTTTTGTTACCTTCACCTCAAGTAAGGAAGGTCTCCCAGTTACTAAATAGACCCTCTCCAATTGGCTAGCACACTGTATCACATTTTGTTACACAGAATACAAACCATTACCAGGACCTGTCCAAGCCCATTCTGCCAGAACTATGGCCACCACAGCAGCCTGCTTTAAAGGGGCTTCCATCACAGATATCTGCAACGCAGCTACCTGGTCCACAATTCATACTTTCACAAAGCATTACAACTTAGACATTGCTTCATGCCATAGGACAACCTTTGGCCAAGCTGTCCTACAAGGCCTCCTGTCATAATGACCATCCTTCTTGGGTTTACTGCTTGAGATTCATCCCAAGTGTATTACCTGCTGCAAGAGACCACTCCATGGAAGATAGTACAGTTATGTAAGAACTTACCATAACAGTAGATCTTTGAAGAGTGTCTCTTGCAGAAGGTACGATCCCACCCTCTGTCCCCCTCCTTCTCTAGGAGAACAAATTCTGGTCCAATGATTTATGGGTTGGGATACCTATGGTACCTTGGCTTTCCCTCGGTTTTCACTTAGCGAGCTGAATCTGGTGGGGGAAACTGAGGATACCAGGGACTGGCCCACACTTGTATAGGAAACAGGAAGGTGATGTCATGTGTGGGCAGCCCCTGGAAAAGACTTCTAGAAGAGCTGCTGTGTGCCACAGTGACTTCTGGCAATGACCTAAGTGTATTACCTGCTGCCTACTGTACTTTCTAGAAGTGGTATGTTATTGATCCACACAGACCCACCCATTCTCCCCAATTTCGACGCATAACCCTCTGCTTCCAGTGGCAAGATCTGGCATCAAATGGCAGAACTGAGGGATATACCACCCAGATGGGTGGGTGGAGCAAGCTTTCAGGCCATCCAGCAAGATTTAAAGGGGAAAGGGACATGCCAAAGAGTGTGGATGAACAATATATACTATACCACTCCTAGAAAGTATCGTTACATAAGAACTTACCGTAACAGTAGATTTTTGAGGTATATTCTCTTGCAGTAGGTTATTACTCTTGGGAGTCCACTAGGTGGAGGTGTCACATGGTAGCTTCTTCCAACAGTCTTCTATAGGGTCGCCCCCCCCCCATACATCACCTCCTCTGGCTGTGTATAAAAGGGGGTGACCCCAGGTACACACTGTTCCCCGCTGGCTGCAGCACACAAAAGGCAGAGGACTGAAGGAAACCAAGGAACCAAGGAAAAAACCCATCCCATTGTCCTGAGATCCAAGTACCTGATAACAAAATAGGCAGGGGGACGGAGGGCGGGATTGTACCTACTGCAAGAGACCATACCGCGAAGATCTACTTTTACGGTGAGTTCTTGCATAATGATACTATCTTCTAGGACAGGTCTCTTGTAGTAGGTTATTACTCTTGGGAGAGTACCAAGCAGTTATAAGAAAGGGAGGACAAGCAGAGCAAGAAGTCAGGGTATAAGCCATGGCACCAAACAATGCCAAGAAGACACATCCCAGACAATGGAAAAAGAGGCGGCAAACAGGAACCAGGTGGAAGCCATGGGGGAGCCGCAGAACAATCCAAGAGATGGCATCACACAAAGTCCAAGTCGTCATCTCAAACAACACCCAGTTGGGTGGACAAGCCAAAGGTGTGTGAGGAAGAGAGTACTCCACTAAAGGAGAGTAAGAACAGGGCCATGCCAATGATTCAGCCTGCTGAGCAGGGGTGCAAGAGGCAATGGTGTACATCAAGCCCAGCAGGGCATCCAAGGTGCTGTCAGAGACAGACAGAAACATGTTGTTGCAGAAAAGAGAAATGTAGTAGGCCATGTATAGCGATGCAACCTGACGAGGCAGGGGCCGAAATGCCATGGCCAGAAAAGCAAACCCAGGAGAGCACACCAAGCACACAGCGCACGTGCAGGGAGTGGAGAGTACTGGGGCAAGGAGCACTGGTCAGGCCACAGCAAAGAACTGGGGGTTGCCAAAAGGACCACTGAGAGGAAGGAAGCATCCAGGAAGAGGAAGCAAGCCTCCAAAGAAAAGGGCGAAGGGACACCTGGCGCCTCCAAGGCATGCGGAAGGAGGCAGGGAGCAAGCCCTGTAGAGCGGTCAAGGAGGAGGGGTGGGCCCAGCCCTGTCCGGAGGACAGGCACGGGATGGGGGGCAGATGCAGCTGCCCCATGAGAGGCCCCACCGGAGACCCGAGCAGTACCCTGGGAAGGGGGACAGGAACGGCACATCCCGGCAGTCGAGGAAGACGATGGGAACTGGGGGGCCAGGATGAGGTCCTGGACTGACTGTCAGGCATGACTGGACGTTGGGCAGCAAACCAGAAAGTCCTGAAGACCATGACCAAAAATATAGCACCACAAAAGGGGCAACGGCAGCCGACAGGTGAACATCAGGTGCCAAACCCGACACCCGAGGCCAGGCAGGGCACTGGAAGGCAGCTGCCATGGCAGACAGATGGTCGGACGCAGCCATGGCATTGGAGCCCACAGGGAGCCGGTGTTGGGAAGGCATGGAAAGGATATATACGGGCAGCACTAACAGGGCCGACCGAAGGCAGGGGGGCAGTGGAGGGGAGAAGACACCAAAGCCAAAACACACGAGGCATGGAGGCACCAGACCATGCGGCCCACATAGGAAAAGCCACGAAGCAGTGAGGTATGCGAGGACAAACCTGCATGCTAAAGCACACCAGGCACCAGGAACCACATCTGGCGAACAGGAACAGGCGTGGTGGAGCACATGGGCTGAGCAGGAGCCCCTGAAGGCAGCTGCAAGAGCGGTGGCACAGAAGAAAGGCCCAGCAGGGTGCTGCACAACCAGGAGGCCCACACGGGGCATGATGATGGGGAAGAGAGGGAATGTCCCAGCCCAGGCATGGGTAGGGCAGGGAACTCCCAAGGTCAGACCCCCAGAAACAGGAGGAGGGAGGGGGAACTAGGCAGAGAGAGCCCAAACCTGACGATGCTGGAAAGGTGGAGGGGGCATCCCAACCCCAGTGGGGTGGCACTGGAGGAGGGGCAAGGCATGAGGGGTGAGACACAGGAACCCCGGCCAAGGGCACAAAGGAAGGGGCACCTGAGGGGTGCTGTTCCAGTGATGGAGGGGTACCCCCAGCAATGCAAGAACAGGACTCTGGTGCCAGGACAGGCAGAGAAGGGGATCCCCATACCGGGGACGCCCAAGGTGCGGAGCCCCTGCCAGTGACGGGGGAACCAGCCCCGCTAAAAGGGAGGAAGGTAGAGACATCCCGTTGATGGGGAAGTAGCTCCTTGGAAATGGGGATGCCCCATCGACAGGAGGAAAACAGCCCTATCAATGAGGAGTGCTTCATCGATGGGGGAAGAGCCTCCATCGATGAGAGAGAGAGAGCGAGCAGTATGCTCTGTCGATGGGGGAAATGCTCCCATCAATGAAGGAAAGTGGAAACAAGCCCCGACAATGGGGGAAGCCTCCCCGTCAATGAGGAGTGCTCTGGCGATGGGGGAAGAGCCCCCATCAATGAGAGAGAGCAGCTGCATGCACCATCAATGAGTCAGAGCTCCCGTCAATGAGGGAGAGAAAGCAACATGCTCCGTTGACGAGGAACGTTCTGTTAGGGGAATAGTGCCCATCGACGGGAAACATCCAGGAGAGTGCTCCATTGATGGGGAATGTCCCATCGATGAGGAGTGGGGCAACGAAGACCCAATCGACAGGGGAGCTGCCCCGTCAACGATGAACACCAGTCAGTGTGGGGGGGGGGGGAAAGTTCCCGGAGACGGACAAGTGAAAGAGAGTGCTCCATCAATGGGGTATGGCCCATTGACAATGAGGGGAGCAACAAAGGCTCCATTGATGGGGGGAGCAGCCCCATCAACAATGAACACCCCGGCAATGGGGGGGATAGGCCCCATCAACAATGGAGGAGCCACCATCGATGGAGCAGATCGGAGGAGTGAGAGGAGTGTGAGTCCTGCTGCCTCCGATGCCGTGAGTGAGAGCCATGGGCCAGGGACCCTTAACACGGGTCCCCGAGGTCTGTTCCAGAAAGGCTTCCTTGTCAGCCATGGACGGAGTCCCGGACCCAGCAAGAGAGCCTGGGCCCAGGAGCAGTGGGGGTGCTGTGAGTAAACATAGGCCCGCTTAAACAAAGAGGGCTGGGGGTACTGTGAGTGGAGCACAGGCCAGGCCCAGTGGAAGTAGAAGAGCCAGGGCCTGGGAGTGTATCACAGGCCCAGCAGAGAGAAGAAAAATTGAGTTCAAGTTCACATCGAAGACTGCAATACAGAAGATTTAGCTAGCTGCCATGCGGGCTGAAGCTGGCGGGAAAATGAACAGTGTGTACCTGGGGCCGCCCCCTTTTATACGCAGCCAGAGGAAGTGATGTGGGGGGGGGGGCGGCCCTATAGAAGACTGCTGGAAGAAGCTACCATGTGACAACTCCACCTAGCGGACTCCCAAGAGTAATAACCTACTGCAAGAGACCTCTCCATAGAAGATCTACTGTTACAGATGAGTAACCTGTTTTTTTTTTTTTTTCAAATCCTGAAGATCATTCATATGTTGGCTACCTACTTCAGGGGACACCCCTGGGTCTCCAATCATAGTCACAATATTATGCCTTTAGCCGGTTAGGCCCATCTACCTCACTCTATATCCCACCTGTATCAGGGCATATATGATCCCACCATGAATAAGGTTGATGGCAAAGTGCCACAATAGAATCAGATCATCCCCAAAACTATGGGGGACTATAACTGGGACAAGATTTGTGAAAATATATTTGATACGTACAGGTTGATGCAGTTAAAAATAATCCATGATATGTACTGTTTCCTGGTCAAGTTCCATGAGATGTGTAAACTGGAGAGTGACACATGCACTCGGTGTGGGGAAGAGACAGGCACGCTCCTGCACATGCTTCAGAAGTGGCCTAAGGTAAGACCCCTATGGGAGACCATCAAAGAAAAGCTGAACCCATTGTTACTCAGGTTACTAAGGTTAGCAAGGAATAGGAATAGACCTAGAGGTCCATCATGCCTATTCCCCCACTACTGAGTGGAATATTTTGATGTCGTCAACATGTGGGTATCTAACAATCTTTTGAATCCCACAATATCCTTGGCGTGGACCACCTCATCAGGCAAAGCATTCCAAAGTTCCACCACTCTCTATGTAAAATAAGATCATCTGAAGTTAGTTCTGAACCTCTTCTCTTGTAATTTCATTTGATGGCCTCTCGTATTATAGGAATACTCCTTAAATTCAAAACCTATTTCTGTACATAAATTTTGATCCCCAAGTATTTTGTACAGTAATAATAGATCACCTCTCTTTCTCCTTTTTACCAAGCTGTGTAGTCCAGGTCCACCACTTGACAGCGATGGGGATGTCCTCGACACCCCCGACAGGGACAGGAACAATGCCGACAGTCGCATTGTTCCCGACAGAAGAAAGTGTTTTTCTGCAGAGGTTTTGCCCGCCCCGTACCCTCCCATCTTTAAATAACCAACTTCGAGTTGGAGTTGGTTCGGGGTGATGGCGCAACACTGGGAGTTACAGTGTTGGGTCACAGCAGACCACCACAGCGCGCAATCTCGACCTGGCGAGATTTATCGCTGTGGTGGTGTTCAATGTCAAAATGTCGCTCTTGTGGGGCGATACCACATAACCCTAGGGATTCCAATCTTTTATTTTGTAATCCAGGCCCTCCAAGCCATATATATATATTTAGTTAGTCTGTGTTGTACTTTTTCTAATGTTCCTACCTACCCCTTGCATGTAGGTGATCAAAACTGTGAGCAAAAGTTTAGATGAGGCCTAATCAATGATTTGTATGGTGGCATAAGAATAGTCCTATATCTACTACTAAAATTTATTTTTATACTGCTGTGGGCGAAGGTCCATGGGAAGTGACTATTTGACAACTTAAACTTGTTTTTTTTTTTTTTAAACTCAGCTTTAGTAGCTAGATCTTGTCAGGATCACCATTTTCAACACTGACAGTTCACGATGGCAATTCATAACACTGAACACACAAACCTCAGGGGTAAACCCCACATTGTTGCCCAAAAAGTCATTCTTAATATTGCACAAAGCCATTATTTGGGGCCTACCCACTGGGCAGGACTCCAAATCATACCAGGCTCTGCAACCTTACAACAATGGGGAAGGAGAAAGACATCTTCAGGCAGCCAGCCATGGAGCAATGCAACCTTCCACCTTTTCTGCCTGGAACAAAATAAAGAAGAGAACCCTCCCCGGGCTCAAGATAACCATTTTTATACACCCAAGGGGTCACCTGACTACAACTAATTACCCCCAATTTATTGATTATTTCCAAAAACTCACATAAAAACATTTAAAACTATTGCACATACCACAAACCCCTCTACCTGGACGTGCATTAACATACATCACATAATCCCACCTGTAAATCTAAATGAAAAAAAAAAAAGGCTCAGGAAAAAGACTCAATGAGCCCTGCAGACTCCATGCTGGAATGCAGAGACTTAATTGTGCATATACTATTCCCTGTAAAAAAAAATTTCCATTCAAGAAGGCAGAAGCCTGCAAACTCCATGCTGGAATGCAGGGGTCTAATTGAGCACATATTATGCCCTTTAAAGAACTACATGCTGGAATGCAGAAACCTGCAAGCTCCATCCTGGAATACAGGGACCCATCCCAGCATACACCACTCCCTTTAAAAGAAGGGAAGGCTGGTGAAACTGGCCCCTAAAAGGACAGAAGCCACAACCAGACTTCACCAACACAGTCCCAAACCCCCAGCCACAAGGACCAA